>OX419196.1:3750000-5000000 GCA_948465475.1 Thalpophila matura
GAACCCATTAAGAAAACTAAGGCTTCGTCAAACCAAACCCACCAATAATTTTGCTAACATCAGTTCGACAGTCAGAGGGAAAAAGTAAGGAACTACTAGCGGAGTCTGTATTCTGGGATCTTTAAGTTAGGTACGAATTAATGGATTGCTTCTAGGATAGCGTGTAGGTACTATCGTCTACCGTATTATCGTTAAACATCAGGTGAGATAAAGGTCAAACGAAAGCCTAAGCCTATTAGATCCAATATAAAAAAATATAATAGTATATACTAAATATTGGTCAGTTAAGTTTCCCCACAGGATCGAAAAAGTTCCATAACTTACTCAGTCATAATCCAGGTCGCTCAATTCACACCTCAACGACCCATCTTCATACAGCACACTCTATCACACTCTGCGTCTGTACGTACAAAACGGCGAATTTTCTGCCTCTCACGTATCTATGATATGCACACACACACACTCACATAGAGAGGGGGGCTGGGGGGTCGTCGCTGACCCGTGGCGCCGCCTCAGATTGTTACGGCCAAAGAAACACTCCCTGGGAATAGAGGAGTGGAGTCGCCAAGAGAAATTGCGAAGATATATTTAAAATTGAAAATTTTATACCCAGATAAATTATAATAATATTACCTATGTAATATTATTATAATTTATCTGGGTATAAAATTTTCAATTTTAAATAGTTAAAATTGAAAAGGTTTTAAAGTAAGCTAATGCAAGAAATGCAAATAGCAATGACAGTGACGGCTTAGGTAATAAAAACATTGAATATTACAATTTTAATAAGTTAGTAAAAGAAACGTATAAAAATCCCAGTAGTTGGAGTGAAGAACAAAAAGAGGCAAAAGTCGAATTTAAATTAAATAGTCACTGTCTAAATTTCTCTTTCGAAGCTTTCTTGATTTCTTTGTTCTGTTCTAACAACGCGTATTTATTTAATTCCTTCTTCCACACCTGAAGAAAAACTAAACAGTCACAGAGCGACTCCTCGCCACCTTTGCCCTCACAGTACACATTCAAAAGGATCACGAGGTTCTTGCGCCCCGCGCCACTTTCATACCATATCTTATTTTATATTTTTATTTATCCAGCCTGTATTTTTACAGCCTCGACTAGACTGGCCGTTTTATTTAGAGACATATTCGCCTCTTTCGGACACATCAGCGTTTCTGAATGATATGGGATTCGGTTTCTGTGATCAGCATCGGCTATTTGTATCGTTGGTTTATGGTATACTGTTACTGTATGGCGTTGTTTCTATAAAAAGGTTGGTTTATTTCGTGTTCGATTCTGCTTATTGTATAGTTCTTGTATTGTGAATTTGAGATCCAGCGTCGTATGAAATTACGAAAGTTTTGCCAAGATAATTGGATAGTGTCCACTGCAATGGAAGAAAATGATATCATTTTGGATGTTCTATCTAGTATAGGAATAACAGAGAAAGGCGTCGGAAACACGTTTAAAGAGGACACAAACGAACTGCAAGCTACCAGCAAACCGGATTTAATTTAAACTTAAGCAGATCACTTTGGCACTGGTTAATTCAATGTTAAACCCAGCAAGGTTAAAATGCAAGTTATTGAAAATTATAATAACATAGACATTGATACAAAATGAATACAATTTCGAGTAACTTAAAATATGACGTTTAAGTGTGCTGTATAACATGCATACGACGAAATCAATTTAGAAGATTGTCAATGAAAGAATATGTAAAGAGACTACAAGAGCCACTGGAATATTTGGAAAGCTAAACGCTGAAGAGATTTCGGTTTACACCAGAGGAACTGATAACCCTACATTAGGAGTCGATGATAAACATACGGCTTAGACAGAAACTTGCTGCGGAGTTTGTTTGCTGAACAGTTTGTTGCACCGCTTCTTTTTAGCAGCTAAAATCACTAAGAAACTGTGAAGGGCGGGCGTTTTGGCTATCTTTAGCCTTAGCTTAAGCTTTTTAGAGCCTTTTAGAGCTTAAGCTTTGGCCTACCTAGAATAAACGATATTTGATTTTGAAAAAAAAAAATAGGTAAAAATACTCCAAAAGTCCAAAGAATAACCATTAGGACATATGACACAGGAATAATTTTCAGCAACAACTTACCTTTAATTATTATTATCATTCTGTCCTATTATTCCTATTTAAACTACTGCCTACCCTCTGATGCTAAATAGCGCTTAGATAAGTGAGGTAGGTACTGGTGTTTCAGTGAGACTAGCAACGTTTGGCGACATTACTCAACGTCGCGCGCACTCGTACAATCGCGTACAACCGACGGACACTGAATTAATGTATTTATTTCAGCTTTAAGAGCGTGAAGGCCTTTGCGTTAGTGTTTCTTACGTCCTTTGACTGTGTCTTTGGCTTATGTATTTCATGCTGTGTAGTAATTAGACCTTTATCTATTTATTTGAGTTTTAAATAAAAAGGGATCTGGCTTTTCATTAACAGAGAGGCAGCAAGATTCAGTATTATATTTTTTGCTCATTCAAAATTTGCTCTTTCACCCACTGTGGCGTTTACAAATGTGATCTTCTTGTTGACCAGGTAAATATTCACATATGATCACAGATTGAAATCCGATAAAACCTTAATCCCTTACTCGTGAGTTATCTAGTCTTACAACAGAAAACAGAGGTTTCAAAAGCGCATCTTCTTATTAAACTCAAGGTATTCACGATTCACTAGAAATCTTAGCTCTGCAACGCAGTTACCAGTGGCGTGCCTACAGGGCAAGCCCGAGAGTATATCTCTAAATTTTTCATGTATGTAAGTGAGTAGCGTACAATAAAAAACACTTACAATCATGAAAAATTACGCGAAATACCCTCGGGCTTGCCCTGTAGGCACGTCACTGGCAGTTACCAGTCAAAATTACCAAGAATCAAAAATTCTCGTGAAAAACCTTACACCAATCCAAAAAACAAAGAACACAAACACGTCCCATGATTTATTACTGTACTAAGAATGTGGTTTATCGAAAATTCCC
Source organism: Thalpophila matura (assembly GCA_948465475.1). Lineage (NCBI taxonomy): Eukaryota > Metazoa > Arthropoda > Insecta > Lepidoptera > Noctuidae > Thalpophila > Thalpophila matura. The sequence goes on from OX419196.1 coordinate 3,752,994, forward strand.
GATACAATAGGGTAGGGGGGTAGGCAGAGGCGCTGCTCGCGGCGCCTGCAGCCGCGCCCGAGATAAGCGTGGCGACGCCCGTCCTATGAAATTATAGCACCCCTCCGGGAGGCTCGCGGTGGAGTACGGCAGTTGGGGGAATATTTTTCAGGTTTGGATGGTAGTTTTTCAGGAAAATTTTATGTATGGTGTAGAGATACTTCTTACTGTGATAGATGCTGGAAGAAAATGAAAGTTATTGTGAAGATTCTTTTAGGCTAGAATTACAGAACGAAACTACTCTACATCGGTTTCTAAAAGTTGTACAAAGAATACGTTGTATCTGCTGAGTCTACACCCCTGAAAATTTTCTTTTAATTGAAAATGAACATTATTTTAATACTGTTTAGATAAATATTGACGAACTAAACTGTTCTACCTAAAGCCTCAAGGTAGGTAGGTACTGTAAAAGTATTCCTAAATTAGCTAAAACCTCATTTATAGTTTAGAAACAATTTCTTAATCTATTGAATTAAACAAAATAATATCCAAAACAATTATCCATCCGCTCCTTCACGTCACCCCGAGCCTGGAGAGGGTGTTGGGGTCGAGCTCTCCTCCGGGCCATTTGTCAGTGACAGGACGTCGCACGGAGGCAAGGGAAGGCAGGAGGACCCCCCACCCCCCCCTCCTCCAGATTCCTCCGCGCTTGCGGCTTCTGCACGCGAGTGTACGTGAACGTGTTGGCCTTAAATTACAGCAAATGGCTTTAAATTAAACTGAATGTTCGGTCTATTATAAATGGGGTGGCCGTTTGCCTGTTGAAACTTGAAACTGTAGGTTTCTAAATGAAATTATTGGGATTTAGAAAACGTGAAATACTTTATCGATTTCTTCTTCCCAGCTATAACATTAACATTATTAATATAGCAATATCCAGTCAAGCTTCTTTATCTTGTATTGAACGGTAAAGCTGATTATTGGAGGTTCTTAGATTTCAAGAAAATTATCGTTCGATGTAATATCATTCTCTCCCATAGAATCAGCTAAATCCAGTGATTCTATTCATGAATTCAATCCATCCATGAGGGCTACGCCTGTTTCACTGCTTACAGATGGCTAGCAAATATCTAATCAACTGTTTCACTGCGTAAGAACTAAGAAGTCTGGAATCGGTTGCTGTTGTACTTCTCTTATTTCCAGCCAAGGTTCAGTAGGGGGTTTAGTACTGCCACGAATGAAAATTTACTCCGTGAGTACTGCTATTCTATAAAGTTCACTTTGAACCTAAGTGACTGCACACAGTTCGAAAGCGAACTCATTTGTTTTTAAATCATCGCGGATTCACATCTCGACGTTTGAATTTCGAAGTGATAGAATAACTCTCATTTTCTTAGCTGTTGCTTTTAGGAAAATGTTGTCAACCTCGGCGTAACTTCACTATCTACCACAAAATCGACTGATTTTGATGAATGCATCATCAAAAATGATCGATTTTGTTTGAATGAAGAATGCTTCAATAGTCAAAGTCATTTTCGAAAAATAAATGAGAATAAGGGGTGACTCTACTAACAGTAGGTACATAGCAATTTCAGTAGCGTTCATCCCCCTAGGACTTATAAACGCCTCTTAAATTGAACCGCTGATTAAGTATATAACTATCCTTGTCATTTGTATGACAATTGATATACCTACCTAAGCTGTTTAATTTAATCATTGTTTATAAGTATAAGGACCATATGTTCCAAAAATGTTGTTGCAGATGCAGGGCATCCATAAGCTACTAATAATGCAATTTTGTTCGCCAACAACACAAGGAGAAGTACAACAACGCATTTCCAATATTTCACAGTATCAAGTTACTCCAAGTATTGGTAAAAGTTTCAAAAGCAAGTACTTACACAGGCTATTAACTAAATCCATTTAAACTTGTGACCCACTTGTGTTGTGTACTTATCTTTGTGATATAAGTAGGTAAGCAGTGCAGCTTATGACGTAAGCAAGGTAAACTATCACTTAGCAAAACGTTAAGTTAAATTGTCAGTTATAGTAGAACTCTTTGTGAAAGAAAGTTTTTTTTATACAACTATGATGGCAAACACTATTACTAAGAACATAAGGGTGAAAAGTGGTCGACCGTCAATGACGTCGAGTGTACCTACAGCTCGACTGATGTTAAGCAGTTACCATAGCCTATGAAACCCTTTCAACACCAAGTATCATGAATGATGCCGACACTTTGAAATGAGGATTCGATGGGCCGACAGCTTATAAGCAGGTCCTCAGCGCATTCTCAGGAGCTATGGCGACCCATGCTCGTTGCCAACCCTTTAAAATAAGGACTCGCTGTGCCGAGCTTAACAAACAGGTCACCCGCTGTCAACAGTGTCAACACAGCGCATTCTCAGGAGCTCTGGCGACCTTACTCACCACAGGAACACAACACTACCGAGAAGTAGCGATAATTGGCTGCCGTATTCTGTAAGGTGGAGGTACTTCCCTAGTTGGACTGATTTGAGCGAGATATTCCGCTGTGCTCTTCCTCTCTTACCTTTTAGGTAGGTAATTAAGTACCTACTACCACTATTTCGATTTACAGTGTTACAGGGTGTCAATTTTGGTGTAATTACAGGCACATGAGAAATTTCAACTTTGTCTTTACGGTAGACAGTTGGCAATCGGTGGACAGGTGGCACTTGGCAGTTCGAGTATCGCGCCTTGAGGGTTTCGTACAAAATGGTCAGCCCAGGATCTAGGGGGGGGCTAGCCGGGGCCCATGCCCTGGGCGGCAAATTCACAGGGCGGCAAATTCAAGCTTGGTAGACCGGTCGTTGTGGCGTTCTTTGAGGGAGGCCTATGTCCATCAACATCAGTGAGGTGTTATGGCTGAAATGATGATGATAAAGGTAAAAATATTGTCGGGCGGGGGCGGCAATTTTCAGTTTTTGCCCCGCCTCGAAATAATTGAAGATCCGGGGCTGAAAATGGTAAATGTAAAAAAAATAAATGTATTAAAGATGTCTGTTTTGTGCCACTTCTGCTGCTCTCCGAATTGTAGGCCTGTAACCTACCTTAAACGTGTTCGAGGCATGAAAAGATCCCCAAGTTTCGTCGTATTTTGAACGTCACAAATCAATCAAAGCCCTCACGGTCTAGCCATGAGCCCCTCTAACAATAAAACACCCCAAATACAGAACATCACTTAACCCACACGATACTATTACATGTTGTATTGTACAAAATTACTTACACAAGAAAGTACCCACTTCCCTTCGGTTTATTCAAACTACGTCGTTACTTCGCCTACTCCGTCCACCTAATATTGACGTTCCCGCGCCTTCCGCATTACTTCAACTTTTACACTTCTTTACCACCTTATCACAACGGTACAAGATCGATTTTTCAATGCCCTAACTACAGAGCTAATTTTGCAAGGAAACCAATTCAATTTGCATGTGACTTGGACTTTGACACTTTGTTATAAGAGTATTTTTCGCTTGTTTTACTTTAGATCGTAAATAGATAATCTTGCAAGAAAACATAATAGATTTGCAGATGGTTTGGACTTTATTGCATGTTATTAAGAGTGGTTTTCTCCTGAGTTGTGTGCTGGGTAATGTTGGTAAATGTTTCAGTACAGATTTATACGTAGATAGGATCGGCGTATATCTGCAAGTGTCAACTGCCTAATGTATGGGTATAGGGGCTGGTGATTGTTCATTTATTCTTGTTTTGATTTAGAAATAGACGTCTGGTACTTAGAAAGATGGAGTTCTAGGAAATTGAGCTGTACTTTTGCCTCTACATGAATATTGTTAGGACTTTCAGGTTAAGAAATTAGAATCGTTGTGGCGTCCTTTAACTGAAACTAATTTCATTGAATGGCCATTTAGTCTTTTCGATTTTTATGTAATCGCCATCATTTTGTTGATCCAAATCCTAGTCTAATCTGTGGTTAGATTTAGATATATTTTTTTTGGAATTTCTTCAAACGATGTCGGTTATTTCATGTGTGACGTCAAAACTTATGCTCCCAAAAAATCGAAAACACTAAATTAAAAAAACAAATCCATTTTCCAAAATTGAAATCTCACGTCGTACTAGTAGGTACCGTACCTATCCCTGAAAATTGCACCAAGAAAAATTCCACAAAAATAATAGCACTATCCTGAATTCCAAGACGTATATGTAACTCACTGGCCAGTCGGGGGATGAAGGGCCATCACAAAGGAGCCATCCCCCTCGGGGGCAGGGCCGGATCTAAAGCAGTGGCGTGCCTAGACGGCAAGCTCAACGCATTTTTTTCGTTTAGAGAGTATTTAATGTATTTATGTTCATTTTTCATGAATGTAAGTGATTTCTAATGTATGAATCGCGTTAATAACGATATTAACTCATGAAAAATGTACAAAAATACCCTCTAAAACCAAAAAATACGCTTAGATGTTTTCCAAAAAAATACCTACTATGTGAAAGTGAAGATTTTACTGTTCTTATCTAAAAAAAAATTAAGTTGGAGGCTCCTTTCTGTGGAGGCCCCTTTTTTTTGGGGGCCCGGGGCCGCCCCTGTTGCCCTGCCCTGAATCCGGCCCTGGGTGGGGGAGTTCCCCGGGGGATCAATTTCAGCGGGTGCCTGTAGTGTAATCGCCTTAGTGGACTTTAGTGTCGTTATGTGGCCTGGCCGTAGGCTTAGCTTTATGTGTGATTTTGTGTGTGTGAGTACCTATACGTGTGAGCGTGGGTGTGTGTTTTCACGCGAATTATGAGCCTTTGTTTGGTTGCGTTTCGTTTTTGTTTTATTTTTTGTGTTCAGGTGTTTCAGGGTCGTGTAGTTTTTGTATAAGTGTCTATCTGTACCCCTATCATGGAGTTTTTTTGACGTATAGTTTCGTTAACGTAAGCATATTTTGAATTTAAAATACAGCAGTCCTGGAACATTTTGATAAAATTTTATACAATTTGCACATTTGAAAAAATACAGAGAAATTATTAAAATTCACGTTAACGATACTACAAGTCAAAAAAACTCATGATAGGGGTACTGTTGTGAGGGTATCGTAGAAGTGATTAGTATTATGGCAAACTAGCAATGAGATGGACAGCTTCAAAGGTCTATGCAGACGTAAATAGTACCCCCAGCTGCTCTTAAAAATAGATAAAAACTCCTCCAATGCTCTTATATAGATAAAAATTCCCTTAATATCTAGATTGGCACAATATCTAAGCGAGATATAAACTTAGAGTTAGTATTTCAATAAGATAAACAGACGATAGTTACAAAGGACTACTCTGACTATCTCTATGAGGAATAACTAAAGTTTCCCATTACTTCTTCGATGTAGGTAACTTGATTTATGAACTGATTTTTGTTACATACCTATTGCGTAAAGTTTTGGGGACACTTTTTGTCTTTGACAAAAGTTTGGAATAAAACTACAATTTTTTTCAGTGCATCAAATCAGTTAAAAGAAGATGCAGGACATACTCCAGGCTTTCCTAAGTTTCCTATGTATATTTATATATTAGAAATTAATCTACCATCCCCACAGCTCTCCACAAACCAAACATCACGATATCAAGAGCATAACATTATAAATAGTCGCAAACATTCGCAGAAGTCGCGACTTGCTGCGATAAATCTCAGCCGCACGTATCGTGGTCCGTATCCGTCGCGTCGTCGTGTCGTGTCGCTCGCGTTACGCGGAACACTCCAAATTCATCACGCCATCTTGATTAGTAGGGCTGGCAGGGAGATTATAGAATTACGAAGAAACAAAAGTGCTAGGGATCTTCTTTAGGAAGCTTTTTTTTAACTTGCCCTGTTAGTGGGGGCAAAATCTTGCAACAGAGTTTTAGACCAGTTCCCCCAATCGATTGAGCTGAAACATCTAGAATCATAACATTTGGCTAGAAGCAATGTCTCACAGCTCAAGGAAATGATCCAGAAAACGTTAACTTGTAGTGATCTTACTACAAACTTAAGTATAGTGTGTACTAGTGTGTAGGTACTGAACCCTCAGGCAGGCGCGCTCCCAGGGGGGGTCATGGGGGTCATGACCCCCCCCCCCCAAAATCGAACAAAATTGCGCCAAATACGGTAATTCACGATATAGCATGTCGGCATAATCGATATGACCCCCCCCAAAAGTCTTCAGCTGCGGTATGACCCCCCCCGCCCCTCAAAATCGTTGCCGGCGACCGCGCCTACCCTCAGGCCGCAAGTCTCGCACTTCACCGGTTTTCTTTTGTGCTATCATTGTTGTGCTGATTATGTACCTGTCTTTCTTTCCTTCATTTCACATTCTCCCTCTTAATTCGACAACCTTAATCATAGATGCATGTCCTCGTTTTGTAAATGAAGCGTTGCGATAGAAGCTATAAAGGTAGTAACACATGGAGCGTGATGCGATGGGACGCGATTACAAGCGGAACCTATCTGTTAGCGGACTGACACGACAGATTTTAGCATCATAGAGAGACGGAGCCATTTATCCAAAGTCATCCGGATTAGCTGTGTCAATGGTCTTATATTATGAGTAGGTATCTAAGATGCTGATCGTTTTTTGACAATTTCTTGCTGCAATAGTAGGTATAGCCGTGAGTTGAGATCTATATCCTGCAACTCAGTAGAACATTTGCCGCTTTCTTGCAGTAGGTATATAGGGTCCTACCCTTATTATTTTTTTTTTCGTTTGTATGGCATCTTTACCACCTACAGATATACCTCTTAAAATATTTCGAGTATGAAGGGTAGGACCTTATATAGCCCGGCGATATTACTTACAATGAAATTAAAAGATGGTACATCACAATAACTGCAGCAGCAACAAGACCAGCCTCGCTGTCCACTATTACCTATACATATTTCACTAGCTCAGGGCCCAAGTCTGCTAATGCAATTGTCATAATCGTGTCAGAATGGTCTCTCAATGACATCGTTTTGACCAATGACGAAAGAGACAGTCTTACTCTAAGCCAATGAGCGCTTAGATTTTGACCGTTATGGTGTCATTATGACACCATTCATACACATTGCAATAGCAAAATTGGGGCCCAGTTCTACAGCCACAAATTCCTGCACAGTATGATGCTAGCTTGCTAGAATCTACTCTGCAATATTTTGCATAGCTAAATTGCAGCAAGAGTATCTCCGTAAATATTGCCCATCTATAGTTCTCAGCAAGATTCCCAGCAAGATGCAATTTTTATAGCCCGTTTACGGTTATCTAAACGGGGACGCATTCAATATTCAGTAGGTATACGATACCAGCTCGATTAACAACGGGACTCAGGTTACCAGATGACAAAAGTTTTCTGGAATTTTGGCCCACTGTCAGGGAAACAGAGAAAAACTGTGGTTGTCAGGAATTTTTGAAATTAGAGTGACAGACAGGGGAACCAACCTAGCGTCGAAGGGACGTCTTACGTAAACACTCTTTAGAGATAGTTTTAAATCGAAACTTCTTATGAAGTTATGACTAAGTTTCCTTCAAAATATCTATCTAAAAAGCCAGTATTAATAAAATTCTATTGGTAGGTAGCAAAAGTTTTTTTATCGTAGTGATAGCTCTGTGCTCTCCTTTCACTAGCGTATGGCAGCCAAGCTACCAACTATAAGCATAAGTAAGTTTGTACAGTCTTTATCTGTTCGACAGTTATTCTTTGGTAATCAACACCTAGCGAATGGTGTGAAGGGACAGTCAACCAATCCGAGGCCTGCCTGGCGACCCTTAACGCCGGAGGCGCGAAACTCGACACCTTTTTCGAACACACTGTAATAATAACACAAGTACACGCGTTTCTTTGTTTCAAATTATACTTTGTTAAACTAAGAATAGGGTTTAAATTTGCATGTGTGAAGAGGTGTGAAAATTGACGCCTATAGCCACACCATAATCAACGATTTCGCTGGACTCTATTCGCTTGGAATAGGGGTTATTTTCAAATGCGCGTTTTTAACGTATTGTTTAAGGGATAGATACAGTGTATATGATATTGAATCATGTGTGGTTTGCACAAGGCTTATTTTCATTTGGGGCTGTAGGTGTTAAATTTAACACCTAGAGTGCTATTTGTGGATGCAACGACAGTTTTCTATTGGTTGGCTCGGGATATTTGGAGCGCGATAGATAGATAATCCGTGACGGAGTTTTTGTGTACCATATACATGTTGTATCACATCTATTCCTGCCTACAAATTGATGGCTATTAGGTATCTATTGCTACTTGCATATATATGTGAAATATCTCAAAATTAATGTCTAGATATTATGGAATGTTGCTTTTAACGGATTTTTCATACCTACCGATTAAATCCAGGTTGTGCGTATTAGAAATAAATTATCACAAGGTGAAGGAAAACATCGTGAGGAAACCTGCATGCCTGAGAGTTCTCCATAAAGTTCTTGAAGGTGTGTGAAGTCTGCCAACCTGAACTTGACCAGCGTGGTGGACTATGGACTATCCCCTCTTATTATGAGAGGAGGCCCGTGCCCAGCAGTGGGACAGTTTATAAACTGGGCTGATTAATATTTATTTATTTTTTATTAAATGGCAAACAATTACTTATTTAATACTCCCTGCAAAATTAAAATAACTAGGTAGGTGAATTAAAACAAAAACCTGCACACAAAAATTCAAAAATCGTAAACTCCAATCCACGTTTGACAGTGTGCCAACATTACAAACCGTCATCAATTTTCCCGCCAGCTGTCACATTTACGCGCCAACGCACTGACGTAATTTTAATTTTCCCACATCATGGCGATGGCGGCGACAGCAGCATCAGATGTCTATTTCCAGCTATCGTTTTACAACAACGTTGCTTGACGTGGGATGTAACCAATACCTACATATTTTATAACGTTGTACCTACATTATTATTTGAATCGGATTTTACTCAATATTTTTCATACCTATCTACATAAATTGTATAGGTATATATTTTTCATACATGTATTCATTAATTGGCTGTATACCTACACTACCTACACAAACATGTGCTTACTTTAAAAAAACATAGGTAGGTATTTACTTACCTATACCCAGGCGCGTGCATTGCATATAGGCAAGTAGGCAGTGACTATCTCTTAAGGTTCAATAAAACCATTTTAGCTATTACTACATCAATATACATCATTATATATCAATAATTAGTCATGATTGATATATTTTATTTATGTAGTAACAGTTAAAATAGTTATATTGAATTATATGAGGTAGGCACTACCTACTTGCCTGTATGCACTGCACGCCACTGCCTATACCTACCTATTTAAAAAAACAGGTGAAGTAATTATGTGGCACGTGTATTTAAAATTGGAATATTATTATTAGGGGCCAGTTTTAGATTATTCCGATTGGCACAAGATACCTATAGGTAGGTAGATATTGAAAAATGGAACAGAATTCGTATGAAAATAAGTTACCTATAAGAACTTAACCAAACTAAGGCAGACCGCAGAATCGTGCGTAGAATCGTCAGCTTCTTGACAGTATCTAAATGCTTTTTAATTTTTTGCCAGTATTCAGAGAGCCTTAAAAATACCTTTTACTAATTAGTAAAGCTACACCTGATAATTTCTTCAGTAGGTACATATTATATAACCAACACAGTATTTTTATGACTTTTAAGTAAGTTATTTTAAGTATCCTACCTATAGTTACTTGATATGTAATTAAACGAAACATCATTGCGTGCAGTCCGATTAAGCGAGTCAATAATCGAATATCCATCATTGTTTTATATTCAATTAATGCTTGGTATTCAATTATATTCACATTTCACCTGTATTTTATGTACAAGTTAATTTTACCTACCGCGGTTCAACGTGGGTGTTTCCTGTTGTAAGAATGAACTGAATGAACGAAAGATGTAATGAGAACCACAATTGATGACAGCTGTCATATTTTAAATATATTTTGATTCCAATAGAAAAGAGGGCTAGATTGGCCCCCTTTTTAACGTCTAACCATCAGAATTGGGTATCAAGAACGTAGTTATAATTAATATGTTTTAAACAATACATAAACACATTGACGGTGTTTTACCTAATTTACAATTCAGTAAAATATTTTTTCAACCACCAATTTAATTAAAAAGTAAAAAAAAGTAAAAAATCATTTATTCAGTATTTCTATATAACTAAAACAATGTTTCTTTTGGTCCCAAACTAGGCTAAGCCTGTATCTTGGGCACCTTAATATGTTGTAACAATTTGGTCATTTACGTGTTGACATTGCGACAGTTAAGTTCTTTTAAATTGTATGAAATTCTAATAGCTAGAAGTATAGATAAAATTAAAATAAAATTAGGTACCTACCGTACCGTATGTGAGGATGTGCTTTTGTATAGTTATGTTTTGTATGTGTGTTAGGTGTATGTGAGTGAGGTTTATGTGTGCGTATGTGTAGGTGTGTGAAAGAAAGAAGTTGTGTAATTTTGTGTTTCTATTTGTCTATGTGTAGGAAATATGTTTCGGTGTCAGAGTATGGTTGTTTTAGTAGCCAGGATTTTAAGATTTCTTTTACTTTAGTATTTGATGAGTTACTGATGCTGAGAAAGGAATTAACTTTGTTATAAATGTGTGTGTGGAGGAATATAGGTAATCGTTGTGCAAACGTAGAATTTACTGTTGGCAATGGGATTCTGAATCTTCGCTTACTTTGCAGTACATCCAAATCAGTTCTTTTTGGGACTGTTAAATTCGTTTTTAATGTTGAATTATGAACATATAGTTTTCGAACTCCCAGAAGAGCAGCCTCTTCATATAGTTGGGTTGTAGGAAAGCGGTACGGTTTATAAAGCATGACTTTTAGGACTGCGCGTTGTGCCCTCTCTAGTTCTATCATGTAGGTTTTAGCTGCACCTCCCCAGACTACAATACAGTATTGAAGCAGAGATTGGCACAGAGCTAGGTACACTAATTTGCGTATTTTTATTGGAGAACATTCACGCAGAAGCTTCATTATGTAAATGAGTCTTCTTACACGTTTTGCCATAACCACAATATGTTTTCTGAAAGAGAGGTTCTGATCTATAGTTACTCCAAGATATTTTAGATGGTCAATCATTTCAATCTCACCGCATAAGCATGTTGGATTAAAGTTGTAGTAGTCAGAGTTTGAGCATCTGTGGAGTTTAATATTCCAGTTTGGAACTCTGGTGGCGTTGGTTTTCCTAAATGCTATGTACTTTGTTTTTTGTACGTTCAGTGTGAGTAGGTTTGAGTCAAGCCAGTTACCAATTTTCCACATACCAAATGCGGTTTTGGCATACACCTCTTTCCAGTCTTCGCCGTGGAAAATTATAACAGTGTCATCAGCATAGCAGATTATGTCAGCGTTTGGAATTTCAATTTTCAAAATTTCATCCATGTAGATTGTGAAGAGTGTCGGTCCCAGTATGCTTCCCTGTGGCACTCCGAAAGTCACACTTTGTTCATCACTAACCTGATTGTCGACTCTAACACACTGTTGACGATTACTTAGGTAACTATTAAACCAGTTAAGTGCTACTCCTCGAATACCAAGAGATTCCATTTTCATAAGAAGTATTTTAGTCGAAACGGTATCAAACGCCTTGGCAAGGTCTATAAACACTCCTAAACAACGGTGTCCTTGGTCTACATGTTTAGAAACAGAGTTTGTTAGGAGTTCTACCGCGTTTTCTGTACATTTGCCTCGTCTGCAAAGATGCATTGATTGCATGGGTGATTACTTCGATTAATACAAATAGAAAATACATGAAAAAAATTCGTTTAAATTTTTTCATACAAAACGGCAATTTCATAGGTAAAGACCTATTATTTGATTAATGGTGCCTTGTAGCCGTCAATTCCAGGAGCGCTTTCATTCTTTAAATTGCAAATGATTGTGTCTACCTCATACATGTCGGTTGGTAGCAGAAACATTGATTCACTATTTGATTCTTTAAGTTTGACTTTGGCTGCAAGAGCTTCCTCGGATGTTAACAACTTTTGAAGTATTTGGTCAGATAGGTTTTTTCCTACTGACGCAAAATAATTATTGCAGTGGTTTAAAGACTCCTTTACTGATCCTTTAGATGTCATTAGCTTTTGCGGGTAGTTTTTTTTAATCTGTGGAACTTCAGTTACTTCTTTTATTACATCCCATAGTTTCTTAGGGTTTTTTTGATTTTCTTCTAGTATTTTGCTGTTATAGTTATTCTTTATTTTCCGAAGAAGTTCAATAAAGAAGTTCCTGTATCTCTTATAAGATAGCTTTAGAGTTTCATTTTCCGGATTAAGTTTGACTTGTAAGTGTAGTTTGTCTCTAAAACGCATGCACCGCACCAATCCGTGGGTGATCCACGGCTTTAAAATAAACTTTTTTCGACTTCTTTTAATGTTTTGTGTGTTTCGAGATGTGGCAGGGCCTAGTATACAGTCAAAAGCTTTAAGTGCCTCGTTTACATCTTCACTGCTAGTAACAGAGGACCAGTCTGCTTTAGCAAGATCTGATCTGAGTCCCACGTAGTCAATCTTTCCGAACGTTGTTCTGTATTTTTTATTGCGATCCGTTTCTGCGGTTTTAATTCCGACCATGACAACATCATGATCTGATACAGTGCATTTGGCAACCACACCAAGAACATACCCGCTACTTTTCACAAAAACGTGATCCAGGCATGTGTTTCCGCGTGTTGGTTTTGTAATAGCCGGTAGAAGTGCATGCTGTGCCATAAGGCATTGATACTCCGCGTTATCTCCACTAGGGTTTTCAATAAGTATGACGATATTTAGATCTCCTGTAAGTACTATCATAGATTTTGTTTTAATTTTGCTTAAGATCTCGTCAAGTGAAACCAAGAAATTGCTTAATCTTAAAAAAGAGGGAGAGCGATAGATTCCAAAGAGATTAAAGGAGCCACCTATGTTGACCATAAGGCAGTTTGCTTCATTAATCTCTGGCTCAGATACAATTGCTCTGTAGCAATCCTTTACATATATCGTTACCCCACCAGCTTTATTTATGTATTTAGTTGTATGGTAATCGTTATAACCGTCTAGACGTCTTATTATTGAGTTTTCGTGTAACCAACATTCTGTAAGCACTATTGCGTCAAATTCAATATTTAGGCGTTTTAAAACTAGTAAGAAATTGTCAAAATTTTGTTGCATACTTCTGATATTTAGTGTAAGTATTTTATAAATGTAGTCCTTTGTTATGTGGTCCTGACAGAGTTCTAGTTCATTTAAAGAGTGACATTTAATATTTAGTGTTTGTTCTATGTTTTCGTAAACGTCTACGTTATCCACGATGAGCATTTGTATAATAATACATTTAAAAGGAGAAGATTGTTTTTGTCACTCTTTCTGCTGAATATTTCAGGCCCTAAGTAAGATAGGTTAAATTGTACTTCTTTTTGTTTGAACAGTGTATTTGTATGTGTGATGCATTTATATGTGATAGTGTATGTGTGTGTGAGTTTTATGTATAAGTGCTGAAGTGATGTGGTAGTGTGGGTGTGGGTCATGGTTAAGCATAATATTAATATGTTCAAAAATAAGAACTGGAATAAATATTCAAAAAATAACAAACTTAACATTAATCTTAAACTAATTATGAGATCAAAATATAAACGACAAAATGTTATGAACTTACTTTTCATAAAATATCTATTTTGCTGAAAGCAAAGCCGTTGGTTGTAGTTATAACATGGTACGATAGCTTTAGTTAATTGGGAAATAGAGTTCAAGTTATGTAACATTAATAATAAGTGGTAGAAAGTTTTAGTACATTTGTTATCAAATGTGATAAAATAAACTTTACGGTAGTTTTGGTGTGTATCATATTGATTGAATATGCTAGTGATGTTTATGTTGTGTGTGTGTGTATTAGTGATATGTGGTCTGAGTGGACTTGTGGGTAATGATTGACTCGATTGTTTGAATGAATGTGTTATGTATAAGTTGAGTAAGAAAATGTTAAAGAAAAGTTCAATTAAATTATAAAAAATACAGTTATAAACATTTCGTTTTGAAGGTGGAGTTAACATTGTTATACATGGAAAAATTATACTAAACCACAGGGATTTCCACAGCTTGCGAGTAGGCGATATTGTTATCCAGGCTATCCACGGCTTGAGGGGGTCCAATTTTATCATCCAAGTCTTTTGGATTGCGAATAGGGATTGACGGCTGCTTCTCTGCTTTCCGCATGTATATAGTGCCGTTGCGTACCTCGTCATCATCATCATCCGCCTAGCCTTTTCCCAAACATGATTGGGGTCGGCTTCCAGTCTAACTGGTTGCGGCTGAATATCAATATTTTACATGGAGCGACTGCCATCTGACCTCCACAACCCAATTATTGAGAAATACCGGTATTCGAATGTTAGACCAGTTGTCAGGCTTTTGGACTCCTGACTACCCGTAACGACTGTCAAAGATATTCCTATGACAACCGGGATCGACTGCTTAACGTGCTCTCCGAGGCACGGAGGGGTCTCGATGTGTTAAGAACGGTCACCCATCCAAGGACTGACCGCGGCAAGCGCAGCTTAACCTCGCAGATCGATCGATCAGCGCGGCTGTCATTTAGCCACGAGCCCCTCACCAATTTAATTACCTATATCTTACATAAAAATAACATGTCAAAAGGTTTACAGATATAGAGTGATACCTAGGTACCTACATTATGAAATCGAAGTTCAGAATCATAAAATTGTTTATTCTTTTGGGTCCTCTGTTTACTCTTTTTAACCGACTTCAAAAAAGGAAGATAAATTATTTTTCTGAAAGTCAGGGACATTGTCAGGAAATTTATCATTTAATCTGGTAACCCTATACGCACCTGACTTTTTTGAAGAACATCACCAATAAAATCAGTGTACACCCTTCTCAGGACGTCCCCTCCCAGTGTTTCCATTAACATCCGCCTTATAAATTCTTATAAATACTTGCAACTGCAACTATTACAGGCGGCATCCACCTATTATGTACATATTTATATAAAAAATGTGATTGTACGTAGTGTTGTGCGTCTGTCGCATAAATAATGTAGCGCGGTCGGAACGCGCCGCTCGCTGCGGTCTAGGCGCCGCGGGCGGAACAGAGCTGCGGAGTCGCTGTTACTACGACAAACATTGAGGTCTCTGAAAATGTATGACAGTTAGTATAGATAGATATTGTTTAAGAGGCATAACAGGTCCAGTACAAATCAAGATTCATGAAGAAGTTTAGGTAGATACTTCGCAAAAGAAAGAATGAAAATTATCAACTGATGCGGGTGTGACAGGGTGGCTCAGTGGTTAGTGACGCCACGTTACGGCAAAGGTCGTGGGTTCAGGTCCCGTCCGTGTTAGTTGTTTATAAATCTCGTGGGTACCTATACCTACTTATATTTCAGAGGTAGGTACTAATTCTTAATCTTTCATTGAACCATTGATTCAATAATTATTGGATCATTATTTCAGTTCTATAATCATATTGGGATATACCTACACTTCATCATCACTATAATAATTTCAAAGATGCCAACCGCTAGAAAATGACCTTCCTCATTAATGCTTCATCAACTACCTATCAGTTCTAGGCCGCTTGCATCCAACAGACATAACGCACTCCAATTCATGAACAACAGAATAAATAGGTATTTTAATTATCGAAGAAAATTCAATTGATTAAAGAACCAATACCTACCTCAATTCCTTTAATTATTAAAACAAAGGACAGCTCCACGACCCTGTCCCGCAGCTTGGGTGGCGCCGGCCGCTATAAAATTCGGACAGCGGCGCGGAATCCCACAGATTCCAACTTAATATTAATTGTCGATCGACTAACCTCAACACTCCCCCCTCCCTAGCGTCACTCAAAAATAACGAACAGAATACCAACATTTGGGGCCTTACTATGACATTTATCTAGGCAGTAAGGTGTAAGGCTAAACAAGAGACGTATGGAAGTAGGGTAGGTATTCAGTATTTGATACAAGTTCGAAAACCTACGGGACCAAACATAAAATTACGAAAAAAAAATCAACTGCTACCATATCGCTTTTAATTTTTCTTTAATGTTTAGTAGGTGCCTAGTTAGTATTTATTACCTGTTTCTTTTTTTCTTTTTACACATTTTATTATTTTACATTTTTATGGCTACTTGTTTACTTTTAAGTGTGTACTTTTTTGTATAAATAAATGTATTTAAGTATATTATATTAATCATTAGGCACCTGCAGCCTAATTGCGTAACTCAATTTCTATCACCATGGCCTTCATTTTGACAGTTCAACAACATTGATTGCGGCGTTGATCTAGTTACGGGAGCACGGATTATGAAACATTCAGCGTAATGAACGTCAAAATCAATGCCAAGGTGCTGATCAAGCTTTTAAAAACTGAGAGTAACACTGAGTTGCAGAAAAGGTCGTTCAGTTTTAAAGGAGACTTTAACGATAGAAATTGTATGGTTAATGTCTCCTTTAAAATTTAATTATCTTTCGGCAACCGACTGTAAGTCTCTCTGGATAATTTAAAGTTACCCACGTATGTAACTAAACAGGTCTCAAAATTCAGTTTGGTGTATTGTACCGAATGAGTCTTCTGCGATGTTTGTTGGTATACCGCCACCTCCCTTCCTCCCACGCCAGACACGGGAAAAACGTTAACGAATTTTTGATTCTTATTTTAAAGATATGACAGATATATTTTTTAAGTTGACTATATAGATTTGTATCGTGAATTTTTGATCTGCCGATGAAGATTCCTCGAAAATATTAATAATCATGTTATCTGGTTGTTCATTAATGAAAATAGATTCTCAAATATCAATAAATCCTAAGGCTTAATTATGTCTGTTGGTGTTTTAATTGTGTAAAGCTAAATTCAATCCTGAAATGGGGGGTATTCATTGACCTCTCATATACTATGTCGATGGGGGTATTTATGGTCTTTTATAATCTGTTATAACGTCCATCAAATAAACCCTCGAAAAGAATAAACGCTTTATGCTGAATTGAATATTTTTTTCGTAAATTAGAAAATTTGACTTGACAAAACCGTTGTTTGTCGTTAATAGTAGGTAAAATCAACGTCGTGAATAGACAAACTTTTTAAATTTAAATTTTCAAAACAAAAACGTTTTAATTGGCAACACTTGAACCTGGTCCGAACTGAATTTGGTGACGATTATTTTCATCCATTATACCTAAGCGTCAAGGTGAGCAAGTTGTCTTTGAATCCGAACAGCTGACACGATATTTCTTTGACTTTCCAGTCTCCAGGGAATGACCAAAATTACCCATGTAAGTATAATGTTAAGTATGTAATAATACAGGATACAGGGAAACCAGTCATTTAGTTTACGATACCATTGAAAATATTTTCTACATACGTTTTAACCGTTACTCTTAGCCACCACAAGTGGTGACCACTAGCAATCTTACCGATAATTTATGAAATTTTAAATATGGAACGGAACAGTTTTTTTTTCAATGGCAACACAAAGGACTTAAAGACGTTAATGTTATTTGATTTGAAGTTGCCTACCGTTACGTTGGCAGTGGTGATTTTGAAGCTAGGGTTGTCAATAAAAAAATAAGTAGGTAATTTGCTTTTTGGAACTCTGAAAACAGTAGATTTCGAATAAGACATACATATCTACAGTATCACGCATTTCCCCCAAAGGGATTAGCGGAGATGTAGGTACTTATTCAACCCTTGTTTAGCCTGGCATAGTCCCATGGAATACGGGGCAAGAATATTGCCATTCACTAGTCACAGTTCCTAGCGCTGGGTTACCACTGAACTTTACCCAACATAGAAATCGAACCGAAGACGTCACGATCACAGCAATCAGAAAATGTTCACAGCACCTCGCAGATGTTTACAATACAATCGCAAAGCGAACGAGGTTATTTAATAAGAAGTCGACGTATAGAATAAAATGACGAAGCAACAACCCTACACCCTAAGTATCGGCTCCTTATTCCCCGTTGGCCACAAAATTATAGTAAAATCGTATAATTAGGGATGCCGCCGTAATTCCCACTTGCGGTCACCACTTCCTTCCCTATTGTTCGTTTGAAAACATTCGATGCAGACAGGATGCATCGAGTACTCGCATTTTAATCGATTTTATTATTTTGACAGTTGCGGTTTTTAAGCATTTTTTTAGATGCAAGTATGTGAAGCGATTTTTTCTATAATTCTCGTGGATGGGAATCGATTATCTTTCTGTTTTTTGTCAATTGTTACAAAAAAGGGTAGGTAACAATTATTATTCGTCTGCCTCTTTGTCTGCTATATTCTCAAAAAAAGCATAACGATAAATATTTTATTTCTAAGGTCTAAACTTTAAAGGCCTTTAAATAAACACGGAAAGTTAAGCAATGAATAACGTATGTTTAACCACACATTTTTTTATGTTTATGCTTGTCATAATTATTCCATGTTTATTTATACTGGGGTACCCAAAATGATATATTTACCCATAACATTCTACTTAGGTACATGATTAATCTAATGTAGGATCACTTACATTTATATTTTTTATTAATTTTCTTAGAAGCTAGAATTACCTTTATATCAAACCTTTACAAAAAAATAAGCAAAAACTAAAGACACATGCTTTGATATCCTAATTAACAATATGTAAAAAAAATACGAACTAACCTATGCACATCAAACACACGTATTAACCATTGCGTATTCTTATAAAAACTACGCTTCAACGACAGCAACACTAACAATAATTTAATTGACGCACTAACTAAAATCGACAACATCCTTTAAAAAAAACCGGCCAAGTGCGAGTCGTACTCGCGCACCGAGGGTTCCGTATCAGTTTTGGACGTATAAAGTGAAAAAAACCGGACCGCAAAACTAAGTTTGTTTGTGAAAGAGTTTTGAAGATTTTGAAAAAACTGTACTAGTTAGGAACATCGTTTTATTTTTGGTGCCATATTTGGGTCAATTCCTATCAACTCTAATTATTTCAGATTTTTCACTCCGCAAACTTCGGAGATAAGGGGGGGGAATGGTATTTTTTCAGACATTTTTCATCATATGTCGAAAACTGTGATACATAAAATTAAATAAAAATATATTTTGAAATGTGCAGATCAAGCCCTTTTATATGATATGTCACTTGACCTAGTAACCCCACTTTGAAATTTCGGACCCCCACTCCGGCCCCTTTTGCAATGAAAATAAAAATATTTTTTATTTGGAATAAAGTTGGACAAATATTTTTTATAACTGTTCCAAATTTCAAGTCGATAGCATTAGTAGTTGCTGAAATAAGCAGGTGTGACAGACAGACAGACAGACAGACAGACAGACAGACAGACAGACAAAGTCGCACCATAAGGGTTCCTTTTTTACCATTTTGGTACGGAACCCTAAAAAGGAATTACTCTGCTTGTTATGGATAATAAAAAGTCTGTGCGTACCATCATTGTCCATAGACCATAACTATAGAATATGTGACCGGCTTGTAATTACCCATGTTTAATGTCAAACAATTAGACGCCATATATAGCGGAATTTACTTTTCATGTTGGCAACATTAATTCGAATTTGAATTAAGAAAGGGCGGGAATTTATTTTTAATAGTTAAATGTAATGAGAAAAATGTTTTGTTGTTTTGTTACAAAACAGTAAACAGTCCATTTGTTATGACTTAAAACTCAACTTGATTATAAGCTTTCTTAGACTTTCTAATGATTAGAGTACCTAAGTACTTACTGTTTATGTGTATTTGCTGTATCTAATCATCATCATCTGCCCAGCCTTTTCCCAAATTATATTGGGGTCGGCATCCAGTCTAACTAGTTTTTGGCTGAATATCAATATTTTACGTGGAGCGACTGCCATCTGACCTCCACAACCCAATTAATGGGTAATACCAGTATTCGAATGTTAGACCAGCTGTCAGACTTTAGGGCTTCTGACTACCCGTAACGATTGTCAAAGATAACAACCGGGACCGACTGCTTAACGTGCTCTCCGAGGCACGGAGGGGTCTCGATGTGTAAAGAACGGTCACCCATCCAAGGACTGACCGCGGCAAGCGCAGCTTAACCTTGCAGATCGATCGATCAGCGCGGCTGTCATTTAGCCACGAGCCCCTCTATCTAATGATATATTTAAATAATGTAATTTTCTATTAGATTAGGTACTTACCTCCTCATGGTAAGCATTGAAATTGCCCCTACCCGTGCTACGATACGAAGCACGGACCGATTAATCGGGTTAAAAGGTTACCGGTTAAATCTCTAACCCATATTTTTGGTTAATCCTAATGCAGGGTAACCGGTTAACCCTTTAATACGGATACCGTTACCGGTTAATATTGCTGATTAACCCGAATGAAATAGAACAAAAATGAAAAAAAAGGAACAAAAATGAACTCTATGCGTGAACCGGTTATTATTAGGCTGATTAACCCAGAATACGGGTTAACCTTTATGCAAGGTTTTTCACCTAACCCAAAAAAAATAACCCGGGTTAACTAAAAATAAAAAAATAATACGGGTGACCTTATCGGTCCCTGAATTACGAAGCTGAAAAATATATTATTCTATTGTGACGTAATAAAAGAAAACAGCAAACCTGTTTGTTCTGTAGCGACACGCCACGTAATATCACCGCGAGAACTGCCGATTTGTTTGCGAACTTTCGAGGGAGTATCTCACCGTGACATTCTCCTGAGCGTCTAACATGCGCACCGCGACAAAATTTTGTCGACGCTTTTATCGTGCATTTGTCTCGTATTCGCACGAGTAAGAGCGAGACAAAACAGTCGACAAATTTTGTCGCGGCGCGCATGTTAGCCATGCTGGGCAAGACAAGCTGGCCAGATAGCCTGATGAGCTGAAGAAACGAAAGGCAGAATACGTAGTGGTGTGGCAGAAGATGAAATTATTGGTCATCTAGGTATTTTTCATAAATCATAAATAAATTATCTACACACTTTACTCTTTTGTTAGAAAACCACCAGTCACCAATCTCTTTTTGTTAGAGAACCTCATGTTATTTTTTTTTTCAAATAACGCCATGTTCAAGCGGTAGACATCCGATACATCGACGCCGCCCGGCCGAATGTGTAACGCAACACTGCTGACAAACCGAAGCCGAATATCTACATGTAATCCGCTGCTTACGTTACTTGTGTTTTAAAGCGCTTTTTTACAGCTATAGAAATACTTTGTTTTATTTTGAAGTACCTTAGCTATACCTATTAATATTCTTCGTATAAAGCTGAAGAGTTTGTTTGAACGCGCTAATCTCTGTAACTACCAGTTGGTTTCGAAAAAATCTTTTTGTATATGATAGCTAGATTCATGAGGAATAGTATGAGCTATTTAACATCACGCTATGACCCTTAGGGGCCTAGCGTGTAGTAGTAGTAGTAGTAGCGCCTAGTAACGGGGGTGGAACCGCGGGGAACAGCTGGTTTTTTTATATGACCACTTAGTTGAATCTATTACCGGTTTCTCAAATCCCAATCTGTCTATTAAGTAAATCTATTGTCAGAGTATTTCTTTATAATAACTCTAGCACAGACTTGTGCGTTCGAGCTCTTTCTTGGACAGTTTTATTTATTTCGTATATCTCCACTTATGGCGTCCATGACTGTGTGTCAAATCACTAACCTTACTTATGTAAGGGGGTTAGTGTTTTGATTTTCACCTCTTCTTAGCCCTTCAAATCTTATAATTGTAGAACCTTCAGTCCCTAAAAATATTATTATTATTTCTGGATTCGCCACTACTACCCACCTAATTTGCAGTTAGAAGAGCAAATAAAAAAGAACAACGATGAACTCAAAAGAAAGCCGTCCTAGACCTAGAAAAAGACATTATTGTTTTAATGCAGTCTGTAATTCAGAAAAAAACGTTATTCTACGTTGCGTGCTAAACAAAACAGCTACCTACTGCTGCCTTTCGCTAAATCCCAGACCAGCATAAATAGGTACATACAGAAACTTAAGAATCCAAGAAAATATAAACGCAATACATAATAGGCATAATGCCTTATTGAACGCTTTTGTCATTTCGAAAAAAAAAAATAGACAATACACTCGTCGAGTATTGAGTGACGACAGATGTTGAATTCGATTTTCGAAATCTGTGTTGCAACGGAAAAAATGGTAATAATAGGGTGGAAAAGGGAACTTGTTTAAATCGGTATTAATTTGAAATTCACGTATGTCGTTGACAAGCCACAATGATACGTTTATTTATGTAAATAAGGATGATTTGTGGGTTATTAATGTCATTTATTATAGGTTTGTTGAAAAGTAGTTATTATTGGTTTCTTCAAAAGTAACTTTTGTAACCTACTTACGTAATTTATTTGTAACATAAAGGGAGCTAAGTATAATATATCGATACCTTTGGGTTCAAAGGGCGTAAAGACCATTTTGACCAAAATGAGATTTGAGCCATATAATCGATACCTTTAGGCCCAAATTTCATTTTTGGTGTCGATATCTCGTTGACAATTTCACGTAGTATAAATCTGAGTAAAGTGTAGTCTATGTACCTACCTACTGGTTATACCTACCTACTTACAAAATTAAGGATCAATATTTTGTCTTGATCTAGATCTTCTAGGCAAGCACGCTTTATAGTCAAGTACATCATTATTTAACATCAGATCTGAAGCCCAATTCTCGTAAATAAAAATGAGTTCCGATTTGGGTTCGATATAATCTCAATGCCATTTATGTCAGAAATGGTATTCTCTTATCCGTTTGACATTATCATTTAGTAGGTACATTGGAACACCATTTGTGACATCCAAGGCATTGAGATTATATCGAAACCAAATCGGAACTCATTTTTATTTACGAGAATTGGGCTTCAGATCTTATCAGAATTATATTTTGAACATTCATAATTACGAGAATTGACTTTCAGGTTAAATCCACAAGTATGTACCTAGGTAGGTAATAGGTATTATGAAAAAATCTCCATTGATATTCATCCTATTTCTGCTAGTTTCTTAAAGGTTTAAATTACAACTACTTAAACAACTATGTAGGTACACTATTTTTTTTTTACTTACACCATGAAAATTGATATCAATCTGTAAGTAAATTACCTAATTAGGTATCTACCTTTTCTAAAGTAGGTGGAAGTTAGCCTGGTCCTGTACTTATCGAATTTATATAGGTACATACTTAGGTACTTACATGCCATTTTTGTGTATGGTAAACTTCTCGAAAAAACCCAGATCTTGCTTCACACAAATAATTTTCAAACGCCTATCTGTTTCAATGGCGGTTGGCGCGTTTCCGCTGGGTTGCCACAGTGAAGTGTCAAATTACCCCTAATTATCCGCCATCGAGGGACCGGAACGCCGGCTGCCATCGACAATTGAATTATTTTTTTAGAATTACGCTTAAATACAGTGTGTAATGGAATCTGATGAAAGGTCTTGTTTTTTTAATGTCTATTAAGTTTCATGGTGAATCTATTTGCATAATTTGTTTGTTTATTATTATTTTATGGGCTTTTCTTAAAGATTTCCCTTGTTTATGGATGTATCTATATTGCGATTATAAATCATGAAACCAATAAAAGAGTGTAACTAGATAGATAACTTCAGATGTAATTATTTGAAGATAAGTGACTACTTAGTAGGTAGGTAGGTACCTACATTAACACCTACCTAATCTTCATGACTATAATGTCCCTTGTTTGATTTATCAGAAGAAAGCAGCTTTTAAAAGCAGCACCTAAATCGAAAGAGCAATAGACACTGAAACCATTCTTGGAGAAATAATTTTAGCATTTCTTCAAAGATCTTTTTAGGGTTCCGTACCAAAATGGTAAAAAAGGAACCCTTATGGTGCGACTTCGTCAGTCTGTCTGTCTGTCTGTCTATCTGTCTATCTGTCTGTCTGTCTGTCTGTCTGTCTGTCTCTCTGTCACACCTACATATTTCAGCAACTACTAATGCTACCGACTTGAAATTTGGAACAGTTATAAAAAATGCTTGTCCAACTTTATTGCAATTGAAAAAAGTCAAAAAATATTTTTATTTTCATTGCAAAAGGGGCCGGAGTGGGGGCCCAAAATTTCAAAGTGGGGTTACTAGGTCATGTGACATATCATATGAAAGGCCTTGATTGGCACATTTCAAAATATATTTTTATTTAATTTTATGTCTTACAGTTTTCGACATACCTATGATAAAAAACCGGCCAAGTGCGAGTCGTACTCACGCACCGAGGGTTCCGTATCATTTTTGGACGTATAAAGTGAAAAAAACCGGACCCCATAAGTAAGTTTGTTTGTAAAGGAATTTTGATGATTTTGAAAAAACTGTACTAGTTAGGAACATCGTTTTATTTTTGGTGCCATATTTGGGTTAATTCCTATCAGCTCTAATTATTTCAGATTTTTCGCTCCGCAAACTTCGGAGATAAGGGGGGGGGGGAATGGTATTTTTTCAGACATTTTTCATCATATGTCAAAAACTGTAAGACATAAAATAAAATAAAAATATATTTTGAAATATGCAGATCAAGCCCTTTCATATGATATGCCACTTGACCTAGTAACCCCACTTTAAAAATTCGAACCCCCACTCCGGCCCCTTTTGCAATGAAAATAAAAATATTTTTTGACTTTTTTCATTTGCAATAAAGTTGGGCAAGCACTCTTTATAACTGTTCCAAATTTCAAGTCGATAGCATTAGTAGTTGCTGAAATAAGCAGGTGTGACAGGCAAACAGACAGACAGACGAAGTCGCACCATAAGGGTTCCTTTTTTACCATTTTGGTACGGAACCCTAAAAATGACTGAAAAAATACCATCCCCCCCCCCCCTTATCTCCGAAGTTTGCGGAGCGAAAAATCTAAAATAATTAGAGTTGATAGGAATTGACCCAAATATTGCACCAAAAATAAAACGATGAGATGATAACTAGTACAGTTTTTTCAAAACAATCAAAATTCCTTCACAAACAAACTTAGTTATGCGGTCCGGTTTTTTTCCTCGGTGCGCGAGTACGACTCGCACTTGGCCGGTTTTTTTATGACAGACATGATAGACACGTAGGTAGGTAGGTACCTAATGTCTACGGGACATTTATTATTGGTCGTTCCCAATAACCGATCTATCGGCTCTTTCACCTACTAGAGATAGATTTTTAACATAAGCTCTGTAAAAGTAATGTCAATAATCGATCTCTAGTACCTAGCTGTCGGCACATCGAATCCTCATCACCTGAACGGTAAAAAGCAAGACTAGTGTGAATAACAGTCAAACAATTCCATAAAATTGTTATTTTTACAAAACCAGCTCTAGTGTCCCAATAAAACAATTAAAAAAACATTTATACTGAAACCGACTCACATGACAAGACCTCCCCTATTCCAAAAATCAATAAAAACCGAATAAAAAAAAAAAAAAAAAAATGGCACATGAAAATTTATTCAGCCATCAAACGTAGATATAAAATAAATAATCCACGATATTAACGATAACAATACACTGTGCAGGCGCACCGCACAGTGATCTATAGATCATTTTAGCTCGATCCCTATTAGCTTGGATCGAAAACGCCCCGCCTACGTGGAAGCCCACTGACCATTAATTGGGTACAAAAATTGATGTAGGAACGCCCATAATACGTCCGTCTCCCTCACTCGTGCGAAAGAATGTATGTCTGTCTCAGTCTGCCGGGTGTCGTCAAGCGCTCGGCTTGTTCGTTTTCGTCGCAAGCGCAGCTCAGACGTCACAATGCCGGGGCTTCTACAGAAAAATAGTATGTTTGTATTCTTTTATTTTTACTTTCGATGCCGCCCGTCGCCGCGTGCAATATTTGTGTAGAATAGAACCTTTTTTTTACTTTTAAAACGTCTAATTTGAAAGTAAGTTGGCATCTTGGGACGCGCCGAAGTATCTTTTTAGGAATGAAACTTAAGTTTTTTCTTTTATGTCCTGATGAAGTTGACAGTGTTGTGGAATTTTGATCGGGAAGATTCGGAAATGTGCAAAAAAATTCTGGACTTACATAGTTATGTATTTGACCAATGTGAACAGGAGGCGGCGCTGTTTGATATAATTAGTCTATACATAAAAGAAGCTTTAGTGAAATGGATACCTTATTGTATTAATATTTATGTGCATTCTTTAGATATACATCGATTTTAAGGGGCTCTACATGGCAAAATCAAAATTAGGTAGGTACCTAGGTAGGTATTTACTGAGGTATTTACACTATTATTATTTCTTACATTTATTTGCAATTTTATTTAATTTTATAAAAAAAATGATATTAGGTAGGTATCTACCTACAATGACTTATAAATAAAACATTAAGCAGGTAGGTATACACTTTTTATTCCACTTTGTTCACCCAAGTGATATCACCCAGGTGAACAAAGTGGAATAAACCAAATATATCTCAAAGAAAAAATAAATTCTAAATTCAAACTCTTGAACTTAAACTTCGCGCCACTCTCCGCTAGATGGCACTACTTACGCTTACTGACTAGTTCTCTTTGATGCACTCAATACTTCTCTACATTGTAGACAAATAAGTAGGTAGGTAATCATAAAAACGAATGGTGTTCAGAGATATTGATATCTATAAGTAGTTTAACTATCTATTAATTCAAAGACCATCATTTTTAGGGTTCCGTACAAAATGGTAAAAAAGGAACCCTTATGGTGCGACTTCGTCTGTCTGTCTGTCTGTCACACCTGCTTATTTCAGAAACTACTAATGCTATCGACTTGAAATTTGGAACAGTCATAAAGAATGGTTGCCCAACTTTATTGCAAATGAAAAAAATGGGGTTCCTAGGTCAAGTGATATCATATGAAAGGGCTTAATCTGCACATTTCAAAATATATTTTCATTTTATTTTATGATATGTCTCACGGTTTTCGACATATAATGAATCTCCCCCCCCCTTATCTCCGAAGTTTGCGGAGCGAAAAATCTGAAATAATTAGAGCTGATAGGAATTGACCCAAATATTGCACCAAAAATAAAACGATGTTCCTAACTAGTACAGTTTTTTCAAAATCATCAAAATTCCTTCACAAACAAACTTACTTATGCGGTCCGGTTTTTTTTCACTTTATACGTCCAAAAATGATACGGAACCCTCGGTGCGCGAGTACGACTCGCATTTGGCGGTTTTTTTAATTATAGTTGTAGTCAGCAAGTATATTGAGTTAATTTTTTTAACTTATTTTTAAACCAGAGTTAGAAATTGAATCATTTTCAAATTTTCTGAGTGTTACCAAACTGTTTTTTTGTCCGATCACAAACTGTTGTAGCAAGACCGCACGGTTGTCGCAGTGGCTGAGAGATTGGCTGCTGCGCAACGTGTCGCGGGTTCGATTCCCGCATTGCACATAGGTCTGGCTGTTTGTGTATGTGACATTTGTGTTTGTAAACGCACCCACGATACAGGAGAAATCCTAGTGTGGGGCAACGTTTTTAAAAAAAAAAAAAAAAAAAAAAAAAAAAAAAAAAAAAAACTGTTGTAAATTGGACCAATGGTATTATTTAGGTAGGTACCTATACCTATTTATATGAATTGAATATTGTATTGTTTGGTGAAGAACCACTTGTAAACCAAACTTTAGAATTAAAATTTGGTAACTTTGGTCCAACTTCCAACGCAACAATATAAAAAATAATAAAACAAATATTTATTAAAAGATAAGTGCAATGATGATATTAAAGTAAAATAAATTAATAAAATATGTTAATACCTATAATTGCAATGAAAATAAAGCGTTCTTTCTCTCTCCTTCTAAACGGTGCTGTTCCCGACAGGGTCCATACCTCAGATCATAGAAACAAGGAGATATGCCATCATAGCAAATTAGTACGGAAACAACTGTCGCCACTTTTAGTACATTTTTCAACACAATTAAATGCGCCCCTCGTGAATATAAAGATCTCCCATGCATTAAACATTCCACACATCCTCAATCTAACACTGTTAATCGTCACTCAACACTAGCACTAAACTAAAACACTGTATTTATATCATCGATCGTGTTCGGTTCGTCGCCAGCATGTACATTTTATATACGGTCAATGTGACCGTATCAAAGCGTCAATTTTAGTAGCGCCTTGGCACATCTCCCTTGTTTCTATGATCTGAGGTCCATACCTAATTGATTCTATAAAGTGTATAGGACTCCTATAAGATCACCTGTTACCTATAAACATTAGGTATGGAATGCAATAAAGAGATGAGTATTGAATAACCATTAATTTAACATCACCGAGTGCTAACCTAACCAGTTTGTTTACCCAACAGTTAAAATAGACACAGTTATACACCTGAGTTTGCTTACCTTTCAGCTTAATTACCACCCATCCGCCTAGCATTTTCACTAGGCCTCATAAATAAATGATTGTCCATAAACGAATAAACGACCAACATAATACAAACAAACAAATGTTTCTCGGTTCAAATAAAAAGGTACCTAGGTACTTGAAGTTATTTAGATTAAAGATAGATGCGATTATTCCCGATGTCCACCACTTGTCTGGCCACCACTGGGGGACAGCGAGACAACTTTAAAACATTATTCTCGTTGTCCACCACTGGGGGACAGCGTCACAACTTTTGTGATTATTCCCGATGTCCACCGCTTGTCTGGCCACCACTGGGGGACAGCGAGACAACTTTAAAACATTATTCTCGTTGTCCACCACTGGGGGACAGCGTCACAACTTTTGTGATTATTCCCGATGTCCACCGCTTGTCTGGCCACCACTGGGGGACAGCGAGACAACTTTAAAACATTATTCTCGTTGTCCACCACTGGGGGACCGATTATTCTGCCTCCGCAGCCGGCGGCGGCTCCCAAAAATAACGCCGTTGGGAACCGGCGTAGCCTTGGAGTAGCAGTGATACCAGACGAAAATAATTGCAAACTACCGTAGCAGCGGATTAATGTTGCCGTGTTTTAAGTTGAATTATTTACCTTAGACTTTTAAATAACAGTGTCAATGTAAAACAAAATACTACTTTTTTGGACTTACAAGGGGGAGGGAGGTGGTCGACGGAGCCCCGCTGCGCGGGGCTCCTATTTCTGTCTATAAGGTTAAAAGTAACCTAACACGAACCCTTCGAACCTAAATTGTCCGTGTCGGGGTGTCCAAGTTCCCGAGCTCGCTTCGCTCGCTCTTGGACCCTAATTTACAAAGTTGTGACGCTGTCCCCCAGTGGTGGACAGCGAGAATAATGTTTTAAAGTTGTCTCGCTGTCCCCCAGTGGTGGCCAGACAAGTAGTGGACATCGGGAATAATCAAGATAGATGTTATCATAATTTATTAATGAATTGGCCGATTATGGTTAAAAATACCTAAGTTAGTGATCATTACCTATTATTAGTACTTAGTAACTACTTATTAACTTGGTTCCCTATTAAAAGTTAGTTGTTTTTACCTTTAACGAAACGAATGCACGGTAGGTATATACAATAAAATTGTATTGATTGCGGGTCGCGCGAATCTCTCGCTGAATCAATTATTTAACTCCTTTCTTGCGCGACTGCCCCAAAAGGAGGGTGATATTTTTGAGTGTTTGTATGTCTATTTCTTTTACACGTTCTAGACTCTGGAACGTGTCAAAGAAATAGACAAGCCCTATAGGCTCTAGAATCTAGAGCCTAAAAAAGGGCTTGATGGATTTCAATAATTATGAGGTCTCGTTAGATTCATCTTCATTGTGGGTGACATAGGGTTATAATATTTAAATATTACGCAGTCGATTCAATAGATAGGTACGTAGGTAGGTACATTTACGATACCTACCATACGTCAAAATTATTCGTGATCGGTCCACAGATCATAGAAACAAGATGAAATAAAATAAAAATGCCGCACACTCTCAATCTAACACTGGTATAGATTTGTCACTCTAAGACCATGTTGTTTCAACTTACAGTTACGTATCTGTATCCGTCAAATATGGCGGCTTGTACGACAATTTCATACCGACTTAACGATTACGTACTGACTTACGAATACAGATGGTTTGAAGCAACCCGCCCTAACCCACACTAAACTAAAATATACCTAATTAATAATAGATCGCGTTCAGCAACATGATCACATAGATAGTATCAAAGCGTCAACCATGTAGAGATCTTCCACACCACACACCCTCAATCTATAGGTACGTCTTGGACTTTTAATTGTTTGAAGTGACTTGACATTGACAGTTCCAAGCAAAATAATGATACCATATTCACATTAATAGTGTTGGGGCACTGAACCAATTGGCGAAAAGAACGAATGATAGAATAAAATAAATATTAACAAATCTATATTTTTGTGAATATTATAAACACGCCAAAGCCATGCTTATGCATAGGTATACTTATTTTACCTTATACCTGTATGCGTATCGTATTTTAAACCTTATCAAATCAATGAAAAGTACATTACATAGGTACCTATGTAGGTACATAATTCAGTTCAATCAATTTGGTTCATTCTTTTTTTCACATCACTACCAATTTTTTGTTAAAAAGTGGTATCCCTCCAGTTGTCAAGTCACTGCAAACAATTAGAAGTCCAAGTATAACTCTTATCCGTCACTCATCACTTACATTATTATACCGACCTACGAAAGATAATCATGTCAAAGCGTCAAGCTCATTATTAGCGCTTTGGCACATCTCCTTTGTTTCTATGATCTGAGGCATAGACTATACAAAAGTGCTGTGCTTGTTCGTGCCTTAGAAAGATCTGTGGCACGCACCGGTGATCCCGTGTGCTTTTAAGAGGCTCTTGAGGCCTATGGGGAGGTCTTAGAGAGCTCTGACGGCTTCGTATGTGCGTAGAGCACATTTATGATTATAATGACGTGTGACTTTGAAAGACGTTAGGTAGGTAAAAGGATTTTTATGTAAGTAGGTATTATATTATGTAATCCGTTCTTGTGGTAAATGCTTGGTGGTGCTTGAAACTTTTGTGTGTGGGTTTTTACCGACTTCAAAAAACGAGGTTTTGTATGCGATCCCTTTGTGTGTATGTCTATATATTCGGGATTTTCTCAAAAACGACTGAGCCAATTTTGATGATCTTTTCACTAACGTAATCTACATACATCCAGGAAGGTATTAGTATGTAATACATTAGGTAACCATTCCTATCTGTGAAGTTATATGCATACCTACACACTACGTAGGTAGAAGATTTTGAGACGACCTGCAACGTCATCCGATCGTCGATGCGATGAGTCCAGCTCGCCCCGATGTACAACACTGCACCTCGGCTTAACCCTTTTAGGAATTCAGGGGTGAAGATATGTTACCTACGTTATCTTAAAAATCAATATCACCCTGAATGAATAGGTACTAGCGACCTGCCCCTGCTTCGCACGGCTACAATCTACTCAAGTGGCGAAATATCAAAACAGAGATTTCGGTGCTGTAGGTATCTAAGTTAAAAAATATGAATATAAATGTAGGTACCTACATAAACCTTAAGGAATAAATTTCAAAATAATTATGAAAACCGTATTAAAATCCATTGAGTAGTTTATAAGAATTATTAAGCGAACAAACAGACAGACACGGATAGCGACTTTTTTATACTAGGTATACTAGACTTTTGAATGACCAGTTTAAATGACCTCCGTAGTGTAGGTTAGTTAGTACCTACTACCAAGAGTTCAAGCTGTATCCCTGGTTTTTTTCAGCGGAATTAGATGAAACGTAGCTTAGATTTTAAGTTGGACCCTAAGCTATCGAACTGTGAAAACCACATCAAAATCCGTTCAGTACTTTTCGCGTGATGCGCGCACAAACAGACACAACAGACAAAAATTCAAAAAAAATCTTTTCGGGTATAGTTACGTCCCAGTACCCTATCCCGACTGTTTTTCCTGGAATATCTTCAATGTACAGACACGGCTCTTTTACAATTTTATAATAGTATAGATTTACCATTTAGCCAATGACAATCTACATTTAGCCATTCACAATTAGGTACCTACCTATTTTATATTGAGCACTGTGCTATCTGGCCACAACAAGTTCAAAAATAATACTTAATTCATTATTTTATAAAGATACGTATTTAACCCATTATTAAACTGTAAACAACACAAGAGCCGCGTCATAAAAAACAAGAATTATTTCACCAATAAAAGCGAATTCTGAACCAAATCGGCCTGACACCAAATTTATAATAAAACACCAACTTTACACCACATTTTGTCAAGCAAAATTAACCCTTATGTCAAGGAAGCAAGTGTCATTTTAAGTGTAAAGATAAGTTTGTAATTCAATGCCCACCCACGCAGTGTCAATATGTACTATAATAAAAATTATTAGCTTTAATTTATATGTCTATGCAAATTGGAATTTATGAAAATGTACAACGTAAATTATTATGTATGGGTAGAAAATGTTCAATTTTATGAGTAGGTATTTTAACAATTAACAATAGCTTTCTTGTAGGATATCGAGAAAGACCAAATTTCACAGGTTAACGTACGTTTTTCCCTGTATATCTAATGATTGTTTACTGTAATTGGCTTAGCTGTTGTAAATTAATTAATCTTCTATACATATAAAGTACCGTGATGTTCACCGTCAATCAACGACAACACACAGCCTAAACATGAACCTAGATACCTAATTGAAATTTGAAGGAAATATTCCTTGTATAGGTACCCTAAAGGTGGAGCAAAAAGGAATTTTATGAAAATCCATCCCTAAAAGGGTGATTAAGGGATGTAAAATAGCTGATACCGTAGTGTACCTACAGATTAGCAAAATAGCTAGCTCAACACTCCAAGTTTCACTTAGAGGTGTGACCTCAGATCATAGAAACAAGGGAGATGTGCCAAGGCGCTATCGAGCTTGATGCCTGAACTTGAGCAAATTGCTCATATTAAAAACGTACGCGCTGGCGACGAACCGAACACGATCGATGATATAAATACAGTGTTTTAGTTTAGTGCTAGTGTTGAGTTACGATTAACAGTGATAGATTTAGGGTGTGCGGAATTTTTAATGTGTGGGAGATCTTTTTATTCAGAAGGAGCGCTTGTAATTGTGTCGAAAAATGTTCTAAAAGTGGCGACAGTTGTTCCCGTACTAATTTGCTATGATGGCATATCTCCTTGTTTCTATGATCTGAGGGTGTGACCAATATCTTCGTAATAGGTATAAGTATCATAATATTACAAACCACGTATATTCGTAGTAGGATATGCGTTTATGTGCACAACATATTCAAGATATCGAGAATCATAGAAGGAGATGTTTAATATCAAATTATCAATGTTACGAATACTTAGTTTCAATCAAATGATACCTATCTAATAAATCTATTAATATTGAATAAAAGGGACTTCAAATTTCAACTGATTCCGTCGAAGACATAACTCAGTTGATTGGAGCGCTGGCCACGGTAGGTACGGCAGAGGTCGCGGGTTCAAACCCACCTCTGTCAGATGTTTTTGAAATGTCTTAATATTTAATAACATTAATATTGAATTGGTTCACTAATATTTGACTAATGCCCAGCTGCCCAGTTGGTACCTACTTAATAGGTATCCTGATATGAGTTATCGAATATTCAATATTAGGAATAAGTACCTATGTAAAAAGAAACCAGCCAAGTGCGAGTCGTACTCGCGCACCGAGGGTTCCGTATCATTTTTGGACGTATAAAGTGAAAAAATCCCGATCGCATAACTAAGATTGTTTGTGAAGGAATTTTGATGATTTTGAAAAAACTGTACTAGTTAGGAACATCGCTTTATTTTTGCTACCATATTTGGGTCAATTCCTATCAACTCTAATTATTTCAGATTTTTCACCCCGCAAACTTCGGAGATAAGGGGGGGGGAATGGACATTTTTCATTTTATGTCGAAAACTGTGAGACATAAAATTAAATAAAAATATATTTTGAAATGTGCAGATCAAGCCCTTTCATATGATATGTCACTTGACCTACTTGACCTTAACTCCACTTTAAAATTTCGGACCCCCACTCCGGCCCCTTTTGCAAAGAAAATAAAAATATTTTTGGATTTTTTTCATTTGCAATAATGTTGAATAAGCATTATTTATAACTGTTCCAAATTTTAAGTCGATAGCATAAGTAGTTGCTGAAATAGCAGGTGTGACAGACAGACAGACGAAGTCGCACCATAAGGGTTCCTTTTTTACCATTTTGGTACGGAACCCTAAAAATCAACCATGCTTACATACCATCACGCTAGCAGATAAGATCATAATGCTAATAATTATTATTGTTTCTGTAATTAAGTTGCTTCATGGTGGCTAGCTCGAAAATTACGAGCTGCGAATAATCGACACGGCTGCACTATCTAATGGCTCGAGCTATTCCAGCATGGTGTTAGCTCGAAGTCATTGAATATGCTTGTTTTCTCAGATCATAGAAACAAGGGAGATGTGCCAAGGCGCTATTGAAACTGAGGCTTTGATATGGTCACATGGACCGTAAAAACGTACACGCTGACGACGAACCGAACACGACCGATGATACCTATATAAATACAGTGTTTTAGTTTAGTGCTAGTGTTGAGTGACGATTAACAGTGTTAGATTGAGGGTGTGCGGATTTTTTCATGTGTGGGAGATCTTTTTATTATATTCACAAGGAGCGCTTGTAATTGTGTTGAATTTTTTTCTAAAAGTGGCGACAGTTGTTTCCGTACTATTTGCTATGATGGCATATCTCCTTGTTTCTATGATCTGAGGACGTTTTAATGTGATTTTATTGGTGGCCAGGAGGAATAGCTTAGCTTAGCCGTAATAATCTCGACGGGTGAAATGTTATTTGTGTAAACATAGCTGACAGCGCGGATACAGCGCCACCAACGGCGAAAAATGCAACCACTTTATGATGTGCCCAATTTTTAACAGGGAATATCGACGAATAGGTTGTTCTCGTCGATCTGCCGTATTTTCTATTAGACACATCATGATATGTCTGGCCAAATCATGAAATGGCGGCGTTTCATGAAATGCCCAGGAATTTCATGATCTGGACAATTATATGATCGGATTACGACATATGCAAAATTTCATGATGATCGGTTCAGTACCTAGTTTAGGCGTGAAAAAGTAACAAACAAACAAACTTACTTTCACATTTTTTTAACATTAGTAGGGATTGTGAAAAGCGTCAAAAATAGATCGAATTCTACCAGACTAGATACTAAACTTATAATTAAAAATCTACCAGCAAATTAATATTAGTTTCTATCTGTAAGAGCTGAGAAACAAAACACTATTTATCTATTAACATAATCTAGATCGTAATCAGACAACTAAAATAGACATGATCATTGCTAAGATACGGACGTGTGCATTCAATTTATTTCTTCATTGCCTTCAAGACTGGCTACTAATTAATTTGTGGTTTGTATCTCGACTGTTTAATTGTAAAAAAGTTTTTTAAACTATAGCAGGTTTAGCTAACTAGCTTAACTAGTCACTGTGACTTTGCCTGTGTTTAGGTAAAGCATTTATTTTTTCAGCATTACAAATAGGTACTATTTCCTCACTTTGACTGTGTAACGTGCTCTCCGTGGCACGGAGGGGTATCCATGTATAAAAAACGGTTACCCATCTAAGGACTGACCGCAGCAAGCGCAGCTTTACCTCGCTGACTGATCGATCAGCGCGGCTGTCATTTAGCTTACGAGCCCCTACTTATAGACTAACAGCACAGCTAACAGACTGTATAGCTCTTGGAGGAATAATATACTGGAGGTAGTCTTACCGTGTCTGTATACTGAGTGAAGGCTGTCATTTCTCGTTGACAGTGATACAGTGACGTCACTGTAAAGTACACCGCAATGACCACACGGTTGTCGCAGTGGCTGAGAGATTGGCTGCTGCGCGACGTGTCGCGGGTTCGATTCCCACATTGCACACTGGTCTGGCTGTTTGTGTATGTGAAATTTGTGTTTGTAAACGCACCCACACAGGAGAAATCCTAGTGTGGGGCAACGTCTAAAAAAAAAATTGATACAGTGACGTCACTGAAGCGTCAACTCGAATCAACTCTTCCCTAGTCTCGCACACGAATACAGATGAACCGCACACAAACAAAAAACGGCCAGGGGTTTTATGTCCTTAGGCTCTGTCTATAGATTATATGTCTATGGTATAGCTAGTAATGAATAATCTGAAGCCCTTTTAATACAAGTAATGATTAAACAGAACCCAACACATAATTAAGTCTTCTATATTTGTCCTACCTACCCTCACGATTTATCAATTAACTCTACATGAGCTTCTGTGTCCATTAATCAATAAGTAATGAGTTCAGTCATATTCTTGAAGCCGATTATGGTGAAGGAAGCCATACGAGGCGACAATGTCAACTTAATGAAAGGTTACCTACATAATCCAAACTAATCTATAATAAATAGTATAAAATAAATGTCTCTCTGTTTGTCCGCCTAGTTTGTCTAAACTATACCTACAATGTGTAATTTTAGTCAGTCGAAATACGAAAAGGGATCATTGTACCTACTCATCATTATGAACAACTTTTACTATGGGACCAACTCTGAAATCGCGAAAAAATAATCTGCTGCTCCATACATTTTGTTGAGTTACCTATATTCAGGGCCAGATTCAGGGCCAACCCTGAAATCTCATCATTACGAACAACTTTTACTATAGGGCCAATCTCATAGTAAAAGTTGTTCATAATGATAAGTCCTACCTACAACGACCCCTTTTCATAAGTATTTCGACTGACTAAATTTACACCTTGTATAATGGTGTTAATGCAGTTTTCACCACCATTTAGGTAGAGAACCATTAGAATGTATATTTTTTGTGATTTTGAAACATGTCAAAGCCATGCCAAACGCTCCTAAGAAGCGTATTACAAAGGGGTCTCAAATTTCAGATGAGTCGGGCGAGACCCGGTAGCTCAGTTGGTTCAGAGCACTAGCCACGGTTCGGCAGAGGTCGCGGGTTCAAATCCCGCTCGGGTCATATGATTTTTGAGAACCATTAGAATTTATTCCGGAAGGTATGTGTGTGTATCACGTAGGTAATGTAGACGAGCTCCTGCTGTCAGATTAGTCGTAACATTTTTAAAGAGTGATGTTATAGAAGCTCGCACCGAGCGCATAGAAGGCCGGCTCCACACGATAATCCAACAGTCCAACACTCTAACATGACTTCAATCCATCCCAACTCACTATCGATACAAAAAGACTCTCTCAACATCGTTATACATGCACGAACTATCTCTCCACACGTGGCATAGCATATGCATAATCGGCCTATAATGTTCCCACTGCTGGGACACCGGCCTCCTCTCTGTGAGTGGGAGTGGGCCGTAGTCCACCACGCGGGCCCAGTGCGGGTCGGTGGACGTCACATGTCTTCGAATTTTTTGGTTCTAGGACATGCCGGTTTCCTCACGATGTTTTCCTTCACCGTTAAAGCAAGTGATAATTAATTTATAATACGCACATGACTTCGAAAAGTCAGCGGTGCGTGCCTCGGGATCGAACTCGAACCATTCGCCATGGGCGGCACATGGTTAATTCACTAGGCTATCGCTGCCACACGTGGAAGGTTGGACAAACAGTTGGACCGTTGGACGATCGTGTGGAGCCGGCATTATAGTTACGGCACTGATTTCGTGTAACCACTACACTCTCCAAAGTCTGCAAATCAGACATTTATCTTATATCTAGACTGAAACAATAAGTATCGGTGTTCGACCCAGCAGTTGGCAAGCTCAGTTGGCACGGACAGTAACAACTTCGTTATTTATATTATCTGTGTAGGTACACTCGACGCCATTGACGGTAGACCACTTTTCACCCTTATTACTAAGAACATAAGGGTGAAAAGTGGTCGACCGTCAATGGCGTCGAGTGTACATAATAGATTTTCATATTTTTTCTATATCTATAAGTACTAGCTAAGTTTGAAGTGATGATGTAGTTGGGTTAAGTGTACGACTGAGCTTCAACCGATACTACAGCGGAAGTCTGAAATGCGACAAGATTTAACTTCGACGGGATTCAACTCCGACTGGACTCATCTGGGACTCAACTTACCTCCGATAGTCAGATAACCCGCTATTGACTTCGGGGGGCGAAGTTCCTGCAAAATAAAAGAAAAAAAATCCGATTGTTACTGAAAAACCACTAAGGTTAGATAGGTTAGAACGGTGACCATACAACGCACGAGCCGAGCGAGCAAAGCAAGCGTTGCCGCGGCAGCGGCCGGCGAGTGGCAGAAATGATTGGCCTGGGATTATTTATTTTTTATAGAATTGTATAATAATTACGAGAAAATAATCTATGTCAAAGTATATACGTCCTACGTCTCTATACCTTCTGTTTTATTAGTAACCAAAAAGTAAAACCAAAATATAATCAAAACCACAGCCAAACGAATTACAATAACATTTACCTACCAAATTCATAAACCTCAGCGCCAAGGAAGGAGGAAAATGAGGGAATAATAAGAGAAATATTCAAATGATTCCTCCTCGGAGTGTCAGATAGACATAGGAGCGACAGATATTCAATAACAAGCACTCGAATACACCGCGATCACACCACGGTAATACTTAATGTATTTAAATATTTAGGGAGACTGATCTGTGTTTTATTGCTTGGGTCCCGTATATTGTCTTGTTATTGGTCAAGCTTTTACCATTGAGATAAAACACTAGAGCAGACACTTTGAACAAACGTCATGTTCCTAACGCCGTGTGACACGTTACAAAAAACAATAGAATAGATGCGACCTCAGATCATAGAAACAAGGAGATATGCCATCATAGCAAATTAGTACCGGAACAACTGATGCCACTTTTAGTACATTTTTCGACTCAATTACGCGCATAATTAAGCGCTCCTTGTGAATAAATAGATCTCCCACGCAATGAACATTCCGCACACCCTCAATCTAACACTGTTAATCGTCACTCAACACTAGCACTAAACTAAAATACTGTATTTATACCATCGATCGTGTTCGGTTCGTCGCCAGCGCGTACGTTTTTAATATGAGCAATTTGCTCAAAATCAGGCATCAAGCTCGATAGCGCCTTGGCACATCTCCCTTAAATTGTTTCTATGATCTGAGGATGCGACATTTACTACGTGAAGTGCGGCTGTTTTACCGCAGTAGATTGGGGCAGCACCGTCTAATGCGGTGTCTCCTCTAGTGTATTACCTCAATAACTTTTATACATATATCCACCTAACGTCAGAATCCACAGAAATCCAAATACCTACTTAATATAATTAAGTCACAGAAATGTCTTCAACATTTTCTCCAACTCAATACCTACAACTTTGCAGCTAAGACATCGATACGATACGATATCACCTCACATAATTTATGTAGGTATATTTTTATGAATTTAAAACATGTCTAAGCCATGCTTAGAATCAGAACTAGAATAATTTATTTACCTAATCTTATTAAATGACCTTAAAAAAAATTCAGTCTTCATTTTCTCATTGTGGTGTTCAGTCCAACAACGCTTAATGCTCCCTATGTCTAAAAACAGTCTTTAATACATTGACCTATATGTCTAGACAAGCAGTTCCGAACATTAAACATGTCACACTCAAGTGTTGTGCGGGCACAACAAAAGCCTCACATTTACCTTGACGTTTGATGCGGTGAGCAACAGACAGACCCGCGTGTGGGGCATGATTTTTGTTCGGAACTGCTTGTCTAGGGACATATAGGTCAATGCTTTAATATCTATTTCAAGCCAAAGAATATCATTAAACTTAAGACCTAAGTACCTAAATCTAGTACAGAATAATGCTACTTTTCTACGTATACCTAACACATCATAAATTGTAATTCTAGAGCAGTCTGAACACCGGTCACGCTTGGTTTTACACACATCTATACTTATAATAAGAATGTAAATTCCACGTGTCTGTACATTGCATATATTTTCATAAAAATATATTTTCATAAAAATAATATGGGGGACTAAAAATAAGTAATATAGTAAATTTCTATCATTTTTAGAATTAATGTCTGTCTGTTTGTCTGTCTGTTTGTCTGTCGGTTTGTCTGTCTGTTTGTCTGTGTGTTTGAACACGCATCAAATCAATACTACTGAATTGATTATGAGGAAGTAGAAAGAAATGTATAAGCAGTATCTTGAGGTAACATTTAGTCTTTATTTCATTAAAATCGGTCCATTCTATCAAAAGTTATTACAAAAAATCTATCAGTCAGGAGTAACTTTGCTAACATGTATTAGCCGGGTCCACATATTTGTTGAATCTCACCGTATCTGTATCGCCGACGCGTATCATGCGAGTGGTGATATTACGTATCATTGCAGTTAATTGGTAATAGGTTAGTGATAGGACTGATAGGTTAATTGCGTGGTGGTGATTGGTGATAGATGATTAGGATTAGGAAACATTAGGAGTAAGATTGGTACTGATCGATTCTGTGTGCTGCATGGTGTTTGGTGTGGTGTGGTGGCATAATTATTGTTTGTCGATTTTTATGCGGATGATGAAGTAGCATAGTACCTACCTACATATCATTGTTTTTTAATGAAATAACGACCTCATGTTTTTTTCCGACTTCCACGCGGACGGAGTCGCGGGCACAGCTAGTACCTAATAAAGTTATAATAAACTAGCACTTTGCCCGCGACTTCGTCCGCGTACACAGGAATTGCACATTTTTCGGGATAAAAAGTAGCCTGTTACTCAGTGATAATGAGGCTTTCTACTGGTGAAAGAATTTTTAAAATCGACCTAGTAGTTTTTGAGCTTATCCATTACAAACAAACACTCAAATCTTTCCTCTTTATACTCGTAATAATATATAGTATAACTAACATATATTATTATATTATGTAATATATATTATATCTGAACTAATATATTATAATATATTAGTTCAGATACTACCTTTTACCCGCTT
Organism: Thalpophila matura; assembly: GCA_948465475.1. Classification (NCBI taxonomy): domain Eukaryota; kingdom Metazoa; phylum Arthropoda; class Insecta; order Lepidoptera; family Noctuidae; genus Thalpophila; species Thalpophila matura. The sequence continues at coordinate 3,793,890 of OX419196.1, forward strand.
TTTAGTCCGCGTGGACTTTAGTCTAGTACCTACCTATCCCCTGGGAATTTAGAAAAAAATAAGTTACAATTTCTGTTTAATCTCTAAAATTTTTATTGAAAACCGTTGAGCTTGAGTTTAAGTATTCGAGACAAACTTTCAGACAGACAAAAATTCTAAAAACGGTCATTGTATAAATAGCAGTTTCTTATTAAATTTTGGTATTTCATTTGAAATCACAAACAGATGTTTCAGTTTTATTTATTGATATAAAATATATGACTCGCAAAGGGTGCCATTATACAACGGACAATTTCTATAAGTCTACTTAAACAGCAATATTTTATTTTATAGAGGCAAATAAGCAGGCGTTATCATGGTCAAGGGTCACCGCTGTCTATGGCCATCTGCAATATCTAACAAAGGCATCGCAGGTGCGTTGTCTACCATAGAGACAACGTTGAAATCTATACTAATTCCTGAAGAGTTTGTTTGAACGCGCTTATCTCTGAAACTACCAGTCGGATGCAAAAAAATCTTTTTGATACGATAGTCAGATTTATGAGGAAGAGTATAGGCTATTTAACATCACGCTACGACCCTTAGGAGCTGAACAACGGGGGTGAAACCGCGGAGAACAGCTAGTCTGATTTAACACAGGAAAACCCATCTTACATTAATTCAATATTCCAAAAACAAATCTCACACCCACTGAACCCTAATCGTCTTACAACCTTGTCACAGTTACCTGCCGAATTTTCTAATCGTTGTCCTGAGGATTTTCGAGCATTTTCACTTTGACAAGGTTGTATAAAGCCCAAGAGGGGTTCAATAAGTGTTCGTCGAGTGTATCCGATAATTTCGTTATAAGATTTAAGGTGAGGGGAAGGTGGTTTTGCATTCAAGATGATAAATTGTGGAGACCAAAATTGAATAAGACTTCTTTCCTGTTATGATCATAAGTGTTAGACGATATTTTTTGGTTTAGTTACTTAGGGCCACGTTCACCGACAAGATCACAGTCCGATAAATTGGAAACAGCCGTTTACCATGACTTTTCATATAATGTAGGTACCTATAAAAAGTCAAGTTATACGGCCGTTTTTAGGGTTCCGTACCAAAATGGTATAAAAGGAACCCTTATGGTGCGACTTCGTCTGTCTGTCTGTCACACCTGCTTATTTCAGCAACTACTAATGCTATCGACTTGAAGTTTGGAACAGTTATAAAGATAGATATAAAAAATATTATTATTTTCATTGCTAAAGGGGCCGGAGTGGGGGTCCGAAATTTTAAAGTGGGGTTACTAGGTCAAGTGACATATCATATGAAAGGGCTTGATTTGCACATTTCAAAATATATTTTCATTGTATTTTATGTCTCATAGTTTTCGACATTTATGATGAAAAATGTTTGAAAAAATACCATTCCCCCCCCTTATCTCCGAAGTTTGCGGAGCGAAAAATCTGAAATAATTAGAGTTGATAGGAATTGACCCAAATATTGCACCAAAAATAAAACGATCTTCCTAACTATTACAGTTTTTTCAAAATCATCAAAATTCCTTGACAAACAAACTTAGTTATGCGGTCCGGTTTTTTTCACTTTATACGTCCAAAACTGATACGAAACCCTTGGTGTGCGAGTACGACTCGCACTTGGCCGGTTTTTTTAATTTATCGGACTGTTATCTTGTCGGTGAACTTAGCCCTTAGTACCTACTTAGGTTTTTGATAATTATAAAAATTAAAGACAATAAAGTAGGTACTTAGGTACTTTTAGTTTGATTGTTTGCAAATAAATATCTATTCGATTATATAATTTTCGGGTTAGGCATCAAAATCAGTATATTACGATATTTATTCTACAGTCGAAGTAATCAATAGGTAAGTAATAATAAAAAGCTGAAGAGCACGCTAATCTCTGGAACTCTGAAAATCTTTTTGTATATGATTCATGAGGAACAGTATAGGCTATTAAACAGACCCTTAGAAGCCGAGCAACAGGGTGAAACCGGGGTAACAACTAGTTATTCTTACTTATTAAACATTTTACCTAGAACTATGCTTACTCCATTGTAACAAAAAGCGTGAAGCACCAATCTATTTGGATTGGACTGCAATTAAATTTATTGTTAGTTACGTTTACTGCTAAATGACTCAATTATACCATTTTGATGGATATAATCAAAATTTTGGACACGCGATCTTTAGGCTATAAAAATATTATAAAATCGATTGGTTCAGCCGTAATTATTATGTGCTTCCTCGATTCTCGATTTGAAAATAGAATGGTTACATCACTAGCATTGATTGGAAAACGTAGGTAAATTATTTAAAAACGTAAGTAGTATACCTACCTACCTACTTATTATGAAAATATCATGTAGGTAGGTCGACCAGGAAAATATATTTGTAAAAGATATTTTTTTTTTTTTTTCATCTATGTTAATTTGACTGTTGTCCAAGTTAATTAAACTTATTTTAGTACCTATTTTATCTATTTCAAACTTTAACGCTGAGTTTCAGAAAAGGTCATTAAGTTTTAAAGGAGACTTAAGGAGAAATTGTGTGGGTAATGCCTCCATTACGTAAATTATTTTTTTTGCATGGGTAATGCCTCCTTAACATAAAATTTTATTATCTTTTGCGAAAACCTAAGACATTATTATCTTTCTGCAACCGACCGTAAGGTGGACAGAGCTAAAATTTGTATATGTATGAGCACAGATAATATAATACTATACGTACAGATGCCTCATCTCATACAAAGAAATGTGACCGATTTAGCGCGGGCTATCTTCGGGCTATACATTTTTCCGTGCTTAAAGCATTTTTCAAAATTTGAACAAATATTTTTCATGATGATTTTTTCATGTTCTCAATTTTACACAAACTTCAATAAAAAATCGATACATATAACGCTATCTATTATGAGTTATTTCAACAAATGTTACTTTGTTCCTGATGAGACCCCGTGGTATGAGGTAGATAATCTCTGAAACTACTGATCCGATTCTGAAAATTCTTATGGCCTACACTCCACTCCATTACCACCTGTTTAAATAAACCGATAAAAATTCTTCTTACCTAAAACTACTAATAGGTAAATAACTAAAACTGTTCTTCAACAGCCAACCTATATGTATAATTACTATCTCGAGGTGCCAAGGCAATTAGTTCTTCTCAAAAGTCCTCCAAATAAATTACCTCGGTGTATCTAATAATGAATAGCAAAACAAATAATCGTTTTGCAATGATTAAAAACCAATTTGTATGCATGCAAAGGAGGTAGGTATTTTTAGGTAAGTTCGAAAATTAATAATTAGCGGGTCTTTAATTGATATTGCGTGTCGGAGTAATAGGCCAGTTACCTACTGAAGTAGCCAACTTAATATGCTGGAAGTTTCAGCAAAAAGAGGTTTTATATTTGCACTTTGCTGTGTAAAAATAGTTTCGTAAAATACTTAACAGCTATGGCTACTATTACCTATCAATCTGAATTTTCTGGTATTATGGCTTAAAATTCTGCTTAGCCACTTTATGGTAGACGTGCAGATAAAAGAAAGTAATAAATAAATTATTAGCAAACTTTTAGAGAAAGAATAAAGTTTTGAAAAGCTTGAAAAGCAAATTGTAATTTTAGTTCACTGCTACTCACCCAGAGATGGCGCTGTTGCCAGTTTTTGTAGATCACAAACTATTCTTTATTCTTTTCCAGTGGCAATGGTATGATTTTTTTTTAATAATACGGTATGATGTAGTTGTATCCAAAATGTAAGTATAAGTAATAAGTGCCATATCTCTCAGATAAAAGCTGAAAAGTTAAAAATAGAATGTAGAGCTGCATGTAGAGCTGCACTAAAAAATAATAAAGTAAGTAGAGAGGCAACAGACTCAGTATTTATTTTATAGTTTTAGTGCACTAAAATAATACTTGTAGGTACCACCTTTTTTCTATAATAAAAAAAATACCAAGCTTTTTACTACCCAGAAAAAAAAATTCTACAAAAAGGATTTACAGAAAAACACTCAAGAATCATCCCGCGGCTTCGAAATGACGCACAGAAACGCTAATATGATTATAGCTGTCATCTATAGCTCACATCGATGCTCCCATCACCTATTAATGTAAAAAAACTTACATGCCTAATATAAAAAAATATAGGTATATAAAAACCTACCAGTACTTATGTCCAGCTGCGTTGTCCCACGCAGTACTGTACTAATAACACATTCAATAGAGCCAAGTCCACGAACTAGACAAACTGGTATTTGCTTTAAAAAAAATTAAGACTAGTTTCTTTTGAAAGACAACTTAGGATCAAAGAAATGAACGATTCTATACGAACAATTAGCACACTTGAGATCTAAGGCGAATCGCACACCGCCCCGCGCTACGCTGCGGGGTGCGTGGCGACGGAGCCCATGCACGCGTGCGGGTACGGGAATGCAGATCTGCATCATCATGTAGATTTCTCCGCACAAACGCGCGAAGGTGCGGTGGCCTAGAGGCAAAAACAATACGCCACCTACTAGTGTTGCCTTAGCAACTTTTTTGACATTTTTATTAAACATTAGTACCTAGGTATCTAATTTATTATACTAGATGGCAATGATTTTCTTGTTCTTCATACTGGCAGATTTAAAATAAAACAAACTTCCTAGCAACCATATATGTAAGTAGGTAGTATTCAATTTTGTTGGCAGATGTCGCTGTTGCTTCAGTACGTCTAGCTCTGTCAACACGAAATCAGGCCACGATACTGCAGATCTGTGTGCCATACCTTGCGTCTTGCCCCGCACCCACGCGGGGGGTGCGTGTTTCTCCGCATGTAGGCGCGTGATCTGCAACACCGCGCGTGTAGGTATGCGTTTTCAGTGTGTTGCACTATGCGTGATTTCTATACAAACATATAGGTACCTACTTGCAAACAACGTAAGATCACGCACTCCCGCACAACGCTGCGTGATGCGGTGCAGTGTGCGAATCGCCTAAACAGCGATTAACTCAAAAAAACACTTTTAAACCTACCTATCCCTGAAAAACTGAGTACCCCTATCCCTGTGCACTGCAGGAGCTTTTTGTGTTGATCAATGCTTTTTAAATGCAGATAAAAGAAATATGTTACTACAGGATGTTTTATTGGTCGATACGATAGGTAGTGAGTTAAGGAATTCGATGGTACCTATGCATTGCAAATTTTAATTGAATTTTTGAATTAGCTCTATTTAGGTCTAGATGTGCGAATTGATATAGTACCTACCTATTTATTTTTTTAATTAAGTATAATAGATGAAGGTATCAAGTTGAAGTTAATATCTATCAAACAGATCTACGTTCCTTTGGAGCTGTAAAAAAAACAAGCTTCTAAGTAAATACAATATGAAAAATACGGCCATATAGGTAGGTACCTATGCCGCATATTTTGACACTTATAAATAAATCAAAACCTATAGGCTACTTCCCGTTGACCTAGAATATGTTTTGGCAAGAATCAAGGTGTCACAGACTCACAGCATAGGTAAGTAAATTTATTATTTTATTTTAATAATTTGTGATATTAATTTTAATTATAATATTTTCATGTACCTAATTTAATTGTAATGTAATAGATATAATATGGGTATGTACATTGCCTGAAATATAAACGTTTAATAATAATAAAATAATAAAATAAATAAAAGAAAAATCCAAGGATAACATTTTTTTTCGATTACCTACAAGCTTACATTTTGTACCGAACCCGCAGGATACGAGTCCTACTCGTACTTGTCTGGTTTTTTTACATTTAACAGGTTGTCTCTAACAGATCCTACCTATACCTACAATTTCAAACCCTCAAGATGTCTATCTGTTTAGGCTGATCTAAGTAATTTAAATAATATAGTAGTTTGCGAGAAACAGCCGCTTTAATAAGCTAACGCATGTGGGAAATTATATTCTAACTGCCAATAATTATTAAGAATTGCATAAATAATTAAATATACTTAACTAGTATTTAACCCGCAGTTTCGTCCGCGTGATCTACAGGCACTGTGCATTTTTTCGGGATAAAAAGTAGCCTATGTTACTCAGTGAAATTGTAGCTTTCTATTAGTGTAAGATTTTTTAATATCGGTCCAGTAGTTTCGGGGCCTATTCGGTACAAACAAACAAACAAAAAAATCTTTCCTCTTTATAATATTAGTATAGGTTTTACGACTATAAATCTGAATAGCTATAAAAATCAAAGTAGAGCAGATTATTTTTATTTTTAATAATTGAATCATGACATGAGTTATGAGAAATTCTAATTCATCGGAGTTCTACGAAATTGTTTTTTAATGTGCATTTCCATTGCCAATTTTATTTAACCATGAAAGGTGTTGTTCTCTAAAACTAATTAATTTTGATTTTATTTATTTATGTACACACAAAACACATAGATAGGTATACAAGTCTGAGAGTAAGACAGATAATTGAGCACAAAGGTACCTACTGCTTATTTCATAAGAAATTTCTTCCAGCAGACCTGCGACAGGAGAGTTGGATTAGACATGTAGACACAGTGTGTAATATGATAAAATAAACTAAATGCAACTACATATCTTAACTTTAATAAACTAAATACATATCTACTCTATCTAATATATATATATATATATATATACCATATTAAAATCCATACATACATACATACTACATAAATATATATTATAAATGTGTAGATAATCACAGTTATAAGGAGAGTTAATGTAGGTACCTACTTTGACACGCTTTTTAAATACGGAAATGGTTCTAGAATCCCGTATGTCAGGTGGAACTGAGTTCCACAATCGTACTGCATGAACAGAGAAGGAATAAGAGTAGAAATTAGATTTATGAGATGGAAAGGACACTGGCAGATGCCCATAGAACGCTGGGCTTCAGATTGTGTATGTCGGTACAGATATGAAATTAGTTTGGTGTAATCGAGTATTTCAAGAGTATTTAAATTATTTTTTTATTTGTTTTTGTACGTAATTGGGTTAAAGAGAAATCTTCGTATTTGTGACAGTGAGGTTAAGTATAGGTACTGTGAATGATAAATGATAAATGATATTTATTTTGTAAATAGGTTAAAAATAACACTTTTACACGTCAAAACATTTTTTTAAGCTAGATGAGTTCGGTGTTTCCTATATGACTACCTTTGAGAAGAAACACCGAAACAAACTCAAAGGTTGATGTCTCTTTTAAAGTCCAGACAATTAAGATAAATTGTGTAAGAACCATGCAGGTTAGTCTGAAATGGCCTTTAGAGGAAAGAGCCATACAGATTTGAGTGGACCTGACATGACTGTGCACGCATGTGCCGGGTATCGTGGTAGCTCAACCTAGACTTAGGGAGCTCAACGACCCGACGAACATTACCATCAGAAAGGACATTTGGGTAGGCCCCCTAAAGTAGGTACTCAAACTGTCAGACTGAGCTTGAGATCTATAACAGTAACATAATAACCCACATAGTACTCACATTTACAATAATTATAATCAATATATTACATCATTATTATCACATTCAATGTCATTTTGTATATAAATTGTTTCAAAAGGAAACATTTAATGTCAAAGTGTATATAGAAAAAATATATAAAATCAAATAAAAGAGCAATAATTTAGTGGTTATGTCAATAGTAGTATTGGCCCATGTATGTATTGGAACAGCTCAATCCCAAGCCTTTTTGTCCTCCATATAATCTTTAACACTATAAAAAGCTTTATGACAAAGTTTTCGCTTTATTAATGATTTGAATTTATTAAGGCTTAATTTTTGAATATGGCTAGGGATTTTATTGTAAAAGCGTATACTTTGGCATTTAAATGTGCCACTTATTTTCTGGAGCCTCGTGGCAGGAACAACAAGTCTATGTTTGTTTCTAGTATTAATATTATGAATATCACTATATTTAGTGAAGAGATTAATATTTTTATGTGCATACAATAGATTTTCATAAATGTACTGAGATGGAACAGTCATTATATTAATATCTTTAAATTTCTCTCTGAGTGAATGTCTGGGACTTAACTTATAAATTGATCGAATAGCTCTTTTCTGCAAAATGAAAACAGTCTGTATGTCGGCGGCATGTCCCCACAACAGAATACCGTACGACATGACACTATGAAAATAACTGAAGTATACTAAACGGGCAGTCTCAAGATCAGTTAAATCGCGAATCTTTCTAACGGCGTATGCTGCAGAGCTAAGCTTTTTCGACAACTTATCTATGTGTGGTCCCCACTGAAGCTTAGCATCCAATGTTATACCTAAGAACACTGTGGTATCCACAAGATTCAGCTCCTCACCCTTCACTAGTACACTAGTTTTCACCTGTCTAACGTTAGGTGTCGTAAACTTAATACATTTAGTTTTCTTTTCATTCAAAAGTAAGTTGTTAACATTGAACCAGTGCACTATTTTTGAGATAGCGCTATTTACATCGTCAGTAACCAGCTGCTGACGTTTAAGTTTAAACAAAAGTGAAGTGTCATCTGCAAACAGTACTATCTCATGATTGTCCCTTATAAGGAAGGGTAAGTCATTTATATAAATAAGAAACAAAAAAGGGCCAAGAATTGAGCCCTGTGGTACTCCCATTGTTACTACAGACCCGGGTGATCTTTTACCATTAACATCCACCTTCTGAATCTTATCACTTAAGTATGAAGTAAGAAGATCCAAAGATGAGTTCCTTATGCCATAGTGGTACAGTTTCCTGATTAATGTTTCATGAAGAACACAATCGAATGCCTTAGACAAGTCACAAAAAATACCCAAAGCATCGTGTGAATTCTCCCATGAATCAAAAATATGTCCTAAAAGTTCAACACCGGCGTCAGTTGTTGAACGACCCCTCGTAAAGCCAAACTGTTTGTTATGTAATAATTTATTTTTATTAAAGAATTTTTGCATCTGCTCTAAAATAAGTTTTTCGAAAATTGAATGATCCAATGAATCGAATGATCCAATGAAGTACCTACAGCCCGACTAATGAGTTCTCAATTCAAAGGTTTTAGTTGCTGTCCACATGATATTCTGTGGAGGCACGCGCCAGCCAGCATGCACCCGTTTTTGTTTTATTGGTTTTTTCAAAATGTCAACGGCATAATCATTTTATTTCTTATTATTTCGATTTTTTATTTCAATTCTTAATCTCTAAGATAAATTAGGCAAAGAACAATTAAAATATATTTTTATTTTTGGTTAAGCTTTTATTACTGTACCATATCAAGCCTAAAACTGCCAACGTTCTTTAAGAAGAGTTCTGAGATGAGATCTGCATGGAGTATTGGAAGGACGAGTATAAGAAAAACGGCCACGCAGATATTCAGGATAGGTAGGATTGTGAAGGATATTGAACAGGAGACATAATATCCGAGTGTTCCTGCGAAGCCGGATAGGGAGCCACTTAAGTTCTTACGCAAGTGAGAAACATGGTCGTACTTTCTCAGGCCAAAAACAAAACGAATGCACAAGTTTTGCAGACGTTCCAGCTTATTGAAGAGATCCTCTGTGGCATCCAAATATCAGGCATCAGCGTAATCAATAATCGGCTGAATGAGAGATTGAGCAAGAGAGATTTTAGTTTTAAAGGGCAAGAAACTCTGAAGATATTTTAACGAATGAAAAGGAAAATGCACTTTTCGACTAACTTCATTCACTTGGGCACGCCACGAAAGATTACAGTCAATCAATATACCGATAAATAATTGAAAAGCTCATTTAAATTTCCTTAAAATTAACGAGCCTAATATAATCTTTAAGCCTTTTCTTCGCCAAAAGTACTTACCTAGGTAGGTACCTATCAATAGGAAATTAGGACCAAAAAGTTCAACCAAAAATTACATTAAGTAGGTGGAACCTGACCCATAATTAAAAGGCCTACCTACCTAATGTTTTTTCCCTTTATCATCCTTAGTACCTACTAATAATTAAAAACAAATAGTCTTAAACGTTCCTATAATTACTTATCTTTAAAAATTAACAATTAAAACGCAATTGTCTTTATACGTTCATTTATTTATTAATTTTCGGAAAATTAACAATTCCGACACAAAAATTACATTTAATAATAAACTAGTTTTTTTTAAGCCTTCCTTTGGGCCTTATTTAGACCATAGTCTCAAAAAGGCCATGGCATGGGCCTTATTAGGACTATGAAATTTAGGACTACAGCTTGAACAATAATCAACATTTAAACCTGAAAAATATCAGCAAATCATACTGTAACGATATTATTTACTATTCTGTGTCTTTGAAGAAACAATTTCAGCCATTTTCGTCCTCTCAAAGCACGCTTATAGCTATTTGTAATTCAATTAAAGTTTTTGTTTCCCAGAATTGACAAAAAAATCAGTAGGTAGGTAAACACATTTTTTTCGTTTTATAAGTTATTGTTATAATAATGCTGCTATTGAATAAGATAAATTAGTTTTCCTATATCTTAAGATAATAGAGTTCAGTTTAAGATAACGAGAAAGTTTTTTTTTTACTTTGAAAAAGATAAAATACCTACGTGTTTACTGAAATTTTTGTCAATTCTGGGATGCAAAAACATTTGAAATTTTTAATGTAAGTATTTGAGTAGGTAATATCCCGAAACCCAGGAAAATTTAGTCCCGGAAAAAATCTTGTTGTAAGGAAATCTTCAGTTTCTTCTGTGTTTCTCGAAGTTTAGGTGAATTAGCCTATTCTGACCACTGGTGATGAGTAACGAATAACAGTGTTAGATTAAGGGTGTGCGGAATTTTTAATGTGTGGGAGATGTATAAATTCACAAGGAGCGCTTGTAATTGTCTCACTCGCAAACCTGTTCTAAAAGTGGCGACAGTGGTTTCCGTACTGATTTGCTATGATGGCATATCTCCTTTTTTCTATAATCTGAGGTAGGTACATAATTGTAAAATTCTGTAGGTAGGTAGGTACCTACTTACGTTTATACCTATCTAAGTAAAACAAAGGTTTTTGTTATCCGTGTTAGAGATAAAATATCTTGACAAAATTATAACACAAAATTAAATAATTTCATTTTAAAACACCGCGAATATGAATTATAGATACCTACATATTATTTAATTATGAAATGTCTATCTCGCGTGCAAGTTTCACTATCGCTTGCCCGACACCGCTGAACAGAAAGTCTGTAGGTAATGTGTTTGATTGCTAATTAGCTTTGTAAATATCTTTTGCTTGTGATTTCTTCAGATAATTTCTCGCCGTGTCGGTTTTATGTAATGTAAAATTTTAAAATAAATTACAATTATTAGTTTAACAGATTTTCATTCGACATGTCTGTTAACTTTTAAGAATTTAATTCTGTGTTTATTCAGATACAAAATCGGTACCTACTACTTAAATGTTAATTGTACCTACCTACCTATCCAAAATGTTCATGAATTCGAAAAAAAAAGTGTAGGTAAGTAGGTAGGTACCCTGTTGGTATTCTACAAGCACTGCTTTACCTATAACTTTTGGTGGAGACGTCCTACAGGTAGGTACCTTTATTATATACCTACTTACTTGGTACCTAGTCAGTATACCTAGTCTCTATGGCTACGATTAAATTCATTGAATTGAAAAGACTTTTTGAGATATTTTAATCTTGAAATGAATTAGGTAAAAAATTTAGGGAAAAAATTAAAGCGATTTAACAAAATTTAAATGCTTCAACCGCGGATGAAGATTAATTAAAAAACAGAACATCAAATAGGTATATTTAGATAGACCTAGTGTGAATTCAACACGAAATAATGTCCGTTATTAATGAACATACGAGTGAGAAATACTGCAGCATTTCTACGTTAAATTATAATAATAAATAACCGCTTCACACGCTGTTAACTAACAAACGAATCGGTGTTAAAATGAAAAGGAATCTTAGCACGAAGTTGTTACTAATAGTCGGAAAGTAGGTAGGTACCTACCTAATTGAATTCTGTTCTCAGTTCTCGGCGTAGGTACCTACCTACCTACCTACTTTCCTACAGCGGTTTTAGACGAGTGTGAAATGTTAACAAGTCAATAAAGGATAAAAGTGGAAAGATGCCTTCTCCTCAAATGTAGGTAGGTAGGGTTCCTATGTAGAGAACAGCGTAAAAGTGAAACACGATAATTTGAATCACATAAAAATGTGACATCAAGAAAGTAGTAAGTCCGCCTCTGAGTGGAACGAAACAAACTTAAATTAGTTGTTCAGTGTTGTAGAAACAGCAGCAACAGACGGCGACTAACAAAAGTTTAACATCAAGTAGTGTCGCGGGCAGGCCGCCGCCGAGCCGCGGTGGCCGCGAGTCAGGCGCATCTCTAGCGTGCCGCACAAAAGATACGCCGTAACGAGCTCAATTGATGAACCAACGGAAACGTGTCCAATTAGAAGGAGGCGGCGGGCGCGGGCGCGGGCGCGATGTCTGGCGGTGCACCGGTGTCCCCCGCGCGCCGCATTAACCAGATTAGCGGAGCGGAGCGCGCGCGAGGTGTGGCGGCGGCGGACACCTCGCCCGCGACCAAAAAACAACGCGGCGCCGCGGAGCCCCGCCCGGCGCGGGGGCGCGCGGGGAAACACGCGCGATTGGGCGGCGCGCGCGGGAGGGGTGTCGCGCGCGGCGCCGCCGGCGGCCAGTCGTTTGACGCCTGCCGCGCGAGCGGGTGTCGCCACGGGAAGAACGAGTGTCGCACGAGCCGCCGGCCGGCGCGTTATGGACGTTGCATGAGCGGGCGCGAGCGCGACCGCTGGAGCCGACGGGCACGCCGGTCGTGGAGCGCGCGCCGTGGGTCCCGGGCGGCGCGGGCATGCGCTTCGAGGGCGCGGAGCGGCGCGACGCCGTCGCGTTCCACCCGTTGCTGGCGCCGCGGCCGAGCGACTTCTCGGTGTCGGCGCTGCTGACGGCGGGCGCACTGCCGCCGCCGCCGTACCTGCCAGCCGCACTCGCCGCTGCCGCCGCGCTGTCCGCGCCCTGTCCGCTGCTCAAGCCGCCGCCACCGCCGTACGCGCCTTTGCCGCCAGACGACGACGGTGTCGTCGACGACCCCAAGGTCACGCTCGAAGGCAAAGACCTGTGGGAGAAGTTCCACAAGCTGGGCACCGAGATGGTGATCACCAAGAGTGGCAGGTCAGTACGGCCCCGCGCCGCATCGCGTCGCTCGCTACCGACGCCTGTGATCGTGTCTTACGGACGTGCCAGTGTTGTGTGTGATATGAACCGCCAAAAGTAACGATAGCACCTGCCCTGACCGGTAAGTGAGCAGATGAGCAGATGAGCAGGGCCCAATAGGTCTAACCTCTTTGTAACTCACCGACTGTCCATGCAGCGCGGCACTCGCGCAGTCACATGGAGTTGTTTACCAAAACAATTACAAGTTAGGCCTTTTTGACGCTTCATTAGCAGTGATTAACCAGTATGCGATAATTAATGAGGTAGGCATTCTAGAGTGAAATCAAATATCAAAATAATGAGAGCGAAATCCAGTCAAGTTTAGAGTAAGTTATTTTAGTATAATTTGGGGTTCAGTCACGCTATTACGTCACATTACTCAAATAATTGCCACCATAACCTACGATGAATTTCATACGTACTTACTTACCTAATTAGATTTTTACCAGTCTTGTTGAAACAGTGAAACTGCTCCATTTTATTGCTATGTGCGTAGGCGCTTCATTAAAATGTTGTATTTGTTTTAAAACACCGAGTAGTTTTGGCTCTACTTTAGTACGAATTATTATTCGTACATTTACATATTTCTTGAGTTGTTTTGTACAAGTTTTGCTAATTACATTTCGCGATCACGTAGGGTGGGGAACTCGGCATAGGCGTATTTTTTCGCCAAAAACTAGCATCCGTCGGAACGTGTTGTCGCATTAATTACTCTCCGAGGCTTGGAACCGTTGTTTTACTCTATTTCCTAATTTATTCCTAGTGTTTGACTGTAAAAAATCTAGGAAAAACGTTGCTTTACAAGTTTAGCGAAAACCGGCAAAATAAAGCTGTAGTTTATTAATTAAAGATTATAGAAAGAGAATCTCGTTTGCGTTTCACAAATGCGTATTTATTAAAATTTGACATTAGGAATTTAACGTTGTCCGAAAAATTAAAAAAATACAAAAAAGTCTTTATTATTTTTGATCATGGATAATTTCTTTTTTATTATAATTTGCCTTTAACATTCAATTTCATCCAACCGTTAGATGTTCGGCAACATACAGACGAGTGAATCATTTGATATTTACATTTTACATTATTGTATGTTTGTTAAATGTTAGCATAAATTGCATGTGGCAGGTAATTCTGAGATGAATATGCAAATAAACATGGTTTAATATTAATATGCATAATTCTGTCATCTGTCACAATATTGATATTACCAAGTTAAAGATTTTGTCAGTTCTAAATAAAAACAAGTTAGGGCTTATTTGCTGTAGGTACTTTCATATTTTGCGAATTTTATTCCGAAATTCAGTTTCTTAGTCAATAACTAATATTTATATTCAGGTAAATATAAATTAATAGTTTTGTTTGAATAAACCTAAAAAATACTATAAAAATACCTAAAAAATACTATAAAAAGGGATTGAATTTGTGGGTTCCGAAACTTTTGTAGAGCGCTGCCTACGCAACATTTTTGCTCGTTACCGCCTTATTAAGTAATTGTTCAACTTTTTCATTCTAGACGTTATGTAATAGGTACCTACTTATAATTCCGTAAACTTGTTTAAATAAACCATAATTATTTTTAATAAGGAATAAAATCAGCTAGTAGGTAACAAAAATAGGAAACAAAATTTAACCGCGCATGTAGTGTCGTGTTTTGTAAGAATTATAGCCCAACTATTTACAATATGTATGGTGCGTGAAAAACTTTATGGGCTACTAGGTACCTCTCCATTTCGTACCTAACATGTAATAAAATAATGTGACGCACGCACATCACTACTGACAAATTTATTTGACATGACCAGAAACGCGACACGCGAAAAGTGTAACCCAACACTAGGTAGGTAGGTACTTATGAAATGTGTGAAAAAAAAACGTACAGACCTACCTACCTATTAGCTAAATAATTATGTACACTCATGTGTGCTTCGAGAAAAAAATGCATAGTATAGTCGTGCATAGTAACAAATATTTTTTTATTTATTTATTAGATACGATTTTGATCTGGTTTGAAACTAATAAAATTAAACTCTATCATCAAAATTTATTTTTTAATCTGTTGACATTTCACTACGCATTTATACCTACAGTCAACCCGTAAATGCATGGAGTTATTCGGGATAAACCGCGCAGCTATTAAGTAGGTAGGTACCTATACACAAACAACTTATGTTTTTTGTTTGATATCTTGTAATCCTACTTCTTGTGTAGTTCTCAGAGGTACTGCATTATTGTTTGGCCTATACATTTAGTATTACCCGATATTACCCGATGATTAGGTATATTCTATCAGGCCATGTGTGGTTAGCCCGAATATTCACCCAAAAATTAGCACACCGGATTTTTTTGTTATTATTTTTCTCTACCTTTAGGCAAGATTTGTGCGTTATTTATTCCAAAAGTTACCATAAAATTACGTTCTTATGTTTTTTTATTGCTTAAATGTTGTAACATTTTTGTCATGTAAAAATTTCAATCTTCGTCGAAGATATAGGTAGGTACCCAGGTAAGTTTTGAAAGTTTTGTTTAGATAAACAATAAGCTTAGGTACTTAATAAGATAACTATGAAAGCAAAGTGGTAAAAGTGTGTAGCGATTTTCTCAACTGGTTCTATCTGGCAGATAGGTAACCTACTAATTTCGGCATTCTAATATTAAGTAGGTAGGTAAATTGTTTACATACAATCCCTTTTAAAGTAAAGTTAAATACTGAAATGCTTAACAAATCATAGGTACAATGACTCGGAAAATAAAAAAAAATACTTCTTAAGTAGAATTCAAAAATTCGAAAAAACAAATGAAATAAAAAACATAATATCAATTTACATACCTAAGTAGGAAAGTATCTTATATTTCATAAATCGTAAATATCACACATTAAAGACTAAAGATTTCACTGCATTAAGTGTGAATATCAATATACCCACAAATTAATGGGGCATAGGTCAAACAAGTTGATTTTTATTAAATAGATAGAATATTCATATCTTAAAATTATATCTGTTTAATATTACCTCATTTCATTCATAATTTTATCTATTTTTATACCAAACACATGTTTATTAACCATCTATTTTTACTACACCAGCTGTATTTTTATCAATGAACTTGAATTCACCAAACTATGCGCCATATTATCGTGAATGAAATCATACAAATAATAAGCCACAGTAAGGAATGACTGAATACGTTTTATTTTGTATTAGTATTCTGTTTTTTTTTTATTTAGGTCGGTACTTACTAGCTACATTGGTAGCGTTTTACCTTGAGGAGGTCTGAATCTTAAATACTAATGAGCATAAGCGTAGTTATCGTAGGAATAAAACTTATAATGCCATAAAAGCCGCCATGTGATGTAAACAAGTAGTAGTAGAGCTCTTTGTAAAGGGCTCGTCTGGGAAAGTACTACCACCACACCTAGTTCTGCCGCTTAGCAGCATTGCTATGTTCCAGTTTAAAGGGTATAGATGCCGGTGTAATTACAGGCACATGAGACATTTTGATTTTGTCTCTAGGGTGGACAACACATCATTGATATCCCAGAGGTATCATTACAGATGTCCATAGGCAGTGGTGAACATCAAGTGGGCCGCTTGATGTTCACCATGTGCCTCATGTCATAAGCAACAAAAGAAAACAATTTCTCAAAAATGTAGAGCAAGCAAGATAAATGGGCCAAAAAAGATCAAATGCAGGAAAAAAATAAGTTTACTTGAACGAAACTCAACGACTCACAAAAAGGAAAACAGGAAGAGTAAGAAAGGGTAACACTCCAAACATCAAAGGCAATACGTTTGCGAAAAGTCTCCGAATTCTGAGTGTAAAATGATGGACATTTTTGTTGGAGGCGCCTCCCTCGAAACCTTTGAAAGAAGTGCCCAAAAACTTTTGCCCGCAAACTCTGTGCTAGGACGATTTTTTTCTCGCTTTACCATTCTTGTAGGGAAAACTTTTACAAAATTTGGCTTAGGCTTCTTTTCTAGTAGTGTTTGAAAATAAAATCGGTTACCGCCAAAAGGTGTTTAAACTGAACCCCTTCAACTCCCATCCACGATGCATTGGTTGGGGAACAGTTATAGAGTTTTGTTTGTTGTAAGTAATAAAATTATGAATTCCAATGACCGAACTATTCTTAGACTACCGAAGAAAGAAAACTTGTTTGCTTTACAACTAGAACTAACCTCCCTTTTACAATACTACAACTTTGAAGGTATCTACTTAGTGCAATTTTCTTGCTGACCAAGACTAGTTTGGTAGGGAGATCTGTAATCGCAACCTTAACCTTATAGCAAAATAACCTTTAAAAAACAAAAGTAGAGCTAGAAGTTACATAAGAAACTCCAATGGCTTCTATTTTCGCCAACATTTTCCCAAATCACCTGTATAAAAATATCTGCCGCTAAATCTTACAGTTAAGCAGTGCTTGGAAAACCAGTAGCAGTGCCACTCAGGTCAAACGTGCTCATTACTACAGACACATAAAGTAGCGTGACATGTTGTGCAATGTCATTATGAGTCGATTGTCACATTATTAAATGACATGTCATAGACAAATATTTGTTGATTAGATGACATGTTAATTTTTTTATACGTCATCTGGTTTTGAATGTGACCTGTTTGCGGGGTTAAAAACTTTTTGTGTTTCGGTAAGGTTGCTTATTGGAGGAAGTTGAGAGAATGAATCAATTCCTTTCCATTCTAATTTAAATGAAGTTTGTTAGCCAGGATTAGAAAAATTATATTCATTTTTTTTACTATATTTATTTTAACAGGTTAATGCAATTGAAACACTGATAGATCACCGACTATAATTACGTAGGCTTAAGACACAAATTGCCTACAAAACAATTTTATAGACAAGTAATAAATTAATGTAAAACTAACAATTTATCCATAAATTGATTTTAACATTCCGAACACGGCCCTTCATAATAACTTAATCACTGCGCAGGATTCGAAAAATATTGTTAAGCTTATCATTATACTAACTACGCTGTCTTATCCTTACTATGAACTATACTTTATATTGGAGGTGATAGTTTTGTCTGTTTGTTAAAAGAAAACGGCGATTGGTAAATTACATTTTTTACAAATGAATGTTGACTTTGAATAGCGCCGCGGTAGCCGCGGTCAGTCCTTGGATGGGTGACCGTTCTTTACACATCAAGACCCCTCCGTGCCTCGGAGAGCACGTTAAGCAGTCGGTCCCGGTTGTCATAGGAATATCTTTGACAATCGTTACGGGTAGTCAGAAGCCCTAAAAGTCTTGACAGCTGGTCTAACATTCGAATACCGGTATTACCCATTAATTGGGTTGTGGAGGTCAGATGACAGTCGCTCCACGTAACATATTGATATCCAGCCGAAACTAGTTAGACTGGAAGCCGACCCCAATTTAATTTGGGAAAAGGCTAGGGAGATGATGATGATGAATGTTGACTTTGAATATCAGTTTTATTATCATGTTATGCTATTTATTAGCTGAACGACTGAATCTGTGCTTTAAGCAAGAGAGAGGAACAATTTTCTATTTCTATTAATCATCCAATATTCTCACATTCTAGTGCACTGATTGTCTTCCGAACTATGCGCAAAGATTTCTAGCTTCACAAACGGAGTTATTACTTAGTACAAAACTTTTTTAGAGATCTTATGGATTTGTATGTATTTTCCCGTATTTTATTCTGTTTATTTACACATACAGGGTTCTATATGAGTAAATAAACAGGTGACGTAATTTGTTTATTGATAACAATATTTAATACTGCACTTAGACGTTATACTCGGAATAACATGCGAACTACTAATTAGATAACATTATGTCAAAGGAAAATTTAGTGCAATTTGTGATGAATAAGTAACAATAAATAATAGTATAGTGGAATATTAAGTTTAAATTTCAAGTAAAACGCAATTACGGTACGTCATTATTGTCCTAGGTCATCTACCTATGTAGGCAAATTAAAGGCTGACTTTGAAAAGCGTGTAGTGACTGTAGTGGTAGCAAATAAGAGAGCGTTTCATGTTATTATACCTACTGAGCTAATAAAATTATGTAATTTGAGTAACAACTTTATCGTTTATATACGACATTTTTTTTAAAGAAAGTATTTTATAAAAGTTTTGTTTTAGTTACAAATCGAATAAAATTTAATTCTTGAAATTATAAATTTATGATTGAACAACAAGTAGCGTTTCAGGGTTAAAATATTTTTTTTTGTTTTCATTAAGTGCATTAGCAATGAAATAATAATTTTGCAACCTTTTTGATAAAAAAAAATATATTTTGTTTTAATGTAAGTAGCTTCGAAATAATTACCATAGTAGATAAGTAAATAACTATTTATTATAATTGTTTATTTGATTTATTTTTAATGTCAAGGTCAGTAAACTTAACGAGTAGGTACGATATAGTAGAAGTACTTTTTAGGGTTCCGTACCAAAATGGTAAAAAAAGAACCCTTATGGTGCGACTTCGTCTGTCTGTCTGTCTGTCTGTCTGTCTTTTGTTTATATTGTTTATTTAAGTATTACCATTTTTGCTGGTTTTCTTTTAATTTACACGTACTGCGTTGCCTCGTTTGGGTTGATATTTATTTTCTCTACCATTAAACGTATCTACGTGATATTACAAAATTGCGAATTGAATAATTTCACAAATGCCATAAATAACCAAGGCTTGAAGTGAAGTGACATGCGGCATTGCGGCGCCCGCCAAATAAATTGGTATAGGACAGAAGAATGACGATCATGATCATTTTTACGCTCAAAAATTAACAAAATACTTTTGCGTCTAATGAGCAGTGATCGGAATAGATAGTGTTAATTCACCTAAACTTTGAGGAACAAAGATGAAAACTGGAGACTTCCTTACTAGTAGGCAACATTTTTCTGGGACGAAAATTATCGCAGGTTTCGGCACATTACATAAATACATTAAAAATATTATAACTATGTTATTAATACAGCAAAGTAATTTAATTTATTCATTTCAGGTTTTTATTTCCCAGAATTGACAAAGACTTAATTTTAGTAGGTAGACGTTTACCACCCCTTTTCGCCCCCTTATGGGTAGAATTTCAAAAAATTCCTCCTTAGTGCACTTCTAGGGAACTCAAGGAATATTTCCTCCAAATTTTAATCATCTAGGTCCATCGGTTCAGGCAATGCGTTGTCTGTCAGTCTGTCACGGTACTGTTCTATATGTATCTAATAGATTGTCCACAGACATCTATTATGAACACTGTATAACCAATACTAACGGTCACATAAAATGGCGTCACGTCAATTATACAAATAGGTATTATTGGTCGCCAATTTATCGTCGGCGCAAGATTTATTAATTTGAGGGCATCTCGTGTTATTGTTTATTTTAGCAATCATACAGGTCCTTTGCAGGGCATGCAGGCGCCAGCAGTTACATGTTTATCATTGCTGATGTTTATTTATAACATACCTAAACATAACATCAAGTCTATAATAACTTAGACTATTTCAAAGTTAGTAGGTACTATAGATAAACTGTCACTGCGGTTTAACTTTAGTACCATAGATAGTCTTCGTTTTGTAATAATAGTTTAAACCTGGTTTAAACCTAGGACTAAAAATAAACCTTGTTTTGGAATAAGACGGTTTTGGTTTTGTATATGGACTTGGCAAAACCAGGTGAACCACTCTGCCAAAGTGGGTACACTGGCCACATAACCGATTAGGCCATAGAAAACGAAATCATGCGCGACAGCTGTCATTTTGTATTTTGAGTTGTCATTTTGAAAATGGTGATTTGTGTAGTTTCCTAATTTTTTTACACTGTGCAAAGCTTGTCCCCGGATTCAGAATAGGAAACCTTTCTAATTCGGGGATAAGTCTTGCACAGTGTAATTTTTTTTCTATAGGTGCTTAATCTTTTTATTCTGCGATTGTAGGTACCTACTATACACACAAACATTAGGTATATTATTATTATTTAAAATTTCCGCATGGTAGGGTAAAACCGGGATAGATGCCCCACTTTTTAAAATAGCCTTCTCATTTAAAAAATATTAATTTTATATGGATAATTTCTATGAGTGTAGCTAGTTTAATCATTTATGTTGAATTATAATCATTATTTTTTGACCTATCAATAATACATTTTGCAGAATTTAGCTTTTTGTGGAACACTTTTTTTGAGGATAGATGCCAACCTGTATGGATAGTTGCCCCACCATGGAAATACTAAGAAGGATAGATGCCTGCAGTGCCGGATAGATGCCCTTTATACTGTGTAAACAAAAAACCCAACCAAATATGAGGTCGAATTACGAAAAACCATTTTTTTAAGTGTTTTAATTGTTATAGTTATAATATGATTCTTATACGACACAAACAAACATAATAAAACTTCAAAATATAAATTCAATCATTACCCTTCCTTTTGGCTTTGCCGAGTCGGGTAAAAATAAAAATATGAATTCTTAATTTTTATTATGTTAATTAATAAGTGTCAACATGCCAATAGATACTTTTTTTAAAATTAAAATAACACAATAAAGAGATCATTCCTAATCCTACTTAAATGAAGTTGAACCGGATAGTAGTGCTTTCAGTTTTCCACATCTTGAGCTCGCACTCCTTCCTCTTGTATTTTCGTGGCATGGTTCTGCTACAAGTAAAAAGTCCAAATATAAAAATACGGAAAAACTTTAAAAATATAACAAAACACAAAAATATTTTAAAGTAGGTATGCACTGACACCATTAAAGTGTATGGAGGGTTAGATGCCCCTAAGGGCACCTATACCTCGAAAAATTGGGGCAACTATCCTTTATGATAGGGATAGATGCCCAAGTATTTTTTAAATAAATTAAAAACAAAAGTAAAACTATTAACACCCAGACGAACACTTAATGAACCAGTACATTGATGTAATAAAAAATATAATGGAATTTATTACTACTTATAAAGTTATACAATGGCAAATACTAACCTTTAAATCTTTTACGCGTTCGTGGAGTTCGCCGCGGAGATGATTGCATACACGAGCGAAACGCATCCTCAACGTACGACAGCCAGGGGGCAGCTGAGGTGCGGGGTGACTGCGGCTCCTACTTATACTATTAATTCATAGTTGCGAGTTTGGGAAGTTAGGTTTTTGAAAATGAGGCATCTATCCCACTGCGGCATCTATCCCGGTTTTACCCTATCGGGTGGCTGGTGGTGATACCTAATAATATTAAGTTTTGACTTCTATATCCCAGTAAAAAGATAATAAATTGAATAACGATTTCATTTTTGAATTATTTTCTTTATCATATTATTATGCATACCTACCTACTTCGTTAGCCCCGGCTATCTGGATAGATAAGTATTACTTAACGCACTTAATTAAGAAATAATTACAGTTTTAGAAAAAAAAAGTTTGTTGGTCCGATGACCTATGTGTGTGGGTGGGCTAGAGGCTCATAGAAACAATGGAGATGTGCCAAGGTGCTTGAGCTCGACGCTTTGTTATGATCAATGTGATCATGGACTCGCGTACTAAGGGTTCCGTTGCGGTTGTATGAGGACCCCCATGGATTTTCACTGCTTGATAGCGGCCTTCCTTATTCTGTGAAAAAATTCAATTTTATTGGTTCATAAGATACAGGCCTGTGATGTGACAGACGGACGGACAGACGTTTTAAGCTTAATATTATTTTCAAAATGATTCCAAATTTGAAAACGTATTTTTTTTACTCCAACTCACTTGCAACATACAACTGATGTAAGTCCAACCAATTCCTAAGAATGCCGTCTCTTTCTGCCTTACGTTATTATTATGAAATGAGTGAGATAGCTGCATAACAAGTGGTTTTAATAAACTTACGATAGTCTTTCATGTTAAAGTCTAGTGCAACTAATTATCTCCCTTGTAAAGTACAGTGGCCATAGGGTGCGTATTTAGTGAGACTGTGCTGATTTAGAAAACACATTTTTTTATCTTTAGAAAAACATTACAAAATGCTTACTTATTGATGCTTATGATTGCTTGATTTTTACCCTCTGACTTATAGACAGTTTTTAACTTTAACCACTGATTAAATAATACAACTATCCTTGTCATTTGTATGACAATTAATAGCGATGACAATTGACTTAATAGCTGTTTAATTTAATCATCGTCTATAAGTAAGGGTTAATTTTTGCCAATCCGGAGGCAAAAACTGGCTTTTGCTCCACGATTCGAACCATGACAAATGCTTACCTACTCTTGCTTTTTCGCTGTTGATGTAGAAGTAGTTAGCTACCTACTTAATTTTAATTACTCACATTTTAGGGATTTTTGGCAAAGTTCAGAACGTGCTGTCAGTTCATCATCACAGTCTGGCTAAAATATTGGCCTAATTACCTACAAGTCTTGTGTTGATATCAATTTTCAGTACCTACGTTGTTAGCTCATTATTAGGATGATTCCATTATATTCCTTACCCTTACTTAGTTTCTAGTTACAGTCATATTAAACACGACACGAACGGTGCACGAAAAAAAAATTAAATTCTCAACGACTTTAACTTTTCAAAGACAAAGAAACCCTTTCCCAATTTTAGACATGGACAGCGCTAAAAGTGAAATTAGATAAGCCGTAGGTCTACCACCCGGTAGATGATGTCCAAGATTAACACCGACTCGACTTACAAGACTATCGCAGGCTGTGTCTCTGACCAAAGTTCTTGGTAAGAGGGATAAACATGCAAACGGCCGCTCAATACCTAAAGATTGAACAAATCTAAGCATAAACTACTAATGGTTCACACACAGACACTATTGGTTCTTAAGCATTTTTTATGTGATGGTATGAAGTACATATTCCCAGCGCGGCGACATTGTCACCTGTCGCCTCGAGTATGTGTTCCGTGCCGCTGCCGCCTGCAGTTGCGCTCGCTGTCGCCGATGTCAAAATTGTACCTTTACTTTATCCATAGAAACACACTCACCTGGTCACCCTACCCCAGACCGGCTGGTCTACAAATGGGCAGCCTAGACAACATAGTCAGCTTTAGACAGCTGGCAATAGCTATTAAAATTCTAGCCTGTTCAGTTTCTACCTAACTTAGGTTTTAAGTGTGTATTGGGAATTTAGTTTTAGTTTAGTTTTAGTTAGTAGGTGTTTATAAATTTTATATAGCTTGAGAGGTCTATTTGATATGGACCACCTTAGAGAATATAGCTTTTTAGCAGCCAGTAACACTATGACATAACATCAAGCCTATATTTAGTATTAGGCAGAGGTGTAAAATACCTACGCCCTCATTACAAGCTTTTATTTAAACTTGCTGTGTGTGTATGAGGCGAAATCTTGCAACTGAATCTTAAACCAGTTCCTACCAACCGATTGAGCGGAAAGGTACGCAATGTCACTTTGATGACAATGCTATGGTACCATGTCTCATGATGGAGCCGGGAGATGGCCATAGTTACTTCTCAACTTCTTAACATAACTCCGTCGTGTTTGGGCTCAATGGCACAAATCTATGCCCACTCCCGACCCGGGGATCGAACCCAGTACCCCACGTTCAGGAGTCACACTTGCAAACTCACCAATGAGGCAGTAAAAAAATATAAAAATAACACATAAAAGTTAGTTTTTGAGAAATGCGCTTTAGCTTTTTAACACAATTTCCATAGTCATCATAGATCAGCAAATAAAAAACCAACAACTGTCGCAGAAGTGGCAATTTATTAAACTATGTGTGCAGACCGCCTATTATAGTGACACAAAATATGGCCGTGTTAATTATAGCACATTATCACATAACGTGGGCTGTGACACGCGATTATGTACTTTGTGTATAAGTATTAAAGTGGATTCGTCATAGATACAGCTGTGTAGATACGTCTGTTTGTATTTTGATGTTTTAAATATTGTAGGAACTTACCTAGGTATGAAAACGGGTGACGCGCGTTTTAAGTTTTCATTTTGCAATTTGGCTAACTTCAACTTTTTCGCGGGTAAACTAGGGATCTTGTTCTAAACATAGTGCTAACTACAATTAGATAAGTACGGCTTCCCGCTAAAAACTATGTCATAGAGTCGTAGTTAGCATTGCAAAAAACTAATTTGCTTTAAAAAGACAAACTAAAGTAGCTGGCTATCACATCGGCCGGCATCGTGCCGTGGCCAAAATCCAACGACAACACGGCAGACAAGGATTTTGCTGGATGTAGGTATCAAACACGCTCTTACTTTATTAACCCTTCTATACCTATGTAGGTATTGGTCTTTTAGACCGACTTAGTATTATTAGTATTTTTTTTGTTTACTAGATGTAAATGCAAGAACAATCAGTTTTATAGTGCCTGCATTATAATTTGCTAATTTCATGTTGGTGTGTTGCTATAAGATTGGCTAAAGATCATAAAGGACATTGGCAGTTTTGGCACATATTACGTTTTGGGCTTGATATGGTACCGTAATAAAAGCTTAACCAAAAATAACAATATATTTTAATTGTTCTTTGCCTAATTTATCTTATAGATTAAGAATTGAAATCAAAAATCGAAATAAATAAGAAATAAAATGATTATGCCGTTGACATTTTGAAAACACCAATAAAACAAAAACGGGTGCATGCTGGCTGGCGCGTGCCTCCACAGAATATCATGTCGACAGCAACTAAAACCTTTGAATTGAGAACTCATTAGTTGCGCTGTACTTCATTGGATCATTCACACTATACTTAACCTCACTGTCACAAATACGATAATTTCTCTTTAATCCAATTACGCACAAAAACAAATAAAAAATGAATTTAAATACTCTTGAAATACTCGATCACACCAAACTAATTTCATATCTGTACCGAAATACACAATCTGAAGCCCAGCGTTCTATGGGGTCTGCCGTGTCCATTGTGTACCTAAGCAATACCAACATTTGATTTTACTCCATTTTATACAGGTTGGCAGGTTAGACAGTGGAAATATTAAAAAGGGTCATTGTACTCATCATTATGAACAACTTTTACTATGAGACCAACATAAATCGCAAAAAAAATTAGCTGTCCCATACATTTTTAACCGACTTCAAAAAATGAGGTTCTGTATTTGTCCCGTATGTATGTATGTATGTATGTAAAAACTTTTTTAACAAAAAAAACTTTTTAAAAAAAAATAACCGACTTCAAAAATCCACTACAAAGAAAATAATAATTTTGGTTTCGGAAGTCGGTGGCTTTGGTTTTTGTTTGCTTTTTTTTGCCACCGACTTCCGAAACCAAAATTATTATTTTCTTTGTAGTGGATTTTTGAAGTCGGTTATTTTTTTTAAAAAAGTTTTTTATTTTTCCCTTTTTAGTTCTTTATCCCGGGTTAGATTACTTTCACGAATTCGTTCAACAGTAAATCTTCTACGGAGTGTGTACATTTATGCATATAACTTTGTACATAGGAATGATTACATAATGTATTATATACTAAAACCTTCCTGAAAGTATGTAGATTACGTTAGTGAAAACCCCATCCAAATCGAATCAGTAGTTTTTGAGAAAATCGCGCACATACAAACATACATACATACTTACATACATACTTACATACATACTTACATACATACATATGTACATACATACATACATACATACATACGGGACGAATACAGAACCTCTTTTTTTGAAGTCGGTTAAAAAATAACCGACTTCAAAAATCCACTTCAAAGAAAATAATAATTTTGGTTTTGTTGAGTTAAGTGAACATAAATGTATGGAACAGCTAATTGTTTTTCGCGATTTCATGGTTGGTTCCATAGTAAAAGTTGTTCATAATGATGAGTACAATGACTCTTTAAATATTTCTACTGTCTAACCTGCCACCCTGTATAAATAATTAAAAATCTACTTATGAGAAAAAGTCCTGTCAGGCTCTTGCCTGCAGTAACACGGAAAATAATAGGTATTAAAAATAAAATAATATCGTTTCCTTTGAGTGAATACTTCATAGTATTACTATTTAAAGTAGGTACCTACCTACCTACCTACCCACCTAGGTACCTTATTGAATTAGGTATGTGAAATTTGGATATGTTTTCAGATTGATAAAATAGGTACATATTTCAGGTTATTATCGTAAAAATAAAAATACCTACTTAAGATAAAATATAAACTACCAAAATTGTATTTTCAAGCTTTTTACTCTGAGGCGACGATATGTAATTATTGTATTGCAATAAAAGCTAGTCGCTTCCTTCATTTAAATTTTATTAATATCAGCTATATCGTACCCAGTGAGACATAAATAATTCGGCCATAGTCGCCATCTTGTGGGCGCGTCGCGTAACTCGATATGTAAACAACGATAATGTCTGCAGCTTATCACAGCTCTGGCTGATATTGTAATTAGTTGAGTGGGAAGGGGGACGGTTTGAAGGGCCAGTAAGTAAAGCATAGACACGACTAAACTGTGGTGAAACTTTCTTTTGGCAACCTTCTTTTGAAATTTTTAAAAAAAGTTCAAGGCCCCAGCACATGAATAAACGGTTATTTATTCATGTGTCAGTCTCTGATCAGTGATGTAACTGTGTGAGTAGGGTAGGTGCGTCGGTTTCCCGTCCAGCGTCTATAGGCGGACATTTCGAGGATGTGCTGCACAAATATTAAGAAAATAAGAGTTCTATCCTTCAGTTCCACTTGAAATACAGCTCTAGGAAGAAAAGGATAGCTGTTCCATTCTGACCTAGTAAAATTAGTTACGTAGTATTACCCAAATATGCACAAATCCTCGTTCAATTCACCGTTAGCACCGCCGGTGCACATGCGTTGGCAAAACTAGCGAAAAAATAGTGAGCACGTATTGCTTGCAAGGTAAGTATTTCTGGTTTTATTTATCTGTGACATGTTTTTTTTGTTTTAATTGCTAGTAATGCATTATTACAATGCATTTTGATAAGTCTTTTTCAATCATATTCAAAAACTTGTTAGATATTTAGTGTCCGCGAACTAGAATAGTAATTCTTTAAAAATGTTAGTTTACGGCCTGGTGGACGCAAATAGACATAAAAAATAATAACATCTTTAATTTTTTTTAGTATCTTATTAATATGGGTTAGGATCGAAATTCTTTTAAATATATTTCTTTTATATGCTGTTACATCGCTGGTAGTTTACGTCCGCCTAAATATAAATAAATCGTGTTTTTTCCGGCCATACAAAATGTATGGGAATTCAATGGCCGCCAATAGAATATGGCACTATGATGTCTCAGTTTTCGACCACTGAAGTTGATAAGTATTATATTTTTAATGTTTCTTTTATAGATGTCCTCCAAAGTTCCTAATGAACATACCTAAAGGTGAAAAATATTACCCTCCTTTTGGGCTTCACCGCAGTCGGGTAAAAAGAACAAAATTGATAATTATTCACAAGCATATTTTTATTTATTAATATAATATCTTTCAGTTGGCGTTTAAAGGATTAGAGTAGGAGGATACTAGACAACAAGGGAAACAGAAAATATGGCATTATTGGCATTCCGAGAACAACAATCCAGTGCAACAATACCGAGAACAACAAATTAATGTGCAGTCATCCATGGTTTAAGCGAGCGGAGATGGAATCCCTGGGATCCCAACTCATGGATTCCATATACTTACCTTAGATCTCTCTCCGCAACTGAAACCTAGAAATACTTGGGTACCGTATGTCGGAAGCGTTGAGAATTAATGAGGCTGACTTTGACTTTTGACTTTGAGGGGTTTCGTTCACCGTATTAACAGTCTTTTGTCAGGTGGCAACAAGGTATGTGCCGACATTGGTTGGGTCTTGATGTTTTCTTTCGGCATATTTAGATGGATTCAGCCAGAATTAGACGACCTGAATTGGAAGGTTCGTTTATTTCCGATTGCATATTGGATGAATCCAGCACCACCTAAGTGTGTCGAGAACGAAGACCACGAAGTGTCGAGGTCGAGGCTTTTTAAATACCAAAACTCTTCACAAACCGTGAGGTGTGCGATCTTAGGGAATATTTCCTCAAAGCCGACGTAGGGATGCACCAAGATGTAGTTGCAGTGAACAAAGTGACAAATGGACTCACGCAGTGGCGTGAGTCCATTTGTCACTATACTATATACTATAGGCTTGCGCTAGTTCTCTTTACCTAATGGGAGTGCCCATTAGGTAAAGAGAACTAGCGCAAGCCTATAGTGCACAAAACCAATCTCATGGAGCTACATGGACACTTTTATCGGGCCCTTTATAGGTCTGATGCAGACTTCTTGGCGTCCATATTCTGGCTGCGTTTCGGCGAACTCTTTGGAGAAACCGATGGTTTTTTTTAAAGCAATTATAGACGAAGTTATGATGACGAGCAACTACCGAAAATACATACCTATCTGTTGGGCTGTCGGGCATGCCACTGTCCCGCTGAATCGATCCCAATATAATTTCTGGTTGTTTTCGTCTTGCTAACGTTGAGTACTTGGCATAGACAAAACTTGGTGGCCAGGATTATCTACCAGCAACTTGCTCTGAAATACAAGTATGTGCCCGACCCAGTCATCGAAAATGGTCATATCACATTGTACTGGGATCGCTGTATCATCAATTCATCACTGATCGGACTATTATTGCTAATTTTGATAGATTGGTTAGAATGTCGCAAAATAATAGATAAAAATTGAAATTGCGGTACCGCATGATGGACATCTCGTAAAGGCCGAAAAAGATAAATAAATCGAGTATCTTAGCACACTAGGTTCTCCGCACGTGGAAAGTGCACTCAGCAATAATTGTGCCTATAGTCGTTTCGGCCAATGATCTAATAGCCAAGAGACTCGACCAACACCTGAGAAGGCTCTCGGATCAAGGTCTTTATCCAGAAAGCTTTCCTAATTACACGGCTTACATTGTTAGGAGAATCCTCTCTCTAGATCCCTGACCACTGGTAGCTTGGACCCTGTTCCCTATGCCAATGGAGTACCTACCTACTATTTTTAGGGTATATTTTGCGAATTTTAATCATTTTAAAGCCATGTTATGCTTATCTTAATATTTAATAATATTTTTAGGGTTTTGTACCCAAAGGGTAAAAAAGGAACTCTATTACTAAAACTCCGCTGTCCGTCTGTCTGTCACCATGAGCTGTATCTCATGAACCGTGATAGCTAGACAGTTGAAAATTTTACAGATGATGTATTTCTGTTGCCGCTATGACAACAAATACTAAAAACAGAATAAATAAAAATATCTAAGGGGGGCGCTCCCATACAACAAACGTGATTTTTTTGCCGTTTTTTTCTCGATCTTAATAAAGATTATAATACATAAAATATGGTGTCTAATGTTGTATAGATAATGGTACGGAACACTTCGTGCGCAAATCCGACTCGCACTTGACCGTTTTTTGAATTTTTTAAAGTATTTTTTACTGTGATTAAGAAATGTACAAAAATATAAAATAAGTCAATAAAATTAATGTAGATGTGATTAAAAACGAAAGACTGACTTAGATTTTGTTTTTATATTAAAAAGCAACGTAATTTACAGTGCTATGTTATTTTATTATCTTTCTAAAGGTAATTTACCATAATAAACCATGTGGACGTAAACTAGATACAATGTGGCCGTAAACCAAAAAAATGTCCGTAAACTAGCATTTCACCATGTTTTGCGATTAAACACCTCTAAAATTAATTTACAGCTATGTATGTCATATTTTTACTTCTTAATTCAATCTTCATAATATCTGGTATCCATACAAATACGTTCAATAAATTTTCTATGAATATTTCATACTAATATATTAACGTAAAGTTGGACACTCCGCTAATCGGCCGCTATCCAGCGCAATGACCCTACCTACTCATTTTGGCAGAGTGCAGACCTCAGATCATAGATACAAGGGAGATGTGCCAAGGCGCTATCGAGCTTGATGCCTGATCTTGAGCAAATTGCTCATAATAAAAACGTACGCGCTGGCGACGAACCGAACACGATCGATGGTATAAATACAGTGTTTTAGTTTAGTGCTAGTGTTGAGTGACGATTAACAGTGTTAGATTGAGGGTGTGTGGAATGTTTAATGCGTGGGAGATCTTTTATTCACAAGGAGCGCTTAATTATGCGCGTAATTGTGTCGAAAAATGTACTAAAAGTGGCATCAGTTGTTCCCGTACTAATTTGCTATCATGGCATATCTCCTTGCTTCTATGATCTGAGGTCCAGACTGTATGACGTCACTTTTACCCAAGACCTAGTGAACCTTTGTTTTATAGCAGGGTTTCTTAACCTAGGGCCATAGACGCCTGAGGGGTCAATGTCCTGAATGCTGGCGATCCATAGTTAGCCTGCCTAACATCATTTAAGATAATTTATTACTCCTAGGTACTTATTATACCTACCTACCTACCTACAAAAGTATTTTTAAATTCTCTTGTTGTTTTTTCTTACGGAATTTTTAACATTGTGAAAGTGGTCCACGCCTACAATAAGGTTGAGAAACCTTGGTTTACAGAAAATTATCATTCCTGCCAGTTTACCCACGTTATTATGTAACCTAGCTAGGACGTCAGTTCCACCATTATAAATAATAATTGTTACTCCTCTAGTTATGACGATTACTCCCCAACTGGTGAAATTCTATTTTTGTAACAGACTGTACCACCTTTTTTGAATAAATAAATAAATTAAAAAAATTATCAAGTACAAATGCAGCGGGAAAACCGACACAAAATACCACAAACAGATTAAAAACATCCGATGAGCCGATGAAAGCGTGGTGTGAATTCTATCGCCGCCATTAGCAATAGTCCATAACAATTACAATTATAACCGTCTTACAATACAACGGGTGGCTAGGCAGCTGTCATTTTGTGTTTTTCACACATTCACATCGCACGAAACATCGTCACCGTTATTGCTCTACAATTATGTACTAAGATTCACGCAACGAACGCTTGGTAGCAATATCTAAACACGATGCAAGTGATGCCTAATTAATTGTTCCACAACATGCCACACCTTTTTGTTGGTAAGGCCGGCTACATACTGGCGCGGCAAGACGCTAGAACGCGCGGGCGGTTATTGGTCTCTGTTTAGGCTTAAGTTCACCGACAAGATAACAGTCCGATAAATTGTAAACGGCCGTTTAACATGACTTTTTGTATAGAAAAAGATGTGATAAACAGCCGTTTTCGATTTAACGGAGTGTTATCTTGTCGGTGAACTTGGCCCTTAGTAGGTAACACAGTGTAACAGTGGTGCTAGATATCGATGTTAAGCGTTATAGTAGCGGTATTTAGACGGATGCGTGTTTTTATCTAGAAATATCACTGTAATTAAACAGGCAATACAATACAAAATACCTAGACTTAAAGTGCGACATAAAAACATCCGAGATCGAGTATAGCGACATCAATTGGACGATAACTCCAATGTGCAAAATTCCTAAAGATTTTCTCAGCTTGGATAAACAACATCAAATAGTTGCTTAAATAATTAATTTTACAAGTACTTGCTATGATATCACTACTTAAGATCAAAACCTACATTCAACATTACATTCTGTCTGTCTGTTTATTACGTTGTCAAAGCTAAACCGCTGATCCGATTTATAAAAATTTGTGGAGATACCTAGCTTAAACTCTGGGGAAAAAGATAGGATACTTTTTATCCGGATACATGAAATATTTCTCCTAGGAGGCAAGAGA
Organism: Thalpophila matura; assembly: GCA_948465475.1. Lineage (NCBI taxonomy): Eukaryota > Metazoa > Arthropoda > Insecta > Lepidoptera > Noctuidae > Thalpophila > Thalpophila matura. The sequence continues at coordinate 3,826,702 of OX419196.1, forward strand.
AACCGCGGACAACATTATATCATATCTAATTAAATATTTAATATAAACGCTTTCATTCTTATATCAGTCCAGCACCCTAATTGCGTAACTCAATTGCTATCACCATGGCATAGATTTTGACATTCTTGCTATCACCATGGCATAGATTTTGACATTCATTACGCCGCCGCGCCGTATGCTTCTAATGCGTGCTCCCGTAACTAGCTCAACGCCGCAATTAATGTTGTTGAGCTGTCAAAATGAAAGCCATGGTGATAGCAATTGAGTTACACAATTAGGCTGCAGTTATTATTTGTATTCCTTTCAGTCGTTCTAAGCGAGGGTTTTTGCAGGACAATCGGTCCCCAAATGCCATACATGCAGACGTTTCATTCGGGATCTTTCGCTTTCGTTATGTCAAATTTTGACATTTCTCAATTTCTGTCAAATTTATGGGCAATGCACCACAGTCACTGTGAGGTTTTAAATACTGTGATTGATGACTATGATGATGATGATGATGATACTTATAAATATTTTTACTCAAGAAAAATATCTATATTAGCAGTGGGTATAAGACAATCTACAACTACACCCGCATTAATTTACCGTGGCGAACACGGTAAATTAATGCGGTAAATTAATTAAAATTTACCGGTAAATTTATTAAAATTTACCGCCATCGCGCCAATGTGTAAACGTCATAAGGCTTTCACAGCGCGGCCACCGGCGCGGCGTTGCTTACAACATTCCCTAACACTGCTGGCCAAATATAGTAAGCCACCGTTTTTACTTTGAATCCAGTATTTAGAGCTTGAGCTGGGCTGATTTCTTTGGTAAAAGTGTAGGGCAGACTGGTTAGGGTACTTAATTGCTTTTTAATTTGCGACGGAGGTGATGATGTGTATTTGTTTTTAGGATGTAATATTTTCGAAGAATTGGTGGAAAACTTATGATGGAATTCAGCTGTTCAAATATTATCTGTACCTACCTACTTAATTAAGTGGGAGACGCGATTGAATAGTTGATAAAATAATTAACATTCGGTAATTTCTGAGAATAAAACTGATAAAAAACAATTGAATTCCCTCCCTACTTTATTATGATGTTCAAAAAAATATTATTATATTAAGTGAGTTCTACATTAAAAAGCCACAACTTTTAAAAATGAAACGACTTACAAAATTACCAATTACCACATCAGCATCACATTAACCGACACTGCCAATAAACTAATACCTACCATGTAAAAAACCTGTCACTTCGATCAACCACGAATAACTACCAACAATATAATAACCATTTAAAGTGATAGTATGTTGTACTTTCAACTGTAATTCCATTTGCAGACGACACGCGAACAGAATAAATCAATTACGATAACCGTTTGACATTGTACGGTTAAGTTTTATTGAAAATATTTTGCATTTGCGGTTTAGGGTTAAAGAAACTCACTTTAATTAAAAAAATACAACAAAGATGTTTTTATATACTGTCCATGTTTTGACAGGAAAACGTACCATTCAATTTGATTTATCAATAAATTATAGCCGCAGCCACACTCCATTGCAAAAAAAATGTATTCATCAAAGCCATTCAGCCAAAAATTCGTAAATGCTACTACAGACCTAGCTTCGTAAACGCAAGTCCCGTACAAGGGGAATAGGTAAGTAGCCGCGACGCGTTTGCGGGGACAGCGACGCCTTCAGGCGCCGTTGTCAAATGTTTAAAAAGAAAAAAAAGTTGAATGAAGTGCTCATTTGCTTGGTTTTATTTCTGCGTTTAAATTTGGATTCACACGCAATTTAACTGTCATTAAATTGATCTGTCATTTTATTAAGCTGTCTATCATTAATCTATGTGTCTCTGTCTATGAATGTGGTATCTAAATTGAACAATAGACATTGAAAAAGCATATTATTTAAGTACTTTTTGTGAAACAACCATAACAAATATGATATCATCAGTAACAAACATACATAATGTTCTGTATATTGATATTACATGAACCATGTTATGTTAGATACACACTAGATAATTGTAATCAAATCAATTCATAATAAACGGCTTCATTTGCGGAACAGCAACAGCGTGTAAAATTGTACCAGCACCAACATGTATGATTTCCAACGATATCTACCTACACCAATGAAAAAAAAAACTTTGAAAACTGACTGTTATGCAATGAAAATGCGTTTCTGCGTAATATTCATTTATAACCGTTTGTAGTGAGAACCCGTCTTACTAATCATTGGTGTCAATATTTATTAGTGCTGGCAACACCGTCGTTTATGTAGTGCTAAAATGGGAACTTTTTTACACTTAACGCTTCGTGTGGCATCATCGTTTTGTTGTGTTTTTTTTATATCTTATCGCCTTTACGGGAGTTTAAAATTAAATTAGTTCCGTTCCGTAAAAAAATTGTGCTGTTAACATTTTAGATACCTAGCGCTCGTGTGTTAAAATCCCTGTCGGAGTAATAAAAAAATGATTAAAAAATATATACTTACTGTGTGAATAGTTTCCTTTGCTTATCGTCTATTTAAAAGTAGAATGCGCGGCTTATCCGCGCGCTAGTGTAAGGATAAATTAATGGCCGCGGTGTCAAAGTTATACGCATGCTATTTAACTTAATAGGCTATTGTTAACCTATCTTAAGCTCGTTATAATGCATAGATAATAACAATTTGTTAGTCTATCACCTTCTAGTGACATAATTAATTTCTTTTAGAGTTATTACTGATAGATTACACAGTTTAGGTACCTAATGCATCTACCTATTTTATTCATGGCAGAGTTAGCAGTATTAATATTAGTACAAGTATACGCAAAACACGTTTGTCTTGACAAAATAAAACTTTTTTAAATCATAGACAAGAAGAAAATTTACCATAAAGACTTCACCGGAATATTCGCATTCAGCTTACTTACCTACGTCTGAATTTAAATAGATTCTAATCTCTTTTCTTATAAGATTTCCTTTAAATGTGCGATTCGTTGATTTCTTTTATCTTATTACGCATTGATGTCATCCTACCTATAAAACAAACTATTTATTTATCTATTTCCTTAAGCCAATTTCAATTTATCCACACAATGTGTCACCCTAATCGTAGATCTGACACTACAAACAAAAAATCTAGCCAAAAACCTAGGCATAAAATAAACAATCTATCTTGCTGTTCTGTGGTGATGTGGTGACCTTTTTATTTTTGGTCTAGACTGCCTAGGTTTTGGTCTGGATATAAAGCCGTAGTTTTGACGTTTATTTAGAACCTAAAAGGTATGCTTAGTCAATAAGTTTTAATAATGAACAATCAGATATTTTTAAGCGACTTTAAAAAGGAGGAGGTATGTATTCAATTGGACTTTTATTTTTATTGACAACAATACGTATACAAAGATACATACCAGTAGCGAAGGGTCAGTACAATACGATTCCTACCGGCTTCCCTTTGAAAAATAGCACAGGCAGTATTGACTACTATTTTCAAATATTTATAATTAGCTTTTCGTGGCCAGGTGAGCATTTGTAGCTCCGGCTTACCTCTTACAAAAACTTACCCTTCGCCACTGATACATACGATGCTTCAAGACTTGTCAATACCATTTAGTAGAACTTGTCCCTTTCCAATTCATACAGGGTCTTACATTCCGTACGTTTGAGATATCTGAGAATCAATTACATTTAATATGATTATTCGCATTTAAATTCCCCATTGGCACAGATAAGTGAAACGGCAAAGTTTCTGCCCCACGCCCCGGATCCCATAGAGAGACCAAGCTGGGAGAATTTTGTGGGATATCCCATCAACTATTTCGAACTTTAGCTGTTGAGTGCAGCTACCACCTAATGCATGAATTCGTTGCAAACACAATTTTTTTTAAGTGAAAAATAAGGTTGCAGGTAATGTACCTACTTAATTAAAATGTTTATTTCTTATATAAAAATAAGTCGGGTTTTCCTTCCTGACGCTATAACTCCAGAACGCACGAACCGATTTCCACGGTTTTGCATTCGTTGGTCGAAATTCGAAAGGTCTCGGGCTTCGTGAGGTTTATAGCAAAGAAAATTCTGGAAAATTTCAACAGAAAAGCGGGAAAATCTGGTGGCGAAACGGAGTTCACCGGGTTTGCTAGTTTCTTACAAAAATGTTCATACCTACTTCTAATTTAAAAATCCAAAAAAAATTACAGTCAAATATTCTTCTCTTGCTTCTTTTCTCTCGTTTCTCTCCGGGCTAACATGCGCGCCGCCACAAATTTTGTCGACTGTTTTGTCTCGCTCTTACTCGTGCGAAAACGAGACAAATGCACGATAAAAGCGTCGACAAGATTTTGTCGCGGCGCGCATGTTAGGCGCTATGGTCAAAATATTAGTCAGCAATGCGACTGCCAACATGGCGCTGGGCGTAGGTACATTTTAGTGTCGCCAATAATATACCTTGCGTGAAGAGAAGACTTTATAGGTAGGTACCCCTTTTAAGCATATTGCGCGCACCTGTGCGATTTGGTAGGTATAGTTAAAGTTTTAAATGTAGAGAAGGAGTGCAGAAAGCTAAAATTTTTTTTTTTCTACTAGTACAAATCTCTTGGTTGAATTGGCCGAATTTCGACCACCGACACTAGTAATGATCAAGATACTACTTTAAAACATCGTTCTCAAGTTTATTGAAACATACTAGTATTTGTGGATGTGAGATTTGTGTCTATAAGCTCACCTAGGTACCTAGGTACGACAAAAAAAATCTTAACAAAAAAAATTTTTCTTGTGCGTAGGTATCTCACCTCGCGCATGGTCCCTCTACTCAGCGGAGAAGGAACCCAAACCGCGATTAGGGGACGCGATGATACCAAGCCTCTTCTCTTAATTACAGCCTCGGAAATACCTACATTAATGGATATTTAACTCTCAACGCCATATTTGGCGGTAATCACTTGGTAATAAACGTTTAGCAATATTTTTAGAACTTTTTCATTTTTAGTTTAGATTTAGGTACCTATCTAAATATTTTTTTTTTGTTTTTAGTCAATTTTATATTAAGATAATTATATCAATTTACCTACATAAAACAGTTTAAGTTATATCCAAAAAAATCTATATTTTTTTCTTCTTTTCTTTTATAAAAATAAAAGAATTATTTTTAATACGATTACCTACATAAACCAACTTAATTTATCTCCAAAATAAAGTTAAAGGCACAAATATCTCATGGCCCAAATTAGTAATCGAACTCCGAACCAAATAATTACTGTACCTAGCTTAACGAGTCAAACAGGAGAAAAAATATAAAAAAATCAATCTCCAAAGTCGCCGCCAAGCATCGAATGCCGAGGCATTTGAGACAAGATCTTAAAGATTGCCTTCGTTAATTACACTTCTTACTAACATATCACTTACTTTTAAGTTGAAGCTCTTAAGTTAAACTTATTTGTAACTTTGTTGTGGTAACAGATAAAGCTGGGTCACACTTTGTAAGAGAGCGGATGTAATTGGATATTTGTCCAAAGCAGCCGATATTAACGTATAAGGAACCGGCTAAGAACGGTAGTTTATTAGATGTGAGCAAAGAAAGGAAGTTGCGCGCACAAACAGACAAAAATAAAAAATAAAACTTTTTGGATATGGTTACGTCCCAGTATCTACCCTATCCCGGCCCTATATTTTTTCTAGAAAATATTTAATATACAGACAAGGTTTTTTTACAATTTTACAACAGTATACGATGGCCTAGCGGCTAGAACTACAACTAGGAGTATATTGTGTGAAAGCTCCAACTATTGCTCTATGGATACCTAGTTCTTTTTAGGGTTCCGTACCAAAATGGTAAAAAAGGAACACTTATGGTGCGACTTCGTCTGTCTGTCTGTCACACCTGCTTATTTCAGCAACTACTAATGCTATCAACTCGAAATTTGGAACAGTTATAAAGAATGCTTGTCCAACTTTATTGCAAATGAAAAAATAAAAAAAATATGTTTATTTTCATTGTAAAAGGGGCCGGAGTGGGGGTCCAAAATTTCAAAGTGGGCTTACTAGGTCAAGTGACATATCATATGAAAGGGCTTGATCTGCACATTTCAAAATATATTTTTATTTAATTTTATGTCTCACAGTTTTCGACATATGATGAAAAATGTCTGAAAAAATACCATTCCCCCCCCTTATCTCCGAAGTTTGCGGAGTGAAAAATCTGAAATAATTAGAGTTGATAGGAATTGACCCAAATATTGCATCAAAAATAAAACGATGTTCCTGTACAGTTTTTTCAAAATCATCAAAATTCTTTCACAAACAAACTTAGTCTTGCGGTCCGGTTTTTTTTCACTTTATACGTCCAAAACTGATACGGAACCCTCGGTGCGCGAGTACGACTCGCACTTGGCCGGTTTTTTTTTAATCATATGAAAATTGCATACGGTACGTATGTCATACAAGTCCAAAACGTCAACAGCAAAAAGCGAACATCGGAGCAGTGTTTTGATGAATAGGAAATTCGTATTTCTACAATCGTAGCTGACCTTTTAACCCGCGATTAATCATCGCTGTATGTGTGTAAGATGCGTGCGTTTTAATTGTAATAATTATGTACTAGGAGTTTTATTTACAGATATCACTGTCCCACGTGTGGTCTCAGTCTTAAAACTTAAGGTGATCACTTCGCGTGCTTAATTTTTCTGCAGAGTGCGAAGGTGTCACCTTAACATTACCTAGGTACTCTGTATTATAACTTAAATAGCGGTTTAGACGCTTCAAGTGTGGCAAAGTTGATTAGTTTATAGGAGGCAGTAAAATAACAAAAAATGACTGCTAAATATAACCTTTTCTTAACTTTTACAACTGTTGACTCTATCACCTTTAATAAGCAGGCATTTTAGTTTTTATGTTACGTAATTTGGTAGGTACGGTTGGCAACAAAATTGCTAAAAAGATCTAAAGATCACTGTGGAATACGACGGCACAGACTCCCCTAATGTATTACTCATGCCGTTTTTAATTTAGTTCGGCGTCATATTTTATTAAAACCAGGTAGGTAGGTACTTAATCACGATTATTCCCGATGTCCACCACTTGTCTAGCCACCACTGGGGGACAGCGAGACAACTTTAAAACATTATTCTCGTTGTCCACCACTGGGGGACAGCGTCAAACTTTTGCCTCCGCAGCCGGCGGCGGCTCCCAAAAATAACGCCGTTGGGAACCGGCGTAGCCTTGGAGTAGCAGTGATACCAAACGAACGGCTCTGATTTCAGTTTTCTCTATTTTCGCACTTGTATGGCAGATTAGTAACTTAAAAATTTACAGAAAAATAATGAAGCCACTTCACTTATTGTGGTTTGGCATATGGTTAACTAGAATATGAGAAGGCTATCATATCAGTATTTTATTTTGATACTACACGTATTTCTGGGTCAAGCTACGAACTTTTCAATCCACCCTCGTTCAACTCAATTATTTTCTCAGATACTTTTTAAATTGTGTACAACACTGTTGCTGTCTGTACCAACTATACTGTTGATTGACTTCTCAAGAAATGCAAGTTTTCACAATTACGCCTAGGTACCCACTTATCGTTAAACTTGCAGCCGCTAAGCTTGACATCTTTTGTAAGCTAAAATAATGACCACAGTACCTGTACCTATACCTTTTAGTGGCCTTAAAAACGTACTATAATCTGTGATCCATTTTTATTCCATCCATCCAATATTTTTGTGCGAAAAGCCTAGCGCATACCGCTCTATAAGTAAGAAGTTACAACTTTACAAGTTACATAATTATCGAATGCAATGGGCTTAAGCCACGACAACTCAGAAGAAATGAGAGTTACGCGATAGAAAGAGACTGCCTGCCTTGTAGTACGCTTAACATGACCAATTCTCTCTATTCTACCAAAGAATAGACAAAGTCTTTCTATCCAACTCGTTATATCTTCTGCCCGAGCACACGGCGACCTGTGCTTGGCATATGCCAAGCACTGGTCGCCACTGCCAAGCACTGCACAAGCACAAATGTTTCGAATTATTCTTTAGTAGACAAAACTGATATCAGTTTTGTCTACTAAAGAATAGAAACATTTCTTCTCTTCATTGTATGCATAAAACGGTACAAATCTTTCAACAATCTGTCATTTGGTCTGTTCTTCTATACAGGGTGGCAGGTTAGACAGTGGAAATATTTTAAAAGGTCATTGTACTCATCACTATGAACAACTTTTACTACGGGACCAACCCTGAAATCGCGAAAAAAAAATCAGCTGTTCCATACATTTTGTTGAGTTATGTGAACATAAATGTATGGAACAGCTGATTTTTTTTTCGGGATTTCAGCGTTGGTCCAATAGTGAAAGTTGTTCATAATGATGAGTACAATGACCCCTTAAAATATTTCCACTGTCTAACCTGCCACCCTGTATAGACAAAACTCGTTTCTATAGTGCTCATGATATGCGTCTAGGCCCACAACGGTGTGCTAGCTGAAATACACTATATTGCGTTATTGCAAGAGTTGCTATTTACAGAACATAACACTGTCTTTGCGCAGTCATCCTTTTGCAGTATTCTGTGATGCTGGACACTTGTCGGTGTAGCAATTTCCATTCCTCTCTATCCAATGCTAATTATTTTAGCTATATAATAATTCTCTACATTCGCTTTTTCCTTCAGTTGGTCCATGTATCTTCTTGGTCTTCCTCTTTTCCTTCTTGCCTCTAGTTATTTTTCTGTAATGGTGGTAATGATCTTGAACTTCTACAATGGTGGTAATTAACATCTCAAGAGAAAACTTGGTACCCCTTTTTAGAATTCCGTACCTCAAAAGGAAAAACGGAACCCATAAACGATCACTTTGTTTGTTTAAGCATTGGAGAAGTGTAAGAATTGACTTGGTTCGCGCTCGAAAGTTAAGACGCTAATGCACGGGTTAGCATCTAAACTTTCGAGCGCGAACCGCTGTTTGATTGGTCGTTGATTATGACGTTCACACGATCTTCATGTTAAAAAAAAAAAATTGCACTTAGCACTCTTCACTCCTTCTCCATATAATTGGCTGTTCCATTCATTCATTGGCTACGGCAATCACCATCAGAAGTGCCACCATCTTTGTATAAAAAAAAGCCTAGTAGATACCAGTGGCGAAGGGTCGGTTATTGTAAGAGGTAAGCCGAAGCTTCAAATGCGTACCTGGCCACGAAAAGTTGATTAACAAAAGTATGCAATACTGCCTGTACTATTTTTCAAAGGGAAGCCGGTAAGAATCGTATTGTAGGGACCCTTCGCCAGTGGTAGATACCTACTCCACTAATTTAACGCAAGCTTTAACTCAACTCTGATATAATGAGCCAATGTGAAGTAATCAATTAGTAATTTTGCTGACACTCCACATGTTTATAGGACCACCAAAAAGGTAACAGCAATATTTAATCATTATGCTAACCTCGTTTCTTAAAAAAAACACAGTTTTTTCTTAATTCAAAAAAGGTCTACTCTAGAGCGTGCTAATAAACAGCAGGCTGTACCCCTATCATGAGTTTTGTTGATGTATAGTTTCGTTAACGTAAGCATATTTTGAATTTAAAATACAGCAGTCCTGGAACATTTTGATAAAATTTTATACAATTTGCACATTTTAAAAAATACAGAGAAATTAATTAAGTATTTAATTTATATAAATATTGTGTAACAAACGTGTATTTTCAATTCAAAATATGCTTACGTTAACGATACCACACGTCAAAAAAACTCATGATCGGGGTACTGAAGTATAAAAAGTTATTTTTATTACATACCGTGAGCTTAAATTGTTCGCCAATCACCTTTAATTTATTGTTATTTATTGTGTAAATGGATTTATCATCGCTCCCCTTGCGAAATGTTACAATGCATACAACCTTGAGAGGTCAGTGGCTTGACGTATGAGTTTGTGACACAAATGATCTTGTAGAGCGTTTCGCGTAACAAGTCCCTTCGACTCTATGTTGGCTCCCCTTAATGTCAATATGTTACAACGTTTTTAACGGTGTTGGAAGTTTTTTTTTCAGTATCAATACGGTAGTGGACTACTATTAAAAAAGTACAAATAAATTATTTTATTCCAAAGAAGGAATAGGAACAACAAAAAATTAAAAAAGAAAAAAATATCACAAAATGGAAAACAGACGCTTTTAAAGTTATTGGAGGGAGTATCGCTCCGTCTTTGTCGCGCGAAGCGGACATAGGTGGTGTTGCGTCACTGCATGATAGTGTCGTCCGTGTCTAGCAAATTATTTTAAAACGCTTATAACTTTGCCAATTTTGTAGATGTTTCATCGGTTTTTTTGGTGTTAATTATCTTTTTTCAAATAGTTTACAGATTCACAATTTTTTAAAAAATAGTCCGGTTCCGCATTTTCGTTCATCGCTTTTTAGTGTCCTAGGCATTAATTTAATTCATTTTTCATTTCATTCAAAAAACAAAACTATAATACCTAAACAGGAGTGACAGACAGGGCAGCCAACATAGGGGACTCTATAAATCAAATAGCTCCGCATGATGATTCGTTAAGACTGACAGTAGATGCGGTTATCTCTATCCATTCATCATCCGCCTAGCCTTTTCCCAAACATGATTTGGGTCGGCTTCCAGTCTAACTGGTTGCGGCTGAATATCAATATTTTACATGGAGCGACTGCCATCTGACCTCCACAACCCAATTATTGGGGAACACCGGTATTCGAATGTTAGACCAGTTGTCAGACTTTTGGGCTCCTGACTACCCGTAACGACTGTCAAAGATATTCCTATGACAACCGGGACCGACTGCTTAACGTGCTCTCCGAGGCACGGAGGGGTCTCGATGTGTTAAGAACGGTCACCCATCCAAGGACTGACCGCGGCAAGCGTAGCTTAACCTCGCAGATCGATCGATCAGCGCGGCTGTCATTTAGCCACGAGCCCCTTATCTCTATCCATTAATGTATTTATTATGTAGGTACTAGCTACTAGCTTAGGGCTGCCATAAATGTTGAGACGTCGACCGGGACATTTGGAATACATAAAAAAATATAAAATTAAAAATTTTATAAAAACCCGACTGCGGTCTGCCCTACGTCTTAACTGTTGTTATAGACCCACCAAAAAGAAAAGTATATTTTCGTAATCGTCTTTTTAAGCCCTTCATTTTGATACTCCACATGACCATGTCAGTTTTTTTTTATTTTTTACGACTTCACTTATTGATGGTTAAAATCCGCCATGTTGGGTTTTTTCATAATCCATATAGCATTGTGACCTGGGATTTATGCAAAGAGAGATTGGCAGATTTTGAGAAAATTTGCTTTTCTTTCGTGTAGGTATCAACTATGCATGTCTAACTACCAAACCGGGACATCTGACTTACTGACCGGGACACCGGGACACAATGCCTCAAACCGGGACATGTCCCGGTGTACCGGGACGTATGGCAGCCCTATACTAGCTGTACCGCTGCAAGCGTTGACTTGCAATGCCTCTTTATTCCTGGGCCCCAAGTCTGCTAATGCAATTGTCATAATCGTGTCGTACAAATATACATATATAATACATCGTGTGTACAAATATTTAAATAATTAAAGTCCTTAAAAAAACAATAGGTATTGATTTCTATAAGTGACAACAGGGTAGGTACCTACTATGACGTGTTAAAATTACAAGTGACAACAGGGTACTATGACGTGTTAAATTAGCAAGTGACAATAGGGTAGGTACTATGGCGTGTTAAACCCATAATTATTCCGTTTTGAAATAGGCATGGTGCTGTTCATCTTGGAAAGCTCCATCTTTTTCTGACATCAGAAAAAATGAGGAAGTAACACAACTACATTTTCTAGAATAGGCAATAAGAAAGAAAACTAAATACTTAAATATCGGATAGACATTTTTTTCAGGATTATCAGAGCATACCTAGGTACATAGAACTAAATAAATAGATCTAAAAAGTTGTTCCACATATAATATGAATATAAAAATTCATGGTCCTCCTTAGTTTTTGCCAAGAATCTCCTGTTTTGGTGCCATAGTTAAAAACATTAAGTTTTATTACTATCGTTAAGACTGGAATGGTTTATTTGATCTTGCGTCTTGCCACAGTTTAAAAAATTACAGAAGGCTTATACAAAGAACTGATGCTTGTGACACCACGGATTGAAAAGAATAGTCTGCATTTTTGAACCACTGTTTATACATATAATACTGTGGCATAGCGTTCGCGAATTTTAGAATTCCTTCACTAAAATGAATAAAAAAACAAATATAAAAACAAGTAAAAAATAAGCTTACAAGCAATTAATTATTTATCGCAAGTTTGACTGGCAATTTGACCGGAGATGTGACAATTTAAGAAAAAAAAATTGGTAAATATTTTTTTTTATGGAAAAGATAAAAATAAAATTGTTTGTTAAAATTACTTATGTATTGTTTTAATTAGTTTCGTTTGTATTTGTTCGGAAATGGTAGTAGTAACTAATAAATCCATTTTATAGAGTGGTGCTTCGGTTGTGCAACTATTTGGTGGTATTTAGTTTATTATACTTGAATACTTCGTCAACCCGCGGCGCCGCCTGCCTTTGCTATTTAGACAAATGATTATTGCTTATAATTAGGAACTTGAATCATTTAAATCATTGTGTAGAAGTATGGCCACCATGGCCCACGGACAAACACACCGTGGCCTATACTTGCTAACCTTTTTAATTGGACAGTGTGTCAAATTAAAAACATACATGTTTATAACTCTAGATCGATGTAACGGCTTAACAGATTTTGATACAATTAAGTTCAGAGGCTGAATGTATGTAACACAACCGGCTATAAAATTAGAAATTGTAATTCAGGTCACTAGTTTCAACCAATCAAATGGCTTTAAATCTATGCTCAAGCAGAGATCGGTGCTCGAGTATCGTTCTGGAATACGGGCCTTAGAGTAAAGTCATACCGGAAATCTTAGATCTAGCTATTTATGAAGGTAGACTCTACCAATAGAATTAATTAACTAACACTATTATTTTTTACCTTTTTTCCACAATCTTTTAATTGCAAGTCCCTACAATAGTGGAATTCCTGGTATTCCTTTAAATTGCGTCGCATGTCGTCGCGAATCTGTCACTATAACTCAAGAACGCCATTGATTGACGAGCCCCCTTTAGTTTTACGAGAGGACTAATTAGCCACGCAGATCTATAAAAGTTTTGTGCTAATGGAATCGGCACTTAAATGAAAAGATTTTATTTTGTTCTTTGACTTGAATTGGTGACGCATTTTGTAGTTACAAATCTGTAAGTAGGTAGGTAATATTTTATACCTAAGTAGCATCAACTGTGACTTGTCTAAAATTATTATCTACGTATTCTGATACAAATCTGTGATAGCTAGCTAGCAACCAATTGCCAATATTGCAACTTATTTGTAGGTTTACTCAAATAAAATATATATTTTAACAATATATGAGATTTTTAAAAGTATTTCCTTCAAACCCTCACCGGTTTAATTGAATCCAGAGAGACGTTTCCAGTATTTCCTCCATAAACGCAGCCTCACTAAAAACCTGCAATAAATTCATATTTTACAAGAAAAGACAAGTAACAAAACTCACCTCTTAAAAATTACACTGGCAAATTACCCGACAATGCCCAAAAAGTGTAAAGGAGAAGGGAGTTAAGTTGTTCGTTTCCGTCGGAGCCTGAAGCCGAGGGTGGCCGAAATTTGGCCACTTATGCCGAAGGGTGCCGATTCACTGCTTTGAGACAACTCCTTAAATGTTTTCAACAATTGACGGTGGCTGAAAGGTACATTATATTTATGTGATACACTCTTTATTAGGGTTTTAAGTAGGAAGTAGGTAGATAAATCTTAACAAAAAACCGGTTTAGTTATGAACATTCCCCCCCCCCCGGTTTTACTCTATTCTCATGAATAAAGCTGCTTTAAATGTGATTATTTACAATTAAAATACAGTAAAAAAACCAGGCATATTTTTAAAATAACTACTCTTTTAGGTAAACACCTCACAGAATTCATAAATGATGATGTCATTATTGTGACACTTCACTCTCCAGAATGATATCACTGTTGGTTTATCAGGAATCATATTGGGAGCGATTTCCAAATATGCGGATGATGTTTAATTTCACTTAAGAGATAAGTAGGTGAATTACACCGCCAAAGAAGCTGAGAGAATAAAGAATAGTCATTTGTAAATAAGCTTTATCGTAATCAACCAAACAGGGTTCTGTAGTCGAATGGCAATAACGTAACTCTTAAAAGATTCGTCGTAGGTGTCTGTTAGCCACAGCGTTTTCTCAACTACCTACCTCCAACTTTACAACTTTTTGTGTAGGTATAATGTTTTTATAACAAACTGACACTGACACTTCTAGCTAGGTACTTGCATTAATACCTCAATTAAAGATACCTATATGAATATGATACTAATTTATGACGTTTGTAACTACAGAACCCCTTAAGCTAAGCCCGACACGGACTTAACCAGTTTTACAATACAATTAACTCCTTTAAGTAAAATAAAAACCTCGTATCTCAACGATTAGACGCGTTGACCCTTGAAAACTAATATAAATTTATCAATGAGACTCTTTTACCCTATCTCTTGACCTTAAGGTCACAAGAATGGATCCTTTCACGATCCGCGAAGAAGAATCCTTGTATCCTAATCAGTTGAGATAATACCTCTTAAATAGTCTTAAAGTGCCATTAAGAAGTATGATTTATTTATTCATACAGATAACGATTGAGTCACAGACTACATATAATATTTTATCTATGGTTTGATATTTATAGTCTGTGGTGAACTTTGGTCTATGGTCGTTAAGGTAAAGAGTACGGTTGTCTTTGGTACGGAGGAAATTGGAATAGTGTAGGACTTGAGTTATGCCTTCATAATCATTTGCCTAGCTAATAGTAGTATTCTAATGATATCTGTTAATTGTATCTAGGGCAGAGCTCAGATCATAAAAACAAAGGAGTGTGCCAAGGGCCAAGGCGCTATCGAGCTTGATGCTTTAACATGATCAATGTGGTCATGTTGGCGACGGACTGAACGCTGTCGATGATTTAAGGCGACGGTAAATGGTAGCGGCCGTAAATCTCAAGTTTTAAATCTCTTATTTCGCCGTCAAATAATGCAGGTTAGTTGTGCAATTTTTTTATGTTAAACTAGAACATAATTACATCAATCGTACCTGTGAATATTTAACTATTGTAGTAAAATACTTAATGAAATAAATTCATGAATTACTGTCTACCCAAAACATAAAAACGTAATCACTTTCAAATCGCTTAAGATATTTTCATGATTTGTTTTGTGTGAAAAGACTCGCCTATCAAGGAGCGCGCTGTGCCGAATTAGACGTACTTATTATTACTTTTTAGTATCTAAAATATAAAATAAAAAAAGTAACAAGCAATATTATAAGTAGTAACCTATGTTACTACTTATAATATTGCTTGTTACTTTTTTTTATTTTATATTTTAGATACTAGTATAATATATATAAGTAGTAACCTATGTTACTACTTATAATATTGCTTGTTACTTTTTTTATTTTATATTTTAGATACTAAAAAGTAATAATACGTCTAATTCGGCACAGCGCGCTCCTTGATAGGCGAGTCGTATTGCTCGGTGGACGTATGTCGCGTTGCTTGAGCTCAGCACAGAACAATCAAGCTATACCACCCAAATCACTCAAGGCCGTTGGCAGTTATCAGCGCCTTAATACAGTGTTTAAGTTTAGTGTGAGTGACGACTGACGAGATTTAGATTGCGGGTTTGCGCATTTTTCATGTGTGGGAGATCTCTATAATATATTTACAAAAGAGCATTTATAGTTGTGACGTAGGTACAGTGCCTAAAAATACACACATCAAAAGTGTCTAGGGATCAAGCATTTTTATGCGGATTTCTTGAGATTGAGATGTGGCTTTGTAATAAATTTATGATTTTATAAATTTATATGGATCCTTTTTGGTGCATTTCATAATTTGAATCAGGAACTCTCAATCAAATTCGAGTAAAAGATGAAAATAAGCTGTCAATATTTTCCCTATAAAAACATACAACGCATTGAAGACATTATTAGTGCTACTGTTTCCCTACTACTGATTAAAACCAACGTTATTATGGAGCGGCGACGTCATTAAAGCAGGGAAGAAATGCTCAGAGCCGTGGGAATGATAGAAGCTGGTTCCCGGCAACGTACTGTAGCTTTAGCTCTGAATACAAGTCAGAGTGTTATCAGTCGACTTTGGACACGTTACCGAAGCACTGGTACCGTGGCTGAGCGCCATGGAGGACGGTATCGCTGCACCACACGGAGACAAGACCGATACATTCAAATCTTAACTCGAAGAGCTCCAACAATAACCGCCATGATGTTAGCCGTGAGGCTTCATCACTCTTCAGGGAACTTAATTAGCGACCAAACAGTCAGAAACCGCTTGCATGAAGTGAACCTTCATTCCCGAAGACCGCTACGGGTACCACCTATAGCAATGCACAATCGTAGGATTCGATATCAATGGGCTCTTGAACACAGAAATTGGGCAGAAGAACAATGGCGTTTCGTGTGCTTTTCTGATGAGTCTCGTTTTGGTATGAGACCGGATACAAGACGTATACGACACTGGAGAACCCCTGGACGCCAACAGCGATTAAAATCCTGCCAGGAAGTCCATCCTTATAGTGGTGGAACCATCATGGTATGGGCGGGTATTTGGATCGGCGGAAGAACTGAGTTGATTTGGATCAGAGGCAACCTCAACGCTCAAATTTATGCTGAGACGATTGTATCAGACGTCATCGTTCCTCTACAAGTGCAAATCGGTCCCTTATTTCAGTTAATGCATGATAATGCACGACCGCACACCGCAAGAGTTGTAAGACAGACTCTCGCCGCAGCTAACATCAATGTCCTGCCCTGGCCTGCTCAGTCGCCAGACTTGAACCCGATTGAGCATGCATGGGATATGCTACAAAGAAGAGCTCTGCCGAATATGGAGGGTATCCAGTCGCAAGAAGACCTTTTTTTGTTGTTGCAACGAACATGGGCGGCCATTCCACAGCGTGATTTGGATGAACTCATTTTGAGTATGCCAAACCGATGTTCTTGTGTTGTTAGTGTTCGCGGTAGAAACACGGATTATTAATTGTTTAAGTTATCCAATAAAATTTTAAAGAAAACTGTTATTACAGTCTTTTTTTCGAACTTTAATGTTAGTGGTTCAAATGTCAAAAATCCTTTTATTAGGAAAATGGCAAATTTCTTTATTAATGCAAAGGTGACTTGGTTTATCGTTACTGTGACAAACGAAAACACTTTATTTGATGAATCCTTAAAGAAAATTTTAATTAATATCAATCAGGAGAAAAGTTGTTGCAAAAATATATGTTGATCCCTAGATACTTTTGATGTGTGTAGTTTTATTTAAAACTAAAAGTTCAAAAGTTTAGTTCAACTTAAAAGTTTAATAGTTCCATCTTATATTTGCCATACCGCCTACCCAAACATAGGTACTTACTACATAAGTAATGTGTGGAGTTTGTCTTTTTAACGTTTCTCAGAAACAAAGCAAAGGTCTCAAGTATTATAATTAAGTGTTGTTTTAAAGTTTTATGACAAGGACCGACATATCGTTTAGAATTTATTTGTTTAGTAGGTACCGTTAAATTGTATTTTAAGGGTCGTTTTGAATCTTTTATTTTTCTATGTTTTTTTATAGGTAAGATCTCTTGAATGAGATTTAAAAAGCATTAAATTCTGCTATTTGTAGCTTTAAAAAACCTGTGGGAGACCTCTAGAAAAATATAGGTATTTCACTTTTTTTTTCAAGTTTTGCGTGGAACAAAATGCTATCTCAAGATTCTAGCTGCTCTATTGAAACCTACAAGAAGTGAAAGAGCCTAAACCGCACGTCAACATGCAATAATGAACCTAATTGCTAAGAAAATAAAGATATCATTGAAAAAAAAAACGATGCGTCTGAAGGTAATATTTTATTTTCGCAATACTTTTAAAACAAATAACTCGTATTGGTATACCCATATTAAATTAATATTGACTTCAATACAATAACCGTAAAGGCAAAAAGGCTTTACAAGCTAAATATTATGGCGGCAATAACACTAAGTTAATAAATCAATGGGTGTGAACGTTTGTTTATGGAATATTAGCGACTTGCCCTGGATCCAGTTGGATGGAATATAATAATGTGGCAAATGGATTATGCAGATATAAGTACCTTCCACAACAGATCCTCTCTAAAGTATGGTGGAAACCGGATCAAAATCCAATATGTAGTTCAGAAGTAGGTACGAATACGAATACAAAGACAAATGACTTTGTTTTTTAACCAACTTCAAAAAAAGGTGGAGGTTCTCAATTCGTCGGAAGATTTTTTATTTATACCGACTTACCTCTCATAACCTACAATTTAGAGGTAACCATATTTGATCTAAAATTCATAATTCGATTTTCCTGTAACTTTGTTACCTATATAAGGATCGGTGATAAACCACACCGTATTTTTTAATTTTGTATTCCAGTCTTATTCCATTCCAACAATTTTATTCGTTCACAAACCCACTGATGCTTATAACAATTCACTATTAAATGTAAATCTATCACAAAAACGGTCGAGGTAAAATCAACTGGCTACTAAACATTTTGACGACCTCAGAGCCATCTCTAATCTAACCAATGAAGAAAGAACTTTGCTTATTTGTACAGATAAGCCTTAAGCCTGCTGATGCAGTTCAAATACAGATCTCTGAATTCATTTGCGGGTGTAACTAATTTGGTGGGCTTGCAAATCAAAAGTCTTTCACTAAAATTAGGCTAAAGATCAGCACCTTTTGAAAGCTGGGAAGAAGTGGCAAAACAAAAACCCCAGTAAGATAGCAATAACTGTTGAAACATAGCTTAAACCATCGACAGACCTCAATGCTAAGCCTTCTGCTCACTCTACATAGGTATAGACCATGAACATAGTTCCAACCTCCGGGTCTGGCTCAAATAAACATCTGTACGGTACCTAACCTCAGCTGCAACTGAGTGTGACAGACGTGAGCCGACTGATGAGCGTGGTAAACAGCTCAGGGTTGAGTAGATGACGCAATGTGTAGCTACTGAGTACGGTCTTTCTGAGATGATAGCAAATGTTAAAGATAAGTCAAGAGTAGAGGGAGACTGGTTGGATGGTTAATTTTGTAGGGACAGTAAAAAAAATTCAATTTGTTGCAAACTTTTAAATTATCCGGAACCTATCTTTTAGGTTCTAGGCGACTGCCAATTTTCATCAATATAACAGACAGAAGCAAATTCACTGTCTCATAGACAATCATTATTAGACAGAGAACTCTTTACTATTAGTCTATTCTAATACTCTAGGCCAGAGGTCGTCAAATGGCGGACCGCGGTCCGCATCCGGACCGCCGCCGTGCGGACCGCGAGAACACAGCAACTTGCACTACAGAGTACGTAGTTTAATAAAAATGTATCCCTCGCAACAAAAAAATATATTTTTCTCATTGATATGTAAAAAACTACTTTTGTTATTTCCGTAATTACACTTGTTAATTAAATATTTTTTTCTATAAAATGTTGTGCGGACCGCGATGGTCATTTCATTGCTTAAAACGGACCCCGAGCGAAACTAATTGGTGACCCCTGCTCTAGGCTCTAGGCTCTAAGACAGTGCAGAGCTCAATAATTGTAATAGAGGTAATTAGTCCTCATCAATTGAGGCTACTACTTCTATTTTGGAATACGGAGATTATCAATTTTACTTCAATTAGGTACTACAAGTCCTGTTTAGTATTTATCTTTGTGACCACTGAGTCATGTTTAGTATTATCATCATTATATGCTCAGGGTCTAAAAGCTTTGTATGGGGAAACGCTTTATGCATTTATGAAAACGTTAGGCAAATGGTGACATCGGGAAACGCCGTTTTAATGCTTGTGGTCGATCAATGGTTTTTTTATATCATAGATAAATCTAAATATATTTTTATTTTTTAGTAAAGGAGGGGCTCGTGGCTAAATGACGGCCGCGCTGATCGATCGATCTGCGAGGTTAAGCTGCGCTTGCCGCGGTCAGTCCTTGGATGGGTGACCGTTCTTTACACATCGAGACCCCTCCGTGCCTCGGAGAGCACGTTAAGCAGTCGGTCCCGGCTGTCATAGGAATATCTTTGACAATCGTTACGGGTAGTCAGAAGCCCTAAAGTCTGACAGCTGGTCTAACATTCGAATACCGGTATTACCCATTAATTGGGTTGTGGAGGTCAGATGGCAGTCGCTCCACGTAAAATATTGATATTCAGCCAAAACTAGTTAGACTGGATGCCGACCCCAATATAATTTGGGAAAAGGCTAGGCAGATGAGATAAATCTAAATATAAGTAAATGGATGAAATTGCCGAAAGTTGTGTTCTGGCGTGTTACTGATTTGGAGTATGTTATTGTGTGTTACATGTTCAACTGTGACAACACTGTACAACCCATATAAAATATGGGTTGTCCCAGTTGTACTTACAACACAACAGAACATGTAATGTAACACACAATAACACACTCGAAATAAATAATACACCAGAAAACAACTTCGGGAACATTCGGCGATTTTACCCAAATATAAATTAACATGAACCATTCTGACAGTTCATCTACACTAATCTAAAATACTCGTACAACACAGTCAAACGTCATCCATAATTTAACACCATCTTCATCACTGAATTTTGTCTCATCAATCACCGTACCGCCAGACACCTAGTCTCCAAGAACTAATAACAATTGCTAATAACCAGGAAACCCAAATAAAGCGACCAAATTATACAGTCAAACCACGTAAAGCCGCGAATCGGGCGATGTCCGAAATAACCGGGTGAGATGGACGAGGCGTCAATTGAGAGACATTAGGTATTCGTGATGGGAATTTGTTTAGAACAATTGTGCCGACCCGGATGTGAGTTGTCGTGAAGATATATGGTGTTTTGTTGATGTTAATAAATTGCTTAAAGTAATGGTATTCTAAAAAGATACTGATAACTGCCACTGGTCTCAATTTAACTGGGCATAGGCATGCATTAAATAAATGCTTCAAAACATTAGGTCCCAATATCGATCCTTGGGGCAGCCATGCCTGTTAGCCTTGTTTAATAAACGCAGCTCGACGAAAAAGTTGGTTCGTGACAAATAAATAGTTACCAGTTTTCCCCTTTTACATTATAACCGACCAATGTTGCTATTGGCTAAAAACGCACCCTTGCCTATCCGAAAAAAAGAACTAACTCGCACTCAAAAGCTTACGAGCATACTTTTCATATTTTTAACACAATTAAATAAATTAAAAACTTAACCATGCGCCCTTATAAACGGTGCATATTAAGTAGCATAAAAAACCATACAAAAAAAAAACGGAAAGACAACCCGATGCAAATGTAGCACATTTGAAATGCATATTTATGCATATATGAGTTTTTATTGTGAGAAAAATTTGTCTTTTCAGCCTATTTAGAGGTAAATTTATGTATGTATATTTAGCTTGTCCGTATCTAGGAAACGGGTAGCCTGATTTCGATGCGGCTGTTGTGTTACCAGGGATTTGTATTAGTAATTTTAATTAAGTTTTTATGCTGATCCGGGAATTGAATAACGAAGTCGCTGTTTACCTATTGCTTTTTTTTTATTCAATATTCTCATACTAACATTTGCAACGTAATAATTCAAATGATCAAATCGGCTATCAGCTATTTAACACATGGTTTTCCCTTAAAAAAAACTAGATACTAACAATCAAACAACAAATAAAACGTATACGCTAAATTTTACTGCTCTAACCTTTGCATCAATAATATCGAATAGAATTTAAGATTATTTCGCTCACAATTTTATAATTATGTTCTTTTAAGAGCAATAACGAAAGCTTGCTTGATTTTTACCCGACTGCGCGACGCAAAGGAGGGTAATGTGTTTATCAGTCTATGTATGTATGTATGTTTGTTTCTATGTGGCGTTCTAGAGACCAAATGCGTAGGCCGATTTTGATAATTCTTACGTCAATCGATTCGTCTTAACCTTGCGAGTGTCACTAAAGATATAACAGTAATCAAAATTCACCACAGCGACAACCAGACGCCATATTGTCAAAATGAAAAAAAAAAAAGTTGATGAACTATGTCAAGTGGGGTGTCGTTGAATAGGTATTTTAAAATCATCATTAGGTTCCTTTTATCATTTTTCATTTTAAATAATAGTTTAGGATATATAACGATTTAAAGTTGTTCAACAAAGCAATCATTCTCGCTAATTCTTACTTATTGATTTAAGTTTTTATTTCAAGTATTAACGATATACAAACAAAAAAACAGTGAATAACTAAAAAGTATAAAATAAAAAATAATAATTTAAAGAAAAACAAAAAAACCCGACTGTGTAAAAAAACTAATTTAAAAAAATACGTGAATGAATTAACTTATAAACTAAAAAGAAAGAAACAAGCCCAGCCGGCCTAGCATGACCACGATAGAAACGGGTTTTGTCTACATAGAAATAGACAAAGTGACAGATTTCATTCATAAAACGTAGAAATGTTTCTACAATCTGTCACTTTGTCTATTTCTATGTAGACAAAACCCGTTTCTATCGTGGTCATGCTAGGCCGGCAGTAGTTTAGAATTCTGTTAAGTAATACTAAATAACTACACAATTGAAATAGTTTTATAATCGATACACACATAAAACAAATCATAAATTCTAATGCAGAACAGAACGACTCACAGTCGGGGCCCATTTAAATTTTACCAATCAAATCTTCCCAAGGGGCCTTACACAGTCGGGTTTTTTGTTTTTCTTTAAATTATTATTTTTTATTGACTTTTTTGTCAACAAACATACACCACTCGCAATTTTGAAAACAAATTAGTTTAAACAAACCATTGAACGGATGTTTTCGAGGTCACAAGCTCTGGTGTAGGGCCCGTAGGTCAAACACATTCTGAAAAATATTAGTTTTAGTGTCATCACAAATCTCCGCAACAAATCATTGGCATCGCGTGCACATAACAAACTGCAAATAAAATATGATCGGCAGCAATTGTAAGTGCCAATTCTGTGTTCGATGCCACTTTTGAAGTTGAAGACTCTATTTTATTGTCTTTGATGTCGTGCATTTAATTTTTTGAAGGTTATACCTATTATTGCTTTGTATTTCTGAAGGACAGGTGGTTTATTTGATCGATTGATGAGGACATTTTAAATTGTTTCTTGTTATTGTTTTTACTATAGAGATTGATTTTATTTGTTATAGAGCTTTGTAAATTCAGCACACACTGCACAAGTCAAGGATAACTGTTTGAGAGTCTTTGAAGAGCTATAGCGATTGCAACCGTATTCAACTGCAATAAACTTTGTTTATAAAATTTCCTTCGTTTCTTTAATAATCAGGCAGCTCATCAACACTTTAATATTGATTTTTGTGTCACACGAACCCACATACCTACAGCTACACCAGTGCCAACATTACCATAAGTAAATAAATTACCATCAACATCACCCAGATCTTGCTAATTTTCCATCTTCACTTGTTCAAATGTGATTAGACTACATTAGTAAGTTTCTGCGTATTTTTCTCATACACTACTGGGTCTATTGGTATTCAGGTCTGCTCCCCAGTTTCCCATCTCCAAGGATTACGCAGAACGGCAACTAATTTTAAGAAACGGAACCGCGTCTTAAAATTAGCAGAAATTCAAGGATTTCTAGAAAAAATACAAAAACAGTTTTTTTTTCGGTGTAAATTTTGTAGTCTGTGGTTAGTCGATTCGGAATACAGATGTAATGATTTGAATATTTACATTGCGGGTAGACCGTAAGTATATGGAAAATCGTGCCCCGTTATTTTTTTCTATTTTAAGATCATAGTAGATCACAAGGTAGGTATTTGTTTTGGAATCAAAGTTTATTCTTAACCTTTAATTGACTTATTTGCAATTAATCCAACATGGTCTCAAAATTATAAATCAAAACGTTTGGAAGTTACTCTTGACTTGAGATTTTTGGAAGTTAATAAAGAATTGATTCACTTCGGGTTTGATCGTTGTTATGTTACTTATAAGAATTAATTAGGCGAACTAGAAGCAACTGCACACACTTGTAATAATTCCAAAAATAAGCTTTAACCAAAATGCCGATTTGGAAATTTTGGGACACAATGGACATTTAGTAGAAAAAATTGCCAGACAGAAGGGTGGGATTGGCATGGGCCTATAGTATTACGTAAATGTCACTAGTGAAGGCTCTTTTAATTGATCTAAGGGCCAGTTCAACAAATGTTGCATAGTCTACGAATTGACACTGGTAATATCAAACTGGGGTGTTTCGCACATGATCTATGACATAACTTCAAAAATAAGACAGAATTTGTTTGAAATTATCTGTCAAACATATTGAACGGAAGCGGAAGTGGTGAAACCGGCTGTATATTAAACTATCAAATGAGTAGAGAGCCCTACCAAATGCGTAAATAGCCCTTCCAAACGCGTAGAAGAGCTCTACCGAATGCGTAGAGAGTCCTACCAAATGCGTAGAGAGCTAGGCCAACAAATGCGTAGAGAGCCCTACCAAATGCGTAGAGAGCTAGGCCAACAAATGCGTAGAGAGCCCTACCAAATGCGTAGAGAGCTAGGCCAACAAATGCGTAGAGAGCCCTACCAAATGCGTAGAGAGCTAGGCCAACAAATGCGTAGAGAGCCCTACCAAATGCGTAGAGAGCTAGGCCAACAAATGCGTAGAGAGCCCTACCAAATGCGTAGAGAGCTAGGCCAACAAATGCGTAGAGAGCCCTACCAAATGTGTAGAGATCCCTACCAAATGCTTAGAGCCCAACCAAATGCGTAGAAACACTGGCTAGGGTAAAAGTTTATTTCAGTAACCAATCCTAGCCCTGCAATGCAACATCCTCCTTCTCTAAAGAGTTCTCCCAAAACCTTTAAACGACAGTCTCCGAAAGGCGCGTATTTGTTCTCAAAGCTAATTTTCCGCGTTCGGCGCGCTACAAAAAGTCACGGCGACTGTAACTCATAAGTTCATGTCGCGCCGCGTTCTTTCTCAGTTCGATCCACCACTATCTGGACCATAGAGGATGGTACCAAATGTGGGAAGTTTTGAGTGAATTGAAAAAAAAAAAGAAATTGGAAGTGTTTTTTGGGCATCAGGAAATATCTTCAATGTTTTGTTTTGACGATTTCATTATGTAAGGACGGTTTTGGCAACGCAATACTTGAAAATAAAAGTGCTAAAAATAGATTGAGTAAAAAATTTTTTTGACGTCATATTAACGTGGTAGCTACTTATTTTGTTAGGTACATAAAATTAGAGATCACTTTAAACGCTTTCTATTTCAAAATTATTGCACAGAATAAACTTAATTTACCCCATGCATTCAATTGCAGCATTTTTTTCGTGTCTACTTGTATTTTATCTTTCTTTTTCTTTCGTACATCATTTTATTTTGCTCTCACACGGCATTATTGTTCGAACCCTAAACAACATCAGCCTGTATTCGCGGCGGGCTGGATGGCGCCGTCGAAAATTCTCTGACAGTCGCGATCCCGCGATACGGTCCCTACATGTATTATGTATAACAAATGGGACACATCCAAAATAAAGCATATAGAACGGGAGCGTTTACATTCGGCCCTGAATTCGGCTCCACGTGGACACATTCCCGACATTTCGTCGTAAGCAAGCCGCCATCTTAGCTTTTATTTTTTTTTCGGTTGTGGCTCGCGCGACTCGGTTTTTATTTTTTAATTTTGCGCTAGTTCCATGGAACTAGGATGTTAGAATTTATTTGGCGCGTTCTAAAATTAATTTCTTAATGTTGGTTGTTATGATTTTTACTTTTAGTGAGGTAGTGATTTTTCCATTAATGATATTATTAGTCGATTTTCTTGGTCTCTTAATTTTTTTGTTACATAAAATGTTTCCGTAACTAAAATGTAGTTACATAGCTTCTCAGACTCACACACACTGTGAATTTGCATTCAAATTTTAAGACAACAGTTACCTTGCTACAAACTTTACATAATAATTTGGACAATCTGTCCACCTGGTAAACGAAAACAAAATCCGTTTCCACCAAGTCATCGTCCCCCACGGCCATAACGTTAAACCATAGACATCTAATTTGCCTTTTAACATAGGTAATTCACAAATCACAGAGTACTCTAATAATGTCAAGATGTCCCATAAGACGTAGTACATGTCCCAAATATGTAAGCCAATCACGTTCGGCCGTGGTTCTCACCATACGTTTTATAAGTAAGCCACTCACGTAAATAGATCGTTGAATGTGTGACTTTGGCTAATTGGCTACTTCTAATTAATTGCCAGATAATCGTTACGTTCCTCTGTTGGGTGAGTTACGTTGAGTCGATTCCATTCGAAAGTTAGTCGATTATTTGAATGAGTTCGTTACGCTAAATGTTTTCTTGGTAACTTCGTCACGTTTTTTGTTTAGTGGTCGGACGATTAGTTGTTTTTTTTTTTTTTCAATACGATGTGTGGCGAGTATAAAAGAGAGAAATAAATATCTTGCTTTATCTTCTTTAGTGGATTCAGATATATATTTTTGTTAAGCCCAACATAAAATATTTAACAATGGATTTTTTTTAACAAAACTCCGTAGTCCGTAGTAGGTACTTATCATAAAACTTATCAGCATCATTACTTTTAAAACAAACTAAATATTATCCTAAACTGTTATCACAAGCAACTAATAAATATTATAAACCGTTTGAAGGGCCGATTATGGCGTTTCAAGAATACCATTACTCATATGTTATCAGCCGATCTATCGAAAACGCCTTCGCGACAGTGCGACATGACAGCGACACGACATCTTTTTGTCCCTGCGACTAATCGTCACTTGTCGAGACACGGATCAAAAGTTCCGCGTTTTGTCTTAGTGTACTTTTTGTGGCAACACAAAAAATCGGTGACGCGTTATTATTGATGTTTTTAAATCGGGATCGTGTTTGATTGCATGTTTTTTTGTTTGCTTGTTCAGTATTATCACGGTTGTCGGTTGGGATTTGGACACAAGCAGATAATCAAGCGTGAAAATTTGATTAAGCCGTCGAGGAGTGAATTTGTTAGACAGTGAGTTTAATGAGAGTAAAATAGGATATGCTAGCCTATTAGATATAAAAAAAACCTTTACAGAAACACGCTGAAATACCTGTCGAGTGAAGCAAAACTTAATTACTTAGTCCTAAAAGATATGTACTTTTCTACTATAAACAACTGGGCTTACTGTAACTTAAATGACTCTGTTTTCTTTAGCTTTTTGATTTTTACAGTGAAATAGAATCAAACCTAGGTTTAGGTAAACTAGAATCTTATGTCATTAAAAAATAAAATTAAATAATGATTTGCGTTTTCATTTTTTCAGTGAAATAGAATCAGACCTAGGTAAATCATTCTGATTTACCTAGGTCTGATTCTATTTCACTCATGGCATAAAAAATAAAATAAAATAATGATTTTGTCATGGCAATCACTTTTCAAATGAAGTAAGAATTGTGTAAAATTCTTTTTATTCTTTAAAATACCTAGTATAAACTAAAACTCTTTCATCCATCCACTCCACATCCATCACTCCAGTGCTGGTAGCGAACAAATTTTAATTTCTATCTTTGCCATCAGATTCTGGTCGGCCTAAAATAACCTACTCACATCATCACATCCAAAAACTTTTTTAAATTGTACTTACTGTTGTATCTAATCATAAGCTTAACCCTGGCTTAACTGTACTTTAACTTTCAATCATTTTAATGCTAATTAAATACCTCTACATATATCTACAGTATAAAAATACTACCCAAAATAATCCCACCAACGTTGGGCCAAGGTCGCCCAACACCAACATCCAACACGAGTGCAGGTGCAAATGTTTTTGTATACTCCGTCCGGTGCGTTGTCCGCCGCTCATATTAATTAAGTTCTTTTAATTAAAACCTTACTTTTGCTGTAATTTTCGAGTATAGAGTGAGCAGAATTAAAGTGGATTAAGTAAAATTTTATCATCATCATCATCTGCCGAGCCTTTTCCCAAATTATATTGGGGTCGGCATCCAGTCTAACTAGTTTTGGCTGAATATCAATACCTATTTTACGTGGAGCGATTGCCATCTGACCACCACAACCCAATTAATGGGTAATACTGGTATTCGAATGTTAGACCAGCTGTCAGACTTTAGGGCTTCTGACTACCCGTAACGATTGTCAAAGATATTCCTATGACAACCGGGACCGACTGCTTAACGTGCTCTCCGAGGCACGGAGGGGTCTCGATGTGTAAAGAACGGTCACCCATCCAAGGACTGACCGCGGCAAGCGCAGCTTAACCTCGCAGATCGATCGATCAGCGCGGCCGTCATTTAGCCACGAGCCCCTCATTAAGTAAAATTTTATACAGCGTGTTTCAAGTCACTATAAAAATCAAACAATGATTTTTATAGTGACTTGAGTCACAGTAAAAATATGTACTGTGCTTGAGTGTTTCGTTTGTCTAGTGGTCGCAAGCGGTTGGGCAAAGTCATAGTGGGTTTTTTTATTAGGAAATTCTCAGTAGCAGCCTGGTGTCTGGATTTAGGCTCACCTCTAATACCTACATGGGACAATGCCGGCTTGTAATTGTCCCAATGCAGTAGGTACCTAGGTACCTAGAAAATGTTGCCCTAAAAAACATTACCCTCCTTTTAAGTTTTGCCAGTCGGGTCAAAAGGTTGACAGGTAAATAATAAAGAGCGTACCTACCTACGTGTAGGTAGGTAAGCCAAAAGCAGTTTTGGTTTTAGTTTTAGGACGGAGAACTATCGGATCCAACGTTAGGAATTACAATTAGCAGAAGCAGTCTAAATAATAGGTAGGTACGGTACCTACATAAGTAGGCAAGCACCGCATTATTGAATTGAATTTATCCTCATATTTTAAACTACGTATTCTTTTGTTTCATTACAACAAACGCTAACCGAAATCAACACATCACTATAATAACCAACTCGATTTTCAATGGTACCAACTTACTAAAACAAAACGTTTCGAGCGAGTAAAAGTTACTACTGGAATTTTTGCTTCTAAAATGAGATAGGATATTAAATTAAGGCTCATTATTAGATACATGTTTAAGTAACGTGCTGGGCCCACCCCGGCATGGCGCCGTACGAAACTGTCTTTATCTACCATCTTGGAGGCATGGAGTCGAAAACGGTCCGCTCTCGCGCCGCCTTCGCTCTCGGTCGCCTCCACTCCATCCTTAATGCACGTAGCAAGTTGGCACTTAAGTACAAAGTGCGCATTTACGTGACTTGCATACGCCCTATCATGACCTATGCTGGCGCTGTGTTCGCACACGTCAAGGCATCTCGAATCCATAGGATGCAAATCATCCAAAACAGGTTCATGCGAAAGGCCACGGGAGCTCCCTGGTACGTTCGTAATGATCGCCTGCACTTAGACTTAAAACTGCCCACCATCCAGCAGTGCTTGAAACGCGCCTCCAAGCGCTTCTTTGACTCTGCCCCGAACCACCCGAATCCTCTGGTGGTATCGGCCGCCCGATACACCCCCTCTCAGATTAGTAAAATTCGCCGCCCGAGGCATGCTTTAAATACTCCCGATGATGCTATCACCTTACTGCAAGAGAGCAGCAGGGAGACCAGCACTTTGCGTAGGTACAAACACAGACCGGCGCCATTCCGACCTCGCCGACGAGGCCCGTCGCGACGTCCCCATCATGACCCGAGTCCGCCGCCGCGTATGACTCAGTCCCCTAACCGACCCTTGCTCGAGCCAGCCCGCGCTGAGCCTGTAGATTTAAATATGTCCCTAAATCATATTAATCCGTTCCAGCTAGTAGCCCCTCCCTCTAGTTGTCCTCCCCCCAGCGACGCCCTAAGCCGAGGTCCGTACCCCAGTAGGGGGTGCCCTTAGCGTGTGGTCGCTTAGTTTGTAGTTTTTATTTAGTTTTAAGCCTGGCTGGAGGCATTTGTAAGTCCTCACCAGATGACCGGTTAAGCAGTGACGGCTGTTAGAGGCCAACTGCGAGAGGCCCTTCAAAAAAAAAAAAAAAAAAAAAAAAAAAAAAACATGGAGTCGAAAGCTGCAGTTTTTTTTTTGTAGAAAGAGAGTGTTTTGTTTTAAAGTAGGCACCTATTGGGCAAATCGACGTAAATGGAAAGAGAAGTCATGCTGTATGATATTTGAAGTGCTTTTTTCTGAAATGTTAATGATTAAGTAATATTTTCTTATGTATGGTAGAGCGCGGCCAAGTTAAATTTGAAAAAACAAAAGTGCCTTTTTTATTTTAATTTTGAACTATTAATAGCTAATCATATACCCCCTTACTTAAAAACGCCTCTTAATTTAACCACTGATTAAATATACAACTATCCTTGTCATTTGTATGACAATGAGAATAGAGATGTCAATTGACATTTTTTAAGTAAGAAGGATAAAAGCTTCATCAAAATCAAAATAGCTAGTTATACCTATTAAAATTAAAATAGTCACAGAAAAAAAATAACAAACCAACTCTACACCTCTCGCTTGGTCATCAAAGCTACCGTCGTCGCCTCCGTCCCTCGATAAGGGAACCGAGATGACAACGCTTTTGTTAACCATTATTTATAGCATTTTTTATCCACAACTTACGCCCGACATTTTGTCTTAAATCACGTGGCCATCAAATGTCCTTTAATAATTAATTATCTATAATACAGTGCCGTTGGCTGTATGGGGCGCTTACCTCTGCCTTTAAAACAATTCAGGCGCTGATTTTATGGAGATTCATAAAATGAATTGACGGTTTATTTTGGAACTTTAGGACTGATTTGTTTATTAGGGGCTTACGGAAATACGTATAGACTTTTTAGTCTATTTATGTAATTTATTAAGTAATGGAAGTTTATTTTGAGATGAAGCATTGAAAATTATTGACCCACTTTAAGGTATTAGTTTTTTTTTTCATTAAGTACCTACATATTTCTATGTCGATACGACACTACAATAATAAATAAATCTATATCCTATAGATAGAGTATAAAGTAGGTACCTGAGTAATTACTGAGGTATCAATAATTTGACCACTACTTTTATACATATAAGTACATTGCATTTGTATTTTTATCGAAAAATCGTTTACTTTTAAAACTAGAGGTGTTATTCCCCTATCATTAACAAACTATGTGATATAATAATCCTAAACATTAATGATTTTCATGAGCAGTTGCTTCGTAGTGTAGCTAACGTATGTTCGGCGTATAAATTCCTTAATTATTTTTTATTAATTAGTCAGATGGTGTTCGGTAGCGGAATTCGACTTATCTTTATAGTCGATCGAGGCACTACGTTAGACGTAGGAAGTGTGCCCCACATGACGTTGTGTTGTTATAGCGAAGCTAGAAGTGACAGTACAAGACAAGACGTAGTTTTTCTTTGTTTTTTCTTTGATTTTTTCGTTTTAAAGAACTAGCCCTTAAAAGAAATTGAATCAAATAATTTTAATGCTTGCACGAAAATATATTAAAATCATAAACCGATTTCGTCTATGTATTTCTTTTCACAAATCTTTTCCATACCTTCTTAATCGATGGCCCAACACGCATTGTTTTATAAATTCACAAATATTATTTTCCTAAAAATTAATTCACTCAGAAACTTTTATAGGTACCATCAATTAATACTATTTACGTGTTAGAACTTGGCCTTACACGTTGTTTGTTAATAATTTAGCGCAATTTCTTTTACAACAGCTGTATACAATTTAGAATTATAACTAGGTAGTTTTTGCACCTGGTTTTGTTAGTACCTATTATATCTACTTACTCATATAAATATCAGGAATAACTGATAAACTATTTATTACAAACAGAACGGTTGTTAACTTTTTTATATGAATAGCAATTTGTCGGTGATCTTAAAAGGAAATTTCCGAGTTACAACCCAAAAAAATCCTAGCCATGTTGTGTTTTGTAACACGACTTGGCTAGATTTTATAGTTGCAACCGTTGCAACTTTCAGACGTTCTGTTCGATATACTTAATAGAGT
The DNA here is from genome assembly GCA_948465475.1 of Thalpophila matura. Lineage (NCBI taxonomy): Eukaryota > Metazoa > Arthropoda > Insecta > Lepidoptera > Noctuidae > Thalpophila > Thalpophila matura. The sequence continues at coordinate 3,858,826 of OX419196.1, forward strand.
CCATTAATGTAAGTACTTAGTTTTACTAAATAAAACATAAAACAACTGTAAAAATAATTATGTTAGCGCTTAAAAGGTGTGTAAGTGCTAGTGATGTTCCGGATATCCGTATCCGTATCCGCGGATATCCGCAGGAAAAAAAAGGGCCGTATCCGGATCCGTTACATTTTTGACGGATCCTGTACGGATCTTTTACCCCACGAAATAATTCCAACTAAAAACTTCTTTGTAGACATTTTTTTAACTCGTACAACAAACACAAATGTCATCTTATTTGTACTACTCAGTGTCACACTAAACCAGTGTTTTTCAACCTTATTGAATACCTACGCGACCCCTTTGCAAGTAAAAATACTCTTAAGGGGTCGCCTCAAGATTGTAATAAAACAATGTCAGTGATTTGAGAGACGACATACATTACAAACTATCTAGCATAGCATAATCGGCCTATAATGTTTCCACTGCTGGGACACTGGCCTCCTCTGTGAGAGGGAGTGGGCCGTAGTCCACCACGTGGGCCCAGTGCGGGCTGGTGGACGTCACATGTTTTTTGAAAATTTGGTTCTAGAACATGCTGGTTTCCTCACGATGTTTTCCTTCACCGTTAAAGCAAGTGATAATTAATTTCTAATACGCACATGACTTCGAAAAGTCAGCGGTGCGTGCCCCGGGATCAAACTCAAACCATTCGCCGTGGGAGGCACATGGTTAAACCACTAGGCTATCACTGCGCTACTAGGCTAAAACTATCTACTGATCGAGAAATCAAGTGCACTATGCAAGATAGTCACAGGCGCTCTTCGGTCGGTGATTATTCATTGCCATGAAGGAGGCGCGGGAAGGGTTAAAAATAAATAGGCACAGCCTTCTCACTGAAATCGCTGTATTTTTACCCGATTTCAACAAAGCCAAAAGGAAGGGTTATTATTTTAGTGTAAGTCCCATGCTTTTTAGTTTTACCTGGCTTGCAACCGCGACCCCCCGAGTAAGTTCTTGCGAACCCTAGGGGTCACGACCCACAGGTTGAAAAACACTGCACTAAACTTTAAACAAAACTAAAGGAAGACCCGCACAACGCAAGTCGAATGTTCTGTCACGCGTTGAGTGGGAAAGTTCCGCAGATCTTGACGCCAATTATCCGTATCCGGATCCGTATCCGCGGATCTACATTTTTGATGATCCGGCACATCACTAGTAAGTGCTACACTGTTATATTTTCATGCTGCAATCAAAATTAAACTCATGTGTACATTAAAAATATAAATTAATAGTAAATAAATAATATACTGTCACCCACTCGTGAGAATACGTAAAATCTCATTAAACTTTGTTATCGTCGTAAATTATATTGATTTATTTCTGTAGAGTTTATAGTTGCAGTCAAGGTTACAACGATTACTATTGTTTAACCTCTGTTTAACAGCAAAATGAATAATATATATTTAAAAGGATATTCCCGAATAAAAAAATACTTACTCTCAACATTTTATTGTTTTTTTAACCGAATAAAAAAAAAGAAGTTCTGTTTTCGACCCGTATGTTTGTATCTTTGAATGTCCTCGATTTTCTCTAAAACTACTAATCCGATTTCAATAGGGTTTTCACTAACGTATTCTACATGTATACTTTCAGGAACGTTTTAACTTTTAGTAGGTACCTATATCAGGTGATCATTCCTATGTACGAAGTTACTTGCATAATGTACACACTACGTAATAAACTACGGTAGGTAGGTAGGCACCTACTGAAAAGGAAAAAAAAAACCACTACAAAGTAAAATAATAATAATTTTGGTTTCGGAAGTCGGTGGAAAAAAAAGCAAACAAAAACCAAGTCACAGACTTCTGAAACCAAAATTATTAATTACTGTGTAGTGACTTTTTGAAGTCACTACACAGTGAAAAAAGTTTTTTATGTCTAGGTAAGTAAAGTTTTTTATATCTATGTAATGGATTTAATTAAAATTGTGACAGATGTTACTTCAATATCTTCTAAGGAAAAAGTTCTAGAATATCCCACTGGCATTAAGATTTTCAATAACGTACGATACCTAGGTAGGTATATAGGTAGGTATATACCTACACAAAAAGCTGAACTAATCTTTTTTAGACTAGTTCAGCTTTTTGTGACACTATCTTCCAAAATTCGTAAAATCATCTTCTGTAATACAAAATTTCTTGCGAAACGAGAAAACTCTTGTCAGTTTTGGTGTCAATAGGCGCCATTGATTTAGTTATACGTGTGTGTAGCGCGCGGCGGCGTTGCTTCGGAGCAAGATAAGGTGGAGTGACCGGCTGATTGCACCGCCAGACGTTAAGTACAGGTTAAACTAGGATTTCGAGGAACACCGCAGTGGTTTTAGTCAGTAGTAAGAGTCTGACAGACCACGCTCGAAAAAAAAAGGATTTATTTCCTTTGATGGTGATTTGGGGGTTTGGATTTTAAATTGATTTATGAATTTGTACAAATTGCTGTATTTGAAACTTCCTTTGTCCTAGCTTTGTTTTCAGTTTACCGATTTGAGAAATTATTTATTACTTTGGCAAAAGCATTCATTGCCAAACTCGTGTCGCTGTGGTCCTTCGGTTCTAGTTTGGTTTTCGACGTACCCTTCGGTCTTACTTATTTATTCACCCATAACGGGCTTGAAATATTTGTCTATCTATATCTATAAAAGTAGTTCAAAAACAATTGGTGATATAAAAAAACCTGTCCACAACTTTAAAAATCCTAAACTATCGGTTAACCGAAGCTAAGACTGTGCCACCCACCATACTCGAACGAAGCCGCAAGAATGCGTCAATGTGCAGAACACACCCCCACCAACCCCCTGCACTTTAAAAAAAGCGAAAATTTTTCACTACAGCACCAATTATCGCACTCCGTAATAAATTGAAAGAGGTATTTTTAATTAATCACCTTTTAAAGGCGCCGTTTTGACATGTGTCAAAAATGATAAATTTATGGTTGCGTTGTTTTTTTTATTGACTCGTAAACTGAAGTAATGGATGGTTTTAGTAAAAAGAATGTGTAAATTGCAGTTTTACTTTAATTATTATGTTTGTACCTACTTAAAAACTTATGTTCATTTGATGCTGACCTAGGAAGGTCGTGCGTGTCAGCTTTCATGTTAACAACTTAAAACCAATCATGGACATTTCTTGCCAGATAGACCTTAATGCCAATTTGTAATTTGACATCTGCGGCTATATAGGGACAATGGGGCAAACAGTTCAGAAAAAGATCAAACATGGCGCCCTTGACTTATAGTTTTCAAAACCCCAAATGATCACTATCTGAGGGCTTTCTTCTCTGTATTTGAGGGGGCCTTCACTTATGATGACATACAAGCCGGAAGGCACAATACTTTAAATGTGATAAACCCTTAATTAAACCTTCGATTGGAATGCAAGCCTTTACAGATCATTGCTTTGCTCAGTCAGTCAGTACGTCAGAGCGGACATGATGTCATCAGGGTGGGGTGCTAAATGAACTCCAACTAGCGCCTTAAAGGCGAAAACCTAAATTAAGCTATACGTCGTACATAGGTAATTTAATAGTTAAATGTTACTTTTTATCTTAAAATATCAGCATATAACTGCTACTCTGACAGAGCAAATATACCATTCCAAACAGAGGAAAAAGAAGAAAACAAAAGAGGAACTTTTAACTGAGTACCTTTGTGCTCAATTTTACTCTTATGCTTTTATATACGTGTTTTGTATGTAGGTACATAAATAAATAAACTTAAAACTGAATTTCTTATCAAAAGAGTTTAGTTAAAACAATTGACTATTTGAAGAGAACATTATTTTTCCATCATTAGTAATATAAGTTATTAAGATCAATACACCATTTAAAAAATACATAAAGAATATCTACTAAGTATAACATGCCAGTTATATGCTAACACAACCTAGAAACACAACACGCTAAACACACACCACCATAAATTCCGCAATAAATCGAATAACGAATCAATAATTAATTAATCAACAGTGCCTTCTTCCATTTATCTTTTAACGTTGAAATTCTTAGTAAATAAGGGTCTCTTTGAAGTGTGAACGGGCTACTGTTTGACAATTGATTGACAATTGCTATAATTTTGCATCATGCAATGTTGTGACTTGCTATAATAATGATAGCCTTGGCGTATCAATGCTGGGTCGTAAGTGGGGTAAAGGGAACTGTTTTTAGAATTTATGAGTTGATAATGCATGCCTGTAAGGACCTGTTATTGTAGTATTTTTGTCGTATGATGCTTGAGTAACTTACCTACCACATTTTATTTTCTGTCGCTTATTTTCTCAGGATTTGGTTGATTCTATCCGATAACGTTCTGCTGCCGGAATTTCACTCTTATCTCTTAAATAATATGACGTATGGCGTCTGATCTTCTCGAGTGAATCATCTTTCTCAGACTCAGTCACACTGCCCAGGTAGTCTTTTACGCTCTTAGTTCTAGTATTGTCATTGCAGGGCGTAAATGTAAACATTTATTTCATTGTACGACATTATTTTTTGTTTTCGTCAACTTTCTTCAATTACATTTACGCCAATTTTCGTTCGGTCTTTATATTATTTATACAAGCTGACTCAGCCTTGACTCATCCCGCCATTGGCTCTCACTACACATTCTAGGCCTTAGCTATGACCGCCCAAAAGATGAGTTGATAAATTAGTACCTATTCTGTTATATCCACATCTAAAGTTGAATAAAGAAAGAATATTAGGTACACTAAAACTGTTCCTTACTTTTTTTATCAAAATCAGCTTAGTAACGTGTTAATAAATTCACAAACTACAGGTTTAGTCTACTTACTGCTCATATTAAGTTACGCCGCGGTTGCAAGCGACAACGTTTGTATAGAGTTACATCTTATAAATTCGCTTTCATTATAAACAGATGTTTTGTCAACGGCTTCTCATTAATCAATTCATATTTTGATTGGTAAAAATATATTGAGTCTTAATAAAATATTCACTCTGCCACATCTGGGAATCGTACCCAAGAATTCATGTTCAGAAGACGTACTTACGACCCTAAAAACAATCAGGCATATTAATTTAAAAACAATAATAATCAGCGCTAGTGTGTTTAGCGTTTATCTAAGCTTTTTATAAGATACCAATAGTTAATAGTATTAAGGTCTATTGCTGGTTAGAGACATTACTGGAAAAGGAAGATAATTTAAAGTCTCTACTAAAGGCAAATAATGATTGGGGACAGAAATACAATGCAAGACATAGAGGTCTGATAGACTGCTAAAGTTATGGGTACCCTAGTATATGTTGATGACATCATTAAACTTCCACTATTTTGTAAGCATGCATCGAAAGAAAAACGAAATATGTATATTATAGGACTTTCCACCACCTGAACATCGAACTCAAGACATCAAGCTCACTAGAAAACAAACATGTTATGAAACAGCTGATATAATCGACGTTTATTCTCGTCAACACGGCAAAGAAACCATAAATTATATTTTTATTGACAGACTGGTTCCCATAAATAATACCTGTCTAGTAGATGTCGCTACGTTAAGTAGAACCATAAAATATTGCAAAAAATATCTAATTAATTATGTATCGATCGATTCCGATTCTAATTTAATTAGCTTAGGTATAAACATTTGATTAGACGTAAAAACTAGTGTTAATCGGTTGTTGAAAAGGTTATTTGATGCCTTAAAGGGTTTTTCTAATACATGCAATCAATAATATTCTTGCATTGAAGGCATATGTAGAAATCATTCCAATTTGAACCTTATATCTTTGTAATAAGAGTCACGTGGCATATCGTCGTGAAATGCAAATCTATAAATATCTACTATACTACAGCCATGCCGTCAGGAACTTTGTCAGATCCGTGGCATGTTATCTTGTAGTGCAAGTATCAAAAACACACAAAACCCTAGAAATGGTCCACTTAAAAAAACCGGATGATTCGCGCCCTAAGGTTTCTATAGAAACTTAATTGTGTATGTCCTATATTACTATGTAAATAGTTCATCCCGAGAAGGCACGACGATTTTTGTAATCCAAAAAAAATGGATGTGATACAATTTTATACCTAATGTTTATTTATTTATTTTATTGATTCACACGGCATATACATACCAATTACATAAATCAAAGTATAAAATTATAATAATTACAAACATAGACTGATAATAGAAATTAATCAAATATTATTATTTTTCCAAAAATGTAGGCACATAACCATTAAATTGGCGAATTTATTATAGAATAGATCGCAGTCCAGGTTGGCTTCCACGAGCTTGTTTAGTGCGGTCAATACGCGCGGTATGGGAGATGCAGCACGGGCTGCAGTCCGACATGAAGGCACGTCTAGCAGTCGATGTTTTCTGCTACGGAAATAATTATTCGGTGCGCAGAGTCGAATCAGCTAATTATGGATATCAGGAGCATCCGTCATGCCTTTCAATATTTTTTGCATAACGCCTACCTGGTCACATGCCCTTCTGGTCTCCAGCATATGATACCCCAGACATTCTACGAGGAACTTGGTAGGATAGAAGTAGGGATAGTACAACAAATTAACGAATTTCGGATTTTTTCCTTTACTTACGCTGTGACTGCTGTGAGACCTTGCTTCTTGCCAAATTTCATGATACTAGGTCAACAGGAAGTATCAAAATATTTTAAATAAATGGCCGTAACTTTTCATTGAATTGACTTAGAAGTTTGAATATTTTATTACACCTACAAAGGACCGTAGACAAGTATTTGATATTAATTTCAACTTGATGCCTCTTCTCGTTCCTAAGAAAAAGAGTATTGACAGACGGGCCAACGGACAACAAAGTGATCCTTAAGGAGTTACGTTTCTCCTTTTGAGGTACGGAAACCTAAAAACTATACAATATATAAACGCAATCATCCAAATAAACTAATTATTCAGAAGTAGATAAAAGGCCTTTAATAATACTGAGAAGGATCTAAATTACTCGAGGTCGAGCAACAGTACTCCAGACTTAAACACGACAATTACCTACTTGTAAATAACAAAAAAAAAACAACCGTAAGCGGATGTACTACACAAGATTTCAAAATTCACTCAGTGTTCAAAATTAGATGCTAAAAGATGAGCTGATAAAACGGTGAAAACATTCACCTCCCTGTCTTCGTTAGTACGTAAGAAAGAGATGAAGATACTAAAGCGTTGTTATAAATTCTGTATTCAAAACGCATGTTTGCGAGGCACGACATCTATCAAGTTGTCGACGAAACGTTGCAGTGTTCATCACGTAAAGTCTATAAATAAGAGGCTAATGAGCTGACCAGCCTCTGATTATCCTTATTCGATAAGCTTTGCTTCCTGAATGCACATTTGATGATGATGTCAACGTTGCAAGTTGTTGCATAGCACGGAGGTTAATGATTGTGATGCAAATCATCTGTTAGTATCGAGGTTGACTCGATAGATAACCCATTAAAAGATGATGAATTAGAAAATTAATAACGCATCTGCAACTTATAAAAGTAGTCTATATTTATGTTGAAAAATGTAATTAAGTTCATATCACACAATATATTAAATATGGTTTTGTCTTTTACGGTAAGGAAAAAGTAGCGAGCGACAACGATCAGAATTATGTAGATATAAGTTATTTGTATGACATCCTTCACAGCAATATCTCTGACTTAAGCCCGTTCCAAGACTTGGAATCTCTAGAGTATGTCATACCTACAGAAAAACTTCCAATTTGCAGACAAATGTTCCCACAAATGAAGTTCCGCGTCTCAGGACTAGACGCGAAGGCCAAATACATCCTCCTACTGGACATCGTAGCCGCTGACGACTACAGATATAAGTTCCACAACAGGTAGACCCACATTCATTGCCTGCCGGACTACATCACCATCCTCGTCTTCACGTGTCTGCTTCTCAATGTACATCGACCGAGAATTTGGCGTCAGACAGACGCCAGATTGTCGGCCCCACGTTTATAGATATCACCGTTGATTGGAGATGCTCATTCCATTTTAACAGCGTTCCGTTACACGCTTGTTTTCATTTAGCTTGTGATTCTCCCCACGCAATGCACTAGTTCCCATCACGAAACGATTCCGATGCGTTTGTTAATTGCGCCCAGACAATTTGTACGAAACACGCTTAATTTAAGGGCAACGACATCGCACGACAACTGGACACCGCCTGGATCCGACGATTAAGGATTCAACTCGCATCCAATGGGTAATATCATTAAAATATCTTTGTCTCCAACGCCGCAGTGGTAATGTAAAAAGCTCGGCCGACACCAGAGGTGAGAAATACCGACGCGACTCGTACTGTTCTCCCAAATTAACCAAAATTGGAGCTGAACTCGCGGCGACAATCGCCTTGGGAGATCTCGGGGACAAAAAACACAACCAGTCTTCCGGGTGTTGTGAACATCCCTCAGAGCTGCATCTGAAATCGATAATCATCGTATTTAATCGTACATTGTTTGATTCCCGATGACAAGCCGCGATAAGGTTCGTTCCTCCGCTTTACGTCGATCGACGTCGGGTATCAAACGGCCGCAGGTTTGGCAACATCGAGATGCGGCCGATAAACTTCGATTTAATATCCGTTAATTAATACGACCCGAGCATTCCGGTCCAAAATGCGACTGTGAGTCAGCCGTAAACCGATACAGACGCCGACAAAGGCGGCCGCCTAGCGCCGTTAATATGGTAATTAATTATTACAAATCTTTCGTACATAAATTACTTACCAATTACGAGATAGGATTCTAAACGAGGTCCAGACGGTTTTTTTCTTGGACGCTTGTATCGTTGAAGTATTCGTGTAAGTTGGTGTAACACCGCATTTGATCACGTGCGTTGGTCACGATTTCGCGACAGCGCAAAACCGCACAATGGACGCGCACCTCGCCATTTTTGGTCCTTCTTGGCGGAAACATGGGCTTTTTATGGGCCGCAAATGCTTTATAACACCTCGTCGTGTCGCACTGATTAGACGTAAAACAAACGTAAGCGTTCTAACTCTTGAAACGGATAATCTAGTTGCCTATACTCTGTCGGTCACTAGTTTATATGGGCGACATAAAATGAATAAAGTTTAATTAATACGGCGTAAGATCACAAGCTAAACACGCGTTTCTTGGTACATGAACATAAAAAGTGAAACTAGTTCAGCAACATGTCTCACAATCGACGTGATGTCAAATCGTTGTCGCAAAAGAACAAGTCCCAACCCATGTTTTTCTCTCGATTGCTTGCAGACGTATGTTTCCTGCCTACAAACTCCGCGTTTCTGGTCTTGATAAAAAAGCAAAATACATTTTGCTAATGGACATCGTAGCTGCCGACGATTGCAGATACAAATTCCACAACAGGTATAAATAAAGAGATGGAATTAAATTAAAATAAGAAAATCGTAGATGACGGGGCTAAGATAGTTGATCTTATTTTAATGTAATTCGTTGACATAAACGAGAGGCAAGAAGCATGCGTATTGTTGCAATTATGATGTGTGATATTGGAGATCTGCGTTCAAACATTAGGGCTCGGAACAATCTTGAACCATTTTTACTGTCTACTGCATTTATTTCTTCTTCGAGTTATATTTTGCGACGAGATTCCATCGTTGGGGATTCAAGTCCATTTTTTAAGACCGCATTATCATATTCTGTTACAATTTACATACATTTTGTTTTGATATTGCACATTTCGGTATGAATAACCGTTGCACGCAGATCTTTCATCCACATTGTTTCTTTTGCACTGTTGTGTGTAGAACTTAATAGCTTATTTGTCTTGCTTGCAGCATGTTTTTCACCATCATTAGTGCATGTCTAACGCTTTCTAATGAGGACGAGATTGCTTCAATAAAATTCATTATTTCGCCAAATTCGAAATTGATTTTTTAATGCCAATAATCAATCAATTAAAACAATGTTGATACGAAGTTTTCTTACTAATGAACTATTAAAAAAATCATGTCAATCGGTCAATACTTTCTTACAATTATGGGAAGAATTTTTTGATTGATGAAGGTAATTGGTTTATTAAGTCAATTAGAAGGCACGTTTCTTTTTTTGAGCTTGTTCGTTTGTTTTCGGAGTCGGTGGATGGTGGCCGGGAAGGCGGACCCTGAGATGCCGAAGAGGATGTACATCCACCCGGACTCGCCGTCGACGGGTGAGCAGTGGATGCAGAAGGTGGTTTCCTTCCACAAGCTGAAACTGACGAACAACATAAGTGACAAGCACGGTTTCGTGAGTACCGACTCCTTTTTTAGCTGCGGAGTTGTGAAGGAAAGGAGCTGAATTATTATCTAAAATTGTTTGTTTCTGATTTCGCCTACGATATAATACAAAAAGGTTCAATTCCTAGCACGAATATGAAGGGGTTATTAGTTTTTTCTATAAGAAAAGGTGATGAACTCTTAAACGTTTATCTGTCGAGAAGCCTCCTGTCATCTGTGTTTTTCAAATACGACAGACCTCCACTGTCAAAAGCCCCAACATTTTGGAATCGGATACGTAGTTCTAGAGTTTACCTCTACAAACTTTACCTCTTTACAATATCAGTATAGAAGTAAACAACGTTCTAAAGAAGACAGAGACACTCAACTTTTTTTCTATACAAACATCGGATCTTAATCCCAAAGTTCAGCTCCTTTACCCAACCTTCACGATTCCAAAGCTTACAATAGTTTCCACTTCATGCGCCTTTTCATATTAACGAACAATTATACACCAAAATTGTTGCCAACAATAGCATTAAGCCGCATCCGAAAAGTAGCAGTCTGCATTTTTTTGTAACTTTAAAAAAAACGTTATAATGTGGGTGATATTATAATTAAAACGAGGTTGGGTAGGACCCCTGTAGTTGTCTGCGGGGTCCCTTTGTGCTTGTTACGGCTATTACTGATATTTACATTGGATGCCCATCATCTTGCCTTAGTTCAATAGATTATCGCCATGTTTAAGCGTATGCTTCAGATGTTAAAGTTTTTTTATAGCGTGTTGATAGCGTTTTATGTTTCTGTGACAGGTTTTAATTTTGAATAATTTTGTTGTAATATACGTGTTACGAGTTGCGGATGTGATAATATTTTGTCGGTTGTCATGTTTTTTTAATCGCCCTTGCTTGTTTCTTGATTAAGACTGCATTAAAAAAAAAATTAAGCGAAAAAAACACATCTTTTAGTACTTGGACAAAAACTTTGGCGCCAAAATTAACCATCTGTCAAAATTGGAACGTCACAACTGTCAATCATTTTATTTAGATTCCGGACATCCCATTCCCATTCAAAATAAGAACCACCCAAAACCCGATATGGAATTACGAAAAAAATTGCGCAGTCCATTTTCAAAAAACAAAGAAATAGCGCTACTGTAAAGCTAAAGGCGGGATCTTTTAGTAACTTACACTTGACCGTTTACACGACCGCGATCCAATCATAGATAACACCATTGTTTTTTTAATTCGCTCGATGGGCGCTTGTTTTTTTGGTTTCTTTTTTTTCTGAATGTCAGGCCTTTTGTCTTTGACGAGGGGCTAAGGTAATTGAAATAACGACGGTCGCAGAGAGGTATGCGTAGAATTTTGACAACAGCTGACTACCTCGACGCGAGTGATGTATATTTACTTATTTTTCATCTGTCGCTTATAAATGTTTTGCATTTGAAGTTTCATATTTTGTTGATGGTGTTTAAAGGTAAAAAGAAAATAGACCCAGTCACTGCATTTTACACTTTTATTTTACGCTTAGGTACTTATTTATGCTTTATTGAATTTACTAAGAATATTTTTGCAGGTAGGTGTTAAAAATCTTATTAAAAATGTGTAGGTAGTTAAATTTTATTTCCTAATTAACATAAATTGACTTTTTCAATAAAACCCCATAATTATAAGACACTCCTATTGTTTTCTATCTCCAAAAGTCGGCCCTATAACATAAAAACAGAAAAAAAAATTAAAACAGATTGACAAGATAGATGTGTTTTGTTTTTAACGTTTTTTGTCCTTTGCTCTGACGAACATGCCGATTTTCGGACGACCATCGATATTTCATATATGTAGATATTATCGATACCATGGTTAGCAACGATTAATTTGAAATATTAGGATGTTTAAGTTTGGAGCTGTGCTAAAAAATATTCTATTTTAGAACAATATTTGTAGTTTTTTTTGCTATCACAAACAATAATTAACCATTTTTGAAATTAATAGCCAGTTTCACACAAAGAATGCAATGTTTTAAAATAATGTTCCTGTGGTTACTTTACTTAAAAACAAATTTGAAAAACTTTTTGGAACGAAATAATAATTATGTAAGTAGGTAGGTAGGTATCTAAAAATTCATAGTCCGCCACGAATTATTAGGTAAAAAATTCTAAGCCATAGATATTAATAATAGAGAGGTCCTTGCTTTGCATATTTATGGCTAAACTGTATCAATAAAATAACAGGCTGAACTCTATAATAAAGACTCGGTAATAACGTTTGATAACTTAATAATTTTCAATTATCCATGAAGTGGTATACAAATAATTGGTCTAGATTAATTTAACATCGATCGCCGCCTAGAGTTAACTTGTTTTCATTTAAATTACAGTAGAAAACGAATGATAAAAAAAAACTTACTTAGTCTGCTTAGATAGGTATAGGGGTCAAAATCATGGAGGTGGAAATTTTTGTTACCCGTAGTAGGTAGTAAAAAACTAAACCTCATTTTTGTGAAGAAATAGGTTAGGTCATTGTTGATTTAGTTCATGAACGGACAGAGCACGAAACGCAAATTTTTGAATTTATCTTACTATTATAGTCCGAAAACGGTCTCGAAATGACCATTCCCGAAATGACGTTACCGTTACATGGATAGTTGTCTATAATTTAATTAGTGGTTAAAAGTGACAAGTTTTTATAAGTAAGATAAAACGTAGGTAGGTATAACTAACGGCATCAGTTATGATCACAAACGTCACCTGCGTATTAGCTGGTTTTTCGGTCTATTTGGCGGAATGAAGAAGACGGGGGGCGCAGGGCTGCACGCGTTTGGTTCGTCAGTCGATGCTCGTCGTCTATTGGACTATTTTCTATTACGTATTGTCAACTGCTGTCTATTGTATATTGGGCTAAAAATGTACATGCGTACATACATACCATTTCAAAATTACTCATAACCCATTAGTCGATTCACCAACTAATTAAGTAACCCCCATTTGACAGATCGTATCTCTAGCCGCTAATAAAAATTTAAAAACAAACGCTAGGGACCTCTGCCGTGAATCAAGTCGTGAATATATTGACGGCAATCGCTGTTATTTACAACGCCCTTAATTTTATGGTCGACGCAGGCAAGGCGGCTAAGTAAGCCGCCAGAATTGGGTACCGCGATTTGTATAGTAATTTCGTTCGTGTGGCGGTTTCACCTTTAATTCAGTGTCGTAGAAATGCTACCAAAACAATTTTTTTTAAGTAAAATGTAGTTTTGTTACTTTTTTTTGGAATTAGAGTTAACTTAATTGTATATTTTGTAATATTTTTTTTTGCTTCAGTCGTTTGAGACAAAGAAAATGCACTTCCGATGTAGATACACCTCATACCTTTCTAGATCATGGCTTCTTTAATTCTTAAAAAGCCGCCAGATGTGACGATTTTATTTACTCATAAAAAAGAGAAGCGTCCGATAAACGATTAACGTTTTGTTGTTTGTCATGTGGGTTGTTGCGGCATATATTTTGTCGCGTATAATCGCGCCGCCACCAGTGTGCTAAAGCCCTTAGGCTCAAGTCTACTAACGCAGAGTCCAAAGGTCGCTTCTATTTACTGAAAAATGTAGCATTTGCAACTTTATCTTCCCTATGAAATGTAAACAAACAGTTTAGACCAAACAAAAACGCGCGCAAAACCGCGCAAATACGCGCGTCTGCCAGCGAACAGTAATTCACTCATGGACTTGCGAAAAAATTGTACATTACATAATGGAGATAAAGTTTAGTATGCGGTGCAGTAGAAATTTGCGTCGCTTAGACTCTGCTTCAGTGTGTCTTCGGCCTTACCGTCTTCGGTACTTTTATTGTAGCGCTAACCGCCGAGATTGGCGGGGCGACTTTTAAACACATCAACTTTAAAGTCGCAAAAAGCGTTTAATTATATTATTGGCGATGCCTTTTATCAATCATTGTGGTTTAATGTATATTGTAGCCATTAATTAGAGGTATAAATATTTCATTCGTAAGGGGCCTTATGAATGATATATTGATACAATATAGTTTGTTATTTCTTTGTGGGTAAATTGACGATATTAGTTGTTTATGAGTTCGTTCGAGAGGGGCTCGTGGCTAAATAACAGCCGCGCTGATCGATCGATCTGCGAGGTTAAGCTGCGCTTGCCGCGGTCTCTCCTTAGATTGGTGACCGTTCTTCACACATCGAGACACCTCCGTGCCTCGAAGAGCACGTTAAACAGTCGGTCCCGGATGTCATAGGAAAATCTTTGACAGTCGTTCGGGTAGTCAGGAGCCCAAAAATTCTGACAACTGGTCTAACTTTCAAATACCGGTTTACCGAATAAATTGGGTTGTAGTCGCTCCACGTAAAATATTGATATTCAGCCGCAACAGTTAGACTGGAAGCCGACCCCAGTCTAGTTTGGGAAAAGGCTAGGCGGATTATGATAGTTGTTGATGAGTAAATGGAGTACACAGTTTGCATTCATTGCCGCCTTGCGGTTACTCCTCTTGCTTTTTTATCCAGATTCAGCTCCTCAAAACTAGGAATCAAAGAAAGTTAGTCTTCTATCACAATAGTGTAATTTTTTCACCACTTGACTCTTATTTCCCTTCTTCGTAAGAGTCAGACTAATCCCAGTCAAAAAGATAGCCCATCATTACTAATAACATCAAAACATCTTGATTCTACTACAAAAGGAACACAAGTATCGAGTCTATTCAGTCACACTAATCGGGGTCTATTCTCAAAAGTTTTTGTGAAAACAACTCGAGTTAGAATTGAGGTTACTTTTGAAATACTGAGGTAGCTTTAATACATCGATGTGGGTAATAATTGTCTATGGCTTAAGCTTTTCATGCGTCAAATTCGTTTCAAGTAGCGCTTTGTTCGGTTGCACATCTGTAACGTGAAAAAGTTTGTCGGTACAATTTTTTGTCTATTGGTATAAACTACGGTTTTGCTGTTCAGCTGAGTCAAAGATAATATGGCTTTTAGCTAAGTTAAAGCAGTAGGTTTTGCTTGATATATTTTTTACGCTACTTACGTCATGATTTTAAAATAAACACATTACCTAACTTCAAAATAAAAAATAAAACAACTCAAAGTAAAACTGAAGCTATACAATGTAAGCATATTAAGTTTGAAGGTTCCTTATTAAATCATTGCATAACATCATTAAATACTTCCTCAACACCTTTGACCTATATGTCTAGACAAGCAGTTCCGAACATTAAACATGTCACACTCAAGCGTTGTGCGGGCACAACAAAAGCCTCACATTTACTTTGACGTTTGATGCGGTAAGCAATAGACAAGTACCCGCGTGTGGCGCATGATTTTTGTTCGGAACTGCTCGTCTAGGGACATATAGGACAATGCTCAAGACGCCGATATGCCCTATAACCTAAAATTTCTTAATAACTATTTTCAAACAAGCTACTTAACCGATTGCTCAATTCAAACAAAATTTTCAATCGACCAAACTCTTAATTAAGGCTTCTTTTTCTTTAACTTTCGACTATTTCTGTAACTTACGCAAGCAAACTTTACGTTCATAAATGGGAATATATACAAATGGGGCTACAAAGGCCGGGCCGGTGCTCGTTGGAGCAGGGAAGGGCCATATGCTCTGTAATTTATATACAGTTATTGATCAAAAGGTGATGTCCTTTGGCAGCCATTCAGGCGATATGCACAGCCCCACCAAATTGTTCTCTATTAAGGGCGATAAAATCTTGCGAAGGGGCTATCGTCTTAACGGTTCGATAGTGTTCCACTGGATTAATTATCGAGCGGTGCGGTTAGTGGTTTTCAGAATACGTATCTTGAGACATAACTTGTTTTACGATAGATAAAGTGAAGGGTGATTGTGTTTTTGCAAGTTGTGCTAAATAAGGGACACCTAGGGCCGTACCACAAAAAAGATAAACACGTGTTCAACACGAATGCTACCAAAAATAATAGGCACTTGTTTTATCACTAGCTTGTCTAAAACAAGTGTGTATTATTTTTGGTAGCATTCGCGTTTAACACTTGGTTATCTTTTTTGTGGTAAGGGTGCTAATGTTTGCAAAATCCAAAATTTGGAAAACTGAACAAACGATGTTTAAAATAATACACATGACACATAAACATAATATTATCATGCAAATTCTATCACATTTTTAAAAGTTCCGTATTCAAACTAAGAACTCTCATAGTTTCGTCAAGTCTGTCCGTCCGTCTGTCCGTCTGTCACACCCTCATAGTTCAGTTGTTAACCAATTTTATGAAACTTCGCAGTTAAAAGTCTTGTAAACCGCTATAAAGGCTTGTAGTAAATTTACCTACGCAAACAAAATTAGGGGGGGGAGGGGCACTCTGTAGGAATTTGAGGAAAATAAAGACTTTGTAGAGTATGAAGTGTTAATAGTTTTATTTAAAACAAGAGCTATTTCAAGTACGAGAGGTGCAGGCGTCACAGTGACAGTTTACATTGTTACAAGAGTGCATAAATAAATTCTAAGGACTCAGGATTAAAGTCCATCTTTTATTGCACGCGTAGCATGACCATTCTATCTCTATTCTACAAAGAATAGACAAAGTTCTTTCTATCCAACTCGTTATCTCTTCTGCGAGCGCGCTGCGACTCGTGCTTGGCCTTTAGCAGACTCTTGTCTTCTGAAGAAACATCTCTTCTCTTCATTGTATGCATACAATGGTAGAAATCTTTCTACTGCCATTTTGTCTATTCTTCCGTCGACAAAACCCGTTTCTATCGTGGTCTTGCTACGCTTGCTAGTGTCTTGACAGTATTTCCTTCATATATTTTTTTGATCCAATATATTGCATCTTTAGTTATGGTTACATTTATTTTAATCCAACACATTGACTGATCTTCAAGATTCTTCTTATTTAGTTTTTGTTTTCATTTATCTTTCAATGGCTGAATCGCCGGTTGCGAGCTAAATATGATTCAACCCAAAGTGCAATTCAAATTTCATTTTTATTATCATAACAAATTCATGGTTTGTGATCCTGTCTGTTTGTGATTGTTGTTTTCCCATCTCCTTCAAAACACAACTCAGCATTCCAGTCTGATTGCTTGTTTATGACCCTATCTATATAAATGGCATACTTGTGTGCCTTCCACATACATTTCCGGTTGCTACATAAATAAATATACTGGGTGACAAGTTAAACACGGAGAGTTATGACATATTGAAGGAGATGTAAAAAATCAACTGTTCCATACAAAAATATCCATATCACTCAAAGATTTAAATCGTAGAGGCGCCCATCATGTAATTTTTTTTATAATTAAATTGATTTTCTGTTCTCTGTTTTAAATCTTTAAAAAATATATATGCTTATCTTTTGTGAAATATATTTCCTGGTATCACGGTAATCATCAATTAAAGTTATAAAATATTTCGTACCTCATTATGAAATACTTTCCATTGGCTTGCAGAGGTCAACCAGAGTGCATATTAGTTGCTCTGGAGCCACATGTTTCAATAGCAACCTTGTTTGCTTTCCATCCAAACAGCTAGAACAATGCATCTCTTTTCGAAGATCCTGCGTTAGTGTGATCCCTTCGGCACAGTTAGATAAGACTATCTAACTGTGCCGAAGGGATCACACTAACGCAGGATCTTCGAAAAATGATGCGTTTCAATAGCAACCTTGTTTGCTTTCCGTCCAAACAGCTAGAACAACGCATCTCTTTTCGAAGATCCTGCGTTAGTGTGATCCCATAGATAGTCTTATCTAACTGTGCCTAAGGGATCACACTAACGCAGGATCTTCGAAAAGAGATGCGTTGTTCTAGCTGTTTGGACGGAAGGCAAACAAGGTTGCTATTGAAACATGTGGCTAAATCTGAAATATTCAAGTGTGCCATTCTAACATGCCACAGGTTAATATCCCTTGGATTTACTTTATTAGAAGCTGAGTGTGCAGTTTCACCATTTATTTGGAACATATTGTATGCCTGACTTGTTTTCAAATGTTGCAGAGCATAGTGGTATAAGTTTTCCATTTGCAATTCTTCATAAAAGTTATTTTTTACCCACCTTTAGTGATAGAAAGCAAATTAGCCACTAAAGCCAGGCAAATAAAGCACATTTCTTATTTGAATTTTATTGTGGTTTGAAATATAGATGCTGATATCACACCCTTTAAAGACATTGGCACAGAATGCTACAGAAGAATGACTCCGTAAAGACAGTCAAATAAATAGCGACTCTTGCAACAACGCAATAAAGTGTAAATGAGCTCGCACAGTGCTGCGTGCCCACAATTACATAACCTGCACTCTTATCTCTTCTGACGCGGCACGTGTAACGTCAGGGTTGTCTCCTTGCCTTGGCTGACGAATAATTTAATCTTATCTAATATTTACTTATCAATTATGTGTTTACCTACGTGTATCACTGAATTAGCCCCCTCAAGGGGGCACACCGATAATAATATACTTGTAGCTAGTGTGTAGTGCACCAGGCCTGACAATGGTTAATCTCTATTATCTCTCTTTCTCTTTATCTCTCTTTACCAATGTTATTGTATCTACAGACTAGCTTACACCCGCGGCTGCACCCGCGTTTTTCGGGATAGGCCTACCTATGGGTTATTCTAAGGTTTAAGCTATATTACTGTAAAGTTTCATCAAAATCTGTTCAGTAGTTTTTGTGTGAAAGAGTAACAAACATCCATCTATGCTCACATACTTTCGCGTTTATAATGTTAGTAGGAGTAGGATAATTCACAAACATTGTTCATCCACTCCTTGTTACTTCACATATGCATGGATGTACCTACTGGAGTTAATGTACCATTTTTCACTATTTCCTCCAATAGTAGCTGAAAATGCTGCAACAAAACTTGTATTTTCATGCTTACTACGTTCGTTATTATTAGCGTTTTGACAAAACTTTGCAAAATGACCTCTAAAAAAATAACCGACTTCAAAAAGCCACTACAAAGAAAATAATAATTTTGGTTTCGGAAGTCGGTGGCTTTGGTTTTTGTTTGCTTTTTTGCCACCGACTTCCGAAACCAAAATTATAATTTTCTTTGTAGTGGCTTTTTGAAGTCGGTTATTTTTTGTTAATTTTTTTTTTATTTTTCCCTTTTTAGTTCTTTCTCTCGCGTTAGATTACTTTGACGACTTCGTTCAACAGTAAATCTTCTACGTAGTGAGTACATTTATTCATATAACTTTGTACATAGGAATGATTACCTAATGTATTATATACTAAAACCTTCCTCAAAGTATGTAGATTACGTTAGTGAAAACCCCATCCAAATCGAATCAGTAGTTTTTGAGAAAATCGCGCACATACAAACATACATACATACAAAATAATATTACCTATCACCTATTATAATAATACACAATACATACAAACATACATACATACATACATACGGGACGAATACAGAACCTCCTTTTTTGAAGTCGGTTAATAAAATGCAGTACTGGAATCTATTGACTTCACTTCCTGAGTTGGTATTTTTTTTTTTTTTTTTTTAATGTCTGCATTGATTTTTGTACCGGAGTTATCTAGCTAGTCCCACTATCACGGGTTTGTAGTACTCATCGGGTAATCCGGCCAACATTATCGTGCTATGACCGTTAAGAAATACAAAATATTTGCAGTCGGAAAACTGAAATACCTACTTACCTACTACTGCCTAAGCCTTCTTTTAAATCTTCAGCAAACTACATCAAAGAAATTGAGAAACAGATTTCTTAACAAAGCTCTTTCTTTTTTTGTTCGAAAAAAAGAGGCTTTAATGTTCTCGAAAAAATCAAGACATCTTAATCCAAGTAGCGCAAATTTCAACCCTTTCTTCGAAACTAATTCGCCATTATCTAAAAAACCCTCACAGAAGTGCAATGATACTTCACAAAGGTACAAGTTACAACAAAGTATTAAATCATGTGTGTACTGTATGTAATCCCTTGCAAAAACCCGCTTTCCGGTACACCTTGATTACGACTGGCGCCGGTTCGGTTTTCAAATAATTTTAAGTTGATTAAAAATCATAAAAGTTGATACTGGCCAGTGATAAAACGGCGCTTTCGGATTTCGAGTTGATTGGGTCGCTTTTTTGTTTCTTTATTGAGTTATAGTAGGTTATGATAACTTTTTGGTGATTTTTCTTTGAAATACAGATTTTTCCGAAGTTACTAGAGAACCTATTGCTTAGGAAAGACATGTTTTTACTCCAATAACAATAAAATATAACACTTAACCGATATTATATTTTTTAGTTTTAGTATTTTTTAGTAGAGGAGGGGCTCGTGGCTAAATGACAGCCGCGCTGATCGATCGATCTGCGAGGTTAAGCTGCGCTGCACGCGGTCAGTCCTTGGATGGGTGACCGTTCTTTACACATCGAGACCCCTCCGTGCCTCGGAGAGCACGTTAAGCAGTCGGTCCCGGTTGTCATAGGAATATCTTTTACAATCGTTACGGGTAGTCAGAAGCCCTAAAAGTCTGACAACTGGTCTAACATTCGAATACCGGTATTACCCATTAATTGGTGGTGGAGGTCAGATGGCAGTCGCTCCACGTAAAATATTGATATTCAGCCGAAACTAGTTAGACTGGAAGCCGACCCCAATATAATTTGGGAAAAGGCTGGGCAGATGATGAGTATTTTTTAGTAGAGATAGGTAGGTAATAGGCACTTACATAGGCATTCTTAGCCTACTTACAGGTATCTGACATACCTACTTTAGCTCTGATTTATAGTAAACTACCTATTCAAAAGTTAGTAGGTACTACAGCAAAACCTTATCTCGCAGTTTCCTTTCCATACTAAAGTTTTACGAGTTAAATTGAATGACATCAGCAACTGTCAGTTACACTATAGCTTTTCGATACTCCTCTATTAGAGCACGAAAAATACCAATTTATTATTTACCCTATAACTTAACTGAGCTATCAAACAGTTTCATGTTGACACGAACAGATACAAAATAGTAACGGTATAGCGTTACTAGTTGTCCATTTGTCATCTGACCCTAGCTGGGGTCATGCGCGTCAGTGTAAACACAGCCGTTTTTCAAATGACAGCGTGTACACACGCCCTTATGTTTTACTACTGCTTGCAGGGCTGTCAAAGTTTTTTCTTTTTATCTTGTCTAAGGGATTATACTTTTGGTTGGATGTGGACCGTAGAGCTCTGTGTTTACGCAACTTAGAAAAAGCCTATTTAAATGCGTGATCTGTGATAGGTATATGTAGATTGTAGTTCGATATCAATACAGATGGCAGTTTACTTTTTATTTTTGCCTCATAATAACAAAATTCAAATAAACTTTTTCAGTGACTGAACACAGTCTAACTTCATACAGCATACCAACACAAGCGCTTTGCGGTGAGTTGGGTGGAGGTAAAATCCGAAGCTGCCTTTTAAATCTGTCAATGTCAAAGACGATGAACTACTGCACGTAATAGTTACTCTGTGTCGGTTCTTCAAGCAGGTTTCAATACCGCTCTAAATTACCTGTCGCAGTTTATACCATAAATGGTTATAGCTTAGCACTAATCGTAACTTTGTAACTTTGTCAAGGATCTTTAGGAAATTTTAATTACCCCTTTGGTAATTAAAATTTACTTATGAATGGAATAGAAGGAAAACTTGTAGCAAAATGTATGCTGTATGTTCTTCGAAAACCTATCAATGTTCTTTCTATCTCCTTAGAATACGAAAGGAGTGCCTCTACCTACGGCTATATCTCATATATGTATAGGTAATCAGCGTCAATCACGTCTTAATTTTTTTTATTGTAGTACATGCCGCGTCCCTCACGTTTTCCTTCACCATTTTTAGAGCACTTGTTATGAAAGAAATTGCACAGTGTCCGTCTGCCGGGGTTTGAACACAAGACCTACTATGTAGGTACTTGTAAGTCGAGGCAGCTGCCACTGAGCCACTGCTCTCATCTCCAGCTGCAGTGGTGGCCTCATATTCGGCTATAAGGTAGTGTTACATATGAGATTTTGTCCCTCTATGGTAGGGGAAGAAAAGCCCAGATGCAAGGTGGGTTAGTACCTATAGATAGGCAAAGAAACCACAAACTTTCTCGAACAATGTAAGTTTATTTATTAAAAATCTATACACACATGCAAATAATTAATTTACCTAAGAGACACGTATACTTTAGGGTAATGCCAGCCAGCGTAAATTTCAGTCGGTTTCGAACTATGGTTGTGGGGGGTTGGAGATAAACCCAGTACTGTTCCTTTCTCACAAGATTAAATTAAATTATTAATTAATTAATTAATTATTAAATATTAGTTCTTACTAAACTATCAAGGTACAACCTTCCAGTATTATGAACGTAAATAAATACTAAATGGGCGCCAGGGACTTGAAGAGTCCCGGATCCCGGAGCCGATGAAGATGTCCAATATTCTTCCAGTTATGTGTAGGTGTCGAACCCGGGGTCTTTTAATTAATTTAGATGAAGACCGGCTTCTATAGTTGAAAACCGGGCAGGTGATACACCGGTTCGTATATGAACCGGTAGAAAATAACTTAAAAGGTTTAAGCTTAAATAAAAAAAAACCGTCCCGCCTGCGCTAAAACGCTAGGCGGACTCTGCCACCGCACAGTCGTCTCCACAGGAGGCTTTGTGGGGACTCGAGGAACGGGTCTCGCGTCCAGGTTCCAGAGGCTCCTCAAGATCCTGGCGGCGAGACGAATCACTCGAAGTTGCCTCACCTGGAATCGACAATACGGGGACCCTATTATATAAGGGAACACTATGGTACTTTCCTTGAGAAGGAATAGGGGTGAGTAGCTAGGAAATCCAAAGGCTAAATCATTAGCCTATTATCATGGCCCTATGCAAATAAAATTGGAATGAGCTACGTCTTCGGTTTGCCTAACCCTGCGTGGTGGGACATCAAGAAATAGAATCATCCACGGGGCGTGTAATACTCACGGTTGCTTAGAGGTGAAAACCCTTGACAGCAAGAGGCGACCGGCCGGAGAACTGGTCCGCCTATTTTCTTTGCGAATCCTTTTAACGCATGGAGTCCTGTAATAAATATCCAGGGATCACTACAATATCCTTGCAACGACCTGAGAAGGACTCAGAGATCACTTCCAAATACTAATCTACCAAAATCCTTACCTTGTAAAAAATTGTATAATGTTTGTTTGTATCTCAAGCGCGATCAATCGTAAATGGACGCCCGTGACCTTTCATTGTCCTGTCATGCCTCCAAACCGGAATTGGGGTGGCATACCTGGAAAAATCTCCCCTGGCTCAGGTAAAACCTATAGGAGCACTGATGACAGAATCACGACACCAATATATTTAATTCTTGAAAATCCCTAACTGTCTAACATGACGTTTAAACTCTGAAACAATAACAATTTACAAGATCCAAGCTAACAAACTCATTATTTCTTATTTCTAATACTAAAGTTTGTCTTCAGTCGGGTTCAGAGACCTTCGGCGAATTGAGAATCTATAACCTTGCCACACTAAGTCATAGACAAACCACAGATTAAATATGTATTGTGTGCTTCGCGAAGTTTCTAGAAAAATGTTTATAATAAAAAAATAATTTCACTTCCGTTTACGGTTAAAAGAAAACTAAGTATTTTAACCAAAAGCTGAAAATGATTAAGGATTTGGTTGTACGATATTAGTTCGATGGTTTCCAATTAATATGTTAAAATTTATCGATTAAAACTACAGTTGTTACTTTGCAACCGCTAGATGTCGTCTCTAACTGTCAGAAACTGACGTTTAACTGAATGACATTTGGAATGTAAACAATCGCAGCATAATATTATGATGGATTTAATTTATTGTGAAAACCTGTTTAATAGGGTTTTGAAAAGTGGTTTATCGTCCGAAAGTGTTACTAAAGAGTCCAGTGACGAAGTACAGGTGAAGGGATGACTCTTCCTATAAATCGCAGGCTAAAGTCGTTGGCACAAACAACAATGAACATTGCACTTGGAAACCATTGAGATCAATATTGGAAACCTCACAATTTACAACGTATGCTCTCAGGTAAATGTTAGGTACAAAAAAAAACAACGTAACAGTAGTTAATTGCATTTTATTTTCTTGCCGTCACTAACTAATCACAACTATCTACTTTGGGTCTTTGGTTTTGGAGCCAGTTCAAAAATGGTGATTAAAATCTACGTGTATTTTTCCGTACTGTAAATATTTTAAAAATGCATCTTAAAAAACTCTTTTGTTCTGTGACAACCCTCGGTACTTCTCGTCTCGGATTAGGGCTTCGGTGACGTAATCGATAGGCTAGTGCCGTAATCCGGGCGGGACTCGCTGCGGTCGTATCTATACGTGTGCGATTGTTGACACCACTAGTTTAAAAAACAATAACGCGATTATTTCCTTATATGATTCGTGGTTTTTCGTAGGCTTGTCTGTGAGCTCTAAAATGTTGCTTTTTATAGGATTATTATTAGAACTGCCTGTCTATTTAATTCTGTACCGCCATGCCGCGTGATATCACGGCGAGAACTGCCAATTTGTTTGCGAACGTTCGAGGGAGAATCTCACCGTGACATTCTTCCTCGAACGTTCGCAAACAAATCGGCAGTTCTCATTTTGTTGAGTTATGTGAACATAAATGTATGGAACAGCTGATTTTTTTTCCACGATTTCGGGGTTGGTCCCATAGTAAAAGTTGTTCATAATGATGAGTACAATGACCCCTTAAAATATTTCCACTGTCTAACCTGCCACCCTGTATACCTATTGCAACAACTGTCAAAATCCCTACCATTTTGACATTTGTTGCGATTTATATCGAATTCGATATCAATATATCATCCGCGAGAATCACCCCCCAGAATAGATAGAGGCTGCCTTATTTGATAGTGATTGTAAAGGCTTGTTATATCAAACCTAATACTAATTATGTTTGTTTGTAATTAAGTTTGAACGGAATCTTCAGGTCCCAAGCCCTAACTCCTACTCGCACTTGTTCGGTTTTTTTTTATAAAATTAGGTGTGAAAAGTGAAACAGATGTCTAAATAGAACTGGGTAAATGACAAAATCTCTATTTAACTAAACAGACTATACATTGCGAAAAGCCCTCTCAATGTATTAGACGTTTAAACATATTCAAGAAAATTACCTACTTCAAAACTACTAACAACAACTGATTGAAATCCATCGCTCGATAAAATATCCTCAAAAATATAGGAGAAAAGATTTCATAATATTTGGAGGCTACACAAAAAATAAATAAAAGAAATCCGTGTTAAAGTGCATGTGCAGTTCCCACAACACGTGATACTTCGCAAATGTTTGCGCGCTCGAGTTGGATCAAATATTTGTGTTGGATCAAGTTGGGATCAAATACATTGATTTGGCACTTCACTACCAATGCCGTTACTATTGGTAATTCGCGTCTGGCAATTGTTTTTAATATAAAACAGGCAGCTGAGTTTTTAACGGAATGGGTACCTTACCTATTAGGTACGAAAAATTTGGGTCTACTTTGGAGTCCTAAGAGGTTGGGACAGATTAATTTTGCAAACATTTTAGTAAATATTTCTGAACTTTTATGATTTTAATACAAATTCCAAGGTGTTTTGTGTAGAAAACCACGTTCAGCTTATATACCAAAAAAAAAATATTTAGAACAAGCCAATAACTAAATACCACTAAATAGCAGAGGCGAAGCGTGAAGGGAAGCCGGTACATTAAAATAGTAACAAAATTATGAATAACTCCGTTATATTTGTGTCATACCTATTTGTTTATTCAAAATAGGTAAATACAGTTAATAAACAATAGGTATGACATAGTATAACGGAGTTATTCATAATTTTGTTACTATTTTATTGTACCGGCTTCCCCTCACGCTTCGCCGCTGCTAAATAGTACTATATTTGTCATTGAACTACTAAATAAATTATTGACAGCTTAAATCTGCCAAAAATCATCATTAATATGTTTATTTCATAATTTCACACTGCATTACTCTGCAAGACAAGACTATTTTGAAGCAGTGTAAGTAAAAACATGGGTTTAAAAAAATTCGCTACAGCACTTCAAACTCGGTCGTCTCAACATAATTTAAGTAATTCTTTCTTTCACCGTGTTACTATCGAGATTCGAGAACCCTTAGTATACTCAGCTAATCTATTTGCCGGCCAGTATTGACCAAAGTCCCTCGCTACATGTAAAAAGTGTCAAATGATACGAGTACTACTTTGACCAAACTTTCGCGGCAAATATTTGAGTTTCGCACTTGACGGATTTTGATCTGAAGGGAACAAGATTCCGAAATCGATAGGAAAGGGGGAAATAAGTAAAGTGGAGGTATTTGAAGTGTATTAGTTGAGTTAGAGAGAAACTAAACTAGGTATCTACCTCAGATCATAGAAACAAGGAGTATGCGATCATAGCAAATTAGTACGGGAACAACTGATGCCACTTTTAGTACATTTTTCGACACAATTACGCGCATAATTAAGCGCTCCTTGTGAATAAAAAGATCTCCCACGCATTGAACATTCCGCACACCCTTAATCTAACACTGTTAATCGTCGCTCAACACTAGCACTACACTAAAACACTGTAGGTATTTATACCATCGATCGTGTTCGGTTCGTCGCCAGCGCGTACATTTTTAATATGAGCAATTTGCTCAAGATCAGGCATCAAGCTCGATAGCGCCTTGGCACATCTCCTTGTTTCTATGATCTGAGGTATCTACCTACCATGATTTTTGAAAGATCGTAGGCTTCAATAGAAAATCTTTATGAACCGATGCTGCTAAAGACAGTTTATCAAAATGTCTTTGCACTTATAATCACATAGGTACAGTAGGTACCCTTCAACAAAAAAAAACCGGTCAAGTCCGAGTCGGACTCGCGCCCTAAGCTAAGGAACCCTGGGGTTTCACTTTTTATTGTTATTATTATTTGCCTTGACAGCGGCCATACTTACAAGTATTCTATGGAAATTTCAATTTCTTAGCTATTACGGTTTATAAGTTGAACCTTGATTTTTACTAAACTTAAAAAAAAACTTTCTTCTGGTACAGGTACTTAAATATTTTTTGTTTTTGAGATTTGCCCTATGTAGGTATTGAAACAAAAAAAAAAGTGTATTTTTATAAAGCCAGGATCTATGGATGATAAATGCTAATGGAACAAAAGTAAGCACAAATACAGTATTTTATTTAACCATCATAATACCACTTTATTGCATTCCAATATCACCCTTTTACATAACTGACAGTTCTCTTACAGTACGCAATAGTTACCAGCGAGTAAGTGTCAAGTATTAGTTAAGTAACAGTAATGGCTACCGGGTGGCCTGCGTGACTGGCCAGTTATAACGACACCCATTTGTTACAGAATACTGGTGAAGTGACGAAATAACGCTTTTATTTAAAATTAGCTGTTCCCCGTGGCTTCACCCCCGTTCTCGGCTCCTATGGGTCGTAGCGTGATGTTAAATAGCCTGCTCTATTCTTCTCTCATATACAAAAATATTTTTTCAAATCCGCCTGGTAGTTCCAGAGATGAGCGCGTTCAAACAAACAAACAAAACTCTTCAGCTTTATAATATAGTATAACAGTATTAACCGATTAAACCTTCCTCAGGGTCCAAGCTCAATCTCCCTAAAACGTAACAGACAAACAGACAAAGTTACTTCTGCATTTAGTTAGAGATTTTTTTTTTAAGTAATTGTCATATCGCGTTTTTACTTTAGGTACACATCTAGTTTTACCAGCCTGTTTAAACCATCAGAAATTAAAAGATTTTTGGTGTGAGTCTATATCGCGTTTTCACCTTTCACTTTACCCTTTCATATCCAGTCTTATCAGCCTGCTTACATCCTCATAAATTAAAAGGAACCTAAAAATATTATACGCAACATTAAACATCGCGCAGAACACAAATTATATCAAATCAAAATACAGTTTAAGACCGCAGCAAAAAGTCATACCATGCATTTTTCTCTGAACAATTTACTGTCTCCAATGTTGTCCTGACAATATTTCTCCTTAAAAACATTCACTGCGAAAATCGTAACACCACTCGCATCCGGAATCGCAATGACTTGTACACAGTGTCGGACAAAGATACTAACAATTTTTATTGGCGGCATCAGAGGTATTGAAAACAAATAAATAATTCAACAAAGCTGAAAGGGAATGCTGGTGTATCGCGTGAGGGCTGTGCGTGACGACGCGCCGCACCGGCAGCCATTTTGTAACCCAAAAATTGGCGGGAAAATTGAGAAAACGACACTTCTATGTACCACAAAGTCTAATAAACTCACACGAAATTTATGCAAACGACCAAACGCCCCGGACTGCCGCGGAAGCATTAAAAAATAAAACAACGGAATTATTCTCTGAAATATTCGGAATGATTTTCGGAGCGAGGTTCGTAATAAGGAGATTTTATTGCGGGACCCAAAGTTTTCAGTTTGATGTGTCTATGAAATTCTTTGCGGTTTCGGAGCTTCTGTCGGATTCTTTTAAGTTTTCCAAGTTAATAGCTGAGGAAGAATTTTATAGATAAAATTCTTCGGGTATGACTGTGCCAAACTATCACAGGTCTGACCTCATATTTCTAAGAATTGAAGTATGATTTAATAGGTACATTTGGGAAACAAAAATACACACACATGCCATATTAATAATAATGTTTCCGACAAATGTTAGCCTATCCAAACAATTTGTCTCAGAATTCAAATTGAAACAAACAAATAATTCCTTGAGGCAACCTAAATACCAGTCGTAAATTTTTACATACCGAATGAGGCAATCGCTTTCCCTTCAAATTCATTGAAACATTCTTACGCTCACACCTCAGCAGTAAATATTACCCGAAATAAAAAAAACCGCAAAACTTGGAAACACTCAAAGTTCACCTTTATTTTACCTTTAGCGCCTATAAAACCGTCAGTGAGAACATACTTCCTTAAATTCGAGGTTCACAACTCAAAGGAAAGTAGCAGCGTGTGACAATAAAATGTCCAATACAAGTGGCATTAGACTGAAACCTCCAAGATGGCTCGGAAGCACGCATCCACGCCAAATCACCAAAATACGAAGACCTGCCCCACCTTGAAATTTGTTCCCCAATACGCCAGAAAAATTCCTGACTTTTTCGCCACGTAGAGGCCAAAGTATTCTGGTCATAATATGCCTTGCCGGTGTCTATATGTGGGTGATAGGGAGGCCAAATCACCTATTATTAAGGGGGGTGCCAAACTAACGGCTTCACGTGTTGTTCCTTTTTATGTGTTCCGTTTGAGCAGCACGCTTGATGGTGTAATTTAGGTGTAAAAGTGTACCTGCGCAGTTTATATAGCCAAGTGGATATTTTTCTGGTGGAATAATGACGGAAATGATTCTAGGATAGACGCCCATTAAACATTGGGAAATGTTGTAAAGTTTACGACTTTAACCAGTTACAATTAAGTGTCGTTATTATTACGAACATGGAATTAGGAAACATTTCCATCATTCCAAACACGTTAGGATCTAGAAAATTTGATGGAGTAATAAAACGATTTAACATTACTTGATTGCTAAAGACAGCCTTTTTATAGGAGTAGCGTAATATAACAAGGTAATAAATCCAAAAATTGGCAATACATCAATCTAAAGAAGGTAGATTTTTTTTAAGCCCAACCAAATAGTAAAAAGAACCAAAAGGCAAATGTAGATAAGTACGAAAGTAAAGAATATGTTTTGCGTCAAGTTCCAACGTAAATATTGTAACAAAGCTACCACTGGGGACCGCGCGGGGAGCCGGCAGGGAAATGATACAGAAACTACACATGCCTCTCGAATATTCCAAAATGTTCTGGTATCCTATGAATTTTGTAACATCTGAAAGTAGTTTCGGCGATTTGGACAACGTATGTAAAGATCATTCGTAGACCTTCCTTCGAATTGCTTGTTTGGGAATTGGAGCAAAAACAAGATGGCTGTCATCCCAAGAGTAAAAAAAACCAAGAAAAAATTCTAGAAGGCATAGCTTACTACATACAACTGCTACCTATTTGTTTCTATTTCAGCTTATATCATTTTACTTGGCTATTAAAGTGTCATGAAATGAATGAAATAATGTACCTAATCGTTAATTTTATTAGTCTTTATAGTCTTTAACCTATCCTTTTCTTTTGGTATATTTAACCTAATGCAAAGGTCATCTTCATAAAGCTTTGTTCCAATGCTCAGTCTTTAGTTATTTATTATTGTTAGAGTTTTTTTCTGGTTCACGAAATTCATGCATAACCCTCCAAAAACGACATCGAACTGCATGAAAAATGACGCAAAGACTCGGACCATCCATTCTGGCATAATTTGCATAGGAAAATCGTAAAAATGTCGCATTTGACACACGGAGCGCGTCACGGCGGCCATGACACAGCCCTCATGTGACATCGGAGCGACGTTGGACGCAAACGTCGATGGTACAAGGTCATATTTTAATAGCACTCATTAATTAAAGGGAAATGACATTAAATTCGTAAGCTTTGTCGTTATTTATCTGTTTGTTGAAAGAAAATTGACGTAATTTAGGAAAAAATTGGAGTAATTTTTTGCAGTGATGTTCTGGATTTCGTTACTGTGGGTCATCAATTTTATAATCCGTATTACGTGACTTAGGGATATGTGAACTTACCCCTTTATTCATAAAAACTTGACCTTCCCTTATTATTTGAATGCCAAGTAAATAAAGGGGGGGGATACACGAGGGGGCAATACACCATCTTTGATGTAATTTATTGTAGCTATTGCAAATTACGTTTATCGACTTTTATTAACATTGAAATAAGGTTAAAATTACAATGAATGACCCGCGCTCGTGAAATGCAATAACGATAATAAGAATTTTTATTCAAAATTGCTGTAAAATATGCAAATCTAATCCACCTAGTTTGATTACTTTTTAATCACTTTCTAAAATTGGATATTACACGCAACATGAAAAAAAAAATACAATAAAAAACTGAGACAAAACTATTCAAATCTGGAACAACATTTGCATTTGGGGTTAAAAATCAGTGCAAAAATATGAGACAGCTGAAAACCGTTTGTTTAAAAACACCGTGTAGCTGTTTGAACTCGCGATCCCGTAATACCATAAACTACTATTGAAAAGCTTTTCATGCCATGATATCGACAACACCCAAGCAAATGTTCCAAGTTTAAATTTTAAATTTTCGTCGACACTACGTCAAATTTTACTTTTTTTAATCCGATTTGGGAGTGGTGTGAGAAACAGCATTTATTTAACGTTTAATAGAGATGTGACATAGGAAATTTGAATTGTATTCCGAAGAAAATATTGACATTATAATTTTCTTCCGTACGCGGATTTGTTGTTTGTTTGTTTCTATTTAATCATAATTAATTTTAAAAATAATTTGCTCTGTCGATCAAACCAGTTACCTACTAACACTCTTATTCATTTTATAAAACATAATTTTTTCAACCTACCAGATTTTCTCATTTTTACTTCTTCATTACCGATTCGGCAATAGTATCGTACATGATGGCTTTAACACTTCATAATACAGCCCCAAAAACAACAGTTCCAGGATCTTCTTTCACAAATATAGCATTATCAACAGTCTCAATAAGTGCCTCTCTAGTTTGGTAACAGCCTCAGATCATAGAAATAAGGGAGATGTGCCAAGGCGCTATTGAGCTTCAGGTTTTAGTTTGATCACATTGATCGTAATAAAAACGTACACGCTGGCAACGGACCGAACACAATCGATGATATAAATACAGTGTTTTAGTTTAGTGCTAGTGCTGAGTGACGAACAATGTTAGATAGGGGTTATGCGGAATTTTTAATGTGTGGGAGATCTTTATATTCACAAGGAGCGCTTGTAATTGTGTCGCAAACTGTTTTAAAAGTGACGACAGTGGTTCCCGTACTAATTTGTTATGATGTCATATTTCCTTGTTTCTATGATCTGAGGTAACAGCGATTCCGTTATTGCCTGTCGTTGTTTGAGGATCTGAGGAATGTCTGGTTGTTTCAACATTTCTATTACGCCGTGTAGCCCTCACACCTGCCCCTTGAATCGTGAAAACGTCAATTTTACATTTTCCGCATTCTCTAGTCGCAAGTGTATTTGATATTCACTCTTATTCTTGGTTAGGGCTGTCTAGTTTTATGAGTATGTGTATATTTTTCGACAAGAGCCTGAAAAAAAATGTTTGCCTTAGCCTTTATGGTATCAGAATTCTTATCTTTCAGCTAAATAGATGTTAGTAATTGATTCAGTGTATGTAAGCAAGAAAAACAAAGACATCATTAACCTTTTGGAATTATGTTTTTTTAAACATCTTACTTACTTTTTTTTTCTACTAGAAACCTGTACACATCTGTCTTTTATTTTTTAATACACTATGTGCAAATGTGCATTTTAATATTTTATAGGTACAGGCTCTTTATAATTATATTTTTTAAGCCTATATCTAACTCACATAAGACTGCAAGGATGACTTAATAAATTATAGAAAAACAAAATTGGTAGAACAAAACTGTCAACCCTAGAAAGAAGGTGACGCTAACGTCAAAAAGAAATACTTTGACGCGCGACTTGCGTCACAATATGACGGAGCGCGAATATTTTGTAAGTATATTTTTACTTTATTTCTACTACACTCTTTTGATATGCAGTAGGTACCTACCTACGTTTTATTTCATATTTTAACTGTTGAGTATTTATTTTATTTGTTTTCTGTAGCTCACTTATATCCTTTTTCAATAAGTCTGTCGACTGCCGCTGGTTCTTTGAGAGATAGAATCTTGATAATGTGGTTTTCACTGTTTGGTAGATAGCTTAGGGTCCAACCTAAAAATCTAAGCCACATTTCATCCAATTCCGATGGCATGAACCAGAGATAACGCTAGACCTCTCAGTAATACTAGCCACCCTTCACTCACAGCTTGACCTCTTCGTAGTACTAGCCACCATGTACTAAGGAGGTCGTTTAAAATGGTCAAGTTATTAGGGTCCACGGACGGAGTTGCGCGCAAAAGTCTAGTATAGAAAAAAAGTCGAGTACAGAAAAAAGAAACATGGTTTTTTTTTCTGTATTCGTCCATCTTTATACCAATGGAAACATCGCTTTATTCATCTAATCGCCTCATCAGTGCGTGTCTGAGGCCTCCAAGTAGTTCGTCACACTGGGCGGGCGTAGGGCGGCGCCCAAACGACGAGCCGTGGGCGGGAGATTGATTGCGGGCGACAGGTCGTTCGCTCATCTGGTAGGTCACCTTTTTATTACAAGTTGATGATAGCAGGTCTTTTTATTTTTGGCTGAGTAAGATTTTAACCCCTCTGTGTCTATAGTGGGCTAAAGAGACCCAACGACACTTAAGTATTTTTTTTAGTAGCAGTCGAATTTTATAGTAAAAATTCCTTGTTTTAACTTCCTGGACTACGTGATCGAATCGCGCGTCCTCAAGAAACAATTTAAATACTTATTGTCATAAAAAAATATTTAAAATTCCTTCCACAATGCGCAGCATTTCTTAAAGAATGTCACGTACTAAAACAGTTTATCGCTGTAGGTAAATTGAATCAAGTAAAATTTATTTTTATATAATCTTAAAAAATATTTCTCACACCGCACCTGGCTTGAAAAATCTCCAAAAAAAAGAAAAAATACGACAAATTCAGGTGTCTTTGCTCCATTACCGATCAATATGCATCAACTATCAACATTAACGCCGGTTATCGACAAAGACCGGTAGCTCCTTAATCCCTTTAAGATAACCGATAAACCGTACCAAAGTATAAAAGTCAAGTGACATTCCGTGTACCTACATACGCCATAAAGTGATCAAAGTATTGATTTCAGTGATGGCGGCACTTTGGTGGTCTGACGTCACCGCATAATTCTTATTTTGAATTTTGATATTTCAATTTGAATGTCGATGAGTTTCGATATTTGAATTCGATTTTGTGTGGATATTTTAATGTGGTTTGTTCGAAAATTGAGTGCGTTTGTTTTTAGATTCGAATGTAATCATTTTAATTATTACCTATTTGTTTACAAAGTTCGAATAGTTAGGAAGTGGATCGCATTTGATTGCATTATAACGATAATAATCAGTATTTTACTAACATAAAATTTCAGTATCATAATATTCATTTTAAAAACATTACCTCGATGTTTTTGACAGGAAATTTTCGAAATTACAGAAAATTCTAAAAATATCGCACTCTTAGGGGCACAACTCAAAATTTTTGTATTCTTGAGTTTTTGTGCTAGATGGGCTCAATATCAACTGTAGAGCCCATCCAGCACAAAAACTCAAGAACACAAAAATTTCGAGTTGTGCCCTAAGGGTGCGATATAGTCACCAATTAGTTCTAATTGGACTACCCGTCACTAGTTTTAAATTGCCTACAAACGAAATGATTCGACAAAAACCCAAAACACCTCTACATTAAGTGATACCAATCGGCAAACAAATTAAACTTCACTTTTGGGAAGCATCCTAAAAATTTCCTTAAGCGCTACCGTCACACTTTAATTTTACGCCCCAACTAATTCTTTACCACCCCTAACACGAGGACATAAGGTTAAAATTCGAATGAAAAACGAGTGAGACAACCGTAAACGTAAATTTGTTTTTCTTGAGTGGGTGTGTGGGTGTAAATGTGTACTGATAGTCGAAAAAATAAAAGTACGTGTGTTTGTGTGGGTGAATGAGCTTCAACCGTTGATAAGGCTCAATAAAAAGTTGGATTTAAACACGTTATCGGCGTATCGGCGGCCTATTGGTGGTCGGTCGTGTCGGACAAGGAAATGCTTAGAGTCGGAATTTGAAGAATTTTTTAGTAACATCAAAAACGCCAAACCTATTGCGGGTTACTTCGTACTGCCCTTCTACTAAAAGATAGAGAAAGAAAATGGCGCAGAACTAAAAGCTGTCAAACTAGTTTGACATTCTCAGCTGTCATTTTTTTTGACATCTATTTTTTCTTCCATCTCTTTCTTGTGCAACTGCAAATAAAAGATAGCTTTTAGCTATAGCTTGGTGTGCAACAATATTGAGCCCAATATTGTGTAAACCATTGTGATAGTGGGACCTGCACCTACCACAGAGATAAATTAATGAATAGAGCCGCTCTATTTTTACTTTCCATCAACAGGCAGGCTATTTTCTAGCTCAGTTAAGCCCGATTTATTCAATTTTACCAAAATATTTTAATCTTAAAACACTCAAATTAATATAAGGTGCTATAAAAATATCTGCCACGGCTGCAATGGGAGACAGTATTGTGTTTATAGATTACAATAGTAAAGATAAATTATTGATTATTTGTCATATTTTTTTTTCATACAAAAAAAAGTACGTATAAATTTTAGTAGATTAGGATTAGGTAGTGACGAACTAGTCAGCTGATATCAGTTTTCATTCACAGAACAGATGGAAAGAGATAGCAGTTGTTTTCATTGACGAAGCGACACATCGCGCGTAATTTGTGAACCACGTTATGCAAAGTAGAGTCAATGATAATTTAACTTCTTTAATTTCTCAAATTAAATTAACTGTTCCGGGGTACAAAAGTTCTTCACTATTGTAATCTATAAACACAATACTACCTCCCATTAAAGCCGTGGCAGATATTTTTATAGTACCTTATATATTCTCAACAAAAAAAATCTTACACTAGGTAATACACACCAAAGTAACAAACCCTCCACTGCTCCACTGCTCAAAAAAATCCAAACGTACCAAAAACTTAATCTAAAGTACACTTGACCACCTCAGTCCTATCTCACCCATTATGACCAATAAAAGGAGGCAGCCTATCTTGCTCGCTACCGCGGCGAGATGAAAGGTAGCTGATACCGCTAAAATCGTCATTTGTTTTGTCACCAGCGGCTAATGTGGCACCGTGTTTGTGGGTGCGGTAGGTAGGATTGGACGGGTTGAGTTGAGTAATCTTGCGAAAGGAGATGTATGAGTGAGTTTTCATTTTATAAAAAATATTGTGGTTGTATTTTTTTGGTGGATTTTTTATTATGTAGAAAAAAGTTGTGAATTATGCGATACAGAACTATTAAATAAATATTATGGTATTTGAAAAAAAAAAACATCGTAAACTACAATGTTTTTTTATTGTTGTTACTGATACTGCTACGATTGGTGTCTGTTTCACGAGCGGTTTATGTTGCACGCTGAAGTTTGATATTTTGAATGCTAGGATTAGTCGGTTTGAGTTGTGTGAGATGAGTGTAATCCCGCGGTAGAGGGTTAAGTAAAGAATTGTGTTAAAATAAATAAAAACCTTTATATTATTCGTTATTTAGAAAATACTTAAATACCTAAAACAAAAATAAAGTAAATAAAAAATAACTAAAATAATTTGTAAAAATAATTGTAAAAAAAAATATTTTTTTTAAAAAACCACGTTTTTAAAACGGACAAAAAAGTATAAAATAATTTCTGATGAAATGAAACGTATGCCCCACGTAGGTACCTAACCTACGTGGGGCGCATATTACTATCTATTGCATGTGCTCCACGTTTTTCATTTCATCAGAAATTATTTTATACTTTTTAGTCCGTTTTAAAAACGTGTTTTTTTATATTTTTTTAACAATTATTTTTTTTTACTTTTTAGTCCGTATTATTGCATTGTCCTCCAAATTACATAGGTATACCAAATTTCAGCTTAATCCTATATAAATAATGATCTTAATCTTATAGAAATATGACAGGAAGTGCTTGAAAAATGAATTGCAAAATTTGTACCGAACAGACAGACAGACAGACACGAAAGCGAGTTAATAAAAACGTAGTAAAAAAAAACTTGGGTGTTTGTTTTTGCTAAACTCATCTTTGTCATTAAAATTAAACTAGCGGTGGTTATTGACAAACTCTTTTTTTCTTTGCCCATAATAACAAGTTATGGGCACAAAATCAACCACACAACACGACCATAGAACAAAGTGCCCACACTTAACAAATATCATTAACATAAATATCTACCGCTTGTTGCACGCCACTAGAGATTTCACTCATTTCACTCATTACCCACACTTATTAGCTATTTACTGTTAGTGTGTTAATGACACAAGAGTACTTCACATTATATGTATAAGCTGAGTTTTCACATTTCTCTTGATGACTTCCTCATGTTTTAATAAAATTGGTCTGAAAAGTTGAGTCCCAAAACGTTGTACCAGTCTCATCCGCCTAGGCTAGTGTTGTCGAGTTTTCATCTAAAAAAGGCCTATTGACAGTCCAAAACAGTCGATAATTATTGATACTAATCAATACTAGCCTAGACCACCCAACTAGATTGATGTCGACTACCAGTCTAACTAGGTTGACTGAATATGAATATTTTTCACTTGCACTTTGCAAGTGAAAAATACGTAATTAGGTTGCTATAGCTACAATATCCCTATATTGTAGCTATAGCAACCTAATTACGTAAAACTCCAAATGACTACATATTGCTTTAATTGTAAGATTAAAATCGAGCACTTAGGGTAACTTTGGTCCAATTGTCAAAATGCTTCTTATGTTTCAAAAGTTCGTTCGCCTGACAATGAGATCAACGCAATGTTTAATGTTGAATTATCAAAATGAGTAGGTACTTACCTATATGTAGGTATTGTTGAATTTTTAAAATGATGCCATTATCATCGAGATTGATATAGCCTGTCGATTACACACGAAATTAAATAAACTTGCAAAAAAAAATTCAGATTTTACATAACACGCCTTAACTTTTTACTAAAAATAGCAGCATTTACCTACCTACTGCGCGTAAAGGCTACTTCCTACGGACAAGGGGTCCTGGTCATAATGCTAATTGCCTTCCTAATGAGCGCTACTCTTAGAACAGCGGACTTTTTAATAGACGTGACGTTAAGAGTAAATTCAGCAAGGACAACAATTTTTAGACTGAAATTCGTTTTTATTTTGTATTCCTGAAAAAAATTTTTTGAGTAACATGCAGTAAGTTCCTGATCTTGTGGTAATATGGTGATGGATGATAAATTAAAGTGCGTTAAAGTGCGTTTAATGATAAATAACATTTTGTCTAAAAATAGGTAGGTACATAACTCTTCGACTGTCACTAATGAGACAAAATAGATTTTTCTATTGTTCCACACCTGAATCAGGTGTTTCGACAGATGACCTATTAATAATGATGATTCATTTTTAATTAACCGACTTCTAAAAAGGAGGTTCTGTATTCGTCCCGTATGTATGTATGTATGTATGTATGTAAGTATGTATGTATGTATGTATGTTTTTATGTGCGCGATTTTCTCAAAAACGACTGATTCGATTTGGATGGGGTTTTCACTATCGTAATCTACATACTTTCAGGAAGGTTTTAGTATATAATACATTATGTAATCATTCCTATGTACAAAGTTATAGGCATAAATGTACACACTCCGTAGAAGATTTACTGTTGAACGAATTCGTGAAAGTAATTTAACACGGGATAAAGAACTAAAAAGGGAAAAATAAAAAACTTTTTTAACAAAAAATAACCGACTTCAAAAATCCACTACAAAGAAAATAATAATTTTGGTTTCGGAAGTCGGTGGCAAAAAAAAGCAAACAAAAACCAAAGCCACCGACTTCCGAAACCAAAATTATTATTTTCTTTGTAGTGGATTTTTGAAGTCGGTTACCTATTTTTTGTTAAAAAAGTTTTTTTGCTGTCAGATAATTTAAATTTTAGTCTGTGAAACGGTATCGAGTCGTTATAAGAAAAATTCACATCACTATTACCCAGTCAAAAGTGTCAAAACAATGAAATTATTTCGATATTCAAAAATTGTGCATTCGACAAAAGTTAAGCTACTCAAATGTTAAAGGATGAAGAGATGATAATCACCAAGTACATGTTCTTTTTTTAAAAAAGGCAAAGATTATAACGGTGTCGGTCATCGAAGCGCGAATTTCGGTAGCCGTTTGACGGTCTTCGATATTCGATTCAAAAATACTTTTTAACTACATAAAAAAAGGTTTAGTACCTCGTGAATTGTAATTTGCAGGCACTTATTTTTTATTTGACCTTTTTAGAGTTATTATTTTTTTTTATTTAAATCTTTGCTATTGGGAGACAAATACACATGGATCGAGGATCTCTGTACTTTTTTTGATTATATAAATATTCTGAATGACTATTTATTATCATTATCTATATCAATCAGCCTATATCAGTCCTTTGCTGAACTTTGAGAAAGGCCTTTACAATTAGCCCATCCTAAAATTCAACTGCTTAACGCAGGTCTCTTTTATACTACCTATGCATGCATTGTTTTCGCATCGCATAGATAAATAAATTTTACCAGATTAACCCGAGGTGTGTCGTTTGTTTTCCTGATAAAAAAAATGTTTTCTACAATGTTGTACGATTTCTACGTCTATCATTCTGTTCATTTTAAGTCTAATTTGTCAGTAGGTATTCTGTCACTAGACACTAATATTTCATCCAAATATAATCGAATACTTACTTACTAATAAATTGCCCTAGGGCAATAAGTACCAGAGCCCTTCAATCAAAATTAGACTAGACACAATAATTCACAAAACTGGTACCGCGGCTTCAAAAGCGACCGAAACCTGACCGAACATTGTGCAATAATTGAATCGCATAATAACTGCGAAAATAAATTCGCATGAGGCGATACAGCCCATAAAGGAGTCTTTATACTAAACAAATCGGCCTCCTTGAGCTTCGGCCTCCTTTGAGCGCAAACGCGCCGAAAGAACGTACGAATGAACGAGAGAACGAATGAACGAGCGATTTTATTTGTCGTTACTCAGTTATCGCCAATGAGTTGGACGCAGATGCGCAATTAGTCTGGTTTCAGAAAGGTGTAGCAGTCGTGTTAAATGTCGGCTCCTTGGATGTTGAAAAGGGGTTTATTATAATGGTACTAAGTCGGTGTAATTATTGTTTAATCTTGTAGTTTAAATGAGATATCGATATGACATTCATTTTTGGATGTTTTCTTTTTTTTCGGTTTTGACCTGGCACTGACCTTTTTTTGTCAAATAAAATTGAGACGTAATAAAATTATACCTACTAAAAAAATCGACGTCTCGTGATAAGTATTTACCTACTTCTACAACTACGCAAGATTAGGTATTTCTTCACAAATGAAAATAAGGCATATTTTTATTTTTTTTCTCCATAAGGATAGACACAAAAGAAAACGAACCTCTTACAAAAAATATTTCATATTTCAAGCTCCCTTCCGATCGATATCACTACTCGTAGTCATAAAAGCTGTCGCCTCTGACATTAATCCCACTTAATCTTTGAAATGAATATAATAATAAAATCAATGAGAAGTTGTCGTCATTTAGCGTGCGCTTGCGGCTTTTATTTCAACGCTTTTGTATTCAACTGTAGTTTAACACGATACATTTCAAGATATGGTTGCTATATGCGCAATCGCAATACAGTATTTTACCTTTAATTAGTATGACCTAGAGACAAATATGTACTAGGTTTTTAGTAGGCCGATTAGGTACCACTCTGTTACCGAGTTGTAGCTTTAAAAACCTTCGTCTAACTCAGTGTTCCGCAAAGCGTGTGCCGCGACACACTGGTGTGCCGTGGTCATAAGTTGGCGTGCCTCGGAAAAATAAGATTATGTCATAAAGTTAAGTTCACCACGCGCTTTTGTTTCGTCGCTTATTGTTATGTTGTATTATGTATGTAAAAACTGATTTTTCATTTAAGGTGTACCTACCTCCAAAATTCTCCGATTTCCTAGGTGTGCCTTGAACACAAAAAGTTTGCGGAACACTGGTCTAACTGTTGGGTAATCGATTGATTGAAGTCCTGGGGGGTGATTCTCGTGGGTGATATATTGATATCGAATTCGATATATATCGCAACAAATGTCAAAATGGTAGGGATTTTGACAGTTGTTGCAATATATATCGAATTCGATATCAATATCGAACCCACGAGAATCACCCCTCTGGAGAAATAAATATCAATATTATGAAGACTTCAGATTCTGCACTCCTTCTCTATATGAACTTTAACTATGCCAAATCTCACACACCTCCGTGCGCATGCGCAATATGCTCAAAAAGGACTATGTAAAAAGTTTTCTCTTCATGTACCTATTAGTATATCGATAGATACAGCCATATTCGACATTTATATCTTCATAATGATGTCGTCTAGGTAGGCGGGATTTTTTGAAATTCCATCCCTAAAGGTGTGGCAAAGTTTGTATGAAGAAAATAACCTAGTTTTCCGACTTGTCACGGGTATAGCTAGTTTAACTTCTTATAAGCCATACACATCTAAAATTAACGTATGTTTACAAGTACCTATTAAAACATCACCTTTAATTTTTTATTCTTTGATAGTAATCGAATCGCCCGCATGTTCGATTCGCGCGAATCTCGAGACCCGCATAAGTCTTCAATACCTTTTTTCCCTATGCAAAAAAAGTGCGTATAATTAAAAAAAGTTCATAGAAATTAACTGTTAGAGTGAGAACACACTCAGTATAAATAAAATTGAAACAGCCGGCCTAGCATGACCACGATAGAAACGGGTTTTGTCTACATAGAAATAGACAAAGTGACAGATTGTAGAAACATTTCTACCGTTTCATTCATAAAACGTAGAAATGTTTCTACAATCTGTCACTTTGTTTATTTCTATGTAGACAAAACCCGTTTCTATCGTGGTCATGCTAGGCCGGCAGCTGTAAAGGAATATTTGTTTACTACCTCAGATCATAGAAACAAGAGAGATGTGCCAAGGCGCTATTGAGCTTGACGCCACTGGCCGTCAGAGCAGCGACCGCACGGTTGTCGCAGTGGCTGAGAGATTGGCTGCTGCACGACGTGTCGCGGGTTCGATTCCCGCATTGCACATAGGTCTGGCTGTTTGTGTATGTGAAATTTGTGTTTGTAAACGCACCCACGACACAGGAGAAATCCTAGTGTGGGGCAACGGTCTCTTTAAAAAAAAAAAACTGGCGTACCTAGAGGGCAAGCCCGAAGATATTTGACTTAATTTTTCATGAATGTAAGTGAGTAGCGTACAAAAAAAAACACATTTATGAAAAATTAAGTCAAATACCTTCAGGCTTGCCCTCTAGGTACGCCACTGTCAGACGCATTAGGTTGGTCACATTGACCATAATTAAAACGTACACGCTGGCGACGGACCGAACGCGATTGATGGTATAAATACCTACAGTGTTTTAGTTTAGTGCTAGTGATGAGTAACGAATAACAGTGTTAGATTAAGGGTGTGCGGAATTTTTAAAGTGTGGGAGATCTATAAATTCACAAGGAGCGCTTGTAATTGTCTCGCAAACTGTTCTAAAAGTGGCGACAGTGGTTCCCGCACTAATTTGCTATAATGGCATATCTCCTTTTTTATGATCTGAGTTTATTAATTATAGTCATTTGTTTTTCTTTTACGTTTGTATAATAGTCAGTTAGTAACAATTCTCATTTTCTCATCAATTTGGTGCAAAACGTTAAGATAATTATAGATGTATTGTTTAAATTTTTCCTCAAAATGACCTTTTGGCGTTTGGTTGACCTTTTTGTCCTTAAACGAGTATTTTTCTGTCTTTTTCCTTATGGAAGCTAGGTCAAAGTTAATATACATAATTATTAATTTACTAAAAATACTCGTGGTTTTGTGGGGGAAGGCTCTAGCAACTTAAAGAATCTCAACATAAACAAACTTATAACACCCCTCTTTTTGCGTCGGGGGTTAAAAATATCTCATATAACCATGCTAAAGTTTGAATAACATTATTATTGCCTATGATTTGCAATTCAAAACGAGTTTTTAACCGACTTTAAAAATGAGGAGGTTCTCAATTAGATTTTTTTTAATAAGTAGATTCATTATCACTTGCATTGGCATTATAACTAATAACTATACTTAACAAGTTGTTATAATCTGTTATAAACTATACTTAACAAGTTGTTATAAGAGTAGACCTATCTATGTTTCTAACCGGATCAATAGAACCTATATTTTGAAACCATGCACCTAATTGTAACAGTTTTACCTATATCCTGATCATTATAATAAAAATCTTTAATTTTATTTATCACAGGAATATGAATTCTTATTCTTCATGCCTTTTTTTTTTTTTTGAGGATGGGAAATCATCAAATGACCCCTCCCGCTCTGGGCGGAGCGGAAGGGAGTGTCAGACTCTTACTGACTAAAACACACCCGTGTTCCTTCCTTAGCCCTTTTGTCCGGGTCAGCGGTATCCCTTTCGGACAATCCCGCTTTCCCGGCAGGCTTGGGCCCTAGTGGGCCCCCCCTCTTTGATGCTGACATCTCTTTGAGGCGCGCGTGGAACACGTACGCGCCGTTCGGCACGGGCCTGGTCCTGATCGGACGGTGAGCTACCCATTAATCACCGCCCGCAGGCCCGCGCCTACGGTGGCCGGGAGTCGTCACGCGGCTCCCGACGCCCGGAGCGTCTACCGCGGTGGCTTGGACGGACTCTCTCCCTCTCCCGTCCCGCCACCTCATTCGCTAGCATGACTGCTTCGCAGAAGGAGGCGACTGCCTCCCACTCCCCCTCGCCCCGGACCATGGCTTGAACCAGGGCCGGGCGCGAGAGGTCGCCGCCGATCGCTTCTACGAGGACACGGCGGCAAACAAACACAGACAAACTCTTCATTCTTCATGCCTTACCTTCTTCTATTAATATATATACTAGCTGTGCTGTGACCCCCCGGTTTCACCCGCCATTCCTCGGCTCCTAAGGGTCGTAGCTCGTAGCGTGATGTTAAATAGCCTGTGTACTATTTCTCATGAATCTGGCTATCATATCGCACCTTTAGAATTGAAGTGGCATAACTAAAAATTTTAAGGAAATGACTTAAAAACTTATCAAGATGTATTTTTTGGCGTTTACCAAAAAACAAGAATTTTGGATTAGGCCACTTCAATTCTAAAGGTGCGATATACAAAAAGATGTTTTCGAAACCGTTCCAGAGATTAGCGCGTTCAAATAAACAAACTCTTCGGTTTTATTATATTAGTATCTAGATATTCTGAAAAGGAAGTACGTAGGTAAGGCTGACTGTTTACCGACCTATATTTATGTTTTTTTATTTATAGGTATTTATGTCATCTGTTTACCGACTTATTTGTATCTCCCTCCTTTTTGGTTCCAAAATAACCCTAACAACGCGTAACGTCTCTTATAGTCCTCAACTCATTTACCCTATCGCTATCGAGAGAAACATTCTACATTTTACGGTCATGCGACACGGACCACCAGAATCGAACCTTTATCTATTTAATTGCCAGACTTTGAACACGTTTTAAAGTTAATTGAGGCGCTTCCGAGTCTTTACGAGATTAGTGCGATACACGGGTTAGTGAGTCCGCCTGATAAATCTGTCGAGACTCATGAGAAAGTTGATTGGAGTTGCGTGTCTTTTTTTTTGGGTGTTTTAGTCTTTGATTTATGTTGGTCTTTGCGTAATAAAAAGTTTGTTGTGAGAATTCTCGTGTTTTTTGAGATTTTTTTACGTGAGCCTGCTTCTAGTTCTCATTGTCGTTCTCAATAACCGATCTATCGGCTCTTTCACTAGAGATAGATTTTTTTTATGTTTTAAATACATGATTTAGTACCTACTCTTTCTTTTCAGAACAAATAGAAAAAAATTGAACCAAACACTACCTACATTATTTTGTGGTTTAAAGCTTGGATATTTT
Source organism: Thalpophila matura (assembly GCA_948465475.1). Lineage (NCBI taxonomy): Eukaryota > Metazoa > Arthropoda > Insecta > Lepidoptera > Noctuidae > Thalpophila > Thalpophila matura. Next base: position 3,903,790 of record OX419196.1, read on the forward strand.
TTCTCTTTTCTTCCCTTCTAGTGATAGGTACTGTTTATTGACAGCATTCGCTTTACTAATTCAGTGTTTTCTACTTTGTTAAACGCATTTTTCCACCGAAATCCATACTAATTTATTTATTATATCATCGCCCAACTTTTAAAAACTCCTTTCACCTTAAAATCCCAAGAGACAACGAACCAATCACTCATCCTCATATTATTAATACACTTTATCCAATTTAATAATACTAACACGAATATTATTATTAATAATGCGGCGGCCATTACTGTCGTGACGTAACACCGTAAGCCTGTTGCGATTAATCCGTTGCATCTATTGTGTCACCACCCTAGTTCGTCACCCTAGTTTTTAAACCACTTAATATGCAGTTGTCAAAATACTTTTAAGACTCTTATTATAAGGGATTAAGGTTGAGGTTTGAATGCACTTTAGGGTATTTGACGGTAAATTGAGTTGTGAGGAATATGTTAGGGTCATAGACGAATCGTGTTTTCTGAACTGATTTTTTTAGATGTAATTTTTATATGTGATGGTATGGAATATAAATATGAGATAAGATCTCAGCTAAAATGAGATAAAATAAAATGAAACTATCAAGTGTAAGTAGACATTTCGTTTCATTAAATAGTTTATGTCATGCAGTTCCATGCTTAGGTCATCCATATACCTACCGCGAAACCAATAGCTATAGAATTGAAAAATATGATGAAAGGGATGCAAGAAAGATGTCGTCAAGAACAAACTGCAAACATTCTGAAACATTTGAGTGAGATTCGATCAATAGTGATATCAGTCTTGATTGTGAAACGCGCCTAAAACTCCTAGATAGAACCACACTTAAGCCCGTTTTTACTAAAGATACACCTGAATGTAATGCTTAAACATTAAAAGGGAGTTAACGCAAAAAAACATTTCACCAACCACTAAACGACAACTGAAAGTCCATAGTTGTCACCCAGTGGTTGGTCAAATGTTTACTCTTCCTGTTGTGAAATGGTAACTCCTTTTAATATTTAGGCGTTACATTTTAGTTGTCCCCTAGTGTTAGTGAAAACGGGCATTAGACTGCTTTATCCACACTTCTAGACCATAACTTCATTAAGGTGCTGTTAAACGGGCTAGTTTTTTGACAATTTCTTGCTGCAATTGTATAGCCGTGATTTGAGATCTACATATATCGTACAGCAGTTATTGTGATGTACCATCATTTAATTTCATTGCAATATCGCTAGGGTATACTGCAAGATTGCGGCAATTGTTGTACTGAGTTGCACGATATAGATCTCAACTCACGGCTATACAATTGCAGCAAGAAATTGTCAAAATACTAGCTCGTTTAACAGCACCTTTAGGATATTACAACTGAAGAGAAGCTTCGATTCCAAGAGGCAGTCGCTACATCTATTACTCTATTGACACGAGGGTGACAATCAGATTACCGCAGCGTTCCGATTGGTCGACAACTCTGACGTCACGGGCCGTCCGGTCACGCCTACCCACGCTCGAATTACCGGATTAGAATGTCCGGCACTGTCCGATACTCTGTTGTTCGTAGGAAGTTGCCCATTGGCCGGCTCGGTACCAACAATCGATTCTAAGAACAATTTGCATACTCGATTATCGTAATTCGTAATCGGCTAAGTTAAAAACGTTGCAGAATGACGAGTACACTTGATAGAAAAGTTCTGTAAATAAAATATTTGATTAGAGCTATTCCTTAGTTATAAAAACCTTATCAAAGTAGCAAACGCCAAAAGTTACGAACTGTACAAGGCACTATATTTTTTTCCTTCACAAGTTAGTATCACTCTGTAAACTCGCAAGTTCGCATAGAACAAGAATAATTGAAATAAAAGTTTTTTGAGCCGATAGTAGATATACTTTTTAGGTGCACAGTAGATATAAAAAATACATATACTTACGGGATATGTAATATACAGGGTGGCAGGTTAAACAGTGGAAATATTTTAAGGGGTCACAACACTGAAATCGCGAAAAAAAATCAGCTGTTCATGCATACATTTTGTTGAGTTATATGAACACAAATGTATGGAACAGCTGATTTTTCTTTCGCGATTTCTGAGTTGGTCCCATAGTAAAAGTTGTTCATAATGATGAGTACCTACAATGAGCCCTTAAAATATTTCCACTGTCTTACCTGCCACCCTGTATATTATATGAAACTTGAGGTAACAGTAGGTTACCGTACAAAACAATAAAATAAAAATTGTGAACTTGAAGAAAGTTCTTCATATTCAGCCCACGAACATTTTCATTCAACCCTGCTTGTTACCACTATACCCGCTACCAACATTGTCGACCCATCTTGACCATCCATACCCTTTTCAACATCAGAAGTATCAGCCGGCCTAGCATGACCACGATAGAAACGGGGTTTGTCTACAGAAAAATAGACAAAGTGACAGATTGTAGGAATATTTCTACCGTAATGAAAAGAAGAAATGTTTCTATTCTTCAGTAGAAAAATTCTGATAAACCAAGCACGGATCGCCGCGTGCTCGGGCAGAAGAGATAACGATTTTATAGTAAGAACTTTGTCTATTCTTTGATAAAAATAGAGATAGAATTGGTCATGCTGAGCGTGCAAGTTGGATGTACACATCCGCCCAAAATCACTTTTTGGAATGGGCTTATATGGTTCTATTTCTCTTTTAAACCCACTGACTCTGGTTTTCCATTCTCTATCCACTAATGTCCGTTCCCAATAACCGAATTATGGGCGCTTTTAGAGATATATTTTTGACATAAGCTCTATAGAAGTAATGTCATAAATCTATCTCTAGAAGGGTAAAGAAAGAGCCGATAGATCGGTTATTCGGAACAGCCATAGGGAAATATATAAGTCAATAAAGATCAGATCTGAAGTCTTCCTAATATAAAATAGTGAATTTTATTTTTGCAGACCTGAAAACCTTAATTTTGATCCGACCTAATGCATCTAACGTCGTAATAGATAACACTATTTCAATACAATTAATATTAAATCTTGATTCAACCTTAAAATAAAATATCTCAAAAGATTTGAGAACGCGACTCCCGTCGGCGTCGGAAGGCTCCCGTTGAAAAGTTAAACGCATGCGTCAAGTCTCTTACGGAAAGTTTTTTTTTTATTCTTAGACCCAGTACAAAATGTAAAGTATAGTTCATACTTGCACAATAGCAAAGACTATACTTAATTCCACTTCGGGCAGATTTTTCCATCGTCAGATAACTTTAACCAAGTAAAAAGATAATTTGTCTGATGACGGAACCTCAGCATAAGCAAACAAAACACAAATGAAATCAAAAAGACAATACAAGTGATACAACAAAATGTTAAAGATGCGCTAATTTGTTTGACCCATATCCCAATTTAACTATCAACAATATCAACAAATTAAGCTTCAAATCAACTTAGAACAGAACCGAATTTCAAGCATATTTTCATCTTTCTCAAAACTACATTCAAGATCAAATTCTGATCCATCTTACAACCAAGAACTATCTCTACAACATTGTCATCTTTTTTCCGTGTCATTCTCATAACCTTTACCAAAGCATTCTTGTTCGACGAACAATCTAGACTGAAAAAAGTCCTAGCTAAAATACTGTTCGCATTCCGAGCCTGGGTTTGGGCTACAGTGGCCGCGTAATTGCGCCTGGCGCCGTCTGTTGCCTTGTTCCTTTTTTGACCCTGAGGCCCTTAAGGTCCTTTTTTTACTCCATTTTGCTCCCCGTTTGTTGGTTTTGGGAATTAGCATGTCTTATTAACATAACTGTCTGATAAGAGATTGGTGTTTTAACAGCTTGGGAGTGAGTGGATGTGGGACTTTCGTTTTCGATTCTTATAGGATTCGTGTCATTTGATCATTTGGATTTTGATGTTCCCAAAATAACTGTATTTATTTTTGGTATTGAGGACTCTTGCAAATGCTTTACTACCTAAGCAGATAATAACACGTCCAAAACCACCAATTTGGCCATCCCATTCACCAAACCAAGCTCAACCCATAAATCAACCGTCCAGTTAAAGTTTTAAACCAACAGATAAAATATGCGTCTGCGTCGGTCACCGAATCGGTAATATTGTTAACAAGGAGTAAAATAACTACACAGAGGAAACCAAAACGAGAATTATGCATCATCTCGGGAATTTCTCAATAAGAGGTGTACGCGTGGGGCCGAGCACGCCCCGCGGCGCGCCACCGGCGCCTGCGCCGCCGTCCCGCTCGCGCATGCGCCGCGCGTCCCGCACAGCCGCGCGGGTGGCGGCGCGCGCCCTCCCCGCTAACCCACCTTTAAATACAGACCTCGCAACCTATATCATTAATCTATTACCAACCTCATATCGTGCGCTCGTGTATGTGAAGTCAAAAAAAGAATTCTTTTTTTTCAATAGAATCCGTTGTCGGTCCCGGTGAAAGGTAACGATGGTATGAGAACGATATTCGGTTTTATGGCGCTTAATTAGCGTTGATCTTTCGCTCTGTCGGCGTCTCGTCGCGGCGGAGGGCTGCCTTATAAGTCTACGGTTCGCCTTTATTGGCCAATATCTTCGGACGGGATCGTAGATACTTCAACTAGATGTCATGCTGGGTTCGTGAGTGGTTTTAAAAAAGGTCTATCATTACTTGCGAATAATGTGAGTCCTTTAGCTGACTTTGTTGGACCTGATGTTCAATGTTATGGGTGTCGTGGTCGCGCCCGCGGCGTTCGTTGCGCCTGCGCTGCGTCCATTCATATTTCGTACAACTGCTCTATAATTACAGCTTACGGAACTCTCGTGATCGTTGGCTGATTAAGCTCTTGACATAATGCTTTTCGTTTAAAAATTGTTTGTCGCATTTTGTGGACATTATTTGTCAACATGTTGAGAGATTTTTATTCAATTCACCAGTAAAATATCATCAATTCAGAGATAAACGTAACAGCAGCAACTACTTAATTAACATAGCTGTTAACGAGGTAGATTTGAGAGACAAAGTTGAAATTCAGCTTTACAAAGCTGCATCGAGAAAAAATCCTCAATTGATTGCGTCCGCCGAGCCTAGGCTGCCTGTATTATCTGAGGCCTACAATTTCCTATAAACACAGCTCAACTAACAGTAAATTAAATTCTGATGTCGTAGTATTAAGTTGTAAACACTGTTTACTCACAATTACGGCTGGCACACCGGTTCTGTGGTTTTTAATAATTTACCAGCGGACGAGCGTGTTGTTAGATGCGATTGATGATTGATTTATGAAATATTTGCGGATGGGTCTTACCTGGTTTCTAATAAATTAATGTTTAAGTAAGTGATGTGTCTTTGGGTACCTAGATGTTTGTGGAATTTGTACAAAGCTCTTGATTAATGGGGAGGATTTGACAAAAGACTTTCATTTAAAATACGTTTCACTAGTTGATCGGCAATGCAAACACTTCTCCTTCGTTTTTAACGATTTGGGGGCAATAAAACTGAGGAGGACCCTCAGATCATAGAAACAAGGGAGGACCCGATTAATATGAAACTTTAATTAACTTAGCTTATAAAGGATCAGGCTAAGTAAACCACCATCAGCAACTTATTTGACAGATCATTTCATAGAAATTCCGCTTCTTGTTTTAGGGTTTCGTACCTCAAAAGGAAAAAAGGAGCCCTCATAGGATCATTTCGTTGTTCGTCTGTCTGTCGGTCTGCCTGTCTGTCAGAAGAGACAGATAGACTGTATAAAATTGCAACAATATTTCTCTTCGCAACCTTTCGGCCCATGCTTGTTTGTACCTTATTGTACCTCATACGGTTTGATCTTCACTTTTCTTCATCAATGAATAGCCCAGCCAAGTTATTAATAGACCTTAACCTTACCATAACCGTGACGCTAGTCCCCGAATGTCTCTCAACAAATGGCTTTTCCCCCGAGGCCCCCAAATAAAAAGGGGCAATTACGTCCGCGTATAATATTATAATTTATGCAACATAACATGTTTATATTTATTTTATACTGAGAATCCAGTGAGCCGTTGAAATTTTGATACTTTTCGGATATACCGAACATGTTAATCTCTGTTTTTGGATATCAGCTGCGAGAGATCCCATCGTTACAGCCTGAGGGCATGGGGTAACGTGTTGCTTATAATAACCAGTGATCAATCTATGGAAAGGGTTTATTTTTCAGTAAATAGCTTGGTAGACATGATTACGATCTTTGTGTAAGGGAATCCTTTCAAAATGGCTGCCATAGCTACCGAACGTCGCACTAGTTCTGAAAATAAAATACAGGCTGAAACGTCTGTAAACTCATTCATAGTATTTTTTTTTCCGCGGTTGTAACTTTTTTACTACTACGGCCGTACCTCATCGGTCAAGGTCAAGGACTGACCGCGGCAAGCGCAGCTTAACCTCGCAGATCGATCGATCAGCGCGGCTGTCATTTAGCCACGAGCCTCTCGGCGCACATGAACAACGCAAATGAATGACTAACGGCACTCGAGATACGTAGCTTGGCAACTCTTGGCTAGGTACCTAATTTGTTTGGCGACCTTTGGTTGCCAGAGGTAGCCAAGTTTACGCTCCCGGCGACGTCGCCACAGCCTGGTGAGGTACGATCCTTACTGTGTTTATTCCAATGCTTTTGCTAGAGTCTATTTTTCTGATCTGTTTCGACCCTTCACAAGACGTACAGAATAAACGTAATTCTTTAGGATTAACAGAAACAATTGTCAGTTGTTGTAATTAAAAACCTACATTATGAAGTATTTTGGTAATTCCTCTGAAACTCCTCACAAAGTCGCTTAATGTCTACAGCTCTTCAAATATAGAAATACGTGTAAAATTATTGATAGTATATAACCAGAATCAGTAATGCCGAAGGAAATTACACCTATTTCCTAACCAAAACATAAAATAAAACATCCTATACAATTTAGAAATACAACAACAAAAAAGAAAGCCAAGTCCACCACCAAATGACAGCTGTATCAAGAACAAGATAAATATCTATAAATACGTTATGTTTTATTATAAGTATAAGTTACTTCGCATAATGACTGCCCCACGCACAGACCAGTTACCACATAAATACTTGTATATTTTTAATGCTTTATGATAAAATAAACTTTTTTTTGCAACACCGATTAGCACGTGCGTTGCCGATCCTTTAAAATGAGGATTCGCTACGCCGACTACTTAGGAGACAAGTAGAACCCCTGCCCCCTGCATTGCCTTATGTAATTTAATATCAACAATTTATCTCTTCCATTGTATCTTCAATTCTCTTAAGTAATGTCAAAAACGTATATCTTCCATTGCATCTTCCATTGTCTTATGTAATGTCAAAAAAATATTTCTTTCATTGCATCTTCCATTGCTTTATGTAATATCAACAATTTATTTCTTCCATTGCCTTATGGCTGTTTCCAATAACCAATCTATCGGCTCTTAACCCTACTAGAGATAATTTTTTGACATTACCTAGTACGTAAGGAAATGCAAGAGATACATTTTTGACATTACTTCTAAATAACTTATGTAAAAAATCGATCTCTAGTATGGAAAAGAGCCAATAGATCGGTCATTGGGATCAGCCATAAGGCAATGGAAGATGGAGGAGGCCTATGGCAAGAGGCACACTGAGATATTCTATAAACGATACAAACTTCGACAGCAAACAAATGTTTAGGATAAACGACTTATTGATTGATTGAATTTGTAACAAGCTTCTGCCCATTGATAGCTTAAAAATCTTTAACATTTCGAATTCTATTCTGGGATAAAGAATATTTATTTAGTTATCACAGCCACAACTTCATTATGTACAGAATATTATACCCAATGCAGTAGTGTGTGGTGCTTATCTAAATGCAAAACATAAAACTTATAATATGATTTTTGTAAATTCAATCAAGGAGCAGGAAAATAAATACAATCCTCTCAGCAATGTCATTCAGTGTATTCAAGGCGCAAAATGATTATTGATAGGAAACGTTTACTTGTTTGACTAAAAATAAACTGTTTATGAATCCTAATCACTACATGCACTACTAATGAAAAACTAATGCCATGAATTTCAATCTTAACAAGTGTGTAAAGATAATGAAACAATAAAAACAATACTTTTTACATAGATACATACTAACAGATACAGGTTAAACACTATACCCTCCTTTGGGCTTCTCCGCAGTCGGGAAAAAATATAATAGTTTTATTTCGACACGAAAAACAATGACATAATATTCAGACGAAAAAAAAAACAAATAAAGACAAAAATGACGTCCATATCCGGCGAAACCGATCAAAATTCAAAAAACGTTCACAAAAATTGTAAACGTAAATCAGAAAACGACGGGCAAGTTCTTTCCACCATAATTAAAGTAATTTAGCACTCTCTGTCTCGAACCTGCTCTGTCCAATGTTTGTTTTGCAGGCGAGAACTGAGCACAACCTATTATTACCATCTCGTTATACTTTTTAACGTCCAGGAGTAGTCAACGTTTGGTTTACTAAGAAAATATTATAAGTTTGATGTTTAGAAGTAATTTCTTGCACGCTATTTGTTTTAAATGCTGTTGACGGTTTAATGCCTTGACGCGCCTAGTTTTCGTAAACTTAGCTCGGCTTGGAATATTTTTTACGACTGGCAACTTATTTTCAAAATTGTTTTAGCAGCTACATAATTAATTGTTTTAGCTGAAATAGAATAATATAGTTTATTAACAGCACATACAGGACCGATAATCGTGGTGACATCTTTCGGCTGATTATATGATGGCTTAATGACTTATGAATAGCGTTATTTACCAAATAATCTCAGGAGATCACAATTCAATTCACCCGTCACAAGTGAACCGCAAGTTGGTAACCTCCGCCGCTAACATTAAGTTCGATCGCCGGCGGCGCGGGCGCATCCAGTAAAAACGTGTTGTTATTATTAATAATCTCGTTCATTGAGAACACTCGAGCGTGCTTGTTAAGCTATGAAGCTCTTCTAAGAAATGTACCTATAGGACCCTCCACGATGACACCTCAAAAGCAGTTCTTTTGGTGGTTTTCAGTCTAACGACCTTGACCTTCATCCTATTTTCTAGCTTTTTAGCAGAATGGGTGCCTTTATTGGTATCAACTTCTGGATGAACATAATCGATTCTGTCATCTATTACATAATTTAGCTTACCCGTGAGTTTCGATACCATGTTATTAATTCTAAGAAAGAAAAACGATTATTGGACAGACTATTATTTCTGAATGAAGCTGACTTACCTTAGTGTAGTATTTCCAAGGTGACTTCTATATTTTTTATTTTTTTTTTTGTTTGGTGCCACTATTTCAGAACGTTTAATAATAATGAATGATCCACAATGCAGGAAGTGCATGGTCATGGTTCCTCTTAGGAAATAAGGATAACCAACTACTGTATTTTATGAATCTGCAAGCGGCATTCAACTTTAGGGTGGTACACCACTTTCTTGGCCGACTGTACCCCAAATGTGCACTATGGGGGATTTTTTGAAATTCAATTCCTAAAGGGGTGAGACAAGGCTGCTGTAATACCTAGTAATATCATGCTGCCAAAGTTTGCAATAGACTCACCACAATAATTAAATGAATTTAATAATTAGTATTAAAACTAAAATTCTATTTTTTACTTTTTTCTTTGTTAAATGTATAATTTCCAGATTTTTTTTATTTGTACCGATGGGCGATCGACCAGCAAATGACAAAACTAATGACACCCATAACTCTGCTTACCCCCTTAGAAAAGGAGCGCAAACCCCGTCAGGCGATAAGAGCCTTTATTCTAAAGTAACTAAAGTACGTTTTTTCTCCTTCGTAGGAGCTCATCTATTGCCAAAGTCAACGGATGTTGTCAAAGTTGCTGTGGCCCAACGCGGGCCCTAGTGCGCCCAGAGAACCCCACTCAGACCATTTGGTTAGTAGACATTTTGTTTTATTTAAAAAAATAACATTTGACAAAGAAAAAATATCATTTTTTCTCCATAAAAGTTGATGAGCGCTGACTTTAGAAAAAAAGTAAAAATAAATTATATTTCCACTTGGTAGCCACTGATTTTTAAAGTGACGTAACGAGTTAACCAAAAGGTTTCGAACTCCTGACTCCAGTAAAGTTTAAAAGTAAAAAACAATTATTGTTGTAAAAATACATATATAACAACGAATGTAATAATTTATCTATATACTAGTTTTTATTATAATTATTTACACTTGATCTGTTCTAAAAAAAATATTTTTCCAAAAATTAATTCAACGTTTTCCATAATACGAGTCTTAAAAGGGCTCCAGATAAAATAATGTTTTTAAATGGCTGACAAGCTATGACGTATGAAGTCATTGTCCAATCACATTTAAGATAAATGGTCAATTTCTTACACGCACGTTTGGGTTTTACAGGTCGAACAAAAAGTTTTAAAGTTTTTACTATGTACGCACCTATGTTATGTACCTACCTACTTCAATTAACGAAACAAAGAACTTCCTAACTTTTTGTATTTTTTAAATTTCGAACACTATTTTAATCGTCGCCAATAAAGGATAAAAAAAATCTCAATTCAAAATTCAATTATTCTACAATTATGTAGAAAAAAATAATTTTGCAAAGTTTTTTATATACAAACAAGATAACTGAATTCAAGGAATCATTTTACATTATTCAGTTTTTTTGTAAGTACAGTATACTGGCAAACTTCAATTTTATTCCTTGGCTATAATTGCTATAAAGATGATGATGGAAAAATCAGCCCTAAATTAATATTAATGTGTAATGTATAATGTATTAAATTGAAAGATGCGAATCTCGAGTACATAAGTATCTACCACCTGCCTCTATCTACCAAGTTGTAAAAAGTTTTAAAATCAATGGAAATAAATTTGTTATAATAATGAAGATAAGTGCATAGCTTGTCAAGGCCTGCTTGAAGTTTTCAGATAGTGCCAGGAACTTATTAATTTTTCTAGTAATATTATTAACACAGCTATTCCTATGTCCCTACGATAAGGTTTCCTGTGTGCTATAGTTTTTGATTAAGACTCGAAGATAAGAAAAAAATATTTTTTATCGAATGTGATGTCTACCCTACTAAAAAGTTAGGACCAGAGACTTAATTTAAATAGTCCCTGAAAAATATGTCTCAAATCCTTGACTTAGAGTACATTTTTCAAGGGTTCAAGTCCCAAACCCTTCATTGACATAATATCTGAATGCTCCTTCTCTACTCCTCCACCGAAAATGCCGGGGTTAACCCGCGTGATGTATGTCTTCCCATATAAACGTTTTACGGAAACCGTGTAAAGGACCCGAAAAGGGTCTAAAATGCCCTTCATAAATAATAGAATCATTAACATCTGCTGTTATGACGGGATCATCAATTTTTTGCCTCCAAAATAGTTAGCCGTTACTCAAATAGCTTTGGGCGTTCCTAGACAATATATTGTGACGGTTATTTTTTTAATTTTCGAACAGTAATCAGAGAGTTTTCAGTTTTTAATTGTATTAATTTTTAAACACTTTTTTGTTTCTTAGTTATTACGATTTGGCCAAAACTTGCTGGTTTGGTTCTAAGACTGAAGAATAACTTTAAAATAAATCTAAAAATTAAGAAAACTGACGATAACATTAAGAGAGTAAAGTTACGAAACTTCTTTCGATATCCCGATTAGCCTCTAGTACCGTAAACCAAAAAAAAATCTAAAATAACGGTACTATAAAATAATCATGATTCATACAAAATCTCCCATACACCATACACCCACGGCTATGAGCATTTAAGGGTAATTTTCGCTACAGAAATTGTTATTAAAGTTGGTGATCGCATACCTTAACCGTGTTCGTAGAGACACCATACATGCGGTCTATTATGGATTTTTTTTTTCTCAATAACAGCTTGTGAGGTCTTTATATGGCCTAGTGTATACGCGAGTCTATGCCTGTCATTCTTCTTTATTTAATATAACCGTTTGTTGGCCTATTAGCAGGCCATTTGTCACGTAACGTGTTTATTGATCTGATAGTTTCTTTGGAAAAACGGAAACTCGTTTTTTACCCGACTGCGGTGAAGCCCAAAAGGAGGGTTATTAACATGGTTATTAACCCGTATGTTAGTATGTTTTTCAGTGGTATGCTTCGGTATTATTTTATTAATAAATAGGTACGCGACCAAAACTCACACCATTTTAATTAAGTAGGTACCTAGGTACCAGAAAAAATGAATGGATACATAGGTAACCATTTTTGATTTTCCTATTATTAAAATGAAATCAAAATTTTTGTTTAATTACATATTCGACGGAGTTATTCGCTGTGTTTTATTTGGAAAATATTTTTTATATATTTCTGGCTATGTAATAAAGTGCTTGTTTGGTATTTGCCATAGACAAATTAAGCAACCATTAAAATAGCTGTATAATTTTTGCATTTCTTGTAGACGCCTTAATATTTTTTTCTGATTTTTATAAGTTGTTTTAACCTGTCATAAATCCAGGAGAAAGAATTATACGTAAATGTATATCTTTAAGCCAGTATTCTGACACGACAATTTTCTCACACATTGATTCTTAACAATGATGACATTTGATGTTATCTGTACTATTATTTTCTACATCAATATTAGCTTTTTATGGTTCCGTAGCCAAATGGCAAAAACAAACCTTATAATTTTGTCGTGTCCATATGGCACAACCATTTTACTCGGAAGACTATCGGCACTTCCAAGATGAAATTACCCAAGTCTGTAAACCGCCAAGGAATATAGTAAAATAACGAAAATAATATTTAGGAGTTGGAACCATGAAGATTTCTAAGTTACTTTTTTATATTAGTACATACTTGGTATGTGCTTCTAAAATCGTAAAAAGTGTCTTCCCACCCCGTTACCTTCTCGATCTCGATTATGGGGTGGAAAATACTGAAAAAAAATGAGAGGGTAGAATTTAAAAAAAAAACAACGAAAATTGGATTGAATGTGTTGTATAGTTCTTGAATTTAAACCGCTAAAATAACTTTATATTTCTTAAAAATATTAAATTTACATTAACACTTGCGGTCGGAAACTGAAATACTCCTTGCTACGGAACCCTTCAGTGCGTGGTCTGACACACACTTAGCCGGATTTTTTATTATATTTCTTTACAAGTACATTACATAACCATTAATTACCAGTTCTCACATTCTTATGACTTTTTAATTAATGCAGTACATATTAATTAAAAACATTTGCAATCTTTACAGTTTGTAGATACCTATTGCACGTACTCTTTACAAAAAATATTTTATTTTATTCCTGTTACAATCTCATCTTGATATAAAATGTAGTAACTTAGATTTTTATAAGAAAATGTATTCATAATGGCACGTGTAAAAACTGAACATTGTTACACATTGAGTCAGTGAAATAACATCAATTTTATGATTTAGCAATGTTGACGTCAAAACGTGAGAAATTCATTTTGTTTAAAACAATAATTATTTTATTTCCTTAATTTTTTTTTAAAGTGACACCTAAATATAGTTTTGCACGATTATTCACACATTTCAATTAATTTTATAGGTAGGTTATATTTCGTTTAAATGTATTAATTACATGGTCATTTGCCTGCTTTAACATACAGTTAAATAAATATAACTACATAGTTACTTTACGTTATTATTTCTTAATTTAGTTGCTACCCAGTTTTTTTTAGCAATTTAGCATTCATGCAATATGAAACTTAAACAACAATAATTAATTTTGTTCCTATCTAATTGATTTTACCTACTGGATCTATCAGTAAAGTCTGACAAATATCATAACTAGCTAATCGACTGGTTACCAGTTCTTACTCATTCCTATCAACAGCTTCAGTTAACCAGTCGTGAACCTAAAGAACGTTAACCGTCTCAAAGGTCCAAAATAAATAATTACGTCTCGATGCAATAATTCAACATGGTCACTCTACGGGCCGGAGGCGCCAACGATAATCACACCAAGGTGTCTGCAGCCTAATTATATGGACGCGTACTCTTCAACCAACACAAATATTTGTTAAACCGACCCACATCAAAGAAAATACCACTTTACCTCATAGAAATAGAGTCCATTCTCCCATGTTCGTAAATCACCTCGTTAAAGAATAGCCAAAAAAAAGGTTGGCCTCGAAATTGGCGTAAAAACTTAGTTAATTATGAAATGATTAGGGGTTTGTTCCCAAAACTAACAGGCGTTTGTTATAGATTAGGTAATAAATAGTTATATTGTCGTTAGTTGTTTGTTTTTGTGAATGACATGTGTTTGTGAAGTTCGTAATTGGGTGTATAATGGTCGGACTGTATGGTGCTTTTTTAAATTAAGGTGATTATGTATGAGGCAAAGGAAATTATGTGTCAGCTGTTTGACCTCTATGGTGAACTTGTTAGGCCGAACTAGAAATTCGTTCGAAAAAAATTTTATGCTTTTTGCAGAACGCCTGCGTAAAACAGGTAAAACTTTAAGTTTATTTAGCTTTTTACAACAATGTTTTGGTAGATTTCAGTCTTATACGTATAGCCATAGAACCTAATGTATACAGGGTAAAATTAAAACCAGTGCGGATATTTTAGGAGGTGAAAGTACTCATGAATATGATCAACTTTTATTATGGGACCGACACTGAAATATGAAAAAAAAAAACCGGCCAAGTGCGAGTCGTACTCGCGCACCGAGGGTTCCGTATCATTTTTGGATGTATAAAGTGAAAAAATCCGGACCGCATAACTAAGTTTGTTTGTGAAGGAATTTTGATGATTTTGAAAAAACTGTACTAGTTAGGAACATTGTTTTATTTTTGGTGCAATATTTGGGTCAATTCCTATCAACTCTAATTATTTCAGATTTTTCGCCCCGCAAACTTCGGAGATAAGGGGGGGGAATGGTATTTTTTTGGTCATTTTTCATCATATGTCGAAAACTGTGAGACGTAAAATTAAATAAAAATATATTTTGAAATGTGCAGATCAAGCCCTTTCATATGATATGTCATTTGACCTAGTAACCCCACTTTGAAATTTCAGACCCCCACTCCGGCCCCTTTTGCAATAAAAATAAAAATATTAATATTTTTGGACTTTTTTCATTTGCAATATAGTTGAACAAGCATTCTGTATAACTGTTCCAAATTTCAAGTCTATAGCATATAGTAGTTACTGAAATAAGCCGGTGTGACAGACAGACAGACAGACAGACAGACGAAGTCGCACCATAAGGGTTCCTTTTTTACCATTTTGGTACGGAACCCTAAAAATCAGCTGCTCCATACAGTCAGTCATATATTTCAGTGTCGGTCCCATAATTAAAGTTGATCATATTCATGAGTACTTTCACCTTCAAAAATATCCGCACTGGTTTTAATTTTACCCTGTATAGTATGACTAATTGTCATCATTTATGTGTTAGGTATCAATTTTATCATTAAATATTATAAACTGATGCAGTCCAAAAGTTGTTAATCCGATTTTTACTTAAATAACTATAAAGAAGATGACCACTTTTTTTCTCAAACCAAACGTAAAAGAAAAATAGTAGAGGGGGTTGTTTTTCTTGGAACATCGTATCGTTTTAAGGCTCCGATCAATCACGGAGCCAATCAATTAGGGGTGGATTCGCTACCCCTCACCTAGGGTTAGCAAATTATAGGTTTGAATCAGTTGTCTTTATTAAGGTTTGCAGTTTAAGTGAGGTAATCAGAGATTGCCGGTAATTTATTAGTCTAGAGATGCTCTAAAGTACCTACTAAATGAAGCATTTAATAATAAGTATAATTATTATATAACACATTCCAATTATAGAAATAATTTTATTATGAACTTGAAACAACACAATCCATGTCAGTATTGATGCTTCATATCAAAGTGATTCTATAAGAGTTCCGTTTTTCCTTTGAGGTACGGAACCCTAAAAAATAGAAAAATCTTTTCTGAAGAACAACTATTTCCTATCACAATCTAACAAACCTCATGCTTTCTAAACTTTTTTGTCTTTCAAAGTCGTCACTTTTTTTTTTAATATTCTTTTTTCTGATCTATCAACCCTAGCCCCCGTTATATCGCGGTAGCTAGCCCATGGGATTAGCTATGGATGCCGTCGTAA
The DNA here is from genome assembly GCA_948465475.1 of Thalpophila matura. Lineage (NCBI taxonomy): Eukaryota > Metazoa > Arthropoda > Insecta > Lepidoptera > Noctuidae > Thalpophila > Thalpophila matura. The sequence continues at coordinate 3,919,886 of OX419196.1, forward strand.
GCGTGTCAGTTCCCATAACCTATCTGTTGTTATGTAGGATATCGGTTACCGTCTCAGATCATAGAAACAAGGAGATATGCCATCATAGCAAATTAGTACCGGAACAACTGATGCCACTTTTAGTACATTTTCGACACAATTACGCGCATAATTAAGCGCTCCTTGTGAATAAAAAGATCTCCCACGCATTAAACATTCCGCACATCCTCAATCTAACACTGTTAATCGTCACTCAACACTAGCACTAAACTAAAACACTGTATTTATACCATCGATCGTGTTCGGTTCGTCGCCAGCGCGTACGTTTTTAATATGAGCAATTTGCTCAAGATCAGGCATCAAGCTCGATAGCGCCTTGGCACATCTCCCTTGTTTCTATGATCTGAGGTTACCGTTTATTGCATATGCCAGTAAAAAAGTCTATATGTTTTATGGTAGAGTTGTATGTATTTTGAAAACCAGTGACTTCTAAAAGGTTTTTAGATAATGTTGACTAACTTTTGCTCACTACTTCGTCCGCGTGACCCACTGTGCATTTTTTCGGGATAAAAAGTACTTAGTCTATAGCACTCAGGGATAACGTAGCTTCCTATTAGTGAATGATTTTTTTAGAATCTGATCAATAGTTCCGGAGATTGCGTCATACTCACGAACTTACAAACTTTACCTCTTGATAACGTCAGGATAGAGGTTTAGAGGATAAAAAGTTTTAAAATCTACTTAAGTCTGCTACAGGATCATTTATTATGACATAGTGTTCAGTTATTTTGCTTTAGGAAGAAAATAAGGATTGCAATGTCAGTTAATTTAATATTATTCTCCACTGACCATTCCTTTGCAATACTTAACCTCAAAACTATTTCACCAATGCTTTTATTTTAATTTTTTCTGAAATTTATACAGCGACAAAGCGTGGGTACATACCTAGCTATACTGTCACCAATTACAAAAAATAACGTCTCAATTGATTTATACCATACTAATTAATTGATTAACCACAAAAGATAAAAAAAGATCAGGAAGTGAGATAACCACTCGAATTTTCATAATTATTAATTTTGATACAAATATAAAATATTATTAACGATCAATTTTCAATCTAAATGCTAAAAAATAAGGTTTATTTTCGTGGAAATGGGGAGGTTTTCGTAACGAATGCGCAGGCGCATCGGTCGACATAGTTGCGCGTTTTCGACGGCAGGTGGCGCCTCGCCATTGATCATATAATTTTATGAGGCCCGAACTCATTTATTATAGTTATAAATATAAAGGAGGTTCGTTTGTTTTGTTCAAGTATTGAATTAGGCTTTGTATTCCAAATGACGGGTTATCAATTTGTTTTTAAGACTCCATTGTACCTATTATTGCAAGTAGTTTGCTCGGTCAATAATAAATTTCAGTCAGTCCACTGCTGGACTTCTATTCTGGACAAACTGCGCCACAACACCTAGGTGAGATTACTAATGTTAAGTTAAAGCAAGTACCAAGTGCACCTGCTTAGGCTTAGCATTATTCCTGTCACTATCGCACAGCTGTCAAACTACGAGTGCTAGATAGAGACGAGAATACATCTAAGCCAAAGCACGTGCTGATAAGTAACGTTTATTTATCTCGGCCCTAGTTCGCCACCTTCCACATCCAGTCTATTCCGGCTGCCTTTTTGAGGTTGTTGGTAGTTTTATTTCTAAACTTTCTCTATGCCAAAATCTGCTCATCACAAAAGAGTTTATGAAAGATAATATTTACCAGCGAATCTTTCATCTAACCGTTCCATTAACGCCTTTTCATTTCAACATTAAAATGTGGAACATACCACATGGCGCCTGTCATTATTCTTCACATCAACCTGATCCTTCATTAAACCGACTGTGTTTAAAACGACAGCTCTTACAAAAATGGTTGTTTATCCCATCACCATTATAGGTAGAACTCTCTCGTTTTGTCCCGTGTTTGATATGACAGCTCTTGACAAAATGGTCGTTCGTAGTGATTTTATACTTAAGGATGGATGGAAGCTTTTATAGTTTTATATCTAGTGTTGTATATTTAGGTATGTTTAATGAATGGTGTACTTCTAACAGTCTTTTTAAGTTACAATTTTCTAGATAGTGCATGTGGAAATTACTTAATATCTAATACCTACTTCCCGTGTAATCGTTATTATCATTGCTTAGCTTGTCTTTATTTGTATTCAGTTTAGTTACTATTTTCATATTAGGTACCTATACAGGTTGTTGATTTAGTCACCTGCAATTTTTAAGGGGTGTCTCACTCGTCATACTGAATAAACCTTTCCTATAAGACCAATGTTCAATTCGTGAAAAAATTTAAACAACTTTTCATACATTCTCATTACTTTTGTATTATTTTGCCAAAATTTGGTTAATTTTTTTGACAAATCGGATAGGAAAAGTTGTTCAGTATGACCGGTAGAATCACCCCTTTAAAAATTGCAGGTGACTAAGGCTCATATTACAAAATGATACTCAAGCACAGATCTCGACTTATGCATAGATTTGAAGCCATTTGATTAGTTGAAACTAGTTTTAAGCAGGTAATGCTTGAGTCTTGAGTTCAGTTCTGTACCTACTTAATACAAATCAGCAACCTGTGTATGTATGTTTGCAAAATATCTGTTATTGATGTTTCTATGTAGTTTATTTACTGGTCTTAGATTTTTGTCAAAAATGCGGGTTACGGAAAATGTAACCTTTCGTACCAGTCATTCCAGTACCGTCATGTAGGGTAATTTATTGGTCTTTTTAGTTATCCATAATAAGCAAATGACAATATAAGCAGGGTCCTTGGGAATTCCTTGACTGCCTTGTCCCTAACCAAACTGGTACGCGTCTTCTATAAATAGGACATTAGAAGAAGTGGCCCACCAAACTTCCTAGCAAGGCGTCTCTGTTTGTTGTGTTTTGTAAGGCTTAGCTAGTTTTTCAAGGCTTAGCTAATCTTACTAGGTAGACTTAGCTATTCTTGTAGAAACCATTATTCTGATGATGTTCTTACATGCTTTTTTATAATATAGTGGCAACCAGGCATACGGCGGATAGTAAGCGCCTGCCTTAGCCTATAAAACGCTTGCAACATCGAGTATTACATGCGCGTTACCGACCCTTTAAAATGAGGATTCGCTGTGCCGAGAGCTTAGGGCACAAGCAGGTCTCACTGTCAACACAGCGCATCCTCAGGAGCTCTGGCGACCTTCTCAAGACAGGAACACAACACTACCGAAGAGTAGCGTTATTTGGCTGTGGTATTCTGTAAAGTGAAGGTACTTCCCCAGTAGGACTGAGCAAGATACCCGCTATCGCCTACCATTAGGATGAATTATATGTGAAGTGTCAATTCACATAATCATTATTATATTTTGGTGACATTTTCATCTAAAATACTTGTAAATACAGTGTAATTCTTTCAACATTTAATATACCTCAACTTCAATTTATTCATCCTTTTAGCTTTTTTCACAGTGAATACACCACAGTACCATTTAGCCCGAGTGTACACAAATACAGATTACATTCGCCGTTAAAGGGTCTGCACACACCTCTGTTTGCGCGCCGGCCTGGTCAAACGTTAGCACTTCTGTGCTTACCTTTAAATCCTCACTACTTTTCATAGATTTCATTTTGGTCATTGTGATTTTTTTTTTAATTTCTTAATGTATTTATGGAAGTTTACTAAAAGAAAAATCTTTATTCTGCAATAGACACCTAGTATTGTAGCTTTTCATAATTTTATCTTCTCGGCGTTAAATTTCAGAGGTATTCCACTTTGAGCACCAATTCTAAGCGCACCAATGTTTTGCGCACCGTTTTTTATTTTTTTTATTCCACTTTCCGCACCGGTGAGACCATGCCGTCAGAGTAGTGTGTGGGTGAGTATAGTACTACTATCAATATGCTTTCCAGTACTTTATCCAAAACTAGAAAAATTGATTGATTGTCGATGTTTTATCGTAGGGTATGCACACCACTATACACAGATAAATTCTTTTGGTTCTCAAAGTGGAACAAAATATTACTATTTAAAGCAGTCCAGGGCACCGGTGCGGAAAGTAGAATAAAAAAAAATAAAAAAACGGTGCGCAAAACATTGGTGCGCTTAGAATTGGTGCTGAAAGTGGAATACCTCGAATTTCATTGCACTATGAGAGATTTTCAAGTGAGCTAAAAATGCTAATTCTGGGGGAGCCGCTAGGACCTGGGTTCTGAACTTGGGGGTAATTACCCCCTCGGGGATACAACAGCTACTCTGCGGGGGTACCTAATGTGGCTGGTTATCTTTATTATTTTAATGAAGCTGAAGAGTTTTTTTTGTTTGTTTGTAGGTATTATCTCTGAAACTACCAGTCGGATTCGAAAAAATATTTTTGTACTTATATGATAGCCAGATTCATGAGGAATAGTATAGGCTATTTAACATCACACTATGACTCTTGGGAGCCGAAGAAAAAGAAAAAAAGGTTGAAAGCGTGGGCGGATAAGTAATCCGATTTATTTGAAATGAAACGGCGAATGATACCGCGGGGCATAGCTATTAGATCTCTATTCAATTTTATTATCATTAATTAAAAACGAAACCCAACATTAAAAACCTTGTGACTGCGAAAACAATACCAACCTTAAGAACTCTATTTGTTTTTTTTTTTTTGTTTTTTTTTATGTCCTCTATGTGCATTTTATTATGATTAATAAAGACATTAAAGACGTATTTTCATATGATCACATTTTAATGGAGATGGGGGGGGGGGGGTAAATGGGTTTCCCTAACATACTAACAAGATTGAAAAAGTTAGAGACCGCTGCTCTAGGAAAATCTTGATATTAAGGCTTTGTAGTAGATGATTTCACACTCTCGTTGCACTGCTTATACTTACTATACAGGGTTATTGGAAAAACACTAACAAACTCTCAGGACCATAAACAACAACTTTCGTTTGACTTTAATAATTCACTAGATTTTATTTTCATAAAAAATTCAAAATTTTGCTTTTGGGTACAAAGCGCGGATACTCCTGGTTTAGGTACCTACCTACTTACTTCGAATTATTATTATGAATGACAGCGCACGGGAGACGTTAAGTAGTTATTTACTAAAAAATACAGATCTAAAACGTGTCCGATAGGTAGGTAGTACAAGAAAAACTTGAAAGTCTATTATGATATTAAATATATAAGAGATCTTCAAAAATCGAACGACCCGAGCGGGATTTGAACCCGCGACCTCTGCCGATCCGTGGCATTGCTCTGATTCCAACTGAGCTACCGGGTCACGCTCAAATCATTCGAAATTTGAATACCCCTTTTAACGCTTCATATAAAAAAATCAGCTGTTCCATACATTTTGTTGAGTTATGTGAACATAAATGTATGGAACAGCTAATTTTTTTTCACGATTTCAGGGTTGGTCCCAAAGTAAAAGTTGTTCATAGTGATGAGTACAATGACCCCTTTAAATATTACCACTGTCTAACCTGCCACCCTGTATAAGCTTTAAAACATCCAAGCCTTTGTCCTTTCGTAATCAAAACATATTATCATCTCTCAAACCTGCGTATAAAAAGGACCAGTTTCCTCACTTCAGACTGCTCCTGAGGATGCGCTGTATTGACAGCGGCAGACCTGCTTGACTCCTAAGAGCGTTTCCATAATTATTATCCGATATCGGTATCGGACGCCGATACGATATCGAGGTACATAAGTAAAATGTATGAAATATGTGCCTTTCACATTGTCCGCTCTGATGTCGGATCCACATCGGATCGATCGGATGATGTGGAAACGCTGTAAGCGGTTGATTGACCTGGGCCCCAATTCTGCTATTGCAATTGTGTATGAATGGTGTCATAATGACACCATAACGGTCAAAACCTAAGCGCTCATTGGCTTAGAGTAAGACTATCTGTTTCGTCATTGGTCAAAACTATGTCATTGAGAGACCATTCTGACACGATAACGACAATTGCATTAGCAGACTTGGGCCCCTGATTGCCACCATGGTCGTACAAAAATCAGAAATGAAGTAGTTGTGTTTTTTAAAACAACTCCAAGCTGTCAACATCCGATAGTTACCGGACACCTGTCCAAACTTCTTGGTATCAATCCTAAAGTCAGAACTATCAGGTGTCTTTGAAAAAACAAAGGTATTTAATGGGCACATCCATAGACCAATGTTTGCGTAGTGAGCAAAGAGGTTTTAGTTTTGTAGACTACTTGTGGCTTCCTGTTGTTAATGGTTCTTATTGTTTAATTAGACGTGGAGTAACTAAGGCAGTTATAATTGTACCGTACATCTCTATTTTTAGACAAGCTTGGGTAAAAGATTTAAATAGTACTTAACACTTTGAACGCCACGCCACCAGACACAATAGAAAATTTATTGTTTGTCGGTCACCGGTGACCGACACGGCGTTCAAAACTTTAAATACGCAAGTGTATAAATACAGAGCTTAACAAATAAGCAGCGACTTACTTTTCTTTTCAATTAGCTATGCAACCGATACCGATGCGGATACCGATACCGATATATTGATTTTTCCAATATATCGGTACCTATCAGCAATATTTAATTTTATTTGCCGATACATTTCAAACATCAACATCTTTTTTTATGTTTTTTAGGGTTCCGTACCTCAAAAGGAAAAACGGAACCCATAAAGGATCACTATGTTGTTGGTCTGTCCATATGTCAAGACCCTTAACGGGTGGAGGTATCTGCTCATAGATGGCACAACTAGAAGTATGTAATAGCGGCATCTTGCTCATAGATGGCATATATTTCGGTACCCTCAGGGTGCGAATCGCAATCACACTTGTTCAGTTTTTTTTATACGACGATGGTAGCAAACACTCTGTCAACACAGCGCATCCTCAGGAGCTCTGGTGACCTTACTCACCATAGGATTCCTATGGTGAGTAAGGTCACCAGAGCTCCTGAGGATGCGCTTCGGTAGTGTTGTGTTCCTATAATAGGAACACAACACTACCGAAAAATAGCGTTATTTGGCTGTGGTATTCTGTAAGGTGGAGGTACTTCCCCAGTCGAGCTGCTCCAGATTTGAGCTCTTGAAGGATATCTCCCGCTACCTCTCATGAATCAATAATAGGTAATCTGTAATATTATAAAGTTGAAGAGTTTGTTTGAACGCGCTAATCTCTGGAACGACCAATCGGATTCGAAAATTTTTTTTTATATATGAAAGCAGGATTGTTTAGAAATAATATAGGCTATTTAACATCACGCTTCGACCCTTAGGAGCCAAGCAACGGTGGTGAAACCGAGGGGAACAGCTACTCATTCAATACAACAATTTACAAATCGATACCCAGCAAACGAGTAGTAACAAGAAAAAGCCGTATTCCATTTCTTATCTCACCAGCGTAGTTACAAATAAAATAATTAGACAATAATTACTAGTAAACCATCTGCCATATACACGTTTACAACTGCAGCACATAATCGTTTATTTATTGTGAATAATCGTGATACATAATGTAAGTGGTTGATACGTCGCGCGTCGTAACGCTGCAAGCGCGCGTTCATCTTACAATAAAATTATTGAAGTACGGTTTGCAAATTACGTGGTAAGTATATTGCCCGCGACCTCGTCCGCGTGTTCCACAGGAACTGTGCAAAAAAAAGGAAAAATAAATAAATGGGAAAAAATTAGCATAATTATGATAGGTACTCAGTGATAATGCAGCTTTTGAAATAATTTTAGATCGGTTCTGTAGTTTTAAGTTTATGCATTACAAATAAAAATACCTACAAAATAACAAATCTTAATATTAATGTAGAATAACAACTTTTCCATTTAATTTTCATAAAATATCAAAATGTACCCAGTTATGCCAAAATGTCGTCATTAAAGCTGATGTATGGAAACGTGTGGGCTGGTTCGAACTGTGTTGAAGTACCTCTCCAATTTTCTCAGATGTCGATGTCTTATCAACTGGTTTCTTTCAGGGTTTAGATACTCAGTTTATAATGTTTTCACTTCTGGAACTCAGCATCCTCTTTGTGAGAAGGAGTGGGCTGTAATCAACCACGCGGGTCCAGTGCGGTATTGTTTCCGAACCGATATCGATAGTTCCACAATCGATAGTTTTCATCTAAAAAAGGCCATAGTGTCGAGAGTATTGGCCTGCAACAATACTATTGTCACGATTTGAGCTATCTACAGTATCGATACTATCGATAGAACAATCGGTATTTTTGCTATCGGTCAGCTATCGAGCGACAACACTATACCTACTATACTTCGAATTTTTGGTAGGACATTTCGGTTATATTACAATGCTGAATGCTTAATGGGGTTTAATATTGCGAGCTTTAAGAAGCAATGGTGGTGTATGTGTACCCCTATAGTTCTTGATAGACTTGTATAGACTTGTATAGACTAGGCTTTCGATATTGCAAAAAGCGACGAAAGGAACAGAATCATTTTGACATAACTTTATCGTTCTGTGCGGTAGTAACAATATTGTCCCAATACTATCTAATGTAGAGATTTATTCTAAGGCTCATATTCATTGATGATTATTATTTGTAAAGGTCACAGTACAAAACGTTCCTCACTTTATTTTGCAAAAATCTAAACCCCTGCAGCGTTCACTGTTACTTGTACTATAAATTCAGCATCAAACTGCTCATACAACATTAACTGCTTGAAAATAATTAGTTTCCCATATTTTAGTTAAACTCTCAACTTAATCAAGAACTAAATAGCTAGTACTGTGAGTACAGTAAGTGGTTGACTGTACGTCTCGGTCGGCACCTGTGTCGGCGCGGATGAAAGCGGCGTCGCTTTGTGGCGAGCCGGCAAATATTTATTTTAATTTAGTGGCCGCCCGCCGATCGCTCGTTAATCGCTAATGGATGCCCCCGCGCATGTGCGATTGTTCCGTGGTGCGCATTGAAGGATTTGGTGAAAGATTTTTTGAAAAATTGCGGGATTTTGGGTAAATGAAGATTTTTGAGAAAAAAAGTAGGTACCTACGGGTTTGTTTTTACATAATGATGGTCACGCATGATGGCATAATCAGGATGACATTGTCAGAAGTCTCATAATCGACTACAGATTTCAAATATTTATAAAAAAAATGCTTTGCATTATTATTCCTTGATGCACCAGAATTGCACATTACATCCATCGAAGGACTTCGACTGCCCACAATACGCCTCTTCCTAAAGCTCCCGTAGATTAACTCTCTTTTAGTTAGATATCGTTAATGGATCGGCTTTTGCGCATGTAGGTAGATTGTTCACACATCGTTTTGCCTCCTTACATAAAGACGATGATTAAATTAAACAGCTCTTATGTCAACTGTCATCTCTATTAATTGCCATACAAATGACAAGGATGGTTGTATATTTAATCAGTGGTTCAAAGTATGAGGCGTTTATAAGAAAGGGGGTGGTGTTTAGGAGTTGTTTTAATGACGTTGGTCTTTTGATGCTTGTTGATGATGTCTTAAGATGTTAAGGGACATATATGAAAAGAACTGCTATGCTCCCAATATTTCTTGGCCAGGGTTGGGTGATTTAAATCATGATTTAAATAAAATCTTCCAACCCTGTTCTTGGCAGGTGACAAAATAAGGAAACCATTTTTAATGTAGGTACTGAACCTGAAATTTTGTGGTTTTTGCTTCAGCAAGTAATACCAAGACTTACCATACCAATAAAGTAAGTATGAATAGATAGCCTGCGAGGAGTAAATACTAATTTTAGTTTTGTTGCTAAGTTCCGCGCGCCTTAGTTTTTGAATCTGTCCACAAATTTAAAATAAGGATTTTAATACAGGAACAAAATGAACCAAGGAACATCTCAATAATGCCGTCATACTCCAATAACTAAAAATCGATATAACTACCACCTAAAAGTCTAAAACCACAAACAATGACGCGGCAAGCGACTGCCGCATTTGATCCAATATTTGTCAATGCTTTTTGTGGTAAAAAGGGCATTAGTGAACCCCTTCTGTTGACTCAATGCTAAGACGGTTTGCTTGTCAACAGTTGGCATCAAATATTGGTGGTCGGCTTCTCTGTAGTAATCCTTCGTTTGTTTTAACTTTAGCCTCAAGAAATGTGTGGCTACTTTGACGCGTTCGAAGTGAGATATGTGGTTTAATTGAGATTTTTTCAAGTGGGCAATATATTTTTTTGTTAAGTAGGTAGGTACCTATGTCTTTCCGGGTATTTTTCTGGTATTTTGCATTGGATTGAATATGAGAGGGTTGGTTTTTTTTAAGGTCAATTTTGTTTCTCAATCAGCACGTAGGTATTCAAGATTATAATTATTATTATGTTTATTCATGAGTGGATCGCTAAAGCAGTTTACTGCAGCTAAAGCACTTTACTGAATTTAGTCGTCCTAAATTCTTTCCTAATTAGGATTCTAACTGATTTTGTATGTCAGCGAACTTGCTCAATGCTTCCACACGTCACACGTGACTGAATTCAGTTACTTTTTCATTTATGACGACTGAATTCAGTATATAATCGGCCTATAATGTTCCCACTGCTGGGACACAGGCCTCCTCTGTGAGAGGGAGTGGGTCGTAGTCCACCACGCGGGCCCAGTGCGGGTTGGTGGACGTCACATGTCTTCGAATTTTTGGTTCTGGGACATGCCGGTTTCCTCACGATGTTTTCCTTCACCGTTAAAGTAAGTGATAATTAATTTCTAATACGCACATGACTTCGAAAAGTCAGCGGTGCGTGCCTCGGGATCGAACGCGAACCATTCGCCGTGGAAGGCACATGGTTAAACCACTAGGCTATCACTGCTACACTCAGTGAAGTCACTGAATTCAGTAAAGTGTAACGTTTGTCTCAATTGTAGCTTTGCTAAAGGCAGGAAGTTCAGCAAATAGCAATACTATTCCTTTTGAATGATGAAGATGATATTTATGAAAGGTTACGGGAAGAGGTCTTCTAATTTGATCAGTCTTTGATCAACCTAAAAGTCCATAGGTTGCTGCTAAAATTATTTTCAGATTTTGGACAAAAACTAAAAATTCGTTAAAATAAGAATCAAACATGTCTCACGGAGCTATTCATAATTTTGTTACTATTTTATTGTACCGGCTTCCCCTCACGCTTCGCCGCTGGACTAGGTACCTACTTACTTTTAATTAGATACAGTTTTGGTCTCTTCAAAACTGACGATGGTATAGGTTACCTACCACTTTGTAACTAAAACATGAAGATGCATCACTTGAATTCAATCGATACTGCATAAGCTTTGCCGAAATCCCGTCTTTGCCTCATCGAATTCCGAACATTTGCAATAAAAAAGTTTCTATAGACACGAATCACGTTTCGATAGCGTTCTGCGAATTAAAATTACAAAAAGCGAGACCGAGACGGCAGTTGCGTTCCGTACGTGGTAGAGATGGGTAACTAGCCGAAATTCCAATAGCTCAGCTAGCCGGCTATTTGTGGTGAAATAGCCAGCTAGCTAGCCAGCTATTCAGCTATTTGGCTATTGGTTAGATGACTCACTAGCCGGCTGGCAGTTGATAGCGCTAGCGGCAATAGCTAGGTAGCCGTCTTGATTATCGTTCAACTGCCCCGCGAATCAGTTTGATTCAAGTTCGATCCTCGCCGCGGTAACAAATTTATTGATATTTTTTGATGTTAGGATTTCGTTTTTTATTACTTTTTATACTTTTTTATTATTTTTTGACTTAAAATTAAATGAATTTCCGTGATTATTAAATTTATTATAATAAATAATAAAAAACTGTTGAAAATATATCTACAGCGCCATCTCTATTCATCGCTATGAATTAAGAAGCATTTTGTTAAGTCAGTTCACACTTTTGTTATACAAATAAATTATAGATGGCGCGCTACGTTAGTTGATGAAATCGATTTATTTCTATCGACGCTATCGTCGTACAATTTTGAACCTAATATTTTAGAAAATTAGGCTTAAAATCGTAAATCGCGCGCGCCGCCGCTCGTACGTTGGCTAGTTGTCATTTGTCATAGCTAATATAGCTAGGTATATGAATCACCCACTCAGCTAGTCAGCTACGGCGGCTAGCCGGCTAGCCGGCTAGCGGCGGCTACCGGATAGCTGGCTAGCTGTAAACTGGCGTCGGTTGCGCGGTACGGTACAGCGCAAGCGCGATAGCTGACTAGCCGGCTAGTCAACTATCGCGCTTGCGCTGTACCGTACCGTTTTTTATTACTTTTTATACTTTTTTATTATTTTTTTGACTTAAAATTAAATGAATTTCCGTGATTATTAAATTTATTATAATAAATAATAAAAAACTGTTGAAAATATATCTACAGCGCCATCTCTATTCATCGCTATGAATTAAGAAGCATATTGTTAAGTCAGTTCACACTTTTGTTATACAAATAAATTATAGATGGCGCGCTACGTTAGTTGATGAAATCGATTTATTTCTATCGACGCTATCGTCGTACAATTTTGAACCTAATGTTTTACAAAATTAGGCTTAAAATCGTAAATCGCGCGCGCCGCGGCTCGTACGTTGGCTAGTTGTCATAGCTAATATAGCTAGGTATATGAATCACTCACTCAGCTAGTCAGCTACGGCGGCTAGCCGGCTAGCCGGCTAGCGGCGGCTACCGGATAGCTGGCTAGCTGTAAACTGGCGTCGGTTGCGCGGTACGGTACAGCGCAAGCGCGATAGCTGACTAGCCGACTAGCCAGCTATTGTGCTGATGAATATCATAGCCGTGGCTATCTCTTGGATAGCCGGTATTCAGCTAGTTATTAAAATAGCTACCCATCTCTAGTACGTGGGAGAGAGCAAATGCATCGTCGCATCCACGCCCCTGTAGGAATAAAATTCAAAATAAGATTTCAAAGGAAGTAAAAGGAAAAACAAACAAGGCTCGGGTTTCTAGTAGGTTAGAACGAGACAGAGGCATGTTTGCACGCTCCCTCGGCGATTGGTTAGTTGATATGAGTTATGGCGCGTATGCTTGCCGCGCGAATTAGCCATTTGGCGCGAATGTGTGGGGCGACGGGCGGCAATGCGTCGCCTAGAATGCGATATGCGTTCTATATTTAATTCTATTTGTTGGGATAGGTCTTGTTCTGATTAATGTTATTTTTATTTAGTCGCTAACATTTTAAAACGGGACTTCTTAAGATCCCCACTATTTAAATAACTGGCACCTAAGTATGTACTTAGTTATTTCACAATCAATAAATTCTTTCATTGATTTGCTCAAAAAAGGTTTAACTAAATTGGTTACTAAACCCCTCTTTCATAATTCATAAAATAACTGAAAATGTACTCCAAAGATAAGCACTGCGCTACGAAAATAGAGTGGACAAATCAAAAATATTATGGACATACAGCGCCATCTCGTAGCGAATAGCGCAACTGCAGAACATGAAAATGTTAAAGATGAATTTCTATTAGTTTTTTGATTATAAGGCTGGTAGTGCTGATACCTAATTCGCGAAAGAAATCCATTAATATCAAAACTGACGATTACAGTCAAATTGGCCAACTTTGAATATCTTTGTAACTCTGAATTAAGTAGGTACCTACCTAGGTAGGTACCTACTACAGGTTTAGGTTAGGTTTAGTAGGTACCTACCTAGGTAGGTACCTACTACCTTGTAACTTTTAAATGAAGCTGGTTTGAAGATTCTTCAAAATGTTTACGGTCACATAGGTTTCTAGGTAGGTAGGTACCTACATGAATAACTTGCAAATCTATGTAGATTCGACCGCATTTTTTTTTGAGAAAAGAAAATTTAGAATCTTCAAACCTGCTTGATTCAAAAACAGGGAAATTCAAAGTTACCCAACTTGACTGTAGCTTGATACCTAGGTAGGTACCTACTTACATATTTGTAATATTTTATCAATGTGACTCATATGAACCAATCTAGGTATCTTCAGAGGAATCAATCTATCTAGGTACCTACCTACCTATTCTCCCTTAATTCTTAAATCCGTAAAATTATTCACTGATTCATAACAAGATGTCGAATTTATGGTTTCTAGAAAATCGTAAAACCCGTTTTAAGTTTTGGATTTTTAATAAAATTACGTTATGGATCACAGAGTAGACTCGACACCGCAAACCCTCCGTCCCAGCGTGCCCGAAAGTTTGTGCAATGCGCCTACTTGCCGAGTTTCTAGACAAATAGTGTCGTTGAAGACATAAAAATGCCAAATTGTACCAATAATAACTCTAAAAACTCTTATAGGGGTAAGTAGGAAATAGTGGCACGCTCGTTTTCATACTATTTAGTGAACATGCGGTATCTAGCCTAATCTGTAAATCTGTGTTAAGGATAGTTGCGTCATAGACAGTTCATCAAAGAACGATCAACAAAATAAATTATTGTTTATGATCTGTGAGCGTGGCGAAGCGATTGTAACGCGCTGACTAGTGGCGCCACCCTGCGCTTGTTACTTTGAACTATTAGTTAAGGATTCTGGTTTTATTTTTATGTTGATACGATGTAATTAAATTAATTAAGAAATGTCTGCGCATGATGTTTCTGATGTTTTTGTACTTTGTTGATTGTTGTCTAATGGAATTTTCTATTCGTTTTATTAGGGTAGTTGAGCGTTTTCAAAAAAAAGTGTACCCCTCATTTTTGGGCTGTCCCCTGTGTTTGAAGTCTAATAACAAGTAAAATTATATCTGGCTAATTATTTTAATTATTGAGAAGTATTAAACATACCTTTACCTTTACATTCAAAACAATAATTTTACTAATTCTTTGTGTAATATTTAAATAATCATCATTTTTAAAACCAATATGTCAGTTTTTGGCGTGTCCCCTGATCAAGTTTGTCGATATTAGAAGCGGTTCTGAAAACTTTTTATACTAGGGCAGCACGAGATTTTGATGTCGTTTGAAACTACTATAAGCCGCAGTATCGTCGCCGGTAGTTAGAAATTTAAGTTATTGCTCATTACATTAAAATTTGATTTCCAAAAAAATCGCAAAAATGGTACCGACCGGACGTGTCAGCTTTGTCACGGTTAAAACTAGCATTTGATAATTTATAAAAACTATTCTAGTTATTGAAATGGAAACATCATTCTATACCTACAGTTAGTGGTACCTAGATAGGTACCTACATATTAAATACTTCAATATAGGCAAGAAAACTAGCAAATGGACCTACCTGCAGCCTAATTGTGTAACTCGATTTCTTTCGCCATGGCTTTCATTTTGATAGTTCAACAACATCCATTGCAACGTTGAGCTAGTTACAGGAACACGGATTTAGAACCATACGCCGTAATGGATGTCAAAATCAATAGGTACCTACTACCTACCATAGTGATAACAATTGAGTTACGCAATTAGGGTGCTAATTTTAGGCCACTAAATTAAACCGAACACAATACCGAACAATCCAAATCACCGCCACCAAGTCAAATTTCGAAAAAAAAAGACTTCGAAATTCAAACAATTAACCAGATGTCGTCACATCCTAGAGAGGGGCAATTACTTTTAATCGATACTCGATGCATCACCGGCGCCCGCCGGACCACCGCGCCACCGATTTACATATAAATTTGTTGTCCAACCGTAAAATAAAGAAATTGGACGGACCAATAAGAGACCGGTAATTAAAGCCGACGTAAGGAACAACTATAATTTTATTTTAATGTTATCGTTTTCGGGCTGACTGCAGTCGTTCGTTAGCTTAAGAGAGAGAAAAAAAAATGTCTTTATGATGTCGTTTGGTGCTGATGAGGTGATCAGCGCGTCAAAATAGATATTTTAAACAGTTATTTTAATGGTGTTGTAAATTTTGATGGGATAATTCGTTAAGACAAAAGATTTCTTTGTCCACTTTCGTTATGTGAACCGATCTTGTTGGTGTAGGTATTAAAATCTTATTAACGATTGTTTTAAGAATTTATTGCTTTAACGCATCATTAAAATTTGTCTTCTGCACCTAAATTATGCTGCGGCATGCAGCAGGTACCTATACCTACTGTTGTCAATTTTAACAGCAACCTGTTTTAAAAATCGACTAAATTTGTATATCGTATTCACAACCCTACCTGCTGACAGTCGTCTAAGGGTGTATTGTACAAGAGTAATAATTTCTCAAATGAAATCACGTGCCTGGAATCGGGATCACCTGCTTGGAATATCTTAAAAATACCAGTGACATTTCATTTACAAAAAAATGGAAAAATCAAAGTCTGAATCTGAACCCCTTAAAATACACAAGGAATAAAGTTAAAGCAGTGATAGGCGTGATAGCCTAGTGGTTTAACCATGTGCCTCCCACGGCGAATGGTTCGAGTTCGATCCTGAGGCACGCACCACTGACTTTTCGAAGTCATGTGCGTAAGTATTAGAAATTAATTATCACTTGCTTTAACGGTGAAGGAAAACATCGTGAGGAAACCGGCATGTCCTAGAACCAAAAATTCGAAGACATGTGACGTCCACCAACCCGCACTGGGCCCGCGTGGAGGACTACGGCACACTCCCTCTCACAGAGGAGGCCTATGTCCCAGCAGTGGGAGCATTATAGGCTGATTATGCTATGCTATGCTAAAGTTATGCGATGAATGACGTCGGTATCATAATTTTTTTTGATGTTTATGCTTTGTCATAACTTTATTCCGTGTAGGTACTATACCTACCTACCTATTTTGTAAGTGGCATAAAAAATAAAGAGAAGCCGGAACAAGACTTGTTAATCTTGTTATTAAACTCTTACCCCCGTACAAATAAACACGGAATAAAGTTATGACAAACATAATCGTCAAAAATTTATAGTTATACCATTGACCTATGTCTAGACAAGCATTTCCGAACATTAAACATGTCACACTCAAGTGTTGTGCGGGCACAACACAAGCCCCACATTCACTTTGACGTTTGATGCGGTGAGCAACAGACAAGTAGGTACCCGCGTGTGGGGCATGATTTTTGTTCGGAACTGCTTGTCTAGGGTTATACCGACGTTATTCCTAACCAAATCCATTGTATCTAAACCCCTAAGTCTGAAGTCTGTAACTTTCTGGTATAAATAAATGATTTTATTATTTTATTATTATTATTCCTTGCATAACTTTATTCCGTGTTTATTTATACGGGGGTATGCCGTTAATAAATACTCTTGATTAACATTAATTGTATTAATCCACATAGGAAGTGCTTCAATCAAAATGACTGTAAACAGAAATCCGGATGAGCGGATGTTGTCATATTCAATTGGTCAAATCTAATGAGCGCAATTGAAGTTGATGGGCGGGCGCGATCTTTGTAGGGGACTACAATTAGTTAATGACAAACTTTTTTCATAAGCTGATCCCCGCAACTTCGTTCGCCTCAAAAACCTCCACTAGCGTGGGCAAAACAACTCGACAAAACTTCATCACAATCGAATTATAAATGGTAGCTATAGGAACGCATACGGGACAAACAAAAAAAAACTTTCATTTGCATAGGTATGCTACCAACTGTAAAAGCTCGAACTTCGGTAAATCTTAAGAAAACCCGAAATATCGTCATATTTTATAATATCTTACATTTACCACCTTATTGGTAAATCCTAAGATTTACAAGTAAAACCCAAGATTTACCAATATTCAGGCATTTACAGTAACAATTCAAGTACCTATACATAGGTTTAAAAATCTCGGACCTAGCTAATAGTAATTTTATTAAATCAAAAGAAAATTCACTTTTCGTTTCAGGTTGAAAAAGTAATTGCCTTTGCTTTTTCCTAGTAATATAAAACAATAAAACCATAGACAAAAATAAACTTTAATCAGTGTACCAACAAAAAAACAATTTAATGACCACAGATGTACATAAATCACATACTCAGATCATAGAAACAAGGAGATATGCCATCATAGCAAATTAGTACGGGAACAACTGATGCCACTTTTAGTACATTTTTCGACACAATTACGCGCATAATTAAGCGCTCCTTGTGAATAAAAAGATCTCTCACACATTAAACTTTTCCGCACAACCTCTATCTAACACTGTTAATCGTCACTCAACACTAGCACTAAACTAAAACACTGTATTTATACCATCGATCGTGTTCGGTTCGTCGCCAGCGCGTACGTTTTTAATATGAGCAATTTGCTCAAAATCAGGCATCAAGCTCGATAGCGCCTTGGCACATCTCCTTTGTTTCTATGATCTGAGATCACATACATCTCAGAGCATGGGAATAAGCTAACTAGCTAACTAAAAGCGTCATACATTGTCATGAATATTGATACATCCATCGTGCTGGCCGGTGTGGAGCCCGCATTGAATACCAATGTCAATTTTGCATACAAACACATTTTTTACAATACAACCTAGAGCACAATGGTCGCATATCTAGATGGTATGCGAGCGTAATATGAAATGTGCTGGTTTAAATATGAGACTTAGCTACTATGTTGTGCAGTTGCAACTTTATACAGCATGTAACAAAGAAGGGTAGTATACAGGGTGATTCTTTCAAGTGGGCACGGATTAGTGTTGCCGATCGATAGTTCCACTATTAGATACCTAGTCTAAACTATCGATAGTTTTCATCTAAAAGGCCACTCTATCGATAGTATCGATTGTGTCGATACTATCGATTGTCCACCGATAGTGTTGCTTTATAAACTTATCGATACTAGCGATAGTCCAAAGGAATCGATAGTATTGATACTAATTGACACTATCGAACGGCAATACTAGCACGGATGGCCAAATCCGAAACTTTAAGGAATAGCGAAAAACACTCAAAGGTATCTCGGGTGGGACTGCTTTTGATAAAAACTAAAACTCCATCATTAATTTTTAGAAAAAAATATTTTCCTACCCGGAATTTTGTATAAAGAACACATCCTGTTTACACTCAGATAGTGTCGCTAGTAAAGATCAAATCTGGGAAGTAGGTATAATGACACCCAGAAAATTAAAGGAAAGTTTGATTTTTAACAAAATACTAAATTATTTTTATTACAGTTAGTAGGTTGGTAGGAACGTTACGGGTAGGTACCTACCTAACGTACATGATTAAGTACTGGATTTGTTTGCTGTAAGTCATTACTCCCAAGAATTTGATCCATATTAATGCGACAGATTAGAAAGTGCAATAATACCTATAATGTGTATTTTTTTTCAAAATCAACGGCAAAAAAAAAATATTTTTCAAAAACCTGATGATGCAGTTTTGGTTTTTATCAAAATCGGTCTCGAGACTCCTTTCAGTGTTTTTCGCTGTTTCTTATAGTTTCGGATTTGGCCATCCACGCCCACTTGAAAAATTCACCTTGTATGTTTCCGGTTAGACGTTATAGTTACCTACCTCAGATCATAGAAACAAGGGAGATGTACCAAGGCGCTATCGAGCTTGATGCCTGATTTTGAGCAAATTGCTCATATTAAAAACGTACGCGCTGGCGACGAACCGAACACGATCGATGGTATAAATACAGTGTTTTAGTTTAGTGCTAGTGTTGAGTGACGATTAACAGTGTTAGATTGAGGGTGTGCGGAATTTTTAATGCGTGGGAGATCTTTTTATTCACAAGGAGCGCTTAATTATGCGCGTAATGGTGTCGAAAAATGTAGGTACTAAAAGTGGCATCAGTTGTTCCGGTAATAATTTGCTATGGTGGCATATCTCCTTGTTTCTATGATCTGATGTACCTACATACATTTGTATACTTAGTAGATATTAGTAGAGCTCTTTATGAAAGACCTCGTGTGTAGAAGTACTACACATTTATATAATTATTCAAGTCGCGAAGGGTGTGGGTGCCGGTGTAATTACAGGCATACACACCAGCTATGTCCGCGACTCCGTCCGCGTGGAAGTCGGAAAACAACACACTGTCGTTATTTTTTTCATACAAATTAAACCACCTCTTTGGGGATGGAATTTCAAAACAATCCTCCTTAGTCTAGTTTTAGGCCCGTATTCTAGAACGATGCTCGAGCACAGATCTCTGCTTGAGCATAGATTTCATTAAAGCCATTTGATTGGTTGAAATCTATGCTCAAGCAGAGATCGGTGCTCGAGTATCGTTCTGGAATACGGGCCTTAGTCTCCTCTAGGGTACTCAAGGAATATTTCCTCCATATTTCGAATCTCTAGTCCACCGAAAGTCCACCGGTTTAGGCTGTGCGTTGTCTACTAATCACGGTACCTACTGTTTTATAGATAGAGACTAGCTGTGCTCCGCGATTTCAGCCCCGTTGCTCAGCTCCTAAGGGTCGTAGCGTGATGTTAAATAGCCTATACTATTCCTCATTAATCTGGCTATCATATACTAAAATAATTTTTCGAATCCAACTGGTAATTCCAGAGATTAGCGCGTTCAAACAAACAAACAAATCTGGTTTCTTCTAGGCAAGCGTGCTTTAATAAAAGTATAGACAATTTCAGAGAAAAATACATGACAAATGACCTGTTAAACCCCGGTATCACATTAACTCAAGTCATACAAAAATCATAAGTGTTACGTGACCACAGAATTGTAGGGAGACGGGGTATAGTGCGACAAAGCTACCTAGTAATTTAGTGGCCGGGGTCGAGCGACCCGTCATTATGTTGTGATAGGGCTGTCACGAATGATACGTCACACATTTAAATTGTGGAAAATGGCGAATGTGTGATATTAAAGATTAAAATTATAGCTGTCGTTTGATCATGTAGTCATTTAGTCCTTTTTAGCCAGTAATTGAAACCCTGAGAAGCTTTATCAGAACAACATAATTATGGGCTCTATTTTAAGTTCAGAACCGTTTATTTTTGTTAAACAAAAAGTATTGCAGGCAGTAACCAAACACGATTCTATTCTATTAGCTGTTTCACACGATTCCTTTCCTCTTCAGGGTTCAAGCTATTTCCCTTCCAAACATCAAAATCAGCAAAATCAAAACAGACAGACAATTTATTACTTTAGCATGTAAAATATTAGCAGTCTATTAAATACTCCTTGCAGTCGTTCAACGCGAGGGTTTCGCAGGTCAATCGTGCGGGGATTAGCGGGGGAAAGGGGTACCCAACTGCAGACTTGCAGACATTCCAATCCGTGATCTGTCACTTTCGATATGTCAGTTTAGACATTTCTCATGGTTTGTCGTGCTATACCTACTTATTGTACGTTTTCCTGCAAGACTAGCTAACCAATTTTCAAGAAAATTCATACAGAGGTACCTTACTACCTAAAGAAGAACAGTAGGTACAGTACCTACTGCACATCCCGGATAGTTTATAACTTTAGAGCTGGACAAAAATGAAAAAGGCTTTCTTTGTTACAAGTCCCACTTTGCTATCATAGTAATTATCGAATTAATTCTTATTACTTAGTAACTACTTACTGCCAACCCTATCGGTTAAGTAATATTTTAACACATAATTCGCGGGCGGAGCCGTGTATTAACATGTGTCTCCGAGTTCACGACGCTTGTCACACCACTCTAATATTAAACGGAGGCGTGTCTGTCTGTCATGATGTCACAAACTTGAATTATTTCGTAAAAATATAGTAAAAATCGACCGCGCATTGTGCAGGATTCCGTGGCTTTCAACTTTTCGACCGCAATAATAACTTTCTTTTCTTATACAAAGTTAATTTTGCGTTTGGTACCTACCTAAACTGTAAATGAAAATGATGGATATTTCATAAGGTTATCGAAGTATCTTTTTTGAAACAATTTTCAACATTTGCAACACCGAGTAACACCTGCGCGTTGCCGTCCGACCCTTTAAAATGAGTTGCCTTCTTTGAAAGTTACTATACACGTAGGCAAAGTCGCGGGCATAACCGCACAACCGGCATAATTATTTACTACCTAGAAATTCATACTTGATCTCCAATTATATTAATACCTCACCTAATAACAAGCGACGTCGCAATTCACAACTAGTCATAATAATTTTATTACAAACGCCAGTCAATTTCCACCGATCACGCAATTATTGTTGCAATTTAAGGCTGATTTCCCTTGAACGCGATCGCGGCAAAAGATCGCGATGTATTCATGCATCATTCATAGGTGCAGACGATAATGATAGGTACCTAATGACACGGGGGTGAAACCGTCAGCTGAATTTTAAAGATGGGTTATTATGGGTTATCTACTGATAGGAGGAACGATCGCTGTGTTAGAAATTATATTATTTTAATGTTATACGTTAGATTAACAATAGGGATGTTAACTACTTTTTTTTCATTGTGAATCTGTAAACTATTTGAAAAAAGACAATTAACACCAAAAAAACCGATGAAACATCTACAAAATTGGAAAAGTTATAAGCGTTTTAAAATGATTTGCTAGACACGGACGGCACTACCTACTAGTGACGTAACACCACCTACGTCCGCTTCGCGCGACAAAGACGGAGCGATACTCCCTCCAAAAACTTTAAAAGCGTCTATGTTTTCCATTTTGTGATAAATTATTATTTTTGCTTTTACTTTTTTGTTGTGCCTATTCCTTCTTTGAAATAAAATAATTTATTTGTACTTTTTTAATAGTAGGCCACTGCCGTATTACTTGGTTAAGCTTTAAAATATTATATATTTTTTGATAAATTGCTAGTTAATTATTACGGGACCTACCAAAAATAATCGTCGTGGTCTATTTTCTTTTAATTGCATTGGCCTTATATCATAGCACAGTGTATCTATGGAATTTCCTTTTAAGGATTAAAAAAAACACAGAGTATTAAGTAAACAGAGTCCAAAAGCAAAATACGCAATAAATCTAATGCCGTGGATACTGGATAGTAAACTTAAAATGACTGTTAAATACAAAAATTAGAGACATCGTGTCATACGACGTTTTATTTTTAACTGACGACAGAAAAAGTCGATGCGTGAATGTTAATCTTAAAATGGATGTCATACAAAAATTGAAAACATCGTCATACAATGTCTTTTTTAATTGAAGATCAAAAATGACGACATTCTTCCGATTACTATCGCTTTATTTGTACTTCGTGATTTTATTAAAATGGAAGAACTGCAATCGACTGCATAGCAAAATCCTTGTGTCAGTCGCTTGTCTTGTCAATAGTAAATCACCAACGTTATAAGGTAAAGGAATATGTTAGAACATACGCTTGTTTATATGCCTCACGCGTGTGAAGTGAATGGCGATAAATAGTCAGCTGTCATGTTTTACATATAGATTATAGTTCTAGCATTATTAGCTAATAGTTAGAATACTAACTTGAATGATGTTATGGGGACATTGAATTCTCTTTTTGGTTGCAAAACTTGCAATAAAGACAGATACGTCTATATTAGTAAAACCACATATTTTTAACATGGCGCTTGACGGCAATTTTAAAGAACAGTCAAAATATGTATACTTCATTTGAATTATATTCATTGGACAACCCAAACATGTGTTTTTCTTTTTTATTTAGTGGAGTAGGTAATCGAATGGATGTTTCTGGTTGAAAAACTTCATGTTTAACAACCCTCTTAAGGGTTGTTGTATTATCTGTTGTGATTTTTTATGCTGTCAAATGTATGAAATTCAGATTTCGCTGCACTTTGACAGCTCTTTGTGAATGTCGTTTCAAATGGGAATAGTTTATAAATTAAGTTCCCTTCAGTTTCTATTACCATTTCAACCCCCCAACTACCAATCGCGCTCACACGTGAGCCCTGCGAGCACTTTCCTAAGCTGTCTGAAGTGTGTCACACAGACGATCCTGAACTCCATGCACAAGTACCAGCCCAGGTTCCACCTGGTGAGGGCCAACGACATCCTGAAGCTGCCATACTCCACGTTCAGGACCTACGTCTTCAAGGAGACGGAGTTCATCGCGGTTACCGCGTATCAGAATGAGAAGGTGAGTTTACTATCTCCTTCATTATTCATAAATAATATTAAAAGTATTAGAAACTGGTTAGTCATTATTCTACTGCAAAGAAATGGCTTCCGTTCTGTAGCGTAAAAAAACTCATGATGTTACTTGCAGCTAAGCTTTTAGCCTACCTACTGTATGAGTTGTATGACCTAATCTCATTCCGATACCTATATCTAGCTGACGGTTATAATTATATCAACTACGACTCACGTCTTATATCTGTTAAAAATGAAAGAGCTTGTGACTTCCAATCAGTAGAATTAACTTCTTTATTTTTGGTTTTGGATAGATCGGAACTGGGATCATAATTCATAACCGTGAAAATCTATACACTCTCTTAGAACTACCATAATTAAATAATTTCTAATTAAGCACAGTCAGTAAAGAGAATTAACTAAGCATACATATCAATATCTTAACGACATTATAATTTTACGATCACCTACATTACCTACTTCCCTTGCTAGTAATCAAAGGTAAATATAATGGTTTAATGACAATCATATAATGTATAATTTATATTATATTCAATCACAGGCAACCAGATATACCTACATAAAATATAGTTCTTGAGTTTCATACCTTGATAGTATCTTACTAATCCTACTCCTCCTCATATTAAAAATGCGAAAGTTTGTATGTGTGTGTATGTTTGTTACTTCTTCACGCTAAACCGGCTGGATGGATTTGGATGAAATTTGGGAAAGAGGCTTTAATCCATTTTCCGCAGACGAAGTCGCGGGCAACAGCTAGTATAGAAATAATATAAACTAAGTACAAGATATGCGAGTACAGGTTTATAAGTATAGATTAAAATACCAATAATTTCTGAATTAATTAATTCAAAGTTTGTTGTTGAAAAGTTTTTTGAAAACAATTGTATTCCTTGTTCTGAACATGAAGCTTGTCTGGCAGATGTGCCATCGCATCACCTATAGCTGGTCTGATAGAATCGTATTTTTAGGAAAAGGAAAGTCTGCAATACGCAGATATCTCAATAAAAAAGCAAATGCCTAATTACGTAATTGTCCACAGATAACACAACTGAAGATCGACAACAATCCGTTCGCGAAAGGCTTCCGGGATACGGGGGCGGGCAAACGAGAGAAGAAGTAAGTACCCAACCCTTGGAACTAATTGGAAGTCCCCCATGAAACAGTAGCAAGTCAATGGGCACAGACTCAGACGTATATCGCTTAACCTAACCAATCAAAAATCTTAAATATGACGCGACTACGATGATCGTCCAATGACACATTCCCAGTTTGAATATTAGCAGTTTATTGATTTATATTAAATTGGAATTAATTATGAGAACTTCATTTACTAAATGCTCCGTGCCAACAGACGCGCTTGCGTTTTCCATTTTCAAAATTACTACGCAAACAGCCAAACAACTACCTATCTTTAAAAAAAGATCTTATTATGTACTTAACGAGCCTAAAATAAAAATAAACTATTAAAACTATCACTTAATAGTCCCTTTCCTATATTTTAATACTTAATTGCTCAATTTATTACCTTGTAAACGAACTGATGGAAAAATATCTATTAATATAAAACTTCACTAGGTAGGTGGGCTTCAAAAAGACAAATGGCGGCGCAAACTGGCGACTATTTAAGTAAAGTTAAAAGCTAACTAAATTAGCGTGGTATCTGTGAATCTTCAGAATTAATTAGGACAGGGCGTCGTTTCCGAGTCCCGAGCCGTTGGAAATTCAAATTAAACCAATCGGGCGCCTCCTTATTCGTGTTCGGGGTTTAAACACGGTGGGTAACGCTCCAAATGGTGGAGTCATTCGACTTGGCGCTTTTTTCCAGCGTCTTTGGCGTGCAAGGGAGAAAATTGGATTTCCGCGATAAAATCAGCTTTAGTTTTTTTTTCTTCGCCGTATAATTTGCTCGGCTGTGGGGATAGGTTGCCGTTCCGCTACCTTATTTGAAATTCGAACAAGAGCTCAATTAGCGGGTGATACCCATCTGTTATGGCGCGCATCGTTAGCTCGGATTAGGATAGCGTTTTGTTACTGCAATTGAAATTCGGTGGAAAATAGTTTTACTTAAATGTTATTTGTGTTAGATGATAGTATTAACGAAGAAATGTTAGGTAAGTGTTCGTATTCTTATGTTCTGGTACAAACACAGAGGTGGTATTTAGAAGCTTTAATTTTGTAACGGAACTCGATAGCAACGGACTTGCTTACCAGTGTGTATCTACCTCAGATCATAGAAACAAGGAGATATGCCATCATAGCAAATTAGTACGGGACCAACTGATGCCACTTTTAGTACATTTTTCGACACAATTACGTGCATAATTAAGCGCTCCTTGTGAATATAAAAATCTCCCACGCAATGAATATTCCGCACACCCTCAATCTAACACTGTTAATCGTCACTCAACAATAGCACTAAACTAAAACACTGTATTTATACCATCGATCGTGTTCGGTTCGTCGCCAGCGCGTACGTTTTTAATATGAGCAATTTGCTCAAGATCAGGCATCAAGCTCGATAGCGCCTTGGCACATCTCCTTGTTTCTATGATCTGAGGTATCTACCTATTAGAAAAATTTCTAATTGTCATACTTTAGCAATTTTGCAATAGGTAAACCAGAATCTCATGGCATAAAAAAATAAAATTAAATAATGATTTTGGCACGGCAATGCATACTGCATACTAGCCATTTTTAAAATGAAGTACGAGTTGTGTAAAAATCAGAAAATTGCTAGTGCAAGCTACAAGCTCTTTCATCCATTCACCCCAGTGCTGGCAGCAACAAATTTTAATCTCTACTTTGCCATCAGATTCTGGTCGATCTCTAAAAATCTTAATTCAAATGTGTCTTATGTCCGAGTTCATCGACAAGATAACAATCCCATAAACTGAAAACGGCCGTTTAACTTTTTTTTTTCTATAGAAAAAGTCACGTTAAACGGCTGTTTTCAAAACAACGGACTGTTATCTTGTCGGTGAACTTAGCCCTTAAAGGTATAATCATTACCAATCGCCACCCAAACTACCGAACAACATGAACCGACCACGTCCGGTAGCGGAAGCGATCGTAAATGCGCTTACACAACGTATTGCCGGACGGCCGGACGGCACCGTGCCGGACGCTGCGGACGAATCTTCACAAAATGGCGGCCGGAAGCGCGGGAAACGTGAGCGTTTTGACAAACGCCGCGCTCGGAAAAGCCGGCGCGGAGCCGCGGACACATACCGCATAACACATCCGGCCGTAGGGCTGCTAGCGTTAAATAATTTATATTGTTGTTCATTTATTTAAAGTAATGAGTCCGTGGCTGGAGTGAGGAGTGGAGTGAAAGGGCTTCCGGATTTGGTGCGAGATAAACTGATTTGGGAATGTAAGCTAGTGGCTTATCATTTTGAATAAAGCAAGCTAGTTAGCAGCTTAAAATGTTAGCTCCTGTCGTGCTTTTTCAATCATACTTTTCATAGAGTTTTCATTAGTTTGGAACTTGCTAAATGAGTATTTAGCATGTTCGTAAGCCCTCCCGCGTCCACCTCACTCACTCTGCATGTTAATATTGGACACCAGTGTGTCCATAGCTATCACATACCTATACAGTATTTTTCAATGTTATGTAGACGACTTACAAGAAGCATTGAACAAAAAAAAATAATGAATGTCTCTTTATTAAATAAATGTTTGAAAACTACAAGTTAACCTTATTGTTTCCTGTAGGTATGTAGCTTCAATATTAATATTATAATAAAACAAGTTTAAACGGATTAAATCGCGTATATTACAGATTTTTTACAGAGTTTTCCTGACGTTTAGAACACTTTGCAGCGTTCGTGGTCGCAGGACGACTGAGGTGGTAGGCGTCATGATAGCTAATTTATAGAAAAAATATTCTCGATCTACCCGCACAAGATTTATTTTTAATCGATATTATTCGAATCGTACTCGTTTCGATGCACACAATAATCTCTCACGGTGTCTCGATGTTTTGTAGTGCGGTGTGAAGTTTGAAACGTCAGGAAAACTCTGTAAAAATCTTTAATATACGCGATTTAATCCGTTTAAACTTGTTTTCTTTTAATGTGTAATAATCGCGAAAACCTAAGACATTATCAATATTAATAGTCAAACTAACTTCAACGCTCAATTAAGAGATCACATTTTTCTACTTAAACCTGTCTTCGTATAATTATTTCCGTACAACCCTACCTCATTTCTCCGTGTATCAGCCGGTATGCGACATACCGTAGGTATGTCGCATACTAGGTACCTGTGTGGCCCTTTGATATCGCCCACCGTAGTGAGAATGCCCTTTTATGTCGTTGGCTACTAATTAAGACGCGCCCTACGGTTTTGAGGTCATTTCGAAGGCTCAAAGGGGTAAATAGAATTAAGTATGTTCTATTTTAATGGCAATAGCGAGCAAAGACGGTTTAAAAAACCTTACATTTTTTAGGGTTCCGTACCTCAAAAGGAAAAACGGAACCCTTATAGGATCACTTTGTTGTCCGCCGTCAGTCACCGGACCATAAATGGGGCCATCTGCTCATAGATGGCGCCGTTGGAAGTATGCAGTAGCGCCATCTATGATCATATTTCGGAACCTTTAGGGCGCGAGGCATACTCGCACTTGTCCGGTTTTTTATTGATAGGTACTGAGTTTACTACAGCCGCCATCTGCGAGGTTAAGCTACGCTTGCTGTAATCTATAAAACGCTTGCAACACCGAGTATTATTACATTGTTGCCGACTCTTTAAAATGATTCGCTGTGGTGATAGTTTCGAGGACAAGCAGGTCCCTCACTGCCAACAGTGCCAACACAGCGCATCCTCAGGAGCTCTAGCGACCTTCAGGCGCGGTCCCAGGGGGGGGTCACGGGGGTCATGACCCCCCCCAAATCGTACAAAAATGCGCTAAACACGGTAATTCACGGTATAGCACGTTGGCATTAATCGGTATGACCCCCCGGAAAGTCATCAGCTGCGGTATGACCCCCCCCAAAATCGTCGGCTGGTACCGCGCCTGGCGACCTTATTCACTACAAAACACCACCGAAGAGTAGCGTTATTATGCTGTGGTATTATTCTGTACCTATGATGGATATACTTCCCCAGTCGGACTGCTCTAAATTTGATCGAGATATCCCGCTATGCTCTCTAGAATCTCTCTCTATATAACTGTTTTCCCAATAACACAAGAATCAAAATACCTAGGTACTTAGTATACTGCCCTTGTCTTCACAAGAATAGATTATGGCGCCCCCTTGCGGCTCCCGAACTAACCACGACGTTTTAAGGGATAAAAATTTGGCGAAATTACAAGGCAGGGTCACCCCTGTGCCACAAGTTTACATTGTAACGTGAACACCCTAATGTGAACAGTTTAAGTTAGGGTTGACGAAATTGAGCGTTGACTTTTTGACAGTTTAATTTTCTTTTTACAACCAAGTTTTACCTTTCTTCTAACCAACGTC
Organism: Thalpophila matura; assembly: GCA_948465475.1. NCBI lineage: Eukaryota > Metazoa > Arthropoda > Insecta > Lepidoptera > Noctuidae > Thalpophila > Thalpophila matura. Next base: position 3,949,198 of record OX419196.1, read on the forward strand.
CAAAAAGCAGGTAATTGTTGGTTGATGTTATTTTTTGAGATAAACTTATTTTTACTACTTTCACAGTTTTTTTGTGACGACCAAGCCAACGTTTTTGTTATTAGTTGTCAGACACAGACTTTTGTAACTTCTCAAAACTAATTAAATGTATGTTACGTAGTTGTGTTATTCTTATAAAATATAGTCAAGTAACGGGTAGCAGGTACTTACATACATTTAACTGAAAACCAGTGTATCGAATGACAACTAAAGCTGTTCTTAATGGGCAACTAAAATTGCTCAATTTTTGTTAATTTCTTGTATAGAAATCTTGGAATTGCCGTATTCCTATTGCTCGGAGGAACTAGGTACTCGTTGTTGCCGAAACGTCATTGTCAAACACAACTGCCAGGAATTACCTACGCAATTAAGTTGCCCGTGTAAGCGCAACAGAAACGTGAATAAGTAATTCCATTACATAAAAACCTTATTATTCTATGATAATGCCCACATTACTGTATTTTCATAATAATAAACACCATCATACTAAATTCAATTGCCACAATAAAACATATCCAAAACAATAACAAACCACCGCCAACCCTACATCACAAGGGGTGGCACAAATTAAATTCTATCAGACGACAATGAGACGAGTTAATAAAACGAATTCAGTACGGAACCCCGAAACCCAAGATGGGACCGTATTTAGGGATCAGTAAAACAATGCAAATGATAAAGAGTTGTTTGTTCAACGGGCGACAGAAGGCAAATAATTGCTTACGCTTTTGTCCTTTTTGGGGTGAGCTAAACGTTTGGGTAGAATCTTTTTTATCCTTTTTTTGGGTACAGTTTAAAAATATTGTACGCATTTAACGCTAAGGGGAATTGATATGTTGTACTGAACCCTTTTGTGGCAGAATTTGAGAAATTGTTGTTAGAATGTGGTTTTGTGTTGAGCGGTTTTAAATCATACGAATTATGATGCTTGGTGGTTGAATAAGTGTTGCTAGTTTTTGCTACAGAATTTAGACATAAATTACTAGAACCGTGTAACCAGACACTTGAATAACTACAAAGTACTAAATATGCTGTTCACGCCGTTCTAGTCATTACATTTTATGCCAAAACACTTTTTTTATGAAAGCAATCAGCTAACACTTTACGCAGCTTTTCTATAGGTGCGGTATAAACGGGCTAGTTTTTTGACAATTTCTTGCCGCAATTGTATAGCCATGAGTTGACATCTATATCGTGCAACTCAGTAGAACATTTGCCGAAATCTTGCAGTATAGCCCGGCGATATTGCAATGAAATTAAATGATGGTACATCACAATAATTGCTGTAATATATAGATCTCAACTTACGGCTATACAATTGCAGCAAGAAATTGACAAAGTAACTAGCCCGTTTAACAGCACCTTAAAACATTTTCCAATGTTATTACCACGGCCACCTTTACGAAACTATTAGCTAAAACACCATGGTAATGGCGTCGCGACGGTGTCTCAAATTTCACCATCATTAGAAGATGATTAACCTTTCGCGGCGGTCGGGGGCCGATGCGACCCATTACCTCAAATGTCAAATGATTCACACTCACACCCCACGTTGAAAGTAATTTTTAGGGTTCCGTACCAAAATGGTAAAAAAGGAACCCTTATGGTGCGACTTCGTCTGTCTGTCTGTGTCTGTCTGTCTGTCTGTCTGTCTGTCTGTCACACCTGCTTATTTCAGCAATTACTAATGCTATCGACTTGAAATTCGGAACAGTTATAAAGAATGCTTGCCCAACTTTATTGCAAATGAAAAAATTAAAAAAATATTTTTATTTTAATTGCAAAAGGGGCCGGAGTGGGGGTCCAAAATTTCAAAGTGGGGTTACTAGGTCAAGTGACATATCATATGAAAGGGCTTGATCTGCACATTTCAAAATATATTTACATTTAATTTTATGTCTCACAGTTTCCGACATATGATGAAAAATGTCCGAAAAAATACCATTCCCCCCCCCTCCCCTTATCTCCGAATTTTGCGGAGTGAAAAATCTGAAATAATTAGAATTGATAAGAATTGACCCAAATATTGCACCAAAAATAAAACGATGTTCCTAACTAGTACAGTTTTTTCAAAATCATCAAAATTCCTTCACAAACAAACTTAGTTTTGCGGTCCGGTTTTTTTCACTTTATACGTCCAAAACTGATACGGAACCCTCGGTGCGCGAGTACGACTCGCACTTGGCCGGTTTTTTTTGATAGTTTAAAATTGTTTTTCTGTACGATATAGGATATTGTATGGATGTACGATTATTACGATTTCTTTTTGAGTCATTTATGTAGGTACCGAATTTGCATATATTGAAGATGTCGCTATTTTCATTTGTATGCTTTCTTACTTTTTTGCTAGAGTACACTTTTATGAAAAAAATCTTGTGCGAATGAAAAGGGGGCTACTAGTTTCTTCGCCCGAGTAAACGAATTCCAAATTTCCAGCACTACCAATATGTTTTTACCATAAAATGTGATTAAGAAGTGGTATCGCGCCTAATAGCAAGACGGAAAGAGACATGTCCGTTGCCTTCGAACTCCTTTATAGATTTTTTATAATTATAAGATTCGTGAGACATCATTATTAGCGTTATACGGTTTTGTTTTACTCGCGTATAGTATATTTCGTGTTTTGTCCGATTAGTCTCAAATTCGTACCTACGGAGCTCTTACAGAGGTCAATTTATTAGACAGCAAAAAAAGAAGTATAAGTCCTTATACTCAAAGCAACAATGATTGATTCCCTATACTTACAACAAATAAAATCATTTATGTGTCCCCATTTTTGACCAAAATGTCCCACAAGTATCTTAAATGCCCCCCTCTGGTGAAAAGTATTTCAAATAAGATGATAACACGAGTAGTTTGTCGGTGTACCGCAGGCAGGCGATGCTGACGGCGCGGTCGGACGCGCGGGACGATGACGACGAGCGGCCGCTGGACGTGGGGGGGCCGTCCAGTCCGCCCCCACCAGCCTCCACGCAGCACAATACCAGCTGTAAGTATTTTATCTTTTGGTTTTGAAATTATGACTGACGGTTTCCGAAAGCGTCCGTAAACCGATCACAAATATCGTCGGCGTAAGTGGAGAACTAAATAACTATTTTTTTCTAGTTTCAAGGAAAACGCGATTTATTACTTCATTTTTTAATTTTTTGGCATAATTTTATCAAATCAAATAAAATTTTTAGTGTCGGTAAGTTTTCCATTTATTAATTTCGCTAAAAATAAAAAAATACTTGAAAATCGCGTTTTTCTCGAAACTAGAAAAAGTTATTTAGTTTTTCACCTACGCCGACGATATACCTAGGTATTATGATCTGCCAGCCTAGCATGACCATGATAGAAACGGGTTTTGTCTACATAGAAATAGACAAAGTGACAGATTTCATTCATAAAACGTAGAAATGTTTCTACAATCTGTCACTTTGTCTATTTCTATGTAGATAAAACCCGTTTCTATCGTGGTCATGCTAGGCCGGCTGACCACATTACTTAATTTATTATGACTTGTTTAACTATTTGGTGAAAACTCGATACAATAGTTGTTAAATGTTTGCCATAATGTTCATGTAGGTACTCTAGTGCATTCAACTTAGTATATTATGTATGTTTTTGATGCCAGAAAGTCAGAACACACGCAAAACGCACTTCGCACAACTCCTAAGTTCGTTTTACATGTTCAACAGTACAAAAGGGGTTAACCCTTACCAACCGATGTCAGTTAACTCCTGAATATAAATTATAGTTTCATTGTACAATTTACAGGCTAATTTTGTTATTATTATTATTATTCACCATGATTTATTGATTTCCGAACGCGTTTACAGGGTTGTGCAGTTTGAATTATTCGTTGAGCGATTCAGTTCACTAGTTCATTCGTATTGCGTGGTGTAGTAACGATAATGATGTCGATCTAATTTCATATTGGTAGTTGTTAGCGTGAAATTACTTTGTGTGATTTTGCAATCTACATGCATGATGAATTCATGAACTTGTCCACTTGGATTAACGTTACATCAGTGTGAATTCGTAGAGTGCAAAATAAATAAATTCCATCTTCCTATGGTTTTTTGAAAAATAATCTTATTTCCAGCATTCGTCTACACATCTCCCGTTTAGCATGAGCATGACCACCATCTCTATTCTACCAAAGAATAGACAAAGTTCTTTCAGAAGAATAGAAACATTTCTTCTCTTCATTGTGTGCATAAAATGGTAGAAATCTTTCTACAATCTGTCACTTAGTCTATTCTTCTGTAGACAAAACCCGTTTCTGGGCTGGGCAATATAGGGCTCTTTTAATTTAGACGATTGGTGTCGGAAATTTGACACATCGAGAGAGCCGTCTGGTTGTCGTGCGACGCCCGCACGGCTGCCGCACGACTACCGCACTGCAGCAGTCCGACACCAGTCGTCTAAGAGGCAACGCAGACGTCAGACTTTTTGTGCGATCAAGTCTGCAGCGCTTTGCAGCGCTCGAACAATCTGCGAAACTTAGTGCACAGATTGGACGAGCGTTGCAGATGCGATCGCACAAGTCTGTCGTCTGCGTTGCTCCCAAACTGAAAGAGCCCTAAGCTTAGGAAGGTGTAAAATGCCTTGCTTTAGTTCTAAAAAGCACTTCTCTTGCAGCCTGGTTCAGTTCGAGCGGAGGCGGCGGCGACTCAGGCGCGGAGGAGGGCATCGAGGCGGGCTCCGACTCGTCGTGCTCAGCGGGGCGCGCGCCCTCGCCCCCCGCGGGCCCGTCGCGCCCCTCCCCCGCCCCCGACGTGTCGCTAGGCCCGCCGGTGCAGCCGCCGCTGCTGCCGTACCTGTACCCGCCGTCGCTGTACCCGCCGCCGTTCTTCCCGCCGCACCAGATGCCGCCCGGGCTGCTGTTTAACCTCCACCCGCTGCTGCAGCAGTACTCGCTGCCGCCGCCGCCGGCGCCGCACGGGCCGCACGCGCTGGGCAAGGCGCACCGGTTCGCGCCGTACGCGCTGCCGGGGTTGGGGTCGGCGTTCGAGCAAGTGGCCCCGCGGGCGCGCTCGCTCAGCTCGTCACCCGCGCGGCCGCGGCCGGGCTCGCCGCCGGCGCGAGCGGCCTCCGCCGACCCGCCACCAGACGCGCCCACCTCCACCACGGCCACACCACCCGCCTCCGACCTCAAAAGCATCGAACGCATGGTGAATGGCCTCGACGTCGAGACCCAGGACTGATCGCGACTGTACTGTACATACCGTGTATTTATATGGTGGGCCCCGGCCGACGTTTTGTATCGTTCCTATTTTGTTTTTTCTTTCGAGTTCTATTCGGGTCGATATTCGTATACTGATTGTAAATAGTTAAGCTTACAATAGGGCACGATGTAAGGTTCTCTGGACGGACGGTGTCGCGACGTGACTCTATATCTCTTCAGAACTATAAGTTATTCATACAAAAATAATTCAGATCTTAAATTTTAAAACTTTTTACCTTTTATCTTCACTAAATTCCTTAATTTATCACTGTTATCAAAAATATACTGCGTCATTTTTCTTTCATCTACTTATAAAAAAAGGTTTTAAATTCTGTCCTATATTATAAGGTTGTAGTAATGTCGATGATTTTGTCAAATCTCATTATTTCTAATTTGTCTGTCTGTCCTCGCGACACCGCCCGTCGAACGTAGCAACCCTCACGTTAGCGACACATAGTAACACCGCAATAGCAATAGTTTTAAATTAATACTCTAATTTCGACCGCACACGGATTGTAGATGTGATGTTGGAAAAGTGAGACTACTCAAAAAGTTTTCGGCTTTTAAGGGTTAAGGAGTGATCAGATATCAACATTGTTTCACAGGTATTTATCAATAACAAGTTGGATTTAAAAATAATAAAAACCTTGCGCAAAAAATAAGGATGGTTAGCAAAAAAGTTTACCATACTAATATTAATCTAAATTTTTCTGTTGATTTTCTTTTTTACATGGCTGTGTCTACATTTATTCTATATTACTTCGTGACGTTTTACTGTGTCATGACCATTTTCTTGTACGCACGGCTACAGATCAAGCTATAAATTTCCAGTATAAGCTGATCTCGCATTGTATAGGATTTCCTTACAGTGAGAGGTCAGTGTAAACTGGGAATGTATAGCTTGATGTGTAGCCGTGTGTACCTTCTACCTGACATTATGGCTTATTTACTATCCTAGGAAAGGGACGGGTCAATGACCTTATGCCAGCCAAAGGCTATGTAGAATAGTTGATCGTATCACAGTACTTACAAATTAGAATTTCGGAATAAGAGTTCTTTGATTTATCATATCCTTTTTTTTAATTGATTGTTTTGAGTTTTCGTTACTTCCAATTTCAATTTGAGCATTGAAGAGAAACGTGTTTTTTTTTTTTTAATTATTGATTGTGATATTTTGGTAGCGTCACTACTACAAACCGTAATGTCGAAAGATTAATTTCATTTCCCACTTTGAATAATTAAAATATAATAAATAATATCGCTTTATTTTGTAAATACATTTTGTAAGGTATATTTACGTGTTTAACTAATAAATAGACATATTTTGAAAATATGTTTTGTCAATTGTGCTGTGAGACGGCGCGGGTCCGATTGTTACTTTCAAAAAAACAAAAATTAAACCTATTTTAATACAATTTTTATTACGAAAGTGGTAAAATTAAGAATAAAATTTAAGAAAAATGCGTATCGCTTCTGTAGACAATAGCATTAGTCGAAATCTTTTAAATTCTACAAATAAATAATGATAAAACAGAATTATCATCAGGTAATTTTCTTAAAAACATTATGAATTAATGATGTGAGTTTGAACAGACACAAGACTTAAAAAGATTTAACCATCTCTCTATTACTCGAATTAAAAGTATTTCAACCTAATCACTGTGTACACGAAGCTTAAAATATTTAGTAGCCTACTTATTTGTTAATTCTTATCTTCAATTGGCAAAATAAAAAAAAGATACTCAAAGAAAGCAACAATTGGACACACGCAAAAATAAACGATTGATAAAAAAATCTAACTGTAAGTTAAAGTTTGTAATATATAGTTAATAAATATTGTAGTTAAAAATACAAAATATATAATTATAATAATTATAAAATGAATATAATTTTCCATGGAATTCATTAAACTTAAGCAGGATAACAATCATTCGGTAATTAATTAAAATTACCGTTTTTAGTACGTATTGACCTCACAACTCGTTTTTACCAGGTTCTAATAAATGTATGCAGTTGACATACAATTAAATGGTTGTTTAGCTATATCCCTCTAGGGACTTGGCTAAATAAATATCTAATAGAAGCTTCACTAGGGATTTATCAAAATTCCTTATTTAGCATACCTCACTGTAACATGGTCAACTAGAGTCATAAATGTCAGTGTTGTTTGTCCATAACAGCATATTTGCCCACTAATGGACAAATTCCCTAACCACCGTAAATAAATGTTACAATTATTGCCATTAAGATGGGATTTTTGGTCAAATCTGGGAACACAGGTCACTATGTACTAAACCTTAGGAAACTGTTTAAGTTCTTTTACATACAGTTGTCATGGTAACCAGTGATTTGATTGCAATAAGAATTGTTTTTTTGCCAGTTTTCTACAAAAAAAAATTAAGCTTCGTGAAATGGAAGGAGACTGCAATTTTGCAAACAGTTGTAATTAAAAATTATTCATTAAAATATATAGATAAATCTATTGACAAAATTATAATTGTTTTCTTTCGATATTGTTTGCAATTTATCAACCTGTACAGCATTTCCATATTATTCGATCATATCGGGACAAGTAAAATGTATGAAATATGATCTCGGATTATCATATTTCATACATTTTACTTGCTCCGATATTGTATCGGCGACCGATACCGATATCGGATCGAAAAATGTGGAAATGCTCGTACGCGGGTAGTTCGAGACAGTACCCGCCGCTCCAAATGATGTCCTCATACCAGTCTTCTCGTGACCACGGTCAATGCAACTTGATCGAAACCTCGAGGTTACTCAATATATCAGTATTTGACTGTTTTTGCGTGTGTTTTTGCGTATCAAGTGTACCTAGTGTAGTGTATAATTCGCGAAATTATTGAGAAAGGTAAGCTACAAAGCATAGTAAGTATTGTATTATTATTTTATGTTCCAAACATAGCAATATTTAAAAAAAATACTGCAGTTTTCATAATAACTAAATGAATGATGTTTTATCAAAAGTCTCTCAAGCGAAAAATATAAGGCTTAGATATTGTCTAATCTCTGAAAATATTAGTACCTACCTACCGCACTTATTCGAGCCCATAAAGGACTTTTATTACTCCCACCCATACATATCAAACGAGAAAGACGTAAAATCTTAAAAACGCACCTCGTTCCATAACGACAGGCACACACACAATCAGCAACAATAAAACAAGAATCTAACATCTTTACTGTACGTCCATAAACATGTTTAACACAACAATTACTTATTATAGCCGCAGCGCGTGTTTGCGTTAAAACATTACACGCAAACATCTATACAAAAACATGTTAAAAAAATTTGTTTCTCAATGTTTCATTAGCATTAAACATCATTATTTATGTTCGCAATTCGCATCGTTAGCATCCATGCCCAGTCAGTGGAGAACATCGAAACCATCATAGTTTTTTTTTTTAATTATTAATTCATGATGGAACAGGCTAAGGTCTGAGACCATGCTGCCTAGTTATCAGGAATCCATGTTGCCAAGTGACAAGTTTTTATTATGTAGGTACGGGGGTGAAGTGGCAAAGGTAATGTTTATGTGACGTTGGTGACAAGTGCCACCATATGCCACCAACGTCACATAAACATTACCTTTGCCACTTCACCCCCGTACCTACATAATAAAAACTTGTCACTTTTAACCACTGATTAACAACTTAGTTAAGATTTGCAAACACATAGAACAGGAGACATGTTTCTCTGCATAGGTATATAGGAGTACTTACCTACGCAGAGAAACATGTTTATCAAAACAATGTTTTGTGAACATGTTTTTGTGTAATGTTTTGAAAAACTTTCGCTTGAGACCGGCTTAACAACGCATACCGCTACAACAGTAATTGGGTACAACACTAGGTAACGATGGCATCTCCGAGGTGTCACGTACGTAATTGGTCCCTCACTATCAGATTGTGGTCGTGTTATTCGCCCACTTAGTAGTTTTGTATGCTAAACTAGTTTTTTGATGACTGGGCGAGCGATAGCGAGGTGCAACGCGAAACGTTCTAGAGATGTACTTAGGATAATACAGTACAGTGTCACCGTGTTAGTCTGATAAACGAGGAAGATTGCGACCTCGTTTGATGCCCATTCATGTTGCGGAGACGATGTAGATTAGGCTGGTTGTATCGGAAAGGGATTAACTTTTAAGCCCACGCGTGATTGAAGTAATTATACTGTAAGGTCAAGGTTCGTTTAAATGTCCTTACTATCTAAAGCAATGATTTCCAACCTTTTTATGACCAGGGACTAGGTACTAGGTAGGTACTAGATATGACTTTTGTCCGGTTCAGTGACCTGTTCCGAAATATAATATTTTTCTAATAGTACCTACCTATGCAGATATTTATCTAAAACAGGCAATATTCATTTATGCGCTTATAGCATTTTCTTGCGGACCACCGGTTGGGAAACCTCTGATCTAAATGGTGTTGATGTCAAGAGCAGAAATATTTTGTGAATAGCGGTGCTAAAGTACCTACATCGAACTAAACTAATTTTAATCTCACCATATATCTTTCTTACATATCATGGAAAAAGGACACAAATAATTAGGAATTGTCAAATTAGTTTAAGCCTATATCATTTAAGGAAAATCGCTACAGTGAGACTAAGGGTTGCTTCAAACCATTATTCGTAAATCAGTACGTAATCGTTAAGTCAGTATGAAATTGTCGTACAAGCCGCCATATTTGACGGTTACAGATACGTAACTGTAAGTTGAAAGTACATGGCCTAAATTAGCTTAGTCCGTGAATAACAAAATCACCACCAGAATCTATTTATCAAAGCTCAAAATTATTTCGTGTTACAACATAATTATTATGGGTAACTTAAGTGTGTGAAATTCATGTTGAGACTTCACTGACTAATTAATCAGGCTTGCCAGACTGGCTATCACAATTATGGGCTCCAGTTCGAGGTATCCTAATCAAATGCACATCGGTAAAGCCCATTGTCAGATTATCACAATCCAATGTTGATTTAGGTACTTACCTACCTTTCTCAAGAAAATACCAAGGTACCTACAATGAAAATTCTTTCGTCACATGGCACCTAAAACCTAACATACCAGTTTCTCATCTTAAAATTTTGCTCGCGAACTGTGCTGCTCACATTTCACGACAGCTAAATGTGTTCCCAGTAGACTACGTTAGAACGCAGCATCCGACGCGTGATGATCGTGTAGATAACGCCTTATCGTGCGCACGTTGCGTTGTGCGAGGTGCTCTGTGAGTGCGCGCCTTAACTTCAGTGTTAAGGCTCGTACAGATTGAGAAAAAAATTATTTACATACAATTAAACAGCAAACCTCAAAAATACGACTTATTTATTGAAAATATGACGATTTTTCTCAAAAATAATTTCGCTGTAGGTATAGGTAATCGATAATTTTAATGATGATTATTTTTAGTAACTATAATAAAATTATTATAATTATTGTTGCAAACTGAATTTTGATCCACACACCTACAATGTAAAACAAAGCTGCAATATGCAAAAGTCCTAAGAAATTTTGAATTTAGACGGATCTCTCTTAAAAAAAACACGTAATCACAAAATCATCGTTCTGTACGCACCTTTACAATGAACCGTGAAGGTTTTGTAACACGAGTAAATGACAAACTCACTAACACTATCGCCATGATCTGTGGGGTCAGCAGGAGTACCTACGGCAGAGTACGGCATCAATGGTAAGTGGAGGACAACCGGTAATAGATGGTGGAACAAGTTCAAGATGCCTTCTTTGTTTGTTCCGGTTAGTAATAGACCTGCCGGTGTCAAAAACCTGTAGGTTGTGACGGAGTCATCCTCTTCCATCTCGGATTTGAACTTTAAATTTCAAATCTGGAAGGATGGAGTGAATGAAGTGGCCAGTAATGGAAGATTGCCAGCACTAAATGATGAAAGAGGATGACTCCGTGACAAGGTACCTACCTATTTTTAACCGACTTCCAAAAAGGAGGAGGTTCTGCATTCGGTTGGTTTTTGTTTATAAGACGACTACCTGTGCCCCACGGTTTCACCCCCGTTGCTCGGCTCCGAACGAGCCGGCAGCCGAAACAACCCTTTTCTTAACTCAGATGTCAATTATAAATTCGGCGTGAAGAAGTATTTTCGGTATTTCAATTCTTGGCGCGAAAATAAATCGAAAAAATCTCCTAACAAGCTACAGACGCCATTAAAATTAACTGTTGAGGGCTATTTGGTAATGTTGTCTCTTTCTTTTGTGTGTAGAAAGTGTATTTTTGTTTCGGTCACTCTTGGAAGTGTCGCCACAAATTACCTGAGACAATGAGAAGATAGTTGGCTGCTGGATCACGGATTGTAAGGTCTGGATAGTCATTATTCCTAATATAAAAATAATTTAAATTCATTTAGTAGAAAATGAATATACCTAGGTACTAGATTCTTAATTTGATCTTCTTAAATTGAACTTTAAATTTCAAATCTGGAAGGATGGAGTGAATGAAGTGGCCAGTAATGGAAGATTGCCAGCACTAAATGATGAAAGAGGATGACTCCGTGACAAGGTACCTACCTATTTTGTTTATAAGACGACTACCTGTGCCCCACGGTTTCACCCCCGTTGCTCGGCTCCTAAGGGTCGTAGCGTGATGTTAAGTAGCCTATACTATTCCTCATGAATCTGGCTATCGTATACAAATATATTTTTTCGAATCCGACTGATAGTTTCAGAGATTAGCGCGTTCAAACAAACAAACTCTTCAGCTTTATTATATTAGTACTAGCTTTTGCCCGCGGCTTCGCTCGCTCCCTCTTGGGGAGGAATTTTCAAAAAAAAATTCTTACCGGATGCCTACGTCATAGAAGGAATACGTCCTCCAAATTTCACGTTTCTGCGCCCAGCGGTTTAGGCTGTGCGTTAATCCATCAGTCAGCCAGGACAAAGCATTTTATATAATTATAGAGAAGATAGATAGTAGGTACCTATAGATATTGGTAGCAAAAACATTAAACAAACAACAGACTGCAGGGCGTTTTTGATAATCAAGATAGACGCGATGAGAATGCAAATATGGCGCTCATTTGAAATTCTTACGATGTACTATCATAAATTGTGATATAAACTACGTTTATGGTACACATACCACTTATTATCTGCGGACCGATCGCGCAAAAATCTTGCCCATTTTATACGTGGTGGTATTGCCACTTTAAAGTGGTATTAACGTGATTGTGGTCATTAATGTCCTTATTACTTAGACTGGCGATGCCAACCGTCCTGTTTTCCCAGGACATGTCCTAGAGCATCCTGGGTAGTTTTTAAGTAGCGTCCTAGGTTTTTTAAAACGTCTTGATAGGGTGCTAGGGATCCCAAGCTATCGAACTGTAAAAACCACATCAAAATCCGCTCAGTAGGTACTTTTTGCGTGATGCACGCACAAACAGATAAACCGACAAAAAATTTAAAAAGAATCTATTTGGGTATAGTTACATCCCAGTACTATTCTGACTTTTTTGCTAGAACACCTTCAATGCAGACACGGCTTTTTTACAATGTATAAGTAGATGTGGATGTAGGTAGGTATCTATATTTGGTTAAAGTAAAACCCTCAGATCATAGAAACAAGGGAGTTGTGACAAGGCGCTATCGAGCTTGATGCCTGATTTTGAGCAAATTGCTCATATTAAAAACGTACGCGCTGGCGACGAACCGAACACGATCGATGGTATACCTAAATACAGTGTTTTAGTTTAGTGCTAGTGTTGAGTGACGATTAACAGTGTTAGATTGAGGGTGTGCGGAATGTTCAATGCGTGGGAGATCTTTTTATTCACAAGGAGCGCTTAATTATGCGCGTAATTGTGTCGAAAAATGTACTAAAAGTGGCATCAATTATTCCGCTACTAATTTGCTATGATAGCATATCTCCTTATTTCTATGATCTGAGGTAAAACCAAATCCACCCGCATATTTTTACTGCGCCGTCGGTCGTCCGGCTGGCAATCCCGGTTCCTACGTTACCTATGGCTTTATCATGTTCAAAAATGACAAAAATATAGACATGATCACATCATGTTCAAAAATTACAAAAATATCACACGAATACTTACTTTGACTTTATCTAAATACAGTCAAAGTAAGTATTTGAATTTGCTCAGAATCTAAATTCTGAGCAAATTCAAACAGGGCTGCGCCAATAATAAAATCAAACCGTTTAGTTTGTCGGCTACCATCGATTCAGTAATTGAAGTCGTTTAAAATATTGCCTCTATTTAATCCTTTTTTCTGAAAATTCCCGAACCAACACTTAATTTATTTAGATGCCGAAACAACCCTTTTCTTAACTCAGATGTCAATTATAAATTCGGCGTGAAGAAGTATTTTCGGTATTTCAGTTCTTGGCGCGAAAATAAATCGAAAAAATCTCCTAACAAGCTAGAGACGCCATTATAATTAACTGTTGAGGGCTATTTGGTAATGTTGTCTCTTTCTTTTGTGTGTAGAATGTGTATTTTTGTTTCGGTCACTCTTGGAAGTGTCGCCACAAATCACCTGAGACAATGAGAAGATAGTTGGCTGCTGGATCACGGATTGTAAGGTCTGGATAGTCATTATTCCTAATATAAAAATAATTTAAATTCATTTAGTAGAAAATGAATATATACCTACTAGATTCTTATTTTGATCTGGTCGCGTTAGACTACTAATTTACTTGTTAATCGGAGATGTGGTCGGCTGTTGTGCACGCTTGCCTAGCGGTAACCTGTTGACTGGTAACTCCTTAGTGCACATAATAGTATATTATGCAATTAGTGAATAAAAGACGGATTTAAAGCGAGGGCCATAGATGAATCACGAGCTAGTGAAGGATTCTAACGATTGAATCACGACCGTAGGGAGTGATTCATGATGATTGAATCACGAGTGTAGCGAGTGATTCAAGTGTTAGAATCCTGAGCGACGCGAGCGATTCATGGCCCTCGATATAAATCCGTTTTATTCAAGAGTTGCATACTATACTTTATACCATGACTACGAGAAAAAGAAAGATTTAAGTGAAAATATACATATAATGAAGAAAAAGTAAAGTTAAATTGGCTTTGATGTAAACCAGCCGTGATTTTTTGGGTAGCAAGCTTTCCACCTTTCCACTATATCGGCCGCCCTCTCTTTCACAAACTCAGGTGTTAACACATCTTCATCACTAGAATGCATTTTTAATCAATTAGAACAACACTAAACAAACACAAAATTAAAGATTAAAGTAACACTAAACTTTGTGTTCGTACAACTTACAGTATTCAAAATAGCGCCAATTTACTAAGGACAGCAAAGAACACAAAACAGTTTTTATTCTAATGCTAAACTCCTTGTCGAAAATGTCGACCAATCAAATTGAATTTAGAACACATCAATATAGGTCGAATACACAGATTACACTTACACTAGATACGGCAAGCCACGACCAAGCGTGCCCTGCATGTTCGACTGTTCGTACTAAAAAAAGTCTGTTAGCTCAGTGACGCTTAGCGATTGAAACAATTCTGTTTACTCTGAGCACATCACTAAATGGCTGGGGTGAAGTTATCGTAGGTATAAAAAAGATGACACGTTCGGTTTTCATACAATCTAATAACGTGCCGCATCTAGCATATATTTATGCCTTTGCGCCAACACACATAAGTTGATATTCATCCTTCTCCTTGATATTCCTATCAACCACATTTCGTTGGTGCATCTAATCGTCCAATGGGCAATGATAGAAAGGGGCACCCAGTTCTGCCTTCAGAGAACCTATTGCATCATCATAACAGCCTAAATCTCACCCATATCCGATCGAATCACACCACCTTCGTTCCCATTAACTTGCCTTCAAAATCACCTCGCATTTACAAATTCGATGTAATTTAAAAAGAAAACCACAGGATGTCATGTGGCCATGCCCCACAAGAAGTTAAATCCCATTTAAGGGAATAAATTGATGAAAGAATGAAGACTTGTCGTTATATATGCGTAATTATTCATTATTTTGGTTCGAACAAGATTCATGTTTGGCAAGAACATGGTTTGACTGGGGTAGGTACATAAATTTATTAAAGTTTTGCTACGCAACGGCCGAGGGACTTCCAATAAGATAATTTCTACGCGCTGTTAAGTTATGCAATGCTTATAATTTTTTTTTACTTATAAATGGCGAACAAGCAAGCTACTTACGAATTTACGAATATTCGCAATACCAGAAACATTACATGTGCTTTGACCACCCTAGATACAAAGTCTCTTAATGGCGCCGATTCTGTTTACAAACTAAACTTATTTAGTCTTAATAAGTCTCTTTCTAATAAAAAACATGAGAGAGGGATAACAGATATTTAATCCTGTCAAATTAGTCCACTTGAATAGTTTTAATGTCAATTTAGTCGTAATCGCAAAAGGTCTTCCCGTAAATGACAAGGACATAGACTAATTTGACAGTTCTAAATATTTTCTGTCCTTTTTCAATGATATTGGTAAGAAAGAGTTAAAGCGTGATTAAAATTAAGTATTAGTTTAGTGCGATGTTCAACAGAATCAGCACCAATGTCTCCTATAACATCAGCCCTGTTTATAAACTGTCCCACTGGAGGGCACGGGCCTCCTTTCAGAATGAGAGGGGATAGAAGAAGAAGAATCTCACTGCGACATTCTCCCTCGAACGTTCGCAAACCAATAGCCAGTTCTCGCAGTTATATCACGCGGCGTGTTGGTATAGATTAGACAGGCGCGGTCCGAGTGGGGGGGGGTCATGACCCCCACGGCACCGCCGGGTCATGACCCCCCCCCCCCCAAAATCGTACAAAAATGCGCCAAACATGGGAATTCACGGTATAGCACGTCGGCATTAATTGGTATGACCCCCCCCCCCCCCAAGTCTTCGGCTGCGGTTATGACCCCCCCAAAATCGTCGGCTGCGACCGTGACTGAGAATAGGCAGGCTTAACTTGCCTATTATGTAACATCCGCCGTATCTTCATCATTATTTCTTATCCACGGCCAGCATACTCCTAAGAATGTATACCTTTCGGCTCGCGATTTCCGCCGCTCAGTGGCTCAGCAATTAATCCCGCCACTAACTCTCCTCTGTTTATCGCCGCACTTATTCAGACACACAGTCAATCAAGCGGCATTTTTTAAATAGTTCGGTATTAATTTTTTTATAGGACTAGAATTACTAGACTGAATATTACAGTTTAAAGTAGTTTGTAGTTATCGTCAGCCATGGTTAGTGTCTATACTAGGGTTTTAAGTATAACAGATGTCATTTAGCTAATGAGGGTGCGGATGCGGACATAACATTATCGATTTAGAGATGATGCGGATGAGCCATGAGGACACATTGACATCGGTTTAGAGATGATGCGGATGAGGACATAACATTTTCCGTTTAGATCATGCGGATGAGGATTCGAATGTAACATGTCGTTTTGAGGATGCGGCTGCGTCTATCATTTGACAGCCTTCCTCACCATAAACTTAGCAGTTTGAGGAGTTTTTATCAGTGAAAACATGGTACCTACCTATATGATAGTACGTAAATTAATTAATTTAAAAAAGCAGTTCAACGAATAAGAGTGTAAATCGGGCTCTATTCGCCGCGTCATTCAACATTCTATTTTGTTCGTCTTGTAGACACACAGAATAGAAATGTAAACACAACCTCATAGAAATTATGCCATATTGTGAATCTTAGGGCTAACATGCACGCCGCGACAAAATTTTGTCGATGCTTTTATCGTGCATTTGTCTCGTATTTGCACGGTTTCGAGACAAAACGGTCGTCAAAATGTAGTCGCGGCGCGCATGTTAGCCCGGCTGGTCGATAATATCGTATGCGTTATTGTGGTCTTGTCCACGTTGTTATCGTCCGATATTTCCAATGTGTGTTGCTTCGATAATATCGCCTCGTTAATCACGTCATTATTATCGCAATAGTGTACATGGCATGCGTACCTACTAATACAAAATATTATACTAAAACAAATATCGTAAGACGCAATAACGCAAGCGTTCTATTTGTATCGCGTTGTTATTATCGGGGCAGTGTGTGGGTGAGATCACATGCGTGCTAATACAAAATGTATGTAGGTACCACGTAGTCCACGTAACAACAAATATCGCAATATCGCTTGCGATATTACCGACCGATTATTGCACCTGTCTGGGGAAGCTTTAAATTGCTAGCATTCTCCAACAAAACCTAAAGACTAAGGCCCGTATTCCAGGACGATACTCGAGCACCGATCTCTGCTTGAGCATATATTTCAACCAATCAAATGGCTTTAAATCTATGCTCAAGCAGAGATCTGTGCTCGAGCATCGTTCTGTAATACGGGCCTAAAACCGCGTCAAAAACTAAGTGTAAATTAATGACTACCATTTCATCACAATTTGCAAGTTAATTGGTATAACTATGAGAATACAATTAAATCAATTACAAGTTGGCCGATAACCGCCGTGCGATTGATAGCGTCATCCATTATTGATGATGGGAATTGCTTCATACTGCCCGTTATTACGTGGCTATTACACGCAATGACCGGTGGTTAGGGACTGATCGCCACGCCTTTAAATTAAAACCTTTGTATTTGTGATTTCTGTGAAAAGAGGAGGGGTGAATGCTAATCAATGCCTGCACATATTATACCCCCTTACTAATAAACGCCTCTTAATTTAACCACTGATTAAATATAAAATATAAAACAAATTGCACAGTGTACGTGTGCCGGACTCGAATCCACGATCAGCTACTTACTTCTAAATTCGGCGCTGCTACCACTGGGGGCCACCACTGCTCTCCTGGACGCTTAGCATGACCAATTCTATATTTTTTCTACCAAAGAATAGACAAAGTTATTTCTATCAAATCTTTATCTCTTCTGCCCGAGCACGCGGCAACCCGTGCTTGGTTATCAGAAATTTGTCTACTGAAGAATAGAAACATTTCTTCTCTTCATTGTACATAAGCATAAAACGGTAGATATCTTTCTACAATCTGTCACTTTGTCTATTCTTCTGTAGGGTTTTGTCTACCTACAGATAGCGAATTCATACTTTGCGGGCTGTCAAAAATGGTCGCAAAGATATAAGGTACCTAATTAAAAACTAAGCAAGCATTACGAGAAATCGTAAAGTAAGCGAAAAAGTTCGCTGTGATACCGATAACAATTGATACATTTGACAGTAGGTAGAGACTACCAAATATCATTATAATCGGATCGTGAAGACTTCGCAACCGATTTCGGTCGTAAAGTGATCGTATGTCGAGACTCGAGACTGCAGGCCCTGGTCTGGCACTTCTGGCAGTGATTTTTTCTATTTGATTTTCCCATTGGGAAATTCTCAGTATCAACCCAGGGACCTTATTTCATAGAACTTACTATATAAATGGCTAAGCTACCACAGATTACATGACCAGTTAGCAACCAACAAAATAACCATAACAATCCACAATTCCACACGAAATATACAACAAAACTCCAAAAATAAACGAAACAAAAACCTAACCCGCTCGATAAGAAACATCGATTGTAGTATCGATACCTGAAAAAAGGGGGGAATGTAATCGATTAAGCTAACAAAAGTAGCCCATCGTATATATCAGAAGGATACTCGTATTTTAGGGCTTTTTCTGTCGAGTACCCGGGCGCTCCAATTGTGCTGGCATTAAAAAAATGACAGTTTTAAGGACAGTGCACACAGGCGGTCGGAGTTAAGGCGAAAGGATTAAATGTGTAAGTAGTTTTTTGCGGAACTTTCGGAAGTAAGGATTCTAAACTAAATACTTAATTATATAAAAACAACATACCTGCATTACAAACACATTTCAATATCGGTATTCGAACAACTTTGGACACAATAAGACAAGCCGCTTAACACAGCCCAAATCGGATCTGCTAAGTAACAAAAGACTGTCTGACCTAGGAACCTATTAATAATCTTGCGTTTGACCGCCATTTCGCCTGCCTGATGTAAGCGATGATGCGGTTAACGATGGAGCACGCTTGTCTGGAAGAAACCATCTAGTCTTATCATTCATGTTCATCACATTTAGATCCTATATCGATATTTTTTTAGGATCTAAAAATACACCGATGCTCA
Organism: Thalpophila matura; assembly: GCA_948465475.1. Lineage (NCBI taxonomy): Eukaryota > Metazoa > Arthropoda > Insecta > Lepidoptera > Noctuidae > Thalpophila > Thalpophila matura. Next base: position 3,968,581 of record OX419196.1, read on the forward strand.
AATTGTTGTACCTACACAGTAGGTATCAGTTAATTAATTCAGTTCAATCTGGGTGTCTTCAAGTCGCGAGGGAATCGGTTTCTTTTAGGCAAGCGTGCTCCATCATAGACCGCATCATCGCATAACATTAGGTGAGATGGCGGTCAAACGCAAGTCTATTATCGAATAAAAAAATTGTGCTCCTTCAACTATAGGATACTACAGCATAAACAATTAGATTAACAACTATTTACCATAGGGAGATTGTCAAGGTTCATTGTGTTCCTAGTGTTATTTGATGTCTAAAAACCTAATATTATCAAAATCCGTCCAGGGGTTCCCGAAATATACAGGATTTTAGTTTTTTCCTATGGGTATACGCCCCACGCGTAGGCACTGGCAGGCATCAAAAAACACCGAAATCTCATCTCGTGTGCACAATCCCTTACAACAACATTCGATCCTTTCTCGGCCGAATGGCGTTACGGACAAAAACTGATGAATTTGGCGACATTTCGTAGAGGGCGCCACTGGTAACGAATGTTCGCCGACGATCGTCGTGTGCCAGGGCGACAGTTTTTGCCATTTTAAGGTAAATTTATGAAGAGTTGATGTGTTATTTTGTACCTATTAGTTGTAAATTGTTTATTTGTTTATTTTTCGAATCTGTAACGATATACCAGTTCCAAGTCCGATCCGAAGTTCCAAGGACCGATCTATTTTGTTTCATTACGTAGGTACGGAGGGTTTCTGCGCGTAAAGATTGGTCACCCATCCATGGACTAACCGCGGCACGCGCAGCTTATCCTTGCAAATCGATCGATAAAGGGTACTGTTAGTTAGCCATGAACCCCTTCACTTGACACTATGCATGCAGCTTAAGAAATGTCAATAGCAACAATTTATTAATGCTATTTAAACTCATTTCAAATTCAAAATTCCAACATAACATTACACAGGTTTTCTGGTAAAATTAGATGTTATACACAAACGGTGTCGTCACGTTCTCGCGTCGTGACGCGTTGCCCGCAGAACTCACGACAACCCGTCTGGTTCACGTAAACTGTAATATACGTATTACGTGAGATTTTATACTGATTGTCTATCTTGCGCAATCGCGGTTATATAGGGATGGGTGTTGTGACATGCCGGGAATAGGGTCACCGAAACATTTCTAAGATGGCGCCTCAGTAAATGTCAAAAATAGCTGTCAAAATGGCAATGTCAGCTTGATATCGTCACTCGAGGGGGCTCACTACTTGTATTGTATAGTACAGTTTCTCTCAGTCCTCATCAAGCTCTAAGGGACCTCCAGGTACCGACTTACAACTTGAATGAAAAAAATCACTTTTAGAAGTGAAATTAGGTATCCCCTACTAAAAGCTTTTTTTAAAACAGTAGGTATAAAATGAAAATCAATCTAAAACTGTTTTCGTATAAACTGTTGCAAAGAACAATATATAAGATACACCACGATTTTTGATTAAGTTGTTAATTTTCAACACTTGATTATTAAAATTAATGATTGTTATGACTAAATGACTGAAGCTTGAGGGAAAAACAACAGCAAGAAAAACATGAAAATGAATGCATGAACCTGTGCAAAGTGCAACGTTCTAAATTTAAATTGAATTTAGAAGCATGGAGTGGCCAGTGATAAAATATTGCCAGTACCTACTAAGTAATGAAATGATGATGAAGAAAGATCGATTCGTCACATACTCTTTCCGGGTGCTATTAAGTCCATCATTGCCGCAACTTATCGTCTCACAAATCAATCTGGACCAATTTGCCGAGACACCTCCGATAACCAGTCCAATTGCCCGTTTTACATCAGACAAACATCTTCAAAATTCGTGTTTTAAACAGCAAAAAACCTCTCATTGTGTGCCAAACGATCGATACAAAGCTATAATTTATGACATCCTATTTTTTTGCCAACAATTGTCTCGAAGTCTGGACGTTGCATACGTAACCAGGATACTGAGAAATTAATCGACCTGCAATTTAGATAGACATCCTGTTTAGCGGGAGATCTCATGGGGATGGGCGACATGCATTATGGATGCAGTTTTTGAGAATAATTCGGACTCATATAATGTGTACAATGTTTAAATGGAACCAATTAATTGATCCATTTGTTTGTGGATTCGTAATTTGGGCGGGATCGATGATGGATGATCAAAGACTTAAATCCAATCAAATCAAAATCAAAAATATTTGCAAGAAGTGCTGTTACAGTAATATTGGTTTCAGCACATCCTGCCATAATAATATGGCGTGCAAACAAAATAGATAGGTAGTATCGACTTATCTTCTAAATAGGTACTCTCGTCATCCTTTTTAAACAGAGACACCCTTACCACAAAAAGATAGACACGCGTTAAACGCGAATGCTACCAAAAATAATACACACTTGTTTTAGACAAGTTAGTGCTTAAAACAAGTGCGTATTATTTTTGGTAGCATTCGCGTTTAACGCGTGTCTATCTTTTTTGTGGTACGGCCCAGACAGTTTAAACAGTATTTTTTTAAACTTGGACTTTAGGTATTTGGGCAAATAATGATCCGATTCCAAAATTCGATGAACGAAAAAGAGGCATTACCACATTTCGCTAGTTAGGTATATTGTACGTCCCAAGTCTGCATCATAGCAGGAATAATCCTCGTCACAAAGCATAATCAGAGGCCACTGCCCTCTCGACAGGCATCTACTTAATGTCAGCATCACTGACAGCCCCCTATGTAGAGGCTGCATAGAGGCTGAGGAAACTCCCACGTAATCTTACATTGTAAGAGCGTGGCCGAACAAAGAGTGAAGCTACTGGACAACTCTGAGACCTTACGTGACGCGCTCAGTAACATACGGGACTTTCTGGACTTCTGGCAGCAGCTGAGGTGGTTCGAGTGACCACCGAGATCGTAGGGTTTATGACCTCCCCCCCATCCAAAATCGTACAAAAATTCGCGAAACAGCGTAATTCACGATATAGCACGTCGGCACTAATTAGTATGACCCTCCCCTAGTCTTTGACTGCGACCGCGCCTGATAGGAACTATTATTAGGTATGAAATCTGACTTTACACACAACAGGCTGACAGATCACTCACCTGTCAGCAATCACCATCACCCCTAAAATCGATGATTAAGATAAATGTAAACGCGTATTAACATGCTAAGAGACACGTATCGAGGTCGCAAGCCCCATTAATTATGTGTATCACGGCAGGTAATCTTGCAGTGGCTCGGGGGCGCTCGGCAGTTCTCGGGAATTGTCGGAAATAGATCGGGCCACCCGTCGCGGGCGCACTCCAGTATGATCTTGGTGTATTTCTGCTCGGTAATAGCGAAAGTGTATGAATTTGTTGGTGATAATGATAAGAATTAAGTTAGATTATGCTGTTACTAACCCACTGTAGAGTAGGTATACCTGTCTGTCTATTCTGTACCGACACTGTAACTGCCGATTTGTTCGAGGGAGAATCTCACCGTGACTTTCTCCCTCAAACGTTCGCAAACAAATTGACAGATCTCGCGGTGATATCACGCGGCGTGTCAGTATCTACAGAATACATAGGCTGAATAGACAGGCTGTTCTTTTGACATGTGCGTTTAATCTCCTGAAACAGGATATTATGAATTTCTTAAAGAAAATGTTTTCCAATATTCATGATAACATAAGTTTTCCATAAAATTGAGAACTCTACCGTTGTGTTATCTAAACAGATCGTTTCATACCAATTCGGCATATATATTTTTTTTTTATCTATTGTCCAATCAGGAGTTGTGGAACTAAGTTTGCTAAAGAATATACCTAATAATATTGGCCGGTAGTAAGAGTTGGCAAGTTTATCATTGCTTCAAATGCTTACCTAAATATAAGTTCGGAGTCATACGAAGCGATTCAAAAACGGAACGCCGAACTCCAACTTTGAAATCGCGCGTGCAACTGATTACGTAACTTCGTATTTGCAACCGAAACTCTCACGTTCGGAAATTTCAATAAAATTGGAACCGCTGGACAGGGACGCGTGACAATTTTATCGCCGCCGTCGCCTTCCCAAGCCCGTCAAGTTGCCGCCGAAAAACAAAGCAAAACAGTGACAATTGGTGCATATCCCCGACGAATTATCCTCATTCGGCGCCTTTGTCCAATTGAAACCTTTATTTTACCATTTTTCCTTCTCATTTGGTTATTTATCTGCTCTTTTTAGGAGTGGACAATGAGCTGCGCCGCTCATTATATCGTCGCAAGTTAGCACGCCAGGCTATACTAAATCTCTGGTGGAATTCTAGCGAATTACCTCAGTTATATGGCCCGTTTTCTCCAAGTGATTGATTTGAGTAAAAATTACTTTTGGTTTTTGGACGACACTGTTGCTGTTTGGCTTTCGATTTATATCTTTGGGTGCACAATGACGGATTGAGCTTTAAATGTATGGATGGATTTTGCAGGTATTGTTGCCTTAAGATTTAGTGATTTGTGTTGTGTTTATTTTGAGGTTATCGATCGTCATCATCATCATTCATTAACCTTGTGCCTGTATTCCCCAAAGGGTTAGAAGTGCCCATTTTTCGCTTTATAAGGGACAAGCCTATTTGCTCTCAACCAGGCACAGATCATTTTGAGAGGACCGGGGGCAAATATGCGCAAGTTTATTATCTTGCCGAAAACATTTTTTTTATAGGTATGAGGTACAGGCGCGGTCCCAGCCCGCGATTTTGGGGGGGGTCATACCGCAGCTGAAGACTTTAGGAGGGGGGTTATATCGATTAATGCCGATGTGATATCCCGTGAATTACCGTGTTTGGCGCATTTTTGTATGATTTTGGGGGGGTCATGACCCCCGTGACCCCCGCCCTGGGACCGCGCCTGTTGAGGTAGGTAAGTATCACATCGTTTCGCACAGACATGGAACTGTAGAAAGAGATAATTGTCTGCTTTGGCTTCGTAGAGCATCGTCTATTTCACTCACACGTCACGTGTCGTTTTGTCGCGGACTTCTCAGTCACGGATTACTTTATTGTTAGTTACAAAACGTCACATAGGTAGGTATGAGTTACAGGGACGATGCTACAGCTGTTAACTCTTTCTAAAGATCAATGTGTAATATTACGTACCTACTTACTATGTACCACCCTATTTAGAAAAGTCAAATTGTTAGATCCGAAATTGCCATCTCATATCGGTTCAGTAATTTGCCCTTGGGAGATAACTCAAGACTGGGCAATTTGATGAAGGTGCAATCAGGAACCAGCACCCTAATTGCGTACCTCAATTGCTATCGCCATGGCATTGATGTTGACATCCATTACGCCGTATGTTTCTTATTTTGTGCTCCCGATAACTAGCTCAGCGCCGCAATGGATGTTGTTGAACTTTCTTAGCACTTAGCAGCCTTACTTTTGTTAACAGTTTTCATTCCATGATCATAATAACAAGTTAAACTAAAAAAAGACAATAAATCACTTACCTACCTAATCACCTAATCCCAAAAATAATTTTGTTTTACGACAAAACGATTTAGTGTGTAATGTCTGCCACCCTCATAGTTGACCACAATCCGCCATGACGAATCTATGCCATCAAATAAAACCAGCTCTTTGTATTCGACACCAGCACCACAATAAATGTCCAAATATTTGTAACTGAACATTTGGCGAATTCAAATACAACCGTGACTAAACGCCCTTAGATTCCCTGGAGATCGGTCAAGGTATTCAATTCAAGGGAAAACCGACCTTAAGAACATATGTTATAGTTTAATTTCGTCTGGCAGCTGTTTTGATGCTTAACTTTCATGCTGAAAGTGACCATTCGAAATTCAAACTTACCTTTTCTAATAACGAGTCATAATTTTGAGTAACCTCGTATCCTGGACTATTAAGTTTGTTGTCACGTTAAATTCAACGTTCTCTTCCTTAAAATAGGGTTTAAAATTGGTTATAAGAACTACTGGGTGAATCCTTATGATAGAATTCGTAACGGCTAATATTGTACGGCGATATTGGCCAGGAGATAGTAAGGAGGATAAGATTTATTCGGCACGGGACCTTCATGGTGGTTTTCAAATCAAAATTAAATATCTCGTTGGGGGAAAGAGGAATTTGCGGAAAATATATTTTTATTATTGCCTTTTATTGGTATTGACACTTGTTTAATTAAACGAGAGATAGGGAAAATAGCAGTAGGTATCTAATCACACTAATAATATTATTGTACATACTTACGGAAGTGTGTGTCTGTGTTACTCCTTCACGCTGAAACAGCTGGACGGATTTGGATGAAATTTGACAAAGAGGTAGCCTGGGATCTAGAGAAGCATATACTTTTCATCCATATTCATGCAGACGACGTCGCGGGCAACAGCTATTTTATGGAATACTTATTTATTAGTATAAATATTACTGACTCATATTTCGAAAAACGATTGAAATCACTGAAGGTTTTGTTCAATTGACAATTTTTAACGTACCATGCCTGCTAGCCACACCTACCAACATTTGTTCCAACATTTGCGTCAATCATGTCCGCGGTCGCACCGCTGATGAGCCACAAGGTGGGGCCACGCCGTCACGGCCGGCGCCGCGCGACAATGCGACAATTTTCACGCGCCACCGCGCGACTCCGAAATGACGCACAGTGGAACACTTCGCGTATTGTCGATGGCATTAAAAGATACCAATCATTCAATTGTGGAGGCGATCGATTGACGAATAAAGGCGAATACTGTGCAGTGTGCAATTCAATGCCTGCTGATGAGGTTAAATTATTCAACTTGTCATAGTTAGCGTTTAGATATGGGATTACTTTGTGAAGGAGAAAAGAGCAGACAGATTAGTGACTGCTCAGGAATGTGAATGCATTCCTCCTGCACTTATTATGATGCTACTTTTAGCTGATATGATAGGTGATTTTCGTGAAAATATTTCCAAAAGTATTCAATAGTTCGATCTGAATCACAAATACGGATACAGACGCGGAATAAAATAGCGGTGAATTAAAAAAGAAAGGTTTTAGTGTTTAGATAATAAAACATTTCGTTGTATGAACCTACACCACAAAATAGATTATCTCCTACACCTACCTAACCTACTGCTTGCACTGCTAATAATTTTCACGCATCTTCGCTTTGTTTGGTAATGATAAAGCGGAGCGCATGGCTGGTATCAAAATATCAAATAATAAGTACGTTTAAATATTAATTATGACGTTCTATTCAAAAGAGGTAAAATTATTTACAATTATTCCTTAATATTATTAATAATTTTACATGGCGAGATCTGCATCTATCCATGCAAAAACATGTTATGCTTGGTTGGGGAAGTTTAAGAGTATATAATTAACACTAGTAAAATGTGCAAGAACTAACGGAGTTGTAGGTACTAAATCATAAAAGAAATATCACACGCTGACTGTCCATTTTATGCAATTCAAAACCATTTTACAATGACGAAACACTCCAATCTATTAGACCTATACTTAACAAAATTAGACAGTTGTACCCCTTCACTAGCTCACCGGAAAACTGAACAATAGCCACACTACCAACAATCAGGACCCATAATTCCCTAAAATTAAGTAATAAACACTTAAACACCCATTTCCTAAAGAAGTGGCCTGATGACGTCACGGGAGACCGCCTGGTCGTGAAACACTTAGCCATGGGTAGCGGAACGCAGGAAACGCCGCACGATATATTAGTGTTTGATTTATGCATCGTCGATATAAGGCGCGGTCGCGATGCGATACGCTTCGCCGGTTTTGTGGACACACGTTGGCTTCGGCTGGAGATGAAATTTTTTAATGTTTTTTTTTTCGTATCAAACATTTTATTGCATTGAAGTAATCTCTGCATCAGAATATGCAGCAGATCGGATGCATGCATCCATCAAAAATCACTTTTCTGCACAGGTATTTTTCTCTTTCGAATCCTATGACTCTGGTTTTTCTATCTCTATGTATGTACTAAAAATACATAGGTACCTAAATTAATAAAGTCAGATCTGAAGTCAGATAGTAAAGTGAATTGTAGTTTTGCTCTCCTGAAAACCTTAACTTTCATAGATCGTAAAAAGTTAGTTTCTCACAAAACAAAAATATTTTTTTGTCAGATATTTCTATCCGTGCGGCCGTGTGTCGCGTTCGCGTCCGTTTTCACGCGTCGCTGCGACTATTAATATTCAAATTGGCGCGATATGTCGCCGCCCGCGCTGTGTGAACCCGCTTTTAATTTATACTAGACTTTTGCGACGCCGTCCGCGTGGACTAAAATGACATGACCAGTTTAAATGACCTCCATAGTGTACAGTGGCTAGTACTACCACGAGGTCAAGCTGTATCTCTGGTTTATCCCACCGGAATTAGATGAAACGTGGCTTAGATTTTTAGTTGAGCCCCAAGCTATCGAGCTGTGAAAACCATATCGAAATCCGTTCAGTACTTGTTGCGTGATGCGCGCACAAACAGACAAACAAACAGACAAAAATTCAAAAAAAAAAAATTTTCGGGCATGGTTACGTCCCAGTACCCTATCCCGACTATTATTTCTGGAATATCTTCAATGTACAGACACGACTATTTTACAATTTTATAATAGTAAGTATATAGATTGTACTGTACACTTTAATGTGAAGCGCTCTATACCAAACTAAGCTGTTCCCCGCGGTTTCACCCCGTTTGCTCGGCTCCTAAGGGTCGTAGCGTGATGTTAAATATGAATCTGGCTATCAAACACAAAAATAATGTTTTTTTAAAAATAATATTTTTTTTTTATTTGGTAATAGGCTTGCGTTTGACCGCCATCTCGCCTGATGTTAAGCGATGATGCGGTCTACGATGGAGCACGCTTGCCTAGAAGAATCCTATTCACTCGTGACTTGAAGACACCCAGATTGAAACTGTCGGGGAACACCCACTCCGGCAGCGCATTCCACTGTTTGGCAGTTTTCACAACGAAAGTGGAATCAAAGCGCTTCGTTCGGGTTTTTGGTATAGGTATTAACCACGAACCGATGGCGCTTTTTCGTGCTTCTGGCTGTCCGATAGAAGAAAGGGCAGGAGGGAATTAGATTGGAAATTATTATTTTCTTTTTTGTTTCCTTCCATCTTTCTTTCCTTTGGACTTATGGCTCATAAGAACGCGCAGTTTTAGGTTACAAAACAGGAAAGGCAGTTTGTTCTAGACTGTGAACTGACATTATGACATTATGAGTCCTATTTTTATTGAGGTCACTATCATAGATTATTTTACCGTTTTTCTATATGTTGTTTCTGTAATGATTATATTTATTATTTTCTACCCACGGTTCCGTGTGTCGTGTCAGTTTTCACGCACCGGTGCTACTATTTATTATTCAAATTGGCGCGATCTGTCGCCATCGGCTGTCGGTGTGAACCACCCATTATTATTTATTGATAGTGATGCCGATTCTGTTGTTTACGAACTAAACTAATTTAGTCTCATTAATTCTCTTTCTAAAAAAAACATGAGAAAGAGATAGATAATATTTAATCCTGTCAAATTAAAACAAGAGCATTAATTTGACATTAAAACTATGCAAAAGGTCACGGCTATTTTCCCGTAAAGGACAAGGGCGTAGACTAATTTGACAGTTCTTAATATTTGCGGTCCTCTTTCAATGTTATTTGTAAGAAAGAGATAAAGTGTGATTTAAATTAGTTTAGTGCGATGTAAGTACAACAGAATCAGCTGCATTATGTTGTATACGAACGACTAGTTTTATTCCAGTTGTAGTTAGGTTAGTACTTACATCATACGAGTTTGTAATTGCACATTTATAACAATAATAAAATACGTCACACAGCTGGTAATGTTTAGTTTATTATTTAAAATTATTGTTTATTTGTTCATGTAAAACTAATAAGTAACGATAAACATCATTATGTCCTGAAGTTGTTCCCATATCTTACTGATGACAGGCAGCTGATCAGTCCGTTGGTTTTTCACTCAGATCATAGAAACAAGGAGATATGCCATCATAACAAATTAGTACCGGAACAACTGATGCCACTTTTACTACATTTTTCGACACAATTACGCGCATAATTAAGCGCTCCTTGTGAATAAAAAGATCTCCGCACACCCTCAATCTAACACTGTTAATCGTCACTCAACACTAGCACTAAACTAAAACACTGTATTTATACCATCGATTGTGTTCGGTTCGTCGCCAGCGCGTACGTTTTTAATATGAGCAATTTGCTCAAAATCAAGCGTCAAGCTCGATAGCGCCTTGGCACATCTCCCTTGTTTCTATGATCTGAGGTTTCTCATGACCATTTAGGTACCTACATCGAATACGTGAAATAAATTATATGATTATTAGCTTGTTCCCCGCGGTTTCAGACGCGTGGCTCCCAGGTGTCGCAGCGTGATCTTAAAAAGGCTATAAGTAATAGGTACTATTCCTCATGAATCTGGCTATCATATAAGTACAAAAAGATTTTTTCTGGTAGTTCAACCAAACAAACTCTTCAGTTTTATTATATTAGTATAGATTACACTCGTCAAATGAACGTAGATCCACGCGAGAAACAATGTCATATTGTGTTGGAATTGCGGCATACGAAAGGTTAATGGAATAGGTATGTGATGTCTTCCATATTGACTACCTATTTAAAGTACCGATCGCGTTATTACGAGAAAAAATTAAAACCACCTTGAAAAAAGAAAGAAAGAAAAAAAATATATTTGTCACCGAGACACGCGCATAATTTTCTACTAATTAAAAAAAAAAAAAAAAATAGGAAGCTCAACTGCGTGTGGATGTTAAGCCAGTTTTTACCTTAGCCTTTTTTCTATGATCTGAGGTAGGTAATACCTAAATATTTAAAAACGGAAATACATGGGATACATACTAACATACAGGTTAAAAACATTACTCACGTTTTGGGCTTGGCTGCAGACGGGTAAAATAGTGTTGTGCCTACCCAAAAAGTTACCGATTCGAATCGATAGCTTCAAATCGTTTTACCGCCGCGTTTGTTCGCCCGTCCGATACGATACAATAGTAACCGCGTATGTTTTTGTGCATTCTCATTTAACGCTAACCAACGCGAGAGTACGGTTTATAACCTATAATTGGATACTATTTATTGCTACGCATGGCGCAGGGAACACTGTGGAGTCGATACGATGCTGTTTTGTTTTATAATACCTTGTTGATTTTGTTTTTAGGTGGAATTTGAATAATATAGAAAACGCTATATGAAAAGACACAGACAAAAGGCAAAATGGATAATATTGTGTGAAAAATGATGTAAGGAAAGCAGTGAACACTGACAAGACATGACGGCTGATAGAGACGCATGGAAGAAAATAACCTTGCCTATGCAGTGTACGATGGAGCACGCTTGCCTAGAAGAATCCGATTCACTCGCGACTTGAGGACGCCCAATTGTAACTGTCGGGGAACACCCACTTGGGCAGCGCATTCCGCTGCTTGGCAGTTTTTACATTAAAGCTGTAATCAAAGCGCTTCGTTTCGATTTTTGGTATATCTACCATGAAGCGATGTCGCTTTTTCGTGCTTCCAGCAGCGCATGCAGATCCGAAGGACACTCTCCGAAATATAATCCGATAAAAAACCGATAGACTAGCAACTTTGCGCCGATGTTCAAGACTTAGTCTGAACAAGGGAGTCATAGAGAGATTATCAATTTCAAATAATTATAAAACCAACCCATCTCCACGAGAACTGTTCTCAATCGTCATAATAAACGTTGAATGTAGATTATTTGATGCAAAACCATGTGAAAATGTCAGTTCAAAGGATTGTTTTGTGAAGTAATTTGCCATGTTAGCGCAATGAATAATTGAATTTACACAGAAATTGTATTTAACACGTCATTATGATGTGCGCAAAAAAGATGGCCAGGGCTACCGTTCTCAGATGTTTGGTAACGCGGCATCACTACTTCACTTTTGTACTTATATGGGAGGCGTTCCACTTTCTATACTGTTCTTGGAAGGTGATAAGCGATATCTGGGTAAGAAGTGTGGAATAATTATAATTATCTGGATCGGAGAAGGGTTGTGGGAACGGCTTAAGACTACTTAGACTGAACGGTAATCTGCGTAAATATTAATTTTGTATCATTTGGAATTGTGTGAGAAAATTATTGGAATAAGGTAAATTTTGCACTACTCGCCGTTTTGTTTTTAAGTGCTACATAACGATATATTTTTTGTTTGTCGTAGTAAACAGAACTACCCACTGAAAAGGCCTAAGGGTGCGTAGGTACACATCTGGCGAATGCCTGCAAGCGTGCAGTTGCTGCAAATGTTTGGTCCATCTCTTTACCCACAACGAGTGTTGCCCAAATGCAAGACCAAGACGAGTCTAACCCAGTCTTTGGTCTCGGTCTCGTGTCAGTACACCTGAGCGCCTAACATGCGCACCGTGACAAAATTTTGTCGACGCTTTTATCATGCATTTGTCTCATATTCGCACGAGTAAAAGCGAGATAAAACAGTCGACAGAATTTGTCGCGGCGCGCATGTTAGCCCTACTGGTCGTAGTCTTGGTCTTGGTATTGCATACTCAGTTTTGGTCTTGATCTCGGTCTTGCTGCAGTTTTGTGGTCTTGATCTTGCGAAAATGATTCACGCAAGACGCGAACAGATCGCACTAGGTAGGTACGTGGGTAATTCACGCGTACAACTCGTGAACCTTTCGAAAACAGCCTGTCAATTCTGTACCGAACTACCGACACGCCGCGTGATAACTACCAATTTGTTTGCGAACGTTCGAGGGAGAATCTCACCGTGACATTCTCCCTCGAACGTTCGCACACAAATTGGCAGTTCTCGCGGTGATATCACGCGGCGTGTGAGAAAGGCAGGTGCATTTACCCGATGTGTACGACACTCAGATCATAGAAACAAGGAGATATGCCATCATAGCAAATTAGTACGGGAACAACTGATGCCACTTTTAGTACATTTTTCAACACAATTACGCGCATAATTAAGCGCTCCTTGTGAATAAAAAGATCTCCCACGCATTGAACATTCCGCACACCCTCAATCTAACACTGTTATTCGTCACTCAACACTAGCACTAAACTAAAACACTGTATTTATACCATCGATCGTGTTCGGTTCGTCGCCAGCGCGTGCGTTTTTAATATGAGCAATTTGCTCAAGATCAGGCATCAAGCTCGATAGCGCCTTGGCACATCTCCCTTGTTTCTATGATCTGAGGCCAATACCAACATGTAGACGGTATATTTGCCTTGTCTTGCTATCGCTCGGTGTCACTTGCCTAGTTGGTTGAGTAAAGACAAGCGCCAACGTGTGTAAACCTCATTTGACGTAGCTTGCCACAACTTGCAGTCGCTCGCGATCACTTGCCTCACTTCGGAGCGGTGTCGGTTTTTCGGTGCACAAGTCGCGCGCGCTCGGCCCATAGTGTTCACATGTTTGTCCGCGCCGTAGCTTGTCACAACTTGCAGTCGCTCGCGATCACTTGCCTCACTTCGGAGCGATGTCGGTTTTTCTGCACAAATCAAAGGCGCTCGCGCGCGCTCGAACAATAGTGTTCACATGTTTGTCCGCGCGCTATTATGTGGTTGACGTCTAACTTGCCGAACCTCTAGACAGTAGCGCTTGCCTTGTGTCAATTTGTCTAGGCTCGCGTTGGTCTAAGCTCGGCCAACATGTATTGCAGGCTTAAGAGATTTGTCATCTATGTAAAGTGCTGAGCACTTGTCCATGTAGTAGGTACCTAATATCCATCGTACTCTATCCGAAGCTAATTCTTTTAGGTCTCTATAGGTACTTTACATTAGCTTTTTCTACTTACGTACTTTATTCTAGGTTTAGTTTTATTTTTGGCTTGTCTTTCTTTTTCCTTTCTTATTAAAGTACCTATCATGCTTCCTTTCTATTCTCAATGTGCTTCTATCTTATCTATAATGAAGGGTGCAAGTAGTGGACCTCTCCGAGTGACGATACCTCAGATCATAGAAACAAGGGAGATGTGCCAAGGCGCTATCGAGCTTGATGCCTGAACTTGAGCAAATTGCTCATAATAAAAACGTACGCGCTGGCGACGAACCGAACACGATCGATGGTATAAATACAGTGTTTTAGTTTAGTGTTAGTGTTGAGTGACGATTAACAGTGTTAGATTGAGGGTGTGCGGAATGTTTAATGCGTGGGAGATATTTTTATTCACAAGGAGCGCTTAATTTTGCGCGTAATTGTGTCGAAAAATGTACTAAAAGTGGCATCAGTTGTTCCCGTACTAATTTGCTATGTTAGCATATCTCCTTGTTTCTATGATCTAAGGACGATACCTACGTACGTACTGCCAGTGTCTACCACAGCATAAGCTTCTGTTTCCATGGGAAAATTAGCTCATCACGCAAATTCACACGAAATAACTGAATTATCTCATAAAGGCGAATGCTTAATGTTCTGTTACAAATAAATACTCAGTCTATCTGTCTATTTGAACCTTTACGTCAATTTAGTAGTATATTTTTTTTTGCTTTTCAGTATGTACTTAGTCACTGTAGTCAGGTATGCGTAACTACAATAGTTATGACGAAATAACACGAGTTTAATTTCTAATGTTTTCGTAATTTTAATTATAATTAGAATCAAAATGACAACCCTATATAATTAGCTCCTACACCTATTGAATGTTAAACACAGATTTTTATTAATTCTCTGAGAAACCGCGGGAGGGCGTTGTTTATCTTGGTAATTATATTGAGCTCTGTCACGCCATTGCCTCAATTAGATGGTTCTCGCCTAAAGATGCTTGGGTGGTAAATTAACACAAGTACTTGCAGTACGTAAGAACAAGAAGGACTTTCACTCATACACAGGTAGGTACGCACAGCTTCATCAATTCGGTACCCCCACGCATAAATCTTAGTAAAGGGTGTAACCAATTAATGCCACCGTTTGTACATAAAATTTTGACTCCAACTCAGAAGTAATTACCTAGGTTAATGTTACACTTGATATTATTTCACCTTATTAAAAAGAATCATACACAAAAGGACCCTACTTACCGCGGCTTCCGTCGATAAGCGATGAAGTAATTACACCCCAAACACCATGGACTCATGGGGTCAGACACCATGAAGACACACCTCTTTGCGAAACCGTCACACACGATGGGTGTAAGGTTTGTCACTCGCAAGGAATATTGCATTGATTTCAACTTTATAGCATTGATTTAACTTGTCACTCCTCCATGAGAAGAAATATTAGTAGTGTGTAATTATTACTAGTGTGGACTAGTGGCGCTACCTTCCATAGCTGGCGACACGTCGTCTTCATAGAAATCAGTAGTATTGCGGCGACACGTCGCCTGCTGCTGCTGTCTATAGTCGGCAACGAACTCGTACCTTCAAAGTACCTACCTATAATCCCGACACCAGCGACAGCGCCGTGCTGTCGCCGACTGCAAGCGACACTAGCGGTTCCTTTAATTATTATTTATAAGATTGTATGAAGATGCATTACGAGCGCGGCGATACCGTCGACAATTATGTTCTATGTCACTGTCGCCTGCAGAAGCGCTTGGTCGCTCATCGCCGAACCGAAGAATTTCATCTTCGCCTAAATACACTTTCGGTTTTAGATAAAATTCATGATAAAATAGCTGTTCCTATGAAATCGATACTAGAGTTCTCACAAACAATGACAACGTGGCATCGTCTAAAGTTATTGTTGCGATAAAAACAGCCCATACATCTATGTCTACGAACTAGTGACAACCTTAGTAACTCGTCATACCTTACAATTTGCCGTCTGCAGCTCAAATTGTAACCTGTCACCAATGACGAAGTAACGACGTGGTGTCATTGTAATTATATCAGGATACTGTGACTGTTATTGTGGAATGGCTGGGACTTCGCAGGAGTCCCATTATTTTACGCTTTGAATTGTTTAATTGTTTAATTTGCGCGGGTTAGAATAAAATATTGTCAAGTTAGGTTGCCGAGAAAATTACACTTTTCTTTTGATTTCTCGAAGAACGAAGAACAGTACCCCGACCATGAGTTTTTTTGACGTGTAGTATCGTTAACGTAAGCATATTTTGAATTGAAAATACACGTTTGTTATACAATATTTATATAAATTAAATACTTAATTAATTTCTCTGTATTTTTAAAAATGTGCAAATTGCATAAAATTTTATCAAAATGTTCCAGGACTGCTGTATTTTAAATTCAAAATATGCTTACGTTAACTTAACTATACGTCAAAAAAACTCATGATAGGGGTACAGTTGATAGCTCTGACTTATGGCCCTTCTCACGATCCATCGGCTTTTCTCCTACTAAAGATCGATTTTTGACATTACTTCTAAGCTTATGTCAAAAATCGAGCATAAATAGAACGATTCGATCGGTTACCTACTGAAAAATTGAAAATGTCCAACGAACGACCTAAGTTGACACTCGATCTGGGGCCCAAGTCTGCTAATGCAATTGTAATAATCGTGTCAGAATGGTCTCTCAATGACATCGTTTTGACCAATGACGAAACAGACAGTCTTACTCTAAGCCAATGAGCGCTTAAGTTTTGACCGTTATGGTGTCATTATAACACCATTGTTACACAATTGCAATAGCAGAATTGGGGCCCTGTAGAGCCGATCCGGGCGAGTCTCAACAACGATTGACACGTGAAAAGGTAGGTTGGGCTAATATTAACGTGTCAATAAGAGTTGTGGTCGTTGGTTCTACTCTAGCCTACATTGTACAATAAAATTTGTTTCATCACCACTGCTCTAACAACGGTGAAGGAAAACATGTGATGTCCCGCGTGGTAGACAATGGCCCAGTCTCCCTTACAATGAGTAGGCCAGTCTCCGCAGTTGGTAATTTTAAATGAGTTTGGATTTCTCAATATGAGCCATAAAGCCGTTTTTTGTCTAAATTATGGTTAGCGTTCTGCCAATACCTGTCCTTCCTACTTTTTTTCAGAGATTACAGGCATAATACACCAACATACAGTTCCAGTTCCAATATAAAAATAGGGATGTTCCGTGTCTTAAATCGTAATTTTATTCATGCCTTCGACGAATATAATATTATACAATCAACTTTCAAATAGGTACCATTAAATTCTCTGTAATGTCACAAGACATATTTTATATGTCTATACTTAGTGATTTGTCAACAAGAATGCTATCTAAATAATATCGTTACGGCTCTCAATTGGATTTTGTAGCTGATTTAATCAAATCAAATGAACGTGCTGTGTTGGTCCAATGTTATAATGAGTCATGTTAAAACAGTGGTTTGTGCAGACTCTACGCCAACTATGAAGATACTTATGATTAGCAGTTCAAGTTTTTAGCCAATATGGTGTGGTGATGATAAAGTATGTGTTTTTGATATAAATTATAAGGGCAAGAAGGTATTTACAGTCTAATTAACAAAACAATAGAAGTTATTTGTAGATTTTTGTTGCCATCTCAATCATTAAAATGACTAAGTTTAAATTAGACCTCATAGCGGTGACCTGTCCCAAGCTCCAATATACTGGCCACCCTGCACTCATTTTCAAATTACAAAAGATTTACATTCCTAATTTGAAAATTTAAAACGTTCGAAAAGTCAGCCGTTCCGGATGACCGCGTAAAGCGGGGTGACGCAAAAATATAGCCACCTCGTCACCCCAACTCGATACACTCGTGGGAATCGATTACGAATTGATACGAGTTGTAAATCGTATAATGATTATCGATATTCCGATAAGGCTGCTCAAATCGTGTTGTGTTACTCTGAAAATGGGTACTTTAGGAAATATATTGGGTACCTATCTGTTTGTTATCTTTTTGCAGAATCTGTAATTGGACTTTGGTTTACAAAATCGGTTGTTGGTGAATTTAAAGTGACTAATGCCTGATTTCTGACTTCCCGACCGTTGTCAGTTAAAATTAACATCTGCGCCAATATCGAGGTGTAGGTACCGTGTAGTAGTCCTTATAGAAAAACCCTTTCATCCATCCATAAACTAGCGCGAATCCCGCAATTTCGACCGAAGGAAAAGAGAGGACACCCTTTGATTATTTAAGGACACCATAATATTATATTTTTAATTATTAAGGCTACCGCAGATGACATTTGTGGGACCTGTCGTACGTCGCACCTCATAAACAGTCAACGAAAATTGTTTGAACAAAGATACATAACAACTTTTTGAAATTAATGTTCTCTTTGCTTTTTAAGTTTACCAACCGCAAATATAACGTTGTTTTTCACAGTATCACTGTTAGTGTAAAACCTCCTTTTTGATGTCGGTTGAAAAGTAAGTTTACACTCCAACATCTACCAATAAAACCTCTACAATATTTCATACATAATATGTTTATTCCAAAACTAAGCATAAGCACTCCTTTGACAGATGACCGGCCCAATCACCCCACATAATTGGGTGTCCTCCCCAAATCTCCCGTGAAGCTGATCATCAAATCCTCGCGGCGGGTATCAGAGGTCATCAGACTGCGGAGGGTAACGTTTAAAACAATGATAACGTCGACCCGGACAGTCGCTGAGCTACCGAATCAATATTGGGGATCAAACGTTGTTGGATGTATTTGTATAGAGATGGTATTACCGATTGTTTAAAAAGGAAAAAAAATAAGACGTTTGTAATGGGTAACACTATCTGTTTTTATTCATGCTGGACAGAATAACAACAGATCTTTATTTCTTTTTTAATTTCTTTTTATGATTTAAGAGAGATAAGGCACGGGATATCTCGCTAAAATCTAGAGCAGCCCGACTGGGGTAGTAGTAGTAGATACTTACCATCAGTATATCATGAGTTTTTTTGACGTATAGTTTCGTTAACGTAAGCATATTTTGAATTGAAAATATACGTTTACTACACAATATTTATATAAATTAAATACTTAATTAGTTTAGATATCTGTATTTTTTAAAATGTGCAAATTGCATAAAATTTTATCAAGATGTTATAGGACTATTGTATTTTCAAACTATACGTCAAAACAACTCATGATAGGGGTACAGAAGGGCCCCGTACGACTGTTTGCTACCATCGGCATCGTCGTGTAAAAAAAATATGTAAGTACTTACCTATCTTTTTTTGTTTTATCCTTGTTTATCTTTACGAAATTAAATGTAAGTTACTTAATTATTTTCTTTCTTTATTTAGCTTGAAACTACATTTAGATGACAGAGGCTTTGAGTGAACATCTTTCGGCTGATGTGATGATGAAATGAGGTCACCAGCAGGTACCTAATCCGTCTTTCTTTATACCAAAATAACCGTTTTTCTAGTTAAATGTCGAAATCACGCCATGGTGAACAGATTAGCCAGACATCAAGGTAGTCAGGTGTCATTGAGTAGTTAGTAGTTAGATCGGCCAGTCAAACTATCAATCTGAGATATATTAGGATGACTAAATTGAGCAAAGTGGCGATGCTGTGCAGTTGATAAGGCATAAATGTTCTAAATGCTTTAGGCTGATGAAGAAAATGATAAAAGTTAGTAGTGGGGCTAGATTGCGCTGGACCTACCATCCGTTTAGTGTTTATTCTCTCCACATATTTATCCCAATATTTCGGTATTATCATCTCCATACACAACTGTCCAAGACTCAAAGCCCCTATAAGAAATCGGTCCGTCTCAAGAGATAAATATGTAATCTTAATATAATTGTGTCTGTACAAACCGGGTCGGTCAAACACGACCCTCGTTCATTTCTCGCCCTTATTGACTCTCTCGGTCGGCTGGCTCATGGTCGCGACACTAGCAGTGTTGCCATATACATGCTGATGGATTGCCAGTGGGAAAAATGTTTGTATTTTGCGGCAAAGGAAAGTATCTGACCTATCTTTAATAAAGTTATACATCTTTTTGTGAAAGTTTTGTGGAATTGAGCTGTTCATCAAATGGTATATTTTGTGGTCGTAAAGACTGTAAGTAAGTAGGTACGAAAATTTTTTCGATATTAATCTCACCCTCTGCTGTTTGATGTAAGCCTCTACGGTCTACCACATCTCCAAAACCAGTCTTGGTTTTTTTTCGAATCTTTTAGAGGCATGTATCACTTTTACTCTCAATAAAAACACCCTACAACAATGTCAGTTAAAAACCGTTTGCTGGCAACACAAGCGAAAGTTTCGCGAAGCGAATGCGTCGCGTGAGTCTGTGACTGATGCTAGTGATGGAGCGGGGCGTGTAGTTGGCGGAGCGCACGTCTTTTTAATTGCCTCTAGAGCCTCTCCCCGATGTTTTGGTGTTAAATCCTCATGGATTGCGAAGACAGTTTATACTTAGATAGGTTGGTACTTAGATCATCTTTAGCAGTCGGCATTATTGGGTTATAAATAGCGTTCGCTAATCAGTTGCTTAGCAATGCGTTAAAATTAAGAGGATTTTTTATGTAACACGGTTAGTGTTTTGGTTCCCAACCCTTAGTCCCCCCCTCCCCCCAAATAATTATGTATGAGACTCAACCCCACCCCGCCCCCCAAATAGGTAACTTCTGGATCCGCCACTGCACTGATAAGTACTACTACTTATTATATATACATTTTAATAATATCCACTCTCTCTTCTATAGGTACTTACAAATAAATAAAATTGTAGTGTCTGTTTGTAATGTGAAAATAATAACAGCTTTTTACTAAATGCATTATGAAGGTATACTTCGGTACCTATTAATAAAAAAAAAAACAATTTAAAAAAAGGTCTGTCTGTCTGTTTCTTCCGATTAATCTCAGATGCGACTAGACCAGAGACCTATTGCTGATGGCAGATATACTTAGATACTGAATTACTGATATTGTAAGGAATAATTAGGCAACTTTTACTTTAGAAAAGGAATTAGGGGTTCGGGGTGCGCAGAATAAATCTAGTAGCGCTAGTTTTCAATAAACGAATATACGTAAGTAGGTATATCAAGAAAAAATACAGTGAAATCGTTGATCCAAATGTGTGAAACGATTACAAATGTAGATCGTGTATGTGACAAGACGCAGTGATAAAGTGGCGGCAGTGGATTTGGCGATGCGCAGTCCTGCTAGTAATTGAGGGCTCCCTGTTTTGTGTGGTACATGTGTTGTGATTACTATCTTAAATCAGTGCTAAGACAATGACTTACAAATAGGGGATCCATGTGTTTGAGCCCCGTCAAGCGCACACTTTGTGCAAATTGTTTCATAACTCTAAAACGGTGAAGGAAAACATCGTGAGGAAACCGGCATGTCCTAGAACCAAAAATTCGAAGATATGTGACGTTCACCAACCCGTACCGCCAGCGTACTATAATTTACTTTATTATAATGTCGTCACTCGTGGAAGATTTATTATTGCAAACCCGTACTGATGTCATAGAACTTTTGAAGGGCTTATTATTTTGTTAGCAGGACATATAGGTACCTACGTTGACTGTAGACTTCGAATGGCTAGTCCTTTTTAGCTTAAACTTTTTAGGGTCCCGTACCAAAATGGTAAAAAGGGACCCTTATGGTGCGACTTCGTCTGTCCGTCTGTCCGTCTGTCTGTCTGTCCGTCTGTCACAGCTGCTTATTTCAGCAACCACTAATGCTATCGACTTGAAATTTGGAATAGTTATAAAGAATGCTTACCCAGCTTTGTCGCAAGTGACTGAAGTTAATTTTTTTTTTAGTTTCATTCAAAAACGGGGCTGAAGTGGGGGTTTGAAATTTAAAAGTGGGGTCATTAGGTTTAGTGGCATATCATATTATATAAAAGGGCTTAATCTGCACATTTCAAAACACATTTTCATATTATTTTATGTCTTATAGTTTTTGACATATGATGAAAAATGACTGCCAAAAATACCATTCCCCCCCCCCCTTATCTCCGAAGTTTGCGAAGCGAAGAATCTGAAATACTAATTATTTCAGATTCTTCGCTTCGCTTCGCAGTTGATAGAAATTGAACCTATATGTATATTGCACCAAAAATAAAACCATGTTCCTAACTAGTAGGTACCTACAGTTTTTTCAAAATCATCAAAATTCCTTCACAAACAAACTTAGTTATGCGGTCCGGTTTTTTTAACTTTTATACGTCCAAAGATGGTACGAGGCCTTCGGTGGGCGAGTACGACTCGCACTTGGCCGGCTTTTTTTCTTTTCTTTAACATCTCACTGCTAGGGCAAAAGTTTATTTCTCCTTTTGATTTTCAGCTGTAATCAAATCAGTCAAGCTCATCAGCCATCGCTTTCGCGGTTCAACTAATGTCTGTTATTATTATAGGTTCTCTAGTTTTAGTTTCAATAATTACTCATAGTACCTACATGATAACAGTTAGAAGAAGAAAACCAAAGAGTAAGTAAATAGTAAAGTAACAGATTCATTATGGAGAAAAAAAAATCCCCAACACCGTGTCGCAAAGAAGGAAGTTTGTAAAGTTTTGCAGACACCTTAAAAACGAGCATAAAAAATAAATATAATGCAAAAATAATGAATAAATACCCACTTACAAAGCGGCGAGCCGCTGACATGTGTTAACCATCTCAATAATTCCAAATTCGTGTCAGTACGAAATAAATAGCTTCCCATTTAATACCAAATCGACAGCTTCGACGGAAGGGCATTAGTATCAAAATCGCATTACTCTTCCAACGACGGAAACCTGGTCATAAAATATTTCTTGACTGGTGTAAATTGAACTGTAATGTTGTAAAAAATCTCCCCTGTTTCGGCGGTAGTGCTCTGTTTTGAAGGGGTGTGGAGGGTCAAGCTTAGCTGGTGGCAGACGGTCAGTGTTCAATTGATATTAATGACATCACTCCACCTGGTCACTGGCTCGATCCACTCGGCTTACATGCAACTTAATTGAGTCGTTTTTCTAAAACATTTCGCCTGACTTGCAAATGTCATGTCGCACTGTACTATAAAATGCATTGTCGATTTTTAAAGGTTGGCTTTTCTGTTGTGTAATTTGTTACGTTTTATTTATTGGGTTCTAAGTTTTTATGTGATGTGTTTATGGTTGTTTTATTATAATACTTTTGTCGTACTTGTGCGTTAAATTAATGCCTGTGACATTACAAAACGAAAAGACTAATCACTAATTCAATCATAAGTTAAGTCTAAACCGTTCGCTTATTTATTTAATTTCTAATTCTGACACCATATTTTATTTATTAGTCAAGCAATTTAAAGTTAACTTTTTGCATTTGCATTGTGTAAGTTTTAGTAGAATAGCCATGTCAATATTGCATTGTTACGCCCTTCTCACCTTTCCTCACTTCGGATCAGTCCGGCGCAAGCTTCCGGCGCGAACGCACCGGTCCCAACGTCTTGCGGTTTCCCGCCAAGTTTATCATTTCAGTGGTATGGGGACAAAAAACGTAGTAAAATAGTTTCATTTCGGTGGCTGTTATAACTCGTGCTAGATTCGTTTAATTTGTTTCAAATTTGTGTATTCAATTCGCCTTAAATACCTACTGTTTTGTTTGAGCAGTGTTCATATATTTTTAATTATTTTATAATTATAATAAATTAGTTCACAGTCTATCATTTCGGTGGTAATTTTTATCATTTCGGTAGACACTTTTCATTTCAGTGGACTCTTAAAAATTCATCCTTAAATATTTCATCATAACTATTTTATACCATTGTGCACGCACAATGGTATAAAATAGGCTAAAGTTTTATTTGTCACTAAAAATACATGTATGTAGATAGCATTGAAATAAAAAAATCTCGCGAAATGACACATAAAAATCTCTTGTTGAAATTCACCCACCTACATCACAAATTATAACTTTTATTCACTATTGCATAAACAATATTGCAATAACACCGATAATTTACAAATTCATGTTTTTTCTTCCACACATGAACACACATTACGTTCGTGTTGCTTCTTTTTTTAGTTTTTCTTACAAAAAAAGCGTAGTTTCATGTAAACAGAAGCTTAAAAGGTGCTACAAGTGATTATTATGGGAATAATGGGGTGTTAAGTTCAATACACAGCTGATCCCCGCTGTACAAGTTAATCAATTTATAAGTAGCACTTTCTGATAGCTCAATGGCTATATTTTATTGCCTGATTCCTTTTACCAATCGTTATTTGTTAAAACTGCCATAGTCCGTCTTTTTCGTTAAAAGGTAAAGTTGCCTTCAGAGTATCATCGATTTATAAGTAGAACGATGCGTTGATCTATACAACCCATTAATATATAAATTATGATCCACACGGATCATCTACCATTTGACCGTAGCAGTGGTTAAACTATTATGTTGTTCCTATCGCTTTAACTAAGAACTAAGTGCTAACAAAGATTGCTATTTGACGTGGAATGTAACCATACCTGTAGGGTGAATATTAAAATCGTTTGTCTTCTTCGCATTTCGCATCGTGGCCTAATATAGTCTTCGCTGTTGTCGGCAGATGTCGCTACATAGCTTCGGCCTAAGGTGCACTGGCACTGCATTTGGTTTCGGCGTGGTCCAGCCTCATAAACCCTTATTGTGACAATTAGGTAAGTGGATTAGGCCTCACACAAGATAAGATAGAACATTTTTACGTGTGGATTAAAATGTTAAACCAAATTCTAAACGAAATTCCAATAGAACCCCTTGCTTCATCCCCTTTATTAGCTAAGTGGCGCGCACGCATCGTTGCCGTGACTGGCCGCCATAACGACACCCGTCACTGTGACGGACGCTGTCATTGTCACGGACATGACGCCAGATAGAGGTACAGTGACCATGAATATAAGGACTTACCTAGTAAATTTATTGACCGCGATCACGTTTTAGATGAAGTTTTTTCTATTGATATCCGGACAGACAATCAAATTTATTCTACATTATATTATGGGAAATTCTTATTTCTATGGTGGTACACATGGGATTAATTCCAATTTAGAAGCTTTAGACACACGACATCAAAAAAAACATTGAGCTGCTATCTTGTTTACCTACGACTTTCTAACTAGTGTTAAGAGTTCTTCATTTTCTATAAGTACTGAAATTAAATAAATCTCTGAAGTTTCACTGTCTATTATGGTCACCGTCCACTCTTTCAATAAACCGTATCGTTGAGTCCACCTTACGTCCACCATGACATTGTTTGGCGCCTCTCCACTCATTAAACTACCACGCATTGTCCCATGCAATTGTATCGAATAATACAGTGGGCCATTCAAATCCCATTCGATTAATGTCCGAATTCTATTCGATTATCGAATAATTTATATCGGTACGTTAGTGCATTGTTTGTTAATACATGGAATGTATTTAAACTGCTGTTTTCGTTACAATAGGTGGGTGGGAGTGTTTGTAGACAGAGGATAGTAAATGGTGCTCTATTTTTTTTGTCAATTGCTGACGCTATAAAAGTGCTGCACTATTGACTTTATAATGGGGTTGCGATTGCGACATGTTGTGTGAAAGTATGGATTTTTTTGAACACTGTTTTTTCTTTGTTCATGATTATTGACCTTCCTAATTAGGTACAAAATACCACTGCTACGGTATCTCTTAGAATTTGGGCATACTTCGGCGTCAACAATTATCGTCAAGGAAAAGATAATACTTAATTGTAAGGCTAGCAAGTTCGGCAGCTGATTTTCTAGTCTAAGAGATCGTAGGTATAAATAAATTGTTATTCTCTTAGAACGGTGTGATATTAAAAATGGAACCTAATTATACATATATTAATCATTTACAAATTTTAATGTCGGCGATTGATAAATCACAGAATGTTCGTATTAACTTTTGCTTAGTTGGCAATTAACTGGCAAGAAGTGGATTATTCTACAAACAACTTACTAACAAAAGATCCCGACGAAGTTAGAACCTCCTCCTTTTTTCAAGTCGGTTGAAAACATACAAATTAAGTAATCATTCACCTTATAACTAACGACAGCGAAAAAAACTTTGGTAACTTAACTAATAGAGCAATAAACGACACATGTTGAACTTTGAACGTAACTAACTGATAATTCTGAAGTTAGATCAACTGAAATAGTTATACCTACTTAGTATAGTTCGCGTGCCACACAAGTAATGGCGATGTGATTATCTGCCGGTAGGGGGCGCTGGGTTGTGCTTGATATGAATATCGATTGTTGATATCGAATAATTCTGCGGATTATTCGAAACTGGATTTTAAATTAGAGGGAGACTTAAAAATATAAGCCCCTTACTGATTCAAGGTTTTTGAGTTTTTTTTTAAGTTTTTTTGTAAGAAAAGAGGCCGAGGCCATTAGGTAGGTACCTACCTACTAATACCTAATAGTAAGTACTTCTAAGAAAAACAGTTCCATGTAAATAGGTATGCAGTAGGTTTTCAAAATTTTACGCAAGTAGATGATCTAAATTGTACCTACGTAACTTAAATACGAGTAGGTAGGTAACTTTGCAATTTTAAACACTGTCATTGGAAATTGGTAGGTAGGCACTAATAATATCTAATAAACCTTTCAAGTCGATATAGCATGACACTGAAATCATTTTTCTCAACACTATACTAAAAATTCACCCAAAAATTACACCAATGGCAATCACTCAAAGTAGGGAAAAAAAAGTTGGTGAAAAATGAAAAATTCCGTGTCACTATTTAACGAGTTGTGTCTGTCAGCGACGCTGAACTTTTGTTTTTTTAAATAAGGCAAACGCATCAGCTATTATGCCTAATGCGAGGGGCGATAGTTCGTGCACGAAACAATTTTTCTTGACAGTTGTTTCTTTTATACTATGTGCGTAGGAATATCACTGAAATATGTTAACATTTAGCATTAAATAGCACGGATTATAATATTATGGCCATAATTACTTTAAAATGAGTTTTGCTGCACTTTATCCGCTTTTCATGAGATCAATGATCGCATTAATTAAACAATGAAAATAATTATTTAACAAAAAAGTTTATGTTATTAAATATACAGGGTGATTCAATATAAGGGTTTTAACCCGTAAACACTGCATGGCTCTGTACACTAGTAGTTATTCTGGAAGGTCGCCATGGTCGTATCTCAACTTTAAGTAATTTTGTTTTTCTCTTACAAAGTACTAATAATATTTTAACTTTGCCATGTCGTAGCAACCCTAATCGATGGGCGGAGCCAATTATTAACAAAGATTGTACATATCTATAAGTAGGCACTGGCGCGTCCTTTGACCTTGTCGCGCGTCGCTCGAAAACACAAAGGTACCTACACCGTGTCTAATCGGCGCATATTATTCATAATATGCGCCGATTAGACACAATTTCACTCATGAGTGAAATTATCAGTAACTATTAAGTTTGTGGGTCTACCATTTTCCTTTTTTAATCCCGCGTAGCTTTACACACGTACGCGTACACTCATAGTTTTGGTAGGTAGGTAGGTACCTACATGAAAATATTTACTAAAGGAACAACAAACACAAAGGGTGGGTACCTACCTGAACACAGAACTCCACACAGAACTCGGTCAGAGTCACATAACTCTAATTTATTAGTCTTCACAAAAATTGGCGGGACGGGTGGGCATTCTCTTTGTGCTGGTTGGCTAATCAATGCGTAATACCACCATGGGTTGTACGACGAAAGGTCCCAGTGGAGTGAAGGCGATGCACCAAACCACTGAAGCAATCGTACCTACTACGGAATTCTTCTGTTGCGAAAACGCCGCCGCCTGTAGCATTGTCTTGCTGATGAAGATTATTTTCATTCGCAACTAGGTAGGTAAGTACCTACCTACCTACTATTCCGTCATGATTACTCATGATTCCTCGCTAAATTCACTGCAATCCAACGCGAAACTAGACGACATGACGACAAGCATCCGATTCGGAAGCATCAAACGAACTAACAAAATAAATACGTAATTATCTAACTAGCCTACAAATAAAAATGTACACAATTTTAGAGATCGTTATGATATTATGTGAATTCCAATAAATACTATTTTTAAAATAAAATAAGAAGTTCTTTTCATTGTGGATAAAACATACCCCTGACATACCTACACTGTGATGCCTACGGTAATTCTGTCGATATGATAAGGAGCGAGACAAAATTATGATATTGAGGTTGACTATTGTAGCATTAATTACAAGTCTTACGGGTTTTTTTTTACCTATTTTCTGATTTTTTTGTGAACGAAAAAATATCGCTTATTACGAAACAATGCTAATTTCGGAATAATCGAATACAGTTTTCGAAAAGTTCATAAAGATTGCCCATCATCATTACACTAATCTTATGTAGGTACTTGACGCATGAATAAATTAAAAGTTAGAATGATATTTGTTTTATCCCGGTTATAACTAGTTGTTTCGAAAAATGTTCGGTTTGTAAATCTTAGTTAAAAAAAAAACAATTGTACGGAACTTAGTAAATTAATTTTCGAGCCAGCGCGGCGGCGCGTCGGCAAAGCTCAAACGATTGTCGGTCCGCAACATTAGCAGAGGCGGCTTAGCAAAGGGTTTTTGTAAGTTGAAAGACTTTGAATCTTATTTTAATGATAAAATAACATTCAAAATAATTTCAGCTTAAAAAAATCTTTCGGATTTGTCATATCCAATAAGAAAGCCGGAAATAATTAGGGCGTGTAGTTAGTGTAGTAATACGTTCGACATTGGTTGCATTTTTACCAATCAGATGATTCCAACTGCAATCAATTCTATTTCACCAAAGAGTAATGAAACAGTTAGGTCGTTCGATTTGTATTATTTTATTTGTACTTTTAAGGGTGGATTTCTAATAAACAAAGGGAATTACATTACATAGCGAGCTAAAAGGTTTTTTTTTTAACTTGTATTTTTATAAAAACCTAGTTGTCTGGTTTTACCTAACAGTTTTATGCAAATGTATGTAGGTACATCTACTTTTGCTCTGCGTAGGTATGTCGCATACCGTACCGGTATTCAAGACCTAATTCAATCTTGAAATAAAAATACAACTTGCCTCTCTGATGCAAGAAAATGATAGGCTTTTTACCATTATGTGTTAAGTGTCCTATCTGTCGCATTTATCCCTTTATCGATGAAGTTCAACAGAGGTCAATCAATTTCAGGGTTGACTCCATCAAAAATATGAAAAAAACTTTGACATGTCGAAAACATTAGAAAACTTAAATAAACAGTGTTGGGGATCTCATACAATGATCAACAATACACAACAGAATATGGAATTTACGGCTGAACAATGGTTTTACGAGTCACGCTGTATAAGAGATTCCAAAAACAACTGACACAGGCAGGATTAATAAGCATGACATGGCTTTAACATGTTTAAAATTCGCAAAAATATACATTTATAAAAAAGTTTTTATTTTGCTTATTTCATTGTTAATTAGCTAGCTGCCCCTAATTTAAATACTATTTATCGTATTGTACACATAAACCTTTCGGAATAAATTCTCTAAATTGTGGTGAAAACCGCATTAATATCTATTGTGTAGGTACTTAGTTTAGACGGACAAACATACAGCGAAACGAAAAGCGACTTTATTTTATAGGTATACTGTTTATAGATACAACGTAGGTTTTTGAACATTAGCTAATTAATTACGTATAATAAACAACGAACCAATAAAAAAATTGAAGTTAGCTAGCTCATTACGTTTATTAGCCATAAATTAACGATTGTTTTAATGATAATTATAGGTAAGTAATTCAAATTAAACGTATTCAGTTTGAAATGCTGTTGTTTTCTTAATCGTTTTTAATTAATCATCCGACGATATCTTTGTATTTAATCATCCAATTATTTGTTGTTTTATTACATGTTAACGAACCAACGAATTTTATATGAAAACCGGGCAAGAGCGTGTCGGACCCCGCACAGTCTAGGGTTCCGTAGTAAGAAGTATTTCAGTCTTCCGACCGCAAATATAAGTTTGTATTTCATAATAATATTATCACAAAGGTATTTTTGCGATTGTCAAAACTCAAAACTGAAAATAGTGAATATTTCAAAAAGTTATTACCGTATCTTGTTCAAACCAATTACTTATTACACGAAATTATTTATTAGATGCTACAAGCTTGAATTTTTTCAGATTTTTTGATAACGCGGTTGGAAAATTACAGGGGGGGGGGACACATTCTTCACGACTTTCGGAGCTTCAAGTTCACTAAGTACCTATGCACTTAAATAAAAAAGTCATTTAGGAACCTTTATGTTATTTTATAATTTCGCTACAGGCCTTTATAGCGGCTCACAGAAGACATCTACCTGTGAAGCTTCATACACATTGGTTATGAACTGTAGATTTTACGAGGGTGTGACAGACGGACAGACAGACAGACAGACAGACAGACGGACACTGATGGACATGACGAAACTATGAGGGTTCCTAGTTTTACTACGGAACACTACTACTACTACACTAGCGGCGTGTTTCGCACTTGAGTGTGCTTGAGTTGTGTTGCACAGTTATTCGAAACAGCGTGTATTCGATCTTCCGTAGCTCGCACTACAGTTTTATCATACCAGAGATATTCGCACTTGGTATTGTCACATATCTGTAATGAAAATGAACTCGCCCTAGAAGGTAGTAGTAGGCAATAGAAACAGGTGACGAGAGGGACGGGAGGCATAATTGCCCTGCAGTAGAACCACGGAATAATAAAAACAAGGTACAACGCATTATATAGGTGTTTCCTAGATAATTATCATCCAAGCGTACAGCACTAGGCATTATACAAAACAAAAACTAAGTATTAATTTTGCTATTTGCCAACTGATCCGATCGTTTTAACCCCAATTGAACTGCTATTAAAATTATGGAAGCGTCATCACGTTTACAACTCGACAGCAACACTTTTACGTCGTAAAAATATCCGTTTTTCTAAAACCATTGAACTGTAAACTATCGAGCGTGTGATGGGGTGACCAAATAAAGATAATTATAACTCCAATAAAAACCATGTTATCTATTCCGATTGGTATCACCGACCTACAGGGTCGCGCGCAGGTGCAACCATTTATACCATAAATATGTCGAGCTACAGCATATTTCGAGCCTCGGGTAACATAGCTCCATTATATTAGCACTTCTAGGAACTGTCGTTGCAACATTCTGGTCGCAATACCAGTTTTTGTCGTCGCTTTTCCCGCGGTTACAGATACTCGTTGCAGGCAGGCTGTTAAATCTTTTGAATAGTTCCCGAGCCGAGTGAGAACATGGGTAAAAACTTGGTGATTGCTGTTTAAAATCACACTGCACAACTTAGCGGGAAGATATGTGTATTATTTTGTAATGGTACAATAACTGCGACGTCTGCGACACTATGTTTAAAAAGTTTTATTTATTTTAGTTACAATACACCTCTTTACTTATAGACAATGATTACATGAAGCAGCTCTTAAGTCTATTGTATTTCTCTATTCATTGTCATACAAATGACAATGGTTACCTAATCTTATTTTTCTATTAATTTAGTAATAGGAAAGAAAAGGGCAATCTTCCAAGAAATTAACGAATTCCGACGCCATTTTGCGATCTTTACCGCCAAAACGAAATTTTGACAGATGCTTTTTTCTTCTAGAAGTGTCACCTGCATCACTAGAGGAGCGAGACCAAGCGAGACGCAACAAATTACTAATGTTCGGTCAAGCTAAACGATTATTGCAGGCGACGTGTGTCGCGAACAGCAATGCGTATAGAGAGGGGAGACTAACAAGTTGGTAGGTGGACATAGGGCAACTATACAAGGGAATATTAAAAATGTATGGGTATCACTTGCGTATGATACCATAAGGGGTAAATGGGGCTTCTTAAGTGGATTAAATGAATAAGGACTTGTAGAGTAGAACAGAATATTCATACAAAAAGTTAGCCTTACAGGGCCGCACCACAAAAAAGATAAACACGCGTTAAACGCGAATGCTACCAAAAATAATACACACTTGTTTTAGACAAGTTAGTGCTAAAACAAGTGCGTATTATTTTTGGTAGCATTTGCGTTTAACGCGTGTCTATCTTTTTTGTGGTAAGGGTGACAATCTCTAAAAGAGTAAGCAGAGTTAGGGGCTATCTGATTAAAAGTGCGAGTGCCCAATATGAGCTCTTCGATTCGATATTCGGAAGCCCTAATTTTAAATGTTAACCTTTAAAATGATTGATGAGTATGTATGAAAATCTTTTATTTTTTCTCCTTTTTCAGACTAAAGGCCGGTTTTTACAGGATCAGTTTCCAACCGGTCAGTTAGTCAGCAGCTGTACATATATTCTGTTGTCTATACAGTACCTACTGTCACATTCCTGACTTGTTTTCACTGTAGACTTTTATCTACCGTAGATCACTGCTGGGCAACCGTCGGGAGTGACTGTTCTTCACTATCTGCTAGATACTGGGCCCGTGAAAATTAGGCTGATCGCGTTAACAAATAGGTAGGTACCCCTATAATATTTATTTGCCGCCCTACAAATATGCCTTTATTAGATATCCGGGCGTCATACATCTATTCAAACTGCAACTTGCAAGAAGAAAATGTTTAAAATCCACCTCAGGAATGCACAATGTGTGTTCTTTTTTCGAATACCGATCGTGACAAAGAATCAACTGATTACTAGTGCGGTGCGTGTGCCTAACAACAAAGAAATTAGTCGAGTTCACGGTACACTAGCGGTCGGACTAGGGGTAGCCGATTTAGTCGATTTATAACGCACGGCCGCTCAAACTGAATCGAGTGATTGGTGATGTCAATGCGGACGAACGCGGTCACACGCAGTCCGTGCGGTGAGCGAACATCGTATATTTTTATTAGAACGAAATAAAAATTTAAATTAACGTTTAGTAACATCTGTCTGTAGTAATTTTAAGGAAGGTCACTCACCTTTGTATGGACAAAATTATTTAGTTTTAGGTAAACAGATAGCCTCTCCACTTTTTCAGTAGGTACGGAAACCGATAAATTGGTACATTAGATACAGGCTTGTTGTATGACCTAATCAGCTATCTATGCCGAAAACGGAAGCAATGAATTAAGCCTTTTACAGTTACGTTACACAGTAGCTACTATAAGGTGTTCCAAATCAGCAATATATTTTATTCCTAGATGCGTAGCCACAAAATAAAACGAGATTACAACGAACGCTATTCAAGTTTCAAATACATAATGACTTACTAATCTAACAGAAGTGTCAAACATACACAACTTTATATTGTTATTTTATCAGTTTTATTGCACTTTTAATTCCCCACACACAAGCTTAACGACCAAATTAAGAAAGCCGAAATTATTGTCCGCCAAATGCCATAAAACGTATACAAATACCTAGATACAGTCGCATGTTTACTTTAAGATATCAATCTTGAAGGCCCATTGGCCGTCGAATCCGCGCGAACCCCTACTGATAATGTTTGGAAGTATAAATGAGTTCGATATAGAAAGTTTTGCCATCAAATTAAGTAGAAATAACACTGTGTAGTTCGTGCTGGAGCATCAAACCTTATTCAGTGGTCATAAAGCTCACTTTTGTGTGTGTGAATGTGTGATAAGTTTGGGAGCTGTATCGGGTGGAGCGACATACGCTGATAAAAGCGCGCCTCGGATAGGAAACGCAATAAAGCATGTCAATAATTGGGAGGGACGCGCCACTGTTTGGTCGCCAAACTTCAACATGTTTCTATCTGATGACTTCGGACTGTTTTGGTTATTTTTGAGCAATTGATAGACTGATACCACGGTTTCAAAAGGCTTGTAACTCACTAGGATAAATATCATAATATTAGTTAGCATGCCAAAACGATCGAATATCATATTTTTTTCATTTAAAAAATTTAAAGTTTCCAAAAACTTATAGGTATGTAAGTTTGCAAAATTTTCTTTTTATCTACCTTTAATGTACAAAACATTAAAATAGATAAAAAGAAAATTATGCATTCAAAACTTGTTGTTTAAAATTTTTACTTATTTATTTACTCAGTGATATTTAAACTTAATTCTAGACTATCTACCTATAGGTTAGCACACATTTTAATTCTATCAAATAATACGTCCTCAATATAAAAAAAAGTTTATATAAAATAATGGAGCAACAGTCCAAGAGTGTCCCAATACGAACGCGTCGCAAAGCCAAGGGGAGTCAGGTCTGCGTCTTCACACTGTTATTTATGACGTATACCAATTTGTAGGAGTCGTATTAAAACGGACGTAAACTGTTGAATGGCCCGAAAAATAGGGTGGCATCCCTTGCATAGTTTAGTAAAACATTGTTTATGCGTTTATCATTTTATTGAGTTGGTGATTTACGTTTTTATCCGAGAGGAGACAGTGCTG
The DNA here is from genome assembly GCA_948465475.1 of Thalpophila matura. Lineage (NCBI taxonomy): Eukaryota > Metazoa > Arthropoda > Insecta > Lepidoptera > Noctuidae > Thalpophila > Thalpophila matura. The sequence continues at coordinate 4,002,800 of OX419196.1, forward strand.
ACAGGTTATTTGGTTATAGAAAAATCGACTAAGTAATATTTTTTTAGAGATTGATCGCACTCTCCGGTTATTGTAGGATAATTAAAATATAGTATTTAATTAGGTTTTTATTTTTAGCAAACAGGTGTTTGAATGCAGTGTTATTTTTTGGCTGTTAAACAATTTCATTCTTCAGTAACTACCTAACTATAAAGTTAACATCAATCACAGTTTAGGAATAGGTACCTACTTAGTTATTTCTTATACATATCTTATATATATCTTATATATATCTTATATATATCTTATATATATCTTATACATATATAGGGTCCTACCCTTCATACTCGAAATATTTTAAGAGGCACTTCTATATAATAGGTGATAAAGATGCCATACAAACGAAAAAAAAATTGATCCGGTTTTTGTTTTTTTAATAAATAAATTCAATTATTTAAAAAAAAATATTTGACACATAAAGATACTATTTTCGACATCCATTATGCCAGTTTCTAATTTAAATAGTAAGTTACGTAAAAACTAGCGTAATGGATGTTGAAAATATTTTTTTTTGTGTGTCAAATAATTTTAAATTAAAAATTATTTAAAAAAATATATACTCAGATCAATTTTTTTTCGTTTGTATAGCATCTTTACCCAGTCTGGGTGATATGATATCAATGTAATAAAAAGCAAATGAAGAATCATAGTGCTATATTCACTAATTGCACAGTCTAAACAGAGTGTCGGGTTATAAACCAAATTATAACGCGCCATAACCTCTGTGACAACTCACTCGTGTAATGGCGCCGAAATTTTGGCGGGAGTTCACCGATGGCAACAGCAACACTCCATACAGCCAGACATTTTGACTAATACCGAGAGCGTTAATGGTGGGTGAACAATAAAATACATTTATGCATTTTTATTAACGTCTCGACAGCTAGATATGTATAATTGTATAGCAGTGCCTACTGATAAAATGTTTCAATACTTATTCGTAATTGCACGCAATGTAGTAGGGTTAGGCAAGGGGTTAGGTACATAATTTATAAAATAGGTACCGTCAACTGCCGTAACTTTGCCTAACGTCCTATGTTTGCCTAACATGAAAAAGATATTAAATGAAAACCATGTTATCTTAACATTTAGGTAAAAGATAATATCTTTAAAAGGTAATATCTTTTTAATTTTATTTAAGTAAAATAAAAAAGATATTACATCTTTTTCATGTTAGGCAAACCAAGGACGCTAGGCAAAGTTACGACAGTTGACCGGTACTGTTATTTATTTTCAACGTTTAAATTAGTTTTTATATCTAGATGTTATTGCTAACGTATCGGTCATCAGATTTCTAATCCGTCGTTTCCAGCTCAAAACACTTTCAAATTGCCACTTTAATCTTGTGAATAATAAATGCTAGGTGTGGCCAATATAAGTGACACGCTAAGGTCCTTTGAATACCTGTTTCAAAAAATAGCCACTTTGCTAGGCTTTGCTTGATTAGGTATGCCGCTAGCAAAATTCGCTTTCTTGGACTCTCAGAAGTCTCAGAACATTAACTATGGTTATAATAAGTCAACTATTATCGGGCTAGATAACACGGACATAAAAAAAATATGAATTCTGAACTTTTCATATAAAAAGTTTTGTTACTTATTTAGCTGTTCTCCGCGGTTCCACCCCCGCTGCTCGGCTCCTAAGGGTCATAGCGTAATATTAAATAGCCTACTATTCCTCATGAATCTGACTATCATAAATACAAAAAAAAATTCGAATCCGTCTGGTACCTAGTTCCAGAGATTAGCGCGTTCAAACAATCAAACAAGCTTTTCAGCTTCATCACTATGTACACATAGTATTTAAAACAAAGTCGCTTCCCGCTGTCTGTCTGTCCCTATGTATGCTTAGATCTTTAAAACTACGCAACGGATTTTGATGCGATGTTTTTAGGGTTCCGTAGTAAAACTAGGAACCCTTATGGTTTCGTCATGTCCGTCTGTCCGTCTGTCACACCTTCGTCAAATCTACAGTTCAGTACAGTACAGTTCATAACCAATTTGTATGAAACTTCGTAAGTAGATGTCTGTTATAAGCCGCCATAAAGGCCTGTAGTAAAATGATAAAAAATAAAATAATTAGGGGGGGGGGCTCCCCATACATGAAACTGAAGGACGAAAAAAAATATTTTCCTGCACCCCGTCATGTGGAGTATTGTTGGATAGGTCTTTGAAAATAACATAGAGGTTTCTAAATAACTTTTTAAATTATGTGAATATGCACTTAATTTAAAAAGTTATTTAGAAACCTCTGAGAGTGAACTAGGAGCTCCGAAAGTCGTTAACAATGTGTCCCCCCCCCTGTAATTTTCTAACCGCGCTATTGAAAAATCTGGAAAAAATCAAGCTTATGGCATCTAATAAATACTCTCGATTAAAATTGGTTTGAACAAAATACGTCAATAACTTTTTGAAATATTCACTTTTTTCAGTTTTGAGTTCGACAACCGCAAAAATAGCTTATATTAATTTGCGGTCGGTAGACTGAAATGCTTCTTGCTACGGAACCCTACACTGTGCGTGGTCTGACACGCTCTTGCCCGGTTTTTTTAATAGATAGAGTGATTCAAGAGGAAAGTATATAGCAACCGTGCGAAGCCGGGGCGTGTCGCTAGTATAATTTATAGTAGGTACTTAGGAGTATCTAATATAGGTATATTAGATGATAAAATAATTGGCTATTCTTTTGTATGTTTGTTATATAAATACAATGGTTTTATCCCAAGTTTCTGAGTAGAATTCCCGACCACTCATTATAAAGGATTCCTCTCCTTACTTCTCAAGCATAGTTTGTAATTGCTGGTTTACCTACCTCCTTTGATTTAGGTTGGCGTGATATTATATAAAAAAAAACAAAATGTCATGGCCAGAATGTTGTGCCTAATGTTTATAGTTCTGTTTCTTTTCTTTACATTTTTTACTGTACTTTTTGTCTCTTTTTAACCCATGTTCATGTTTAAAATATGACCGCTTTTGCTATGGATATTGGAACGCTACTTGTGACAGTGACATTTGTGACAAGTGCCGACTTGCTGAGTGACATTCGGCCTCAGCTGTTTATTTGCATCCTTTCATTACAATTTGTGAGTAAACATTTAGGATTAAATGAATGCTAATGTTTTCAAGAATTTGTTTATACTTCAGTGTATAAGTTGTTAATAACAGCATCAAAATCAAGACTTAAAATTATAAACTTGTTAGCTGTTTGTCGCATCGAAGCGAGCAAGTAAAGCGCGGGAAGATATTTCTAGTGAATAGTGATTTATAATAAGGACAATGTCTTCTGAAATTGAGATATCCGACGACGACGACAGTTTTAGCGGGCCTGGTTGCTCTAAAACTATAGAAAATAACGCCATGGAGGATGTTGTGGCAATAAGTAGTGATGAGGAATTCAATAACATGTCGACCGAAACTGCTCTCATGTCTGACGACGAAGAGTACCCAGAAGTAATTTTAAAGAAAAACGCGGCAATTAAATCTTTATTTTCATCAAACAATAATAAAGAAAATGTCAAAAAAGGTCAAAACAAGAGGTTTCCTGTCAAAGCCTTGTTTCCCCAGAAACAAAATGTAAATGTTACTGTAGCTACAACTTCGAAGATTAGACCACCCATAGAGGCACCGAAAGCAGTTTTTAAAAGAATGATTGAAGGTGTTAATGTTATGCTGCCAGTCAACCCTTATGGCAGTCAGGTGGCGTTGATGTCTAAGGTTATTATTTTTTATACGTATATGAACCCAAAAGTAAAGGCGAATGGTCACTCACGAACACAATCTATGTGTGCTGAACAGCTATGATTGTACAGGTGTTTATTAGATTATGCCATTGCTGCATTTACTTCAACTTATTTCATCTTGAACCGAGTGAGGTAATATAATCCTACTTATTGTATCAATGATGTGTACATTAACCGTATACTTGTAAAGTTGTAAACCTACACAACAGTGAAAATTAAGCTTATAAAGTTATCTGGCAACAATATTAATCCTTCACATTACTGCTTATGATTAAAATAAAATGCTTTATAATATATTTCTTTGCCGTAGATCATAACCGGTATTAAGAAGGGAGAGAACTGCATACTTGAGAGCCCAACGGGTTCCGGGAAGACTCTTGCGCTACTCTGCGGAGCCCTGGCTTGGCAACAACATGAACAAAGTAAGTTATAAATTGATTTATTATTTCTGCTACTATACAGCATTGCCATGTTCCAGATTTACAGTTGAAGTGCTCGCAAAATAATCAGCATACAGGCGACTCTTGATAATTCAAACCTTATCTAATAATTCAAAGTAATTGTTGGGTTCTTAGAAATACTCTCGATAAATCAAATAAAGTAAATGGTTTTTGGTACACTCAGTAATTCGAAGAAAAAAATAATCCTTGGGTACCAAGACCTCGCGGTAATTGGAAACCTTTCACCCAAACACTCGACAACTCGAATTAATTTTTTTTTTCAGAAAAGTATCATTAAATACAGGTAAAAGGTGTCCAGTAGGATTTTTTTGACTTTAAAGTTGGATTAAAACAAAAATAAAATAAGATAAATGTAGTTTAAAAATGCAGATTTCATTTTTAAAACCATTTATTGTCTAAATAATGTCAGCTATTATTAGAGCACTGTTGCAGCCGGACTCTTAAGCCTGCAATAGATGTTGGCCGAGCGTTGTCGAGTGAAGGCCAATACCAACATGTAGACGGTATATTTGCCTTGTCTTGCTATCGCTCGTTGTCACTTGCCTAGTTGGTTGAGTATAGACAAGCGCCAACGTGTATAGACCTCATTTGACGTAGCTTGCCACAACTTGCAGTCGCTCGCGATCGCTTGCCTCACTTCGGAGCGGTGTCGGTTTTTCTGCACAAATCAAAGGCGCTCATCAGTGGCGCTTGCGCGCGCTCGGACAATAGTGTTCACATGTTTGTCCGCGCGCTATTATGCGGTTGACGTCAAACTTGTCGAACGTGTAGACAGTGGCGCTTGCCTTGTGTCAATTTGTCTAGGCTCGCGTTGGTCTAAGCTCGGCCAACATGTATTGCAGGCTTTACATTTGTTGCGAAAGCATAAATTGGATTAATGGCGGCACACCTCACTAAAAATCAACACTTTCTTTTAGTTTGCCAGGTTTGCCATATATGTCATTACTTTCCAGAATTTCATCATTATTAGCGACAGTATAGGATGGTGCAATAATAGTGTGTGTATTTTTTTCCAAAATGAACGGGTTTGATTCCTGACTAGGAAAATTATTTTTTTTAAATCTAATGCAGTTTATTTTTGGAACGAAGTTCCTTATCGCGTTTCGACAGGGGGCTAGACGGAAAAAAAAAACCGGTCAAGAGCGTATCCGGACCACGCTCAGTCTAGGGTTCCGTAGCAAGAGGTATTTCAGTCTTTCAACCTTGTATTTCATAACATTATTATGGGATACAAACTTATTTTTGCAGTTGTCAAACTCAAAACTGAAAATAGTGAATATTTCAAAAAGTTATTAACGTATCTTATTCAAACCAATACCAACAACAATTTTAATCGAGAGTATTTATTGGATGCCATTAGCTTGATTTTTTTCAGATTTTTTGATTACGCGGTTGGAAAATTACAGGGGGGGGACACATTGTTAACGAGTTGTAACGACACTTTTTGCTATAGTAAGCTATTGTAAGCCGTGCGGTGTGCGTGTGTCTTGTGTGTGTGTGTGTGTGTGCGGGCGTGCGTGCGTGCATGCGTGCGTGAGTGCGTGCGTGCGTGTGTGTGTGTGTGTGTGTATGTGTGTGTGTTTTTGTACATAATAAACTTCGTTCCATCCGGGTGTCCCTTGACACCTCTGAAGTTTCTTTACCAATATTGGTCCCGAGACACCTTTGAGTGTTTTTCGCTATTCCTTATAGTTTCGACATACTTTACTCTGACAACACAAATTAGCAGACAGCTCGCTGTAAGCTAGCTTACCGCCATCGTACCACTCGATAGTTGACGTCTCGCTTTAAAGCGGTGTTGGAGCGGGGTCGTGTAAATGAGTCCACTGTGATGGTCCACTGAATTGCCTCCGCCGGGAACGTACACCGACATAGGTAAGAAAGAAAGAAAAAAAAAGAACATGGTTCTCGTAGCTTATACGATATAGCTACTTGGCTGAGTGCAATAGCGTTTCCTGATAAACATTCACATTGTTCTCATTTAAATACGTATATTAGTTGAAACAACTGCAGCTGTTATCAGCTGATACAGTGATTGGACATGTTCAGGACTTCGTTGGAAAGTAAACATATACATATTTAGAAAGATAATTATATTTTCTCATCAATACATATAGAAAGTCTACCTATTCCGCCCAGTTTCATCCCAGTTGCTCGGCTCCTAAGGGTCGTAGCGTGATGTAAAATAGCCTATATAATACGGTAGTGGCCTACTATTAAAAAAGTACAAATAAATTATTTTATTTCAAAGAAGGAATAGGCACAACAAAAAAGTTAAAGCAAAAATAATAATTTATCACAAAATGGAAAACATAGACGTTTTTAAAGTTTTTGGAGGGAGTATCGCTCCGTCTTTGTCGCGCGAAGCGGACGTAGGTGGTGTTACGTCACTAGTAGGTAGTGCCGTCCGTGACTAGCAAATCATTTTAAAACGCTTATAACTTTGCCAATTTTGTAGATGTTTCATCGGTTTTTTTGGTGTTAATTGTCTTTTTTCAAATAGTTTACAGATTCACAATTAAAAAAAAGTTGTTAACATCCCTATTCCTCATGAATCTGGCTATCGTCTACCTCTACCTACCCCATAAGAGAATGCAGGCGTGATGTTATGTGTATATCATTTTTGGTAATGTGACTGCAAGCTGAGCTTCCGTGGTAGTGATCCTGGCATCAATACCACTTTTGGCGTACAAAAACTGCTGAATCTCAGTTATCGAATCAGTGCGCAAACGGATCAGCTTCTGGTTATAAAAAAACTATAAATATGTAGTACAAAACAAAGTCGCATTTCGTATGTCTGTCTGCCCACTTAGTTCTCCTAAACTACACAGTGAATTTTAATGCGGTTTCCACCACCATTTTGAGAATTTATTCCGGAAGTTTTATGTGTATAATACGTTAATTTAACTTGGATACAACATAGAAATCTCGATGTTTTGACATCCGATAGAGTAGATTGCACCCGTGCGAACCAGGGGCGGGTCGCTAGTAATTTATTAAAACAATACTATCCTGAAATAGCAAATATTGCCTAAGAACCCGTAAAAAGCGACAATTGATCACAAGTGTTTGCGTGCATCCAAGGCTTGTAGGCCTTAGCGTACAAATAAATCATGGCCCGACTGTCGCACGACAAAATCGTACAGCCTAACACGAAAATTGCGCTTCACCAATACTGAATGCATTTGTTGCATGCAATCGCGTTCCGAAGGATAGAGACGTAGCTGATATTTTTAGACGTTATATAATTTTAGAATTAGGAAGCCAAGGATTTCTTTTTAATTAACTCGGTGGTCTTTGATTAGGTACATCTTGCACTTCTTTTTTTTATCCCAGTACTCCGAGCTCCTCCTGAGTTGTGTTTCCATTATTACTACCAGCATTCGTAAAAATTTTAAAAACCCGACTGCCAAAAAAAGACATCTGATAAGTTCATAACAAGAGCACTTTTCAAGCAGTCTGATGCAGTTGGTGGCAATTATTTGTGTTAAATCTTAGATTTTATGCCACCAACTGCATCAGACTGCTTGAAAAGTGCTCTTGTTATGAACTTTTTAGTGTTTTTTTTTTGGCATTTGGGTTTTTTAATTTTTTAATTTACTATTTTTATTTTTCACTTTTTAGTTTTTAATGTATTTATATTATATGTTTTCGTAATCGTCTTTTCGAGCCCTTCATTTTGATACCCCACTCGATAGGTTTTGAGGAAAACAAACTTTTTGAAGACGCCAAAAATCGGCCATTTTATTTTTTGATTATGTTGATATATCCAGTGTCACTAGACGAATCTAACGACACCTCTCAAGCTAAAATCCATCCAGCCGTTTAGGCTACAGAGCGTGCCAAAGAAATATACATACAAACATACATACACTCGAAAAACATAACCCTCCTGGCGCAGTCTGGTAATAAGTAGGTCTATCATTAATGCAGATCTATAAGCTTCAAAGCTCTGTTTATCACGATTTGCGCAGTTGCTGAGCGATTTTCTGATGCGAGGTCGATCGCGGGTTCGATTCTCGCACGAAACAAATATTTTGTCGGGTTTGCATGTTTGTGTTTGTAGGAAACAGGAGGAAAACTTAGTGTCAACGTTTTTTCTAAGGCCATTTTTTTTTAATCTACTATATAAAAATAAGTCGGGTTTTCCTTCCTGACGATATAACTCCAGAACGCACGAACCGATTTCCAAGGTTTTGCATTCGTTGGAAAGGTCTCGGGCTTCGTGAGATTTATAGCAAAGAAAATTCAGGAGAATTTCAACAGAAAAGCGGGAAAATCTGGTGGCGAAACGGAGTTCGCCGGGTTTGCTAGTAATTCATAGAACAACGCCGCATCTACGATACTCCTAAATGTTACTCCACGTTCACACACAAATTACTGAATATCATGGCAAAATATTCACGAACAATCCTACACTAAAGGATCGGGCCTGTCATTGTGATGCAGCCTTACACCGAAACTTGTACACACTCGAAATTTACCGCTACACCGAAATATTTCGTCACGGAAGTGCGGGCGAAATTTGAAATTCTAAGAGTTACATCACCAAAGCTCTTCGGGCAAAATACTGAATTGGAGATTTCGACATCGAATTTGAGGGGCTCCGGAGTTTAATTGCGTAATACGTAATACTTGCCTTCGATTTATGGTATCCTGGTACACGTGGGGTGAGTTATTGTTTTAAAGTTTGCTTTTTGCGCAACTTTGAGGGAGAAGTTTTGTTTAAAAGAAACATAACTTTATCAACGAGGTTAAATTATATTATTTTATTTGTGTTTCGTAACTTTAGCGTTTTCTTTCTATTTACTACTACTGCTTACGGTAAAAGAAGGATTTTATGCGTCATTTAAAAAGTTCTCTCTCGAAAGTATTGCCATGGTTATCCTGTTTGGAAACATCTGGCATATCAGGCTCAAACAAGTCCATCGACACACACGGAGATAATTTTAATAAATGAATAAAAAATGCAAATAAGGTTTCAAAGCTTAACAATTTTAGCAAGTATGTAATTGCATATCATTATGATAACTAATTAATACTTGCTTATATTAATACAAAGGTGGTACAAAACGGTCACATTTTTTCCCATAATTACATTTATTATTCCCTTGAAAACCGCGATGTTACTACCATTATCTATTTCTATGGGCAATTTTATTTATTATTCCATACAGGTATCAATTTATTGATGTTTCAAACGTAATGGCTTATTAAGTGGCCTCGATAATTTCGCACCAGTCATGTCTACATGTTTTTTGTCTTGGCAGAGAACAGAACAGAGATGTTATCTATGAAATGTGTTGCCATTATAATCGCTATTAAGTTCAATAAGTCATGTGATCATTATATAAGTAGTGATGCAACAGAAGTGTCTTAACGGAAGCAGAAACGGAAATAGATGTTTAAAGTAATTTTTAGCGGAAACGGAACAGAAACGTATGCGGAAACGGAAGTGTGAAAAAAAAATTTGAATCGTCAATTTCAAATATATACCTACTTAGTTGGAACTATTTCGTTGAAATAGACGATTAATATTTTTTTCACACTTATAAGGACTTGTTTTAGTTTTCATAATTGCACTTAGTTTACACACACGACACAAAAGTACTAAACAAACAACAACAGAAATATTACGCGCGTAACCTTGCCTACTATTTACTTAATCCAAAAAGAAAAAATTTATAATTTTATTTTATTAATAAAAATTTATATAAATTTATTAAATCCAAATTACTATTTGCTGCACTATTACTGCAGATGTATTTTTAATTTCATATGACATCAATTTTAAGGCTGCCGAATATCACATTCAATACTATAAGCACTAAAAGCAGCTGAGTTCACTTTATTTGCTGACAAAATACGCCTCTTTAATAAGCTGACCGTTTAAATGATCGTCAAATAAAAGTATGTTTGTAAACAAACGCGTTGCATTGTGACAATAGTGCCGTAAGTCCGCGCCAGGCTTGCTGGCTGGAGCAACCCCCGCCCAACTGTCAACCTTAAATTTCCGTTCAGATTTCCGTTAAAAAAGTTGCGGAAACAGAAACGGAAACGGATGTCAAAAAGCATGCGGAACTTCCGCAGTTGCGGAAACGGAAACAGAGGTCTGTTGCATCACTAATAATTATAAGCCGACAGTGTAGACCTATCTTTGTTCAAGCTGCATTTTTAGGCATAGCAACTTTATCTTGAATTTTTCTTGGTGTAGCTGTAGGTAATTAAGAACGTAAAAATGGCAACTATTCATAGGTATAGCCTTTTTCTTCTTTTAGGAGTGTTTCAATGACGTGATGGAAAATAGTTTCTTCGAAATATTAATATTAATAAGCTATGATAAACACCTAGATACTTATTTCCAACACATCAGCTAGTACAAAGAATAAATTCGCATGTAGACTTCGAAAATAATGCAAGATGTTCATTATCTATAGGTATCTATAAGTACTATCTATTATAAAATTGTAACAAAGCCGTGTCTGTACATAGAAGATATTCCAGAAAAAACAATTGGGATTTTTTTTCAAAAATATTTTTTTTTTATTTTTGTCTGTTTGTGCGCGTAATACGTAAAAAGTACTGAACGGATTTTGATGTGGTTTTCACAGTTCGATAGCTTAGGGTCCAACTTCAAATCTAAGCTACGTTTCATCTGATTCCGGTGGGATAAACCAGAGATACAGCTATTATAGTCGCGTCGCGGGCAAAAGTCTAGTCAATGAATATAATTTTGTATTGCACGCCGCAAAAGTGTTTTAATCTCTTCAATGCATTTGTAGTTCATCACTGCACTAACTTTCAAAAACAAATAAGAAAAAAATTGATTCATTGTTTGATTAAAGTTCGAAACATTTCGGTTGACATTTTAAAACGCCCTAGACGGTTGGTGAGAAAGCGTCGACCGCCAGCCATATGGTTTTGGCGGGCGACAGTCTCCGCTAGCATTTTTGGTCACGAAAATTCGCGCCCAATTTTCTTCGTGTCAGAGTTTTTGACGGCTCAATCGCGGCTGCCTCCGTCTGGGAACCGAACACGGAAGTCTGAGGAAAAGTTTTGACAGCACCATGAATTCGGCAACCTGCTGCATTATGACAGCACAATGACTTATGCATTGTTTTTTCTGTCTTATATTTTAATGATTTAAAATGGAGCTTCGTCATCAATCACGCCGATGTTTGCGGTATTAACGAATTTGCAGTACATCCCTCCACCCCTATCGCATTCACTCACGACACCTAAAAAGCTATCTTAATCCAGAACGCATCAATTACCCGCGCGTCCCGAAACCGCGCGACGTGACACGCCGCCGCCCCTAGACATGTCTTTGAATTTCGTTTCTCCCTTCTCCGTGCTCTCCCTTTACTTTTCCCGCAGTTTTTTTCGTTCCGCGTAGCTGGCAACCCTTTTGCTAAATTGAATTAGAATTCTGAATCTACGACGCGTTCGCTCCGAACCGTTGTCACACGAATGAACTAAATCCAACTGGTTCGTAAAGATATGAAAAATATGTTTTGTGTTATTACGACGGCGCTGGAACTGGTACAATTTTCTCTAGTACTTTATTGTTAAATTGATGACGATCTCAGACGCTACAAATATTTATGTGAATATGAATACATTGTACACGATATTTTCCACTCTGAGCGCAACCTTTTATGCCGGTGTTAACATAAACATACTCGTATATGACGTAATCAAAGCTTTATTGCAGCGAATATGTGATTACATCGAATAAAATCCAGCGGGAGCTATCCGCTGGATGCTCAATATGGCAGGTATATTTTTGCTTAATCTCGATCTTAATGTGTGCTTGGGACGTTGGTAGAGCTCGCTCTATTCCGGCACACCTCCCGGTGCCGCCGCGTGCATAAATCGGCCTCCGCAGTTGCTTACTCTCAATCTTAATGTCAATTAGCCTAATTTGCATCGCCAGGGCCGCCCAGGACCGGTGGGAAACCAGCCGTCGCGTCGAGGGCACGCCGTGCAATAAAAACGATGAAGCTTAACATATTTTGTTCATAATATTGTTACTTTATGATATTATGCGTAAGTTCTTAATGCTCGTGTGGGTGTGGTGTATGACCGTGTATGCAGCTTGCGGCGCGTGGGCCAGCCCTGCGCCCGCCGTCGGGTTTATCAATCCAGCATCGGTTACCTCCCGCGTCGCGTTAATTCCCGGCAAGGGTTGCCGCCGATGTCGTCGCGTCGTAAACTTTATTTACGACGCCGCCGGCCGATTATTGCCACGACGTCGCTCTTCGCCGGTTCATTTGCATAGAAATTTATACGCGGTGGATGATTCCCTGCGTTCGTTCGTTTCCGGGTGTTCGATAGCTGGGGTGTCGCAGGCCTTCAGGACTGGGATATTGATCGATGCGCTTATTACAGTGAATGGTAGTGAGTATGGAGTGCCAATTACTGCGTATAGTGCCTGGTAACCTACATACAAAGCTTTGTTTTTGCTATCTAGTATTTTTTCAGATATTCGATATTTTTATTACAGCTGAAATTATTCAGCAGTTATAGATATCTTCGAATGAAAACTCTGATGGACATTGATTCATTTTGGAGAAAGATTTTCAGGAAAGTAAACATGATCCTACAGTTTTTCGTAGTCCCATTTATGAACTCTCTTTCTATAACAACGATAAGTAACGCCACCTAGTGATTTTTGTCGAGACTGAACGCTTACCGCTCTTCACACGTTTGAAAGTTATCTAAGAACAAAATGGAACTCTTAATCTGGTGGTCTCCACTTTCGATGATATTATCTCAAATAAGAAATATTTGGTAGCTGCTAGATTTCTCATATACCTAGTAGTTCTAGCTGTTGTGGGCAACGAGCAGTTGCTTATTATAGTCTGCCATTATTTACATTGGCGCCGATTCTCTTAACCACCAACTAAACTAATATTAGAGGATTGCTACCTATTTTTTTCTAACATAAATTGTCTTAATTTGCATAAACTTCAGTGTGCTTTTAATCGTCACTTCTCGACGTGTCGTCTAAAATTTTATGTAAATAGTCCAACAAAAGACAGCTCTTATTTATTTCCTTCACTTTCTTGTTTTGTCAGAAAGAAAAAGATAGAGCAATAGCTAAAACTAATTATAACTGGTGCACAACAGAATCAGCACCATTGCCTGATGTATCTATATTTCCAGCAAGTAACTAAACTGGGTTCAAATTACACATCACCCACCTGAGTATCAGTCGTCATGTCTTTATCAGCCTGCATCTCAGTAAACGCATTTAAGTCTTCACTGATTGATTCATGGCCAGTTTTTATCCACTAATTTGCTATGCCCATTTTGTAAGTAATGCTAATGACTGCGGTTTTAGGCCTTTAAAAGGCCACCCAAGACTGACGAACTAATTAGGAAAAGCACTTAAAGAATAGGCAGCCGTTAGAACAAATCATCATGCAGCTAAAAGAGACGTACATTGCTGGACGAATAAGCATTTCTCGTAGCGTCTTCCCAGACTTTTGTCGTGATAATACTGTTATTCCTTTTCAAAAGAATTCATATGTTTTTCATTAAATTACGTAACAATTTCTTCTGTCTTGGGTGTTTTAATTTGCTCATAAAGAAGAGATGATTTCTTTAACTAAAAATGTTCCTACAAGAATGCATACGCAAGCTGTGCTTAAAAGTTCACTCCATTATTATAGAAGAAACAATTGAGAAGAAAAAACATAAAAATGATACGCGTTTTAGCCTTTAAAATCCCAGTAACAAGCAACAACACATTCTGTAACCCTTTCCCTTTGTCCTGCAGACAAAAAAACCTAGTTTTCTCTCATAATGCTATGTAAACATATGGGGTTGAAACATCCCATTACAGTGGAGTCGGTGTCGGGCCGTATGCTAATGGTTGATGTCGAAACACAGCGTTTTTCCAACCCGAACCATATCATGTCCTAACGATAAATGCGGCTTATAGGCGATGCGAACCGTTGAAGTGCGGGAAACAAAAATTAAGACTGCAAAATTCGTTTGACTAGTTTGACAATGACTCTCATTTCGCACAAAAGTTGCCACAGTTCAACAAGTGCTGTTCGTATCGATATTATATAAAAGGGTATTGCTTTGGGTACAATTATGTATAAATTAAAATAGATTTGTACCTAAAATTTTTGATAGTTTGTGTTAAACACAATATTTAAACTAGTTACAAGGTGAAAGTTCCGCCGTTAGAGTTAATTTAAAAGGACTCAAGTTAAATAAAAACGTAGGTATGTCTATAAATTACAGACACATAAATTATAAAAAATATATTCTCGTGCTTAAATATACGACAAAACTGATAGCAGAATATCATTTTTAGTCAATTCAAAATCTGATCTCAGTTTAGTCAACTATCAGCCATAGTGCTAAATCAATTACGAGAATTGGCCTTCGATGATAAGCACACATCAGACGTTGAAAGTCCAAAAAAACTATAATAGCTGGCAAAGTGCAAATGTGCACTTTGCCAGCTATTCACACACTCAGTTTCGATATTCTTTTAATAATGATATGTAATGTGAGGATTAACCAATAGATGTAATGTATGAATAGGTGCTTGATATAATATTAACGCTGTTTAAGCACCAATTAGGAGCTGAACTGGGTAACTTAGCTAAAAGTGATCCTAGAGTTGCATACCTACCTCTTGAATGTATTTGACGTTGATTTAGCACTTAGAAGCTGTGTGTCTTATTTTGGAAACAGCTATCATGCGAGTGTAACAATTATAACTGCTTTTACCTAAGCGATGATCAAGGGAATGCTTTTCCTATCCTCCGGTGTTTGATAATAACTGCCCTGCAACTAAAGAATGTCTAATTTATAATCATTGGATGAAATAACTTCAGATCTTTCTATCTTCAGAATTCAGATCTTTGATTCTTTATCTTCAGATTCAGATCTTTCAGCAGCCTTTATAACTTTCTTATAGATTGCAAAAACTACGTCTAGCATCTGAAGATAGAGTACAAATCTTCTTACAAGGTAGTGACCCATAGTAAATTGGATACATTTCAGAGAGTGTGCATCACATTTGCATGATGTAAATTCTCTCCTGCCCTTTTTTCTATCGGACGGCCAGAAGCACGAAAAAGCGACATCGTTTTATGATCGATATACCGAAAACCTGATGTTCATAGGTAGACGGCCTGATTTTTTGCCACCCAATAACAACAAAAAAGAAACTTGCTAGAACTTGTCAAAACGGCGCACCATAACCAGTCGTATCGTCCTCCCATAGTTTTATCGCGCACGGAAGTCGCTTCGTGCCGTGACAATAAAAGGGGTAGGCAAATTTTGAATATTTAAACATGCATTTACTTTGTGAACCGTAAAATAAAAATAAAATCCTCCGATTACGAACCGATGGTAACGTTCGATAGTATTTTACGTGGCTTCCGTTATAAATTTCCCTGGCCTCCCTCGCTTCTCCATGGAATTTATCGATAGCTGTAAAACTAATCTTTGCGGTTTGATCTTTATCTATGTATAGTGTATTTAAAAATATGTCTTGAGGATGAAGCTTCGAGAAAGTTTTAAGACGTATTCGTGAACCGTTTTGTCATTCATTGAACTTTGCTAAATCTAGGTCGTCTATTTTTGGAATAATAAATTAATAATCCGAAAATGTTTTGCTTTGAAAAATATTTTTTGTATAATATGGATAAAATCTGAGAATACAATAAGTTTCCTGGATTAACTATCTTCGCACGGAATCTTACAGTAGGTATATCTTATTCTTATCATATTTATTTTTGTTCACATAAAACACATAAAAGTATAAAAATATAAATACAGATTGGAGCACAAAGGCTTATTTCATAACTTAAAAGTATTACCTCTGTAATTATGTTTTTTTGAGATATAAATATTTCACCGTCACTTTTCAGAACTTTTGGAGGGACCTCTCGTTAAACAGGCGGTCCCAGTTGTCATGACAGTCGTTACAGATAGTGAGAAGCTCGAAAGTCTGACCAACTGGTCTAACTTTTGAATACCGGTATTACCCAATAATTGAGTTGTGGAGGTCAGATGCTCCACGTAATATATTGATAGTTAGACTGGAAACCGACCTCAATCTAGTTTGGGAAATGGCTAGACGGATGAATTTTCAGAACTTGAAGAAACCTTTGGCTCTTAATAGTTGGTATAAGAAACACCATTTACTTGCGCCGAAACCTAATTTTTCAATATGATTGCAGTGGTCAGATGGAAAGTCCAAAATTCATTATTAAACAAAGAAATTGTTTCACTTTCTTATTAGAGAGCAGACAGTAAAAGTTAATAATAATAACAAATGACTTGCCAAAGAAGCCATAACAAAAATTAAAAAAGGCAGAATCAAGAGTAGGTACCTACCTGTTACAAAATCACTTGAAAGAGTTAGTATCAAAACTGTTTCTTCTTTAATCAGAATTAATGCGTATCAAATAAAATCTATATTATCGTTGTCAAGATAATCGCGTGTCACACTGATTACTCAAATTCCGATTCTTTAATGTGAAAAGCGAACGTTAAATGTGGTTTTTAAATCCATCATTTTTGGGTATCATAAACAGTGTCGCGTGATTGAGGGTAGAATGGATTTTTACAGTATTGTACTGTTTATTTTATTGCTGAGAGAACTAATCCTAATTTAGTTTTATGTTTTGTCTACGATTCGAATTTGGGTTGGATACAGAAATAGAACTGCTTATAAAATAGAATTGTCAATTTTGCATCGAAGTTATTTTAGTCTCTTCTCTTGGCAATTTTCATAAGGAATTGGAATTACAACTTCTTTTAAATGATTTATCAAAGTGCCCATGTTCTTGAGTTGCCTCAGTTTTCGGGTCAAATTAGATTTATTAATTAATTTACTTCTGCTAGTTCTTGCATCAATAGAATCTTACAATCCATGTCAGTTTTCTAAATATCTATATTTTTGTTTTTTACTGTCTTTAAACCAGAATCAATACAATCTATTATAGTCCTGTAATCAACTCTATCTACAATATTTTCGTAACACAATACAATTAATGAGTCCCTAAATCCGAGATTTGAATCATCTAACAACCCTTTATTCATTTTCTCAAATAGTAGCGTCTTTTCCTCTTCAAGAAACTCCCGTTCTATTTATATTCAGCGTAAATACGAAACACAAATGAAATCTAAATAAATCTGCGTGTTTGATGGCAATGAGGACATTAAACTAGATATGAATGAGAGCGCCATAACTCGCTGTAATCGGGCAACGTTCCATAATGTACTATGTGTTATGTTTGCATAAGTAATGCCTAGTGCCTCCTCACCAAGTCTAGGTTGTAGGCTGTGTTAAGTAGGATTGGCACTGTTTTATGCATGCGCATGTGGTTTATTTGTTTTTACGTCACTTATTATCTTTTACACAGATCTTAGGGCTGATTTTAAGCCATATCATGTAATCCAAGATAATTTTTCTTAATGTTATTTAGGACTACGGTAGGTATACCTACTAACTTTGCATACAATAAAACTTTAAAATTAAGAACTAGAAAAAGACTGCTACCTAACGTATTTTTGCCTAAACCTAGGTTCACACGATATTGTACTGCATATTTTTTGCTGTATAAATCTTACCGAATTAGGCTATTTAGCAGTGTTCAATTTTAATGTATTACAAACGACGTGTGAACTGTTCTATACTGTGTAGGCGCCACTACTTATTCGGTAGGACTTATATGCAAAAAAACTGCTAAGGCATATCTCTAAGCATATAACATCTATTCAATATCGTAATTAAAGAACTAGTCTGCTTTGGCCATCCCTTTTGTAACCCCAGTAACAGATACATTCCCATCAACAACTACAACATCCCCTATTTCTTTTGTTTCATAAAAAACCGCTACTCATTATTTAGTTTTCCGAGCCCTTACGTTTACAAGTCATTAAAATTACGTTATGTTCATACGCGATGGTTTCGTGAGCGCCGGCGCTTACGCCACTAATCGCTCATTTCAACGGAGCTATTTGTTATTTTTTTAGGGACCAGGCTGAGACCTTCTTTTTTTGAGGTCTGTCGTCGTCGGTATTAATAGCTAGTTATGTTCGCGTGGTGGTTGTTCTACAACGATGATTTTTAGGATAAAAAAGGTTTTAACGTGTTTTTGACATGGCATGTATGACACGCATTTGATGGAAATTAATCTACTTGTCTACAATTTCTATTCACTAGCAAAGGTCTGCGTTCCTTTCTACATTACATCGTCAATCTTTTGCACATTATTGAGAATAATTACAGTTTAAATAGTTTGCTGGTGAGCGTAATATTATAAATGATTACTTAGAATCATTTATAGTATTACTAGCACTTTGCGACTTCGT
Source organism: Thalpophila matura (assembly GCA_948465475.1). NCBI lineage: Eukaryota > Metazoa > Arthropoda > Insecta > Lepidoptera > Noctuidae > Thalpophila > Thalpophila matura. The sequence continues at coordinate 4,021,394 of OX419196.1, forward strand.
CCGCGTGACATACACGTAGCGCCATCTAGCGTCCCATGAATCTGACACTTTCTTAACCTACCTATCATTTACTACTTTTGTGCAATTTTTTTTTTTATTCTATTCTAAAGCCATTGATCGACGGTCAGTCGAAAGTTATTTTGCTTTACCTCGGAGAAAGTAAGTACTTTTTTTCTGGATGGAACGTACGCTATGTCCTTTTCTGTACAGGTGAAAAGGTAACAAACAAACTTACTTTCGCATTTATAATATTAGTTAGAAAGATAGGATACTTATTGCAGAGGTCGCAAGAAATCTCAGCACCTTCTCATTAAATTGTATAACAACGTTATTCTTTGTCGTATGACCTAATGTCCCTCCATCTTCATTTTATGTATCTTTAGCAGTCAGATTGTTTACTTTTACTAGAGCTTTAAGTACTTTATGTAAATTCATAGGTGCATCATCACTCTTGTTCGTATCTTGTTTTAGTTCTTGATCCCCAATATTAAATGTTCACCGCATAGCTCCTGCTTACACAGTTTATAATGCAAAACCATGGTGTAGCTTAAAAATATAATAACAATGATTCATACCGTTGATTATACCTCACGGAACCCAACCACCGTTAAAAGGACACCCGTTGTCATTTTTTTAAGGTTTTTCTTTCTCGAAGCATTCGGAATGGTAATTTTACAGTTTTGAGCACGTCAATCTATTAATGTGATGGGCGCTTTGCATTATTCGTTTCGTGACTTCAGTTTAAACGTTTCGTTAGGGAATTAAGCTGTGTGTACACTTGGCGAGAAATATTGGGCAATATGGTATAATTGTTTATGGGACACATAACACAGTTTCGCTAAATGCCTATACTATGAGCCGGCCGCTGACTGACGATGTCGTGCCGGCTGAGAATTAACTTGATACGAATACAGTTGAAACCAGTCGAACTACATAGTTTGAATACTCCAAGCTAAATACTGTTAGCACCATTATTATAATGTAAGAAGACAGATTCTATGCTCACCAATTCTCTATTAGCCTTCGTCACTCTAAAGATGCCTGGAATTAGGTCTCTGTTAAAACGTGGTCATAGTAGGTACAGTCTTCTTCAAAAATGTTGTCGCAATATCTTCGGCGTTTTGTGGAAGTAGTTGCTCGAATCTCAGGCAACGTGTTGCCCAAATTGCCAAGTGAACACACAGCTTTAGTAGTGTGCCCCTTTTTAGGGTTCCGTACCAATATGGTAAAAAAGGAACCCTTATGGTGCGACTTCGTCTGTCTGTCTGTCTGTCTGTCTGTCCCACCTGATTATTTCAGCAACTACTTATGCTATCGACTTGAAATTTGGAACAGTTATAAAGAATGCTTGTTCAACTTTATTGCAAATGAAAAAAGTCCAAAAATATTTTAATTTTCATTGCAAAAGGGGCCGGAGTGGGGGTCCAAAATGTTAAAGTGGGGTTATTAGGTCAAGTGACATGAAAGGGCTTGATCTGCACATTTCAAAATATATTTTTATTTTATTTTATGTTTCACAGTTTTCGACATATGATGAAAAATGTCCAAAAAATACCATTTCCACCCCCTTATCTCCGAAGTTTACGAGGCGAAAAATCTGAAATAATTGCAGTTGATAGGAATTGTCCCAAATATGGCACCAAAAATAAAACGATGTTCCTAACTATAACCCTATCCGTTTTACCAAAAAATAAAATGTAAACAAACCATAAAAAGGGTTGTTTAGATGTCGCATTTACAATGATAAAGTTAATATTGACATTACTATAGCAAAATTTAATTATTTATTTCAAATACCACCTTAAACTCTTTACATTTATAAAAAAACATAAAATCTTAGATTTTACAATTATTATTGATACCAATATTAATACGTATAAAATTTTTATTAATACAAAAATAATACGAATAACTAACTTACCTTATAAAGAAACTTAAATTGCAAGGTTTCCTAATCTGTATTTCATTTTATACGCTGGTAATTTAAAGTGTACTTTATAACTGACTATTTTACATTGGAACGAGTGTTTCTTAATTCGGTCGGATTATGACCGCCATGTTTTGTTTACAGCTGTGATTGAACTCGTTGATGCCACCGTGTTATTATTCGATATTTCGTTGAGTTTTCGTTATTATTCATTAAGTTATTGATTTTGTTGAGTTTGTCTTCTTTGTTACTCTTTTTTTTATTGTTTTTGTTTTGTAAAATGAGTGAACCTGGGCAATATTTGCACTTTTTCATCACCGAAAAAAAAGCGGTCCAAGAGGACAGTGATGGGTTCAGTGGTTAAGAAGACCCTTATCAACGTCTATAAGCATGTAGAAGAGACGTGGCTTAAGGATTCCTATGCTTACAAGTACGACATAGCCGATAAAACTGCGGAGATCATGGGGATATCTCAAAGCCGCTCCGTCGCTAAATATCATATTCTCAAAAGACCACATTCGTAAAACACCACATTCGCAAAACACGATATTCGCAAAACATAATAATCTCATAACATCAAATTTTAGTTAGTCATAAGAGGAAATAATTCGCCGGCCAGTATGAGTCTAAGAAGTTTCGTATGTAGATTTTACCCTTAGATTTTACCATTTGCACTGGTGCATAACGCCGTCTTCGGCATTATTTTTTGGAGCCCAGTGTACTTTTTCACCTTTTTTGAAAATATGATGATTAGAGAATGTTGTATTTTGCGAATGTGGTCTTATAAGATTATGATATTTTGAGAAAATGATGTTATGAGAATATGATGTTTTGCGAATATCATGTTTTGCGAATGTGATGTTTTACGAATGTGCTCTTTTGAGAATATGATATTTAGCGACGGAGCGCTCAAAGCTATTTGAGAACCATTGGTTTGTTTGTTTACATTTTATTTTTTGGTAAAACGGATAGGGTATAGTACAGTTTTTTCAAAATCATCAAAAATCCTTCACAAACAAAATTAGTTATGCGGTCCGGATTTTTTCACTTTATACGTCCAAAAATTATACGGAACCCTCGGTGCGTGACTACGACTCGCACTTGGCCGGTTATTTTTTAAATTGTCCTCCCGCAGTTAGTTAATGTAAATCCAGCTTGTTTTGCGGTATCATTATTGATAGCTGATTTATTTCAGGGGTGACTTTTATAGTTTTTAGCGTTTGATAACATCGAAACTACTTAGTTCGTTATATTTAAAATAGGTACTTTGTACCGCGATTTGACGGGGTTTGAAGTTATTTGATGGGTAGTTATTTTAACAAGTTTTTATGGACACGGTGTGGTTTACGTTATTACTTTTGGCTTGGAGCTAAGACACTGTTTGAAACCTTTTATTACTGCAAATTAGTGGAATATTTTATCAGAATTTGCAAAAAAATGGTTACCTTTTTTGGAAAACGACGTTATTTATGGCACTGAAACCGTTGACAAACGAATCCAGCATATTTTCAAAAATTCAAATGCGACTTATTTTTATAAACTCTCTCTGCCAACTTGAGCCTACTAGCGCCATCTAGCGTGTAGTAGCGGAACTAAACAACATTTGACGCTACGCTTTGTTGCCGACGGAAATGTTTATACTTTACAGACTTTTCTTTTTGTAATAAAATAACGCAAAGCTTTATTTTTGTAACCGATAAAGGAAAAAGGAGTTTCTCTATTCGTTTGTTTTTTGTCTAAAATTTATATACCTAGGTAACCTACCGATTTTTCGGGAATTCGGTGTATAAACAAAAGATTTTTCTCTGGTAGAGGCCCGCATATTTATCTGACAAGAAATAAATAAACTATGGTTGATAGTCTTTATCCAGATTCTTTCATTTGAACTAGTGGTCGCCCAGTGGTCGAAATTCGATAGCTTTTTGCACTTTTCCATTTTAAAAATTAACTAGGTAGGTATGCCAAATCTCACACTCCTCCGTGCGCACAATTATGCTTAAAAAGGGGTACCTAAAAACGTAAAAACATTGGTTTAGCTAATAAAAGGAGGTATTCCACGAAGCACACCCAAACGAAGCACACCCAGACGAAGCACACCTAAAGTATGGTGTAATTTGGTGTAATTCGTCTGGGTGTGCTTCGTTTGGGTGTGCTTCATGGAATACCTCAATAAAAGTAGTAGGTACACTCGACAACATTGACAGTCGACCACTTTTCACCCTTATGCTCTTAGTAATAAGGGTGAAAAGTGGTCGACCGTCAATGTTGTCGAGTGTACATTAATTCTATAAATAAATACTAAAAAGCCAAATATTACTATACTGACTGTCTCGTTAGCCTAGTGGTCGCAAATGCAACTGTTGAGCTTGGTCCTGGGTTCGATCCCCGGGTCGGGCGAAGAATTATTAGATTTTCCATTAGGAAATAGGTAGGTACTCAGTAGCAGCCCGGAGTCTGAATTGTGGCCGGATAATGGCAATAGCCTCGCCCCCTATTAGGTAGGCGAATGTGGGTGTAGGTACTATACCTCTGCCTATCCCTACGGGGAATACACGCGTGATGATAATTAGGTATGTTAGTATAGGTATTATACAGGATAAAATTAAAACCAGTGCGGATATTTTAGGAGGTGAAAGTACTCATGAATATGATCAACTTTTATTATGGGACCGACACTGAAATATGAAAAAAAAATCTGCTGTTCCATACATTTTGATCGTGTTGTAGTGCAATTTTGTAGGGAACAGCAGATTTTTTTTTTCATATATCGGTGTCGGTCCCATAATAAAAGTTGATCATATTCATGAGTACTTTCACCTCCTAAAATATCCGCACTGGTTTTAATTTTACCCTGTATATAATACTTTCTAACAAGTCACGTCTTAAATGATTTAAGTCGTGACTTGTTGGTTTTTCGAAAGGGATTTAAGTTAAATCCCTTTCGAAAAACCCATCTAAAGAATTTTTAATGTTGGTGTCTTTGATTTATGGGCATCACAAACGGTCAAGCTTACCTCCCAGTTTTCATAAGACCTGAGTCTTGATCAAGTAGACTTGACCGTGTGTATATCAATTTACATGACAACTGAACATCCCACGATACAGGGTAATCTAGTGTCACCATTGCATAATGAATTGTGCTTATATAACATATTGTAAATATGCTTTTACGTACATGTGTTCTGTGCTTATTATGACTGTAAACTGGTTTCTAAATAAAAACCAATTACTGTTGTGTATAATATCTGAGGTCAAAACCCCGCTGTTTTAGTATAAAGCTCATACGTATACGTGTGAAATAACCTTTAAATATGTTCTGCCTCCAATCCAATATTTCGATGTCTCCCACGTAAGTTGTATCTATTAGTTATTTCTTTTACGATACACCAACTTACTGGGGGAAGCATCGATTTATTCAAAGCATTGCATCGAGACTATTCGCTTACATTGTTTTACTGCGAGCTGACCTCCTGCTGGAAGATCATAATCTAAACCGATAAAAGAGTAAAGAAATCCAGAATCTTCTAGATTATGTCTTTGGTGCTCTACTGCGTTTGGTATACCTATATCATTTAGGGACTTATTTAACATTGGGTTATAATTTGCTGTAGGTACTGTGGAGACTAACATACTGGATCAAGAAGAAGCCAGTTGTGGTTGGCAGGTTTTTCTTTGACTGTCAACTTCTAGTTCCTACATTCGTAATTTCTTCTCCACTGATAAAAAGTAAGGTAACCTGGCGCATTATACTGTTAGTACTCATTTTATACAATCATGTATATAAAGCCAACATTTTCTGTACTTTCCTACAAATCAACTAGCTCTGTATCAATTAATTCCATTAGTACCTACATTATCCAATCTAAAAATTCATGTAACATGACATCAACTAGCAGTTAGTAGCATAAATAACAGCAATGGTCCAAGATGTGAACCCTGTAGAACACCTTTTTTTTTTTTCGAGGTGGAAATCCTCATGGATGTTCCCCGCCCTGGGGAGGGCGGAGGGGTCTGTCAGACTCTTACTGACTAAAACCACCCCGGTGTTCCTCCAACTACCTTACGCCGGGGGCACGGGAGTCGCTTGCGCATTCGTCCGCACCCCCGGCAGGTATTGGCCCGCCAAATGAAAGGCGGGCCCCGTCACCCTATGCGGCCGTCATATACGGCCGCAATTCCTCTTGAGAGGCGCGCGCGGAACACGGCGCGCCACCGTCTCGGGCCTGTTTCCGTTCGGGCGACGGACGCCTCAAGTCCGCCGCCCGCAGGCCGCACCCTATGGTGGCCGGAGATCGTTGGCCGCCCTACGGCGCCCGGTGCGTCTTCTGCGGATGGGGAGAGAGGACAGCGCCTCTCTCTCCCTTTCCGCTGCCTCCTTAGCGTCCATCACCTCCTCGCAAAAGGAGGCGACGGCGTTCCAAGCGCTCTCGCTGCCGACCATGGCCTCAACCACGGCCGGGAGCGAGAGGCCATCCGCAGCACCGACCACCGCGACGAGTTCACGGCGCTGCACTGCCCAAGCTGGGCACTCCTCCAGTGTGTGCTGCGCCGTGTCGTCGGGGCAGTCACCGCAATGGTGGCAACCGGGCGTCGGCTCCCAGCCTATACGGCACAGGTACTTTCCGAAGCACCCGTGTCCAGAAAGCACCTGTGTAAGCCGGAAGCTAAGGGCGCCATGCCGTCTCCCGAGCCACTCCCTCATCACGGGCCTTACCGCCGCTATTGCGGCGTGCCCAGAACCTGTAGAACACCTGACTTAACCGCATTCTTCTCTAATATGAGGCGATCTGAATGATCCCAGGAGTAATAAATTAATTAGACAACTTCGGATTGAGCAAAATAATTGTTTAAAATGGTACGCCAGTTGTTTGAAACAAACACTTAATAGAGAAATAATTTAGTATATCAAAGGCTCTTTCAAAGTCAAAAAGTGGCGAGAACAAAAGCGTAAATCAGTTTAAGAATGACGTTGTTATTTGCTCCGAGATCAATATCTGTCATATTTTATGAGGATGGGAGTATGTTAAGATATAAATTGACTGATTTGCTTTTGCATTAGGCAATAATTTTATTCGACAAAACACTAAGCTATTAAGACCCAGAAGAAGAAAAAATTATAAACGATAAACTTATAAGTACACGAGTACACGAATTCAACTTCTCTGATTCGTTTTGTCACTGTCGCATCAAAAACCACTATTATCCAAAACTTGTTTCACTGCCATCTTTCGCCATAAACTTGAACTAACTCAAGTAGACTCGCGTAATCCTTGTTAACAACGCCATCTATACACACTCGTGATCACTATCTCGTCCTACCCTTAGCCATCCCTGAGCTCCTGCGGAATACCAGTTGAAACAAATTTAGGGGAGATCAAAAAAATTGTAACGGCGAATTTTAAGTTACGATTTAGAAAGAAAATAAAAAGGAGTTTTTGGTAAAGACGACCTTTATTTAAACATTGTCACCCTTACCACAAAAAAATATAGACACGCGTTAAATGCGAATGCTACCAAAAATAATACACACTTGTTTTAGACAAGTTAGTGCTAAAACAAGTGCGTATTATTTTTGGTAGCATTAGCGTTTAACGCGTGTCTATCTTTTTTGTGGTACGGCCCTGTACCTATCTTTGTAAATTGTGTAAATGTTACACTGATGTGGAACCAAATATTGAAAATAAGATATTTGTGAATCCTTCTATAATTTAAACCAGTAATAAAAGTAAAAGATATTTTTGCAGATTGCCAGTATCCATTTCGAATACTTTTGGTATTGATAGGTATTGTATTTATCATTTTCATTTTGATATCTGATAGATATGACCATCACAATCCACAAGTTTCGTTTGAAACTTCTTTGGATTACAAAATTATTTCGAATAGATTATTATCCCGTGTGAACAACCGTTCATTCACCACTAAACAATTTGCTGACTCACTGACACACCACTACTACTTGCACCACTGTAGCACCCACGATCGTAGTAAGGATGATGATAAATGAAACTTCTTCTGTTTTGTACTGGTATATTGATAACTTTTAATTCTTGTAATAACAACTGATAATAACTTTACATTCCCCGAGACTAGGTGAATGACCCGAGAATCTTGACACCGCGATTCAGAAATCACCGAAAAACTAACAACGCCATCTATCGGCACAAAAAGTAAATAATTGGTCAAACATTCCGCCCACTAAGGACAAATTCAGTAATTTGGCCTTCCATTAAGTACTACATCTATGGTACCGCCCACCATGGCACTATAAAGTAATTAATAAAACAATAGGTATCATACAAAAAAATTATTACGAACTCAGGCTATGTAGATTTTACAGGTAAAATACAAATCTTAGAAATACACCTCTTTATTACAGAGCCTTTTGTGCGTAAAGATACAACTCTAGTTATTCCATCTGTGCCAGGATGTTTAGTAACCACACGACCAAGCAGCCATCGAGAAGGCGGTAAAACATCCTCTTTGATTAAAAACAAATCTCCAATATTTGGTTCTGGAGTTTGTTGGTTCCATCTATACCGATTCAAAAACATAGATAATACTCCTGCGACCAGTGGCGCCAAAAACTTTGCATCATCTGTTGTGTTAATTGCCATCGGCGTAAACTGCTTATAGTAGAAATTTCAAAATTGTACTCCGGAACAGCAACTAACGGTTCGCGTACGAGTAAACGACTCGGGGACAAAGCTTCTAATTTATCCAAATCGTCATCCAATCTTGACCGCGGTCGCGAGTTGAGGCAGGCTTCACGCCACTTCGTGTCCTGACTTCCTGAGACGTTAAACAATCCGCTAACGCTTTGCTTAAATTGTTCTTTTCCACCAAGAATAATTTGTTTAATTCCATCAACAATCTAATAAGAACAGCTCCACAGAGTTCCAGTCTTGGAATCGATATTTGTTTGATAAGAGCTCCCGTCGTCTTCGTTGTCACGAAATTTACAGCTACATGATCCTGTCCGTTGATTACCCGGATATATACAACAGCAGCCGAAGCGTATGCTGACTTCGATTCATCATATAACCCAAGAAGTTCCACGAGAGCATCATTACGTTTCGCGTTAATCCAGCGAGGTATCTGTAATTCAGACAATTGATACAGGTCATCTCGGTAAGTAAGCCACTCTTTTAATATTTTACTTGGTACTTCATCGTTCCAGCTTATGCCTGATAACCATAGCTTCTGAATTATATTTTTTGCTACTATGACGCTTGGCGCAACCCATCCAAGTGAATCAAACAAACGCGATATGTCCGATATAATTATTCTTTTTGTTACAGGTTCTTTTGTTGGCGGCAGTGTCACCGTGTAGCGGAAGGCATCAATCATCCGATTCCACGTCAGTCCCGGTAACTTCATTACTTCGTCTAATTTAAACTTTCTTGGTTCTTCTTTAATCTTATCATGATCTTTGTTTATTTTCTTCAACAACTCTTCACTATTGCTAGACCATTTTTGTAAAGAAAATCCCCCTTCTTCTACTAACCCGTTGACCTCATTATACGCGTGATAACCTTCTTCCACTGTATCAACACCTGTAAGTAGATCATCCATATTAAAATCTCCCTTCACCTTTCTAGCAGCTTCAGCAATTTGTTTTGAATTCTTTATTTTCATTTCAGGATTTACGGTTTTGAATGGCAACCGTACGATATACCTCCCATATTCATCTCTACTGGTTGTTTCAGCAAAGAAGCGTTCACATTCTTTTTCTTCCTCAGTTTGGATATCTTTTTTTGTAACAGTATCCACCTCTATTTCCCCGAACTTTTTTAGTAAGTCGTTTTCCTCCACATAAGAATGCATAGCTATCACATTCCTATGAGGTTGATGTGATTTATCTACCACACCCGAAATAATCCACCCGAACAAAGTAGCTTGCGCTACTAAAGCTCCCTGAGGTCCCTTTCTTATTCCTTCTTGAATAAGTTGCCCGTAGACCTCGACACCAAGCAAAATGTCTATTTTGTTTGGCGTGTTATATTGTGGATCTGCCAGAGGTATGTCAAATACCCAGTCCACAGATACGATTTCTTCACAAGGAAGAAACGTTGTTATTGTTTTTAACACATAAGCGTTAACTGACACCTTTACGTTTGGATTACGAATAGATGTAAGTATAACTTCTACCATAAACTTCGAATTAATGTTGATATTTTCCCCCAGCCCTGATACGAGTCCCCTTACCGGTGTCTTTTTGAGACCCAAGTACTGAGCAGTTGCTTCTGTCACAAAGGACGCTTGAGACCCTTGATCAAGCAACGCCCTGATTGTATGACTCGTACCATTTCTGGCAAAAGCGTTTACTAGAGCCGTGGCTAGTAACACTTGATGATTATTTTTTATTTTATTTGATGAATAAAATGTCGCCAGTGTTTCAGGATTCACCAATTTAGATGATGCAGCGTTTTGTTCAGCTGGTGTACTACCGTCGTCATCATTCCGAGCTACGTTACAACTTTTTGCTGTATTTTCTGAACTGGTATCAGTATTATCTTGACCAACAGGATGGAGCAAGGAATGGTGTTTGCGTTTGCAAACGCGGCATGAGGCTGAACTCAAACACTGCTTGGCCGAATGGTTAAACCCTAAACAGTTGAAACATAATCCATTTTGCCCGATAAATTCCCGCCTGGCATTTACATCGGTTTTTATAAACTTCTTGCAATTTATTATTTTGTGATCCTCATTACAGAATTTACATTGTAAAGTGGACACATGTAATGTTTTAGGTTTCTCGGTTTGTCTCACTTTATTTGTATAGGATCCAGCATCCAGAAATTCTAAGGCGCGATAACGACTTGTTAAAAAATCTGTAAATTGTTCAAAAGATGGTAAACTATCAGAAGAATTATCGCTGGTCACTTTTAACTCCCACTGTTTTCTGGTTTCTGGATCCAACTTCAAAGTAATTATATGAATTACTATAATGTCCCATGAACTAACATCGATACTCAGATTAGACAGTGACTTTAAACAATCGTTGGTATTATCGATTAATTCCTTGAGACCTACAGCCGATTCATTATTCAGATTTCTTTGACTGAGTAACCTTTTCAAGATGTAATGTGATAAATATCTTTTATTATTATACCGCGCGTTTAGTTGTTCCCAGCATCGTTCATAATTTGCATTTGAAATAGGTATTTGTCTCAAAAGCAGTTCCGCTTCTCCAGACAAATAGCCCTTTAAATATTGCATCCGTTGCACATTATCCAAAGACTTATTATTATGTATAAGCGATAGAAATAAATCTCGAAAGGTAACCCAGTCAGTATATTTACCAGAAAATACTGGAATAACAATTTTAGGCAGTTTAACATGACACTGTTTTATATTACCCACAAGTCCCACAACATCTTTCGAACTTTCTTTTTGACTCCTTTCATACATATCAAATGATTCCAAAATAGTTTCCAGTTCAGTTTTATAATCAATGTAGATTTCTTCAATAACATCAAACACATCTTTTTTAACATAAGAACTCTGTTTTACTTTATCCGGTTCAAACTCTTCATATAATTTACTATGACCTTCTGTTAACTGAGTCCATAATGACTCTAAATTCTCTAATCTGACTTTTACATAAGGACGAGTTATTCGTTCCTTAGGCGACTTTTTAAAGTTACTGCAAGCTTTGTTGATTCTAGTACAAATATCTTCCAATTTATTAATCATAGACTCCATGTTAATTAAAGATACCTTATATCATTAAATTATTGAAAGACTTGAACCAGATTATCAACTTAATTCGCAAGCTAAGTGTCAATTTGAAATTAGAAAATTGCCAAGTGTTTTTTTTTAAAAACAATAAAGTATGAAAAACAAATTATTTAAAGGTTCCGACACAAAAGAGTTTCTAAAAGCACTTCAAAAAATTCAAATTCTATGTCAAAGTATATGTTCGAAATTCCAATTTTAAGCACTTCAAAATTTTATGTCAAAGTTTGTTCCAAATTCCAATTTTTTTTCAAAGATAAAATCACCAAGTAAATAAGGTTCAAAATTGAAATGAAAGTTGCACTGGTAGATATTACTATTAAATAAAAGGTTCGCTCACAGTTTTCGCTCCAGATATACCACCTGAAGATTCCTCTGGTTGATGACGCTGTTTCCCTCTCGTCACCTCCTCCAATCACCCTCACTGCTGATCCCTTACGATGATGCCAACCATCACCGTCTGCAGTAGCTTGCTGCACCTTGCAGCTACTGCTGTTTGCTGGTGCTGCTGCTTGCCGTTCCTCCTGCTGCTGCTGCAGCAGCAAGGATCTGGCTAGTTTGCGCAAGCAGTCCACTTGCCCAGCCAAGAAGTGATCAAAAACCTCTGGACAAGTCGCTCCATCCGGCTCGAAGGACCAAAATGAACAACCGTTCATTCACCACTAAACAATTTGCTGACTCACTGACACACCACTACTACTTGCACCACTGTAGCACCCACGATCGTAGTAAGGATGATGATAAATGAAACTTCTTCTGTTTTGTACTGGTATATTGATAACTTTTAATTCTTGTAATAACAACTGATAATAACTTTACATTCCCCGAGACTAGGTCAATGACCCGAGAATCTTGACACCGCGATTCAGAAATCACCGAAAAACTAACAACGCCATCTATCGGCACAAAAAGTAAATAATTGGTCAAACACCGTGCCATTTATTGTGTAACATTTTCAATCTATTTTTTGTGGTCTGACAAAAATAAAAACTAAATTTATTACATCTATTTCAGCGTAACATTGGTTTCAATAATAACACGCACCCCTTGAGAGACAAAAAAATCCTTTGTTGGCACACAATTGGCAATTTAGCATATCAATGGCGCCATCCTATGTATTAATTACAAAGCACCGACAACCCTGCTTAGCGTTGCTTTCAAGTACGAACACCCCTGGCAAACGAACAAATCTGCCATGAAAATATCAACCTTACATTCTACTATCAAGTTCCATATTTGAATATCATTTATAAACGGATTTACATGTAAAAGGCTTACATTATTAGTCTAAATTGTTATTCTATGCTCTAGTTGTTAGAATTCATTTTGGGTTGACCAAGTTAGATCGCTAGGGGTGTGAATTAAGATATTATAAAAGGGACAAAAGGGGGGAATGTGACACGAAAAGCGCTTAGTGTCAGCCTCATATGTCTTTGAAGTTTCATGTAAAATAGAGTAGGTAGCGTGTGGGCTATTTATTTGGTACAAACTGTGGGGCGTTGTCGCATATTGTGACGTCACGTGTACAGTGACATTTACCGTGGGATTGTATAAATAAGCCCCTTTGTAGTGTTGGGAAAAGGTGGTGCCTAAATAGAATTGCCGTGCAATTTTCTCCGACTATTCCAAATTAACTGAGGAGATATTTAAATGTATATGACTCAGCCTGACATCCAGAAATTGCAGTTCATAAATTATGTGATTTATTTTTTAAATAGTTGAAATTCAATTGAATTTAATAGTAATTGATTTCATTAATTGTGTTTTAGGTTACTACTGCTAACTGTCAGCTAGAAGTTAGAGGCTTAGTCCCGTTCTGAGCAAGTTTCAAATAAAATAACAATCTCCAGGTCGTCGAATCATTTGACGTCTTAAATTATTATTTTAGCATACAACTGTTAAACTACCTATCTATTATATTATATATCTACCTACCTATTTACGAATGACCTCGTCAAAAAGTTTATGTACAGGGTCCGTAGGCAGGTCTAAGCCTGTTGTACACCTTCCAATCTATCGCTACTTTGATTAAACCGACGGATTGCATTTCTATGCAATTTCAAATCGTCAGATTTTTCTGTGATACATCTCCGAATATCTTTGGCGAAAAATATTGGAAAATCTCCTGACGTACTGAGTTTCTGGCAGTTTTATTAGTTGCTATATTAAAAGGATTCATAGGCTTTAACCAACTTTCGTTATGACCAATATCTTTAAGTGAAAGGTCGTCGTATTAATAGCTTATTAAACTTTGAAGATCTCTTACACATTGGACGGATTCAAGTTCCTGTGTTTTGACATGCTTTTCATGAATATACCCAAAACCAAATAAAAAAATGTAACTAATATTAATAAAAAAACATGGTGCCGAGCAATGCTTCCCTCCTGAATTGAAAGACAAAGTAAGTAAAACAGGTGAAGTACAAGAATGACGGTGGGTCTCACCACCGCACACAAACAGTTGATCAAAAAGTCAGAATATGTCAACGTAGCCCATATACCAAAACAGCAAATTTTACGTTTTTCTAAAAACTCCGAAGTAAAAACATTACCTACCTACTAATAAACCACCTCCTTATTTACGACGCAGCTTTTCAAAACACCCCAAGTGGTCGTGAAGTGTTCGGTATAAGAGCACAGGAAATTGATTCGCTCCGCTCTCCACGTCACTCTCAGGGGGGGACAGAGGACTTGCAATGACGTTGAGTGATGCATGTGATGTGGAGGACGGAGCTTATGTGTTTTGTTATGTACTGTTCAAGTATGTGGTAGTGAGAAGAATAGAAAGCTTTTTAAGATGTTCTTTGCTTGTGGATGTGCACTCTGCAGTTTCCTATCAGCAGATATAACTCGACATATTGTTGGTGCGATCAATGGCTTTGCTTGGCCTATCGCCTATGTCGTTTGCGATAAATCCGCAATAAAACGAATTAATAACTAATGATCTTGATCAAATCCGTCATTCAATGTGTTAATAAAGCAGATTAGGTCACAAGTTCACAACTAACACCTACAAGAATTAATGAAAATATCTATTCACAAACACGTCTAGGATTATAAATTTATAATACCTACAACGAGAAAATATAGATCGCAACGTCAGGTAACGTGAAAAATAATTCAAAGCTCTTCTTTTAAACCAAGTCTTTATACTTTATACTAATCTACTAAACACGTTACAACCTATCATAAGCATCTGGTGAAAGGCGTCACCCGAATCTACAACACTGAAATAACAAAACGCAATGACACAAAGCTCTTCACTAAACCTACATAAGCATACAACGTAGCAACATAAGCTACATAATACATACGTCCATGTCTCTCACATTAAAAGGATTGTCCTCCTCGTACAAATAGTGAATTGTCACAAAAGCCGACGCGCCAACAATGGATGTTCGACTTAGTATTTTTTTCAGATGTAATAAAGTTTAATCCGAAAATCCCCGCAGGCAAGTGGATGTTGTAGGCCAATTATTTGTGGGTAAGAAGCTCCTTCAACAGTGCCGTTGTGTTGGGAGGAATAGAGGCGGTGTTTTAGTTAAAACTTTTTAGTCACTTGACTTTTCTTGATTTCTTACACGATTTAATTCCTAAGATCTTTACTTGACCGTTAAGTTCAAAGAAACTCTTAGTACTTAGTAATTAATAAATGTCGGTTGACATAGATTATGTAGACCATGACGTTGACTTCTGAGGCAACTTAAGTAATAATCTCAGTAAATATCAGTCTCACAAAGGAATGGGAATTCATAAATCAAGTTAGTTCAAATCAAAACGAAATGCCAAGTGCCACTGTTTTTTCAAACAAAATAATTTTTAAAGAAGTCGACTCTATTGATCTCGGTAGCCCTAGTTGCAAAACAATAAAAATGTCTTCCTGCTTTCTCAACAATTCCTCCGTTCAATAGCTCATTCATTGTTATCACGACTGCACGAATAAACGCGGTGCGACAAAAAATCGCAAATGATATCCGCACAAGTTCTAGTGTTACTTGAGATTAATCTTATTGTGGCAATCGCAGTTGTACTGCAAAACAAATTGCATACTGCCGATTATTTCACCTCTATTTCTAAGGTGTAAAGTTTAATTTTGAACATTTTGGGTGTAGTGTAGAGTTGTATTGTATTTGTGATTGTCGTCACAGATAGTATTTTGACATTTTCATCCCATTTTGCTGCATTGTCACCGCTGCAGGCTAATCGTCTGGAACGATGCGATAATACAATTTATTGTCAATCAATGTTTTTGTTATGTAATGCATTTAGAACGTATCAGTTCCATAAACGAGGTGTTTTTTTATTCTTCACCCTTTTGTAAATGATTTTTGAGGTATAAAATGTTTGTATTTTATTTTCTGCTGTATTGAACAGAAAATATTTAATATATATTGCTCATAGCTGCTTGCCAATTTTTCATCGACGTAGTAAATATTTGATAAGTGCTAAATTGGTGATTACACAATGACATTAATACCTACCTATTTACTTCATTTACTCGTTTGGATTATCAGTAACAGTTGCCACTGTTAAAGTAACTCACGCTTTTTAACAGACTTATCTTTGTTATAGAATTACAAAACTGTACCTTAATTCAAAAAATCGTTTGTTGGAATATGATAATTCTGATAGATAGTGCTAGCCAGCTAGCCATATTTTTAATTCAGCAAAATTTTTGTAATATTCTATTCTATCCTATCCCCGATGCAGTGTACTGATGCCTAGTTGATTGAAAGGATATCCCCGTTGAAATCCTCTCTACAAACGTCGAAACTATATTTCTATACATGTGTAATATTGCTCGTCAAATGCTCAGTCTTAATCCATCCAGGTGCACAGTCTCAAAACCTCGTATACCGAACCAAAACATAGTAAACATAAAATGTTTGTATAATAAATAATTATAGCAATAACCCAATGAAAAGGCGCCAAAGCCAACAATGGACTTCGTTGAAAATATCCTTATCCTTGAAATAAGATTTAATAACGTTTTGTTGGAACCCAATGCTCTTTTAACAAACCTCTTTGTCGAACCTATTTGTGCCACCAACCAGTTTGTTCTGACCTCCTTCGATCCCCGTTCGTACTAATGGTCTGTGCTCGAAAGAGGTGTAGTTGTACTGTTTAGGAGTTCTAGTTATATTGGTAATATTTCAACAGCATCTTCCGTTTAATAAGTTGTTTTTTGTTATTAAAAATCTTTGAACACAATTGCGCGGGTTTCGGGTGCTGCTGCTGATTGTATTGTTGTGCTGGTACAACTGATCTGTTTGGATTGTTATTGCTCATGGGAGCACAAAAACTTATAATCACTGACGAGTTGAGAGTTACCGGCTTCACTTATAACTGCGTTTGAGTATATTTCTTCAGTATTTGATATTATTAGGGATAATAAAGATCTACTTTTGGCAAAAGCTTTAGTGCTTTCTAACGTTGTTTATAATATATTTTTCCAAATGTTTTGATTATAAGACGATAAAACTGTAATTAAAACATTCTTAAATCTTGTTCTATTATATACTGTTTAATTGTTAGAATTTATTTAATAGCATTGAAGATCGGCTCCACGGCTCCAACTATCTTCATCCCACCAAAATCAAATACTACCCTCAACTGAATCATCTCTGTAAGACTTAAACTTCAATAGGCACATAACTAGTTTTACCATTACTGGTATTTATTCAGGGCGGCCGGGGGTTGCGGTCGGGTCAGATGGCCCAAGGCATCAATATTGTCCCTGTGTTCTAACATGCCACCCTTGTAGGCGGAGAGTCTATATCAACCCTTATGGAACATGTGAATGTAGGATTTTAGAAGGTAGAAATTGTTATGTCTGTGACACGTTTAGAAATGATCAAATAGCTGATGAAGATGAACTTAGTGAATAAGATATTGTCGTTTGAAATAAAACTAGTAGGTAATATTAAACCTAATAGCAAGATAAGAGAGATATTTTTTCTACGAATTTCATAGAATGAGATAAATTGAAAGATCTTTGTTTTAAATTCGGATTTTGTGAAGATTTGTATGACTTGCTAATTCCCTGGCTATAAGTTATAGGAAAAGTCGCACTTGGGAAACACCCAATAGTCATAGGAGCAATGTCAATTTGGCTAATGTACTTTTATTGATCGATTTAAGAAGCCTTGATTTTTTCAAAGCCAACAAATCTCTTAGTATTTTCCGAATAAAAAGAAAACAATATCAATAAGTGATTTCCTAGTAAGAAAAAAAGAAAAGTAGACATTTTATACTAGTACGGTCTCTTTTGTAGGATATGCATGTTTTAGGCTATACCATAAGTTTATAGAAAATCTTAGTAATTTTCTCTGTATTGATAGATTTAATGTTTACACTATAACTTTGCTGTATTGACTACACGTTCCCGGAAGTTTATGAGATCACCGGAAGAATGAAATCGCCCTTCCCCTTTTGGCTTCCATGCTGATGCCTTTCCACTTCCGCTGAAATGCGGTTAGATCGACCAAGTTATTACCTATAGGTCCATCAGTGTTCGGTGACCTTTTCGTCTGGTACATGTACCTAGTCGGAGTCATGTGATCATGTCATGTATCCTGAAATCGCATGAATTTTTGAGTGGTATCGTCTCGTAGTTCTGTGCTTCTAGGTGTATACCTAGAAGCATATATCCGTTTCTATAAACAGGGGCTGGTTTCAGCTTTAATAATAAACTATGAAATGGACAATACTATGCAGAATTTGTGACACGTATAATAAGGATGTGAAATTATAAGAAGAATATCGTTAATGATGAGCATCAATCGGTGCAACCTGATTTTGATTACCTACTGATTCGAAAAATAATCATTAAGAAGTGCTAACTAAAACAAAGACCCTTTAAAGGCCTTAAGAAATACCACTTGTAGGTATTTGGATCTTAGACCACTGCGTTGACTTAATTAGTGGTCCATTAATATAATTAGAAAAAAAAACTCGCTTGGACGTTCAAGCTCTTAAAAGTTTTATGCCCAGTCAATGCCAGACTATTGTTAAGTGTGGATTCCAATTATATCTGGAAATCTGTTGTTATAAACATACATATTAATAAGATTACCATACACAGATCTTTCTTTCGGTTTCCTAAAGTTTGTAAATGTATTTTGAAGAATTTCTGCATGCTTGCTTTTTTATACTGAAGCTTTGAAGCTACCATCAGTAACTATTCTACGCTTCTGCAAACCCTACTCCAAAACGTGACAAAACAGTCAACAACATCAAAAAACCACTAAACCCGAAACGATTTGATCGAGTCTCGTCATCGCCATACATCTCCATGAAACCTAAATAAAGTACATCGGAGTACAACGTCCAAATTAGGCGCGAAATCGCTCACGAGGGCTCGCAAAAACCTCGTTAGAGCCGCCATGTTTGTTCGGCGACAGTAAGGGGCGCACCCTCTATGTACACAATCACCACACAACACTGTCCTGTAGACCGCACACAGGACACCAAACCAACCTTTATCGCAACTACATAAGGTCCAAAATTCTGTGTGTCCTTCCATCTAAACGCAAGTTGCTGTGGCTAAGGGTGTATGTACGGGCTAGGGTGTGGGTAACACCCTTGTCGCGTTGTGCGACGGAATAGCTCGTATGTGAAATGGATATGCAATGCGATACTGAAAGTGATATTTATAGAGGTGATATTAGAGGACGAAATTATTTTAGCTGTATTTTTTTAGAATAAAATTTAGGTAGCTTACGTTAAAAACGGACACCCTCTATTGCCTAGTTTCTTTCTCCAAAAACGAATCAGTCTCCCTTCCTAATCGTAGCAGATGATATGGCCTAACTAAGCTCCTTTAAAAAAAACTACATGCAATTACAATAACTTCTAGTCTTCTTTGAAGACTATGCTTTGTTATAAAAGTGTTTGTTTTAACCAGTACCTACCTAATAATCGGTAATATAGAAATATATCAAGTTTTGCCCTCAGGCTCTTCGGTACCTGGTTATGAATATTATATGCCTCTAATATATTTCCGAAGCTGTCTCAATTTGCATAGTATAGTAGGTAGCGCAAGTCTCTTATCTACCTCTTTACCGAGACACGCTGCTTCAATAGTATCTTCCTTCTCTGTTCTTCTGACCACAAAGATCAAAAGTTCTAAATCCTTATTAGAACTAAAATTATCTTACATTTAAGAAGAGTGTGTTCTTCTCTCGTATTAGCAATTCAGCACGAACTATAATGTGTAAGCTGATGCCGTGGTAAAAATATTTGCCAGTCAACCAGGTGCCTGCTCAGGGTAGCCGAACGTACTTAAATTTAAGTATCTCCAAACAATGATGTGACTACACCTCGTTCACACTTGTCGGGTGTTAAGCCCGACAAAATGTTGGATGCTCCAGTGGCAAAACATTTTGTATGAAGCTGTTCACTTCCTCCGACACCGTATTTTGACTAGTGTAGAATATAATAGAAGCGGCGACATCCAATTATACAATGTATCTGACACCCGATAAATTAATGTGAGTGGGTGTACCTAAATATTTCACACGAATACCTATAATTTCAGTTTCACGTGACACGATGGGTTTGCGACTTCTACAATCCAAACTTTAAATATCTATGCAACTAAAATACCTAGTCCATTTAATGTAAACTTAAGACTAAAGTGCACCAAGGCACCAATATCTATCGAACCATGTCTTCAAGTTGATATTCTGTTTGATTGACCGTTAAGGTTCATAAAAGCTGTTGAATCCATGCTGGAAACAGACATATTCCTTATTTGTATTATATACACTTGTAATAATTACAAAAATGGGTCTTATTTGTGTAATGTTAGATACATATATGAAACAGAGTAAAGTGACTGTTACCAAAGGTATTGGTCCAAAAATACCGCCGTGCACGCGCTCAATAACGAGAAATTCCCTAAAAGAATGAAATACTTGTGCTGGGTGGCTGTAGCCATCACCAAGACTCGTATCGATTGCGATTAGACCCTCTGCCACCCTCATAAGGACGGGACTGACGCACACTGAGAGGGTATGACGCGGATGCTAGGACATTGCAAGGTAATGACGGTAGAGTCAAAGAATGAGTAAAATTTTGTGTAGTGAATGAAGGTTTAAAAATAGCACCTGAAGTCGTAGAAAAAGTAGTAGTGGAAGAAAGTAACATCTGAAGGAAATAAAATGTATCTAAGTATCTTCATAAAAAAACGTTTTGTCAATTTATGGGCCGAAAAAGGACTTGTTGAAGTATCATTAGTGCTTCTGCTTAGACATGTTTAAAATGCTCTTTTACAATTAAAATAATCACACTGTTATAGCAATATTTGTCCTTTCTTCTACGACTATATTAGTCAAAAAAGTATCATCTTACACAAATTCTGCCAAAAAATGTTGTTAGCCAACGCCGAGATGCGAACGCGCTGAGCGTTTTTCCTCCCGAGTGTTCGCCCTCCTTTACTTTGAGAGGACGAATTAATTCCAGCAATTAATGGAGGGCTTAGGGTCGAAGTGGTCCTCCCCTGTTCGCGAAATTCAATTATTGATGCCTCCGTCTTTGAGGGGGTGCCTGAATAAGCCTGGGTTAAAATGTTGCTGATCGGACAAAATCTTTTAGTTTAGGGGAAAAGTAAATGGTGTCGGGGGAATATTATTTATATTCATAATTCATTTTATTATTCACGAGAGATAACGGCATTTATTCCAAAGGGAGATTCAATGAAACGAACATGACTTCAACTTATCCTTTGATAAGTATTAATTAATTTCTTTCACTCTCCTTTCGCCTACGTGGCACCTTTGTGCACTTACTTCCTTACAAATAAACATGGAATAAAGGACGTCGGCAGTTTTGGGCTTGATATGGTACAGTAATAAAAGCTTAACCAAAAATAAAAATATATTTTAATTATTCTTTGCCTTATTTATCTTAGAGATTAAGAATTGGAATCAAAAATCGAAATAAATAAGAAATAAAATAATTATGCCATTGACATTTTGAAAAAACCATTAAAACAAAAACGGGTGCATGCTGGCTGGCGCGTACTTCCACAGAATATCATGTCGACAGCAACTTAAACCTTTGAATTGAGAACTCATTAGTCGGGCTGTACTTCATTGGACCTCCACAGAATATCATGGTGACAGCAACTAAAACCTTTGAATTGAGAACTCATTAGTCGGGCTGTACTTCACTGGATCATTCACACCATACTTAACCTCACTGTCAGAAATACGAATATTTCTCTTTAACCCAATTACGTACAAAAACAAATAAAAAATGGATTTAAATACTCTTGAAATACTCGATCACACCAAACTAATTTCATATATGTACCGACTTACACAATCTGAAGCCCAGCGTTCTATGGGCGTCTGCCAGTGCCCTTTATGACAAGCATAAAGATCCAAAATTGTTTGGTTATACCGACGTTATTCATTGCATAACCCTTAATAGGGCCAGATGAACATTATTCCCACATCATTTTGTTGTCGTAAACGGTCAAATGTGTCACTGTTCCCACAAAATGTCACTGTCATTTTCTTATTTATGAGGTAACCTACAACATGAGCCAAAAGACACGTTTCCAAAACGAACGAAGTAAAAAAAAGGTGCTGTCAAAGTTTTACTTTCAATATTTTTTCAAACGGATAACAGATTTTCGTGTGATTTCGGACAAAAATTGTGATAATGCCGAAAAAAAATCCGGTAAGTGTTGACTATTGATTTATTTTATTAGATAAAGGGTCACGTTACTTGTTTATGTAGTTCATTATTATGAAAAACAATGAGTGATTGAAATTTAGCACTCAAAACTATGTGGGAAATATTAGCTTGTTGCCCGTTTAGGTAAACAATATTTGCTTTGAAATGTTCCACCAATAAATAAACATTATTTTATTACATTTATTTGTGTTTTATTTACATAAAATAATTATCCTGTAATAAAAATAATCACAATATATTAGTTTCTTGCCCCTACTATTGGATGTGTATGTAATATATTTCTCATAAGTAGGGAAATAATTTCCCACATAGCACTTACATGTGTTGATCTAAATGGGCAAGAGGAATTATTTTCCCACACATTTTCCTGAAAAACTGAAAACAGTTGGGGAGCAAATGATTTACTATCCGACAACACTATACACCCATAATGCCAAATTGACTGCGTTTTTTTTTCAAACACCCACAGTTTGCCCATGCCCTATTAAGGGATAACTTTATTCCGTGTGTATTTTTAAGACCCGTGAGCAATAACATGTGTTTATTGTTCAATTCTTCCACGCATGTTAGATAGATTTCGTTTTCTAGTCATATTTTATTGCTCGTAAGTACAACACTTCACAAACCCAATTCGTAACAACGTGCGTTTTATACTTACACTAAAGCTCAAAGATTCAGCAGCAATTTCCCGTACCCAAACACCACATAAAGAAAAATATAAGAGGCTTTAAAATGCGTAGGACTTCCCCTTTCTCACTTTTTCTACCCCTGATTATTTGCCGAGCTACGGCGCGAAGCTAATTAATTGTGCACCACACAAGCACAGATCAGGAAAAAACACGTGTCAGTTTTTTGTACTGTTTTAGTATTCCCAGATAGTGCAAACAAGCTATTAGGTGTAATTAAAAAATAGTTTCTTTGAATAATTGCGTTCGAAATCATACATAATACGTTTTTTTTTCAAATCCTGCATGTATGTAAATAGATCGGGGTGGGTTCGGTTTGATTTTAAAGCTGCGCGTCCACTTGGTCGATATCGGAGCGTACGAAACGTATATACAAATTGCCGATGAGGTACGTGCGGATTTGCTGATCTAGTAAACGCAGTTCTATAGAAATCAATACAAAGCAAGAAATCTTTACGCTCCATACGCTCCGATGCCGATCAAGTATGCACAGCTTAATTAGGAATAACTATTGTAATTGTTGTTAAAGTATACATTTTTCTTTATCATAACAAGATAGAGTTATCTAGAAAAGACTTGCGTACAATAACTTAGCACATTCTAGAAAAATTCGTCCCCACTCCAAAACCCGCAAACACTCCTATACCTTCTAACCGGTGGGCGGCACGGACAATATTTAGTAAAAGAATATGAAACATGGCAACAAAAACGCCCACGCGATATTATTCTACGATAAAATCCAGTGCCTTATATAAGATTGTGCTATTTATGTCAGCTACAGTAATGTATTCTCTTTTGCGTGATGTCGTTACGGAATAGAAAAGCTTGTATTTTTAGGGTTATTTCCCGGAAGGGCCAAAAATGATTCCCTCGTAGTTAATTGTAGTAGATGATATTGAAAACCTCCTTTAAAAAATCTTACATGCAATTTCAATAACTTCTGAGTCTTCTTTGAAGACAAAATGATTCCCTCGATGGTCTAGCGCAAAAGTGACTGCAGAGCGAGAAGCCTGGGTTCGATTCTATCAGGCAAAGGGTTTTTTCATAAGGAAATTTCCAACAGCAACCCGGAGTCTAGGTTTGTACCATTAAGCTCGCCTACTATCACGTGGGACTTAAACATATAAACTGCCGAAATGTGGGTGTAATAGGTACTACAATACACCTTTGTCCCACCCTTCTATAGAGGACTACATGCGTGATGTCCTGAAAGAACAAAATACTATGATTACCAACTTTTTTACAAACATCATCGTACTACGCTTTTCCTAAGCCCTTATTCGCAGGGGCACTTTGCCAACGCGCGTTAAAAATGCGTCGTAGGCGTTTGTCGCGCCACATTCGCGATCCAACAATGCGCGATTTAAAAACCGCGTTAAAAAATAGCTTCCGTGCGAGCAAATGAACCGTTTCCCATTTTGTGTTTCATTCGGGCGTTTTTCGCTCGTTGAAAAAGCGCCCGTGCGAATGAAATGCTCCTATAGCGTCGTAAATAAATGCTGCCCATTGTCATAATTTACCTATTCTTTTGTCGCCTCTATCCCGCAAGAAACTGGTGGCTTTTCTTTGCAGTCGTAACCGCAACCTCGGTCGCCACAGGACAGTAAAGTGCGCACGATCTTACTTGGCCGGATAAGGCTGTTTGTGCACTACTCCGTTTCCAGCACGTTTTTTCACGGACCGTTTTATTTTTTCATACATTTTAAAATGTAGTGGGGATAGTTCTGCAATCCTATTGGCTAAAAAAAACGGTCCGTGAAAAAACGTGCTGGAAACGGAGTAGTGCACAATCGCCCTAAGAGTTAGTCATGAGTAGCTGCTTATTTAAATTGTTAACTATACTTTACTACGTAAATCAAGAAATAACTGAAAAAGTACCTATATCATTGTGAAACAACAAAGTAAACTTTGTTGTTTCACAATGATATATTTATAGTTATTTGCCCACTTTACCTGCTTTCTTAGCGACTACATGCACGAATGTCTCGGTGAGCCTTTTTCAGCTCTACCAAGTTAGAGCGTACGGACTGTAGTTTCATGAAACTCCTTTATCAGTTTTTCTATCCCTAATTTTATTCTTATCAAAATTTCTACCCAAAGAAAAACTGAAATACAAAATACAACATACAAACATTTAAATAAAAAAAACAATTTGAATCGAAAACTTACAAAATACAAAAATTTATCTTCAAATTACACCAAAAATTGTCTGGTAACGAATCCACAGTCGAAGCGCCAATTAAACGGATAATAAATTCCTTAAAATCGGACACTCGCCGAGTATCTACGTAAAAAAATCCGGTTATATCTGAAACACTAGTTCGCAAATAACAAGAGAAGTAAGGCAGGGTTCAGAACGGCGGGGGACAGAGTCGAGCACGCTAATTGCCACTTGAGCGCCAATTACGGGGACGATACGCCGACGATGCGGTGAGTCTTGGGTTTTGAGTTGCCCGTAGAAAATAATGAAGGTAAATGGGAGGTGGAGGTGTGCTCGGAAATATTGTGTTTAGTGTAGGCTGTTTTGTTGTTTATAGATCTATATTGTATTGTTAGGAGTTAAAATTGTGTTGTGTAACCGCGTTGTAAAATTTAGTGGTAGGTTCTGTTTTAGTTAGTGTTTAAAAGGCCGGCAAGACCAAATTTTAACTATTTACGCAATTTCCGCCCGTTTAAGCTAACATGTATATAGGTAGGTAGGTACGGGTCAAAATAGAATAAACTGAAAATTGACAAAATTGTAAAACACTTTATCAATATAAAAATTGTAAATTCTTTTTCCGCGGTTTGCTGTACGTCTTATCTGGTGTTAATAAAACCACTAAAAAAAAAAAACAAGACATTGCAGTCGGGATCATATTATATGACTATATTACCCGGAAACAATGGGTCCGGACTTTAGGATCTAGTTAGACTGAAAGACCTACTTGAAAAAAGGCTATTATGGAGTCCAATTCATAATTTTACATCGCAACATGGTGTTAAAATTTTACACATATCTATCTAAAACCATAGCTGTTATACCGCTCTAGGCTAGGCTATTACATAAATACCTAAATCAACCAAAACATAACAAACATCACATAAACACGACCCCAGTAAATAAGGCACGCGTAATTCTTGTACTAAGTCCCGCAGCTAAGGGCGCGTACACATAGAACATCCGTTTTACAGGTCCGTTTAAACGTATATGTTATTAGCGTATGTAGTTGTATGAGCGAGTTCATACAGAATACAGTATTCCGGATCCAGTAAAAAATACTGATCCGACAAAATAAGCAGCAATCCGTTTTACAGGTCCGTTTAAACGTATATGTTATTAGCGTATGTAGTTGTATGAGCCAGTTCACACAGTATTCCGGATCCAGTAATACTATACTAATCCGTTTTATCGGATTGAAACCGCACGAGGCTTTGCACGGGGGTGCGCGGGGTGCGATGTGCTACACACAGCCGCCATTTGCCGGTTTCATTCCTAGAGTAGTGCACGTGTCCAGTGCTATCATAATCATGGCAAGCAAGGCGTTTGAAAAATATGTTGAGCAAGAAGTTTTGATAAATTGTGTTGAAAGTAGACCAGTTCTTTGGGACAAAACACTGGAGATTTATAAAGATAAAATTGCAAAAACCGCAGCTTGGCGCGAAATATGCGGTATTCTAAAGGAGGATTTTGAAGCTATGGAACAAAAAGAAAGACAAGAATTTGGTAAGTATTTATTTTATATTGTAATGGAGACATTGTTTTTTATTTTAAATAGCTTCATTCTGCCAAGAAACTGACCCAGATTCGGACACGAAATAGTTTTCGAATTCCGTTCGAACTGAATTTGCAGTTCGACCACCTCGTAGCGTTTCATCATCAGGTAGGCTATTGAAATGAAATGCTTCAGATTCGGATGTGTTGCCATCCTTGAAGCCCTCTTTTTCCCTTACAAAGTTGTGTAGAACGGTACATGCCTTAACTATCCATATAGCTGTTGTTTTGTTGACGTCTAGAGGCCGGTGGAATACTCTCCACTTATTAGCAAGAATACCAAATGCACATTCAACGTATCGTCTAGCTCTGGTCAAACGATAGTTATATATTCGCTTATTTACGTCTAAATGCGTCCCGCTAAATGGCCTCATTAAATTTTCGTGTAAACCGAAACCTTCATCGCCGATTATGACGTAGGGAACTCTCGTTTCTGAGCCTGTTATTAATGGGCAAGGTTCTGGTATTTGTAAACTGCCATCTAGCATCATTTTCCAAAATGTCGACTCCTTGAATATTGATGAATCGCATTCTTTTCCATACGACCCAATACTAACATATAGAAAACGATAGTCAGAGTCTACGATCGCTAATAATATGATGGAAAAAAAGTCTTTGTAATTTAGGTACATTGAGCCACTTTTTGCTGGTTTTCGAAGTCTGATGTGTTTACCGTCCACTGCTCCTAAACAGTGGGGAAAATTTGCTTTTGTGTCGAATCCATTTGATATATGCTCCCATTCACTCACTGTTGTAGGAAGTCGCATAAACTCGTCATTCAAGTTGTTCCATATGCATCGTGTAACTTCCTTAATAATGTTGCTTATAGTTGACACACCGACACGAAAGACGTAATAAAGTTCTTGAAATGTACACCCAGACGCTGCATACCTAAAAAAAATAAATTAATCAATTACTATATTATTACACATATATTGACTTCCCATACAAAGTAACGTTAGTGACTGTAAGGGTTTAGTTTTAGTTAATTTTGTCTATTACTGATTATGTATATGTCTATGTTTCGTAGAGGTACTTCTCTATGGTCAGACTATTAAAGATGGCTTGATGAATAAGTCTTGTTTTATTATAAAACTATAAAATATTATAGTGACCAACAAATTTTGTATGGAAAGTCGAAATTTTTATGAGAGTTTTTAGCAAAGTCGTAAATCAAAACTCATACTTATATATATAGTACATAAATAAAATAAAATTAAACTGAACTGAACTAAATTATAAAATTACCTAATTAAAATAAATTGATTTAAACATTAGTAATACTTTTTTGCTTCCCATTATTTACTGACCGATTAGTTCTTGCACTGTCAATTTGACTTATCCACTGACCAATATGGTAATTAATTACTGACAAGTCTATTCTACCTTCTTATTCGCCTTTCACTTACTAAGCTATTGACAACCATCTTATATTATTATTTACTTGCTTCAGGAAAATATGTTATAAAAAAATGGAATTCGACTAGAGATGCCTGGATACGAACATTGAGTGAGAAAAAGAAATTGAAGAAATCTGGAGCTGCTGCCTCAAATACCAAGCCTTACAAATATCACAATCAAATGTTATTTTTGAAAAAAGTTGTCACCCCAGGTGATACACACGAGAACGTCCCTGCTAATGACAACATCACGGAAACAGTAGAAAGTAATAAAGACAACGAAGATGAACCTGATCAGATTACGGAACAAAGTGGTAGTGACAGACAAAAGGAAAGACAAAATTTAGCCCCGCCGCAACGCAAGGCAATCAAAAGAAATGTGAATGAAGTAGACGCCAAAATGATTGAATACATGAATGATCAGTTAAAAAAAAGTAAAAATGAGTTTGAAGATCCCAATTTATCGTTCTTCAAAGGTATTTTGCCGCAACTGGCTTCACTTAATGGCGATCAAATTTTAGAATTTCAGTCTGGAGTGATAAACCTTTTACAAAATATTAAAAGTAGAAGATATGGTCAGTCAAACTACGAGTGGCCTCCATATTCACAAAGTTCTAGCACTCCTCACTACCACACCCAAGGTTATTTTAGTAGGCCACATCATCTTGACTCTACACCATCAGTAGAAGGTTCGCCATCAGTAGAATCTACATTCAGCCAGGAGTCAGACTTGCCAGATCTGTCTATGTTTTGAAATAAATCTTCATTTTTGTAAACCTTTTTGTCATTTTAAATTTTAATTGATAATAACAAAAATTAAAGTTCTTACCTTAAAAATATCGCTAGTTTTACTTCAGGGCACAAGCTTTTCCTCCAGTTTGTGTCTTTCTTTTTTAAATCCTTTTCTAATCGTTTAAGAAGGTCATCAAAAGTAGACGTCGTCATTCGGAAATAAGTAAAAAATTTAGATTCGTCTTCTTTCAGCTGACGCACAACAGCACCACGACAAAATCTTTGCCTTAATAGTGGATGTATCCAATAACGCCGGGGCTTCCTCCGCCGCAGACGACGATAGTACCAATACAACACGACAACGTCCATTCTCGTAGAAAGTAGGCGATACACTGAAGAACGAAAGTCCAGTAGCGTCGGATCTGTTAAAATCGGTCCTGTAAATGCTGTGTGAATATTACCTCCAGTAGCGTCGGATCTGTTAAAATCGGTCCTGTAAATGCTGTGTGAATATTACCTCCAGTAGCGACGGATCAGTTAAAAAGGATCCTGTAAAACGGATGTTCTATGTGTACGCGCCCTAAGTTGAAGGGTCCCGAATGAAGAGCGAGCGATGTGAAACACTCAGCCTGGCGCGGATTACCGAGCGTGGAGCGAGCCACTTTTCACCGTACAACTCGACAAAAGATGTCGTTATGTCGAGCGTTCCTGCCGTGTGCACGCAGCCCAACCACTCGAGTTTCCTCTTAAAAAAAACTTGGCGTACATGCGTCTAATACTGCATTTTATATGTGAGGAATTTCCTTTATGTTTTATTTTGTAGACTTGTGTGCAGTTCGCTTGGTATGTCGTCGAGTTTTCTGGTACAAATTTTACTCATTTATGTTGTAGGTGACGTCGCTCGTGACATGAAATAGCTTGTACCGAAATTCAAGAGTGAATGTATGAAAATTCTAGTCAGTACTATGCAAGATTCTATTTAAAGGCACAAATTACAGCTCCTTTACGCATTGATTAATGAGAGAAAAATCTATAAAGTATTGCAGTAATAAAAACAGCTTGATCCCTGAGATGCCTCCCTGAACGCCATAGCAACCGTAATTATATTTAATACTCATTTGGGGAACCAGCTATTAACGTCTACATAATTGAAATAACAATCGGTTTCTTTGTAATGCTCTATAGGGTTCTTTTAAAACGTAACTTTAAAAATAAATAAGTTGGTAATAGTGTGAAAAAGCTCGTTCAGGGAAGTAGGTACTACCACCGTATCCATTTCTGCCAGTGAACCACATTGCTGTGTTCCGGCTTGAATAGTATGCACATCAGAAGACGTTTTCAACAAGAGGGGCTCGTGGCTAAATGACAGCCGCGCTGATCGATCGATCTGCGAGGTTAAGCTGCGCTTGCCGCGGTCAGTCCTTAGATGGGTGACCGTTCTTAACACATCGAGACCCCTCCGTGCCTCGGAGAGCACGTTAAACAGTCGGTCCCGGTTGTCATAGGAATATCTTTGACAGTCGTTACGGGTAGTCAGGAGCCCAAAAGTCTGACAACTGGTCTAACATTCGAATACCGGTATTCCCCAATAATTGGGTTGTGGAGGTCAGATGGCAGTCGCTCCATGTAAAATATTGATATTCAGCCGCAACCAGTTAGACTGGAAGCCGACCCCAATCATGTTTGGGAAAAGGCTAGGCGGATGACCAGAAGACGTTTTCAACGTTGTCTTTATGGTGGACAACGCACCTGTGATGCCTCTGGTATTGCAGCACGCGTAACATGACCTATCTCTATTCTACCAAAAAAGAGACAAAGTTCTTTCTATCCAACACGTTATCTCTTCTGCCCGAGCTCGCGGCGACCCGTGCTTAGCGTACTAGACTTTTATCTACTGAAGTATATAAACATTTCTTCTATCTATAAAACGGTAGAAATCTTTCTAAAATCTGTCATTTTGTCTATTCTTCCGTCGACTAAAACCGTTTCTATAGTAGTCATGCTACGCGTGTGTCCATGGGCGGGGTGACAGTTTACCATCGAGCGGATGTCATGCTTGTTAGCCTCTCAACGAAAGGAAATAAAAGTTTATAAAACGTTTGTTTTTTACCACTCTTTTTTTCCAAGTTGTAAAGGACACGGCGGACGCCCATAGAACGCTGGGCTTCAGATTGTGTATGTCGGTACAAATATCAAATTAGTTTGGTGTGATCGAGTATTTCAAGAGTATTTAAATTCATTTTTTATTTGTTTTTGTACGTAATTGGGTTAAAGAGAAATCTTCGTATTTGCGACAGTGAGGTTAAGTATGGTGTGAATGATCCAATGAAGTACAGCCCGACTAATGAGTTCTCAATTCAAAGGTTTTAGTTGCTGTCGACATGATATTCTGTGGAGGCACGCGCCAGCCAGCATGCACCCGTTTTTGTTTTATTGGTTTTTTCAAAATGTCAACGGCATAATCATTTTATTTCTTATTTATTTCGATTTTTGATTCCAATTCTTAATCTCTAAGATAAATTAGGCAAATAACAATTAAAATATATTTTTATTTTTGGTTAAGTTTTTATTACTGTACCATATCAAGCCCAAAACTACCAACGTCCTTTATTGGATCATTTCTTTAGATTCCTTGTTCAGACATTACTTGATAACACGCAAAAATAATTATTTTATAGTTAACATTGTTTGCTGTTCTGTATACTTTAATTAGAATACCTTACTGCGAACTACCCACTGTCGTGGAATAAACCATATAAGCTTCGTATACGTAATACGCACTAACTACGCCCAGATTGCTGGTACACATGCTTAGGTAAATAGGTATTTGTATGCTAAAACAATGTACTAAGATACACTTTCATGTAAGCGCTACTACAGAATTGTTCTGTTTGCCTGGTACCTATTGTTTGCTACCATGAAAAACAACGTCACCGACCGCGGCGGAGCCCAAAAAGAGGTTTATGTTTTATCGTTCTGCTGCGTTATTTATTTCTGGAGCTTTTTATTAATCATAGTTTTCGTTAAGTATAAGTAGTTGTAGTTGCTTAAGGGCCGTAAGATCAATCGTAGTTTAAACCACAGAAAAGAGTTTAATCTCCCGCCTTCGATTGTTTCTTTGGGTTTTTGTATTAGAAAACAATCGAAGACGGGAGATTAAACGCTCTTCTGTGGTTTAAACTACGGTTGATCTTACGGCCCTAAGTTTAAATGTTTGGTCCCTCTGTTCATTAAAATGCACATGAAGAGATTTCAGTTCATATTTTACTTTATGACCCTATTTTCAGTAATCATCTCCATCGATCTTTTTATCATCTACTTCTTAGTTACGACTCTACATTCATTTATGACGTAGAAGATTTAAAAATATAAATAAAAAAACAGATTTATATTGGCCAAATTCGAAGATCAACTTGAATCAGCATTATAAAATAACTGTAATCAGTTAAATAAAATCGATTTCGCGATAACCTTTACCGTTAAAATCGATTTCATTTTAATTTATCGCAATTTTGCTTTAGGAACATTACGACGCTTCACGCGATAGCTAAAGAGCGTTCAGCGCCAATGCCACGGTTGTCATTATTATTATTATACTGATAACTGCCATTTTACAAATCTTTGCAATCTATCGTTTTAATTTTGACTTTTATGTGTCAAATACACGCTTAGTTTCATCATGGTCTCAATATTAAGACCAATATAATATAAGTATTATCTCCCAATTAGCAATAGAAAACGTAGTAAAATTCCCAGTTGAGCACTGTTTAAAAAACATACCTTTTCTGAACATTATGAGATCTGAAAATGAAAATGATCATTCAGTTTAAAAAAATGCCCTGAAAAATAATACATAAAAATGATTGTAAGTTTCCGCTCAATTACTCGAAAGTAGAAGCACAAGTCCATTAGCTCTCGCTCAATGACCAGAAAATTCCCAAACATGTCTGGCAAAACCAAAACAGTCCAAAATTCATAACACAACAATTCAATTCAATTCAATCATTTATTGCGAATATAGGTATACATAGTTGTTACATCAATGTCAGATATTGTGTCCAGCTATACTCAACCATTCAGCAACACCGCGCCAAACAATAATTTAAACAGCACACAACAAATCAAAATCATAAACAAAATTATACAGATCGTTCATGAATAATAGATGAAGCGACGTCCCCTACGTAGGTATCATTACTAGCCTCTTGTGCGTAATTAATCGCGGGTCTGGCCATGACGAGGCTGCTTTATTAAATTTTAGCGCTTTCCACCCCTCACGCCCTGCGCCCACCCCCTCGGTATGAATAGACCCATCACTTTTACTATTCACGGCGGACGGTGGATTAGCGAGATGAATTTCCTGATTCTCCTGGGGGCAGGCACGAATTGTGCGTAGTACCTACCCTCCTTTACTATTGATGCGGATTTGCTTCGATTGCGTCGCGATTATTCAGCAATTGTTGGGTTTGAGATTTTTTGTTATGATGTGACGTAATTAAATATTTTGTTGTGTTAATCAAGTTCTGTTTTATTAATCCCATATTTTATTTATCGTGTCAATGAATATAGACCCTAAGCATTTTTATCATAAGTACTAGGTGGGATAATTTAAATTCCGGCTAGTGGCAAAATTGCGAGCTTTACTCTGCGAGCACGTCATAATTGAATCAGGCGTTACTTTGCAGCTTATTGTCGGAATTAATTTACATTTTATCGTGAATAATGCAATTTAATTCAAAAACAATGAACATGCCACGGTGCTAAATAATAACTGGGCACTCCATTTTCTTACTATAATTTTCTCTAATTGCTTGCAAGTCTGAGATTCGCTACATTTTGCAAAATTTATTTGAGCTACATATTTCCTTTGTCAACAAAAGAGTCAAATACAAAATCATTCAGCGTGGTATCTATTACTTAATGTTTATTTCCTTGCCATTAAAAATCTGCAGTTGTATTCTCTCTGCTTGCACTTACTAAAGATATGTTAGTAGATACTTATCCAATAAAAGCTTAAACTAAGTACATCCAAAAAATAATAACAAACAAAAACAAATCACATCTCCCATTATGCAGCGTTCCTTTGAACATTGGCATCTCAATTTGCGATGCTAATCAAATGTTAATACTAATGGGCAATTCAGATTCCCATTAGGGTTGTCAACCCGCCCT
Source organism: Thalpophila matura (assembly GCA_948465475.1). NCBI lineage: Eukaryota > Metazoa > Arthropoda > Insecta > Lepidoptera > Noctuidae > Thalpophila > Thalpophila matura. Next base: position 4,055,513 of record OX419196.1, read on the forward strand.
TTATGTACAACGCTATGTGCGCCCGCCCGTCACACATACACGCCCGAGGGTGTAATATTTTTCACCCCAACAAAAACATACCACCGTTTTAGCTCCAAGCGAAAGTTTCGCCCCTTTGTCCGATCACAATGTGCGTACGTTATATTTTTTTTTTAATAAACCGGCTTTTTAAAGCACCGAATCGATGGCCGCCGGCGAATAGGTCCCGGATCACACAGTTAATTATTGACACATCCGTTTTTTATACGGTTCCCCGGCATCAAAGCGCCATTGTGGTCGTCTAATATTATTCCTTTTGTGTAGCACGCTACTGAAACTGGCTATTTCCTTACCTTTGTACTGTGTTACGTTTTGGGCGAGACGTGCCCTTTTGTTCGTGCCAAATTATTGTTCTAAAATTACTGGTTATCAATTTTCTTGGCGTATGATGGTGAACTGTATTGGACGTTAGAGGGTTTCAAATATGCCGTTGCTGTCGTTTATTTGAGAAATGATTGATATTGGGTTATTTGTTTTATGATCAAAGGTTTACGGAAATTATTATTGTCAGCGGATATTGTGGTGCTGATTTTGTTGCCTTAATAAAGCCAAGCGAAATTTTGCAAAATTCCCTTATTTATCTCATGGATGGACGCCTTATCGATCTCTTATTTATCTTATGAGCAGTAAGAGACAATATCTGCTCAAAATCACGAGGCATTAATAAGTCAACGTCTAAATATAGTTTATCGGATTCATATGCCGTATTCTGCCAAAAACTACGTCTCAACAAGGTTATATTTGTTTGTACCACGCATATTATTTGTTAAATATAGACTTAACAAAATTACTGTTTGTACAAACAACGTTCGTGAAGACTTACTATATGAAATAAAGTTAGGACATGTAATAATATGATTCTTTAATATCTGCATCGGTCTTTTCCGATAATACAACAATGATACATACAATAAAGGTCAAAGCATAATGCACAAAGATAATGGTACGGTACGTATGAACTTTTTGAATCATGTTTTTAACAACTGTTTTATGACGTTTGCTACTATGTAGTTTAAATATTCAGCATTTTAAAGACATGGCTCTACACTACCGAACATATAAACCAAACAACAAAAAAAATACTAATAAAGTGTCAAGCTTTTATACTTTTACATTATTCTGAGATAACTTTGTACCTACTAAGTATATTGATTTGAGCAAGTTCCAGTACCTACTGTTAGGTTTGCAATTTTGTTGGTTGTTATTTTATTTGCCAATAAAGTTTATTGTTTATTGTTTATGAGCATTTCATCTATTTGAAAGTGTTGTTGAAAATGTTCTGAACATTCTCTAAAAACTAACATGCATCAAGTAAGAAAACAACTTAGCCAAGTACTCAGCCTAACCCGGACCAAAAGCCAAAAAAAGCTCGAACAACTTTTAATCAGCGATCCTTCCATCGGGCGATGAATAATTGAATAATTTTTGTGGTAATGAAATACAGAGCGGCGCTTACCGGCGACGTCACTAGCTACCCCGATCTAGATAAAGGGTTGTATCACGCTCGACACGAAAGTAACGGATACGATCGGTTTCCGATAACGTGTAGCAAGCACGGAAACTCGCCTCTTAAAAAAATGCCACCACCAAATAAAAATCGGTTCAAATATTTTATGAGGTTTTAAAGAGCCGTTGTACAAATCGATGGACTCTACACGCATTTTTAAAGGTTGTAAAGTCGTAAATGTGACGTGTTTTATTTTTACGATGATTTTATCGATTTTGAAATTATGATTTGAATTTCAATCTTACTCGGATCAAACAAAGTTTTGCGTCATTGTAAGCGGCTTCTTTTAAAAGAATGGCGCCATTGATTTATTTCTGTCTGGCCCTATTAGTGCCATTTAGACGATACAGTTCATTTGATACGAGTTTTTTTTTAATCTGATTTGTCTTTTTCCACAAAATTACAATCATAATTTTGAATTTCACTGTATAGTTTTGTTCTAAGTTCCAATTTAATACATAATTTTACTAGAATTTATCTTACGAAAAGATTTCGAAACTACTAAAACTGGAATGTATTCATGACCAGTTGTGGAGTCACTATAGAAATAGAGTAGTTAGATTTATTATTACTACCCAGGTAACCTACTAAATAATACCATATTACTACTGTTGTGAAATCTGTACCTACTTATTTCGAAACTACTAAAACTGGAATGTATTCATGACCAGTTGTGGAGTCACTATAGAAATAGAGTAGTTGGATTTATTATTACTACCCAGGTAACCTACTAAATAATACCATATTACTACTGTTGTGAAATCTGTACCTACTTATATTTTAAGGGCCCAGTGCGTCAAGACTACACTCCGAAGATTTTACCTTCATTGTGATATCAAACGATTTAATAACTACCGAATAACACGTAGTTAGATTTCAGCTTTTAAAGGCCAAAATAACATCCATTGAAATAGTCCTAAATAGCCATCTATCAAAATCTATCTTTAGACTCATACTGCAGAATCCCGAAGTGTATTTTTTCATATTATAAATTCTACATTTCTACTGTCCCTACCATTTCTAGTAGTTTAGTAGTTTATTTCCACAAAAGGAAAAGGCACTAATGTACTTTGAAAGCGTCGGTGCGCCATGTTTGACGCAGACACCATGGCTTTTCCGCGCGAATGAGCGCAACTCTGTGTCACTGGCAAATCTTCATGCAGCAGGTGTAGATTGTATAGACTAGTAAAGTAGAGATGCAAGGACAACAAACAGCATCCACCACAGCAAACCTCGCAAGGTCTGCAAAACTTTTTCTATGGAGTGTAAAGCTAAAGAATAGGTAATACTTAAAAGGTCATAAATAAACCCAACGTTGTGTAAAGGCACTATTTTTAGTACATTTTTAAACCATTTAACCAAAGCACCTACACAACCTTAACTAACAAAACAAGCGTAAAGATAAACAGCTTAAATCCTCAGCGGCGAACTCAAAGACCAGTATAGGGTTAAAGTCTTTTCACAAACATGAAAGCGTGCGAGGTAGTAGCGGCGTAACGCGATCCTCATACAAATCGGCGCCGACGCAAAGCTTTGTCTTAGCCGCACTTCGCCGCCAATCATATCACCACATATTGAACTGATGAATCCTCTTTTTTGGTCCTTCGAGCCGGAATTATTGAATCGTATAAAGATTTAGAGCGTATTCATGGTACCTATTGAAAATGATTGTAAGTTAGCCTATCTATTGAAAGTTTAAAATGATGTATGTATTGTGTCAAAATTATGTATGTCTATCTATACTATTATAAAATTGTAAAAAAGCCGTGTCTGTACATTGAAGATATTCCGGAAAAAACAGTCGTGTAGGGTAGTGGGGCGTAACCATACCCAAAGATTTTTTGGAATGTTTGTCTGTTTGTGCGCGCATCGCGCAAAAACTACTGAACGGATTTTGATGTGGTTTTCACAGTTCGATAGCTTGGGGTCCAACTTAAAATCTAAGCTACGTTTTATCTAATTCCGGTGGGGCAAACCGGAGAAACAGCTTGACCTCTTCGTATTACTAGCCACCCTAAACTACGGAGGTCATTTCATTATAGTCCACGCGGACGGAGTCGCGGGCAAAAGTCTGGTACTATTATAAAATTGTAAAAGAGCCGTGTCTGTACATTGAAGATATTTCAGAAAAAAAAAGTCGGGATAGGGTACTGGGACGTAACTATACTCAAAAAGATTTTTTTTTTTTTAATTTTGACTGTTTGTGCGCATCACGCGAAAAGTACTGAACGGATTTTGATGTGGTTTTCGTAGTTCGATAGCTTGGGGTCCAACTTAAAATCTCAGCCACGTTTCATATTCATATTCTTTATTGTACACACAACTATTAAATACAATTTTTTATGGACATTTTATGTACAAAGGCGAGCATAACTCAAGATTGAGTTTTCTTACAGCAAACCATAGAGTGATAGAGATAAATTATGATTCGAGAATAGAGATAAGTGCACAATAAGAGCTAAAATACACTAATTAAAAACGTACATACATACTTTATATATAAACTAAACAAATATGTGTAAATTACACCATACGCCATACATAAACATTATACATACAAATATATTTATATATATAAATATGTTATAATAAAATAATAAATACTTATAATATAATTATGAGTTATGGCAACAGGAAATGTTCCTTAATTCTTCTCTTGAAAACACCCAAAGAGGGACTATCACGTATGGAGTGTGGAAGTGAATTCCAAAAGCGTACTGCGTGAATAGTGAACGATCGATTTCATCTAATTCTGATAGGAGGAACCAGGGATACAGCTTGACCTCTTGGTAGTACTAGCCACTCTACACTACGGATGTCATTTAAACTGGTCATTTCATTGTAGTCCACGCGGACGGAGTCGCGGGCAAAAGTCTGGTGTGAAATAATTTAGCCTGCTATCGTCTAACTACAAGATAAAGAGAAAAAGGCTATTCTCTTCTCTCTCTCGATGATAGCTTGCAAAATATAAGCTTTTCTTTTTAGATCACCAAACTTCCTTCCAAAGCATGGTATCATGTAATTTTTAGTGATTTATGAGGTAGATCTATATTTGGCAGTATACAGCCTCATTTATGTGCTCTTACGTATATTTATTGTTGAAACAGCAAACAGCAAGTCATTCATCATTCCCTAAGGCATATCGTAAAAACCAAGTTTTACGATCGATCGCTGATTTCCGTGTTGGTCTAAAACGAACGGAATACAAATTATATCTGGTAGTCCTTGGGAAATTGTATGGGTTATAAAATGAAACTACCTTTATGGTGCATATGATTTTTTATACTAATATGATCAGTTTCTTATTTGTGGTAATTGCTTCGTGATCCATATTATCCTAGAATAACCGTTACAATTGACAACCGTAGGCTGTTCATGACTCTGCTTGGCAGATGGATAGTTTATCCGACGGTTTATCGGTGATTACCAGTCTTCTGGTCTTGGTTTGTCTGTCATGTCCGGACGAGCCAAAAAATAAACTTGAACGAGCAAACAGCAATGCTATAATATAAGGAGCCCTAAATCTATTTTTCATTAAGCTTTTAAATCCATGCATTGATGAACAGTGTTAATTGTTCAGATTTTATCGTTTAGCTTTAAATAAAGTGTTTATCAACCATTTATTCAAGTATATTGAATCGACTTTCTGTGATTCGACCTAATATCAGCATATGACACGTAACAACAGCCATTTGACTGTCGTCACCCTGAGAAATACCGGTATTATTATGTTAAAAATCTGAAAGGTTCCTTAAGACTTCTTGTAACGACCGTCATAATCACGTAGTACGTTACAGTGACATATTCACCGTAAATCAGTCTAAACTAACAGTGGTATCATTGCTTTAACTCTTCTGGGCTTAGGTGATTGTAGATGGGCTACCGCAAGGTACTATTTTACGCACGAGACCCGCTACATAAAACTTTATTTCTAAAAATAAACTAAGTTTTCCGCAGTAATATTTCGCCGTCGTTTCCTTGAGCAAGAATTAATTTATGAGCAGACATACTATACAAGCGCTTTTGGAAAAAATTCTAAACATGGTCATTAACATAAAACGGTAAGACGATATCTAAAAAGATTTCTCGTATAAAATAGCAATATTTCCAAATGTTTCGTTAAAACGTCTTTGTAATGGCAGCAAAAAAAAGGATCGAGACGTACTTTCCGAAATTGAAACGACGTAGCCTACCGTTGTGTTCGGAAACTTTTCATGCCTAGTCAGACCCTAATGGAAATGACAAGTCTAATGTAACAAGTAACAACTGAAAACATCCCGTTGGACGGATGTAACAAAGCATTCATTTTCTGATGGCGGTAATCTCGCCGAAGGGCGGCATTGTTCGTCATTTTCTCTACGGGCCTATATTTTTTTCGTATTTTCTTTTCGAAAAGAATAAAAATTGTGAACAGTATTGTCGCGGCGGAGGCTCGCGCCGTGATCGCGCAAAAAGGAGCCCTGGATGACAACGAAATGACGGGAGCGTCCAGGGTGGCCCCCTTCCCCCTCTTGTAAAAATGTCGCCGAGGGAGGGGCGGCGTGCCTACGACAAGACGGCATTTTTACACACCGCCACCGAAGCGGCAGATCGTATACACCGATTTGGGATCAACAGAAATTGAACCGTGACACGCGGAGAGAGACCTTAAATCTGCTTGGTGAAGTCGTACTTGACTTTTTAAAACACGAGCCGTGTTTGCGATAAATCGATAAGTATATACGCTACACGCCAGCGGCAGAGGGTACAAATTGCACGGATTTTACAGTTCTTTGTGTTGACACGCCAGGGGTGGGGTGTTTAGTGGTTTCCGTCCGATGTTTTAGGAAATATGAAATTTTCGGCTTTAATTCGCATACGACGTTTTCGTTTGGATGGCTGTTGAGGACCCTTATCCCTTTTTGCTTTACAAATTTTGTATACCTACATTTTGGTGGACGGAATTCGTAGAGGCTGCGTACCATTTTTTATTGGATTTTAAAACTGAGAAAGGCGACTTCTAAAAATTTATGAATAGATATAAATAAAAACATTCTGCAACAAATAGTCTTAATGCATTTGTGATCTACTCATTAGATTACACAAACAGTTTGGTACATTTGCCTCATCTCAGTCATCATCATCACTGACCGCATTATGCTGCATTTTCACTATCACCAAGAGCAAGTATTCGGATTTCATCACATTAACCCTATCAACTTCTATTGTCTTGTCGGTACCTACCCAAGATCAAACCACTATGAATAGCGTAAGAATAGGCCGTTCTTCAAACATTATGACGATTGCAGTAGGTACGTTGTTATTATATTAAAAGGAGTTGCTACCGTCCAATGCGCATCTTCATAATGCCAAAGCAGTATTATGAAGTATTGAAGCCATAATTTGTCCCGTTGCGAAAAAGAGATGGTGACATTCGTTTTGTATAATTTCGTCTCTCTCGCACGGAACACTGGAATAATGTTCTCGAACAAGGCAGTCCTAAAAATCTACGTAAAACCATTACACTTCTAAACACACCAACATTATTATGTAATAATTTTTGTTGCAGATCGTATAGGCCAACTCCAAGTGCAGCAATACTTTACCCAATACCCTGAGCTGAAGCAGGAAGGAGTTGCAGAGTACATCGGCAGTCCAGTCCATCAGAAGACTGACGTCACTCCTGAGAAGCTCTTCAGCAAGAATAATTTCGGTAAGTGTTTATAAGATTAAATACATCTAGTGTAGCTATTGCGCAGCTACGAGCCCGGAGCACGTCAAAAAAATACAGGCACAAGAGACTTTTTAATTTTGTCTCTGTGGTCAGCAATACTTGAGTGTTGCAAATCCGCAGCCAGCATAAACCACTCTTCATTAGGAGGCACGTTCAGTGTGATGTTCAGCCTAAAACTTATTGTAAAAGCAAGTAAGACGAATTAAAAGGATTGAAATCAAATAAATCAATTTATTCACTATTCTTAACTGAAGGATACTACTACATGTTCTTTAAAATTCGAATCAACAAGCTTATTAGCCAAATCAATCTTCAAGCCAACAGCAAAATCATCGTTACCCACTAACGTACACGTTCTAAACATCCAATACCGGTTTTCCGTATCGAAAGATGTCACCGATATTGTTAATTCATTGAAGAATTACTTCTCACATCACTCGTGCACGTACGGACGCATCCGCAAACGCACGAAGCACGCGCGCACGCGAGCTAGCACGTAGCGTAGGCATAGTCTCACGTATCGCTCAAGATAATATTGCTAATGAAAAAAAAGAACCGTGGACGCTAATGGCCATTTACACTAATGTCGAAATGCAGAAGAAAAAAACTGAAAGTACTCGTATTATGTTAAAGAAATGGTAGCTTGATTGATACTTACTCAATTTTCTAATAGTTTATTTGTCTTTCGAATAGAATATCCATACAATGTGCCTCTGCTTCATCAAGGTCCATATTACTAGTATAAAGAAACTTAATAGCTACACTTAAACTATTATAAGTAGGTATATAGTGTTTATACTGAACCATTCGTTTTTGCAACTGAAGAATAATTGTGACAGACAATAATGAAATTTCAATTCACATTTACTCATCAAAATTGCAACTTCATACTGTTCTTCAACACATTTTACACGCATGAGCTCCCGCATACACGTGTACAAAAATTCCCAAAAAAAACAACGCAATCGTATGCGCAACGGCATCGTCATTATGCCCGAATGCCTTTCCATATTCAAATTATCAGATCTGTCGATCAAGGCGCGAACAAAACGCCATTATGCTTGTAAAATTAAACGTATTAATACTTATTACAAATGTTCGGCTTTTGTTGGGAGTGTGCATCTGTCTGTCCGTTGCTCGATTGTGCAGAAGTGGGGTTGTATTTGGTGGAGATGATCTTTTGTGAGATTTTATCTACCGCAGACTAACGGTAGCTGGTTTATTTTGAATTCGTTGTAGTCTGTGAATTTGGGTATGTAAGCAGAAATTGTTGGATGTAAAATATTTATGTGATACTCTCCAGCAACGCCACCATAATCGATAGCGATCTATCATAGCGGAATATAATGTACTTTGAACGTACATAATGTACGTATACCGATAATTAGTGTACCTAGAGTAGATAACGAGATAATGAACATTGATTGTGGCGCCGCTGCAATGCGTACTCTCTGGCGGCGCCACTAAGATTTCGTATACTCCGTAATGATATTAACATCTATTCCCTGTTGAAAAGTAATGTACGAACGCTGTTTAATACGTACGTGTTCACAAATATCATAAATATACTGTAGTTTCGTTTATTTCAGTGAATATAATTTACATTGGGAACGCCTTAATATTTTATGTTAGCAAAATATTGTGTTATTGAAGTTTTGCAATGATAACTTTTATACGTCATAATTATCAAGTCAGTTGAAGGTATTTGTGGAAAACAATATTATTACATTTAGGAAATGCAATACTGTAAGATTTGATTTGCGTAATTGGACATTCTGAATTCCGCGGAATCAAGGTGTTTGCAAGAACTTATTCATAATTTATCCATACGGGATCCACCGTATGGATAAATTATGAATAAGTTCAACATTAATTGAAGGGACTTTTATGAAACAAATCATAATGTTTTTTAAAGACAATTATTAGGTATTATCTACTAGACTTTTGCCTACGACTCCATCCGCGTGGACTACAATTTATTGACCATATTTTATTAAATTACCTTCTTAGTGTAGGGCGTCTAGTATTTCGAAGAGATCAAGTTGTATCTCTGGTCCATCGCACATTCATCCCACCGAAATTAGATGAAATGTAGCATAGATTTTAGTTGGACCCAAAGCTAGGTTTTTTTAGTGATAAAACATTATTTTTGTTGGATCGGATATTTGTTTTTTTTTTGGTCCATTTATGTACAATAGCTACTATACAGCATGTAACAAAAACCCTCTTCAATTCCAAATGAAATGGGGCCATTTTATACTTATAATTATGAACAACTTTTACTAGGTATGGCACCAATGCTGAAATCGTGAAAAAAAAATCAGCTGTTCCATACATTTTGTTGAGTTATGATAAACACAAATGTATGGAATAGCTGATTTTCTAAATAATTGAAATGGGGCTATTTCACCAACCTATCAATATCTGTTGAATAAGCGAAAGATAAGATAAGCTAAAGGTGACTTTTAGGCGATTTGCACACTGCCCCGCATCACGCAGCGGGGTGCGGGAGTGCGTGATCTTACGTTGTTTGCAAGTACCTATGTTTGTATAGAAATCACGCATAGTACAACACACTGAAAACGCATTCACGCGCGGGGTTGCAAATCACGCACCTACATGCGGAGAAACACGCACCCCCGCGCGTGGGTGCGGGGCAAGACGCAAGGTATGGCACACTGAGATCTGCAGTATCGTGCGTGATTTCGTGTTGACAGTTGACATCTGCCGACAACATACATATGGTTGCTAGAAAGTTTGTTTTATTTTAAATCTGCCAGTATGAAGAACAAGATAATCATTGCCATCTAGTGTAATAAATTAGATACTAATGAACTGCTTTATAAAATGTCAAAAATGTTGCTAAGACAACACTACTAGGTGGCGTATCGTTTTTTGTGCGGAAAAATCTGCATGATGATGCAGATCTGCACTCCCGCACCCGCACGCGTGGCGCCGTCGCCACGCACCCCGCTGCGTGATGCGGGGCAGTGTGCGAATCGCCTTAGTAAATTAACTTTTACTTCAATAATGTTGTCATTAACACATTATTGACAGGTGGTGAAACGCATTTTTTTGCTATTGAATAGTTTAGTGATCACATTAGCTTAATGAACAGACAATGATAGGTTGGTGAAATAGCCCCTTAATGTGTTATTTTTTTGTTTTATTTCAATTACCTATATTCGTACATAATACCCTAAACTGACCAGAGTATTATGAATTATGACGTTTAAAAGTCATCATCATTCAATTTATTTAATAACAATATGTTTTGCTAACATAAAATATCAAGGCGCTCCTAATGTAAATTATTTTTACTGAAATAAACGAAACTACAGTATATTTATGATATTTGTGAACACGTACGTATTAAACAGCGTTCGTACATTACTTTTCAACAGGGAATAGATGTTAATATCATTACGGAGTATACGAAATCTTAGTGGCGCCGCCAGAGAGTACGCATTGCAGCGGCGCCACAATCAATGTTCATTATCTCGTTATCTACTCTAGGTACACTAATTATCGGTATACGTACATTATGTACGTTCAAAGTACATTATATTCCGCTATGATAGATCGCTATCGATTATGGTGGCGTTGCTGGAGAGTAGCACATAAATATTTAATGATAATCCTTGTAACTACCTAGAAAATCTATCACCTTTGTAACTACGAGTATATTCCATGCGGATTTCCGATCATTGTTTTTTTTTTGTGTTAAAGGTTCATGAAAATTCTTTAATCTTCCAAAAACAGAACAATGTTTAAAAAGAAAACAGATTTTAGCTACTTTGATGCAATCTCTACTCTGCAAGCTTAGTACGTGGCCTTTAAAAACTTCTAGATACAGACATTAAATTCCTTTGCCTGTAATTTCAGTCCATCTATTTCTTATTCTGTAAAACTTTAGCACAATTTATGAATACCAGTTACTTTACTCATTGCAGTTGAAATCGACAATTTACAAAATTATATTTGTAGCTTTCATAAGTCTACTGCAATGCTAAGAAGGTTTATGCTCATAACTTAGACACTATTTTTGCTTTCCGTGTTCCTAGGTAATAGCTAAACAGTATCGATTAGTTAGGGAAAGCGAAAATACAATAATATTTCAAGAAATCTTAAGAAAACTTTTGAAAGGTTAGGAACGAAGAAATGCATGTTTAAGAGACTGACAGCAGCCAAATATATTTTTTGGGCTTGTTTTTTGCTAATACCAATGGTTTACCTCTTTTAAAAATGAAGGCAATTGACAATTTTGACTAGGTACATTATATTTTACACTATTTGTGCCGCAAATAAAGATGTTATTCAATTTTACCCTGTGTTTGAACACGTTCTTTCAATTTTTCATCTACTCTATTGTGATCCGTACATATTAGCGTTTACGGGCGGGAATTGATAAATCGATAAAATTGGGTCGTGTCAGCCTCTTAAACTGTGAAAGTGTCACCTTACTCTTTAAAAAAAAAAAAGAAAGAAAGAATATGGTACATTTTTTGCGTCAGCATGAAGCATGATTTCAAAGTCAAGATCTACTCATTCAAACCTAACCTAAATTATGCTTAGTAAAAGCTGAAATAACTTTCTCTCAGACGGATATCAGGTCAAGTTATTATTTGAATAATAAAAAGTTGAAAACTTTGTCGCGATTCCGACTCGTTGGATCAAAAGTCTTGACCAACTTGAAAAGTGTTCCAATTTGTATAGTCCTTATTCTTCTTTTGTAATTCGCATGTTTTGACTTTGATAGGAAGACCTTTAAAAGCCATACTGAAGGATTAGGTTACATAAATTTTATGGTTCCGTACTACAAAAGGAAAAAAGGAACCCGTATAGGACCATTTCTTTGTCCATTTATCTGTCTGTCAAGACCCTTTTTCTCAGGAAAGCGTGGAGGTATCAAGTTGAAATTAATATAAAATACTTAAGTCTATACCCCTGTAGTGTAAAAAAATTAAGCTTATAAATCAACGCAAAAAAAAAATACGGTCATTTGTGCCGCATATTTTGACACTCCCAAATAAATCAAAACCTATAGGGTACTTCCACTTAACCTAGAATCATGAAATTTTGCAAGAAGCAAGGTCTCACAGCACAAGTAAAGGAAAAATCATTAATTTGTCGTTATACTGTAACATAAAATATTTTTTTTGCGATTGCACATTTATATTTTGTACGGAACGCTCTGGGCGCGAGTCCTACTTGCACTTATCCGGTTTTTTAATAATATTCTTATTATTTTATTTTATATTTCTCGGTAACATATTACAAAACATAACTATATTCTACTTATTTATACCGTGAGCCTCGCAATCTTAAAACTGTTGCAACTTACAGGTGTTTTTCTAAATGTGTAGTTTCCATCCAGCAGTGAATCAAATAAGGAAAATACCGAAACATCGCGGAAACCCGACGGCTTAGGAAAACTCGCTTAATAAACTTTTACTGATTTAAAATTATACCAGATCAGATCCTTGTAGCTTAGACTTAGACAATTCTAAAACCTATACTATATCTCAAAAACAACACAACATTTTTTTTATAGTTTTTTTTTTTTTTTTTTTCTAATGGAAAATGCCCAATAGTTGAAAAGTTAGAAGGGAGACACTTTTTACTTTAGACTTTAGAAGCGACATTTTTTTCTTATTTTAGTACACTCCATTATGGTGGTTCACAGAAGACGTACTTATCTACCTGCTAAGTTTTAGGTATCTATAAAGTGCCAACAGTCTCCGAGTAAAATGGCTGTGACATAGGTACAGACGGACGGACAGACAGGACGAAATTAAAACTGTTCTGTTTTTTTCATTTGGCTACGGAACCCTAAAGGAGATGACTGTAGATACTCTTCTTCCAACCCCAAATCGCTACATCATCTGCCGTTTATACGGTTGTTTATACAGAAATGAATAATTAATTTATGTTCACATTAATTTTAAATCACGACACATCTGTGTGCGCATTTTGACGACATAGTGTCGTAGTGTGCGTGTGGAAAGCGTCGTCCAATCGTCACCTTTCGCGTGAATTGTAGGCGTGGCTTCACACCCCGGCTCGAGGTTCCATGCGATCGATTTTATTTGAGACACGGCTGTAAAAAAGTGTTTGTATGTGTGTGTTCTTGGCAGTCTTCGCTATGGCTAAATTGGGTTAGTACCTATATAGGATTGTGGTGGATTTCTACGTTGATCCATGTTTATTTGAATTAGTTTATATTGCTTCTGTAAACTTCGCATTTTTTATTAGAGAAGATGATCAAGAATTCAAGACAGCTCATTTATTTACCGGATAGCTCATGTTTTCAGTATCAATAATACCCAATGTGTAAATTCACGTAGGAGCTAATTACTACACTAAGGCCTCAAATATTCAGCGAAATATTCCCAACTATAAATTACTGAATTGCAAAATCGCAATCGCAGTGAATTCGCGCCGTGCAGGTGTGATTATGTCCATAAGCGCCGTGGCGAATATTTCGCGAAATACCCGCAGTTGGATTAATCACATGTGACCTGTGGCTGTGACCAGAGACCCTAGACAAGTTACTTTTCTGTTAGGGAAAGTGAAATGACATTTGTGAGTCACGTGACTTTTCCGCAGGTAATGTCATTGCCATACATTTTGTGCTTATCGTTTAGCGTGAACGCTATCAGAAAAGCAACTTGTCTAGAGCCTCTGTAGAGCAGAAGCCAATAAATAGTCCAGCTAAAGCATCGTGTAATCTAAAAGGTACTTTTAATCACTCATCAAATTATGTGAACGTTTTTCCATTTTTTTTTTTTTTCGTTTTGAAATGTAGAGTCTTTTAAGAAACAATTCCGATACCGGCGACAACGACCGACCACAGTGACAGACGACAAAGTCGCCGTGCTCGGAATGTACCTTCGCACAATCCTATAGAAAACTAGACTTTTGCCCGCGACTCCGTCCGCGTGGACTACAATGAACTGGACAGTTTAAATGACCTCCGTAGTGTAGGCTGGCTAGTACTACCAAGAGGTCAAGCGGTATCTATGGTTTTTTTCAGCGGAATCAGATGAAAAGTGGCTTAGATTTTAAGTTGGACCCTAAGCTATCGAACTGTGAAAACCACATCAAAATCCGTTTCGTACTTTTTGCGTGATGCGCGCACAAACAGACAAACAGATAAAAATTCTAAAAAAATATATTTTTGTGTATGGTTACGTCCCAGTACCCTATCCCGACTGTTTTTTTCTGGAATATCTTCAATGTACAGACACGGCTTTTTTTAATAGTATACCTCCAGTATATTATTATGTGTTATGTATATTATGTTGTGTATTAGTGTATGCAAGCGACACTAGTCACACTAGTGGTTCCTATTCCTATACATCTATACTATTATATCTATACTATGTAAAAAAGCCGTGTCTGTACACTGAAGATATTCCAGAAAAAACAGTCGGGATAGGGTACTGGGACGTAACTATACACAAAAAGATTTTTTTTTTATTTTTTGTCTGTTTGTCTGTTTGTGCGCGCATCACGCAAAAAGTACTGAACGGATTTTGATGTGGTTTTCACAGTTCGATAGCTTGAGGTCCAACTTAAAATCTAAGCCACGTTTCATCTAATTCTGATGGGAGCAACCAGAGATACAGCTTGACCTCTTGGTAGTACTAGCCACTCTACACTGCGGAGGTCATTTAAACTGGTCATAAATGATAAATGATATTTATTTTGTAAATAGGTTAAAAATAACACTTTTACACGTCAACACATTTTTTTAAGCTAGATGAGTTCGGTGTTTCCTATATGACTACCTTTGAGAAGAAACACCGAAACAAACTCAAAGGTTGATGTCTCTTTTAAAGTCCAGACAATTAAGATAAATTGTGTAAGAACCATGCAGGTTAGTCTGAAATGGCCTTTAGAGGAAAGAGCCATACAGATTTGAGTGGACCTGACCTGACTGTGCACGCATGTGCCGGGTATCGTGGTAGCTCAACCCAGACTTAGGGAGCTCAACGACCCGACGAACATTACCATCAGAGAGGACATTTGGGTAGGCCCCCTAAAGTACTCAAACTGTCAGACTGAACTTGAGATCTATAACAGTAACATAATAACCCACATAGTACTCACATTTACAATAATTATAATCAATATATTATCATTATTATCACATTCAATGTCATTTTGTATATAAATTGTTTCAAAAGGAAACATTCAATGTCAAAGTGTATATAGAAAAAATTATAAAATCAAATAAAAGAGCAATAATTTAGTGGTTATGTCAATAGTAGTATTGGCCCATGTATGTATTGGAACAGCTCAATCCCAAGCCTTTTTGTCCTCCATATAATCTTTAACACTATAAAAGGCTTTATGACAAAGTTTTCGCTTTATTAATGATTTGAATTTATTAAGGCTTAATTTTTGAATATGGCTAGGGATTTTATTGTAAAAGCGTATACTTTGGCATTTAAATGTGCCACTTATTTTCTGGAGCCTCGTGGCAGGAACAACAAGTCTATGTTTGTTTCTAGTATTAATATTATGAATATCACTATATTTAGTGAAGAGATTAATATTTTTATGTGCATACAATAGATTTTCATAAATGTACTGAGATGGAACAGTCATTATATTAATATCTTTAAATTTCTCTCTGAGTGAATGTCTGGGACTTAACTTATAAATTGATCGAATAGCTCTTTTCTGCAAAACAAAAACAGTCTGTATGTCGGCGGCATGTCCCCACAACAGAATACCGTACGACATGACACTATGAAAATAACTGAAGTATACTAAACGGGCAGTCTCAAGATCAGTTAAATCGCGAATTTTTCTAACAGCGTATGCTGCAGAGCTAAGCTTTTTCGACAACTTATCTATGTGTGGTCCCCACTGAAGCTTAGCATCCAATGTTATACCTAAGAACACTGTGGTATCCACAAGATTCAGCTCCTCACCCTTCACTAGTACACTAGTTTTCACCTGTCTAACGTTAGGTGTCGTAAACTTAATACATTTAGTTTTCTTTTCATTCAAAAGTAAGTTATTAACATTGAACCAGTGCACTATTTTTGAGATAGCGCTATTTACATCGTCAGTAACCAGCTGCTGACGTTTAAGTTTAAACAAAAGTGAAGTGTCATCTGCAAACAGTACTATCTCATGATTGTCCCTTATTCAATTCAATTCAATTCTTTATTGCATTCCATAATGTACATACAGTAGGTGGTAGGCTTAAGACTAGATCGAATTATGGACCCTGTCGGGCACAGCAAAGATAAGTAGGAGAGAGGAAGATCGCTTTATATTAAAAATGCAATTAATTATGTATTTAATTAATTTAAGTATATTAATTTGAGATCAATTATTGCACACATCTATTTTATTCTATTAAGTTTTATTTGTTATTATTATGCTAATTTAGGTATATTAATTTGAGATCGTTGATAATTATTGCACACATTTATTATATTCTATTAAATTATATATTTATTATTACTTAGCTATTGCACTTACGGTCGGTTGCAGGGTAAGGAATAATATATAAGGAAGGGATAATATATAAGGAATTATATATAATATATATAAGGAATAATATATAATATCGATAAGGAAGGGTAAGTCATTTATATAAATAAGAAACAAAAAAGGGCCAAGAATTGAGCCCTGTGGTACTCCCATTGTTACTACAGACCCGGGTGATCTTTTACCATTAACATCCACCTTCTGAATCCTATCACTTAAGTATGAAGTAAGAAGATCCAAAGATGAGTTCCTTATGCCATAGTGGTACAGTTTCCTGATTAATGTTTCATGAAGAACACAATCGAATGCCTTAGACAAGTCACAAAAAATACCCAAAGCATCGTGTGAATTCTCCCACGAATCAAAAATATGTCCTAAAAGTTCAACACCGGCGTCAGTTGTTGAACGACCCCTCGTAAAGCCAAACTGTTTGTTATGTAATAATTTATTTTTATTAAAGAATTTTTGCATCTGCTCTAAAATAAGTTTTTCGAAAATTTTACTAAATGTAGGCAGCACTGAAATTGGTCTATAATTTGTAGGGTCTGATGTGCTACCCGATTTAAATAGAGGTATTATTTTACTACTTTTCATTAGATTAGGAAACTTACCACAATCAATACAACTATTAAAAATAGAGGCTAGAGTAGGTGCTACAATGTCAATAATAGACTTAGCAACGTCCACCGAATTACCCCACAGATCTGCTGTTTTTTTTACATTTAAAGTGTGAAAAGTTTTGATTATGTCTCTACAGCTAACATGTTGAAAATGAAACTCCGAATCGCAATTTTTAACATTTTCTTTAAGCAAAGTCTCTGCAACAGCAGGTGATGAGTTCAAAGATTTAGTAGTTACAACTGGAACCTTTGAAAAGAAATTTTCGAAAGCTGTGGCTACTTGTAAATCCGATTTAATTACATTGTCATCAATATTAAGGCTATATTCACTATCTCGATTACTAGACCTACCCGTTTCACTGTTAATAATATTCCAAGTCGTTTTAATTATATTATTACTAGATTTTATCTTTGAACTTAAGTAATGCGATTTGGCCATGCAACAAACTTTTTTAAATAATTTTGAATAATTTTTGACATATAAATTGAATTCGGGTGTGTTTACATATATCCTTTCATTGTACAGTTCATAAAGCCGTTTTCTACTTTTATGTATACCAATGGTAGCCCATTCACTGAAGGATGCAGTGTTGTTAACTTTAATTGTCTTTGGAATAAAAGTAGAATTAAATTGTGTACAGTACATGTTAAAAAGATCATCATATAATTTATTAGGATCATCATTACTTGATAAATAAGGTAATTTATTAATGAGTTTAGTACGGAATGTTTTCAGGCGGCCTGCAGTTTTAGGGTTAACAGTGATATCCTTTTTAACTACATCTTTGTTTTGATTTTGAATAGTGATCATCTGTCCACAATGATCTGAGTCCAGTAAATTAATAATTTTTTTTTGGTAAGGTATAACATCGGTATAAATATTATCTAAGCAATTGGCAGTAGAGGTAGTTATTCTAGTGGGCTCCAGAAATAGGTTACCAAGATTGTATGACTGGAATAAACTTATAATTTTAATGCAAGACCCAGAATTTTCTAATAAATTAATATTAAAATCACCGCATACAATGATGGATTTGTTTGAGTTGCAGACTTTGTACAACACTTCATCCATTACTTTTTCAAAACAATCATACAATCCTGAAGGTGGTCTGTACACACTTAATACAATAAACCGCTCCAATTCTACACAGGCGATCTCAATAGTACGTTCAACAGACAGGCTCACAATGTCCATACGGTCTTTAAATTTAAGCTGGTTACTTACTAAAATTAAGGAGCCACCATGAATAGCATTTATTCTGCTGAACGAGCTACCAACCTGGTGGTTTCTAAAATTGAACATAAACTGGTGGCTTTTTAGCCAATGTTCTGTAATGCAAAGTATATTAATGTCATTACAATTCATGAATAATTCTATTTCTAAATCTTTGCTCATTAATCCTTGAATATTTTGATGCACCAGGTTGATAGTACTATTAATATCATTTTTAATAATTTTATTTAATTTTTGCTTATTACTCTTTACATTTTTGCAAGAGGTTGCCTCTATTGTCTCAATTTCTAATTTAAATTATGTTCAATGTCAATATTTGTAGCCAAATTATTGGCTGAACTATTTAATGAGTCATTGGAACATTGCTCAATAGAAGCAATTTGTTTAGCCAAATTTTTGGCTGTGATAGATAAAAAATAGGATAGCGACACAGCTATCTGTCTTTTAAAATATTTTGACAAGTAATACATAGACATATGATATCTGTCTGTTGTCAAATAAAAGTTTTTACCAACATAATTGTTGGTGTCAATTACATTAAATAAATTATCATTGAATGTCAAATTATGTAGTGTCTTATTCAATTCATATCTAATTAGGTTTTCTTCCTGTGGCAAACTGTTGCTATAAGGGAATGTGAACATCACAATTTTTCTTAAATTAAGTTTACTTAATGTACTATGATATTTTAGCAATTCACTTTTATTCACATTACCCCTATTGCCTATAAAAATTAACAGTGTAGTGGCCTGGCTAAAATTACAACTAATAATTTTTTTCATTATGTCAAACAAAGAACAACCAGGCATACAATAGTTTAAGATAGAGTGTCCCGCATATTTTTGTGACAACAAATAGCCTAAATCCTTTCCAATTTCATCACTCAGTATTACAATATCATGTTCTATATTATGTTGTTTACTATGTTTAGGTGAACTATTAGTACTAGAAAAAGATAAACTTGCACATGACTGCGGTAAGGAGGAATCACATATTGTCAACGAATGGTCCGGTGAGAGCTTGTTAGTTGGTGATTGACAATGCTCACAGTTATTTGTTTGTGAGTTCACCAGTTCATTCATCGCCAACACATACTCCTTCATTAGTTTTTCAGAGGCATTGTATTTATTAGTCATTAAACTAAGTTTTGCCTGAAGATGGTCAAGTTCACATTGCAGGTTATCTGTGTCAGTTTTATATTTTCTAGTACATTGTTCCAAGTTGGAAGAATAGATGTCTAATTGTTTAAGAACTTGCAGCCGTTCTCTATTTAATTTTACATTTTTAATAAAGTACTTTTGTCTTTTAACTAACTTTTGAGTTTTACTGATATATTTATTAATTTTAATGTATTTTTTTAATCTATTTTTACTGCAATTAACAACCCTCATATTTTGACATGACTTTGGTTCAACATCACCTGTTAAGTCTATTGTGTAAGAGGGATTTATATTGAATGATGTTGAAACCCTAGTTGGGACGGAAGGCACCAATTCATTGAACAGACTTTGATTCAACGTGGCTGTGATGTTAAGGTTTGTAGTCTCAAGTTGTGTTATTTGACTATGCGCCTCATGTAGCTGCTGTTGTAATATTTGAATAGTACTCAGAGCTTGTTCGTACTCAATGCTACATTGGTCGAACCCGTCCACAACAAGTTGGAGCCTGTCCCGGGCTTCCATGGCATCAGTGTGTTAAATATGTAACTGTGCCATTTCATTTTTCAACTTTCTATTCTTTTCCAGGATATCAAGGAACTCCTTTTCATTGTCATCTCTCTCCCCAATTAGTCGGTCACACAACTCCTTGGATGCCTTTAATTCGCTCAAAGCCAGACTGAGTTTGGACTCTTCTTGGCGAGCAGAGGCTTTGCGAGTCATAATCATGATTAAAAGGAAAGAAAGAGATTATTGGAGAGAGTAGATGTAGTAGAAATAAGGTTGTGAGACAATTAGTTAAAAAGGAACTTTGAAATTTAGATTAGAAAGGAAGAAGTTGTGTCACCAAGCTTAATTAAGGTTATATTTAAGTTTTTTAAGGTCCTTGGCATCAGCAAGTGGCCGTATTATAAGAGTTAAGTTAATTTCTGATGCAATTATGGTACGATAATAGTCTAATAAAAAGAAAATTTAAAGTAATTGTACCTGTTAGAGATGACAATGCAAAATTCACTTGAGCCGGTAACTGTCACCGATTCACAATGAAATATTTACACTTATAATGCACATAATACTTAAATTTAACACATAAAACACTTTACTATCCCGTTTACTAAGTGATTAATTGGAAATAGGCTCTAATAAACAAATAATTTAACAATTTTAATTAAAAATTACGGGGACAAATTCAAATCAGCTGTTAGCTGTAGTGTTGCCACAGATATATAGTTCACTTTTTATGTTATAGGTCACTTCACTGTAGTCCACGCGGACGGAGTCGCGGTCAAAATCAAGTAGGTAACACATATAAATATATCGCTTCTTTATACATAATTACTTACTACTGAACCAGATATAGTACCGCAAAGTTTTCAACTTCGTAGTTACTTTCGCGCAAAATTCGCTATTTAATTAGCCTTTTGTTTACGAAAACTGTTTTCACACCCGCCGCAGAACTTTTCCTTGTTTTTCCTTTTTGCGTCATCTAAAAGCGCGATTACTTATTTTGGAGTTTTTAACTAGGTTGTAATTTCCTTTTTTTTTTCATTACCTTGTTTTGTTCCACTCCTGAAGGCATCTCTACCATTACTTTCGTTTCTGTCGATTTTTCGCTCCTTCCCGTGAATTATTGATTTAATAATCTAGTAACCTTTTCTAGTAATTAAAAAAAACAATTGTTATGACTTAAACAATCCACTGAAAGTTCTCCAGTAAAATAACAGGGAGTATAGATTTTTAGTGGCCAGTGTTAAAACCTCAGATCATAGAAACAAGGGAGATGTGCCAAGACGCTATTGAGTTTGACGTTTTAGTCAAAATTAAAACGTACACGCTGGCGACGAACCGAACGCGATCGATGATATTAAGTACAGTGTTTTATTTTAGTGCTAGTGATGAGTGACGAATAGCAGTGTTAGATTGAGGGTGTGCGGAATTTTTTATGTGTGGGAGATCTTTATTATGCACAAGGAGCGTTTGTAATTGTGTCGCAAACTGTTCTAAAAGTGGCGACAGTGGGTTCCGTACTAATTGCTATGATATTTCCTTTTTTCTATGATCTGAGATTAAAACGATACCCCATCTACACCATGAGGGCATACCCAATAACGTCCACGATAATAATCAATACGACGCACACAGTGGGAAACCAACTGCCCATCAGTTTAGAAAAAAAAAAAAAACTTTTTTCGACCTGTTATTCGAGTCTATTGCACGGCCTGTTACTGTAACGAGGTAATATGAGACTCATATTTGGAGCTAAAAGGCTTCGTTTGCTGTCGGGCAGTGTACTTTGCACTTTTTTAATCGGCTCTAAAAATAGCAGGTTCTGTATTCGAGCGGTTTGTATGTATGCTTGTATATTTTCTCATACTAGGTACCTACTGAACCAACTTTGATGATTTTTTTCACTAATACTTTCAGGAAGGTTTTAGTAGGTTGGCATGTGATTATACCTAAATTACTTCCTAAATACCGTAATCATTCATATATGTACCTACATATGAATGATTACGGTACCTACCTATTTACGAAGTTATATGCATAAATGCACACACTACGTAAAAGATTTAGTGAAGGACGAGTAGGTACCTAATTCTTGAAAGTAATCGGACTCGGGATAAAATACCTACAAAAAAAAGAAAAACCAAAGCCACCGACTTCCGAAACTAAAATTGTGTGTAAATTTACAAAAACAAAAAAAAAACAACCGACTTCAAAAATCTACTACAATAATTTGTAGTAGATTTTTGAAGTCGGTTGTTTTTTTTTTGTTTTTGTAAATTTTGTAGTAGGTAGTAAAAGCTCGGGTCGGATTTTTTTTTGGATTAGATGGAGATGGAAAGAGGATGTTGATGATGCCATGCAGTCATCAGCAAGATTAATTATAAATAAATACCTATTGTAAATAAATTAGAACTACCTATCATTAATTATTTTGGGTGGTATATTTTACGACCCTAAAAGAAAATAGTGCCTGACTCAATTGCTTGGCATCTTTATCTGGTCTAAAAAAAGTGTTTAGAGTTATCCAGAGCTTGACTTAAAAAAAAACTAACCCGAAACCCTTTCGATTCAAATATCGGCTTATTAATTGTCCCTCTATAAAGCCTCTCCTTACACAAAAAGAAAATCAAGCCTTGATAGCGAGCAATATATTACAAAAAAAAGTCGAACCGACTCAGCATACCCACTTACACCATCAATAAAACTCCGAAACTCCATGTCCACAGTCAGCATATCACCCCTTATGGTTGGCAAACAAAAAAAAGTGAAAACGTGACATTTCCCTTCTACATTTAGGCACCTAAACCGTTTGCAAACAGCATTGAGACCGGGACGCGAGTAAATGAACGAGGGGGGTGGAGAGGGGGGTCCTAAACAAAAGGTGCGAGCCCCCTGCCCACCGCCACATCGACCCGAGCCGAAGGGTGGTGCGTACAGTGACCATGGTGCAAAAGAATTTTTAGGACAGATACTAACCAGGACGCGCTTTTGACTATAGCGGCACGAGCTATATTCTTCTTTCATATTGGCGAGAATTATACAAGAACTGGCTTTTGCCCGTGGCTACGCACGCGTGGAGGTCGGAAATTATCCTACGGGAACATGATAAAAGCCTGTGTCACTCTCCGACTCATAAACTATATTCTAACAAACACAATTTCGAATATAATATGGTTAACTTTTGGAATGATGTACTTCAGAGATAGAAACAGACCGTAGGTGACGGTTATTACCACCAACAAAAGCATTTCCAAGGAGGGTTGACGTCAGCAGGTGGCCGGTCGTAAAACTTGGCCAAAATCTATTGCAGTATGTCAAGTATTGAACTACTAGCGCGATGACGACCGATAAAGATGTATGGAAGAAAAACACATTGCGCCGACCCCAAATAAATTGGAATAAGGGCAGGATGACGATGATGGCACTTTCGTATATAATAAAAAAATACATTTAGGTATCGCTGCTAGTGGAGACTCATGGCTGAAATTCACGTTTATGGACGCATGTCTCCAAAATAAACTGAAGTGTTCGGCTCATGCGAATACTGTACTAGTTGTACTTTTAATTTATAAATTTGAAAAAAGCCTCGTTTTCCCTTTTTTCCTAATTCTCAAAAATGCCCGTTTTTAAATGCGTCTTCTTCTATTTCATATTAACTTTCCATATTAATCTTTAACCTTAAACACGAGCCACTTTGGGTCAGAGTCACATTAACAGGAAACCAATTTCTGCTCTATTAAAGTAAGATATTTGCTATAAAAGTGTTGAATAACATTTTAGGTCGGCATTATCAGAAACAACACCCTCAAAGGTTTCATGTAGTCCATCTGTGAACATCATAAACTTTAATCTGTAGTATCGATAGATACCAAGTACTAAAACAAACAAAATTGCCAAATCCCGAACGCATGTGCCCCCTACGGCCGGGGTGGTTGTGCTTTTTCGCGGCGCGTGTCACTTCGGAGGGTCGGGCGCGGCCGCCGACACTGCGGGCGTCGGGATCCCGCGTCCGGGCGCCGTCGCCATGGCAACGACACCGCGACACCACACCCACCCTCGCCCACCCACAGCCAAGCCGAAATAACCTCTAACACAACAACATACGAGCCATTGCTCACTTATATACCCCAGACACATAAAGCAGGGTGGAATAGGTACATAAGAAGGCACGGTCAGGCGATGTAAATAACGCGAGATAAGTTCGAGAGAGTCTAATGGAATAGGGAATCGTGTTTTGGAAAGTGCCCCGGAGAGAATGTTCTGGGTTGTTAGTTCACGATAAGGGCCGCCATCCATGTTAAGTGAAAGTCGATATGGGATTAACTTGCCGAAATTTGATTACACAGACGTTTTGGTCGTAGTTGATGAATTGACGGGGTCTAGATGTTTGGTTTGATGGAAGGATTTAATGTTGTTATCGTGTAATTTATCTTCTCTGGGGACTCTCTAAATTCTAGTACATTTAAATCTAAATTAGTGTTATATTTCGTAATTAGTCCGAGGTAGAATAACTTTATAGTCCGGTCTTTTCTGATTAATTTGCCGCGTATTTTTTAAAGATTACGTTACGAATATTCCGACTATGGAAAGAAAAGTTATTCTATTATGGAGTGCAGCTGAATTGTCGATGTTTAGTTATGTAGCTTTTTGGTTTAATGGAAGGATTATGTTGTTATCGTGTAATTTATCTTCTCTCAGGACCCTTTAAATCTAGTACCTACTAGTCTTAGACTAATATTATACTTTGTAATTAGTCCGAGGTAGAATAACTTTGTAGTCCAATCTTCTCTCTTTCGCCGCGTATTTTGAAGATTACCTACATTACTAATGTTATACCTACTTGCGAAATTAACTCTGTCCGTCTGTTACGTTAAACAAATTATTATAAGCTATTTTCTTTTGCTCGATGTAGGGAAAAGAGGTATGGTAGGACTTGGAGCTACTTAGACACAATTGATGGAATTTTAAAATGGCTCCCTGTTGCCAAGCCTTGTAAGCAATGCAGTAAGTAACTCATTTTAATACCTTTCATCGCTTAACATGGGAAGTAATGTTATATTGTCTTTTCTGGAAGCATTTAATATACTTATTTTATACGACCCTGCTTCGTACGGGTGTAGTGTACTGATGTGGCGACATGTGAAAACATCAAGATTTCTGTGCTGTATCTAAGTTAAGGCGCTACTAAGTGCCAGCAAGCAGTGATAGCCTAGTGGTTTAACCATGTGCCTCCCACGGCGAATGGTTCGAGTTCGATCCCGAGGCACGCACCACTGACTTTTCGAAGTCATGTGCGTATTAGAAATTAATTATCACTTGCTTTAACGGTGAAGGGAAAACATCGTGAGGAAACCGGCATGTCCTAAAACCAAAAATTCGAAGACATGTGACGTCCACAACCCGCACTGGGCCCGCGTGGTGGACTACGGCCCACTCCCTCTCATAGAGGAGGCCTGTGTCCCAGCAGTGGGAACATTATAGGCCGATTATGCTAAGTGCCAGCGGTCTTGAGTAATTTGGGCGGATTAGCTTGAGTGTTCTGCGCTGAGCTCACGCAACGCGACATACGTCCACCGAGCAATACGACTCGCCTATCAAGGAGCGCGCTGTGCCGAATTAGACGTATTATTACTTTTTAGTAACGAATATTTGATTTACAAAAAAACACTCTAACTAAAAGTTAGATAGTTAAATTATCTTTAAAATGGTGAAGGTTTCGTAAAAATACGCTCAATAGTTTTCGCGCGATCTTCACTTTTTTGAACGCGTTAGACCTAACTTTACAAGTTAATTACACTACATAGATAAACGTAATCTAAAATATACTCTAATCAAATTATTAAGAAAATGCTCTAGTTTAGCATATATTTTTTTCAAATCATTAACACTACTCGTTTAGACGTGATGTTCAGTTTAAAATCTTAAAATTCGTATATCTGCGCCTTAAATATTAACATTAACATTCCGGAATAAATTCTCTAAATTGTGGGAAATACCGCATTGAAACCTATTGTGTAGTTTAGAAGAACTAAGCGGACAAACAGACACGAAAAGCGCCATTGTTTTATAATAATTATGATGTATGTAAAGCGGAAAATAATGATGTTAAAGGTTTTCACTTTCTGGTTATTAAAGAAAATAAACTTCGTAATATCTATAAAATTGTTTAATAGAAAATTCAACCTCACTTTAAATTGGAGGAATAGATAATGAAAAAAAAATTGACATAATTATTACCCCTTTTCACCGCCTCTGACTAAGCTATGGTTAACTTATCAGGCAGATAATTTCACATTAATTCTGTTCCAATTTAGAATTTATCTGATGGGTAGCGCCTATGATACACCGAAACAAGCCATTAACTTAATCAAATTAATTAACTTACATGCCAACTTAGAACATACCATACTAACCGCCTGTTTTTAACCGACTTCAAAAAAGGAGGTTCTGTATTCGTCCCGTATGTATGTATGTAAGTATGTATGTATGTATGTATGTTTGTATGTGCGCGATTTTCTCAAAAACTACTGATTCGATTTTGATGGGGTTTTCACTAACGTAATCTACATACTTTCAGAAAGGTTTTAGTATATAATACATTATGTAATCATTCCTATGTACAAAGTTATATGCATAAATGTACACACTCCGTAGAAGATTTACTGTTGAACGAATTCGTGAAAGTAATCTAACACGGGATAAAGAACTAAAAAGGTAAAAATAAAAAACTTTTTTAACAAAAAATAACCGACTTCAAAAATCCACTACAAAGAAAATAATAATTTTGGTTTCGGGTTTCGGTGGCTTTGGTTTTTGTTTGCTTTTTTTTGTCACCGACTTCCGAAACCAAAATTATTATTTTCTTTGTAGTGGATTTTTGAAGTCAGTTATTTTTTGTTAAAAAAGTTTTTTATTTTTCCCTTTTTAGTTCTTTATCCCGTGTTAGATTACTTTCACGAATTCGTTCAACAGTAAATCTTCTACGGAGTATGTACATTTATGCCTATAACTTTGTACATAGGAATGATTACATAATGTATTATATACTAAAACCTTCCTGAAAGTATGTAGATTACGTCAGTGAAAACCCCATCCAAATCGAATCAGTAGTTTTTGAGAAAATCGCGCACATACAAACATACATACATACATACATACATACATACATACATACATACTTACATACATACATACATACTTACATACATACATACGGGACGAATACAGAACCTCCTTTTTTGAAGTCGGTTAAAAATAAAAAACTTTTTTAACAAAAAATAACCGACTTCAAAAATCCACTACAAAGAAAATAATAATTTTGGTTTCGGAAGTCGGTGGCAAAAAAAGGCAAACAAAAACCAAAGCCACCGACTTCCGAAACCAAAATTATTATTTTCTTTATAGTGGATTTTTGAAGTCGGTTATTTTTAACCGACTTCAAAAAAGGAGGTTCTGTATTCGTCCCGTATGTATGTATGTATGTATGTATGTATGTATGTGTGTATGTATGTATGTATGTTTGTATGTGCGCGATTTTCTCAAAAACTACTGATTCGATTTGGATGGGGTTTTCACTAACGTAATCTACATACTTTGAGGAAAGTTTTAGTATATAATACATTAGGTAATCATTCCTATGTACACAGTTATATGCATAAATGTACACACTACGTAGAAGATTCACTGTTGAACGAAGTCGTCAAAGTAATCTAACGCGAGATAATTATAGAACTAAAAAGGGAAAAATAAAAAACTTTTTTAACAAAAAATAACCGACTTCAAAAAGCCACTACAAAGAAAATAATAATTTTGGTTTCGGAAGTCGGTGGCAAAAAAAGCAAACAAAAACCAAAGCCACCGACTTCCGAAACCAAAATTATTATTTTCTTTGTAGTGGCTTTTTGAAGTCGGTTATTTTTTGTTAAAAAAGTTTTTTTGTTAAAAAAGTTTTTGAAAGCCCGTTCAACTTAATCTGTTGTCAAATCTTATGTCAAGTGATATGATTGTCGGCCTAGCATAGTCCACGATAAAAACGGGTTTTGTCTACAGAAGAATAGACAAGACAGACTGACAGATTGCAGAAAGATTTCTACCGTTTTATGCATACAATGAAGAGAAAAAATGTGTATATTCTTCAGTGCACAAAATTCTGATAAACCAAGCACGCCACGCACATCTGCTCGAGCACGTGGCGAGTGTGGAGACCCTCCACACTCGCCACGTGCTCGAGCAGAAGAGATAACGATTTGATAGAAAGACCTTTGTCTATTCTTTGGTAGAATAGAGACAGAATTGGTCATGCTAAGCGTGCAGATGTGATTTGACAGCAGATTTACTCGTCTACATCACTACATCAGTTCTTTGAGTAGGCTCACATGGGAGTAAACTATAAAAAACCCTATTGCTTATAAATAAGGTCTATAATATAGATCTCAAATTCTCAACTAGGTACCTACTCTAAATAATCTTGACTAAAGTCGAAGAAACCTCCGTGTCTTCATTGTTCTACAACGTAATGTCTTATCATTGTTTTGTCCAGTCCTTCAGAGGTTGTCGTCTGAAAATTAACAATTATTAGGTAAATAAAAAAAAGAAGTGTTTAAATTGGCAGGCTTTTTACCCGACTGCCCCAGAAGGAGGGTAATGATTTCGAATCTATGTAGGTACCTATGTTTGCATTGCATGTCTATTTCTTCAAACGACTTGATGGATTTCAACCGCAGAAATCTAAATAATATGTGCTAGCGCATGTGCAGTCGCTAAGAAAACAGTTAAAAGTGGACAATAAACTTTGTTGTTTCACAAAACGTTTTTGTCACTTGTGACTAACTTCTGCCCGGCAAAATAAGATCGTGCAGACTGTACCTATTTCTACTGCTAATAAGCAGCATTGTTGTGTTCCGCTTTGAAGGATGCCGGTGTAATTTTATGCACACGGCACATATTAACTTTGCTTCTAAGGTTCCAGTTTAGCCTCAGATCATAGAAACAAGGGAGATGTGCCAAGAGCTTGACACTGGCGACGACGGCGACGGACCGAACACGATCGATGATAAAATAGAGTGTTTAAGGCTCGTATTACAGAACGATACTCGAGCACAGATCTCTGCTTGAGCATAGATGTCAACCTCATGATGTCAACCAATCAAATGGCTTTAAATGTATGCTCAAGCAGAGATCTGTGCTCGAGCGTTATTCTGTAATACGAGCCTTAGTTTAGTGTAAGTGCTGAGTGACGAAGAAGAGTGTTAGATTGAGGGTGTGCGGATTTTTTAATGTGTGGGAGATCTATATATTCACAAGGAGCGCTTGTAATTGTGTCGCAAACTCTTATAAAAGTGGCGACAGTGGTTCCCTACTAATTTGCTATGATGGCATATCTCCTTTTTTCTATGATCAGAGGTTCCAAAGTACCTGTGATGCCAATGTTATTGCAGATGTCCTTCAGTGGTGGTGACCACTTGCCACCAGGTTGTCGCTGCTTGTTTATTAACATTTAAATAAGCCTACTGTGTCTTACCGTAATCATCTTGTCTTTATAAAATTCCCTGACGTGTTTAGATATCTTCCCATTTGGATCTGAATGTGTATGTGTCATTATGTTGTTCTCCATTGTAACTAGCGATTTCACCTGTAAGTCAAACAATCCCTTATAAATGCTTTTGCTTATTATACTTTTGCTTATGCTTTTCTGCTTTGATGCAGGTAATTATTCTAGTCTTAATATATACAGGTTGGCAGGTTAGACAGTGGAAATATTTAAAGGGGTCATTGTACTCATCATTATGAACAACTTTTACCAAGGGACCATTCCTGATATCGCGAAAAAAAATCAGCTGTTCCATACATTTATGTTCACTTAACTCAACAAAATGTATGGAACAACTGATTTTTTTTTCGCGATTTCCGGGTTGGTCCCTTAGTAAAAGTTGTTCATAATGATGAGTACAATGACCCCTTTACATATTTCCACTGTCTAACCTGCCACCCTGCACCTATATAGGCCGGATATTGGTTGATTGAAGTAATGGGTATACATTGTCTCCCTTACTTATAAACGATGATTAAATTAAACAGCTCCTACGTCAATTGTCATCTCTATTCAGGATAGTTGTATAATTTAATTAGTGGTTAAATTAAGGCGTTTTTAAGTAAGGGGATAGTATTTAACAGAGAAATGGTGAGTTATAGTACTTTATACGGATTTAAAGTCAATTACCTTAACCCCATCAGGCTTAATTTCTTCAAACTCAACCCCTGGCGTGAAGGTGATGGTGGAACTGGCCACCGGGGACAGAAACTGGAAGGTGTATGTCCCGTCCTCGTTGTGGGTTAGGATCTGCGTCTGGTTTAGCTTCACCGCGATTTTACGTGCGAAGTATCCTATACCTGGAAGACAAGATTTAATACTTCAAAAAGGAGGAGGTTTACATTTTTAGGGTTCCGTACCTTAAAAGGAAAAACGGAACCCTTATTTATTCGGTCAAGTAGTTTTTGAGTTAATCCAGTTAAAACATACAAAAAATCAAATCTTTCCTCTTTATAATGTTAGTTTAGATTGACCATCTTAAATAGGTAACCTCCTTATTATAGGGTTGGTAGTAGGTAGATACAACGGAAAGTTCAAGCTTTATCTCGGGTTCATCCCACCGCAATTAGATGAAATTCGGTGATTTTAAGTAGGTAGACCCCAAGCTACCAAACTGAAAACCACATTCAAATCCGTTTAGTACTTTTTGCGTGATACGCGCAGAAACAGGCAAACAAACAAAAATCCCAAAAAATCTTTTTTGGGCTTGGTTACGTCCCAGTAGTTATCCCGAGTGTTTTTTTCTGAAATATCTTCAATGTGTTGACAGTGACACGGCTTTTTACAGGAAGCACCTACCTATTATAATAGTACAGATGGATTCACAATATTTCTACTACATCTCCACTAATTTCCACGTAACACTTACCTATGTGTGTCAAATATTCGTCAAAGTTTTTCGATTCCTTTAAAACATATTTTTTACCAAAAAAGTCGTCCATTGTCGACGGGACAGACACACGTACCTATGATACGCCAAGCGTTATCCGTTGCTGATAACTTATCAAGCCTTTATATTATCTGTTACGTAGGTACACAAGTGTAATAAATTATGATGGTCTGTGCACGACATTAAAGTAAGTACCTACTTAATTACCTATCTGAAGTGCCGGCGCAAACTTTGCGACTACGGCCGACTATTTGACAACACTGACATTAAAAATCCGGGAATATTCCAATTTTTTCAACATCTTTTATTTTTTTGCTACTAAAATGAAATGACGCGATGATGCAACAAATCATGTTATTTTTAAATAAAACCGATAAATCTAAGGAATCATTTTATTCAATTAATTTAGTTTGATTTTTCCACCTAAGTATTTCATTCAAATCTAAAAAAAAAACCTTGGCCGGACCGAGCGTAAAGAAGCCACTATTATAGTTCTTAATCGTCATTTCTATAAGCAGTTCTCCTCAAAAAATAGTGGTTAATGTAGTCGGGTGTGCGCCTGAAGTCGGCGACTATATTATGCGGCCACTTGGTCTCTGTCAGTCTGTCCTAACTTCGTAGAAGTTATGCGGCTGCTTATAGCAGCCACTAGTCATGGAACTGTTGCTGTCGCGAATCGCCTAGTGTGTAGGGATACTTATAGGAAAATAATATGTCCGATAACAAGATACTTCATTAAATTATAATACGATTATTAGTATTATTACCTATAATAACTCAGTGGTCGCAAACGCGGCTGTTTAGCGCAAAGGTTTGATTTCCAGGTGTACCAAAGTAAGATGGGATTTTTCTGTTAAAATAATCTCATTTGCAGCATTGTTAGGAATAATACCCAGAAAGTAGCATAGTAGGCTCATCCCCGATAGCATAAAACAATATCTAAAGGCCAAGTTCACCGTTTAACATGACTTTTTATACATGAAAAGTCATGTTAAACCTGCCAGCCGGCCATTTTCAATTCCATGCCTTCTGATAAAATTACTAAATTGGCCTCCTCAACGATAGTTCAAGAACGAAGTCCTCAATGATATCTAAGTTTTTGCGACTGTCATGAATAAAATCTCAAAACTGAATCGTCATAAATATTTTACAGGTGAAAAGAGCATCTATTATAAACCTGAACAAAATGGAGAATCCTCAACTAGCAAGCGACAAGAGAAGACTCCTTATAGAGAAAATTCCGAAGGTACGTGGAAAAAGTTTATCCATTACCTAATTGCGAACTGATTATTTGCTTACTTTCTTCAGCTTACCTTAATTCAGAACCGATGGCACCTGAGAACCTGACAAGTTCTAGTTTGAATCAATAGGTGTAAAGTCAATAATTCGAGTTAGAATCAATTCGAATGAGCATTTGAACATGTCCAGAATAAATCTGCTGGTCATGAGCCTTCTAATGGCTGTTTTCAATAACCTATTCATCGGCTCTCTACTAGAGATCGGATTTTGACATACCTACCTATTCATAGAAGGAATGTCAGAATTATATTTGTAGTACCTAAGTAAAACGACGCTGGAAACGGCTATTAAACGTGTAGTACATTTGTAGCAAGAACAACTTAGGCAGGTTTGATGGCTAGAAATGATTTATTTACCCCTATCAAACCCGCCGCCAGCATTATCGTACAACTTATCCATACCCTATGACGTAATTATTCGTGTTGAAAAGAAATCCCTTAACAATTACTTAGCAAATCGCAACAGATGTAACTTTTACTCATGCTTTTATCAACCCTTCATAGTGAAGCGGTCTTGTGACATCACGAGGGGTCGTAATAAATCTCAATATTTTCATTTGTCATTCTCTCTGACGTAATAACAGTAATGGCGTCGAGACGCCATGTGGACGCGCCGCCATCTTGAAATGGAGTGAGTTTGAAATTAAAGTCCATTTCACGAAAGAAGTCCCGCAGACGCAGCGCTGTATTCGCGCGACATAATGTAGTTTATTGTAGTTCCACAATTGTCCGCGGGACTTCTTTCCTGAAATGGACTCCAAACGTTATTCTTTAGTTGGGTAATAGGTATGTATAACTTTGATTTGTTAGCGTGAAAACGTCAAGTTTTCTTAAACCCACGTTCCACGGACTCCTTGTTTGACTAGGGAACCCCAATATTGCTGTAAAAAGGACATTCAAAAGTTATATACTAGGTACTGATATTTCTTCATACATTTCCAGTCCATTTCTTGCATCTTTTATATTATTAGGATATGTAATATTTCTTGGCTGTAGGTACTCCGCTTCTGTCCTTTTTCAAACTTAACTATGTTTACTTGAAAATACCCTCACAGAACTGACCCGACTTAAAACCAATTTAGTAAATATCGATAGATTTATAATTTCTACCTACCTATTTACCCAAAATACATACAAAATTATATTGTCCACCACTCAGACATGTTGATTACCCAGACAGGATTAGGTATTAACTAAACCTATTACGTCGCGTCTCGGCATCTGTAATACTATTCCGGAAATGTCATAGCTATAACATAGCTCCACGATCCGCCTGCCTTTGTACTGCACTGCATTATAAGCGACGTGTATAACACATTGAGACTACGCTACGCCATATGACGTTTTTAGAGTACGTGAGGAGATCGCAATCCCTTCTAGTGGTTTGTTTAACGTGCGAGGTTTTGATTCATAAGTCTAGCTAACTAAATTTTATAATGAATATGAACACGCCCATGATAGTTTCTTCCCCATCTAAATCATACGAAACAGGTTTTAAGAAACCCTAGTACCAAGATGATCTCTTCGTTCTTACCAAAAAAAAATTTAAAACGATATCCTATTCCCATTTTTTATTTTTGGCTTATCAAAATCGTATACGGGTTTACGTGCCCTCAGTCAGACCCAGAAGTACGGAACCATACAAACATTTGACGCGACGATATGGAAATCTATCCCGCAACACCACTCAGAAGGGTATTCCTCCTATCATTCAAGTTCTCTTTCTCATGAAAGACAAACTCGAAAACCAGTATTCATATACTGGTCTTCGAGTTAAAAATAAATCCATACAATCCTAACGTACCTATAATTATGACACATTACAGACACTTCCCGCATGTTTAAGAGAACAAAATAGTCATTCGATTTTACTGACTGACGGGTTCCGAAGTTCAAATACCAGTCTCT
Source organism: Thalpophila matura (assembly GCA_948465475.1). Lineage (NCBI taxonomy): Eukaryota > Metazoa > Arthropoda > Insecta > Lepidoptera > Noctuidae > Thalpophila > Thalpophila matura. The sequence continues at coordinate 4,089,988 of OX419196.1, forward strand.
ATAACGGTTGTAAATTAATGAATTAATTATTTGTTAACATAATAAGCACCTTTGTGGAATAGAAAAAAAAAAAAAACCCGTGGCGTATCGTATACTAGGTATGCTTCAGCTTTAATTCTGTAGAAACAATGAGCATCGCCTAGGCTCTGAAAGCTGATTATAAACGTACAAACGTTCCCTCACGTAGGCGCACCATGAGAAATAGTTATCTTCACGTCATAATTATGGTAAATAGAGATAGAGATCGCAAGAACATGAGTATTGTAGTCATCGAATAGTTTTACTTTTTTTAAAAGCTTTTATTTAACTTGCTCTGTTAATGGGGGGCCAGGATCTTGCAACAGAATTTTAGACCGGTTCCCCCCAACCGATTGAGCTGAAAGGACGTCGGCAGTTTTGGGCTTGATATGGTACAGTAATAAAAGCTTAACCAAAAATAAATAGTAGATTGTTATACAAGGGTGGAAAGAAATCAATTCCCATACGAGGTATTTAGACGCACGAGCGAAGCGAGGGCGGCTATAGTCCGAGTGGGAATTGATGACTTTCACCCGTGTTAAACACTCTACTTTTCATTTCAAATATAAGGAAAGTAAAAAATAGTAGTTTTCTTTAACGGAATTGGGGGTCGACATTTCAGAATCGCTTGAACTCATTTTTATTCAAATAATTTCGGTACAGAGTTAGTATCCCGCCAAATTATACATAGTCTTTTTTAATCTAAATTTCAAATATGGAACACACCGCCCGCGTCACCGCCGCGGGCCATCCCACTTTAATAGGTATTTTTTTTAATTCAAATTGCCGTATACACTCACAAGACCGCAGCATTTTTTTTTTAATCGATATTTTTCTTAATTATGTAAAAAAAATTATAGCCGACTAAATAACCAATTTTAGTTCTATTTTTAAAATTCATTCCCGCCCTAGGGAGGGAAGCAATTACTATGAGTCTTTCCCGCCCAAGGGAGGGAAGCATCGTTTTCGACCCGCTGCTCTGATCAAACAAACACTACTTTCCGAGTATGAGAAATGAAAAATATATTTTAATTGTTGTTTGCCTAATTTATCTTAGAGATTAAGAATTGAAATCAAAATAAATAAGAAATAAAATGATTATGCCGTTGACATTTTGAAAAAACCAATAAAACATAAACGGGTGCATGCTGGCTGGCGCGCGTATCGGATTCAGAGAATTTTAATCTTGTATTTCATTAATTATTTTATAAATATAAGCATTTTTAGAAGAAAGATTTAATTTCCGAACGAAACCTACATTGTGATTTTGCCAAAATAAAATATAAAAACTTATTTTACTGTGTCATTAAGTTTAATTGTATTAATTGATCAATAATTGCAGTTAAATATTTCTCAGATTTAATATCCTATTTTGATATCATTATTTGTTTCAAATGATAAATATAGCAAACTCAGTTGATGTTATGTTTTATCGAATTTACTTAAAGATAACAGATATATTGATTTAAAAATACATTAATTATCCTTTAATGTTTTAAAACAGTTCTAACAAATTAGATTTCATTAAGTTTATCAATATTAAATGTTATTCGGTAAAAATATATGATTGGTTCAAAAGGGCGGCATAATGTTTGACACCATTATTATGGTGGGTAGGGTATAAAAGCCAGGTGATCGGCTAGTTGAGGACCTTTTTTATTCTAATCATCGTTTTGTGAAGTAGTGTCTACGAGGTGCCACTTGAGTTAAGTACAGTGTTATTATTCTCTAAAATTATGTTAATTTAATATCTTTATATCTGTGTTGCTATATTGCTATGCTTTGTGTATCCTCATTTTATAATTGCTAATTTAAATGAAAATGATTGTCTAAATGATCTAGTTATATTATATTCTTGTTTTTCTACCTACATGTTTTACAATGGTTATGACTAAATTTAATTTGTGTATATCATGATGAAAACAATATGTATAAAATAAACCATGGAGTTTCTTGCTCATTCTTCTCCATCGGTAATTTCTTTTGGAATGAGCAACTAGTTTTTCGAGTCACAAAAATAAAAGTCTAGTCTTGCCTAAATTGTGTTATTTTATAATAAAATCCCCTTTTTGTTGGATACCTACCTGCACATATTCATAAATACTTGATAAATCACAAATAATCTCTAACATATATCTATAACAATGTAACCCACCAATATAATTTTTCTGACATCAGAAGTGGGATACGATCTCTGAAATTATTATTAATCCACTAAAATGTATTTTCCAGAATGGATATTGAGGCAATAAGTGATCTTCAGAGGGCTATCCACGACGCTGTCTCATCCCCACACCAGAAGGAGATTGACATCACGCTGCCGGTGCTTGATCCTGACCTGACAAAAACGATTGCGGAGCAAGGAGTTGGTGTGTAAGCATCGAGACCCTTGCCAAGGAATTACAATGGAGCAGCATCACAACGGTGGTTAAAACCGGTAAGACCGTCGGGGCTCTGTCTGCATTATCATGGCTTGAATTGGCTCAACAAAAAGATTCTAGTATCACAGTCCTTGATTGAAAGTGATTTAGTTAAAAGCAATAATGTTAAAGTATAAGAGGTATAGATTTGTATTTTCAATTTTTTTGCATAATTATGTATAAACTTGTTAGATTATCGTAGTATGATTAATTGATATATTCTAGTGCTCACTAAGACGAGGCTGGGAGTTTTCTACTAGGTAATGCGAGTGTTCACGAAGATGGAGCTTGGCATTGCTGGTGGCAGACTCTAGTGCTAAGATTATGCTGAGAATTTTCTACTAGGTAATGCAAGTGTTCACGAAGGTGGAGCTTGGCATTGCTGGTGGCAGATTCTGGTGCTCACTAAGATGAGGCTGAGAATTGTCTGGTTAAATGTACAATGCAAGTGCTCACATAGATGGAGCTTGGCATTGTTGATGGTAGATTCTAAATCACAAAGATGAGGCTGAGAATTCTGATAGTTGTTATGCAAGTGTTCACAAAAATGAAACTTGGCATTTTAGATATAGGTCACAATGAGACTAATGTATATTACCTATAGATAATAAGTTATTATATGATAGTATTTTTTTGATAGTATTTATTATTGATAGTATTTATATGATATATTATGATTTACAAATTGTTTGAATACTTTGAGAGCAAAGTACCAGTCAGAATGGCCGTATCGGATTCAGAGAATTTTAATCTTGTATTTCATTAATTATTTTATAAATATAAGCATTTTTAGAAGAAAGATTTAATTTCCGAACGAAACCTACATTGTGATTTTGCCAAAATAAAATATAAAAACTTATTTTACTGTGTCATTAAGTTTAATTGTATTAATTGATCAATAATTGCAGTTAAATATTTCTCAGATTTAATATCCTATTTTGATATCATTATTTGTTTCAAATGATAAATATAGCAAACTCAGTTGATGTTATGTTTTATCGAATTTACTTAAAGATAACAGATATATTGATTTAAAAATACATTAATTATCCTTTAATGTTTTAAAACAGTTCTAACAAATTAGATTTCATTAAGTTTATCAATATTAAATGTTATTCGGTAAAAATATATGATTGGTTCAAAAGGGCGGCATAATGTTTGACACCATTATTATGGTGGGTAGGGTATAAAAGCCAGGTGATCGGCTAGTTGAGGACCTTTTTTATTCTAATCATCGTTTTGTGAAGTAGTGTCTACGAGGTGCCACTTGAGTTAAGTACAGTGTTATTATTCTCTAAAATTATGTTAATTTAATATCTTTATATCTGTGTTGCTATATTGCTATGCTTTGTGTATCCTCATTTTATAATTGCTAATTTAAATGAAAATGATTGTCTAAATGATCTAGTTATATTATATTCTTGTTTTTCTACCTACATGTTTTACAATGGTTATGACTAAATTTAATTTGTGTATATCATGATGAAAACAATATGTATAAAATAAACCATGGAGTTTCTTGCTCATTCTTCTCCATCGGTAATTTCTTTTGGAATGAGCAACTAGTTTTTCGAGTCACAAAAATAAAAGTCTAGTCTTGCCTAAATTGTGTTATTTTATAATAAAATCCCCTTTTTGTTGGATACCTACCTGCACATATTCATAAATACTTGATAAATCACAAATAATCTCTAACATATATCTATAACAATGTAACCCACCAATATAATTTTCTGACACGCGCCTTCACAGAATATCATGGTGACAGCAACTAAAACCTTTGAATTGAGAACTCATTAGTCGGGCTGTACTTCACTGGATCATTCACACCATACTTTAACCTCACTGTCACAAATACGAAGATTTCTCTTTAACCCAATTACGTACAAAATCAAATAAAAAATGAATTTAAATACCCTCAAATACTCGACCACACCAAACTAATTTCATATCTGTACCGACTTACACAATCTGAAGCCCAGCGTTCTATGGGTGTCTGCCAGTGCCCTTTGGAACACATAATATGTAACCTCGGTGACAATGCAATAATATGGTACCATGTGGGTGGTCTCATGATGAGGCCGGGAGGTGGCCATGGGAACTCCTCAACTTCTCAACATAACTCCGTCGTGTTTGAGCTCATTGGATTTGTCAAGTCAAGTAGACCTAAATGATGTCCAGGGTCTCATGATGGAGTTGGAAAGTGTTTGTAGGGACACAATGTATATTGTACAAGCTTGCATATTCAGCGTAGGTAATAGAGTAATGACGCACGGCTACGCCCGTGATACATGTATGTTACTTTTCAGTCGCAAATAAACCGCAGTCACAATTGGTCGTTTCAGTTTATTCACCCCATATAGAACACATAGTAAGGGATTCCTATAATATCTCCAAATGTTCATTAGAAAAACTTACTATACGCTATGATATTATGAGACCCAAGTGTCTTGTAAGTAGTTGTAGGTAATTAAAATCATTTTAATTAGAAAAGTTAACATATTCCGTGATACCAACACGTAATTACAATAAAACTTATATTGTCTTTTCGTGTGTCACGAAATGTGTTAATGGTTATAGGATTAATGGATTAATTAATATGCATATTTTTGTTGATAAAAGGACAGATAAAACAACAGGTTTGTTGTTTAAGTTTCCGATAGATGTCACTAATACTCCTTGCTGCGTACCCACGGTATCTATTCCGTGACGGAACCCTACAATGTGCGTGGCCTGACACGCACTTGGCCGGTTTTTTTTTATACGAAAATGGTGGCAAACAGGCGTACGGCCTGGGCCTCAATTCTGCTATTGCAATTGTGTAAGAATGTCAAAACCTAAGCGGTCATTGGCTTAGAGTGGCTTAGAGTAACACTATCTCTTTCGTTATGGTCAAAACGATGTCATTGAGAGACCATTCTGACACGATTATGACAATTGCAATAGCAGACTTGGGGCCCAGATGGTAAGCGGTTACCATAGCCAAACGCTTGCAACACCAGGAATATCTTATCATAAATATTTTTTCACTAGCTTCCGCCCGCGGCTTCGCCCGCCTTCTTCGGGATAAAGGGTAGCCTATGTGTTATTCTGATATATGAGCCATATCACTGTAAAGTTTCATCAAAATCCGTTCAGTAGTTTTTGCGTGAAAGAGTAACAAACATCCATACATCCATCCATCCTCACAAACTTTCGCATTTATAATATTAGTAGGATTGTACAATGAAATTACATAGTGATCTCACTCTTCACAGAATCTCCGTGTAAGAATCAGGTGACTATCCACAAGCGACCTCGTCTGGGTTCCGCAGAATATGAAGACAGTAATAAAATGTCTTTACCTCAAACTCCTGAAAAAACTATTAACGTGGAAAAACCTGAGACTCCAGAAAACGTGAGGTATGCAAGATTTTTTATGTTTTTAGGGTTCCGTACCTCTAAAGAAAAAACGGAACCCTTGTAGGATCACTTTGTTGTCCGTCTGTCATGACCATGAGTGGAACCATCTGCTCATAGCCTCGCCATATCAACGCAAATAAATGCATTTTTCTTTCTTTCTCATAAATGGCGCCAATAGAAGTATGCAAAAGCGCCATCTATGATCAAGATATGTATTATATATCCACAATGATGTAATAGCAGCATAGATGGCGCTTTTGCATATTTCGGAACCCTAAGGGCGCGTGTCGTACTCGCACTTGTCCGGTTTTTTCTGCATCATTTTTTTTGTATTAAATGTATGTGCAATTTGTGGAAAATCATCACTGGTGCTGGATTGCATGGTTGAGACAGCTGGTATGATCACGTGTTCAATTTATTTTATATTTTTCTTTGTGGTAGTCTTGGTTTATGTGGTAATCTTGCCTTAAAATGGCAATTATTTTAGGAGGTAAATCTATAGGTTACAAAGATGCTCTATTCCGCTTTTATTATGAATGGCACAAAGGTCATGTAAGCAAGTCATTCATAATCATAGAGGAATAAAGCTTTTATGCAAAAATAACATCAATAAAATTATTTTGATTAATATTGAAAATGCATAAAAAAACCTTGATATTATTTTTTATTTTTTTTTCTGAAAGCGTTTTTGTAACCTTTTACTTTCTAAAATATTAGCCATTATTAAAGTAAGACCTAATATATAATATAGTTTGCTAGACAGTATTTTTGTATTTTAGAATATTGAGATTCTAAATTTAATAGTAGGTTATTAAATATATAAGTGATTCTCAAAAATCATATGACTAGAGCGGAAAATATTATTTTTGAGAATCACTTATATATTTAATAACTTAATAGAAGCATAACATGGCTTTGACATGTTTCAAATTCACAAAAAATATACATTAATAGTAGGTAATTTAAAATTTAATAGTACCTAGGTAATTTTTGTATGTTACTTTAATGCATGTGTTCTCTAGTTTAATACATACCAGCAACGTATCATTAGATATACATAATTTTAAAACTTATAAGTAGTACCCATACTATTACGCAGTAAAGGTCATTATTCCAAAATATTTGCCGGTATCTGTATCTAGTAACATTGTATATTAGTACCTAACTGGAAGTGTAAAACGTCATATTCATGAACAAGGGGGTTCCCCCTATTCATGAACAACGAATTTATAATAAATAGAGGCTGCTAGAACCAGAGTTGCTTAACCGCAATTATAGTGACTTTTGACCTATTTGCATTTTCGTAACTTAAAAATGTTAGGGTGATTCCACAGTCGCGCTTACGCCGGCGCGGGTCACGGTACGGTATAGACGTGTCTTGTACCGTTTCATAGTGACACGCGTACGATTGTATGGCTTACGAGCCGCGCTGGCCGCCCGCGCTTACGATCAGCACGACTATGAAATCACCCTAAGGGCCAATTTCACCAACCTCTGTTAGTTGCTAAATGTCCCATTAAGCATTTTAACAGTTTTCATTTTGACTGTTTTACATAGCGTCGCTCTGCAGTGAAAACCTCGTGATGGCAATAAACGTAAACGTAAACGTCTGGTAAAATAACCTCCTTTTTTTAAGTCGGTTAAAAACATGTATGAAGTGTAAAAATGTAAGTTCTTCTGTTTTCTAATAAGTATTTCAATATTATTTAATGAATTATTAATATATGTGTTTTTTATGAGCATTAAGGGATGCAACAAATAAATAAGAAGAAAAATGAATTTGTGCTTTACGAGGTTTTCACTGCAAGGCGACGATAGTGAGACAGTAGGTACGTCAAAATGTTTAGAGCTTGGTGAAATTAGCCCTGAATCGACAAAACCTGAGCGGCCTATTTGTAGTTAAATTAGTCTAGCAGCCTCAATTCACACAAATTTAGTAGTATCCACTGCATGATGGCGGGGTGATTGCGGTTGGTTCCAGAAACCTATACGGGCTGGTGGAAAACCTGCGAGTCTGCACCTCCATGCTTGTTGATTGCAGCCTCCCCACCATCTACTACGGCGCCCGCACTCACACGCAGCTCAAGCAGGTGATCAAGGAGTTCAAGAGGACTTCTTACTGCGGCATGGTGAAGATGACTCTACTGTCCAGCAGAGATAAGAGCTGTATCAAGGAGTTTGATAAGACTCTGTGGAGTTCCAGGAATGATATGTGCAGGGCTTGTGTTAAGGTGAGGGATGTTTTAAATGTGGATTTTACCACGTTTTTATTAACTCGCTTTCTTGTCTGTCTGTCTGTTTGGTGCAAATTTTGCAATTCATTTTTCAAGCATTTGCTGGCATCGGACTAAGCTGAAATTTGGTATACCTAGTCATGCAATTTGGATAACAATACAATAATATGATCTTCCCTCATATTTTAAACACACAGCCTCTAAGAAAAAGTGAAAACAAGGAGAACTCCAACTGCGTTTACTACGACAACCGCGCCGCGCCGTCTTGAACCACGGCTGCATGCCGCCGGCTTTCGACCTAGAATACCTGGTCGAGATCGGCTTGGAGAAGGACGCGTGTCCTTACTACGGAGCCAGGGCCATGGCCAAGACTGCGCACATAGTGTTCTGTCTGTACAACTACTTGATCGATCCGAGCATAAGGGCATTCTTGAACTTTCGCAAGAATCAAGAATTTCTTCGAGCAGTCATAACATCAATACACATGACTGCGAAAATTGTTAGATAAAGAAATCAAAATCTATTCAGTAATCAAGACTTATTTTGGCATCTTTATGCATTTCGTGAGCCGGGGTCGATGCAACAATTTTTCCAAACTGTCCCGTTAACGGGTTGGAACGAACGGGGTGGATGGGAGTTACCCGTCATAACTAACAAACCCCTTCATTTTTTAAACACACAGCCTCTAAGAAAAAGTGAAAACAAGGAGAACTCCAACTGCGTTTACTACGACAACCGCGCCGTCCTGAACCACGGCTGTATGCCGCCGGCTTTCGACCTGGAAGACCTGGTCGAGATCGGCTTGGAGAAGGACGCGTGTCCTTACTACGGAGCCAGGGCCATGGCCAAGACTGCGCACATAGTGTTCTGTCCGTACAACTACTTGATCGATCCGAGCATTAGGAGTAGTGTGAGTAATTTCTCTCCTTTTAGGGCCTTTTTATTGTCATGCGTGTTTGCGCCCGCGTGCAGGCCAGCCACGCATGCGTGCTGCCCGCAACCTATCGTATCATACATGTTTTTATTGTCATTGCCACACGCACGCGGCACATACAAAATAATCTGCTCAGTGTGCGGTCCGCAACAAGCATGCGTACCTGGCCTGTACGGGGGGGCTAGGTGGCCGAACCCCCACGACCCCCAGAGGGAGATCGCTCCCGCCCCCCCACAGTTCTTCTAACTCTTATGTTCTAGGTGATTTCAGCCTAATTTGGTGATCTAGTGTTTTGATTTCGAACTCTTAGGGTGCGTTCCCATTGACGCGAAGCTGGGCAGAGTGGAGAGGAGCAGACCATGAATTCGCTGTTTCCACTGATGCGGAGTGGAGATTTCGAGCACTGTGATTGGCCAATTCACGGTCCGCTCCTCTCCACTCCGCCCAGCTCGGCGTGAGTGGAAACGCACCCTTAGCCTCCGCCCCCCCTCACCCCGAAATAATTTTTGGATCCACCACTGGACCTAAATTGTTGTTATTTATTCGTCATTTCAAATACATCTCAACCCTTTCATAAAGTTTCATATACTAATTTAGTTTGTCTACCTCTAGTCAGAAACTAAAACCAGATTATAACGAAATGTTTCCACCCACAGTTGTCGATCGAACTGACCGGCGCCGTGGTGATAATAGACGAGGCTCACAACATCGAGGGCATCTGTCGCGACGTCGCCTCCGTCAACATCACCAGGACACAGATACAAAACGCTATGAAGGTGAGCTTTCGTCACCTTTCACAATTTATTTATGTAAAGTACAAATGATTTTATTACCATGTTTTTATTATTAACCGACTTCAAAAAAGGAGGTTCTGTATTCGTCCCGTATGTATGTATGTAAGCAAGTATGTATGTATGTATGTTTGTATGTGCGCGATTTTCTCAAAATCTACTGATTCGATTTGGATGGGGTTTTCACTAACGTAATCTACATACTTTCAGGAAGGTATATAATACATTATGTAATCATTCCTATGTACAAAATTATATGCATAAATGTACACACTCCGTATAAGATTTACTGTTGAACGAGTTCGTGAAAGTAATCTAACACGGGATAAAGAACTAAAAAGGGAAAAGAAAAAAACTTTTTTAACAAAAAATAACCGACTCCAAAAATCCACAAAGAAAATAATAATTTTGGTTTCGGAAGTCGGTGGCAAAAAAAAGCAAACAAAAACCAAAGCCACCGACTTTCGAAACCAAAATTATTATTTTCTTTGTAGTGGATTTTTGAAGTCGGCTATTTTTTGTTAAAAAAGTTTTTTTTATTAACTCGTTTTCTTGTCTGTCTGAAGCAGTGATTAGCCTAGTAAGCAGTGATAGCCTAGTGGTTTATTTAACCATGTGCCTCCCACGGCGAATGGTTCGAGTTCGATGCCGAGGCACGCACCCTGACTTTTCGTAGTCATGTGCGTATTAGAAATTTATTTTCACTTGCTTTGACGGTGAAGGAAAACATCGTGAGGAAACCGGCATGTCCTAGAACCAAAAATTCGAAGACATGTCGCACATCGGCAAGAAAGGTGTCACAACACAATAAATGTAGTTTTTGGGAAATCACGATTTTTTTTTTTTTAGATCCTAGAATTCCTTTAAAAAAATTCTGTATTAAATGCCATCTCTCAGCGAGGAATCGCACTATAATTATGATTTTTTTTTAGCAGATCAAGTTTGTAATTGCTTTTCAGATGGCATACATAACTCAATTTCGTATTATTATTATGTGTTGTGACACCTTTCTTGCCGATGTGCGATGTGACGTCCATCAACCCGCCCTGGGCCCGCGTGGTGGACTACGGCCCACTCCCTCTCACAGAGGAGGCCTGTGTCCCAGCAGTGGGAACATTATAGGCCGATTATGCTTATGCTTTCTGTCTGTTCGGTACTTACAATTCATTTTTCAAACACTTACTGGCATCGGACTAAGCCGGGCCGCACACATGATGACATGACATACACTTGTGTTGCGATAATTTTGGCGCCACATTTGAAACGCAACACATTTAACGCGTATATCTGCGCGCAAGCACGCACACCAAGAACACAAACTGCACCCGCTACAAATGGTAAATTAACTAAATATTGTAATTAACAGGAACTAGAAAATGTGTCGAACTACCGCTTCGCCAATCAAGACGTGGAGTCTTATGTCGACTCCCTCCTGAAAACACTCAAGAATTGGGACGACTGGTAATGTTGAAATACTTTAGTTTCATTAACCATTAACTTAAAATTAATTAACCATTAACTTAAAATTAATTAACCATCAACTTAAAATTAATTAACCATTAACTTAAAATTAATTAACCATTAACTTAAAATTACTTGGGAGTGGCTTACGTTTAATTTGTAAGTGAACCTAAATAACATCGCAATATAATATTACTATTGAACATACCTATTAATTACACTGAAAAATAATTCCAACTGTGCATTTTTAAAGTTGTAACAACGTATTTTTGATTGAGATTTTTACACTATTCGGGCAACTGAATAAAAACTGTTAGAAGCATACAGTCATAATAAAATGGTAAAATTAACTTTTTTAAAACTGTTTTTTTTTTCAGTTATGCTAACGTGTTTATTAAGCTGGGTCTATTTTAACTATGCAAAATTATAACTTTGGGATTTAGGGGTTACTTTCTGTATTTTTTTTTTCGATACGTTGATGGGAGTCTAAATTACCTTAGGACACTGAAGTATTTACAATAATTGTTTTTAATAAATGTACTTACATTGCTTGACATGTTCAGGTTCGTGAATCAAACGCCCCTAGTGAACCAGCAGCCTGTGAACAACAATGAGGCGGTGTACAAGTGGCAGACAGAACACTTCGTGGACACCCTCAATAACCATAATATTGGATACCAGCATTATAACGGTTAGTATAACCCACGCCAATAAAGAGGTGACCGTTAGGAAAACAGAAGTTTTTTCGGTTTCTTCTAGGCAAGCGTGCTCCATCGACCATATCATTGCTTAACATCAGGCGAGATGGCGGTCAAACGCAAGCCTATCAACGAATAAAAAAAAAATTGTCAGATAGGTGACATTTTTTCAATATAGACCTTACTTGTTTGAAAATAAATAGTAAACAAGATATTTAAAAAGCCATCCAAGTGCTAATCGGACTCGCGAACTGTACCGTACTTTCCTAAAACGTATAAAATAACGCCTAATTCTGGGTACATAAATGTAATTAAAATAGAATATTATATTGAATCACCAACTCCGAGATCCATGAAGCTCTGAACATAAAAACTGTTAAGGAGGAGTTAAAACTAACAGGGAATAAATATAAAACGCGGCTGGAAAATCACCCAAATGTTGGCGTTGGCATTGGCAGTGGCACCCACAGCGTTGGCATTGTTGGCAACTATCAACTACACTAAACGACTGAAACGCCATGATATACAAAAACTTGGCGACAGATGGTGAAGGATGAGGGATCTCCTGCTGAGGAGCTCTTTGGACATGATAAAAACTACAGGGAACTAATCTGCTTATAGTTTGAGACTGATTGCAGATAAGCACATAAAAAAAATTAAATTGTGGTTGAAATTCTTTGCGTGAGTGCGACTGACACTTGGTCGGTTTTTAGTAGATAGGCATATTTTGTAATTATCATTACTTCTTTATCTCCTTGTTCTGATTAATAAATGATGTAGACTTCAAACGCAACTCGGAGAACTTCTGCCGTCGTTTGCGAGAGGACCCGCGGACGCTGTACGGCGTCACACAAGCGACGGGCACGCTGCTGGAGTCTATGGACATGGTGCTAGGTAAGTCTCTCAGACCATAGAAACAAGGAGATATGCCATCATAGCAAGTTAGTACGGGAACAACTGATGCCACTTTTGGTACATTTTTCGACACAATTGCAAGCGCTCCTTGTGAATATAAACACATAAAAAATTCCGCACACCCTCAATCTAACACTGTTAATCGTCGCTCAATACTAGCACTAAAGAAAAACTCATCGATCGTGTTCGGTTCGTTGCCAGCATGTACGTTTTTATTACGACCAATGTGGTAAAACTAAAGCATCAAGCTCAATAGCGCCTTGGCACATCTATCTCCCTTGTTTCTATGATCTGAGGTAAGTCTATACGCCACCGCTGGGACTCAGGCCCCCTCTCAGTGGAAGGGAGTAGGCCGTAGTCCATCATGCAACTCTGACGTCAACCCTCAAGTTTGGCTCCTATATTGAGTCCAAAGCTCAATTGGCTGCCAAAAAGCTGGGTATCCTCTCGAAGGTGCGGCGGTACTTCACGCCGGAATAGTTGCTTCAATTGTACCAAGCACAGGTTCGCTCGTGCATGGTGCTCGTGCGTACATACTGTTCGCACCTTTGGGATGGCTCAGCCAAGTACCAGCCAAGTACCAGAGTCCATTGAGAAGCGGGCCAAGAAGCTTATCAACAACGACTCCTTTGTTCAGACCAAGCTCCAAACTCTTGAGCATCGGCGCAAAGTTGCTAGTCTATCGGTTTTTTACCAGATGCATTTCAAAGAGTGTGCTTCAGATCTGCATGATCTAATTCCCTCCTGCCCTTTCTTCTATCGGACGGCCAGAAGTACAATAAAACGCCATCGGTTCATGGTAGATATACCAAGAACCCGAACAAAGCGCTTTGATTCCACTTTCATTGTGAAAACCGCCAAGCAGTGGAATGCGCTGCCCGAGTGGGTGTTTCCCAACAGTTACAATCTGGGTATCTTCAAGTCACGAGTGAATCGGTTTCTTTTAGGCAAGCGTGCTCCATCGTAGACCGCATCATCGCTTAACATCAGGCGAGATGGCGGTCAAGCGCAAGCCTATCATAGAATAAAAATAAAAAAATAAAAAAATGCAAGCCCAGTGCGGGTTAGTGTATGTCTAATGCCTAATTTTCGCGACGGAGGTGTGATTTACACCTCCGCCGCGAAAATAACGATACGAAACCGCTAAACGAATTAAGTTAATAAACGCGGAAGAGTAATCGGCTTCTGAGCAGATGCGCGAAATCACAAGGAAAAGAGATAGGGTCATAATCAAATCCTGTTTGGCTTGTAAAACGGACAATTCAGGCAGACTGTACTGCGGTTTTACTGCTATGGTTTTGCGGCGGAGGCAAAAGGCGCAAAGGTACACTAAGCGTCAGTAAATATTACACATCCAGTTTGAGAAAGATAGGCTAGCTTTGTAGAGTGTCGTATCCGTCACCCATACCTATGTAACGTTTTGTCACTGACTTGTTTATCAGTGGCGTGCCTACAGGGCAAGCCCGAGGGGTATATCTCTAAATTTTTCATGAATGTAACTGAGTAGCGCACAATAAAAAACACTTACAATCATGAAAAATTACGCGAAATACCCTCGGGCTTGCCCTGTAGGTACGCCACTGTTGATATGTTGAAATCGCGAAAAAAAATCTGCTGTTCCATACATTTATGTTCACATTACTCAACAAAATGTATGGAACAGGTGATGTTTTTTTCGCGATTTCAGGGTTGGTCCCATAGTAAAAGTTGTTCATAATGATGAGTACAATGACCCCTTTAAATATTTCCACTATCTAACCTGCCACCCTGTAGGTATAAAGTCGAAATTAACTGACTATTTTTCTTAAGCTCGATGTGTAATATTTACTGTAAAATATAAGCTATTTTTTTTATTATACTATTTTATTATACTATGTGAAAATAAAAGCTATTTTTTTCAGGCTTTCTTTTCCGCTGCGAATGTAAATACATGGACGACTTCAAACCGGCTCTGATCCGAAACATCACTGGCAAAACTAACTCGTTATCTAACAACGCGGGCTGGAGAGCTTCGCAGTTCAACGAGGTATACTGCACTTGATGCGTCTTGATCTGTTTTGTATGTAGAATATTTTAAAACCAATTGTCAGTTGGGAGGGTGGGACTGGACATAACTTGCCATTAAAATTACGGCTCTAAAACTAGTGTCGTACAATACATTTTTTAAAATCAAGGTAGATTAACCAACGGCTCACAACAAGCGCGCTTGTTAATACAAAATGTACTGTACAATACATTACTTAAAGCCCTAATTTAAATGACAAGTTATTTGCTGTGCTGGAGCGGTGACGTTATAATGAGTGATGACCATAACTAACCGATTCCTTGATATTTAAAAACGAATAAGAGGTGTAATTGAAATTAATGCCTTGACTTTATTATTGAATAAATTATTTGTTTTTGCTGCTTAGGATCAAGACCCCGTAAGTAACGTGCTATTTATGTTAATTTAGTCTTCACGGGTTTTTTGTAAGAATGCATAAACAAAGAAAAAGAGACGTGTGTATTTTTCAAATTAAAAGGCCTTGTTTTGGCAGCCAACTGAGCCCCTTATCCCACTTTTAACCGACTTTCGAAAAAATTAAGTACTTTTACTGTAACCAATCATAATTATTTTGCACTGCAGTGGGTATCAAAGGAGACGTTAACCCTCTCCCTGATGTGTATGAACCCCGCCATCGTGATGGAAGCGCTGCACCCGGCGCGCTGCATCGCGCTGGCCTCAGGAACCCTCACCCCCCTCGTCAGCCTGCACTCCGAGCTGGCCACCAGCTTCCCGCACCGCGTGTCGCCCAACCACGTCATCCCCGAGGACAGAGTGAGTCGTCCCCCTAGTGCCACACATGACCCCCTCGTCAGCCTGCACTCCGAGCTGGCCACCAGCTTCCCGCACCGCGTGTCGCCCAACCACGTCATCCCCGAGGACAGAGTGAGTCGTCCCCCTAGTGCCACACATGACCCCCTCGTCAGCCTGCACTCCGAGCTGGCCACCAGCTTCCCGCACCGCGTGTCGCCCAACCACGTCATCCCCGAGGACAGAGTGAGTCGTCCCCCTAGTGCCACACATGACCCCCTCGTCAGCCTGCACTCCGAGCTGGCCACCAGCTTCCCGCACCGCGTGTCGCCCAACTACGTCATCCCCGAGGACAGAGTGAGTCGTCCCCCTAGTGCCACACATGACCCCCTCGTCAGCCTGCACTCCGAGCTGGCCACCAGCTTCCCGCACCGCGTGTCGCCCAACCACGTCATCCCCGAGGACAGAGTGAGTCGTCCCCCTAGTGCCACACATGACCCCCTCGTCAGCCTGCACTCCGAGCTGGCCACCAGCTTCCCGCACCGCGTGTCGCCCAACCACGTCATCCCCGAGGACAGAGTGAGTC
This sequence comes from Thalpophila matura, assembly GCA_948465475.1. Lineage (NCBI taxonomy): Eukaryota > Metazoa > Arthropoda > Insecta > Lepidoptera > Noctuidae > Thalpophila > Thalpophila matura. The sequence goes on from OX419196.1 coordinate 4,106,241, forward strand.
GTCCCCCTAGTGCCACACATGACCCCCTCGTCAGCCTGCACTCCGAGCTGGCCACCAGCTTCCCGCACCGCGTGTCGCCCAACCACGTCATCCCCGAGGACAGAGTGAGTCGTCCCCCTAGTGCCACACATGACCCCCTCGTCAGCCTGCACTCCGAGCTGGCCACCAGCTTCCCGCACCGCGTGTCGCCCAACGACGTCATCCCCGAGGACAGAGTGAGTCGTCCCCCTAGTGCCACACATGACCCCCTCGTCAGCCTGCACTCCGAGCTGGCCACCAGCTTCCCGCACCGCGTGTCGCCCAACCACGTCATCCCCGAGGACAGAGTGAGTCGTCCCCCTAGTGCCACACATGACCCCCTCGTCAGCCTGCACTCCGAGCTGGCCACCAGCTTCCCGCACCGCGTGTCGCCCAACCACGTCATCCCCGAGGACAGAGTGAGTCGTCCCCCTAGTGCCACACATGACCCCCTCGTCAGCCTGCACTCCGAGCTGGCCACCAGCTTCCCGCACCGCGTGTCGCCCAACCACGTCATCCCCGAGGACAGAGTGAGTCGTCCCCCTAGTGCCACACATGACCCCCTCGTCAGCCTGCACTCCGAGCTGGCCACCAGCTTCCCGCACCGCGTGTCGCCCAACCACGTCATCCCCGAGGACAGAGTGAGTCGTCCCCCTAGTGCCACACATGACCCCCTCGTCAGCCTGCACTCCGAGCTGGCCACCAGCTTCCCGCACCGCGTGTCGCCCAACCACGTCATCCCCGAGGACAGAGTGAGTCGTCCCCCTAGTGTCACACATGACCCCTTCGTCAGCCTGCACTCCGAGCTGGTCTCTCGACTCGTCAACTGTACCTTAAGTCCTCAGGGCATAGCATGCATAACATAGCATAATCAGCCCATAATGATCCCACTGCTGGGACACAGGCCTCTTCTCTGTGAGAGGGAATGGGCCCTAGTCCACCACGCGGGCCCGGTGCAGTTGTGGACGTCACATGTCTTCGAATCTTTGGTTCTAGGACATGCCGGCTTATTCACGATGTTTTCCTTTACTGTTTTTAGAGCAGTAGTGATGAAACATTGCACAATTTGCATAAAGTCGGGCCGCTACCACTAGGCCATTACTCTGCCGTGCTAACGATAAACAACGCATCAGATTTTTTTTGCGAGTTATTTAAAATATTCAGATAGATTTCGCTGCGTAGGTACATTCCGAATATGTAATTAACAAAATTTCGCAAAAAAAATGTCAGATGCGTTGTTTATCGTTAGCACGGCAGTACTGCCCAGGGCGCATAATTCAAAAATACACCCTTGGTCCCAGGTATGGATCGGCACATTGATCGGCGACGCGGCGGGACAGCTCCGCTACAACGCGGCCGGGGTGGACTCCCCGCGCGCTCGGCAGGCATTAGGGACGGCCATACTGCGCGTGTGTCAGCTCACACCGCATGGGGTGCTGTGCTTCCTGCCTTCATACTCGCTGCTGGACCGACTGGCGAAGGAGTGAGTTGTGTTTAACTTACCGTAGAGGGTTACTTTGACCCTCCGCTACAACGCGGCGGGAGTGGACTCCCCACGCGCGCGGCAGGCATTAGGGACGGCCATACTGCGCGTGTGTCAGCTCACACCGCACGGGGTGCTGTGCTTCCTGCCTTCATACTCGCTGCTGGACCGACTGGCGAAGGAGTAAGTTGTGTTTAACTTACCGTAGAGGGTTACTTTGACCCTCCGCTACAACGCGGCGGGAGTGGACTCCCCACGCGCGCGGCAGGTATTAGGGACGGCCATACTGCGCGTGTGTCAGCTCACACCGCACGGGGTGCTGTGCTTCCTGCCTTCATACTCGCTGCTAGATCGACTGGCGAAGGAGTGAGTTGTGTTTAACTTACCGTAGAGGGTTACTTTGACCCTCCGCTACAACGCGGCGGGAGTGGACTCCCCACGCGCTCGACAGGCATTAGGGACGGCCATACTGCGCGTGTGTCGGCTCACACCGCACGGGGTGCTGTGCTTCCTGCCTTCATACTCGCTGCTAGACCGGCTGGCGAAGGAGTGAGTTGTGTGTTTTAATGTTATTACCTAAATACAGCATGTAACAAAAACCCTGTTCGATCCCAAAGGGGGTCTGTAGTGTATGTGGATATCAATACATCACACTACTTACTAATAACAGTATCGAGATGTTGCCTCGGGTGCACACGTCGCTCGGTTATAAGTACCGGTCCGAGTGGAGGGGCGGTCAGTCGTTAGGGATGCAGGAAAAGCCAAAAAGTATCGATATTTTAAAAAAAATATTTATATCGGTTCCGATATATCGAAAAAAAATATACAGACTGACAATTCGAGGTCATTGATGTTCCTATTCATATCGCAATCGCATAGTACTTCACTGATTGTTCGGGGGCTTTGTGCATCAATCATGCAATAAAGTAAAATTTTCAGCCAGATGAGTTAACCGAAACTTACCAATCAATGAATAAAATAAAAAATCAGTTCTTTTCAATAATCCTTACTATCCTTTTTTTTTTTTTTTTTTGAGGATGGGAAATCATCAAATGACCCCTCCCGCTCTGGGCGGAGCGGAAGGGAGTGTCAGACTCTTACTGACTAAAACCCACCCGTGTTCCTTCCTTAGCCCTTTTGTCCGGGTCAGCGGTATCCCTTCCGGACAATCCCGCTTTCCCGGCAGGCTTGGGCCCTAGTGGGCCCCCTCTTTGATGCTGACATCTCTTTGAGGCGCGCGTGGAACACGTACGCGCCGTTCGGCACGGGCCTGGTCCTGATCGGACGGTGAGCTACCAATTACTCACCGCCCGCAGGCCCGCGCCTACGGTGGCCGGGAGTCGTCACGCGGCTCCCGACGCCCGGAGCGTCTACCGCAGCGGCTTGGACGGGAGAATCTCTCCCTCTCCCGTCCCGCCGCCTCCTATCCTTACTGTCCTTACTAATATTATTAATGTGAAAGTCTCTGTCTGTCTGTGTGTTACTCAATCACGCCTAAACTACTGAACCGATTCAAATGAAATTTGGTACAGAGATAGTCTAGAGCCTGAGAAAGGACATAGGCTACTTTTTAATGCAAAAAAAGGGCTGTAAAGGGTTGAAATAGGGAATGAAAGTTTGTATGGAAATTACGTAATTTTTTAAGCTAGAAGCTTGAAACTTATTTTTGAGGTTTGGGTTGTAAGGTAGGTGTAGGGTAGGTGTAGGGTAGGTGTAGGGTAGGTGTAGGGTAGGTGTAGGGTAGGTGTAGGGTAGGTGTAAGGTAGGTGTAGGGTAGGTAAAGGGTAGGTGTGGGGTAGGTGTAGGGTAAGTGTAGGGTAGGGTAGGTGTAGGGTGGGGTAAGTGTAGGGTAGGTGTACTAAACTTTACCCGTGCGAAGCCCGGGTGTGTCAACTAGTCTTTCATATAGCATAACTTAAGTTCCACGTTTCAGTTGGCGAGAAACAGGTTTGTGGGACGAACTAAACCAGCTGAAGAACGTGTTCTGTGAGAGGAGGAACGGTGGGGACCACGAGGAGACCATGGATGTGAGTACCGATTCTTTTGTCTATGCATCCAATAGATATTATAGATCGACCAGAATCTGATGGCAAAAGTAGAGATTATTTGTTGCTACCAGCACTGGGGTGAATGGATGAAAGAGTTGTAGCTTGCACTAGCAATTTTCAGAATAGGATGTTAACTACTTTTTTTTTATTGTGAATCTGTAAATTATTTGAAAAAGACAATTAACACCAAAAAAACAGATGAAACATCTACAAAATTGGCAAAGTTATAAGCGTTTTAAAATGATTTGCTAGACACGGACGGCACTACCTACTAGTGACGTAACACCACCTACGTCCGCTTCGCGCGACAAAGACGGAGCGATACTCCCTCCAAAAACTTTAAAAGCGTCTATGTTTTCCATTTTGTGATAAATTATTATTTTTGCTTTTACTTTTTTGTTGTGCCTATTCCTTCTTTGAAATAAAATAATTTATTTGTACTTTTTTAATAGTAGGACACTACCGTATTATACACAACTCGTACCTACTTCATTTGAAAAGTGACTAGTATGCATTACCATGCCAAAATCATCATTCAATTTTTTTTTTATGCATTGAGATTCTGGTTTACTCTTTTCATCAAAAAAGAAAAATATATATAATTGTACGTTTTTTTTTTTCACAATATTATTTTTTCTTAAAGATGCATGAGACGGATTTTAATGGTTCTATATGTTTTTTCTAGGATTTCTACCAGACCGTGGGCACAGAGAAAGGCGCTCTGTTATTCGCGGTGTACCGCGGCAAGGTGTCTGAAGGTATGGACTTCAAGGACCAGCAGGCAAGAGCCGTTATATGCGTGAGTTTAATTTAAGAATACATATTTTTACATCTTTATTAACAAAAAAACCTCTCGATAAGTTTTATTTAACTTAATGGGCAATCTAGATAAGTTTTGTTTAATTTATTTTGCAATCTGGATGAGTTCTGTTTAATTTATTTAGCAATTTGAATAAGTTCTGTTTAATTTATTTAGCAATTTAGATAAGTTCTGTTTAATTTATTGGATAAGTTCTGTTTTGTTTAGCAATCTGGATAGGTTCTGTTTAATTTATTTAGCAATTTGAATAAGTTCTGTTTAATTTATTTAGCAATTTAGATAAGTTCTGTTTAATTTATTGGATAAGTTCTGTTTTGTTTAGCAATCTGGATGGGTCTGTTTAATTTATTTGGCAATCTGGATAAGTATTGTTTAACTTATTTAGCTATAAATAAAAATATGTTCCATTTTTAATTTATATGAATCGTCTGCAAAATAATTTAAACGAAACCTATTTTTTTTGACCGACAATAAAAATTCAGCAAACATCTTATCTATTTGAACACTAGTCTTCCTGCGTGATGCATGAAATTCTTAAAGATATCTTCTATCTTCAGGTGGGTGTGCCATACCCGAACACATACGACACGGCGGTCAAAGCTAAGATGGAGTACAACAACAAATATGTTAAGGAGAGGAATCTACTCAATGGTAGCGAGTGGCTACGCGTGCAAGCGTATAGGTTAGTACATACAATGAAGGTTTATATTCCTCGACTTTTGAACGCCACCGACGTGTATAGACGTTAAACGAAAATTGGCTACTTTCTTCCTCTTGTATTTCTCATACAAAGGAGGTTGTTGGGGTACTTAGCGAGGTGTCGGTGTGTTTAATGTAAACGAAATGTTTATGTTTAGCACTATTTAATAGTTCTCACTCAAATGTTCTTAACTGTTAAAATGATACAAAAATGTTAATGGAATGTTTGATTGAATACACCCGGCTAACGCGTTAGACAAAAGTGCACTGAATACAATATATTCAAATGTTTAATTTAGTAATAAAATCAGGTCAGCGCGCTAAGCCGATATTGCAAGCTAAGGTGTCCGGTGGAAACACCGAACAGAGGTGTTTCATTTTGGGTCTGGTCTATTTTATTTTTTTATTCTATGATAGACTTGCGCTTGACCGCCATCTCACCTGATTTTAAGCGATGATGCGGTCTATGTACGCTACATAGAAAAATAGGAAAAAATAAGGGAATTTAATGCGTATATAATTGTTATACTATAGGCACCTATAGCTAACAATTACGCAAGGATTTTTGTTTTATTGGCTTGGCACCGACTGCAAAAAGTGTTGAATTTAATTAAAAAGGTATTTGTATGATAGTAATTAATGAATATGGTATTTATGTTATAATTTATAGGGTACCTACCTTTTTATTTTAGACTTTTTAGTGATTTAGGGATTTTTTTTGAAGTCGGTTTTTTTTTTTTTGTTAAAAAGTTTTTTATTTTTTTCTTTTAAGTGACTTCAGCCCTTTATAATCTTATAGGAGGGTCTATCTCAATTTAAAATTGATGTAGCGTTATAGTTTCTAAATTATTAATAGATTTTATTTTTTGTGAAAGTTTTCTGTTTTTCTATTTTGAATGACATAAACACACGCGATTACAGCAGTAGCCAGAATTCATTACCACTAACCGAACCTACACACTTTTTAATGTATGGATTAACATCCCCACATAGGCAAAGTGAATTAAATTTCATTTTGACGCTGACTGTACAATTTCATTACATTTTCTTTGCCTGATATCGCGATAAACATAAGCACATTGCAATTTGATTGCAACTGTTACAAATCCTTCCATAGAACACACCCTTACTGTAAGCCATTGAAGAGTTTCATTGCTCATCGTCATGTTCCACTACCACGTTAACTTTACCATAAAGACATCACGGTAAATCAAATATCCTAATACCCTCAGTAAATCACTGAGGGTATTGGGAACCCGAGTATCGTTTACGTGCTCCTGAGAATTGAAGAGTTCCGTTATTTTGTCATGGATCCCATCATCAGATCTTGACCAAATTTTGTGAGACTCCTTCTGAAGAACCCACTTCTTAATGAAAGAAAACAACATGTGTACATGGCTATAAAATTTGAGGAGTTCCCTCGATTTCCATGAGATCCCCTCACCAGATCCTGAATTATTGAAAATGGAACCCCCTCGACAGTATACCCTTTCAATCAAAAAAAATATTTTCAATATAGGTTCCCAATTGACGGAGTAATCGCTGAACATACATAAAAAAAAATATTCCGACATATTGAGAACCTCGTCCTTTTTTTGAAGTCGGTTAAAAAGAACATTCTTAAATAAAACATACAATGGGCGGTTTTATCGCTATCCGCGATTTCTTCTAGGCAACCATAATGTTAGTTGTTTTTGCAAATCTCTTCTATATTTAATAACATAAATAATGTTGTCCACTTGTCCAGAGCGTTGAACCAGGCGGCAGGTCGCTGTGTTCGTCACCGCGGCGACTGGGGCGCGGTACTGCTGGTGGACGCGCGGTACCAGCAGGAATACTTCACACAACACCTGTCCAAGTGGGTCCGGAACTTTGTGAGTAACAATATACATAACTAGCACGTGGCCCTAAGAGTGTAGCCAGGATTTTGTTCAGGGGGGGGCAGGCAAGGAAAACAATAATATACATAGGGGAAAAGTGTACGAGACAGGGACCGATTAATCGGGTTAAAAGGATACCGGTTAAATCTCTAACCCATATGTTTGGTTAATCTTAATGCAGGGTAACCGGTTAACCGTTTAATACGGTTACCGTTACCGGTTAATATTGCTGATTAACCCGAATGAAATAGAAAAAAAAAGGAACAAAAATGAACTTTTTGCGTGAACCGGTTATTATTAGGCTGATTAACCCAGAATACGGGTAACCTTTATGCAAGGTTTTTACCTAACCCAAAAAAAATAACCCGGGTTAACCCCTATACGGGTGACTTTTCGGTCCCTGGTACGAGATGATCCTCGTAAGGGAGAATAGCGCATAGTTTAAACGTTATAGGTACCGGGCGTGGTTATCTATACCTATTCACCTTAACGCAAAAGAATCAACTTATAAACGATTTTGTCTTTCTAAAATTATTTACTCTTCAGTGGCAAACACGTATGGCCTTGATCACTCGTACCGAAGAGATGGGCGAGACAGGAAAATACAACTAGGCCCAGAGAGTTGGGTAGACGAGTAGGTTAGATTAGTATTAATCGCTAAATGGCAATCATTTTCGTCACTAGTAAACACAAATAATATTAGAATCCACATACAATTCCAAAAACAATTACGACGGTATGGCCCACTGTCGCAGGTCCACTTTCATGGTGTTTTCCCGCATCCCACAGTTGGGCAACAACCACCATACTTACGAGAGCCTGGTGGACAACTCCAACGGCCTCGCAGCGTTCATGCAGAGAATGAAGATCGTGGAAGAGGAAGAAGGCTTGAAGAACACTTAGCTTAAGTAGTTTATTAAGACTGATGTATGTAATTGAATTAACCGTCTTAGACTGGCCACATACATCCGGAATTCAGAATCTGAATTCGAAATCATAGACACAATACAATGATTGCACCTGGAACCATAGACATGAAAAAAAACTGAAAGATATGAATAATTTGTTTATGATTCCAGCTGCAATCATTCACTTGTGGCGTGAAAATCTATGAATCATAGACAATACATGGTACATGGTTCTGAATTCCGGATTGTTAATAATTATGTTCGTTAAACACTGTGACATTTCAACTTCAATCACTGTTTTTCCAGGACAAACGTTGTTAGACCATGGTCAATCACCATTTTATAGCATCAAATAAAAAAAAACCATCGTTGGTATTTGGTGGTTACCTACCTAAGCGCGGGTGCATGTCATTGGCTAATGAAAATGATTTATTTGCATTTCGGTCCGCATTAGCCAGACGTCCTTATTAGTTCACGTTGACTTCTCTCATCTCTTTTGAATGCCGTATCGTTAATGTTTAAGCAACATCTGACTTTTGAGAACGCCTAATTTAGTTTATTTTTAATAACATTATTTTAATGAGATTTTAATGTCGCAGTGTATATTATTGATACTCAAGTATCCCAGTTACCCCAAGGGAAATAATTAAGTTTATATATTGTAAGAAATTGTTTTGTAAGTGATTTGAAGTATTTTTGGCTTGTATGTGCGGCACGGCCGCCGTTTTTCCGCCAGCATAGTGTACAGCTTATGACGTGTTACCCAGGCGCGGTGGGGGGGGGTCATACCGCAGCTGAAGGCTTTAGGGGGGGTCATACCGATTAATGCCGACGTGCTATACCGTGAATTACCGTGTTTGGCGCATTTTTGTACGATTTTGGGGGGGGTCATGTCCCCCGTGACCCCCCCCCCCTGGGACCGCGCCTGGTGTTACCACCATTGTTTCGGTGTGCGACAGAGATAGAGCAATACAAAGCGAATATCACCATCTCTTCTTTTCTCAAACCGAAACAAATGACGTTAAAATTAGTACGGCCATAAGAAAATGAGTCGTTGAACGACTTTGGTCGAATTCACGCCGCGAATGTATACCCACTGCTGTTACTATGGATATATTATTACATAGATCGGCAATGTGAATAAGAATGACGATAAGACTGACGCGTTAGAGCGAGATAGATTCACAGGAGTAGTTTGAAATGGCTTGTTTAACTGACCACCAGATATAGTAAAAAGGACGTCGGCAGTTTTGGGCTTGATATGGTACAGTAATAAAAGCTTAACCAAAAATAAAAATATATTTTAATTGTTCTTTGCCTAATTTATCTTAGAGATTAAGAATTGGAATCAAAAATCGAAATAAATAAGAAATAAAATGATTATGCCGTTGACATTTTGAAAAAACCAATAAAACAAAAACGGGTGCATGCTGGCTGGCGCGCGCCTCCACAGAATATCATGTCGACAGCAACTAAAACCTTTGAATTGAAAACTCATTAGTCGGGCTGTACTTCATTGGATCATTCACACCATACTTAACCTCACTGTCACAAATACGAAGATTTCTCTTTAATCCAATTACGTACAAAAACAAATAAAAAATGAATTTAAATACTGTTGAAATACTCGATCACACCAAACTAATTTAATATCTGTACCGAGATACACAATCTGAAGCCCAGCGTTCTATGGGCGTCTGCCAGTGTCCTTTACGTACATAAAATACTTTATATTGTCGAAAATAGTAAATGATCACGAAAATTTATACATCATTTTAATTTAGAATGTTATTCGAATATTTCATATCTCGTTTCTATATTTGTGTAAATGACTCTAAATAAATAATTGATTTGTTTGTTTGGGTTTGTTTATTTAATTAAGTGTACATATCGGCTGCCTGCCGTGCTAACATGCGCGCCGCGACAAAATTTTGTCGACGCTTTTATTGTGCATTTGTCTCGTATTTGCACGAGAAAGAGCGAGACAAAACGGTCGACAAAATTTTGTCGCGGCGCGCATGTTAGCCCGGTTGGTCGTTTCGTTTCTGGCACTCACTCTCAGATTTGGATGCAATTTAGTTGTGACTGTTGCAAGGTTATAGATGGACAAAACACCCCGGGTGTTTTGGTAAACACCCGATAAACACCCAATAAACACCCGTAAACACCCAAAATTTGGGTGTTTATCGGGTGTTTTGCCCAACTATATGCGAGGTAAATTGAATCCCAGAATTAGGACACATCGACATCTTATATACCGCGCGGGAGAAAATCGTTAGTTATTCACATGTAGGTACACTATGAAGAAATAATTAAATTGAATAATATGAGCGACTTTAATGTGGAACTTTAGATATTTGACAATGACAAAAAATAGAATGACATTTATTAGAAATGGCGGTACTAGAAAATACTTTTAAACGTTCTAAGAAAAAAGGACGAACAGAAAACTCGACGTGTTCGAGAATACCAGGCGTGCAGAAGACGGACATTCCGTCATTCCGCCGTAAGACAAAGTGGTATTTTACCTCGTAATTCCCTTAAAATGGTATTGGTCGGCGCCCGATGATACTAGGCGTGCAGAAATCACAGATGGTTAGATTCAATCATTATCCCACAGATTTGTGGGTAGTACAAGAATTGAATTTAACTATCTGTCATCTGTCACTCCAACAAGTAATGCGTGTATGCAATAACGCTACTATTGTTATCTTGCTTTCACATCAGTAGTAGCGAGCGCGGTCGAGCAGGACAGAAGTATATTCCTACGTGCGCTTCGCTGTTTGCGTGACGCGTATTGCTGTCTCACTCAGACTTCATGATGTACTCTTCGCTCCAGCGAACAGTGATTCACTCCTCGTATTTTATGCACTCCTAATAAGTGTGATACTTTCAGGCAGCGATTTCTCAAGGATTTGAATCCGAATGCAGAACCTTCTTCTTTTTGGAAGTCGGTTAAAAATACAACAGTCCTTTTAAGTTTGGGTTTAATTTTATAGAATTTGCGCATTTTAAATCTATTACAGAAGTATGTATAAATATAAATTGGATAATAAATAAATAAAAAGAAATATGTATTCCCATTCAAATATACAACACCAACACACTGTTATGCTGTCCTAGTACCTTTTCGCGCGGATCAAGCAAGCCCTCGCGCAAGGCCCGGTCCTTACTTGGATTAAAACGTGCAGTTCAGTTATGTTGTCCTAGTACATATTCGCGCGGATCGAGCTTGCAATGCCTTTTTTTCTCAGAAGCCTTCCGCGCTCAGAAAACTACTTCCGGGCTTCAACAACAAAGTTTCAAGTCAATCGGAAGAACGATGTGCGAAGGCATAAATAACGAACAAACAAACAAATATGAATTTTGATTTATTAGATTTTGCAAACGTTCAAAATTTTCTTTTACGATACGCAACGTCATTATTCGTGCTAGGGATCTAGGCATAACAATGTGCTAGGCCCTTTGATTGCGCCTAGATTTAGCAGATTTTATTACAAATCACATTTATTTTGCAAATAATTTTAAATCAGTGCTCATCCAAGCAAAGATTCACATAATTTCATCGTTTTAATGTTGATTGTTGTTACCGTTGCCGATCTATGTTTATTACATGGGTATGTATGGTATGGTATGCAATGTATGGTAAGGTAAAATTCGCGCTATGAGTGTGATCTCACAAGCGCAAAGTCACTAAGTTTTTTGTATAACAACGAGGTATCGTTGTTCGAATCCGCGTCTCGGTTTTAGTTCTAAATTAAACCAAAAACGGTGCCTTTATTTTTAGTTAATTGTTATATAATCATGATGTCGTATATGTATGTTCTAAATAAAAAACGTATTTTTTTTATTTAAGCGTTTTATTTTTACATTTAATTTTAATATCACAGTTTGTGCTCGCTGGAAGCTCTTTTTGAGGTGGTGGTGGAGGCAGCTCCGGTTTACGAAGGCTGAAATAAAGGAATTATCGCATAGAATTTTCTTTTTCTAGGCATATAGAGGCACTATAGTGCGTTTCACATAAGAATTCTTTCGACGCTATGTTGGCTCCCCTAAATGTCAATATGTTACAACGTTTTTAACGGTGTTGGAAGTTTTCTTTCAGCACCAATTCTCTTTCACCGCTTTTTAGTGTCCCAGGCATTACTTTAACACTTAAATCTTAGTAAGACCTTAAGATCTAAACAAAGTTTTTTGTATTTGTGTTCATTTTTCATGGATGTAAGTGATTTTTAATGTACGTATTGCTTTAATAACGACATTAACTCACTTAAATTCATGAAAAATTAACATAAAACCCGCTGAAACCAAAAAATCGCGTCGGGCTTGCCACTGCGTCACTTGATGTATTGATGCGGTTCTAGAAGCTAATATGAAGACTACTTACAACTTGGTGCAGTCCACGGCCCGCTCGTGCCGCTTGAGATGGCTGGGGTGCGGGAACGCTCGCTTGCAGATATCGCACGAGTATGGACGCTCGCCCGTGTGGTACCTGGAATGATAAATTATTTATTTATTAATTATAACGGTATGACACCAATCACAATAATTATTAAGATGAATAATACTACACACTTAGACATAATCTAGATAGCTTCCGCCCGCGGCTATGTCCGCGTTTTTCGAGGTAAAGATACTCTGATGTATAAGCTATATTACTGCAAAGTTGCATCAAAATCCGTTCAGTAGTTTTTGCGTGAAAGAGTAACAAACATCCATCCATTTTCAGAACCTTTCGCATTGATAATATTAGTAGATCATCAAACACGTACACGTGTGTTTGTCACTGAACTTCTCCTAAACGACTGGACCGATTATGATGAATTTTTTTGTGTGTATTTTAGTGACTCTCTGGATGGTTTACAATTACAATTGCGACTCGATAGGTGGCGCTGCGATCGGGTTCTAAAAATATTGCTAAACTCGCTAATAGCAAACAAGCCAACATCCGGACAGGACGTCTGTCAGATCCGCTAGTTCCACAGAAAATTCTATGTAGCAGCCTGGATTTGTGCCCATTTAATAACAATAGGCTCGCCCCTTTAGCAAATAGCCATTACCAAATACTCCGATTATAGTTAGAAACAGCGATTTCATCATAAAACTTTAATATCTACATTTTATAAAAAAAAACATTATTACTAGACATGTAAATACCTCTTATGCACGGCGAGATCTGACTTCTTATAGAAACTCTTGCGACAATCCTTGTAGTCACATATATGCGGCTTCAGGCCGTCGTGGTCGCGGTCCAAATGCTCTCTTAACTGGAACAAAATGCACTATATTACAATATGCTCAATCTAAGTTGATCGCCCTGATACCAGGCTGTCAAGAAGTTACAAGTAGGGATGCATCCGATACTGATTTTGACTTTTCCGATTTATCGATATCGGCCATATTTATTTGCCGACACATTTCAAACAATTTCAAAAGAGTTATATCGCATCCGAAATATTATTTTCTGCTGCAAATCTTAAGAATGGTTTGTTTCCTAAATAAAAAGCTTTATGATTGTTAATTTTGATTATTTTAATCTTTAGTCCTTTCGTATCGGTATCGGTATCGCCTATTCATATTTATAAATATCGATATCGATATCATATCGACCAAAATGTGTATCGATGCTTCGTTGCTTCCCTAGTCACAAGTAAGTAGCTTTTCTGTTAGCATTCACACCAAACTATAAGTACAAAATGTATGGCAGTGACATTAGTGAGGTCACGTGACTTTTCCGCACTGTGTGCGAGTAAAGACAGCAATAACGTGCGAGTGAGAGGGAATGATTAGTGCCGCCATTTTAGATTCGCTTATTTACTGGCGCGGGTTATAATGTCACTGCCATACATTTTATACTTATCGTTAGCGTAAACGCCAGCAGAAAAGTTACTTGTCTAAGGCCCTTGTACCTTTACGCTTTAATGAATCCTACTAATATTATAAATGCGAAAGTTTGTGTGTGTGTGTGTGTGTGTGTGTGTGTGTGTGTGTGTGTGTGTGTGTGTGTGTGTGTGTTTGTGTGTATGTTTGTTACTTCTTCACGCTGAAACGGCTGGACGGATTTGGATGAAATTTGGCACACAGATAGATTATAGTCTGGAATAACACATAGGCTACCTTTTATCCTGGAAAACGCGGGCGAAGCCGCGGGCGGATGCTAGTGTAAGTATAAACTCACCATCCAAGCAAATCTAAAGCTCCGTTCACAGATATTACAGCAGTGTTCCGTTAGGACGCACGGCGTGTGTTTGTTGCGAGTATGCTTGTTCAGTGTTGATCGGTAGCTGAAGCGCTCCCCGCAAATGTTACATTTGTTCCGGCGGAGAGACGGCTCGTGGGTAGCTGTAAATAATAAAACTCAAGTCAGCCTCTCTATTCTCTACCGACACGCCGCCTGATATCACCGCGGGGACAGCCTATTTGCGAACGTTCGAGAGAGAATTTGACGGTGAGATTCTCCTGACAAAGAAATACGGTAGTGGCCTACTATTAAAAAAGTACAAATAAATTATTTTATTTCAAAGAAGGAATAGGCACAACAAAAAATTAAAAGCAAAAATAATATTTTATCACAAAATGGAAAACATAGACGCTTTTAAAGTTTTTGGAGGGAGTATCGCTCCGTCTTTGTCGCGCGAAGCGGACGTAGGTGGTGTTACGTCACTAGTAGGTAGTGCCGTCCGTCTCTAGCAAGTCATTTTAAATCGCTTATAACTTCGCCAATTTTGTAGATGTTTCATCGGTTTTTTTTGGTGTTAATTGTCTTTTTTCAAATAGTTCACAGATTCACAATAAAAAAAAAGTTGTTAACATCCCTACGGTGATATCACGTGGCGTGTTGGTACAGAATGGGCAGGCAGCTGGTATATTACTATTACGTGTTATGCCCATTATTTGAAGATACTAGATAAGCTATAATCTGTTTCTACGGCAAGCGGACAGACGGACAATGACCTTGAGCGTACTGTAGGGATTTTGCCATTAACCGAGTTCTATAGTTATTCAATATTTATGCGATTTCAAAAATAACTGACACGAACGGGATTTGAATCCGCGACCTCTGCCGCACCGTGCGTCGCTCTAACCAACTGAGCGACCGTGTCCCACTCGCATCAGTTAAAGAAGATGGAGAAAGAGTGCAGAAAGCAATTTTTTTTTTCGCAAATGGCCGTATTTCTACTAGGTACTAGTATTTGATTTCCCATGCTAAATAAACATACTCAAGTCAAGATTAATAAATGAGATAAAACATCAATTCCTTACCTATATGAGATCTAAAGTTATCCTTCTTATTGAACACCTTATTACACATACTACAGACATACAAAACTCTCTTCTTTGGCTTAATCTTCACTGATTTCTTCTGCTTAGCCGAAGCCATCACATTCACTGGCAGTTCACTCTGACTGGTCTCTGGGTCTTCAACCTTCACAAGTATAGGTTTGTGTGGAACCCTAGGCTCTTCCATTTCCTCAATTCTAGGCTCTACCTTATCAGGTTCTTCAGTCTTTATCACACTAAGCGGCTCTTGTTTTATTTCAGGATTACTTTGTTCCTTAGTCTTATCATTAACTAACTCTACTCCTATATTTAACATGTCAGATAACTGTTCAGCATCAATTTCACTATTTAAACTTATTATAAACGTATCATCGTCCTCAGTAGAAATGTATTGGACACTATTTTCACCGATAAGCTGGTTTAAATTAGCAGCTAAATTTGTACTAGCTTCTAAATCAACGTCGCTCTCAAATATAGTAGCGCATTCGTTCACAGATACATGGTTGCCTAATTCATTAATTTTTTCGGGAACATTTAAAATTTCTGGTGGGTTTAGTAATTCATCAGGTAAATACTCAGCTTTGACGTGAAATAATGCGTTCATAATCTCTTGGTCCATACTTTTGCCTCCATCAGTGAAATCGAAGAGTATTTCAGCGTTTTTATCTGTTCCATAATCCATGTCATTGGTGTTTGTATTGAACATGTGGCTCGGTTGAATGCTATCAAAATCTATGTCATTATAAAACAATTCTCCATCTAGAATGTGTAGTTGATTCATTTCCTTTAATAGTTCTATTTGCATCAAGTTTTCTGGGTTATTGTCGATGTCATTTGGGTTGTATACGTTTAATATTTCGTTCTGAGTCGACATGGTCATGTAGTCGTCCTCAGCGGATAGAATGTCGTCGACTATGTTGTCTACGATTCGGTTTGTGTCGTTGAGGTGACTTTTATCTTCTTTGTCTGGTTCGGGAGGTTTCGGGGTGGTGTTGGTGTGTTGCCTGGTAGAATATGGAGAAAGTGATATGAAAATTGTCTGAGATATACCTACGTAATATAAAGTAGCTAAAGTATCGAACTGGTAAACGCAAGGTCCTAAGCTCGTTCGCACTTCAATAAGTTTTTTTTTTTTTTATATATTTGAAAACGTATATTTATGGGCTTTTCGCCGAATGACGGTATAATTGATATAATGACACTCGACGAGCGCGGGCGCGGGCCCTAACCAACCCTTGCTCGAGCCAGCCCGCGCTGAGCCTGTAGATTTAAATATGTCCCTAAATCATATTAATCCGATCCAGCTAGTAGCCCCTCCCTCTAGTTGTCCTCCCCCCAGCGACGCCCTAAGCCGAGGTCCGTACCCCAGTAGGGGGTGCCCTTAGCGTGTGGTCGCTTAGTTTGTAGTTTTTATTTAGTTTTAAGCCTGGCTGGAGGCATTTGTAAGTCCTCACCAGATGACCGGTTAAGCAGTGACGGCTGTTAGAAGCCAACTGCGAGAGGCCTTCAAAAAAAAAAAAAAAAAAAAGTGGGCGCGGGCATTCTAGCCTAGACAGCCATACTGTACGGACGTGTGTTGGCTATAAGATTTACTGTTTAATATTGTAGTGCAAAAAATATTTAAAGTATTGTGACCGGAGTTTAACTACACAATAAAATAAAGTATTAAGAAGTATAATAGGCTATGCTTACCTAACGCAGTGCTCCAGTAGAGCACTCTTGTACTGGAAGCTCACGCCGCACACTCGGCAGTGGTTCTTGCGAGTGGTCTTGTCCACCGGCTCGCTCGCGGGCTTGTTCAGAGCGCAGACCTGAGCGTGGCGCTTCATTGAAGCAAGCTGAGGGAGAGTTAACTGTGTAATATTTGTTGTGTCTTCACATGATGTTATTAAGATTAAATCATTGGATAGTAAATAAAAGGGAAAGAACAAACAAGAAAAAATAAATAAAATAACCGATAAACCTGACTGCGTAATGTTTAAATAGTAGCTGTGCTCCGCAGTTTCACTCCCGTTGCTTGGCTCCTAAGGGTTGTAGCGTCATGTTATATAGCCAATACAATCTCATCAATTAGTTTCGCTCGGGGTCCATTTTAAGAAATGAAATGACCATCACGGTCGGCACAACATTTTATAGAAAAAAATATTATTTATTTAACAAATGTAATTACGGAAATATAAAGGTATATTTTTATATATCAATGAGAAAAATTACATTTATGTACTCTGCAGTGCAAGTTGCTGTGTCCTCGCGGTCCGCACAAAATGGGTCGGCGGTCCGGATGCGGACCGCGGTCCGCCATTTGGCGACCCCTGGCCTGTACTATTCCTCATAAATCTGGCTATCATATGCAAAAATTTATTTTTCGATCGATAGTTCCAGACATTAGCGCATTCAAACAAACAAAAAAACTTTTCAGCTTTATAATATTAGTATAGATAACCTGTGTTTAAGCTGTAACTGTAAAGTTTCATCAAAATCCATTCAGTAGTTTTAGCGTGAAAGAGTAACAAACATCCATCCAAACAAACTTTCGCGTTTATATTAAGAAGAAATAGGATAAACCATAAATTCTTATCGTTAATTTAATATATTTTCAAAAATTGATGGGTTTGACACCAACCCATGAGCTGATAACAATGTCATACCTGTTGGAACCTGTTCCCGCATCCCGGACAGCAGTAGGGCTTCTCTCCGTTGTGACGCAGCATGTGTCGCTTCAGGTTGGACTTGTCTTTGAAACGCATTTCACATTCAGGGCATGCATGCTTCTTTACATCTGTTGGTGGTAAAAAGTCTTTTACCTAATCATTGAAATGATCAAATGGAACACTTTAATTATTCGGATTAGCGGAAAATTTGTCTAAAACAATTTGACTAAAACAATTTAGTCTAGTCTAGTAACAACTCATACTCTAAACATCTTTAAGATGTACTGTATAGTGTAAATTACTTACCGCTATGCATGTCTTTATGTTTCTTTAAGTCTGAAGGCTTAGTGAAAGACTTCTCGCATTGATCACACTTGTGAGGTCTGTAAATTGAAAAGATCATTTGTTTTTTCGTTTGTATGGCATCTTTACCACCTATGGATGTACCTATTAAAATATTTTGAGTATGAAGGGTAGGACCCTATGTTTAAATGTATGACAAAATAGAAACAAATGTATCTCATACTTGGAATCCAGATGCTTGGCGAACAGGTGCTGCTGGAGTTTCCACAGAGCCTCAAAGGCCATGCTGCACTGTAGACACTTCCACTCCCGCTCCAGCGGCTTGTGAGTCAGCCCGTGTTTCATCAGCTGCTGCTTAGTGGAAAACTTCTGGTCAGGACATTTGTCTGAAATATTGTTTCATTATTGTTTAGTCCAGGCACAGGCTGAGATGTAAAATGACCAAAGAGGTTTTAATTGATTAGTGAGATGCAGTAATATGGAAATAACAGTTATCTTATACAAAGAAAACACAATACATGACACATACTTCTTGATTATACCTCTCAAGCATTGATTGACTCTTGGAAAGTAAACAACATAAATTAATTGTCTCATTACTTGAGCAACATTAATGAAGAAGCTATTGAAGGAATATAAAGCGTAATAAAACAAATGTTGGTGAGAAGAGATACACATGATCTATTTCAAGGCTTAAAAATCCTAAATACAATAGTCCTAGATAAACAAAGGATCACTCACCACAAACCCAAAGGTTATCCTTGGAATGGACCCTCAAATGTCCATAATACTTCTTAGCATTGTCAAACTGCTTCTTACAGATCTCACAGTGCAGTGTAGTAGGCCCATTCAAGTCGGGCTCCTCCAACGGCTCGTCCCCTGATAAAAACTGGGCCAACACATCGTCGGGGCCCAACAAAGCACCATGGGACGGTAGAGTCGCATGCAGCTCGTCGTACGCACATTCTTGCGGCTTGATCTTGGAGAAAAAGTCTGAAGTCTCCGAATCCACGAACTAAAATATGGAAAATAACACGAATTTGTTATTCGTAGCTACGAACTTTTATGAACAGCTGTTTTAATGTCAATGTAAATAGATGAACTTACTGGAAGACTAAAAAATGGTAAATTCGAATCCATTTTCAATATGCATGTGAATTAAGAAATAAACTAGTTAATAATAAACAAAAAGATTGCTAAATATACGAATAAACACACTTTCCATTTGCCATGACTGCCTACCATTAATTTTTTTTAATCTCTCATTTTCTCTATGGCTGTCTGGCTGTCATTGTCAAGTCATACAAAAACATACGGGACTAGTGATGAGCCGCTACCTCATTTGAGGTCCTCGACGTCCTCGTGATCGCAAATTGTAAGAGTTAAACATACCATGCATCGTGTGCAGACTTTCATCTACTACGCTGAAATGTTTAAGTTATTTTTTATTTTTCCGGATACTATACTCTAATTGAAATTGAACTCGTTCACGTCCTCATTAAAACTGACATAAAGCCGCGTCTCCTGCGACGTGTTTTCGTGTTCAATGGAACGACGAACATGTTTTACGTCACGTGGTCGAGTGCTTTTGCCATACAAAACGCGTAGGCCACGCCCATTTTTGTTCATTAAAAGTGTTCGTCATTCAATTGAACACGCGCAGGAGACGCGGCTTAAGAAACCGTGTCGATCAAGTGTCGATAGTGAGTGAGCAGTGAGCGAAAGAACCATTGAAAGAACCGACGAATAAAATTAATCAGTGGTTATGTCGTAAGGGGGGTATTTAGTCGATTTTTCACTACGTAGGTCCCTGAATGTGCGCCGGATCATAATAATTGTTTTTCTATTGAAGTCGTGAAATTGTCTATGGTCCACTGTCAGTGTCAGTTCGATTTCTAAAGTTTCGAAATGTCAAATGGCAATCAATCAATTCAAATAGCTGATTGCAGCTTGCAGCTGGTCAGCTGATTTTGAAAGTTTTGAAATATTAATAACAAAAATTTTAAAAAAATAGAACGGTATGTTTTTAAAAAAATGTGTAAACAATAGCTTTCAGTACAATTTGGAAAATCAACCATTAGGTACTTACTCTAACTCCAACCGTGCAATGTTTTGGCATTCCAATTTTGTTATTTAGAATGTGGTTTTGTTTGGAGTTTTGGACCCATTTTGTACCTTTATATTTTTTGCCAAAAATATTATTGTATCTTGTAAGTTGTACCCCATGCTTGTACCTATAGAATTATAGATAGACTCGTAAAAATATTTATTACTCAGAGACTTGACATACAATACCATTGGAAATAGTTTATCACTGTTAAGAAAATTATCACTCATTTTAAACTCATAACTGTTTTAAAAAATAGTTTATAGAACATAATCTTAGTTACATCATTACATGCATCATTCGGAAAAAATTGGAAACATGATAATTTAGTAGGTAAGTTCATTCATTTTTGAACTCAACTTATAGTAATCTCATTACTCCTGCCTACCGCTGGTATAGTATCTAGTTATGTAGAAACCGCAGGGCACAGCTGTAAAATAAAATAATTTGTGTTGTCTTCAGGTATCGGAGGACTTGCAATATCATATTGCACTACACCGCTTGATAAAACCCATAACTTAGGACCAGTGCTGTATTAAGCCCACCTGGGGCCTGTAGCAAATTTTTATGTGGTCTTTTTTTTAAATTCTGACTTAGCTATATTCTGTCCAAGTGCAGGGTCTCCAGAGGAATAAGGCCTGTAGCATTTGCTACTCCTGCTATATGGCTAATCTGGCACTGCTTGGGACTGATTAGCTTAAGCCTATTTTTACCCCACTGTTTGTAATAAGTACCTAACACTTATTTTTTTATGTTTATTTTTAGGTTGTCCACCTACGAAATATGTGCATCCTATTCATGTATAATGGCACCCATGACGCTAAGAGCGACTACAGTTTGATACTGGTCTCTAACAGGGATGAGTATTATGACCGGCCTACTCAAAACATGGCACCATGGAGTGAAGACCCTAGTGTTTTTGGAGGTGTTACGCATTTTATAACGTCATAAAATCATCTTGGATACTATATCATCATCATATTCACACTCCTCATGTAGGTACTAAATAAGATCCAGTATTTTTCCCATTTTTCTACAGTGTGTATGGGTAAACAACTCATACAAACTATTTGGGAGTGTAGTTACTCATGAAAATGAACAACTTTTGTTATGAGACAACTCTGATAAATTAAAAAAATATTTATCAGATGTTCCATACAATTTGGTTGTGCGTGTTAGTATTGCACTTTATATGGAACAACAGATTTTTTTTGTTAATATTTTAGAGTTGGTCTCATAATAAAAGTTGTTCAATTTCATAAGTTTTAGGACATCAATACGATATCACTTTGCAGATTTTGCATGCACTTATTGTGGTATGATTTGATTATTCCTTAGGTATATTTTAATTTATCATGGTACTCTGACGTCATCTTATAACAAATATTTCTGTTCGAAGGTCGTGATTTAGAAGTCACTGAATCGGGGACTTGGTTGGCCGTGTCTCCGCTTCGTAAGAAACTCGGAGTTCTGTTAAACTTGCCTGGCACTAACAACTCTAAAGCAAGGAGTAAGTTACATTTTCAAAAGTACGGTATTCAATTTTGAGTTTATTTCGTCTTAAGAATTCCTACTTTCAAAGATAGAGTATAAAAGGTTGATTAATTGGCGAGCAAGGCCGCTGGTACGTCAACGAGCCGTGAGCGAAGGTATAAGCCGCCAATTGA
Organism: Thalpophila matura; assembly: GCA_948465475.1. Lineage (NCBI taxonomy): Eukaryota > Metazoa > Arthropoda > Insecta > Lepidoptera > Noctuidae > Thalpophila > Thalpophila matura. The sequence continues at coordinate 4,128,106 of OX419196.1, forward strand.
GCACCTAAAAGACCTCGGTCTTTAAAACCAGAGATTTGGCTAGCTGGCTTGTTGTACATGCTTGAAATCCTGAGACCGTGGTATAAAATCGATCGAAACTGACTGTTCGGCACACTGATGAGAGTCGGCGAGCCAATAAGACGACGAGTACTAACATTGGCTCGCTAGCTCACCCACTTCAAGTGCAATCTGTTTTTAAAATTGGTAGGTAACAGGTGAATGGTGATGTGTCGATCTTTGCGATGGTAACCGGCGAACTACGTAGGGAGTACCAGGGTACCGCACCCTGGTACCCCCCAGATACACCCCTGGTATAAGGTGGTATAGGCAGGGATCTTGATCACAGATCGCGCATGTACATTTTTAGCCCAATAGACAATAGAAAGTTGACAATACGTAATAGAGAATAGCCCAACAGACGACAAGCATCGACTGACGAACCAATCGCGGGCAGCCTCGGCGCCCCCCCGTCTTCTTCATTCCGCCAAAGTGACCGAAAAACCAGCTAATGCGCAGGTGACGTTTGTGAACATAACTGATGCCGCCATAACCTACTACTAGTAGGTTGTGTAAATGAAGTTAAAAATGTCCAATTGTTTTATAGGTAGAGGCAAAATAGTGGCAGACTTCGTGAAGAGCGAGAAACCTGTTAAAGCGTATATTGAACAAATCAAAAATTACACAAAGGACTGCAATGATTTTGTTTTCGTATCGGTAGTGTTCAGGTACGTTACTTGGCAATTCGCAAAAAAAAATTAAATGACCAGCAGCCAGTTACCTACTAGGGGCTTACCCTTACCTCTCTGTTATCAGGCGCGCATTCAGGGGGAGGACAATTTTGAAATCATACACAAATTGACCCCCCTCACCCCAACGAAATCCTGTATCCGCACTTGACTGTAATTTCCGTAAATTGGGTTCCTGAAGCGAAAAATTACGCCATGGATTGAAAAGAATCTTGACTGTTAATGTTCTGAATATATTGATCATTTCAGGAACGCTGGCCCAACAATATCCACATATAGCAACGCGAATGACGAGCTGACTACACACAAGGAATCTTACGTCGGGTTCGGGAACAGCCTCCCAGAAAAACCGCTGAAGAAAGTGGAGGCCGGCAGAAATAAACTGAAGGAAATCGTTAGTACTTTCAACAAAGTATGCATGCAACAAGAACTTGTGGATAAACTGATTGTACTCCTCAAATGTGATGAGAGGTATGTTTATGACACGTAGATGTCAAAAGAGTCTTAGTAGGTAGTCATTGATTTGCAATATCAATATAATAAGAATTGTAAGGCAAAAGGGTCAAGTCGGGTCAAAAGCCGTGTCTAAAAAACAGTCGGGATGGGGTACTGAGTTGTTGTAACCATGTCCAAATTTTTTTTTTTTTAGATTTTTGTCTGTGCGCGCCTCACGCAAAAAGTACGGATTTTAGTGGTTTTCACAGTTCTATAGCTTGGCGTCCAACTTACAATCCGAGCCACATTTCATCTAACTCTGGTGGTGGAGTCTTGGGCAAAAGCTTGTTTTATATGTTCCCTACTTATGATATCATTTTTCAGCCATCTACCAGATTACCAGTTAGAAACTAAACGGCCAACCTTGTATAAAGAACTGAGTTCTATATTCGTGTGCATACCCAAAGGGAGATATGGAACCAGGTATGTTATTGGAACTGCTGTTTTTTGAAGTGTAGCAGATCAAGTCGTATATATTATTATTTGGTTTATCAATTCAAGTAGATAAACGAGATAAACTTACTCCTTTTTTTACAGAACCCACACCATAGTGCTGGTAACTAAAACTGGACATATGAACTTAATAGAGATCACACAGGAGTCACCGATCGATCCGCTTAGCCCTAAATGGATTAGAACTGAATATCAATTTGATATGGAACTGACAAGATAGAAGAGAACTATGTATTTGAGATGAATATTGAAAATTAAAAAATAAATAATTATATTTGAAGGTTTTATTAATTAATTATTTTGAAAGAACATTATTTTATAAAGTCCCAAAGAAAGATAAATGTTACAATGCAAACTTTCTATCATATGCATAAAAGGAACTTTTAAGCCCTGCCTCTGATCTACAGAGTTAAGTCCTAATACTTCCTTGCAGGCACTGGTTTATTTAAAATATCTTTATCTTTGCTATATAAATATCTTTCGATTTTAACAAACTTGGGCACAGTGAAAGGAGCCTCCTGCTCCAAGGCACAGGCTAAAAGCTTTGGTACATTCAACAGAGTACCCGAAACAAGATGAGGGAATTTATGCTCTTTATTCTCAACATACGTAAACATCAACCGTTTACTGATGAAGTCTCCACTCAAAGATACACCGGCAACTTCTACATAATCCTGTAAAGATGTTGAATACATCTCAACAGAGAGCCTCAATGATTCCCACATAGCTAACTTGTCAGCGGACACTAAACTTAAACGAAAATGGTATCCAAGATCACCATATGCAAGTTTCATTATCTCAGTTAGTTCTTCAAGCAATTTATCTTGGTCTTGCTCAGTTTTTGTGACTCCAAACATTTCTACAACAGATGATTGGCTGACATTGAATAGACTGGTCTGTTCAGATGATGCAGGTACGTATTGTCTGCCCATTGTGAAGTATTTCAGAGGTAAGGCTTTGGCATACAACACATTCTTAGCATGATATGCAAGATAGGAGCATAAAGAGCCTCCACCGGTAAGGTGTAAACGGCTGTCAATGTTGACTTTAGAATCCTCATTATGATGTAGGATAAAGCTTGTAGTAGGATTAGTGTGATCTTTTCCAGAACCTTCAAGAATTAAACTTTTGACAAAATCTGGGTTTGAGAACTGTATGAAGCTTTTATCTTTCAATATCTTACTGAAGTAAAATTTTGCTCCAAGTTCAAATAATGCACCATTACCTAACAGATAGTAATTTTCATTGTTTTTGAAGTCTATGATATTTTGTAGTCTGCCTACTTTGAGATGGTTTAGATTTTTCTTAGGTTGTGAAAGTTGTGTGTATAGAATTTTATTTTTACCGTCTGGTGTCCTAGAATGTAAACTGTTGGGCAGTTTTAAGACTTCCACCATAGCAGCTTCTTCTGCTGACCATAGAGGAACTTTTAATTTCTTTATATTTTCTTTGATGAGATCACTTTGCATTTTAAGTTTTTTTGTAGCATCACTGTCTGGTTCATTTTTGATCAGCTTTCCCAATTCTCTTGATATTTCTTCCTTTTTCTTAGTATACTCAGCTTTTTTTGCATTGAGGTCTTCATACACATGCCACAGGTTTTCTACCTTGGCCAAGTCAATATCAGCTTTCCTTCTTTGCAGAACTTTTTGTAAAACATCTTTTTGCTGTATTTTTTCAGGGAAATCAATATGTGGAGTAATGTAGACAAAGTTTTCAGTTGCTTTCGCACCATTTATGAATAGAGCAGAGTATCTTGTTGGCAGGATTTTACAATCCCTTAACTTGAATATGTTAGTAAAACGTTTACATATCATTTTCGTCAACTTTCTTCTTTTTACTTGGACTAATGTCGTCAATTATTGTATCACCATCTGCATCTGATTTCTCAGTGTTCTGTGAGATTATTTTTCTTTTACTGGGCTGTTTAAAATTGCCGTGGCCTGCCGCGCGTTCCGACTCCTCGATGCTGTACGGCTCTAATTCCAGTGCCTTCAACCTTCGCTTGTGGACTTTTGTTCTGAAGTGCTCATTTAGTGATTGTTCATTGATAAAATATCTAGCACAGTGTAAACAATAGTGCTGCGCTGCGCCAGGCAGGTCTAAGTCCACACTTTGGTTCAATAACTTTTCGGCGTTTTCTGAAAATATTAATTTATTGGTTCTAAACACAGATTCTCACAGGCAAATCATAAACTTACTATATAAATCACCACTGTTTACAATTTAATGCATGTTCTGCGAAGATTTTGTTATCGTATGTGATACGAGAAGATCTTTTCATTACATAAAATCAATAATTTAAATGTTTTTAATGCTAAGCGACTTCAAACCCTACCTGCCCTACACAAAATGTTAACCTCAAAATCTGACAAACCATGTGACGGTTCCTTTTCGTAAACAAAACGTACCTTCTTTTATATCTACGTCAATTTGATCAAGATCCTTCTTCCTATTTCTCACTCTCCACCTTTTCTTCAAATGGGTGTCACCGACGTGGTACTTTTTTCGTTTGTATGTCATTTTAGTGACAACACAAAACAAAATACCAAAAAAAATACGATGAACCAAAATGTATTTGTGTTGAACTGAAAGAAAAAATACACTTCTCACCAGGGCTGCCAGGTGCAAAAATGGTGTGATCGTACGACAACTACAAAAAAATCGTATGCCAAGTTTAATTTGAAATAAAAGATCGTACAACCTAAAAGTACAAAGTTTTTATTAAAAATAACGAAAATTCGTTTAGTTTAAGAAAAGAAAACAAACGACAAAACTTGTGGTTACTACTAAATTTAAAACAACGACATTCAAGAGAAACTGTGGCTACATATTAATTAAAATATATAATGCAATTCCAAAGGACATTAGAGAATTACCTTTTACATGTTTAAAAAAAATTGTAAATTAAAAATTAAAAACACCCGACTGCCAAAAAACAACTAAAAAGTTCAAAACAAGAGCACTTTTCAAGCAGTCTGATGCAGTTGGTGGCAATTATTTGTGTTAAATCTTAGATTTTATGCCACCAACTGCATCAGACTGCATTTTTCACTTTTTAGTTTTTAATGTATGTTTTCGTAATCTTCTTTTCGAGCCCTTCATTTTGATACCCCACATGATAGGTTTTGAGGATAAGTAAGAATTAGCGAGAATGATTGCTTTGTTAAACAACTTTAAATCGTTATATATCCTAAACTATTATTTAAAATGAAAAATGATAAAAGGAACCTAAAGATGATTTTAAAATACCTATTCAACGACACCCCACTTGACATAGTTCATCAACTTTTTTTTTTTCATTTTGACAATATGGCGTCTGGTTGTCGCTGTGGTGAATTTTGATTACTGTTATGTCTTTAGTGACACTCGCAAGGGTAAGACGAATCGATTGACGTAAGAATTATCAAAATCGGCCTACGCATTTGGTCTCTAGAACGCCACATAGAAACAAACATACATACATAGACTGATAAACACATTACCCTCCTTTGCGTCTCGCAGTCGGGTAAAAAGGGCTTAAAACAAGTCGCTATAATTACCGAAAGAAGAAAATAATAAATTTCGTAAAAATGCAAACAAATATAGCCTTTAAATGACTCTACAAAGAGTCTTCATTCAAGTAAAAGATCTACGTACGCGTTAGGTTGTTGGGGAATTCCCGGATTCTCATACTTGCCAGTTGAGCACGTTCGTTTCATTATGAAATGTTGCCAGGTATATAAAAATCGTACCATTTCTGTACGATCTTGGTCTAGCGATCGTACATATGAGTAAAAATGCCAAAAAATCGTAGGAGTACGATTAAAATCGTACATCTGGCAGCACTGCATCTCACATCTGTGGACTGTGCAAGTGTGCACACGTGAAGTGTCAATGTTTGCAATAATTCAATATTTGACAACTTCAACTTGACACTGTCACTGTCACACTCAGTATACATATTAGTCTATGCACTCAGTGGCAGTGACAGTGAGGTGAGGATGGCTATTTGTGCACTACACGTTTACAGCACGTTTTTCACGGACCGTTTTTTTTTCATACATTTTAATGCGCCTACCAGACTATGCTCCTTGCGCTGCTCATCGCTATGCTCCTCGCGCTGCCGTGATTTGCTGCGATGTTGCCCTCTCTGCCCACACACTTCTCTACTCGCGCAATTAATCGCGACGCTCCTCACTTTTAATTTGCCTTGGTGAGACAATGGACGTTGAAACGGTGGCAGCGTGCGCGCTATGCATTTTTAGTATGTAGTAAAAAGAAATATACATCGTCGTCGTCGTCCTCGCCAACGGAGATGGTGGATCACATCTATTGAGTAAACATTAACACTTTTTCATTTGACCATTCCACGACATAATTTCCAATTTTGCTTACGCGTGCGTCTTGCGCGAGCGCTCGATGATGCGGACTGCGACCGCGCGATTATGTGGCCAGCCACTCGCACTGGTATTGCCGGTCCTTTGACAAGCGCGCAAAAGCCTACAAAAAAGGGAGCAGTGGGCAGGACGAGGAGCATGACGTGTGGCATGACGAGTAATGTTGCCACACTATGTCTCTGCCTCCTTTCCTCGTTACTTCCCATGCCTCTCGTCGAGTGTGTGGCAGGCGCATAAAAAGTGGTGGGGATCGTTCTGCAGGCCTATTGGCTAAAAAATCCGTAAAAAACCGAATACGAATTGAGAACGCTAGAGTAATATTGTTCTGTGATTGAAAACGTCTGTAGTGCACAAACAGCCGGTGTATTTTTATAAAGGGGATCCGGAAGGTTCCGCGCGAAATTCAAAATATCTTGAGTTTTTTGCAAATTGCAGCGCTGTTTTACGTTGTAAGAAATTACAAGCCTTCAAAAACATTACCTAGACTAAAATATATACCTGATATAATTTTGAAGGGTAATAAAATATTTCAGGTATTTATTTTAGGTTTGGTAATACTTTTGAAGGCTTGTAATTTCTCACAAAAATGCGAGTCTCTAAACGTCTCCTCAAAAGTTAACAGCAAGGTACCCGTGCGCGTTGCTTTTGATAAAATGACAGGCGTCTTGGATTTTAAAACTTTAAAAATAATTATCTTAAAACTTACACGGTATTGGAAACTGATTTTATTTGTATGAATAAAATACATAGCACATTATATTAATAAAATATCCTTGGGTGCTAGAAATGTCGTATAGTCGAGAAAAAAATTAAAAACGTTTGAACGAAATTTTGCATTTACTCATGTTAGGCTTTGGTCTCGGAAATGCCATAAAGCTAAATAATAGTATATTATGCAATTAGTGAATAAAGGACGGATTTAAAGCGAGGGCCATAGATGAATCACGAGCTAGTGAAGGATTCTAACGATTGAATCACGACCGTAGGGAGTGATTCATGATGATTGAATCACGAGCGTAGCGAGTGATTCAAGTGTTAGAATCCTGAGCGACGCGAGCGATTCATGGCCCTCGATATAAATCCGTTTTATTCAAGAGTTGCATACTATACTTTATACCATGACTACGAGAAAAAGAAAGATTTAAGTGAAAATATACATATAATGAAGAAAAAGTAAAGTTAAATTGGCTTTGATGTAAACCAGCCGTGATTTTTTGGGTAGCAAGCTTTCCACCTTTCCACTATATCGGCCGCCCTCTCTTTCACAAACTCAGGTGTTAACACATCTTCATCACTATAATGCATTTTTAATCGATTAGAACAACACTAAACAAACACAAAATTAAAGATTAAAGTAACACTAAACTTTGTGTTCGTACAACTTACAGTATTCAAAATAGCGCCAATTTACTAAGGACAGCAAAGAACACAAAACAGTTTTTTTTTTTTTTTTTTTTTTTTTCTTTTGGCTTCGCACGGTTTGTGCATTTAGCCAATGTCACGTTTAGGTAGTAGGAACAAAGGTAGGGAAACGAAGATATTATTTTTAATAATTAATTAAAACGGGATTTATGATAGGACTGTATATAGGATCAGTATATGATGTTATAATTAATGAACAAATTACAATGAAGAAAATTTACAACTTAATATTATTTACAGTAATGAATGAGACTATACATTTATAAATAGGAAAGCTATTTGTACAAAGTAAAGAAAGTATTGAGGTAGGAAAAGGAGTTCTGAGGGACAAGAGGTTACTGAGAAAAGAAGAACGGTCATATAAGGGACAGGAGAAGAAAATGTGATTTAGGTCGCCAACGTCTATGCCACACGAGCACATGGGGTCATCGATGATATGAAATTTGGCAAGATGGGCTGGAGAACAAACATGACCTAGTCTCATCCGTATTAGAACTGAGGTCTCCATCTTGCCAAACTTTGCCCTGCCAAACCACGGTTTTTCCGGAATATCGGGTTGAATGACTGAATAATAACGGCCCTTGGATTTGCTACCGATATCCCAAGCTACCTTCCAGGTGTCCCGAAGAAAAGTCTTTGGTAACGTCATAATGTCATTGCTAAAATTTATATAAGGAGCTAAGTCCCCACACTGCACCGCATCACCGGCAAGTTTATCAGCCACATCATTGCCATGGATTCCAGCATGGGCCGGAATCCACGCAAATTGCAAAGTGTTACCTTCAGAGGTGGTTCTAAACGCAAATTCTCTTATTAAATAAATGATTGAAAACTGTGATTTGTGTTCGAAAGGGGATTTATTAATGGCTAGAAGAGCACTTTGAGAGTCTGTAAAAATTATGGTTTTTTTGAGCTTAAAAACACGAGTATATTCGATGGCTTTTAAAATACCGAAGCATTCCCCCGTAAAAACAGAAGTTTCCGGAGGCAGTTTTATTTTTTGTACGATGTTGTATTGAGAATGGTAAGTACCTATCCCAACGCAACCCGACGGAGAACGCTTGGCAGCATCCGTGAATATATGATGGTAGTTTAAGTGTTCAGCAAGGAAATTATTAAAGCTTATACGACAATCGGGATCTGATTTACTACTTACACAGTTATATCTAATGATGGGGCTGAATTGTAAACTCTCATAACTACAATTAAATATGGGAAGTTTATTGCACCGGTGAATAGGAGAAGAAAGTGAAAGGAATTTTTTATAGCTTACAACTAAACAAGGAGCACGTTTATGGGACCAGTAATCTGAAGATTCAATCTGTAGCACTAAAGAATCTAGTTTAGGAATGAGAGGATGAGTTGAGAACTGAAGAATCCGGAACAAATATTTGTCAGATAAGAATTGTCTTCTAAGATGCAAAGGAGCTTCCCCGCATTCAACTTGGAGTGCATTAATGGGACTAGACTTCATAGCACCCGAAATAATGCGTAATGCTTTAGACTGAATGCGATCCAATTTTTTAAAAGCCATAACACTACCAGGTTCTAAAACGAACAATCCATAATCCAGAGTGCTTCTGATAATTGCGTTGTAAATAAGTTTCAAAGAAAACGGATGTGCACCCCACCATACACCAGAGAGGCATCTAAGCATGTTTAGGTGATTTTCACATTTGTTGACAATATAATCACAATGAGGGACACTACTTAATTTACAATCAAGTATTACGCCTAGATATCTGAATTTATCTATAACTGGCATAGGTATATCCTTATAAAAGAGGTTTACCAAGGGGATATTTCTCTTCCGGGTGAATAAAACAGCCGCGCTTTTAGACGTGGATAAATCCAAACCGTTTAGATGTAACCAGGTCTCCAAAGTAGACAAAGCAGAATTGATGGCACAGCTAGCTTGTTCAACAGATTGGCTTGAAGAATATAATAATAAGTCATCGGCATATTGAAGAACCTTAACATGATTAGTAATTAAAGACGAGTCTAGATCAAAAGTGTAAATATTGTATAGAAGGGGACTGAGCACAGAACCCTGTGGGAGACCTCTCCATACAAGATGAGATACCTCGTGATCTCCTATTAACATGTTAACAGAGCGTTCAGTCAGAATATTAATAATGAAATTCGATAAAATCAATGGAACCTGCAAGGCTTTTAATTTATTTTGTAAAACTGATAATACAACATTATCATAAGCTGCATTAATATCAAGGAAAACTGCAATGGTGGATTGGTTATTAGAGAAGGATAATCGAATATCCGATGTTAAAATACTTAAACAGTCAGTTGTACTTTTACCTTTTCTAAAGCCATATTGTGAATCTGCCAAAAGACCGTTACTTTCCACATACCATTCTAGACGATTTTTAACTAAGTGCTCCGCTAATTTCATCAGAATTGATGATAAAACTATGGGACGATATGAAGAAGCATCAGATGGGGTTTTATTTGGTTTAAGGAATGGCAACACCATTTGACGTTTCCATTCAACAGGGATGTTTCCTGTATTCATGATAGAATTAATAAGCTCTAAATAATAAATAAGGACGTCATCATTTAAATTAGCAAAAAAGGAATACGGGATACCATCAATGCCTGGTGCAGAATCCTTAGTTTTATGAATAACACTCTTTAATTCAGTGAGAGTGAATGGAAGATCTAGTGTCGTATCTTGGATATTGAATTTGGATACGAGAGACAGGTTATGGTTAACCTCTTCCGGGACCCAAGGCGGTGCTAATTTATCTAAAAATTCACTGGCTAAAGAATCGGGGATCGGAGAAGGGTTGTTGTAAATGGACCTAAATCTACGGATATTGCGCCAGACAGTGGAAGGGTGAGTATTTGGAGAAATTGATGAGCAAAAATTACGCCAAGATTCAAATTTTTTCTTCTTAAAAAGTTTACAAGTTTCTTTAATTAGGTTAGTGACGATTTCAAAATTAATATCGGACATATCAAGGTTATAATTGTATTCAGCCTCTTTACGTTTCTTGACCAATTCAGTGCACTCGGAATCCCACCATGGAGGCGAGGGAATTGTACTAATATTGTTATTTTTTACAGGGAAAACTTCATCTGCCGCTGCGATTAATATGAGTGCTAAAGCTTCAGCACAACTATTTTCATTGCCATCAGAAATAACTGGCAAGGAGCAAATCTTACTGTCAACAATGTTCCTAAATTTGTCCCAGTCATTATTATTTCTATTAGGTAGTTTATGTTTTAAGTTAGATCTCCTTACTGGTGCCTTTGGTTTGGAAAGAGGATAAGAAATAACTATTGGAAAATGATCACTACCATAAGTAGAGGCTAGGGTATGCCAAGTTAATGAAGAGGCTAAGTTTGGAGTACAGATAGAAAGGTCGATTGCGCTTTGGTTCTGAGTGGGATCTGAGCGACGTGTGGCAGCTCCTGAGTTCAAGATGCATAAATTATGTAAGTCTATTATTTCTAGTAGTTCATCACCATAACAATTAGTAGTTGAACAACCCCATGATTGGTGATGGCAGTTAAAGTCCCCCAATATTAAGAAAGGCTTTGGAAGAAAAGAAAAGAGATTATTCATCTCTTGAAGAACAGAAGAGGAAGGGTGAGGAATGTAAATAGAAACAAGACAAGTGTGATGCACTTTAATAGCTACTATTGAAATTTCCTCACTATGAGGAGGTAATGTAATAATAGAAAAAGGGATAGAATTCTTGATAAGTATAGCTACTCCACCATACCCATCAGATCTATCCTCTCTAATGGTTAAATAACCATTAATTTTAAAAATATGATTTGATTTGAGCCAAGTCTCTGCTAAGGCAAAGGCAAATGGCTCATATTTGTTTAAAAGATATATAACATCACTCTTTTTGTTTACTAGACTGCGGCAGTTCCACTGGATTATTTTGGATGTGTTGTCCATTATGAATGGATTGAGATACATTGAAAGACGGGGCAACGTTGGACGGTGAAATGTTGAACTGAGAAAGAAGATTGTATAAAGCAGAAACAAAATCGTTTATGGAAAAATTTGTGTCGTTTTTTTCATTATTATGATTAATAAAAAAAGCACAACCATTTGATGGTTGGGGAATGTCATAATCTTTTATAATGGCATTGTGAGCCTCTTTATTATATCCTTGTACAGATTTGGGAGGGGAACGTGGTTTAAGGAAGACAGTCTTCTTATAGCTACTTGAAGCAGGCATTCTGTTAGGTGAAGAAATTGATGGGGTGTGTGCAAAGTTTTTAGAAGGAGAAGATAAAAGTGTATCAGCATAGGACTTAGTTACTGGTGGGTAAAATTTTTCTGCTTCAGCATAAGAAACTGAACTTTGTGCCATATATGTTTTAATTAATTTTTGCCTAGAAAATTCTGGGCACGACTTATTCGTAGCATAGTGAAAACCAGAGCAAAGGCAACAAGAAGCACTTTCTTGTTCCCTTTCACAACTGTCCCCAGTGTGGCCTTGACCACATTTATAACAGCGAGGCTTGGACCTGCACTGAATTTTAGTGTGTCCAAAACGACAGCAGTTAAAACACTGTACAGTAGGGAATATATATAAATCTACAGGTAATGCATTATAGCACATAAAAATTCTTTTTGGTAGAACCTGCCCATCAAATGTAACAACTATGGATTGGGATGGTTTCCAAACAGTTGTACCATCAACAGTCGTTTTAAAATTGAGACGCCTGACTTTTAAGATTGGTCCGCAACCTATAGGAACCGTTATGTTATCAATAACCTCCTCCGGAGACCATTCTGCAGGAACACCACGCACTAAACCCATTCTGGTGACATTAAAAGTAGGTATAAAAGCTTTGTAATTATATGTTTCAAGACTATTATGAGTAATAAAAGAATTAGCGTCCAGAAAATTCGAAAAAGAAAGAGAAATTTTATTGCGTCCAATTTTTTTAACGCTACCGTTGATAATATTTTGGAAGGCATTGTGCTTTAAGAACTTGCCAAATGTAATTGGGTGCAGTGTCGTTCCATCATCTGGTGAAATCATGATTTTTTGAACATGAATGACAAAAGGCGTGCTGTCTGTTAAACCGTATGTTTTACGACCTATCTGGGGTTGAACAACTGAGGACAGAGCAGGGACATCGGGCATTTTGATATTAGAACTAGGTATTTCATTAGTGACGATTATTTCAGAATTGGGCTCTGATGTAATAGGTTTTAGAGTAGAGTCCATGCAATCACAACCAGAAGACGCGGAACCGTGGTTTTTCCGGGTACGGCGACGTTTATTGCAGTGCTTACACACATGTACACGGCTTCTTTTCAAATGACGAGTCGAAGACGACCCATCGGTATCCATGCCTGATTCATTGGAAATAGTAACAAAATTGCCTGCCGGGGGAACAAAATCCCCCGGATCAGGCGGGTCTTTCATTTTTCACAACTAAATAGCTAAAAAAAACTTACCACTACCGAAGAAAATATACAACACTAAGATTATACTACAAGTAAAAGAAAATAGAATACTAAAACTATGACTACTGATCTTATAATTAGGGTTTTTTAAATTTACAAATTTTATATCAAAAATACGCGTCCACCAAGTCCGAAGTTTCCCGCGCTTTTTTCAAAACAGTTTTTATTCTAATGCTAAACTCCTTGTCGAAAATGTCGACCAATCAAATTGAATTTAGAACACATCAATATAGGTCGAATACACAGATTACACTTACACTAGATACGGCAAGCCACGACCAAGCGTGCCCTGCATGTTCGACTGTTCGTACTAAAAAAAGTCTGTTAGCTCAGTGACGCTTAGTGATTGAAACAATTCTGTTTACTCTGAGCACATCACTAAATGGCTGGGGTGAAGTTATCGTAGGTATAAAAAAGATGACACGTTCGGTTTTCATACAATCTAATAACGTGCCGCATCTAGCATAGGTTCTTTAAATCTGTGGTCGAATACATTGGTGTGTTCCATTTTCAAACATCAAAACAGTGAGTAAAAGTGCTTTTTATTCACTGTTTTCAGAGAATAAAAATAAGCTTTTTAGAGGGGGAATGGTATAAATACTGTTTTACATGCTTCTTAAGATTATGCTTTGAAATTTGTAGTTAAATAATTTTTTTTCGAGAAAAAACAGTTTTTTCACTATTGAGTACCTCTAAAATTAACAAACTTTTCGATTTTTTTTCTAAAAAATCATACTTAATTGGCACTCGGGAGTTCTACTCCGGCGTTTAGAATATTATGGATCACTTGCTTAGCTTCACTCAAAATGTCCGCTTACAAGGGTTTTTGCAACATTGTGCGTAGCCTCGCTCTAACCACTGAACCCGCAGCAGTTGAAAAAATCTCTTTATATATGTACGTTTATTATTTAATTTATTATGTAGGTAGCGATTATGTATACATAATATTCTATTGAAATGGACCATACTTGCCTCGCTGTCCTACTTGTGTTGAGGCCGGTTTCACAGCTGTCCGGAAGACCCGTCTCGGAACGTGAGGCGCGTTTCACACAGCGCGCCGCGGATTGTACATTTTTTGTATCGGGCTGCTTTCACCGCTGTCTGGGAGATATCTAATGTCCGTTTCAACCGCGCGGCCACCTCATAATATTTGATGAAACTTTGCCAGGAATTAGTGTTAATTTGTTACTTTACACACTTCTTTTCGTGAATTTGTTACAAAAAAAACTAAGACGCTATGACAAAAAATAGTTGGCCGCTAGAACCGCCACTTGCCGTAATCATCGCCCGTGATTACACAGAAACTATATAATGCAGATAGACGAATGATGGATCAAAAGAAAGGCCATAATTTGTTCAATTTGTTACAAAAATAAAAAACGTCAAAACGTAAATAAACAAAAAGTTATGCAATATTTAGTTTTCAGGTTATGAGTAGGTAGTTATGTCACCATAAATATCAAATTAATAGAGGCTAATGTGTATGGACAATTAGTTACTAATTTGTTACAGCGAATAAACAGAAAAAATATATTAGAAAGTAGGTTCAATAATTTGTTAGAGTCGATTTTAGTTGGCCGCTCGGACGGCAATATGCCTAAAATACAATGGCGTTTATCTCGTTATTAAAAGTAGGTTTAAGCTTAGTTAAAGTACTAAGCGACGGGTAACGTAACCTAGTTTGGATAAATACGGCGAATATAACTGCAGCATTCATATTTTAAAAGATATTTACAAAAAACAGTAGTATGAAACCTTAAGAGAGTAGGGTGACCATGATCACATTAGTACAAAGGCATGTTTTTAATGTTGTACTCTGTTTGAACGAATATGCGGTACGTTTTGCGGCCATATTGATGTCTATTGTTCTTAATTCTTTGAAGTATTTACTGATAAGATTTTCGTTTCATTGACTTTCCGCAGGTGTTTTATGATGGGAACGATTCCAGAAAAAGGATCTCTTTTGTTCCCAAACTATTGTTAAAAATATTTGTCGCACGGGGTTTAAAAAGCCATAATTTTTTGTTGTGAATATTGTCATTACTGTGCTGAATTTTGAAGTGTGTGCTCGTACGTATTTAATTCCCGTGATTTTCATACTACTAAGTTACTGAGACAATTAAAACTAAATTCAGAAGTGTCTAAAACTGCTTAGCTATGAGTTGTGCCCACTTATATATTGGATTTGTTAATGTAGAACTCACCACCAAAAAGTGTATTGCAGACTCAGAGGGATCGAAATCGACTGCGGTAAGTTTAATTTTTACAATTTTATGATGAGATCACGAAGAAGTCTTAAAAATATTCTTAGCTTAATAACTTACATTAATTTACCTGTATAATATAATTGTGGTAACCACACTCCTTTCGTTATTTAAAAAGTAATATTCGGCGCCAATTTCAAATCGGATAATATAGAACAGGATAAATCACGGCTTTTAAGTATTCTTTTTTTTAAACCAATGGCAGAGCTCTATTTAAAGGGCTCTTAAGTTCTGTCCAATCGCAAGCCTGCTTTTATATATGCGTTTCCCGCCAATTGTCTAGGTATAGTAAAAGAGTGACAATTCAGCCCACCCACGTTTCGTGTTTTCAAACAGTGAATACGTAAAATTTAAATTAACAAACTTATTAACTGCTATAGTGATTCCCTAGGGAAGAATTAACTGATAATTCACTTAACTGTGAACATTCTGTGTGAAAGTGCATCAACGTGCATCTTGAATCTTGAGACCTAGATCCAGGCAACCCCTAGTGACGAGCGTAATATCCAATGTAAGGATTTCTGTCTTAGGGACAGATTCTTAAGCGCTATAACTGGTCTCTACAATCCGGTGGCTGCTCCCAAATGAAAAAAATCTCCTTTTAAAAATTTTATTAATGTATTGTCGCTGTTAAATGACTATGGGGAATAAAAAAAAATGATATCGTTAATGTTTACAAACATCAAAGAAATCTTTTTAAAATAACTCGCTGCATCAGTAACGTCGACTTTTCTTAATTATAGAAAGTTCTTGCCCTTAGTATGTACTTACATAGCAGTAATTGGTAGTACCTATGTATATTTTGTGTGTGATGCAGTCAACGGATGTTTGACCTTTGTATTCATATTATCAATTGTTTTATTGCAGCAAAAATGGGTAAAGCTGGACGAAAACCTATTGTTGAGAAATCAAAACAGAGAGAAGTTTTTATGAAATATGCCGACAAACTACTGGATGTTAAATTGAGAGACCCTATATTTGATACAATTGCAAGTGATTTGGATAATCTTATGACACCGGCAGCCCTTTACATGTCACTGAAAAGGAATTTCAGGGAGTTTCTAAACACTGAATGTAAGCAGCAAACTGTATGTCTCTCCTCGTCATCTTTATCATCATCCTCAAGCAATAGCCCGAGAACCTCATCCAAAATATCACATTCTCATGTCGAGTCCAACCAGCATCATAGTGAAAACGACACAAAGAACTTCAAGTTTGAATTAGATATCTATGACTGGAAAAAACTGCAACCATTAAATGTCTTGTATAAAAGAAATGACTTGAGAACATGTACTCCATTTAAAAAATATAAAATACTGCCTAAGTACAAATGGGTGGATATTTTAAGAGAAAAGATTTGGCTTATTTCTAGATT
The DNA here is from genome assembly GCA_948465475.1 of Thalpophila matura. Classification (NCBI taxonomy): domain Eukaryota; kingdom Metazoa; phylum Arthropoda; class Insecta; order Lepidoptera; family Noctuidae; genus Thalpophila; species Thalpophila matura. Next base: position 4,144,701 of record OX419196.1, read on the forward strand.
ACCATGCACATGGAATTTCAAAAGTTACAAAGTGGAGTCTGAGCATCATATTTTAGTAAAAGGTCAATGCAGTCAATGTAGCGCTTTTACAAAAATAGCGTGTCAAAAAATAACAGATAATATTATTGAAGGACAATGCCAAATCACAGTCGGAGAAAAAAATAAAAAACATGATCCGAGAAAAAAATATAGAATGAATGCATTGGTCAGACGAAAATTAGCTAAAAAGCTCAAACACGATTCAGCTTCTTTGGTTCATAAACAACTGGCAGCAAAAATGTCTAAACAAGGAATTACAGATACAGCACCAGTAATCCCAACACTCAATGCATTGCGAAAAATTAAGTACGAAGAACGAAAAAGAATGTGGTTACACAATAACGTTATTCTGAGCATTCTTACGATGGCTGTGACCAAACCAATTTTTTTACGTGATATACACTTTTTTCCTCGAATTCACATTTATTACTGGACTGATGAACAACAACAATACTGCCGTGAATATCAATCTTGTTTTCAAAGATTAACTATCACATTGGATGCTACAGGTTCAATCTTTCAACCTCTTAAATTACCAAATGGTTATGAATTGAGTAAGAGACTTTTCTTATACGTAATAATATTAATAAATCAATTCGATGTGTGTGTACCTTTATGTCAGATGATAACCGATTCACATGACACTGCGTCTGTTTCTGCATGGTTATTACAGTGGTTGAAAAATGTTCGTTGTCATCCTGACGAAGTTATAACAGACGATTCTTCTGCGTTAGTAGCAGCAAATGTTAGAACATTCAGTGATTTTACATGTGTGAAAGACTATTTACTTCGTTGTTTTAGTATTTTGAATGGAAATAAAGAAGAACTACCAAAAACATTTATTAGATTAGATACCAGTCATTTTATAAAGACTCTGTATAATTTGAATTGCTTCGAAAATGTTGACACAAAAATTAAAATGTATTATATTCATTGTATCCGCTACATTAAAGAATGTCAAGACTTTGCACTTGTAAAGGAAATCATTACAAAAATGATAAAACTTTGCCTACATCAAAATGATTTTGAAAACGATGATTCAGGTTTGAAGGAGAGCAAGCAAAACCTTGACAATTTGTTAAACAGTCATAAGTATGCTGATTTTAAAAATGTGGATCAAAATGAAGAATTTGAATATGATCAAATTGTCATTGATGATGCCGGCGTTCGAGACATTGTCGCATGGTTCGATCTGTTGGTAGATAATGAAAAAAAAAGTAACCCTGCAAATTCCTATGTTGGTAAAAGTAGTTCATATTATTTACCACTTTTCATCCCTACTTTAAAAAGATTATTTATAAAACTTCCTTTGTGGAGCAACGTAATGTGCTCTTATTTCAAATCGGAAACCTTAAACGCATCGTCTTCATGTGTAGAAAGCTATTTTCGCACTTTAAAACAGTTAGTTTTTAAAACAAAAATAGCGAGACAACGAATTGACGAATATTTGCAGCATCATTACGATTATATCAAAGGAGAATTGCATTTAGCATTAAATCAATTAAAAAACTTAGGTTCCACTACTTTACTAAAATCTAAATCACGCCGAACTAGGCGTGCCATGACTAAAAATATTTATAAAAAAGAAAAGGTAAATCCTAAAAAACAAATCCAACAAAAACAAAAAGAATTATATTTTTCCAGTGATTCTATATTTAGTGATAGACCATCCTATTTGGAGAACTGGCGAGGAGAATCGAATACACATAATCGCCTGAAAAAAGATGATGAAATAGTAATTATAAGAAACGGGAATTTAGCTTTGAAGGAAAGCTCGGGTTATTTCAATACATGTGCCTTCGATTCGGCATTTTATTTAATAGGTCAAGCCTGTATTAGAAGTTCTGCTTTCAAAAGCTTTTTGAGTGAATTAAAAGGAGATTGTGTTATTAATTACATTTTTATGCTTTTGAACGGAGCACATGATATAGAGCAAATTTACAATTGTAGATCAGAAATAACAAAAACTTTTTTCCAAAATAAAGACTGCAGTTGCAATGTGGCTTACATATTTGAAAAAATATTTATAAAATATTTTACAAGTGCTCAATACTTGAAAACCTGTACAAATTGTAATTACATACAATTGAAAAGAGACCATGTATTTATTTTAATTAACCTTGATATTTTAAAGTTATTTGGAATATCAAGTTTAGAAGAAGCAATTTGTTTCGATGAAAAAATTAACACAATGTGTCAGAAATGTGACACACAGTTGAAAGGAGAACTTAAGTTAGGCGAGATCATAACATTTGATTTAAACGGAGCTGCAGACTCAGTCTTACTCACTGAGCTGCCGATTACTATTAACATTAAGGATAATTACTATTTCTTAGTTGGTACTATAGAATTTATACCAGGCACAAAAATAGGCCACTATAAATGTCATTTTTTAAATAACAATACATATTTTTGTTACGACGACAATTCTTTTAAAATCGACATAAGTACCTCTAAGAAAATTTGTCTACATTCTGTGTCATATATTCGAGTCAGTTAATTTATAAATATTATGTTAGTTTATAAAGTTTTTATATTTATCTTGTTGACTTTAATTACTTGATTGTTTTGCCTTTGTGTTGATTTTGAATAAAGAAATTTTAATCGATAACTGACTTTTACTTTTATGAAGTATGCTACAGGATGCCTTAACTTAAAATGTATTTATATAAGCACTCGCCCTAAAAAAATAAGATATAAATATCGAACATTACAACAGTCACTATTCAGTCTCACTTCATTGTGAAAATGCATGGTCACCCTACTCTCTTAAGGTTTCATACTACTGTTTTTTGTAAATATCTTTTAAAATATGAATGCTGCAGTTATATTCGCCGTATTTATCCAAACTAGGTTACGTTACCCGTCGCTTAGTACTTTAACTAAGCTTAAACCTACTTTTAATAACGAGATAAACGCCATTGTATTTTAGGCATATTGCCGTCCGAGCGGCCAACTAAAATCGACTCTAACAAATTATTGAACCTACTTTCTAATATATTTTTTCTGTTTATTCGCTGTAACAAATTAGTAACTAATTGTCCATACACATTAGCCTCTATTAATTTGATATTTATGGTGACATAACTACCTACTCATAACCTGAAAACTAAATATTGCATAACTTTTTGTTTATTTACGTTTTGACGTTTTTTATTTTTGTAACAAATTGAACAAATTATGGCCTTTCTTTTGATCCATCATTCGTCTATCTGCATTATATAGTTTCTGTGTAATCACGGGCGATGATTACGGCAAGTGGCGGTTCTAGCGGCCAACTATTTTTTGTCATAGCGTCTTAGTTTTTTTTGTAACAAATTCACGAAAAGAAGTGTGTAAAGTAACAAATTAACACTAATTCCTGGCAAAGTTTCATCAAATACTATGAGGTGGCCGCGCGGTTGAAACGGACATGATATCTAGCCGCCTGGGAGACCCAATACAAAAAACGTACGGACCAATCCGCGTCGCTGTGAAACGATGTTCTAGCGCCTGTTGTACGGACAGCCCCTACGGGTCTCCCCTAAACTGGAGAAATGAACGTTTTTGTTTTGGACAGGAAGATAAAAATTAAATTCAGTTTCATTTATTCATATAATATAATCTTACAATAATAAAATTCAGGGAAACAGTATCATACATGAATAAATACAATGCTAATAATAAACAATGAACTTTCTTTCTATATTTTATGTTAATAAAATTTGTTTTATTACGAAAGAAAGTGAAAACGAACTATAACAATGTTATAACCGATATTTTACCATACCGATTGTAGATTGTTAATGATAGGAATGATTTGAATGAATCATTTAACATCAATGATTATATTTTTGCAACTCGCAACCGTAAAGTTACCTTGGCGTAACAACATAGAGTCGACAATGCTACTCTCAGACTCGGGCACCGCTCATTACATAAAAATATTCTCTAGAAATGATAAATTGAATGTGTTGCCGGTGCCTGTCGGTTACATGACTTAACTATCTAGTGAAGGCATCAATCATGTCTCAACGACAACGCAAAGTGAAGCATCACGAGTGTACTCGAAACTCACACGACACGTTCAAACATTACACAAAATAACTTCGTACCACTAATTCCGCCTAAACTAAACCTAAACGTATCTAGTAAATATTAAATTTACCGTAGAGTAACACGGAGACCGGTCTCTATATTTCAGTTAATTTCAACTGGCTCATGTGAATCAAAATCATTATATACATATAACAATATTATATTGATGTTAGAATATCTTGTTACAAATTATTGAAGAATTGTTTTAACCGAATTATTGCACGACATAACTGGGTTGGGTAAAACATAATCTGTTCAGTCGACATGCATAGATTCTATAAACCACATTTTTTTGTAAACAAAAAAACGGTCTCATAATTATTGAATAACAAAAAAATAAAAAAATAATGATAAAGATTTTACACTAATTGCTAATTTCAAATGTAGGTAATTTGTCGAATTTTAATTTTAATAAATTTAATTATCTGTGGTGTCGTCGTATCCACTATGTACATATACGTATATTATACATGCCGTATGCACCTAGTGGCGGTATAGATACCTATAGACGTCTTAATTTCACACCCAATATAGAATTTTTGTGAATATCTTGCTAGGTTGGCCGGTACTTTCAATTGTTACGAGGTTGGCCCAACCATATCTCGGTCGGATGTGATATTTGGACGTTTGTAAGCACCTTATGACACACTACTCTTGGTCGCTCTAAGTCGGTGACAACAGCAACTATACCAAAGTACACCAAGTATTTTACAATATTACTTTATCTAATTTTAGATACACATAGGGATGTAACGAGTAAAGCAAATAAACAGAGTATTTGATATACATAGATGACAGAGTTTCTTCGATAACTACATGGAAACAACAGAAATGTCTTTATAAATAACTAGCTAATGGATGATAGATAGTTTTGCGTAAAAAATAATGTCATCAAGGCCTCGTTACAACCCTACACAATAGGTACATGAATGCTGAACATTTAATATTCGATTATTAATCGCGTTAACATATTAATGTTTAAGTGACCGCTCTAAACAAAGTTAATATTAATCGCAAGCGACAATTTCCATGATATCTATATAACTCTCATACACGATAAAAAATAAAGCACTTTGTTGTAATGAGAGCTATTTAGCAATCAAATATATTAATATAATTTGTACAGGCTAACAATATTTTATTTGACGTATCGGCCCGACGGCTAAATTACGCGTAACTTTTTTTAATTTATACTCTATGCACTTCCGACCGTCTGACATAATACTTTTTTTTTACAGGGGACGCAAAGGAAACACTATAACGTTAGGCCTCGGCGTATAGAAAAATAACCCGCACTTTGAGTAGAAAACTTAGGCTAGTTCATAAGTCCTACGCGAAGCCGGCAGGGGGCGGTCGCGAGCGCATAGAGGATGCGTTGCGTCTTATATACGATAGGACGAGCTTGTCGCACACACCTGCGTCTACACTCACACGATTATGGACTACGACAGATCAATGACACGCTTGCAATAAATAAATGAAGTGGTGACACGCCTATTTCGTGTTTGGCGGGGAAATAACCGATTGTCATTAGACGTTTGTTAGCGTCGCGTCAAACGATTCAGTTCCCAGTGAAAATCACTGTCCTGTTCTATTTCTATAGAATGTTACCACTTTATTTGCTTATTACTTTTTACGACTGCGCTATTAGTTCACAAGATGGCTACGACTCCTGGTACCGCGAGCACATTTTGAGCTACGGAGACAAGTGTCTGTAAGGCCACAGCAGTCGTGGACCAGCCCCCCTAGCCAAGTCACTTTTCTGTTAGCGTTTGCACCACACGCTACGTACAAAATTTACGGCAGTAACATTAGTGAGTCACGTGACTTTCCGCAGAAACGTCACTGCCATACATTTAGTGCTTATCGTTTGGCGTGAACGCTAACAGAAGAGCATTGTCTAGGGCCTCAGTACCGCGGTGTGGCGTCGTGCGGCAGTGGCGGCGCCTACATGCCGTACCCGTGGTAGGGCGCCGGGGAGGGCGCCTGCGCGGCGTACGCGTACGGGGAGGCCTGCGCGCCCACGCCCGCGTACGGCATCGACGGACCTGCGCGACAACCAATGCGTGTTAGGCACGTGTCAAATTCCTGTAGTGAATGCATAGAATACAAATAATTATGGTAAGCAATGGTTAGGACATAAAAAACAGTTGTACTTCATAAGACATTATTTACTAACGAACCTTTTCGACACACTAAAAGGGGCAGAGGGGATATCTTGAACGGTCAGCCTTAATCTTTAGCACAAATCAATTAGTACAAGGAGCCATCTAAAGCGTGCCCTATCTAACATGGTAATACTGGGCATCACAGTTATTTTGGGAGCTATTGGTGCTGATTCTGTTGAACATCGCACTGAACTAATTTTAATCACAATTATATCTCTTTCTTACAAATATCATTGAAAAAGGATAGAAAATATTTTAGAACTCAAATGAAATGTGTCATGTCAGGATTAAATATCTGTTATCCCTCTCTTGTGTTTTTTATTAGAAAGAGACATAATAAGACTAAATTAGATTCGGCACCATTATATTAGTTTTTAGGTGCGTAGTAGAGTCTAGTAAAACTGTCGTGCATGGGAGGGGTAATATAATAAATAAGAACAAGGTTTACCGGGCGAGGACATACCGGCAGTGAGCATGAGCTGCGGCTCCATGATCATGGCGGGCTTAGCTTCATGCTCTGCGCTCTCCGTACTACGCTTGGCGTCCGCTTCTTCTAGTTTTTCTACCTTCGTCGTTAGTTCGCGGACCGTCTGAAAGTAGGAAAAAATATAGTTATTCTTAATCTTAGTTATGAATATGGATTTTTTAATTAGGAAGACGTATTTTTATACTTTTTACCCCCCTACAAAAAAAAATTACATTAGGCCTTTCGAGTTCTGCTAAATAAAACATCCGAGTATTAAGTTTTTATATAATCCCAAAAATACGTAAGCACGTTTTGTGATCTATAATTACAGACATTTTAGGGCTTCGCATTAGTGTAAGACCTAACAGACAACGTTTTCAAACGCGCAAAAAGAACGTAGTCTGTTAGATGCCTAAGAAAAATATCTTTCAATATCTTCGTAGGAGCAAGCACAATAAATTGGTTCCTAATGATATCAGTAGGTATTTACCTGAATAAGGAAGGGCATGGCGAAGTCCATGATGTTATGTCTCCACGCGAGCTCGATGACTACGTCAGGTTTCAGCAGGTCGTAACACTGGAGAAAAAAAAACAACGTTTTAATTTAATCGTCTCCGCATTCAGGAATTTAAACCCTGAATTTGAGAAATAAAGTAGAAAGTGATTTGGGTCGGGTGTTGCGTACGAAGCGCAAATTTCACTTTCAGTAGAAAACCGCCAAACACTGGAATGCGCTGTCGGAGTGGGTGTTCCCCGATATTTACAATTTTTGTGTCTTTATGTCGCGAGTGAATCGGTTTCTTCTAAGCAAGCGCGCTCCATCGTAGACCGCATCATCACTTAACATTAGGCGAGATGGCGGTCAAACGCAATCCTGTTATTAAAAACCTTTCAACCCAATCACTATTCACTATTGTGACAACATGAAATATCACAGTTTACTGTACACACAGTACTATGTGGGTTATTATGTTACTGTTATAGATCTCAAGTTCAGTCTGACAGTTTGAGTACTTTAGGGCCCCTAAAGTACTCAAACTGTCAGACTGAACTTGGGCCTACCCAAATGTCCTCTTTGATGGTAATGTTCGTCGGGTCGTTGAGCTCCCTAAGTCTGGGTTGAGCTACCACGATACCCGGCACATGCGTGCACAGTCAGGTCAGGTCCACTCAAATCTGTATGGCTCTTTCCTCTAAAGGCCATTTCAGACTAACCTGCATGGTTCTTACACAATTTATCTTAATTGTCTGGACTTTAAAAGAGACATCAACCTTTGAGTTTGTTTCGGTGTTTCTTCTCAAAGGTAGTCATATAGGAAACACCGAACTCATCTAGTTTAAAAAAATGTTTTGACGTGTAAAAGTGTTATTTTTAACCTATTTACAAAATAAATATCATTTATCATTTATCATTACTGATTAGAGATCACCGGACAATCAAAAACCTGGTGTAAGGTGCACAATACCTGGTAGAGGCAGGCGGAGAAGCACTCGTAGTTGTCCCTCTCGAGGAACCAGTTGAGCAGCTCCTCGGCCACGTCTGCGGAGCGCGACTCGGACGCGTACTCCATGGCGTCCGCGTACAGCGCGTCCTTCTTGCACAGCTCCACGCTCTGCTTCCACCTGTTGTTGCCTGGACCACACAATATAATATAAGGTCTTTATTAATGGCAAATATTTTAGGGGGTACTTTAATTTACACATCATTATAAACAACTTTTACTATGGGACCAACCCTGAAATCACAAACAAAAAGTCAGTTGTTCCATACATTTTGTTGAGTTATGTGAACATAAAGTATGGAACAGCTGAATATTTACTTCTCTGTCTTATGGTTGGAATGTAATAGTCAAAGTCAAAGTCAAAGTCAAAGCATTTATTTCAATAAGACCAATTACAGGTACTTTTGAATTGTCAAGGAGTCTGTCAGTTAGTCATAATGATGAAGCTAGATGCCCGTTCCAAAGTGTAGATTCCTATGGAGAAGAACGGGCAAGAAACTCCATGGTTACTCTTTTAAATCAAATGATTACAATATCATGGTTACATTGCTTTTGTCGGAAATAACACAAATATGAGAGAACAATGTAAAAGTCTAGAATAATAGTAAACACAACTCCAAATATTAGCCATAGCAGTTCAGAGATGACCAGTCCCAACAGACGGCGCCCGTTCACGAACATAACGCATGAATCAGCGCCATTTAGCTCAACCATTTTAAAGGGAACCGAATGACCCAACGCATGCGCCACCATCAGCAAGACGTTTTAGTGAGCATGACATACTTATACACATAATAATTTCATTACATTCCTATACATAGGAAATTATTGATAATATATTATAAGGTTTAAGTTACAGTGACTGACGCGCACTCGTTAAACGCAGCAACTACACTAAGTAATATTAGAAAGATAAAGAGTTTGTTTGTTTGTTTGAACGCGCTAATCTATGGAACTACCAATCGGATTCGAAAAATTATTTTTGTATACGATAGCCAGATTCATGAGGAATAGTTTATTTAACATAAAGCTACGACCCTTAGGAGCCGAGCAACAGGGGTGAAGCCGCGGGAACAGCTATGCTTTGTTTGATATTGTTGGTACCTCAGATCGTAGAAACAAGGAGATATGCCATCAAAGCAAATTAGTATGGGAACAACTGATGCCACTTTTAGTACATTTTTCGACACAATTACGCGCATAATTAAGCGCTCCTTGTGAATAAAAAGATCTCCCACGCATTGAACATTCCGCACACCCTTAATCTAACACTGTTAATCGTCACTCAACACTAGCACTAAACTAAAACACTGTATTTATATCATCGATCGTGTTCGGTTCGTCGCCAGCGCGTACTTTTTTAATATGAGCAATTTGCTCAAGATCAGTCATCAAGCTCGATAGCGCCTTGGCACATCTCCTTGTTTCTATGATCTGAGGTTGGTACCAAACAACACTGCCAAATGGCATCATCCTCATGCCGGTCTCCTCATTACTAAATTATTTATACGCTCACGAGATGAGGCATTGATTTTTCCCGTCAAAGACGCCGACATCTCCAGATTTAGCAAAAACTACAAAATACTAATTTATTCAATTTGTGTAGACATTTCGTAACAAAACTCTACCTTTGTATAAGTAAGCGGCGATTCTTCTGAACTCGGTGAGTTCGTGTTTCTCCAGCTGCTGCGCAAGCGCAATCGTGTCGAAGTTGTCGAACGCGTCTATCGACGTTCGTAGTCCCTGCAATAGATGACGTATTAGATTTGTGAAACAGAAGATAACGCAGTCTACTTGCAATGGTGTTTTTTTTTTGCTATTATTTTAACACAGCGTTAAAATATTCTCTACGATCATAGCGGCAAATATTGAGCATACTGCTCAATCACAAAGCACGCAACGATCGTAGACCGGAACAAATTTATTAAAAGTAAGAGATCTTGTTCATTTATTTAGTGATGCAGCAGAAAATTATTCGAAGATAAGGTACAAGAAAATATGTTTTACAAATTAATTCTATTAAAAACTTTATAACAGTAAAGTTGGGTAACATTGAACTTCTTTATAACTTTGAATAAAACTGGTTTGAAGATTCTAAATTATTTTTCTCAAAATATTTATGGTCAAATACATAGATTCGTTTCCACTTTATGTATTCGACTGCAAATACTTTGAGAAAAAACTTCAAATCAGTTTTATTTAAAGTTACAAGGAAATCCAAAGTAACCCAACTTGACTAATACCTACTCAACTTTTCTATATCCAATATTCCCATTAATGACTTCTAAAGACTGACATAACACCAATATCACACTATTTACTTATATACACAATCATCCAATACCTGATAATCCTCCTCATCAATAAGCAGCGAATTAAGCGCTTCATTCACAGCCTTGTTGTTCAAGCTCTGCACGGACCGCAGGTATGCCTTCACGAGCTGAAGGTGACCGGCCTTGGTAAAGAAGGTGACGGCGCGTGTGTGGTCCATACGAGGGGCTAGTACTAGTAGTAAGTCGTTGAGTAGGAGCGGCTTGAAGTCCAGGTAGAACTGGATCGCTTTGTAGTACAGTTCCATGTTTGCGACCTGTGGCAGAGTTAGGAATGTTTTAGTAGATATATTTACTTGTCTACAACTCCACACGTGGCAGCTGTAGTTGAAGCAACTGTCAACTTTTTACTTCCGATACAAAACAAAAGGGTTGTCGATAAAATCGAAACTCGCAACTACAGTCGCTCTGTGTGCGCAATTTCTTGAAATTAGAAAATCGTCATAAACTGCAAGTTGCCGTAACTCGGAGATAAAAGTTGCTCCGTCTGTGGAACACCTAAAAGTCATAGCCTGAGAGGTAGTTTTCGGTTCTGTGTACATGGCTTCGACATGAACTTTGACCAAAACCTTATCCACGATATTTGGAATAAGGTTAGGATTGTTATTGGTACCGGCAGGAATCATGATCACAAATCACGTATTTACATTTTCGGCCCAATAGACAATTTAATAGACAGTTGACAGTACATAATAGAGTATAGTCCAATAGACAACGAGCATCGACTGACGAACCAATCGCGTACAGCCTCGGCGCCCCCGTCTTCTTTATTCCGCCAAAGAGACCGAAAAATCAGCTAAGACGTTTGTGATCAAGATTCACGCCGATACTTATACCTAGAATCTAGATCATTTATTTTTTTAGGTTTGGTTAGGTACCTTACAGGTCAGAGGCCCCACCCTGCCCCACCGTGGCTACGCCCATGGTCTAATTCATGAGTAGTGGTACTGATAATATACCGGGAATCCTGACGGGCTATATATGCCTTCGACTTGAACTTTGACCAAAAGCTTATCCACGATATTCGGAATAATGTTAGCGGGCTGGTTACCTTGGTGACGATGTCCTTGAAGTGTCCCTCGCGCCAGGCCTCGGTGGGGTGCTGCATCATGGTGAGCGCGGCGTTGTCGTACTCCTCGTACTTGTCGAACAGGAACACCAGCTCCGACCACAGGTGCGCTTGTTCCGCCGCCCGTAGCACCTACAACGTACATGGACATTTTTTATTTATTTAAATTATATGGAAGAAAACAGATCAGGAATAGTGAATTAAACTGACAGCCAATAACAGGTCGTCACTTATAAAATACAGAACAATACTATTATATTCTATGGACATTACAGTAGCCTTCAAAAACAAGAAGACACCAAAAAAAGAAATTACATTTTTATAGCACGCTAATACAAATAAGGAATCTTGTGGCGCCATCTACGAGTAGATGCCTTGGACTTGCCATGGACAGTCGTACGACAAAGTGATCCTATAAGGGTTCCGTTTTTCATTTTGAGCTACAGAAAGCTAAAATAATAGACGGCTAAAATCATAGCCTTTCCTTTTGGCTTTGCCAAAGTCGGGTAAAAAAGGGATCCACCAGTATGGGGAACAGGGTCCAAACTACTGGTTATTAGGGCTTCAAAACAGGAATCTCCTCACAATGCGTGCAAGAACAGTATAGGCTCTCGATCCAGCCGTCTAAGGAGAGCCTCATAATATGTTGGTAGAGGCTCTTGGTCATAAGGCCATTGACCTTTACGATAATCGACAAAATTATGATAGCTGAATTATGATTTCACATGTCAACAATCACGCGCAAGTCGAGATATTTGATTTACTTATTACAAAATCGTGAGGCCATCTAAACATTTCCACAGATATAACAGCAGGAATATGCTCACCTTGGGTATATTGACGCGTGACCAGAACAGTTCCAGATGTTCCCTCATCTTGGCGGGCTTGTACTTGGAGTAGAGGATGGCGAGCTCGGTGAACATGCCCATGTGAGCTCGCTCCAGGCCTAAAGCCGCTTCCAGTAGACTGATCAGCTCGTCGAAGTGGCCGCGATCCTGGGGAGGTACGAGCAAAGTTTGAAGGAAAATTGTAAGGTATTTCATTGGTAAATTAGATATTCGGATAATGCTGATAAACGTTTGGAAGAAAAATCTACTTTTATTATAAAAATCTGAATACATATAACAATTTTTTTTGCCAGCTTGTTATAAGTTAACCAATTTATAACAAGCTGGCAAAAAAAAAATTGTGAAACTGACACAACTTGATTCAGTATGTCGAAAGGATTCTTTTTAAATTTTTAGTTTATGGGCGTTTGTGCACTACACCGTTTCCAGCACGTTTTTTTACGAAGTCTTTTTCGTACCCATAACCGTGCAGAAACAGTGTAGTGCGCAAACGCCTTATCTCCGACTAATCCTGGCTTTATAAAAGCTATATTTGGCCAAACTAAAGCTAAGTTGGATCACATGCATGCCTAGCCTAGCAAAATGTCTCAACGACAAATCGCCCAACTAATCCTACGTTAAAATCTTTTCCTGAGCTTATACTCAATGTTCATGCCCAGAATCGATTCCCTCACCTGGTAGTAGTTAATAAGGTCTTCTAGTTCGTCAGCGTGCACGACGATGTGTAGTCCGCACATCTGCGCGAGGCGGAACTCGCCGGCGTCGACGCACGCGAAGCAGACTTCCTTCCACGTGCGGGTGGAGTTGGCCTTGCGAGCGCTGTCCACGGCACCTGAGGATAACATACACTTATAAGTCTTGAGTTGATATGTATATAAGGCAGTTGCTTAACCTTATTGTAGTCGAGAAACACTTTCTGAATTTCAAAAATTTCACAGACCCTTTTCGAAAAGAAAATAAGGGAATCTAAAAACACTTTATTATTAGGCAAGATTTTTTTTTAATTATCTTATAAATTGATGATGTTAGACAGGCTAGCATGGACCTCCAACACTTATGACATGAATCCCAGGTTAAGAAACCCTGATATAAGGGGTAACTTACTGCATTGGTCCAAGAATGTCACTATAATGCTGTCTGTCTACCAAGTTACAATAGTTTTGAAGACAGGTTTCCGATTGCCCATAAGGTAGACCATTGCACGCAAAGGGAACGTGTGAATGTGTAGTAAATGGTACGGCCAGTCGCCAGAGCACCCTGGGCAGTCAGCCACGATGCTAACTTTGTTGACTAGATCTTGTTAACACGTGCAATACTCACATTGCTAGTACCAGTAGTACCAATACGTGAGGTTAAAATTTTAACTGTAACTGGCACTTTTCTCACGACTTCGTCCGCGTGGCTCACAGGAAGTCTACATTTTTTCGGGATAAAAAGTAACCAATGTTACTCAGTGAAAATGTAGCTTTATATAGGTGGAAAAATTGTTGAAATTGGTCCAGTAGTTTCGCTGCCTATTCGGTATAAACAAAAAAATCTTTATGATATCAGTATAGACTTACCCTGGAACTCCTTCAAATGCACAAGAGTGATGGCGAGCCTTGCAAAGTTGCTGACGTTATTGTAGAGCAGTTTGGCCGCGTTGTACATCTTGTCGTCGAAGCACCGGTCTCCGATCTTCTGTATGTCGGCGTGGTTGGGGCCCGATATGAACTCCTCGAGGTCGGCCAGCCGGCCGGTGCGGGCGTACGCGTAGATCAGTTCTGACTCTATGTAGGACTCACGCGCCTTCTTGCGGGCCATCTGTTGGTAAAAAGGGAAATTATAATTAAGTTCTGTTAGTCTAGTGTGAGAACTTTCAGGGGTAAATTCTTACTACCTACTCTATGATGTAGAAGTGGTGCTAAAAAAAAATTAAACTGCCTTAAATACGAATAAAGACACTAGCGAGTTCATTATGCAAACTTCATTAGCATCTACCAGTGCAGTGCATCCCGAGGCTTTTTAAAAAGACTGCCATGATGACAGAAAACCATAAATAATATGCGTAATGCCATACATATTCCAGTGTAGGGCAAGTTTGTCGCCAGTTCGAGCCTACTGGCTCGTAAACAACTAGACAAGTCTACTAGGGAACTACTAAAGTTCGGACTTTCGGAGTCAGTTTTCTAAATCAATCTACTAAGCCTATCGCAGTCGGTAGCCTCTCCCAAGTTACACCTCAACCCTCAAGTTCTAGATCTTTTTCCTAGCTCTATCCCACTTTAAGTGGGGTCGGCTCTCCTAATTTTCTGGCAGTCAGGACATTCTGTCTTGGATTGTCAGATCGGACCGTTCTTCCTCCAATAAGAGTTTCGTCGTGCTAGTTCACCACGTAGCCGGAGGTCGTCCTCTACCTATTTTATGTTCAGGTAGTTGCAATTCAGTTCTAGATAAGTTTATGAAATCATTACCGTAAGTTTAACATGAACTGACCTGCAAATACCGCACGAGATCATCCCAGGACTCCCTGCTGGTAGCTGTGGCGACGACGTCCATGTACGCCGAAGGGTCATCGGCCTTGATGTAGGAGTCGATGGCTTCCTTCACGAGCCCCTGCTGTAGTTGCGCCTTCGCGAGCTGCGACCACACGCCCGGCTCGTTGCAGCGCTCCGCGAACTCGTACGCGCGTTCCAGGTCCTTCACTTGTTCGATCAACACCTGGAAAACGGATATGGTAACTGTTTATCGTACTTTTAACATTTTTGTAAGATTTTAGAGGTGTTGCATAATTTGCACACTAATTTAGTAAATTTCGAGTAATTATTTTGGAATAAAGTGTGCGATTCTATTTTGTTATAATATAACTGTGTGCATTAAAAGAAAACAGATATGTGAATAAAAAACACACAGCGTTGGTTGAAGAAGATGTCACCTTTTTTACCCGACTTCTTCATTAAAATAAATGAAATAACTCACCAAATCCTTTACCTTCCGTTTTTTCACTATGGCAGTAGCTCCCAGTTATTTATCTGGGGTTCTAGCGAGCCATCAGTCAACTCATACAGTGGCGGATCTGGTGGGGCTAGGGGACGAATCACCCCTAAAATCTCAGGGCCGGATCCCACAGACAAACAGGTCAAACATCAAAGTAACGCGCACGCCCAGCAGATGCCAGTGAGATCGGGTCTTTAAGTTTTGATGATTTCAGAATAGATTAGTAATTTGGTTTTTTGATTTTTACCTTTTTGCCACCCCCAATAATCAAATCTGATGAGCTGCCTTCCCCCCCCCCCAAATTCCTCGATCCACCACTGCACTCAGAAGTCTTCACAATTCACCAGCAACTACCTTGCATTAACGCTGTGTGTTTTTCATTCACATAATATCTGTTTTGTTTTAATGCAAAACAGTTTTACTATGTGTCCTTCAAAACACTCAACATTGGTTGAAGACCTGTTTGATATCTGCTGGTGAAAGAATATCCGAACGATGATCATCATGATCAGTCTTGGTGTACATACATAAAATTACTTAGACATAATAATACAAATATATAACAATATAAAATAAATCAATAATTATATTATTTATAGTTAATAAATAGGTATTAAATACAAATGAGGAAGTAGAAGAAAATAGCGAAATTAAAATGACAGGTAATGCTCTTTTACCATTTTTAGAGCATATTATAAAGCAAAGAAAGAATATGGGCATTCCAGCGAAGGCGGATGGGAAGCCATTTGAGCATAGAACGAAATTCACAAACATACTGTTCTAGATAAATGACTAATTATTTTACTTTTTCAAATAAAAAAAAAACAAAATTGAATTTCTTATTCAGCCACACAAAGTGCACCTGTTTAGAGCACAACAAAAAACTTAATAATTAAAGTTTGAGATTAAAGTGAGATCAATCAATTATATGACAGAAAGATATATTCTAGAATAGATATTCGATTCAATGTTCTATTCTCATTACATGAATATGAGAAAAAATTTCATGAAATAAATCCTCCCGTGGAGTATATCTTTTCTTACGACTTGGCGACAGTCTGAAAGTTTCACTGCTCTTCCAATTTCTTCTATTCAGGATCTCGTCTAAGCCAGCTTTTGGATGCTACAGCAGACCTGATACTTCCTGGACGAGCTTCAATATTAATTTCCTTAAAGATGGATTTAATCCAACCTGAGATTGAAGTTTTTGTAGCGAGCTTAATCATACCCGTTATTAAAATAAACAAGTTGTTTAAATTACTAATTTGCTGACTGCTGTTAGTTCTGTTTTAGAAGTACCTTATGCTCTAGTAAAATGATAGAAAGTGCAGTCAAAATTCCCTCCGCAGAGACTGAACAAACTTTGTTTTTATTTAAATGACATAACTCCTCATTTACTTTTACCTCTATAAATCTCGGTGTAGCTATGCATGATTGCAAAGTTTTCTTATAAAAAGTAACTTTTTTTTCGGAAATGTTCACCCAAAAACTTTTTCCGTCTGATGACAAATCTTTAGACTCTACTAGCTGTGCCCCGCGGTTTCATCCACCGTTTAATTTACAAGAAATCGGATTATTTACCCGCTCGCGCTATTACTTAGTTATTGCTTAGCGTTCTTTCTATTTTTTTTCTTTTTGCTCGGCCCCTAAGGGTCATAGCGTGATGGTAAATAGCCTATACTATTCCTCATGAATCTGGCTATCATATACAAAAAGAATTTTTCGAATCCGACTGGTAGTTCCAGAGATTAGCGCGTTCATAAAAACTCTTCAGCTTTATTTGTATGGTTTAAAAAAGATAGTATAGATGAGTGACAGATGACCCAGAACCAGAGATGCATAAAAACTGTGAGCTACTGTGAGCCATAGTGAAAGAAAGGAAGGTAAAAGCAAAGTATTTGGCGAGTTATTTAATGTATTTTAATGAAAAAAGGCGAAATCTAAAGACAACTTCAAACAACGCTGAGTATTCTGAAGGACACATAATTAGTCTTTGGTAGTCTTTGGCGTTCACTGAGACAGGGCGGTATTATTTTTTATTTTTTTTATAAAAACGTCTCAAAAGCCAATTAAGGTATATTTTCTTTGTCCAAGATGTCAAGAACCACAAATTTTTCCCTACCTGGATGGCAGAGGTGTTGACATCGAACTTCTTGAAGATCGCGAAGGCCTCCTCATAGAGCTCGTTGTTGATGGCGATGTTGGCGATGTCGGGGGCGTCGTAGTTGTCCAGACGGTTGATGTACTCCATCACGCGGCTGCGGTCCGCCTTTATTGCTGCAAGAATTAATGACAATTAAAAGGTAACTTTTTTTAGTATAAAATCTTAACAGTTTCATTTTGCCAGGTGGAGTAAGTGTGTCATACGAATATGAACATTATACGTAGCGAATAACGTTCATATTAGTATAATCGAATGTAAATAATCGCTTCATACGAATGAACACCTAAATAGTAATAATGTTAATATTCGAATGAAACGCTTACTTAGTCAAGTCAAACTACGGTCTGTGAATCTCGCCCTTAGGCTGAGCAGTATCCCACTGTCACTGCTGTCAAACTACAAATGCAAGACAGAGACGGGAACATCTTAGCCAAAGCGAGTGTTATATCATAAGTATAACGTTTATTTCCTCCTAGTTGTTATCCCAGCATCTTACCAGTAAGTATGAGCAAGTTCTGCAAGTTCCTGTGGTCGGAGAACACAGAGTTGTCGAGTACAATCTTCTCCAGCAGCTCGATCAGCTCGTTCGGAAGGTCGGCTGTCATAAAGGCCTTCACTGTCACGGAGATATCTTCAGGGTCTTGAGTTTCTGAGAGAGCAGTTTGGACCACCTGTAATAGATATTCGTGCATAAGTCAAGGGTTTGAGGAATGTGGTGACAGAAAGTCAAGATACCCTGCTGTCCAGGACGTGAGTATCATCTTTCCTTGATTATTGAAGCTCTGAATTCGTTCAATCCAGTGATTAGCTTTCAGCAACCTTGCCAAGGTAGTCTGTGGTTATAAGTAATTTCGTTTTTCACGACACCCACAAGAAAAGAGGTGAACTTTACACGTAACAGAGATTAATGCAAAAGACTTTGGTTGCCATGTAACATTATTATCATTGACAAGATAGATTAAAAGTTAGTTTGAAATATTCGTGCCTGGGTTCCAAAAAAAATGGTTTTTGGTAAAGCAATTGCGTTGTTGTCTCTATTGAGAACTGGAGAATTGCAAGATGATACGACACAAGCTCGTAAATAGGAGAAAAAGAGCGTTGGCCACCGTCACTCTTGCATAAACTAGTATGGTTATGTCTATCGGTGTTGAGAGCCTTGTGTGTAGTGTGGTACTCACCTGGTCGATGAGCTGGCGGTCGAGGTGTATGTGTAGTGCGGTACTCACCTGGTCGATGAGCTGGCGGTCGAGGTGTATGTGTAGTGCGGTACTCACCTGGTCGATGAGCTGCCTCTTGAAGGGGTTGGCCTCGGCCAGCACCTCGAGCCAGAGGTATGAGCTGGCGGTCGGTCTATGTGTAGTGCGGTGCTTACCTGGTCGATGAGCTGCCTCTTGAAGGGGTTGGCCTCGGCCAGCACCTCGAGCCAGAGGTATGAGCTGGCGGTCGGTCTATGTGTTGTGCGGTGCTCACCTGGTCGATGAGCTGCCTCTTGAAGGGGTTGGCCTCGGCCAGCACCTCGAGCCAGAGGTATGAGCTGGCGGTCGGTCTATGTGTAGTGCGGTGCTCACCTGGTCGATGAGCTGCCTCTTGAAGGGGTTGGCCTCGGCCAGCACCTCGAGCCAGAGGTATGAGCTGGCGGTCGGTCTATGTGTAGTGCGGTGCTCACCTGGTCGATGAGCTGCCTCTTGAAGGGGTTGGCCTCGGCCAGCACCTCGAGCCAGAGGTATGAGCTGGCGGTCTGTCTATGTGTAGTGCGGTGCTCACCTGGTCGATGAGCTGCCTCTTGAAGGGGTTGGCCTCGGCCAGCACCTCGAGCCAGAGGTATGAGCTGGCGGTCGGTCTATGTGTAGTGCGGTGCTCACCTGGTCGATGAGCTGCCTCTTGAAGGGGTTGGCCTCGGCCAGCACCTCGAGCCAGAGGTATGAGCTGGCGGTCGGTCTATGTGTAGTGCGGTGCTCACCTGGTCGATGAGCTGCCTCTTGAAGGGGTTGGCCTCGGCCAGCACCTCGAGCCAGAGGTATGAGCTGGCGGTCGGTCTATGTGTAGTGCGGTGCTCACCTGGTCGATGAGCTGCCTCTTGAAGGGGTTGGCCTCGGCCAGCACCTCGAGCCAGAGGTATGAGCTGGCGGTCGGTCTATGTGTAGTGCGGTGCTCACCTGGTCGATGAGCTGCCTCTTGAAGGGGTTGGCCTCGGCCAGCACCTCGAGCCAGAGGTATGAGCTGGCGGTCGGTCTATGTGTAGTGCGGTGCTCACCTGGTCGATGAGCTGCCTCTTGAAGGGGTTGGCCTCGGCCAGCACCTCGAGCCAGAGGTATGAGCTGGCGGTCGGTCTATGTGTAGTGCGGTGCTCACCTGGTCGATGAGCTGCCTCTTGAAGGGGTTGGCCTCGGCCAGCACCTCGAGCCAGAGGTATGAGCTGGCGGTCGGTCTATGTGTAGTGCGGTGCTCACCTGGTCGATGAGCTGCCTCTTGAAGGGGTTGGCCTCGGCCAGCACCTCGAGCCAGAGGTATGAGCTGGCGGTCGGTCTATGTGTAGTGCGGTGCTCACCTGGTCGATGAGCTGCCTCTTGAAGGGATTGGCCTCGGCCAGCACCTCGAGCCAGAGGTATGAGCTGGCGGTCGGTCTATGTGTAGTGCGGTGCTCACCTGGTCGATGAGCTGCCTCTTGAAGGGGTTGGCCTCGGCCAGCACCTCGAGCCAGAGGTATGAGCTGGCGGTCGGTCTATGTGTAGTGCGGTGCTCACCTGGTCGATGAGCTGCCTCTTGAAGGGGTTGGCCTCGGCCAGCACCTCGAGCCAGAGGTATGAGCTGGCGGTCGGTCTATGTGTAGTGCGGTGCTCACCTGGTCGATGAGCTGCCTCTTGAAGGGGTTGGCCTCGGCCAGCACCTCGAGCCAGAGGTATGAGCTGGCGGTCGGTCTATGTGTAGTGCGGTGCTCACCTGGTCGATGAGCTGCCTCTTGAAGGGGTTGGCCTCGGCCAGCACCTCGAGCCAGAGGTATGAGCTGGCGGTCGGTCTATGTGTAGTGCGGTGCTCACCTGGTCGATGAGCTGCCTCTTGAAGGGGTTGGCCTCGGCCAGCACCTCGAGCCAGAGGTATGAGCTGGCGGTCGGTCTATGTGTAGTGCGGTGCTCACCTGGTCGATGAGCTGCCTCTTGAAGGGGTTGGCCTCGGCCAGCACCTCGAGCCAGAGGTATGAGCTGGCGGTCGGTCTATGTGTAGTGCGGTGCTCACCTGGTCGATGAGCTGCCTCTTGAAGGGGTTGGCCTCGGCCAGCACCTCGAGCCAGAGGTATGAGCTGGCGGTCGGTCTATGTGTAGTGCGGTGCTCACCTGGTCGATGAGCTGCCTCTTGAAGGGGTTGGCCTCGGCCAGCACCTCGAGCCAGAGGTATGAGGGGGTTGGCCTCGGCCAGCACCTCGAGCCAGAGGTATGAGCTGGCGGTCGGTCTATGTGTAGTGCGGTGCTCACCTGGTCGATGAGCTGCCTCTTGAAGGGGTTGGCCTCGGCCAGCACCTCGAGCCAGAGGTATGGGCTGGCGGTCGGTCTATGTGTAGTGCGGTGCTCACCTGGTCGATGAGCTGCCTCTTGAAGGGGTTGGCCTCGGCCAGCACCTCGAGCCAGAGGTATGAGCTGGCGGTCGGTCTATGTGTAGTGCGGTGCTCACCTGGTCGATGAGCTGCCTCTTGAAGGGGTTGGCCTCGGCCAGCACCTCGAGCCAGAGGTCTGCGTCGCGGCGGCGCACGAGGTAGCGCGCCTGCGTCTTGAACAGCGAGTTGTCGTTGCAGACGGCGATGAGCTCGCGGTCGCACTGCCCGCGCTCGTACGCCACGCACGCCAGGTGCGGGTCGCGCTTCTCGCAGTAGCGGCCCACCACGCGGGAGTCGTACCTGTACGTAAACGTTACAAATTAACAATCGCATTCTTACTGCTCTTTCAATTAAAGCTGGTTTCACAGCTATCGCTGACCGTCAGCGCGGGCGGCCAGCGCGGTTCGTAAGCCATACAATCGTACGCGTTTCGCACACGTCTCACTACGAAACGGTACAAGACACTTCTATGCCGTGGCCCGCGCCACTTACCATACGCGCCGGCCGGCGTAAGCGCGACTGTGAAATCACCCTAAGATGTTTGTTGCCGGACTGCTGCGGCGCGGGCAGCCGTGCGGGTGTCGTATTGCACCCGGAAGATTGTATTTTCTATCATACAAAGAAACATGACCACCGTAATGCGGGCTATCCCCGGCCGCCAAGAACAAAGGCCGGATTTTTTAAAATTAGAACAAATTATTTTTCAAGATCTATATTTTCATGTTCTGAATTTTACACAAAACTTCAATAACAAATCGATACATATTGAGATTTATTTGAACAAAGTTCCTTTGTTCCTGATGAGACACCATGCCTCAAACTACTCAAACTATAAAATCACTCACCATTGGTTCTCCTTGAGGAATCTCTCGGGGTTGTTGTTGGAGTCTATTTATATTTTAGCGAGAGCGTTGTGTGTGGCGGGTTCAGTGCTGCCTTCGTGTTTCCCTCGTCTTACCCGACAAGGATCACTAAAACTATAAAATGTATGACGCTCACCATTGGTTCTCCTTGAGGAACCTCTCGGGGTTGTTGTTGGAGTCTATGTATATTTTAGCAAGAGCGTTGTGTGTGGCGGGTTCGGTGCTGCCCTCGTGCACGCGGGTCTCCAGCCAGGGAAGGAGCAGCTTCAGCCTGAGAAAACAGAAAAGCTTATTATAACAAACTTTTTTGACTTGAATTTTAACCCAACAAATACTCAAGATTTATTTTCAGCTTATAGTAAATGGGCATCACTGACAGCCCCCTATGTAGAGGCTGCATGGAGGCCGAAGAAACACCGGCTCACGTAATACTACACTCTAAGAGCGTGGCCGAACAAAGAGGGAAACTACTGGACAACCCTGACACCATTCGAGATGCGCTCGGAAACCTACGAGACCTCCTGGACTTCTGGCAGGAGCTGAGCTGGTACGCGTGACCACGAACTCGATCCTGCGGTCACACACGCACAATGGCCTTATTAAGAGGCTAAGTGCGGAAAAAAACAGGTGGTATAACTAACTATAGGTAAATGGGTTGAAAGAAACATCAGTCATTGAATAATCAAACAATTATTATTTAAGTTGACAATGTTATAGTTACTTCTAAACACGGAGTATACAGACAGATTCTTACCTATTCCTCTTCTCGACCTCGGCAACCAGCTCGTCAGTGGAGAACTGTCCTCTCACCACTAGGATGAGATTCTTGATGATATCCTCTGTGCAGTCCACGTCTAATAGGCCACCTACCACAACGGGCAGACGGGATGGGTTGACCTGATACACGGGAATAATCAAAGTTTAGTGTTAACTCTAAAGTCAGGAGTAAAATGTCACAAGTGACTAAAGTGTCAAAAGTGAGATGTGTCTCTAAGTTATGTTAGATAATCTAAAACTGAATGCACCTCCACTAATCGTGATTGTTTTAATTTATGAGAGGAAATACTTATTGCAACACTTTGCTCGTGTGCGTGCAGCGATTTTACGATCTTTAGAAGGTTGTACCCTGACATTGACTTGTCTAGACTAAGAAAACAGTTAATCTATCTAGTTCTTGTGCCGACAAAGCATCACCATCGGTGTTATATTCCGAGCTTCGTGGTCACTACTCCATAGGTTCAGTCTTGACTATAGAAAACCCATTTTGTTGAAAAATACCTGATAGTCTACAAATGTTCTGAACACGTTAAAGACTCACCTTCTGCACGTAGATCTCGATGTACTTCTGGAGGCTGTTCCTGTACAGATACAGAACTAGGTCGTGCACGAAGTCGAAGCGGTCGCAGACGATGATGAGCGGCAGCTGGTCGGGCAGCTTCGCTTCCTTAAGAAGTTCTTCACGCGGTAACGTATTCTGTATTGGTTACAAACTCACCTTCTGCACGTAGATCTCGATATACTTCTGCAGGCTGTTCCTGTACAGATACAGCACTAGGTCGTGCACGAAGTCGAAGCGGTCGCACACGATGATGAGCGGCAGCTGGTCGGGCAGCTTCGCTTCCTTGAGGAAGTTCTTCACGCGCTCCGCGTTGTAGCAGTTCGACTCGCGGCAGATACGCTCCACTTCTTTGATTTGGCCGGTCTTGCAGGCCGCCTGGGGAAGGAAAAGATTGGTTACTTTTACATTATTTGTGTTATTTTAGAGGAAAATTTGGTTACTGCTCGATATAAACTACTAGCTTCCGCCCGCGTTTTTTGGATAAAAAGTAGCCTATGTGTTATTCTGATGTATAAGCTATATTACTGTAAAGTTTCACCAAAATCCATTCAGTAGTTTTTGCGTGAGAGAGTAACAAACATCCATACATACATCCTTCTATCCTAACAAACTTTCACATTTTATAATATTAAGTAGGATTGGCCAATAATGTATGTGGTATCATCAATCAATAATTTTATGTGCAATAATGAGGGCAAGACAAGACGATAATTTCCATAAAAAAATGCAATCTCTATAAAAACAACCCTGTATTTGAAAAATATTGATATGGAAACTATGGAAAGGTTTTTTATAGATATCAAATGTTGTTTTGGTAGAAAAACCAAACATAAAATTACATAAACCAAAAACTGACCTGAATATACTTGAAGTGCACTTCCGGATCCTGGCTGAAGTTGACAATGGAGCCCAAGAAGTAGAACAGTCCCTCGTAAGTCTTGAAGCTTTCAAACAGTTCGATCAGAGACTTGGTGGTGAGTTGTTCGTGGTACTTGGTGGCGATTTGCACGCAAATCTGTAAGTTTTGACGGATATTCGCTTGCAGCATTGCTTTCAGGCATTCCAGGGAGTCTTCCACGGACAGGCTTCCGAAGTAGGTGACTAGCCAGTCGGCGGGGAGGAGGTGTGTGTGGACCTGTGGATGAGATTTATTGTATAAGTATGTTGTAGACTTTAAAAAAGAAATTGTGTAGAATATTCAATGTTGTTAGAATCAACGCCGCTTTGGTCAGGTCACAGGTGTTTAGGTTTTTGGCTATGCCAAAAAGGCATTAATCCATCAACCAACCACTAGAGAAGCAAACGAGGTTGCGGATATTCAACATCTTGTATACATAGGAGAAAGTTCTTGTCCATTTCAAAACAGATTAAATACATCATACAATAACTACAGGTCAATCATTTACACCGGCTCCACGCGTTGGCCCCAACGCCACTCGCCCAACGTGTGGATCTATAAAATAGCATTGGCCAACGTTGGGGCCAATGCTATTTTCTAGATCCACACATTGGGTGAGTGGCGTTGGGGCCAACGTGTGGAGCCGGTGTTAGGCTTGTCGCGCACTAGGCAGCCTGACTGCGGTAGCCAGACAGCCTCGTGCACGGTCGTGGTGCGTGAACATCGCGTTGTAAAGATGAGTTGCAAGTATCTATGTGCTGAATGTAACACGTAACGTACCACGGCCCTCTTGATGTCGTAGAGGTCTGTGTAGTGCTCGAGCGCGCGCTGCAGCAGGCCGGCCTTCTCGCACAGCTGCGCCACGTGCGCGCGGTCGTAGTGCGTGAACATCGCGTTGCCGAGGATCGCGTCCGCTACCTGCGGCGCTGACATCAGGTTCATTTCCAGCAGTCTGTGACAATATGTTAGCGTTTTAAACATTGGTTCGTACGAAGAAATTCATCGCATCGTGACAGCCCCGGATCTAGGGGGGGGCTAGTCGGGGCCCATGCCCCGGGCGGCAAATTCAAGCTTGGTAGACGAATACACTGAGTATTGTATTGGTCTACCAAGCGTAGTAATCGCAAAGAACAGCGCTAGACCGGTCGTTGTGGCGTTCTTTGGGGGAGGCCTATGTCCATCAGCATCAGTGGGCGTGTTATGGCTGAAATTATGATGATGACAAGAAAAATATTGTAGGGCGGGCGCGGCATTTTTCAGTTTTTGGCCCGCCTCGAAATAATTCAAGATCCGGGGCTGCATCGTGATTGTGATTACAAAAGGAGTCGCGCGCGGCGCGAGGAATGCCGTGCCACGCGCCGTTTAAACAGTCTGTTTCGGTGGCATGCGACATTCGATTCAACATTCGCCATACACCATGACAATCATTATGATTATAACCAAAAGAAGTATTTTTAACACCTCCTTATTTTAGTAATTGCAACATTACACTGGCGTTTAAAAAGATGTATCTACACATCCACTTATCCTAATCACCAACCATAAACATGGAAAAATCCTCACCTGGTCTGTAACGGTCCTTCCTCGGGCCTGTTGTTCTTGAGCGCGTCCAGCAAGAAGGCGGTACACTGCTGCACCATATTCTGTTCCATGAACACGTCAACGATCTGGTTGATGTCGGCCAGGGGAGGCTCCTCGGCCACTAGCATGCCCGCGAAACCGGCGCCTTGTTCTGGGTTAGTGCGCATTACAGAGCGCAGTAGGTATATGTAGTCGGGGGTGTAGCCCACCTGTGGAAGTAGGGAATAGGTATGACGTCAGTATACTCGCTGTCTTCTGTCGCTTTCATCCCGCGGTATAGTGACTCCATCAAGTTGAAACAATACATTTGTAAGAAAAAAAATCAGCTGTTCCATACATTTATGTTCACATAACAAAATGTTGGCGCTGATTTTTTTTTCGCGATTTCAGGGTTGGTCCCATAATAAAAGTTGTTCATAATGATAAGTTTAGTGGCTACATCGCCGGATGAAAGCGATGAAAATGTCACGGTGTATAGTTTTTTTTTTGGGTTCCTGGGTACTGAACCCGACCCTGAGCTAGTGTACGCAATTAAATTAACACCCTGTATAAAACCAAATAAAACAAGCGAGAGCCTAATTATTATAAACGTCTGGCATCTTGTGTTAACCAAAATAATATAGTGCCCAAATATGTAGGGCTGTGTTCAACGAACAGTATAAGTCGTTTACAAAATTTCAAAATAAGGCTATGGCAACACACATAGAAATCTTAGTTTATGCTAGATTAATCTCAACAGTTCTCTAGATCGATTTGTCAGTCGTGGAGTAGAAACTTTCAGTTTTGTATCAACAATACATTGTAAACAAATCACATCTAGTTTTACTAGATATCACAAGTTGTGATATCTAGTAAAACTAGGTACGCTTAAACGCGTAGAACTAGTTATGCTTTTTCCCGTTTACATGTGTTGTGATTCACAACACATGTAAACGGGAAAAAGCATAACTAATTGCGAGCACTTACCTTCTTAGCATAGAGCACAATCTTCTGGAACTGGCCGGTCTCAGCGAAGCACTGTATGACCTTACTGGCGACGTTAGCGCGAAGGTACACTGATAACGCGAGGGTCGGGTCCACCTGCTTCACCAAGTCACCCAGCTCTTCGGAACACTCCAGTTTCTCTTCCTTCAGCCATTTTTCTAACAGCTGCTTCCGACCTGATACAAAATAAAACGGGTTTAAGAAATCTTATTTTATGTAGGTTCAGCTGTGTGCAGAAAATAAAAAGTTCCGATTGCAGCAATACTAAATTACCACTAACTGCACCTACATACCACTTTTTGCGGTGTGAAAACAGCAATAAATTTGACGAAGTGAATTAAATACCGTTCATTGAAGCTAGTTAAAAAACTACCCAGCCAAAGTTAATACAAATTATGAAATTATATGGAACCAACCGCGGGAGTTTCCTCTGCCAAATAAAAATAACCAACTTCAAAAATCCACTACAAAGAAAATAATAATTTTGGTTTCGGAAGTCGGTGGCTTTGGTTTTTGTTTTCTTTTTTTTGCCACCGACTTCCGAAACCAAAATTATTATTTTCTTTGTAGTGGATTTTTGAAGTCGGTTATTTTTTGTTAAAAAAGTTTTTTATTTTTCCCTTTTTAGTTCTTTATCCCGTGTTAGATTACTTTCACGAATTCGTTCAACAGTAAATCTTCTACGGAGTGTGTACATTTATGCATATATGCATAACTTTGTACATAGGAATGATTACATAATGTATATTATACTAAATACTAAAACCTTCCTGAAAGTATGTAGATTACGTTAGTGAAAACCCCACACATAGTTTTTGAGAAAATCGCGCACATACAAACATACATACATACTTACATACATACGGGACGAATACAGAACCTCCTTTTTTGAAGTCGGTTAATGAAGTCGGTTAAAAAAAGAATCATCCAAATCGGTGCATGTGTCGTAGTTATACGTAGACGGACATACATAAAAATAATCCTTTGTGAAGTTAGTTAAAAAGGTCCAATATTTGAATGATATTTTAAATGCTGCCGACCGACCAAAACCTACCTAAAGAAGGCAGTAGGAACTGATATGTTCGTGAACGGGCGCTGTCAGTTGGTACTGGTCATCTCTTGACTGCCTAAGTAAATAAATACAAATGGGCCAATACTGATACTGACCAGATTATTACTTTTCTTTATTGTTTCTTATTTATCCACTTTGACATGAAATTAATGTTTTATTTGATTTTTTTCAAATACGACGTGTATGACATTTATTGTGACATTATTATTTTAATTATGATTGTGAATGTGAGTACTATTTGGGTTATTATGTTACATTCATAGATCTTTAGCTCAGTCTGGCAGTTTGAGTACATTATGAGGCCTACCCAAATGTCCTTTCTGATTGTAATGTTCGTCGGGTCGTTGAGCTCCCTTAGTCAAGGTTGAGCTACTACGATACTCGGCACATACGTGCACAGTCAGTACAGGTTCACTCAAATCTGTATGGATCTTTCCTCTAAAGGCCATTCCAGACT
Organism: Thalpophila matura; assembly: GCA_948465475.1. Lineage (NCBI taxonomy): Eukaryota > Metazoa > Arthropoda > Insecta > Lepidoptera > Noctuidae > Thalpophila > Thalpophila matura. The sequence continues at coordinate 4,173,123 of OX419196.1, forward strand.
AACCTGCATGGTTCTTACTTCTTACATAATTTAAAATTGTCTAGACTTTAAAAGAGACTTTGACCATTGAGTTTGTTTTGATGTTTCTTGTCAGAGATAGGTAGGAAATACCGACCTAAAATATTGACGTGTAAAAGTGTTATTTATAACCTATTTACAGAATAAAGAATTTCATTTCATTTTATATGATAGCATAAATCAGGAAGCCTATGACTATCAATTTCATAGCAGTCCACTGCGTAATGGGTATAGGTATCATAAGCACAGATCGCGCATGTACATTTTCGGCCTAATAGACAATAGACAGTTGACAATACGTAATAGAGAATGGTCCAATTAGACGACGAGCATCGACTGACAAACCAATCGCGTGCAGCCTCGGCGCCCCCCGTCTTAGAGACCGATAAATCAGCTACTGCGCAGGTGAAGTTTGTGCTCATAACTGTTGCCCCTAGTTATAACAATATCCCAAATTCTCCAACATACCTTGCAACAACACCGGGCGGCACAGTTCCAGCGACTCAAACTTGTTCAGTTGCGCCTGGTCGAGGAGTATGCCGAAGTACTGCAGCAGCGGCGACGTCTGCCCGGGCTGCGTGGGCACCTGCTGGAAGCGCTGGATGGTCTGCGGCGTGCGGAGGATGCCGCGGGGGGCCATTGCTGCTACCTGATGGAGGATGAAGAAGGTTGAACGTTGGTATGTTCAGGACTTACGGCTCTAATGGAACCTGGCAATATTAACAGACTAGACTTTTGCCTGCGACTCCATCGGCGTGGACTACAATGAAATGACCGGTTTAAACGACCTCCGTAGTGTAGGGTGGCAAGTACTATCAAGAGGTCAAGCTGTATCTTTGGGTTATCCCACCAGAATTAGACGAAACGTGGCTTAGATTTTCAGTTGGACCCCAAGCTATCGAACTGTGAAAACCACCATCAAAATATCAGTATTTTGACTTCAATTGTTTTTTCTGGAATATCGTCAATGTACAAACACGGCTTTTTTTACAATTTTATAATACCTAGTATAGATGTTAATGTTGACCTACACCAGCGATATTATTATAAGTCATCATCCGCCTAGCCTTTTCCCAAACTAGATTGGGGTCGGCTTCCAGTCTAACTGGTTGCCGCTGAATATCAGTATTTTACGTGGAGCGACTGCCATCTGACCTCCACAACCCAATTATTGGGTAATACCGGTATTCGAATGTTAGACCGGTTGTCAGACTTTCGGGCTCCTGACTACCCGTAACGATTGTCAAAGACATTTTTATGACAACCGGGACCGACTGCTTAACGTGCTCTCCGAGGCACGGAGGGATCCCGATGTGTAAATAACGGTCACCCATCCAAGGACTGACCGCGGCAAGCGCAGCTTAACCTCGCAGATCGATCGATCAACGCGGCTGTCATTTAGCCACGAGCCCCTCTCCAGCGATATTATTATAAGTAAAAGCCCCTAAAAGTCGAGCATGATGGCGGTTCCACGCCATAGAACATCCGTACTATAAACATAGGGTTGTCCGTATGTTTATAGTACGGATGTTCTATGGCGTGGAACCGATGTCCAATCTCACAATGTACAGGTGGCAATGACGTCATTCAATCGATCGTGCGGCAGCGTGGCGGAACGAAGGGGTGTTTGTTATGGTGCTCAATATGTATAGATTCCCATAGTATGTATGACAGTGATTTTGATACAATACGGGTTGATGGACCAAATATTAAAGGTAGAGGCAATTAAAAAAAAAAAAATGTAGAAAGAATGGCTTCTGAAGTTTATTTTGAGCATTTCCAGTATTTCCAAGAATAAAATGAACAAGATGTGGCTTGCATCCTATTACTACATATATGTATTTATGCTTATCGTGGGAGTTTGTACCGATGGCACAATGGACAAGTGCTGTCGACGTCATCACATCGATCGCACCGCCCACAAAAGTGGCGCAACTACCGGTACCTTCTACTTTATATTAGTCATGTATAACACGTATTCTAGTCTAACAGTATGAATTAATGAGTGTTGTTTGTGCTATAAATGTAAGGATATTATATTATAAGGTATTCATTGTTTTTATATTTTGTTTATTGCTCAAAACGAGTAATTTATAACGCTTATAATTAAATTGGCCAATTTTACATAATAGTCTAGCGTCAACTAGTCTTATTTAACAGATCCGAAAACTTTAAGCCCTCGCTTCGAGAATAACAAGCCGATCGCGTCATCGGCTCGGAGCAGATATGCATAGATAGACAGACACTAGTCCATTAGTGACGTCAAACTGAAAACACGTGGCGATATACACGCTCTGAAGGCCAATTCTCGTAATTAATTTGACACTATATCAGCGGCACGTTACGATGTCGTTTTTGACGTATAAGTTCGCTCATAAAGTTTCTTAATAATTGACAACTATTTTTGAAAGGAGAATTACTGTACTTTATAGATTTTAGTGACGCGTCACTATTAGGGTTGCAAAATTACGTATTTGGGTATGTAAATTACGTATGGGTGACGGTAATTTATATAAATTACGGTAAAATTACCGGCTACTTATGTATGGTGAATGGTGGTATGCGCGGACCGCGGTCGGTGATGATTGGTCGCAATGAGTGACTGTAGCTCCATCTGTTCCCCGGACTCGGAACTTTTCTTAGTAGTAGTTTAATTCGTATTTTACCGTAAAATATAATATTTTACCGTAAAATATCGTATTTTACCGTAAAATATCTTATTTTACCGAATTTTACGAAAGTAATTTTACCGCTTTACATCCCTAGTCACTATTGACAATAAAGCCGCCTTCGGACGGCAGCACTCATCGACGTGACTCGGAAACCAGCCTAAACATCATAATGCCTCTTACCTTAGCAGCCTCCCCATACTGTCCATTGGTGAAGAGCATGTTGAACTTCCTGACGAACAGCTCCTCGGCGCCGGCGAGGTTGTTGCGCACAGCTAGTCGTAGCGCCAGGTCAGGGTTTTGTAGTACGGTGTTGATGTAGGGAACTATTGAGTCTTCTTCCACGGTCACTGATAGGACCTGGCCTTTGCGGTTTACGCCTAGAAAGAAATGAAAGGTTTAAACATGAAGTAAGGAAAGTCGTAAGAGTTAAAGAAAATGTATATCAATTCAACTCATAAATTATATGTTCACACTTTTTATCGTCCATATATGTAACAGGACTTGTAAAATCTTAAAATTTATGACATATCTTATGTGTTATATTAATATCTAACATGACTATGTGTGTGTCAATGTCGCAGTTTGCATGTATGGCAGTTGTGGACATGCCTCCGTACGATTGACCTGCGAAAACCTTCGCGTTGAACGACTGCAAGGAGTAAATGATAGCTAGATTGTGAGCTTATTAGCTGTACTAATGAATGCAGCATGACTCGACTCCAAACGCCTTGTATATAAAGACCCGATAGTTTAATATCGAGTCAGTGTTCGTTTAGCACAGTGGTTCCTAACCTTTTTAATCTTGTTACCACTAAATGACCTTAGAAAAACTCATTTTACCCCCAGCCCCTCGCCTTTGAAATATTAACAGATGAAAGTTTTTATTGATCACAATTAATTGCAAAAAAAGTTCATGAATTAATGATATTCAGTGTGAAGGTTTGTATTGTTTTGCATTAGGTTTCGTTTTTAATTAAAGATTATAAATAACATTTGTTACTTATTGCCAGTCTTATTACCCTCGCAGAATAGCTGTTTTAACCCCGAGGGGGTAATTACCCCCAGGTTAGGAACCCAGGGTTTAGCAGGCAAATGGGAAACATGTGTTTCTCAAGAATGTAGGTTTATTGCAAAGAGATATTAAATTTTAGGAAGGTTGTATAATATGCTTTATGCAACCTATATTGAAAAAGCAGAACAACCTGTTGGGACGAAATCCTCTAACGAAAACACAGCTTAGCGATTAACAGATGTTCTATGCTGCATTAAGTAGCAACTAATCGATAGACATTTTCCACCGATAATGACTAGTTACTGGAAAACATACGACAATAATGAATCATCGCACATTTTTACACAAATAAACATCTATAACATCGCCAACACATTATTTCAAGTTGTGTTGTTATTATAATAGACGCCAGACGCTGGAACATTATTATTTTGATAACCTAATGGCATTCGACCTCATTTTAAATGCTTGCTTTTGTATCTGGGCTTATCTATACTAATATCATGAAGAGGTGAAGCTTGAATGTATGTATTTAGGTGGTAATCTCCGGAACTACTGATATGATTCTCAAAATTCTTTCACTGTTATGAAACTATCCATGAGTGCTGTAAGCTATTTCTAGGGTTTAGCGGTTAACATTCTAGCTAGACGATCACGATTAGAATAAAATTTGCGATAGCAACACCATCCCATAACATCACTCATGTTATCAGAAGGGAACGAATGGCATCACCTTGCCGTCCTGATTCCCCCAAGTGCAGCGAATGTCATACAATCGCACCGTGTTATACAAGACATTCGATATCAGATATCAGAAGACTTAAAATCGGCATTCACGATGTCGGATGTGGCAATTTTTGTGTGACTTTACCTATCTGCCACAAAATTGGTTCTAAACAAATAAATTCATGAAATTTTAGCTAGTTATCCATGATTCAGGGAGATTTGCACCCATTGCCCCCCCCTCCCCGTATCCGCGCCTGCTCACAGAGGCCTCAATCCAACATGGGGCATTACAGGCCAAAATTATGTCATACTAGCACTTCGCCCGCGACTTCGTCCGCGTGTCCCACAGGAACTGTGCATTTTTTCGGGATAAAAAGTAGCCTATGTTACTCAGTGATAATGTAGCTTTCTATTAGTGAAAGAATTTTTTAAATCGGTCCAGTAGTTACGGAGCCTATTCGGTACAAACAAACAAACAAAAAAATCTTTCCTCTTTATAATATTAGTATAGATTAAACATCAAAAACAAACTTACCAATAATTCCGCCTGTAGTTTCATGGGGTGCCGTCACGAAAATCGTGTCCGAAGAGATGCGGTTCATGTAGATACACGTCCCGGTTTCAATATCGTACATGTGGATGTAGCCGTATTTGGTGATCAGGTAGATGACGTCATACTTCGGAGACACCTGCATCGCCACGGGGAAGTCGTTCTGAGCTTCGGCGGGGAAGAACACGTCGACAGCTTTCTTGAGGAAGGGCTGGTTTCCGGCTGGGGTTTGCCCCACCTCTGTGTGCAAGAAAAAGGGGGAAATTGTGTTAGACGGTACGATCGATCGTTTAGTTGCATTTAAGCTACCCACGGTAAGGGAAAGGCAAATTGTTTTTTTTAAAGGTTTGCATGGTATTTGAAGCTTTTCTTCTTTACTTCTAAACGATGATTAAATATTATTTAACTAAAATAGCCCATAAATCCATTACCATATTGCGTTGCGTTGGCATAAAACAAATGACAAGAATAGTTGTATATTTTATTTAAGCCCTCTGCGCCTCCTCATGCACTCCGCGTGTTACTGTCGGGCACCCGTGTAACCAGCTATCGCGCGGAGCGTTAATCAGTCGTTAAAAGTAACAAGTTTTTAGTAAGGGATAAATATTTAGAAATTATGATTGAATTATTGAAAAAATCTATGAGGTTTCTTCTTCTTTCTATCATTAATTCTATAATTAATTTATGCACATTGTGACAGCACTTTGTAGGTCAAGAGCGTTCACTAGCATTTTATGTATTTACTCATATAGATATATCTGGTCTATAGTAAGGTTTGTTATATTGAGAATTACATCATAACTTGATGTCATCGTTTATTGACTAAAGATTTAATAACGGCAGAAATATTCTAAGTTGCTTCAATCGTGTTGTCTAGTCCGGTCTCAAAAAATGCGATCTCTTTTTATTTTCAAACACGTGATCTGCTACAGTATTCTTTAAATATTTTTTTTATTAAATAAAAAAATCAATACATTACAAATTCGGGAACACCCTGTATAAGATTATACAAAGTGTTCCTTGAATTTAAATTTAATTTTTAAAGTAATAATTTAAGCAATATCCATTGTTTAAATGATTCCTACCTGCATCTCAAACACAATTAAATGTTTTAACTTCAGTTTAATTTAAAAAAAAACCTTTTCCAACTCACCAATAATATGCAGTTTCCCTCCCTGAGCAGTTCTGACGGCGAAGCAGAACAGGGTGGACGGCTCCGCGTTGCCCTCGGCCTTGAAGGTGGCGAAGGAGGCCGCGTGACCCTCGATAGGCTGTGAGCACTTGCGCTCTACTGAGTACAGCTGCATCGCGCCTACTACGCGGTTCTGCTGCGCCGAGATTCCTGGAAGAGGGTAGGAACGGTTAAAAACTATAATGAATTTAAATATTCTCCTTACACAATACGGAGACTATTATGCCTTCGTCACCTCCGGATAAGTCCCAGTAAATGGCAGATGTTCCTGTCATACAAACTTCGAATTCATCTGATGGTTACTAGAAATAGACCCTTAAATTAAGCCAACATCTGCTGAAAGGTAGAGGTAAGTAAAAGGTGTCAGCGCGACTGTTATGTAGCCATGACTCATGAGCCCCTATCTTCAAAGAAATGAATATAGAACACGAAAAAACAAATGATGGGTCAAATAAAAAAATCGGGCAAAAATTTTTTCGACTCTCCATACGAATTGTTCCGATCAACTGATGCGATTTTTTTGGAGGGTCGAAAAAAAATTACAACTTTTTTGTTTGACCTATTAAATGTTGTTCTGAATAAGAGTTCAAACAACCCCGTTATCCCATCAAATCCCAGCTAATGAGACAATTAAAACCTGACCTGGGTCGGCAGGATTGGAGAGAGTATAATATAACCATGCATTCGTGTTACATGTTGTATAGCAAAAATCCATTTTAAACTTACCAACAAGCAACAGCCACTGTTGTTTCGGATCGGTCCTATAATTGATGATCTGACATTCAGCGAGTGAGGAATGCCTGTCAAACATCTTCACTGGCGTCGAGTCTCCTTCCATGGACCAGTGGTAGACCGACATCTTGGTGACCAGCGCGAGGGTGTTTAAAGAGATCCACTTCCAGAACACAATGTCTTCGGTCATTGTGTGGGCTTTCATCTTCGATTTCATTTCGATGTTGAAGATCTGGAGGGTCTTTTGAGCTGCTGGCAATATTAAAGGTCTTATATAGTTTAAATCTTTCGGTAAAGTTGTTGGGGAAACATTGTTTGTGATGAGTTAATGATGAGTGAACATAATGAGCTGAAAGTATTTAAAATCTATAAATAGTATAAAACAAAGTCGCTTTTCGTATCTGTCCATTTGTCCGCTTAGTTCTTCTAAACTACACAATGGATTTTATTGCAGTTTTCACTACCACTTAGCGAATTTATGCCGGAAGGTTTATGTGTTTAATACATTAATTAACTTAGATACAGCACAGAAATCTTGATTTTTTGACATGTTGCAACATCAGCAGCTCGGCGGAACGCTAGTTAAATATATTTCGTTGTTATTTTTATTCAATAGTACCTAATGTCTCAACACAGTACATAACGCCATTGTTATCCGATTACAGCGAAGCCAAAAATATGAGTTATAATTTGGGACACATGCGCTTCATTGGGGAAATAACAATTTCTTTTAACACCCTAAACTTCTTGACAGGTTTTGATTGATAATACACCCGTTTGTTTGTTTAGAAGATCAGGGACGCTCAAACTGTCTATCGCGAAAGCTCTCCGGGTCGATTACGGCTAATTCAATCGAAATCTTGTAATCGACTAACTGACGAGCACCTGTCATCATGCTTGCGAATGGCACTTGGTAAAATAATTACGTACCGTACTGAAAGTCAGCAAAAGCATGTTTCTAGCTGTCAGATTACTTGTCGCGTAAATACTTTGTAGTAAATCACCGACACTAGAAGTCTGAGCAGCAGAAGGTTAAGGTGAAAGGTCATATTTTGGAGTCCCAAATTCTGACCGAATATAAATGTCTTCCAAGATCTGAACGAAATTTGGATTTTCGTAGTGAAAGACAAGTTACAAGGCAGAAAAACGTCTTTCATTAAAGTTGGTTCCCTGATTTAAGAAGTTACCGGATCCCTCATTTTAAATCATTCAGACTAAGATTAGCTTTAGCCTCTAACTTAGCTGTGGGAGTATTAGCTGAAGTACTGACCTACATTATTAGTACCCATTAGCGCCCATTAGATAGTTTCAGATTGCTCACTTTAATACGAAATACGTATGCGTAGACAGTGAAAACTACACTGCAGCCGGCCTAGCATGACCACGATAGAAACGGGTTTTGTCTACATAGAAATAGACAAAGTGACAGATTGTAGAAACATTTCTACGTTTTATGAATGAAACGGTAGAAATGTTTTTACAATCTGTCACTTCGTCTATTTCTATGTAGACAAAACCCGTTTCTATCGTGGTCATGCTAGGCCGGCAGGTGTATTGCCGTACCACATGGTATTGCATGTCCCGTAACGCGAATGCGTTAGGTGTGATCTATTATCCCTGCAAGACTGATGATTGCAATATTTACAAACGATATCCTTTACGATTTTCAGCATAAAAGTGAAACGTTGTTTAGGAGTAAGCGAGAATACCATACAATCCCCATTGGAGTACTAACCATACCATTCTCTGAACCCAAACCCTTGGAAAAACTGTTTATCCACACACAGTTCAATTTCCTAAGTGTCTCACACCTACGTCAAAGTACGAGCTACCTACGCGGCAAGTGTGAGAGTAACGCGTTGGCGTAATGTGGGTGTGCATATAGGAACACCTTCGAAAGAGAGCTTTCAAGTACCTTTAAGCGTTCATAACGATTTTACTCACATCTGTCGGATGAATTCGTGTTCGCCTAAAGGAATTTCAAAGTGCTTGTTATTCAATTTATCCTTACTTTGGATAATATTGCTTATTTATAACATCAAAGAAAGGTAAAGTTAGATCTAAAGACTCATTCAGTATCAAATGTATCATAATAATATAAAATGTATGTATATGTATAGTATACCTGCGGATAAAGAATGGGATTGAAATTGGCGTTGTCCCTATTCTTCTCACGAAAGTAGAAAGTTGGATAGACGCGACGCCATTTTTAATCCCAATCTTTATCGTGTGTGATTCCTTATCGAGTGATCGTCGCACTGTTGGGAAAATACCTCCCAAAGTCCCTACCCTCCTATTCCTATTAAAAAGTTTATGATCCTAAAATCCCACACCAAGTCGCTGGCCAGCTAGGCGTCAGATAAAAGTATTCATCGCTCACACCATAATACGGTCGTTAAATACAAGTCGATTCGGTCATTTCATGAGTCACGGACACGGACGCCCCCTACCAAGCTACACGTAGCGATATTATCGCGCGATCCTTTCTCCACTGTGTGCCAGAAGATCACGGAGTAGATTAATGTAGAAGGATCACTTTATTAACTGTGCGATAGTACCTTCACGCACAGGCAAACAAGGGAAATTGTATTTTTCCAAAAACTGTTTTGAACCTTTTTCGGGCATGTGAATTGGTTGCTCTTGGTACTTGTAGGACTATTTTAAGTTGTCACAGCGCTATTCAGATATAGACTATAGTTGCTGCTGAAGGTAGCGAAAAATAACAAGCAAATTCTTAGGATTTGGGTCAAGCAGCGGCAGCGGATATCGTATAATCTGGATAGACTGTAAGCCAATTTCGCCGCGAATTCGCATCTTTTTTCACGTAAAGCTTTGCGTGTCGATATACACAAAAATTTATGCGTCGACACACTCGACACAAACGGAAGCGAGCGAACACGACGCACAACGATATTTTTAGGGTTCCGTACCAAAATGGTAAAAAAGGAACCCTTATGGTGCGACTTTGTCTGTCTGTCTGTCTGTCACACCTGCTTATTTCAGCAACTACTAATGCTATCGACTTAAAATTTGGAACAGTTATAAAGAATGCTTGCCCAACTTTATTGCAAATGAAAAAAGTCAAAAAATATTTTTATTTTCTTTGCTAAAGGGGCCGGAGTGGGGGTCCGAAATTTTAAAGTGGGGTTACTAAGTCAAACTGCATATCATATGAAAGGGCTTGATTTGCACATTTCAAAATATATTTTCATTTTATTTTATGTCTCACTGTTTTCGACATTTATGATGAAAAATGTCTGAAAAAATACCATTCCCCCCCCCTTATCTCCAAAGTTTGCAGAGCGAAATTTCTGAAATAATTAGAGCTGATAGGAATTGAGCCAAATATTGCACCAAAAATAAAACGATGTTCCTAACTAGTACAGTTTTTTCAAAATCATCAAAATTTCTTCACAAACAAACTTACTTATGCGGTCCGGTTTTTTTCACTTTATACGTCCAAAAATTATACGGAACCCTCGGTACGCGAGTACGACTCGCACTTGACCGGTTTTTTTATTGTGTGACCCATTCCCATTGATGTGGTAGCTGGACCTTCTGCATCCATTTGTTTCGTTTCCCGTGGCACGAAAGTTGCAGTTTGACATTAAACGCTCCACTCCGCTCCAGATAATATCGTGTTACGGGTCTGAGCTAGTAAATTGTGCACGCGAGTTCCGTATAGTGTTTACGTAATACAAAGACAATGAGTTGTTGTAGCGCTTTGTAGCGGAAATTAATCGAAAATGAGAATGAAAAGTAATTGTTGATTCGGAAGTGTTGAGATAAATCTTTATCGGTATCCGTTAAAATGGACTGATATAACATCAGAAATGATTTTGTTGGAGATGGTAGCTGCGGTTAATTCGACGAAGAAGATGACCGAGTTATTTTACAATTGGGAGGAACGACGAGGAATATAGCTACTTTACAACTGGGAGGAACCTATGTCCAGCCAAAAAAGAACTATTAGAAGAAATTGATAGAACTGGTAAGGCTGCATTGAAAAGTCCAGCACTGAAGTCGGGGCCCGTCCGTGTTCGCACAACTTATTGGTCAGATTTTAGGGGTTAAATGGTCTAAGGAGTTAAACTGAGTTTACAGTGCCGATGGTTCGCTTGGTATTTATAAAATTTTGCATATAAGTTGTGAGTAAGGTCCATGTTATTACTTAACCCGTATCGCAATGAACAAGATAAGAAAGCGAATGTTTACATTTTTTGTCTACTTTTCCGGCTAAGTAATATCTATTTCCAATGTTGTTCCTATTAATTCATAAATATTTGTGATTTGATCAGGAAAAACCAGACACGTGTGACACATTAAAATATTGTTTTTTTCCCTGTATCTATGTATTGACAAAATGTAAACTTTAAAGGATTATTCCAGCACCATCTTCGAGGACAGGCTAATTTGATGTTTTATTTTTGCTGGGCCTCCCCCAAGTCCTTCTAGCGAATCCATAGAGACGTGGCGGCTTCCGAGGCATTGGCTGGTCGCCACAGCCTCGTTAGTTGGTTAGCAGGTACACCACAAGCAGGTAAGGTTGACTCGAATCCTAATAGATGTTTGGACCTCACACCAAATTTGGTGGTTGCCAGAATTTTGGCAGGGCACAAAAAGAGTTATTGTATGAGTTAGACATTCTCGAGAAAAAGCGCTATCTTCAAAGTACAAACTATAGACAAAACTTGGGACAGGCCAATGCCCAGCACTGGACACTGCCAAGCGTAGTAACAGTAATTTGCAAACCATTTTCATAAACCAATATTGGTATAGGTACTTACTCAATTACCATAACTGCCACATTGGTATACCTGCTTAATGTCAAAGTTCGACATCAACGCTCAAATCGAAATATATTTCCTTGTCCACCCTTATGGAAAGGGAATGATGTGTGCCCAAAATTGAGCTAAAGTACCTAATTCAGTATACAAATCTATAGCTACCAAAAGGTTAACGACCTCGATTGATTGACAAAGGTCATGGGAATAAATTTATTATGCGTGATGTATGGTTAGTAGGTATGACAAAAATAGCGATTTCTTTGTTTCATGGCAGGAATTTTACGTTAATCATATTTCTAATTTTGGAGAAGAAAACGGCAATGTCGGTTCGTCTGTTTGAGAATAAATAAATTCTCTCTACCTCATAAATCACACAGCGTTCGAGACCACAAGCATCGACAGAGTAGTTCTAGGGTAAGTCATAATAATCATAATGGAAGAAAGCAGTTTACTGTATATCTATAGACAACATATTAAGGTCGCGACTGGGCTAGTAAGGCGACGATGACACAAAGAAAATTCGAACGCCGCATTAGCAATGAGGTCAGAACCATAAGTCAAAAGGGTTTAGTGGCAGTGCGCACACAGCCTAACAATCTAGCACAATAATGCACAGTTCTGTACAGTGCGTTTCACATAAGAGTTATCTTCGACGCTATGTTGGCTCCTCTAAATGTCATTATGTTACAACGTTTTTAACGGTGTTGGAAGTTTTCTTTCAGCACCAATTCTCGTTCACCACTTTTTAGGGTTCCGTACCAAAATGGTAAAAAAGGAACCCTTATGGTGCGACTTCGTCTGTCTGTCTGTCTGTCACACCTGCTTATTTCAGCAACTACAAATGCTATCGACTTGAAATTTGGAACAGTTATAAAGAAGGCTTGTTTAACTTTATTGCAAATGAAAAATGTACAAAAATATTTTTATTTTCACTGCAAAAGGGGCCGGAGTGGGGGTCCGAAATTTTAAAGTGGGGATACTAGGTCAAGTGACACATCATATGAAAGGGCTTGATTTGCACATTCCAAATTATTTTATGTCTCACAGTTTTCGACATATGATGAAAAATGACCGAAAAAATACCATTCCCCCCCCTTATCTCCGAAGTTTGCGGGGCGAAAAATCTGAAATAATTAGAGTTGATAGGAATTGACCCAAATATGACACCAAAAATGATGAAAACGATGTTCCTAACTAGTACAGTTTTTTTCAAAATCATTAAAATTCCTTCACAAACAAATTTAGTTATGCGGTCCGGATTTTTTCACTTTATACGTCCAAAAATGATACGGAACCCTCGGTGCGCGAGTACGACTCGCACTTGGCCGGTTTTTTTAATTTCTATACGTTACAAGTGACAGCGTAACGAAAACTGAAATCATGGGCTTATTACCTTATTCTGAACCCAAATTCAACTTTGTTATAGGTATATTGGATGGTGGATTGGATATAGGGAACTCTTATATGAAACGCATTTTGCTTTAAAGTTTTAAACAGTTCCCGATGAAGTCATAAGAGTTTTTCAACGATTGGTCTACATTTTTATAAAGGCCCAATAAGCCCTATCCGTAGTCTAAAGTCCTGGCGTAATGCTTCGTCTTCTAATAGTGGGTTGCATCCTCACAGGATGCAACTCACCGTTGGAAGAGCTTTAGTACGGTCCGCGGCTGTGATCGTCAGCGGTGCGTGGTATGATCCGTAAAATCATTGACCGTGGGATGCCGCCTTTAGGCAGATTGCTTTCTAAGATAGCCCTAATTTCGTTAATTGTAGTAGAAGTGCTATAAGCAATTGAAACAACGTGAGGACAGAAGCTCTAAAATCGGTGAAGAAAAACATCGCGATCAAACCGTCCTAGAACCAAAAATTCAAAGTAATGAAATGTCCACCCACACGCCTTGGGCACGCGTGGTGGACTACTGCCCACGCTCTCTCACTAAAAGGAGGCCTGAGTCCCAGCAGTGGGACAGCAAAGGCTGATTATGATTATGTAAGCACCTAATCCTAAAAATAATCCTCCATAAAGGAATCCTAAAAAGATGCTACTCGTTCAATGGACTCGTTTTGGGGGCTAAGGGTTGGAAATCAATACAATGAATCACTAATCTTATCTGAAAGCTACAGGACTTATAATTTTAGGGGTTTCAGCTCCCTAACCTTATTTATTTTTGTGTTCAGAAAACTGATAATTATACTCCTTGCTACGGAACCCTACGCTGGCGTGATCCGACACGCTCTTGCTCGTTTTTTTTGCTTTACTATGGACCAACCCTGTATTTGCGAAAAAAAATCTGCTGTTCCATACATTTATTTATGTTCACATAACCAAATGCATACAGCAGCTGTTTTTTTTTCGCGATTTCAGGGTTGGTCCCATAGTAAAAGTTGTTCATAATGATGAGTATAATGACTCCTTTTGGGGAACAACAGGTTTTTTGTTAAATGCTGTATGTTCAGCTTAAATATTTGAATTTCGCCAAGAAGAATAAATACTAAAATAAAATATACAGTCAGTACCAAAAATGACTAAACAATGAAAAAATCGACTGTGTTTATCAAACGCTGAATATTCACTGACACGCAAAGCCATTTTGCACGATATTTTAAGAGCAAAGAACTTATCGGAAACAAGCATAATTTAATAGATACTTTCACTTTCGAATGCTACCTCACATGTATCTAATAGAGTCTATTAGATACAATAAACGTTACGTTACGTTTATGAAACCTATCTAAGTTCGAACGTAGTTCAAGACTCAAAAATGATGACTGATGATGACGTAATAACAACCATCATTTAAGAAATTCTGTTATATTTATATAATTATGAACCCATACGTTGGATTATCCATTTGGGATTTTGAGAGTTTCATCTTCATCTTAGCGTAATCAAGAGTAAAAAACATTTTAGATACATTTAAGTTTAGATCTTTTATTTTGAAATTAACTATTTAATTATGAAGAATTATTATTACATTTTTGGGATATCATTTTATTCCACGGAATTGTACTTTAAAACTCAAACGCATATTTTTTAAGGTACCTATGTTAAAAAACATGAGCAGAACGACAAGTCAATGCTCACGTTCAGAACTGAACCGTAACAGTTTTAACTGATGCAGTGGAGCGGTGATGCGCGGTAATAATGTGCCAACCTGCCTCTAACGTGGCCTTTAAACTTTGCGCTATATTCCGGAGGAGATTCGAGAAAATGCCGGGACGACGAGACTGTTCGGAATTATCTGAACAACAAGGAAAATTAAACTATAATCTCAATGACGCAAACAGTCGCGTGTTCATTCTGAAACAGCCCTTGTGTTTTAGAATGAATATGACGGGTCTGACGCGGAATGTGTACCTTCATTTCAAAATGTGCACTTGACGCAAAATGAGCACTTCTCAATACGAGGACTTCTGACAACTGTCATTCTGAAAAGAGTTTTACCTCATTGATATAAAATTTAATTTCTTTAGTTTTTCGGGTAATTCATTCGCTGATTTATGATGCTGACTATACCACTGTTAAATACGTCACTGGTTGAACATCTCGTAATGACAAAGTAAACGGTTATTTTATTACAATTAACATAAAATGGTTGTTTGAAATTATGACGCGGGGGTGTATGACATACCTACCTAGTTCTGAGCGCCTAACATGCGCGCCGCGACAAAATTTTGTTGACGCTTTTATTGTGCATTTGTCGCGTTTTCGCAGGAGTAAGAGCGAGACAAAACACTCGACAAAATTTGTCGCGGCGCGCATGTTAGCCCGGCAGATCGAAAATCGCGCCATTTTGTGTTGGGTGTGTTATTGTTCGACTGTGGGTTTCATTTTAAACGTCTTTTTATATTATAAAATTACTTCAAGAAGGGATAAATCAGGGAGAGAAATTAGATTTCCCTTGCCTTGCCTTTTCTTTGAAAAACTTGACTATGGTTCAAGACAACGCAATGACAATAGGACTTCCTCAGTCGACACGGTCTGGAAATCAGCTGATATTACACATCTATTATCTTTACATGGAAGCCCAACCAAGTGAAGAGACAACCGGCAACTAACAGGGTATGAAGACTCGAAACTATTGAATGTTCCTTCAAACATTTTCGTATTATGCTTATAATAAAACTATTACCTAAATTGATTGATATAATCCCGAAATGTATAATGTTAAATATTAAGATTCGAGATGACATAACACAGATAGAAAGAAGGTCATAGTAATATAATAAGGTTTTATTATTTTACTACCGACCCATAAAAGTGAGAACACCATCATCTATCTCGTTATTGAACCTCCACAAAAGTGCATCGACTCCAACTTTATAAAATCAAACATTATCTTGTTATTGTCACTTCCGGTGGCCGTTGCGTTTTGTGCCAAGAATATAAAGCCGCATACATACAAGCACATGAGTCATTGCCAGAACTGAACCACAAAATAAATAGATACAGAAGGCCTGCTTCGTACAACGAGCGAGAACACGCGCACGCACACAAAGACACGAAATCGCCCTCATGAAAAGCTCCAGCGCCCACTACAGGGCAGCACCGTTGGGAACATATGCGCTGGACGTATCATAACATTCATAACTCATAAATGTGAGGAGATTCGAGTAATAAGAAAGTTGTCCTATTCCTCTACATCTCAAACTATCTCAAACGAATGCCAGTCGCGAGTGTGCTTGCAGTCTTGCATGCACTCGTGTTCATGTGTACGTGCCTATTCGCTCGTTGATTGGAGCCGATTCTCTGTACATATCTATTTAGTTTGTGACAGAACCGACCGCACTGGACGCCTCTATGCGTGATGCAATCAATAAATGAAAACAGCGCAGTCATTTAAATATCTGTGTGAAATGATCCACTTTATTAAAATTCTAAATATGGGACGAATTTAGACGTACATTGAGGCGTTTGATGCATTTTTTTTTTCAATTTTGTACCAGCACGTGAAATATAGCTACTTAATACCAACAAAACTAAGTTTTGAAGCCGATATTTTGTTGGTTGCGCTGTAAGGTTTAAAATTTTCTTTTTGGAGACAAATGTGGCACAATGCCCAAGGTTACTGGCATCTTAATTCCGCAATCTCAATGGAACCAAAGCTGCAAAGTGCGTCTTCACATGATCGCAGTACGCTGTACATTAATACTTCTAACTTATTTTGCCAACGTATTGACCTAGTTGGTATATCTTATCAATATTTAATAGAAATTAGCTCGATATCGAGATCCAATTAATATTTAAAGAGCTGCCCTTAACGGCCGTAGATACCTCGCAATATACCTACCTAAGTCGTGAAAAAATACACCAAAAACAGAGACATTCGAAACGTTTCTTAAATGACAAAAAGCCAGCTTTTAAAAACAAAATGAATTAGTGTGAAATGGATATATTTTATCTTTATTGAATAAACACGTCCAAAGCAGTGTTTATTATTGTGCCAACAGTACTGATAAAAAAAATGGATTTTTGTGTTCAACATAGATTCCATTAAAATTTTCTTCTATAACGACTTTACGTTTATTTAATAACTAATTGTTGCCCTCAATGTTCTTCTCCAGAGTTCGAGCTATCTCCATACCAAAATTCTTCAAAATCGGTTCAGCAGTTTATCGGTGAAAACATAACAAACATACAGAGTTACTTTTGAAAATAATGGAAGTATAGATATTATTCGTGTGATTTAACACTTTTACTTTTTTTTGTGTACGGATTGAATTGTCTGTACAAACGCAGATGACGCAATCAGATGTTGATAATTTGTCACCGAAAATGCTACATTACCTACTGTCTGAACACAATGAGTGGAAACATCGCTTTAAAATTAACAAGTTCTTTGTGCAAACCTTTCCAAAAATACGGAAGATCGCGTCGCATTTTCCATTGTGTTCACTAAACGACGCAGCAAAGAAAGCGATAGTACAATAAGCGCAATTTAACTTGACCGGTCTGAAGTTCGTGCGAACGGCGTCGCGTCGCAGTCATGCCTCAGGGTATTTTGAACCTTATTATAAACTATAAGTGCGCGAAATTCTAGAGAGCCTAGTTTCAGGCCACTAGTGAAGTAATATCACGCGTATTGTAATTATAATAATAAGCATTATTGTTCTATTAATAGTTTCAGTCTAGACAGAGATCAATAATCCTCCCATTCTATCACACTTTATCGCATGCTACGGACCGCGTTATGTATTTTAATTCAAGTCTAATATTCGCATAATTCTTATATTGAGCAGAACTTTCCTCACAGCTATCTCATTCATTGCTCCACACTTATAGGGCTTCGGCGAATTTTATGGGATCAAAATGAAAATAGAACTGGCATTGACTGGGGTATTGCTAACTTTACTTTGACGACTCTGAAGTTAGCTACAACATAAAGAAATGTCGAGAGGTAGATCTGTTGTCAAGATGAGATTGGGATAGCATAATGTAGCATAATACAAGAAATGTATCTTCTTAGGTTCAAGCAATACATTCGTCAAAAATCCTACATTTCTAGCCTTAGAGCTATCGGGATAAGATGAAAATTTGCCGAAGTCTGCCGAGCCGTGCCGAACCTTACGATGCAGTCTTGACTCTAAATTTGACCCTGGCCAACTACCCTGATGATAATGATGATCAAAAACTAGCAAAGACATCGCAACTTTGTCTTTCGATAAAAAAATCTATGAACTATTTATTTAAAGGACCTAATTCTCTGATGGTGAAAGTATTTTGGGCACATAGCAATATCTTGGCATTATTAATTTCCTTCCGCAACCCCATCCGACGAGGGGGCGTGGCCTGTTCTTCACCAGAAGCAAAATTACGATAAAATATATAAATATCAGCCAGTACAAAGCGTAACACATATTTCTTCCATTTCAAAATTGAATTCCCACATTAATATTCATAAGGCAGAAACGGCCCTTCTCAGTATCGCGTGAACGATGTAATGACGTTACTGGTAGGCGTCAAAACATTTTGGTGATATTGGACACAGTAGAGGGGCGGTTCTCATAATGTATTTGTTATGAACAGTTTAAAGCACTAGCTATTTTAAGATATCATTACATAAAAATAAATTGTGTGTTAACACATTTTTCTTGATGCAAGGTTCTGAGTAATATGGATTTTCCCAAGTTCCTAAAAAGGGGTCTTCTAAATAATTATGTAGCTAGAATAAATTCACTAAAATATTGAAATCGAATATTATGAGATTTAAACCTACTTAATAGACAATAGGATTAGATTATTGACCATAAGTGAAATGGTACAAAAATGGGACACAAAAAATTTACAGCAGTTGTCATTATGGTATTTTATGGAATAACACTGTCATATAACTATTACCTTAGAAACTATTCCAAGCCATTTCTATTGATACCACAGGGGTAACCTTTATGTTGTGATATGATTTTAGAAATTAAATGGTTAGGTACGGAAGTGGCAAATACCATTACCACAATATATGGCTTATATCCTGAGCTTAAAGTATCTTATTGCATAACACATATTTTTTACCCTAGTAATAGATGTATATGACCCCTGATGCTGAATATGAGCAATAAACTAGAACTGACATACCTTCAACCCCTGCTTTGCCCTTCAGTGCAATAACCTTGCTGGCAGGGTTCATGATGGCAGAGTCCGCGCTGATTGGCCGGCGGATGGGATTGGTGGGGTCTGCCATGTCGATGATCACCACCTCCGCAGTCTCACCGACCTTCTCACGGACACAGATGAACTTGTCCGACTCCATCGTGAGTGTGTTGAAGGATATGGAGGCTGGATTAATGCCCACATTTGTGAGCTGCAAGAAAAATTAATGAATATTACTACCACATAAGTAAAAGTAATTATTTGTACAGATAGCTGCATTAATTAGGTATACCCCCTTTGCATTGAAATGCCATAGAAGGGGGGGGTAACTAATTGATACAGCCATCTGTGTATCAAAACATATTTTTAATTCAAGTGACCTAACTCCTGCTCCTAAGTTATACTGAGTATATGACTGTTCATAAATGGGACTCCTTTCAAGTTGACTTGATTTTTCTATTGATTTTATAATGATGTATTCAGATGTATGATAGAAATTATATCTACAGAACATGTACACAAATATGTACAAATGTTCTGTATAATTTTCATAGTTCAATCTGGCTATTTTACTATCCTAAGAGCAAATTTTTCCATTGTCAGATATCTTTTATCCAAGGAACAAAATTGATGTTTGACAGATTTTGTATAAAAAAAAGCCTTAGGTAAAGTTAATTGACATTTGAATAATTAGCCCTAAGTTGATATATCTATATTATAGAAGCTGTTTTTGATGCTGTCTCTGAAGCTGTTAAGGACTTTGTGGTGGATACCACAAAGTCTTTAACATTTTCGAATTCAACTGTTTTATCTGTGAAGTTCAATATCTTATGATTATGAATCACCTAAAAAATATATTCCAGTTCTGTGGCTTGAATGATAATGATAATAATATGTAATGATAAGAATTTCTGTATTTTTTTTTTATTATGATTGACTAGAATGCTTTCAGATTTCAATACAAATCAATTCAATACAAATAATAATAATACATTTACTGATCCATTTGGTTACTAGGTATTTTAATGAAGGTAGTAATTGATAAATTATTAGGAGTTTTTATTATCAATTGTTTTATTGTAGTGGGTAGTCAGCTGTGACTAATTATTACAGGTTAAGTGTCAATTTTTGTACCAGTGTTAGATCCAGCTATACCTAATAAAAGAAACACAATCTTCCTAATTTTCAAGTCTTATTAGGTTTCCTTTGATCAGATTCTAATTGGATTAAATTTTGTTATTGATATTTATGTCATGTATGTTACCAAATAGCAGTAATTATTTTTAGTTTGAATATTACAAAGCCAACATTTTCTCAAACATGAACTTCTCAATGTAGATAGTAGGATGCTTAAACTACTAACTTTGACCTGAATGAACAAAATTTTGGCATTGGCTCCCAGACCATATGATCCAAAGGGAATGTGGAACAAATCAATACCGGCGCTCGTCCCGTGGGCTCGGCGCTTCGTCGGATAGGGGGTGGCAACTGTCACTGCGATAATTGCGCAATGCCATTATAACCGCCACATAACCACCACACGTTACAAAGAAATGCACCACCGACATCCCAACGCATTCCCCTGACGTATACTGATAAATTGCTTCCTCAGAGGAAACGCTATCGGCAAATCCAATAAACCGATGGGCGTACTCACCTGTAAATGCTCCTGAAAACGTATTGGTAATATCTGCGCCATCGTTGCGTATCCCCACGCCCTAAATTAACCGAACCGGACAACAAGCTACCCTTTGAATTCACCAACTCTGAAAAAATTTCACAAATCAATTCACTGCTGTCTCATCCGAAAACACTTTTGACAATCAACATGGCGTTCATGATCAAAAGAAAATGACACGACCGAAACTCGATAAAAATAATTATTATGGCTAAAGGGTGAATGCCGAATTTACTCACAATTTTTTAAATACTACATTAAGATAAAATGGGGGTTGTTGGGTTTTGCTATTTCGGAGAAATATGACGAACAATCTACACCCGCGGCTGCCACATATACAAATGAATGAAATGGCAGATAATGTAAGAAAAAGAAAGAATGAACTTTTCGTGTTTTGGCTGCGTTCATAATATAAATATTCTAAAATTGAGAAAATCCTATTTTCTGATTTCATTCTTCTTTCATGATGATGATGATGGATAGGTATATCCTTGAGGGCTTATGTACTAGTAAATTGTGTTTGTAATCCTTGAGTGAAGTTGTTTGTCAAAATAAATAAAATATCAGCAGCTCATGTCTAAAAGTAATTTTGAGGACACAAAATTACTTTTATAATAAAAAAAATATTTTTCACCTTTGTCACGACTTTTATCCGTCCCAGAATCAAAAAAATATGTTGCAAAATTAATGAACCATGGAAGAAGAATTACATGTCTATGTAATGAACAGAACGCAGTTTAATTATTTAACTGTCTAGGTTTGTAATTGTTTGTTCCAGATACGTAAGCTAGATTTCTTTGCATCTTGAGCACTATTTTCTATTGTTTCTTTTACTCGTATGTAAAGTATACAAGATCATCTCGCTTATTGCGCTATCACTGACGAATAAAATAGGTACATGGTTCGACTATCTGACATAGATGTCAAATCACAACAAAGGTTGCCTTGAATTGTTTTGAGTGTGGATTGCATGATTTGCATTTATTTTTCAATCAGCCAGATAATATAAAATCAAATAAAATGGTAAATTTAGTCAGCAGTTATAATGGTGGATCGAATATTCTTAATTATTTGCTTAACGTACACTTCTATAGTTTCAGTTTGGGTTCAACATGTTTCATGAAATCAGCAGGCCTTTTAACATGACCTACAAGTGTTACTCCGTCTCTATGTTGCCTGGAAATGAGAGACAAGATGTAGAAAGAGGTGGAAAAAGTAAGATCTTTCTCTGAATAACTTAAAATTGAAACAAAAGCAAGCAGGGACCAACCTCTCTCCTAATGCTATTTATCACATTAAGAGTCCTTTTCTGGAGGTCTGATTCCTTTTCAAGGTCTTTCTCATACAGTTTAGGATCCTCATATACTACACTTTTGTAAGAAATCATTGTGTGATGTAATCAACAGTAAATAAATGCAAGAATCAGAAAGTACTATAAAATGTCTAGAGACCAATATTGTATGTTCCCATTGTGATAAAATAGCCACTTATAAAAGTGCTTTTTTACAATATTTTCGTAAACAGAGTATGCTATAGTGTAATGACGCCATCTATTTGATTGGATCAATATAATCATATTTTTTAATATTTTTCCAGTAATAATGCCACCGTCAGCCTTGGAACAGCTCACAAGGCTTAACATTGAGTACCCCATGATATTTAAATTGACAAATAAAAAAACAAAAAGGGTCACACACTGTGGAGTATTGGAGTTTGTTGCAGACGAAGGGAGAGTTTATTTGCCACATTGGGTAATGTATAAAATATTGAACAATAAATAAAATAAAATTCAGAATTTCAGAACTTGATTATAGGCTGTACTATGACATGTTATTTATCATTAGCGTTTTGGCGTAGGAGGCAGGAGGGAGATGGAAGTACTCAAGATGAATAGAAATAGAAATTCTCTTTTTCATACCAAAACAATACTGATGTTAACACTTGTTGGGTTTTTGTTTTTTAATAATTTGTTTATACTTGCCTTCTTAGATGATGACCAACCTAGTAGTGGAAGAGGGAGCACTACTTCAAATAGAGAGTGTGTCACTACCAGTGGCCACATTCTCCAAGTTCCAGCCTTTATCTGAAGACTTTCTAGATATAACTAATCCTAAAGCAGGTATGCATTGAAAACTGTTAGGCCGAGATAAATAGACGTTACTTAGCACGGCTTTGGCTAAGCTATGTTCCCGTCTCTGTCTTGCTTGCAGGTTGCGCGACAGTGACAACGATACTGCTTAGCCAAAGTACGTGCTAAGTAACGTCTATTTATCTCGGCCTTAAGCCGTGTCTCCTGCGCCCTGTTTTCGTGTTCGACGAACATCGAACAGTGAACAGTGAACGATAAAGGGGCGTGGTCTACGTGTTTTGACGAATAAAAACACTCAAAACACGTAGACCACGCCCCTTTCTCGTTCACTGTTCACTGTTCGATGTTCGTCGAACACGAAAACAGGGCGCAGGAGACACGGCTTTAGTGTTCACACTGCCTTTTCTGAATGCCTATAGAATTACATGTTTTCTGGATTTAATCTGTCAAATCTCATGACACAATATGATTGGTTCCAGTGGTGGATCTAGAGGGGTTGAGGGCCCCCTCCAAAATATTAAGTGCTGATATATTTCAGATTTTGTATTTTGATTTCCACCTCTAGCCCCCCAAAAATCATATTTGGATGAGTGCTCAAAGCCCAAAAATGATTTTTGGAACTGCCACTGATTGGTGCTCTGTATTTTGATCAACATGCACAGCAGAGTCAGCAGATATTATGAGGCTTGCTTTTGAATTGACTTTGCATGCTTACCACTCTGTATTTTATTTGTGCCTAACTTTTTGCCATAAAACACAGTGAAGACAAGAATTTTGTTATTTGTATTGTTCTGACTGGAATACTTGGCTCTGGCCCAAAAATATTAAGTTCGTTACGACTACGCTACAATTATGCCTCGCTTACGCCACGTCTTTGCTTCACATACGCCACGCTTTTGTTTCAATCTGTATATTAGTCCTGAATATGTATTTCTCATACAATTCTTCTGTTTCAGTGTTAGAGAATTGTCTACGTAACTTCTCCTGCCTGACCAACGGAGATGTGATTGCGATCAAGTACAACTCCAAGGTGTATGAGCTTTGTGTGCTGGAGACGAAGCCAGGGAACGCTGTCATCATTATAGAGTGTGATATGAATGTAAGTACACAGTTAATTATTAATATAATATTTTTTTATAGCATTAAATTATGAATCTCTTACATTTTTTCTCCCACATCATAGTACGGCTCTTGTAACCAATTAAACCAATCAAAATTAATTGTACTTATTTTAATAAATTCAAGACTAGCTAATGTGTTATCTGCATAGTTGATCACCTTCCTAATTCCCTTCCATTTCCATTGTCTAAGGACAAAAGCGCAGTAAATTCGGAAAATATTGAGCAGCATTAGTTTTGGTCCTGTGTCCCTTTGTTTGGAGTGTGTATTTATAAAGGTGTCACCTGCTGGTTAAATGCGTGACACAACCAGATCCATTGCTTCTTTAACATCCAAGGAAGGAGGAAACTGGGGTATACGAAATTATGACTTCATCTATATTTGGTATAATCAGTCCGAGCTGCAGTTGTCCCTCTCGCACTCTACTCGGCCGTTCGGGCACAGCGCACCAGCAATAGATTTACGCTAAAATCTATTGACCGCGTTTCCCCTCACTTTATTATATCACCCAACAGGTAGAATTCGCACCGCCCGTTGGCTACAAAGAAGAAGAGCGCATACCTCGCGATGAGGGTGGGGCAGCAGTCGGCATGGACGAGGACCCTTCAAACATGATGCCGGAACCCAGCGGCTTCATCGCTTTCAGCGGAGAAGGAAACCGGTTAGACGGCAAGAAAAAGAAGCTGGTCAGTGAGAGCGAGTCCGAGCCTTCAGCGTCGCAGTCTAGACAGGTGGGTACAGGAAAATGTTTAGGATCTGTAGCTTAAGGTCAAACACGCATAAAGTCAAACACTCATAAGGTCTAACTTGCATAAAGTTAAACTCGCATGAAGTCAAACTAGTATAAGGTCAAACTCGCATAAAAATCATACTGGCACAAAGTCAAGCTTGCAGAAAGCCAAACTGGCGTAAAGTCAAAATTTATGCGAAGGTCATACATGCACAAAATACACTAAGTAGCTGTTCCCCGCGGTTTCACCCCTGTTGCTCAGCTCCTAAGGGTCGTAGCGTGATGTAAATAGCCTATACTATTCCTCATGACTCTAGCTATAATATACAAAAATATTTTTTCAAATCCGACTGTTAGTTCCAGAGATTAGTGCGTTTAAACAAACTAAACTCTTCAACTTTTTATTATTAGTATAGATATAGATGTACAAATAATGCACGTGTCTACCTCTTCAAGAAATACAAGGCGTGACGGGTATAAGTATTCGGGAAACTAAAGCCGGGTCCAGACGGGTGTAACGTGTAATGTAATCCACCGTGTAATGTAACACGAATTCTACGTGTGGGCGGCACTACGAGCATTACATGTAACGTTCGTAGTGCCCGTCCACACGTAGAACACGTTACACCCGTATGGACCCGGCTTAAGAAACTGGTCTATACTAGTACTAGTGTACTCGACACCGCGGGTGCGTGCGCATTCTATGCTGATATTGCTAAACATGTCAGCGCCTCACTTTTTCTTTCGCTAACTACACATCAAGTGGATTGATGCTAATTACTATATCGTGTCTTTCGAATGCAATGTTGAAAGAATTTAATTTTACGAAATTAGGACAGAAGGTAAAAAGAAATGCATTGAAACGCGTTAAATAAATTATGATGAAAAAATGTGTAGTTAAAAATTAGTTTTTTAATGATATTATATTATGTACACCAAGAGATATAAGATTTATTTTTAATTTATTTATTTGATAATAGGCTTGCGTTTGACCGCCATCTTGGCAATGATGAGGTCTACGACAGAGCATGCTTGCATAGGTTGTTTTGTTTCCCAACATCCATGTGAACGAGGGCACAGCCAGTAAGGGATATAACTATAAACACCATGTTCTATGGAACATCTTTCTGCGGGCAGGTTGCTGCCCGCGGTACGTTGTTATTGGTGCCCACTACTTTATTTCTAATGACCGATTTCACCATCGTCAGATAACTTTAACGAACGATTAATTTTAAATTTTAAAATCTCAACTTTATTCCTTGGATAAATATTATCTGACGATGGTGAAATCTGTCCTAAATAGTGTATTGCTTTTCCTGATAACTGTTTGTCTTACTATGGTTTTATAATATTTAAATTAATTCCTTTACTTTTAGCCGTACGTGCGAGGCATACCAGACTACGACTACGTCATAGGCACCCTCAAGTTCATCAGGAACTCGCGCCCGCCCAGCGCCAAAGAGGACTCGCCCTCCGAACCCTTCACGGCCTTCAAGGGCGAGGGGTTCACGTTAAGGACTTCCAAGTCCAAGAACTGAGTATAAATAGTTAATGTTAGATTTTTTACTCGCAATGTTGCCTGTAGATGAAGCAGTGTTATTTTGGTAGTTTTTTTATAGTGGCAAATTTTGGTAGTTTTTTGTGTGCCGCAAAATCTTAAACCTCGCTTTGATTGGTTGGCCAAATTAAAACAGCCAATTAAATTACTTGACATGAAATATAAAAACATTAATTGAATAGTTCTACTTACAACTTTTGGTCTAATAGTATGTACCTACAACAACTCAATCTTTTGACCTAGAGAAGCATTTTGAGAGAATGTATCGGGTCAGGGACACATAAGTTCTTTCTATGAAACAATAACTTTTATTTCAAATATGAGTCATTCAATGGGCTTGACTTCAAGTATCACTTGTTATCAAACAAGATATGATATCACTGCTTCATCTACGGTACAACGACAAAAAAAGATACCTAGAATGTTTTATAATATTGTGATTGTCAAATTAATGAGCATTGAAGCTTGACGTTCGAAATACCTCATTGCAGTACCATGGGGTTGGTTCTCGCGGGTGATATATTGATATCGAATTCGATATATATTGCAACAAATGTCAAAATGCTAGGGATTTTGACAGGGGGATGATTCTCGCGGGTTCGATATAGATATCGCCTTCGATATATATTGCAACAACTGTCAAAATCCCTACCATTTTGACATTTGTTGCAATCGAATCGAATAATCGAATTCGATATCAATATATCACCCGCGAGAATCACCCCCCCATAACACAAACAGAGCAACAATACACAATAAACAATAATGCGATTACTTTTCATTCAATTTTTTGTACTGTTCATTCAATTGGTACAAAAAAATTAACGGGCCGGCAGAGGTGCGGGGAAGCGCGAGGGGCAGCGCATTCCAGCGAGGTTCGCAGATATTTCCGACGAGTTGTACTTGTCGAACACGATCGTCCAACCTTCCACGTGTGGAGTAATAGTTCGTGCATGTTGGACGGTGTTGGAGTCTTTTTGTATCGAGAGTGAGTTGGGACAGATTGGAGTCATGTTGGAGTGTTGGACGATCGTGTGGTGCCAGCATTATAGGTACCAACTAAAGTAATAATAGAGTACTTCTGCTATCTTTTTCTAACAGTCCGCACGAGAAAAGAACAAGTAACGCTTTAGTGCTGTCAAATTAAATCATGAATTGAACTTGATTTGAATGAACTTCAACGTGCTAAATAAATAAGACCTGTTAATTTTTTTTGGACTAAAATTTTCATACAACTTTAGACGCTTATACGTCTAAAATTGTATGAAAATTTTAGTCCAAAAAAATTTGACAGGTCTTATTTATTTCCGTCTGTCTCTTGTTTTATGAGAGAAAGAAAGATAGCAATAGCCTCAATTAAGTTTACTTAGTTGGTGCACAATAGAATCGGCACCAATAGCTGCGGAAATCCGCGAAGAACGCGTGCCTTTTCAAATGATGCTTGAGCGCCTCATAAAGAACGCTTTAGACGGTAACCGATTTTTTTTCTAACGGCCGACTGTAGTAGATGAGTATCTGTTACCGGCAAAATACGGCCGACTAGTGCTGTCGTTTGCGTTAGCGTGTTCGCTCTATGTTCTCTTCTTGTTTTGGCATCACCAACAAAAATCTGACCGGCGAAAATCGGTCATACTTCCCCCGATTTTTAAACCGTAAATTCCAGTTTGAGAGTAGTCAGCATACCTGAAATTTCAGCTAAAACACAACTTTGCCTTAAAATTGCGATGCAGTCACGCCGAACACATGCTAACTGAGGCCCTAGACAAGTTGCTTTTCTGTTAGCGTTCACGCCAAACGCTACGGACAAAATGTATGGCAATGACATCACCTGCGGAAAAGTCACGTGACTCACAAATGTCAATTCCATACATTTTGTGCTTATCGTTTGGCGTGAACGCTAACAGAAAAGCAACTTGTCTAGAGCCTCTGATCTACAAGTCACAAGTATCAAGCCAAGTTTGGAATAGATTGATACTACGCTATGCAGGTCCCTATATCCAATTATGGATTGCGATTGTCTAATGGCCGTTCCCAAAAACCGATCTATCGGCTCTTTACCCTACTAGAGATAGATTATTGACATAGTAATGTCATAAATCTATCTAGTAGGGGAAAGTTATTGGGAACGGCCTTCATTTGTGTGGTGTTAAGATCACACACGAGGGTGGCAACTGAGTAGTAATTCAATTAAGTGATAATGTTTTTATCTTTCAAAAACCGACTTGTTA
This sequence comes from Thalpophila matura, assembly GCA_948465475.1. Lineage (NCBI taxonomy): Eukaryota > Metazoa > Arthropoda > Insecta > Lepidoptera > Noctuidae > Thalpophila > Thalpophila matura. The sequence continues at coordinate 4,201,802 of OX419196.1, forward strand.
TTTAGGTATGATTGGGAAAGAGGCCATTGGCAAATTGGCAGCGAGAACCGCAGCCTAATTGCGTAACTCAATTTCTTTCGCCATGGCTTTCATTTTGACAGGTCAACAACATCCATTGCGGCGTTGAGCTAGTTACAGGAGCGCAGATAGCAATCATACGGCGTAATGGTGTGCGTTACCCCAGCAGGAAAGTAGCTCCTAGGGAGATATGAGTGGGACGAATAATTAGTGCCTAATCTGCTGTAAATGTGCGCCAAATAAAAAATTTGTGCGCCTTGTAGTTTTGGAGAAAAACAGAAAAAACGATTCCTGCTGGGGTAACGTTCTTCCAGCAGGAAAATTCTAAACGAATGATCGGAGAGAGAAATATTGTGCATGGGCAGAGAGCTTATATTTGTGCATAAATGTGCGCCAAAAATATAATTTGTGCGTCTTCAGGTTTTCGAGATATTTCATTTCCTGCTGGGGTAACGTTTTGCAGAATCGTGTTTCTCTAAAACCATTGTATGTGCGCTTGTAGAATAAACATACACGAATAGCCCTTAATTTGTGCGTATTTGTGACAGAATTAGATTTAAGAAAATATTTATATTTTTCAAGTAATCGCGCTTTTTCGAAAAACCGAAAAAAAATCGCAGCGCCTAAATAAGACAACGTAGAAGCTCGCTGAAAACTGTATTCGGTCCTTCTTGACTCTTATAATAACCATAAAAAGTTTCAATAGTGTACATGCATGCGTTATTGAATAATATTGCTGAAAGTCAAAACGACGGTGTCATAACTTTGACGAAAAAATACAAGAAATCGGCTCAACCGAAGACGTGTAAGTGTAAACCAAAAATTAGTGCTTTTAGTCAAAAATATATAGTAAAAATATTCAGCTTGGAATATTTCGCATTAAGTAGATATAAACAAAAAATTAAATACGTAAACAACTGCTGGCTATCCGACCAAATTCGAATGACTACAAAAAAGCGACGGATTCATACATATCGATGACCTTCTTTATTGGACGTATTAAGCCTAAGCCGTTGTCCGTACAGTCGCGTTCAGACGTTTGTTGGAAGGAAATTATATTGATCTAGTTTTGGGGGCTAATTAAAAAATACATTAAATTAAGGTAGGTAGGTACATTTAATATATTTTGTGACCATATTATTATGAAATGAAAGAGCTTGTTGATGTGGAAATTATAATTTTTACTCTCTTAATTTTTATTCTTAAAGTAATTATGGCATCAAATCACAGATCAAGTTACATGCCTATATATTAGAACACAAATAAGTAGTTCAATCAAATTATTTGTACCTTGTGTAGTCGTTATAATTTAAAATCACAGATTGTTTCTTTGTTGTTTCTCCTACTATTTTATAAGTACCTACATATTAAAATACAAACAGTAAATTCGTAACTGTCGTAATTTCTTTATTGGCGGGGGTACCAATTTTTTTTTACTTAACCTTGTATAATTTGTCTATTCTATCAACTAGGACGTAGACATGTGGCATAATATTATACAGCGTGAAATTTAAGTCAGTAGCAATACGAAAAGAGGTCATTGTACTCATCATTATGAACAACTTTTACTATGGGACCAACCCTGAAATCGCGAAAAAAAAAACAGCTGTTCCATACATTTTGTTGAGTTTTTAGCAACTTTTTGACTCCCCCCTCGCCCCTGGTGATACGTGGTGAGGTTTTTAACTAACCCCTCCCCCCAAGATCACCCAATAAATACACGTGATATCTCACTACACCCCCCCACCCCGCTTGTGATATTTCGTGATTTTTTCCGAACCCCCTCCCCCCCTTTCGAGCCTCACGTGATTAATGGACGGCCCCTATGCAATGTGAACGTCCATCCGTCATGATTATGACGTAGGTTTGTATCGTGTTTTCTGACGAATCGTCAATGACGAAACCTGAGCCGACTGTTATCTTGTCGATGAACCTGACCCTTAGTACATTATTATTGATTAAAAAAAACAAAGTCGGTACCTACCTACTGAATAAAATCAAGTACCTAGGTATTGGTACGTCTATTTGCTGAGTATAAGTTTTAAGTATGCGATCGCGATAAGAATAGGAACATCAACTGTCAACTATCACTTCAAAAGTAAGTACCTTCAATTAGCTCTAAATTAAAGTTTCCGGTTTCCGGTAAGCTTTTTCGTATGTTAAACTGTCAACATGCGTAAAGTTAATTGTTGAATATTGACCAATTAACTGCATGTTACTTGTCATAGTTTTATTAAAAATGCAAAATCTATGTGAATAACAGTTCACAGGTGTAGGAGAAAACTAAAGGCAATTTAAGATAAAATACGATATTATATACAATTTTATGCCGATTACCAAAATACATTTTGAACTTACCGCCTTTACATACCCCGTTCCTCTTGACAACATATCTCGTCAAAATTGACGTTTGACGTATTCTGTCAGACGAAAGAGACAACGCTATGCATTAGACAGAATAAGAAAGACCTCTAAGTTGAATGAATGAATGAATTTCGTCGGGGTGGCGAGACGAATAAATAAATCATCGTAATTTAGTCAATCAGATAATTTGGAGAAAAATTGCTTTTCGGAAACTCAATAATTGTAACAGACTATTGACTGACTGTTAATTGTGACAGTGTGTTAGCCAGTTTGGCATATGACACGCCTTTTCAGAAACCGGCGGTAAGTCTTACAAAGAAAATTAATTTGCGAAACAATAACGTTATTTTCTTTTTCACTTTATATAACCGAGTCTTGGATTTACCAAATCTATTAGATTTTTTACAAAACAGCTCATTTTTCAATACAAAACGTCACAATATGGCGCAAGGTCGGCCCTATTCTTATTTTGATCGCATTAGTACTTACTTTTATATATGAGTCTAAACAATGGCATTAAATACTTACCATCGCAGATGGTGCCATCATGGTAAACCGTTGTTAAATGTCCGAACTCCGAATATGCTTACTAATACTTCACTTTCAACCAACTTAAAAAAATATAAGTAAACAAACAATAACAATAAAGTGTAACAGTGCAACCGCAACACGCGTGACTCAACGTAACAGTGTCCTTGGTACTTAGTGTTGCCAACCATAATAATCGTATCCTACTTTATTTTCGATAAAATAAGTATTCTTTATACTTTTGCATAAAACTAAAGTATGCGTTTATATATGAAACAGATCGTCCATAAATTAATCAAAATACGAGTTATTTATTTAAATCTAAATTTCTATTGTAAAACTGGCCTTGAAATTTTCAAAGATAACCAAAAATTGTTAGTGTGTGCAAAAAAATTGGTACCTACTTATTCAAAAATATTTTAAAAGGGTATAATAAAATACATAGGCCTACTATTTTTTTTTCTAGGTGAATATCTATATGTATCTCCATAAAATCTCTAGATTATAATAATAATATTATTATTACAAAAAATGTTTATTTAAAATACCTAATATTATTATTCCATTTATTTCAATCTAAGTATAATCAACTCTTCGTTAGGTTTTTTTTTTCGTATTATTAACTAATAAGTTTATTTTTTCCATCTTTTCTACTTCAGTGTACTCGGGCACAACACGTTGCCACCGGTTCGTGAGTAAAGTTAAGAAGGTCATCGATATGTATGTTTGATCAGATAAAATCAAAATTCAATGTGCCGTCCAGTGTCTGAACTATTATTGCAAATTATTCTCTCCGATGCCTGCTCATGCCCCAACTGAATTCCAAAAGTGTACCAACCACACAAATCTACACGAGCTATCAATAGGTTATGGGCCCAGACATTGCTTACGGCATAACGATCGTTGTTGCGAATAGTACCATAAAATGGGATGAATAGAGATTGAGAGGTGAACAGGGATAAAACCAGGAAAATATTTCGACGCTCAATATTAATACTAAATTCTTCAATTTTTTTGTGGTGCAATAGTAGAATGTTGAAAGTAACTGGCAACACTAAAAAAAAAAAAAAAAAACAACTAGCATAAACTACGAAACATGGAAGACGTTTTTTACGAAAATTATTATATGTTTATTAGAATCTGCATAGGTATCCTAAAATCAAGAGTATTAGAACATTTAGAAGTTATATTCACATTCAACGATCGTGTTAGGTTGGATTTCTTGGGGAACGCCAAAGCTATCGCTACGATCAAGTTAGTAGGTAGCGAAACGACGCGTGGGGCTCCGTCGACGGCCGGTGAAGGTCAAAAAACAAAAGGGGAACGGCGTGCGTGAGACTGGTAAAGGTAATCCTCTGCTGCGGTCGAGTAGCAATACAACGGGTGGGACTCCGTTGGCGGCCGGTGAAGGTCAAGAAAAACAGTCGGCGCGCGCCACGTGGGTGAAACCGGTAAAGGTACTCATTATACTCTTTGGTTGCGGTAAAGCAATATTACGATGATGGATTTTGTCGGAAATATGACCAACGGATTAGGCGGCCAGCAGCTAGAAGGTGTAGAAAATTGGACTACATGGTCGTTCAAAATAAAGGCCATCCTTAGGGCGGCTGATCTCTTTAGTGTCGTGGAAGGCACACAGGTGGAAAACGAAGAGCGCGAGAAATGGATACAGAAAGATGCAAAAGCGCAAGGTGTGCTGGTTACACGCATATCCGAGAAGGTTATACCTCAAATATTAAGCTGCAAAACAGCAAAAGAAATCTGGGATAAACTACACACAATATATGAACAACGTGGGGAGTTGTCGGTGCACATACTCCAACAGAAATTCTTTTCAATGCAATTTGAAGACAAAGAAACTGTATCACAGTTTTTAGGGCGGTTCGAGAGTCTCCTAAGTAAACTGAAAAATCTGAAAGCTGAAATGAGTCAAACCATGGCCATCACAAAGATAACTTCATCGCTACCATCGCAATATCAACACTTCGTGTCAGCGTGGGAATCCGTACCAGCAGAAAAGCGGACTATGGAGGAGCTAGCAGCGAGGTTACTGATTGAGGAACAGCGTGCTACTTCCAAACATGGAGAAGAAGAGTCGGCTGCATTGGTATCCAAGTCTACAAGAAAGTGCTTTCGGTGTGGCAAAATAGGACACCTGAAAAAGGATTGCAAACTAAATAAAAGAGGTAATTGTTGTAATTATTGTAAGAAAAATAATCATAAAAGTATAGATTGTTGGTTTAAGAATAATAAAAATAATAATAGGAAAGATAATGTAAACAAAAGCCAAAGCAATGCATTCTCTGTGTCTGTGCTATCATCAGTGTTTTATAGTCAGTTAGAAAGTAATCATTGTTGGATAATGGACAGTGGAGCATCAGAGCACATGTGTCATGATATTAGCATATTTACAAAATATAAAAAGTTAGAATGTCCTAGGTCTATTGTTATTGGTGATGGTAAAGTCATACAAGCCATAGGCATTGGTATTATTTCCTTGGAAGCATATACAGGTAAAGAATGGATAAATACGACATTAAATAATGTTTTACATGTTCCTAATATTAAAATGAATTTATTTTCAGCGAGCTCAACAGCAGATAGAGGTTATGTTATGACAATAAATAATAAGTGGTGTTATTTCACTAGAAAAGATAATAAAAGTATTTGTGCATTAGCATATCGTAAAAATAACTTGTTTCATATGAAATTTAGGTTCAATAAAGTTGAAAATGCTTGTGTAGGCAAATCAAGTGAAAATCTATCTGAATGGCATGAGAAAATGTGTCATCAGGACATAGAACAGGTAAAAAAGATGCTGAGTAAATGTAACATAGATTTCAGTGTAAGTAAACAAGAGGAAGTAACATGTGAGCCATGTCTTCTTGGTAAGTTGCATAAAAAACCATTTACATTAAGTGTAAATAGGGCAGAACGGCCCGGTCAATGTTTACACATGGATTTATGCGGAGCTATGGAAACAACCTCATTAGGTGGTGCCAGGTATTATTTACTTATAAAGGATGACTACTCAAAATATAGAAAAGCTTATTTTCTGAAAAACAAATGTGAAACAGTGGATAAAATAAAAACTTTTTTGAATTTTGTTATTAAAAATCTAGAATATAAAGTTGAAATATTAAGATCAGATTGCGGTTCAGAATTTATGAATAAAGAAATGAAGCATTTCTTAGATCATTCAGGTATTGTTCACCAAAGTAGTGTCCCGTACACACCCCAACAAAATGGGTGCATAGAACGTGAAATGCGTACAATAACTGAAGCAGCTAGAACAATATTATTATCGAGTAAGTTGAACAAGTCTTTGTGGGCTGAAGCAGTTAATACAGCTGTATACGTTATCAACAGAACTGGTAAAAGTAGAATTAAAAATGTAACCCCATATGAGCTCTGGTATAAAAAGGGATCATATGATATAAACAATTTAAAAGTGTTCGGATCTAAAGTAGGTGTACATGTTCCAGATCAAAATCGTAAAAAATGGGATAGTAAAGCTGAAATAGGATATTTTGTAGGTTATAGTGAAACAACAAAAGGTTTTAGAATTTATTTTCCCCATAAAAATGATGTTTTGATAAAAAGAGAGGTAACCTTCCTGAAAGGCAATTCTAGTAATCAGAAAATAGGTAATACTTGTCAAGATCAGAGTAATATAACTCCATTTATGGAAATAGATAATAAAGAACAAGAAGATGAAATAAGAGAAGAATATCACAGTTTCTATGAAGAAGATGAAGAAGAAAGAACACAGTCAGAAGAAGAAGACGAAAGAAGAACACAGTCAAGAAGATTATCTGCAGAAGAGTCAGAAGAAGACGAAAGAAGAACGCAATTAAGAAGATTGTCTGCAGAAGAGTCAGAAGAAGATGAAAGAACACAGTTAAGAAGGTTACCTGTCGAGTCGGAAGAAGAAGAAGAAGAAGAGACTCAAGAATTAACGCGTTCAAGAAGAGGCAGAGAAATAAAGAAACCATTGAGGCTAGAGGATTATGATACGAATTTTCTATCCATTGAAACAGAACCAGTATCTCTAGAAGAAGCACTCAACTCTGAAGAAAAAGAAGAGTGGAAGAATGCTATGCAGACTGAGCTAGATACTCTGAAAGAAAATAACACATGGACAGAAGTAAATAGTGTTCCAGAAGGAAATAAAGCAATTTCTAGTAAATGGGTTTTCAAAGTTAAACAATTAGGTAGTAAAAAGGTATATAAAGCTAGATTAGTAGCAAGAGGTTTTGAACAGTCAGATTGTGATTTAGAAGTGTACTCTCCTGTGGCTAAATTGCCAACGTTTAGAGTTTTTATAGCAGTTGCAAATAAACTACAACTCCCAGTCCATCAGATGGACGTTGTAGGAGCTTTCCTACACGGTGACATAGATGAAGATGTATACCTAAAATTACCAAGCGGTGAAACCTGTAAATTAAATAAATCATTATACGGTCTGAAAAAGTCTCCAAAATACTGGAATATAAAGTTTGATGAGTTCATGACAAAAGAAAACTTTAGTAAATCTAAAAATGATCATTGTTTATATTTTAGGAAGGTAAATGGAAGTAAACTATATGTTTTGCTATTTGTTGATGATATCCTTATGATGTGTTCTGAAAACAAGGTTTTGGAAGATTTTAAAAGAGAGCTAGGCAAAAACTTTAAAATGAAAGACTTAGGTTTAGCAAAATGTTACTTGGGTATTGATATTGAACAAAAGAAAGGTACAACGGTAATTAGTCAGAAAACATATCTAACTAAAGTTTTAGAACATTATAATATGTCGAATTGCAAACCAGTCTCTACTCCGATAGACCAAGGTTATAAGTTTGAAATATTAAAAAGAGAAAAATCTGAAAGTCCAGAAATTGAGAAAAAGTGTAGACAACTTGTAGGTAGTTTAATGTATGCAGTTTGTGGTACAAGACCAGATCTATGTGTATCAGTTTGTTTTCTCAGTAGATACCAACACTGTGCTAGTGTTATGTTGTACAAGGCATTAAAACGTATTCTACGGTATATAAAAGGTACATTAAATTACTCATTGGTGTACAATAGCACGAGCACAGAATTGCAAGGTTTTGTCGATGCAGATTGGGCAAGTGACACCCAAGATAGGAAATCAACCACTGGTTATTTCTTTAAAATATTTGATTGTACTATAATATGGTGTTGTAAAAAACAACTTAGCGTGTCATTATCCTCCACTGAGTCAGAATATATTGCATTAAGCATGGCCATTACAGAAGCATGTTGGTTGAAAAACTTGCTGTGTGACTTTGATATTATCAATAATGAAGTGACACTGTATGAAGATAATCAGTCGGTAATAAAACTAGTTTATAATAATGAAAATAACAAAAGATTAAAGCATTTGGATATTAGGTATCACTTCATTATGGATAAAGTAAAGGAAAAATGTATGTCGGTGAAATATATTAACACACAAGATAATTTAGCTGATTTATTAACTAAGCCATTGGGCAAAACTTTATTTGAAAAATTTGTTAAGTTAATTTTTTAAGAATCTCTTACTTATACCTACTTTGTAATGGTTGGTCATGCATTGATAAAGTCAAGTTGTGTTGGAAAAGTACATAAGTGTATATTTAAAAGTATTTCAAGTTAAAATGCATTACTAGCCAAAATTTTAGAACTCATATTATTTAATTCAGTTTGAAACATACAAAAAGTTAGAAGTTAAAAAGTTAGAAGATAAGAATTTGTTAATTATGGGATGTTAGTTATCTGAGACAACATAGGAAATAAGTTGAAATAAAACGAAATTATGTAAAATAGCAGTTCAATTTATTGTTGTTTTATTAATAACAGGAAAATAAATGTTGAGGGAGGGTGTAAAAATGAACGTAGCCATAAGCTAATAATGTATCACTTGTGTCTAGTAGTAGAGAACGCAACATTTATAGTTCCTGTAGAAACACTGCTGCCAAAGTGACACAGCAGCACTTATCATTGACTTAGCCGTTTGATCAGATAAAATCAAAATTCAATGTGCCGTCCAGTGTCTGAACTATTATTGCAAATTATTCTCTCCGATGCCTGCTCATGCCCCAACTGAATTCCAAAAGTGTACCAACCACACAAATCTACACGAGCTATCAATAATAAGAGTCAAGAAGGACCGAATACAGTTTTCAGCGAGCTTCTACGTTGTCTTATTTAGGCGCTGCGATTTTTTTTCGGTTTTTCGAAAAAGCGCGATTACTTGAAAATTATAAATATTTTCTTAAATTCTGTCACAAATACGCACAAATTAAGGGCTATTCGTGTATGTTTATTCTACAAGCGCACATACAATGGTTTTAGAGAAACACGATTTTGCAAAACGTTACCCCAGCAGGAAATGGAATATCTCGAAAACCTGAAGACGCACAAATTATATTTTTGGCGCACATTTATGCACAAATATAAGCTCTCTGCCCATGCATAATATTTCTCTCTCCGATCATTCGTTTAGAATTTTCCTGCTGGAAGAACGTTACCCCAGCAGGAATCGTTTTTTCTGTTTTTCTCCAAAACTACAAGGCGCACAAATTTTTTATTTGGCGCACATTTACAGCAGATTAGGCACTAATTATTCGTCCCACTCATATCTCCCTAGGAGCTACTTTCCTGCTGGGGTAACGCTCACGGCGTAATGAATGTCAAAAACAATGCCATGGTGATAGCAATTGAGTTACGCAATTAGGGTGCCGTTTAGGCTAGTTTAGGCAATGTATAAAACAAAACATGTACGTATAAACACTATTAATTAACTACGCCGTGCATATAGGTACCTAATTTAATAAAATTCTTTATATCGCGATAAGTGTTTGCAATTTTGTATCTCATATTCGCATGCATATCCCGTAAATGAACATGTCACATTTTTTATTCATGATATTTGGAAAAAATACGTCTGCAAACTTATGATTCCATTTTTGAATGTCCAGCACTCAAGCTAAAGCATTCATTTTTGTTTGTATGCTTTCCTACTATATTTTAGTAAATAATTGATGTCTACCTTGGGGTGCAAAGAGGCCTTTACGTACTTTGAGGCTCTAGCTTTTGAAATGTCCAAAAAAGAAAGTCCAAAGCCCTAATATAGAAAAACAAATGATAACCTAATATAGAAGCGAAACTCCCACTATTAGGCGTATCATGATACGCCGAGTATCGACAATCACTTTTATACCTGCGCATTCATAAATGGGATTGAAAATGGCGTCGCCTCTTTTCACCTTTCGCATGCACACTGTTGCTGTCCACTCACGGGTGTGAGTGGACAGCAACAGTGTGCATGCGAAAGTCTCTCGCTCGCACCTCAGTGGGTACTGAGGTGCGAGCGAGAGATAGAGGAGACGATTTTCAATCCTATTTTTTATCCGCACAGAAAGTATTATTGCTTTTTCTATGGCTGTAATGTATCTTGAGGTCCACATCCAGATCTGGGGCCTTAATGAGAGTTAGCTTTATTTACAGCCACAAGCTATCATCCTAGCTGCTCACACGTCGTGAGCTCGCGCACCTGTATTTCATTGATAATAATCACAATATGGATGATACGCCCGGCACGTTCGGCGCTGACAGATGTGCATCCACCTTTATAAAGGAGTTGACAGCTTTTGACTGGCAATATCAATTGAGCCCCCAACAGTTTACTCAACTGTCTCGAGCTATAATTTTGCAGTCTGCACTAAAACTTAGTTCCAATGTCAACATTGAGCATCATTCTTTTCTTTATTGCCGACTGTAAATTAATATGAATTATTGTTTCATGTAAAATTATTTGTTATAGCAAGAGATATAAGTAATTATTATTTAAATAAACATCCTATTAAAAATTTAAAACCCACTCAATGTGTTTTATTTAATATCTATTAAACTATGAAAATATTATAGACAACATTATTAAAAATATTTTATTAAAATGTATAATACAATCAATCATTTACAAGTCAAAAAGAAATGTTTAAATGCCTTAAAGTTTTTGGAATATTTTTTTTATATTAATCTCTATAACTTAATATTAAAATTGAAATGTTACTAAGCTATCATAATTCTGATATCTTTACATTCTTAACAAAATACTGCATAAACATGAAAATAAACATTATCCCTTACAGATGCAGTAATAAAAGCATTGGGTAAGTTTTTAATTTAATGAGTAGTTGTTCATGAATATACAGGTTCACCCTTTCCAACCTTATACACAGGCAATACCCCTAATATACAGGTTAATGTTTATGGTAATAGAAAGTTAGGACTCCTTCAATAGGGACTGTAATAGATGTCTACAAATGTACATAAATTTAATAACAGTCAAGGAAAACTACACTAATTCACATATAGCACTAAATAATATTACTCTAAACTTTAAGGTAGAGACAAACTGTGGCCTATTTGATGTAACCACTCTGCAAGTCTGCACTCCAATTTCCGAACTCTTCAACTGAATCATGTTTTACGTACACACATTTTGCAGACTGAAAATTTATATTTGGAAGAGTAAAGAGTGACCTCATACATTCGAAAAGCCAATAATTTTTCATAAGACACTCGCTCCACACTCTGCAATATTTGAAAAGTGAAGAGAAGAGAGCAGAGTGCAGACTTGCAGAGTGGTTACATCAAATAGGATCTCATGTACAAAATGATTTTATGTGAAAAACTATGTGATAGAAACACACTCATAATTATATGCAATGTTGCATTGAATAAGTGTGTTTCTATTGCATAGTATAATCAAAGAGACCAGACTCCAGATATAATGCATTGTATTATGTTGTGTATGTGGGATAAGTTTGTCTCTACCTTAAGTATTAGTCATACTTGTAAAGCTCATAAGTAAATTTTAAGTTTAGAATCTCTTCAAAAACTCTTCTGAGCAGATCCTGGCGCGCGCATTTACAGCCAATTTCATTTCACTTATTTCTTTATCGATTTCCTCCATGAAGTATATCACGAAATCAACCAATTTGTGTTTAAACATTTGCTCGGTGTGGAAGTTTGTTATTAAGAAACTGATATGATATCCGTCCACCGGTTTCCGCCTCAGTACGATAAAGTTTTCCGCTCTCATCATCATGAAGCGCATAAATTTTTTGCACAGAATCTTTTCGATCTCGTCCGCCTGTTTGATCATAATGCTCACTCTAATAGAGTTTATTGACGACTCGATCAACACTTTCTCGTTGGCGTTACGAGAAATTATCACTGGATTGAGTAGGAGCTCTTTACTTGTTCTAACCTCGACCTCTGGTTTGTTGTATCGCTCAACTACTTGTGACGAAAAATGCTCTAAACACATCGCCGCAGTTAGCGTATGGCGCACCGCTGTTAAATAAGGCTTTAACGTTGCCGACATTATCGAAATTTAAATAAAATTTGGATTATCCGTACCACACCTAGAGCGTTTGACACTTTATTTGACAGTTTTGACAAGTGAATTGATTACTTGTATACTCGTACAAAAATTATTGCTAACCATAGAGTTTAGAACGATGAGATAATTTATGAATCATCGTTCGATGAAGGTTCAATGCGTTCCGTATCGCGCTTGGGGGAATAATATACTGGAGGTAGTCCACAGAACAATAATACTCTAGCGAGAAGAATATCAACTTCATAGTAAAAATGTGAGACGAATTTGCACGCCATCTAGTGGGATCCCACTAAATCCAATGAAAAAAATTATATGCCCACCTAGAATAGATATATAATTTATTGACAGTTTATGACAATAAAATAATATCTATTCATAAAGGTGGGCATATAATACAAATTATTACATCTTGAGAAACTGAAAATCCACAAGTGACGCACTTTCCTATGTTTTACTTTTGATTAATTGCGAAACAATTCTCGTTCTCACAAAGAAATCTCGAAAGAGTCACTATCTCACTCAACACAACACTTTTTCACCAAAACAGTGCAACGGCGTAACAGTATGCCGACTTAACGTTGTGATGGAAAAATCAGAAACAGTTTATCGTTTTAAAGCACAACAAATAAACAGAAACAAGAAAAAACGACCAACCATAACAGCAGACATTTATCATATGGTGTTGCCAGAGCAAACTACCATAGTCCATTTTTTAAATTCAAATTTATTTCTAAAGATATAATTATTTTTCCAAATTTCGTTTAGAGGTCATAATTTTAATTATATAACCGTAAAAAAATAGGTGTTAGTTATTAAGCTACATTTTAAGTTAAATTAATCATGTTTAGGTCATAATTTGTTACACGATATTTCATTTTATTTTACTTGGTAACATTTCATTGTAATCAGCCTGTTAGACAGAGTCATCGATATCGCTATTCTTATCATGAACTGGAACCCACCTTGTGTCCAAAGTCACCCATACACAGTTGACCGAGCCTGAGGTAGTTTAACTGTGTCTGTAAGTATACAGACACAGTTAGACTACCTCCGTTTTTTCTTTGTGTGCGGTTCTGGATTTGTATTAGTGTGCGTGACTAGGAAGAGTTGATTGGAGTTGACGCTTCAGTGACGTTACTGTATCAAAACATTGCGGTGTACTTTACAGTGACGTCACTGTATCACTGTCAACGAGAAATGACAGCCTTCATACAGTATACAGGCACGGTTAGACTACCTCCAGTATATTATTCCTCCAAGATTTAGTCTATAGAGATGTACCAAGGGACTAATAACCGAATAACATTTTCCGCCACTATTGCGGGGGGCGAGGTGAACACGTATAGCACACTATGGGACTTTCCAGCCCCCCAGGGACCTGCCGTTTCGTGAGCAAACGGAATGAAATCGTGTGAGGGCACTTCTGAGCGAATTGTTTGGCTGAAATGGAAGCAGCAAACGTACTCAGACATAGGGCATCATCCCAGACAAGACTGCGACCCTATTGCCACAAAACCAATGCTAAACCATCCGGTCAGAACGACTTAGTCCTACTGATTAATGTATTATTTATTTTATTCCAACACATTCAGCGCATTTGCGGCCACCAAACCTCTCCGAATTCAGGGGCTCAGGACATGGGGCCTAGGGAATCTCCCAGCGCATCCCACACTGTCAAGACTATGATGTCCCATGGACCACGTGCATGCAGTGGCAGTGGTGCGGCTCGCATACCCTGTAACCGAGTCTAAGTGCAGTCGCCTCCCTTAAGGAGTCATTGTCTAGCAACATCCCCAAGTGAGTTTTGACGGTAGTGAGTGTATTGTATTAAGGACTTTAAAGCTTAGCGTTACTGAAAAAGGGCTTTTAAGGCTCCTCGAACCTAACCAACAACGTTATTTTGGCGCGATCGAGAATGATGCGCCGCTGAACAATCGGTTTAGTAAAGGCGCGTCTCATGCACTCAGGGCCCCAAGTCTGCTAATGCAATTGTTATAATCGTGTCAGAATAGTGTCTCAATGGCATCGTTTTGACCAATGACGAATCTTACTCTAAGCCAATGACCGCTTAGGTTTTGATAGTAATGGTGTCGTTATGACACCATTCTTACACTATTCAAATAGCAGAATTGGGGCCCTGTTTTCGTGTTCGACGAACATCGAACAGTGAACGATTAAGGGGCGTGGTTTACGTGTTTTTATTCGTCAAAACACGTAGACCACGCCCCTTTATCGTTCACTGTTTACTGTTCGATATTCGTCGAACACGAAAACAGGGCGCACGAGACGCGGCTTAAGTTTTACATATTATTCGGGCGCTCCGTTCTCAATCGCGCAAAAAGAACGTGGTCTGTTTATAGGCCTAAAAATAGAATGGTCGTTGGTGAAAAGCAAATTACTCAAAAGACTTATAGGTAGTTCGCAAAACGCATTTAACTGCCACGTATTATAATAGATCATGGTGTTTTGACATTGAAAAGCTTGCATGTTATAAATAAACGGAAATGTATTTTCCTGCATGAATAAATTAAGGTTTTCAAAGGTTTTCTCTAACCATAAACACGAATAACAATTTTCCTTTGTCATTTTTTTTTCAACTGGCAATTGAAAACAATAATGGCGACCGATTGTACAGTGATGGAAGTGTAACGCTAACGGCATGAGTTTTATTAATATTTCCGTAGTTGAAGTTGTACTAAATACATTTTTAACATTAATAGTGAACATATGACCAATTAGTGTAATAGTTATAACTATTTGAAACAATGGCGCGAGAGTTTGACCACCTTTTCAAACTGCTGATAATCGGTGACAGTGGTGAGTGGGCGAGGCCTGTGATGTTATAACTTCACAACTGATATTCGGGTCTGTGCAGCTTGTTCAACGATGTAATGTTGATATGTTTTAGGTGTGGGTAAAAGCTGTCTTCTCCTGCGATTCGCCGACAACACATTCTCTGGTAGTTACATTACTACGATAGGGGTGGATTTCAAAATAAGAACTTTAGAAATAAACGGTGAGAGAGTGAAGCTACAGATATGGGATACGGCGGGCCAGGAGAGGTTCCGGACGATTACTAGTACGTACTACAGAGGTACGCACGGCGTCATCGTTGTGTACGATGTCACGAACGGGGAGTCCTTCGCCAATGTCAAGAGGTGGCTCCACGAGATTGAACAGAATTGTGATGTTGTTAATAAAGTCTTAGGTAAGTTTATCTCAAGCTAAGAACACATCTTACACCAGAACAACCCATTAACTTTCCATATAACTGTAATTAAACCATCACAGTATGTTTTGCAAGACCGATATACAAGTAATTAAGGTCGAATGGCTTTAATTTTAAGTAACAATGTGTAACAAATTGATGAAACAGCCACATTAGTACTATTTCTCAACTATACCATACCATACATACATTTGGGCTATTACACTGACTAAATGTTTAACAACAACAAAAAGATTCTTCTGTCTGTCACAGTCTAATTCTTGTGGTGCAGACGGTTAATTCATTATAAGTAATCATTACATAACTAACAGCTTTCTAAAGGCAAAGCTGATCATTTTAAAAATCATGTTCTTAATTCAAGCTTATCTGTTTTTTTTTTGTAATCTGTCATAATTCATACATGTGGTTCCACTTTTTGTTGAAATAGTTTTTTAATCAGCCAATATGATTCATATGGGTAATTTGATTTTTCATAGTCATAGAATTATTAATTTTATAACACCACAAGTACCTTTATAATTTAAATTGTGTCATGATACTTTACTATAAATTATTTTCTTGGTTCTACTTGCAGTGTAAAAACCTTCTATCCCTAATACTTTGAGAAGCTATTTTAAGTTCACAGTCAGAGTTTGCATCTTACCATCAGTGACTAATATATATGATCAGTGTTAATTTAAGATAGCTAACACTAGCTAGTAACTGAAAATTATGGAAATATTAGCAGATTACAATAAAAAGGAAGTTACTTGCTTCCTGTATTTTTTATCTACAAAATACACTAATACTTTTCATAATTTATAATTTTTTTATATAGTTTATCTGTTTTTTACATAATTATGTACATTACCATTAAGCCTATATTCCCTGAATGGGGTAGGCAAAGGTGTATCTGTATAATATGCAGACTAATTAAAATGTGTGTTAAATACACACACATTTTAATTAGTCTGTTTATCCAATTTATCAAAAGCCAGTTGGTTGAGAGCAACAGCTATTAAACAGAGACAGATCTAGAATTGTCTCTGCCTTATACCAATACTCTACTCTAGGCTGCAACTGAATGTCTTAATGGGGAAACCCAATAACACTTCGCACAACCCAGTATTCAAACCCAGGACCTCACACTCCAGCAGTTGTGTTTGTGGTACACTCAACAGTGGCGGTCCGAGGGGGGGGGGGAGAGGGGTCTTAGGGATCATGACCCAAAATCGTAACATATCAAATTGACAAACCTGTAATTCACGATATAGCATGTTGACAAAGTACTAGACTACAACCTAATTGGTATGACCACCTCCAAAGTCTTTGGCTGTGACCTCACCTGGCTTGTAACCACTAGATCAATGAGCCAGTAAAATTATTGACATGGGTGGAACTTGAACCAGCGACCTCAACCATACGCCATGGCAGTGGCGAAGGGTCCCTACAATACGATTCCTACTGGCTTCTCTTTGAAAAATAGCACAGGCAGTATTGCCTACTATTGTCAAATATTTATAACTAGCTTTTCGTGGCCCGGTAAGTATTTCTAAAAATTGACCCTTCGCCACTGCGCCATGGTATGATTGAGGTAGCATAACATAAACATGTCTTATTAACTAATAAACTTATCTTTCCAGTTGGTAACAAGAATGATTGTCCGTCAAGAAAAGTAGTAGTGACAGAAGATGCACAGAGGTTTGCCAATCAGATGAACATACCGTTATTTGAGACAAGCGCAAAAGAGAACATTAATGTAGAGGAAATGTTTCTCACTATCACGAAAATGGTAATTATGATAATCCTACTATCCTACTAATATTATAAACGTGAAAGTTTGTGAGGATGGATGGATGGATGTTTGTTACTCTTTCACGTAAAAAACTACAGAATGGATTTTATTCAACTTTACAGTAATATAGCTTATACCTACCTACATCAGAATAACAGACTACTTTTTATCCCAAAAACGCGAGCGAAACCGCGGGCGGAAGCTAGTCTTTGTTATAATCGGCCTATAATGTTCCCACTGCTGGGACAGGCCTCCTTTCTCGGAGAAGGAATGCGCCATAATCCACCACACAAACCCCATGCAAGTTGGTGGAAGTCACATGGCTTCGAATTTTTGGTTCTAGGACATGTTGGATGTTTTGTTTCACTGTTTTTTTAGAGCAGTAGTGATGAAAGAAATTGTGTAAAGTGAGTGTATGCCTGCTTTGATGTGAACCCCTGGCCTACTGCTCGACGTCACCATACGTGCACGGTCGACTTCATCTATTCGCTATATCCTGTAATATTAAAAGATTATGATCACAATATGTTATTAATACACAGTTTGAAATACCCACTCATGTTTTATATATAATCCTCTAAGCTTATTACAATGTCTTCACAAATGATGAGTCATATTTAAAACGACGGTTGTACTGCTTCCCTACAACTGTTTAAGCAGGAATTACCTAATTATAGATTGCTCGGTCATGAACTTGCTTGTGTAGATAATGACTATAGGCATTGCCTTTATTTAGAAGATACTTGTAATAGCAGTATTCTAAGGCCCATTCACATCAACTCACTGAACACAATCAGTTTGTTGCAACTTTGTTGCATTTCTGTCACACTCTAGGTATATCAAATTCAAATTCACTGCACACAGATTGCAACGTCGCACGTGAGTGGTGCATTAGCTGAAGAGTTTGTTTGTTTGTTTGAACATGCTAATCTCTGGAACTACCAGTTGGATTCAAAAAATTCTTTTTGTATATGATAGCCAGATTCATGAGGAATAGTATAGGCTATTTAACATCACGCTATGACCCTTAGGAGCCGACTAGCCGATCCGTCCCAGCTTCGCACGGGTAAAGTTTAGTCTATACAAATATTGGATTTCGTGAGTTACATTTTTTGCGCGGAACCCTAATTATTTTTCTAAAATAAAAGTAAGTCAAGGTAATCCTTATAATATCAGCTCTCTGCCAGTAAAAGTCTCGTCAAAATCGGTCCAGCCGCTTCGGAGTTAAGCCGAAACAAACTGACAGTCAGACAAAAATTTTAAAAATTGATTTTTTGTTATTAGTACCGTATTTACTTTGATAATGCATTTAGTAAAAAGCTGATACTTTGACATTACAAACAGACACTTGAACTTTATGTGTATTTGTAAAGATAATTTACTAACCAACAAATTCCTAAATTCCAGGTACTAAGATCGAAGCTTGAAATGAAGGAGAGGCAAAACGTTGCATCAAAAGACACCGTAAACCTAATCAATACTAAAAAACACAAAAAGAGATGTTGCTAGTGGTATCCCGCTTTGTACCACGGACTATGTTCTCAATGCTCAAATATGGAGAGATTCGTTGTACGACCTAGCAGGTTAACCGACACCAGTTATCAATGGCAAGGGTCAGTTTTTGTAAGAGGTAAGCCGGGCTACAAATGCTTACCTGGCCACGAAAAGCTAATTAATAAAAGTAGGCAATACTGCCTGTGCTATTTTTCAAAGGGAAGCCGGTAGGAATCGTATTGTAGGGACCCTTCGCCACTGCCAGTTATGTAGGTATATGGAAGGCTATAGACAATTTATAGACTTGTTGATCATGGGTCCATTTGCTAAGATCACAAACCCAGACCAATAAAAACTATTTGGAGGCCATATACATATTTAATACGTAAGGGAAACGAACCTGCTATCTGTAGCACATCCAAGTTTTTAACTTTTAACATGATGTCTAAAATGAGGAACCGTCACTTTCTGAAAGCCTGTTCAATTTAATCTGTTGTAAAGGCTAAAGGTGCGTTTCATTATGCAAATGACTTGCATACAAGTTGCAAGTTGTATGCAATTTGTGTAGTGGAAACCACAGCTTGCAAACAAGTTGCAACTGAAATGTTCAATTCAAAGCACTTGCACACAAGTGTGACGTCATACTTGCAAGCAAGACTTGCCTAATGGAAACGCGCCTTTAGATCTTATGTCAAGTGATATGATGTCAATGTTATTTTGGTAAACCAATAATAGCAGCTGACATGAGATTTGCTAATCAGTTGCTTGACTAGGCTTTCAGAAACTGAAGATATGTCATAAAAGCGAAATATCGCAAAATCTTGCCGAAAAGTATCTGAGTCACCAAATTCTAAAGGCGCGATTACATTATGCAAGTTGCAATTTGCAAGCGTGTTGAGTGCCTTTGGGATGCAAGTAAAGCCCATGCAATTTGCACAATCTCGAAAACATGCTTACAATGCAAGCAACTTGTACGCAAATGTGACGTCATACTTGCATGCAAGACTTGTCTAATGGAATCGCGTCCTTACAGTCTGTTGCTTGTGGTGATTTCCGATTATTATGCTTATTGTATTTTGGTTAGCTCTTACTACTTAGTGGTGCTAATATTAATATTACTTGAATTCCCGCCCCCCCTTTTAGGTGGGAATTATAACATAACTGGTGAAAATAATGTAGATGTGGTGGACACCTCTGCCTAAACCTTCGGGGATTAGGCGTGATATTATGTGTGTATGTAATGTACTTCAGTTTTAATAACGGAAGTGTAGCACGACTTTGTTTTTCTACAATTCATTTATGAATTATGAAACATGCATGCATGCAATTTGTTTGTCATATTAAGAGTACACATTTAATTGAATGCAGTGTTAATTAAGCTGATCATTGGCAAATGAATGTTTAATTAAGTTGATAATTGGCAAATTAATGTTCAATGAAGTCTATCATTGGCAAATGCATATTGTTAAATTGCAATTAAACCAAGCAGAATATGAAACAAATTGTATTTTTAACTCGAAACTGACCAAGTGACCAACATAATAAATAGTATCAGTAACACCTACTTGTTAATTGTAATCAACTTGCTAGGTTGAACAATCTCGAGAGCATGTACATACCTACTATGGATTTATTTACTCCAAAAATTATTAGAATATAACGAATGCCTAGTTAATGAATGAGTGTAATCTAATTATCAAAATTTATGTGATGGTTCGACGAATGTTAGCATAAGGAAGTATACCATTAATGTTATTTTTTATTAAATGATAATCATTAATTAGTTGAGAACGTTTAGTGGGTAATTGAATGCTTATAACGGCCGTGATTCACGCATACAATACTAAAGCTGTAATTCAAAATTTGGAATGTTCTAGAGAAGGCTACACGCGCTACACGCGAAAAAAAAAAAAGTTATTTTCAATACCTTTGGGTATTGAAAATAACTTTTTTTTTTTTCGTTGTAGTTTTGTAGCTAGATGAGCAGTGTCTATGACATTGCGTGATTCCATTACTGTGGCCCTAAATGGCCGAATGTGGCGTTGATGTTAATACTCACGCGTCAAAGGTCTAAGTAAGAAATGTTGGTGCCAACATTTGTGAAAGGATATCCACCAACTAACTAACGTTGGTAGACTAGAATTTTTTTAAAGACCGATGGCCGTTTTAGCTGTATTTGTCACGACTTCGATAACGAAATATTTGGCAAACTTAGCCCACACAAATGGCTACGCATGATATTTGAAAACGCAAAAGTATTATTTCTTATGAAAGATTGCCGGCACCTTGAAAGCGCATATTCTGATAAAGCAGACCGATCTTTATCGCATAGAGTCATAGACGTTCAATCCAGTGTATTTTTCAGTGAGATATTTATATTTTCTTAATTTTGATATTGGCGTTTACAGTATTCTGTATTTGAAATTCCAAATTTATTTATTTAACTCTAGGAGATATTATTTACAATTAAAACGATTAGTCTCTGGGTATTAAAATAGGTCACCGAAATTGATAATAATTAATATGGATACTTTGGTACAATTAACGCACTAATGCCCGAACATTGAAACGCCAGTTAAATCCCAATCAAGTTAAAGGCCTGTTAAGTTTCAAATTAGCTTGTGATAGGCTATGACCGATGACTTGATTACAGATCATATGAATAATCTTTCAGTATAACCCGCGCATAAAGAAACGAATCTAAAATAGCGGCACTAATCCCTCGCACGTTATTGCTGTCTTTACTCACACACGTCAGGTGTGAGTAAAGACAGCAATAACGTGCCGCCATTTTTAATTCGTTTTCGCGCGGGTTATACATAGGTATACGTGGTAACCCAATTAAAACGTACACTCCGATAATTTCAAATGGCTCGAAATGTTTTATACCATTCAATGTACCTACCAGTCCTTCACAATGTAACTTGTTCCATAAGTATGGAAAAAGTGAACTTAGTTGAGTCGTTAGTGCGTTATTTGTATTTATATTATAATCCCTAAGATTTGCTTTGTACAATTTGTGTTGAATTATAAGATTTGGCTAACAATACATTTTAATAACAAGTAAGTTATCCCTAAACTATCTATACATATCAGAATGATGTTAGATATTACAGCTAGGGAATGGATCGCTAATAAGTTACAATTACGTTTAAAGATAGTACACAACGTGTAAGTGACAATAGTTAGAGCCTAAACGCAGGAATAATTTCAAAGTCCAATATAATGTAGAAAAAACAATTCTAAGTTCAAAAAAATCCATGAAATGTAAGGGTGTGTATACATTTGCGACATGCAAAGCCGTTCATTTTTATTCACTGCAGTCCTTTGTCGCTTTGTAGACTAAAAGATGCAGTGTACGTACCCTTACTACGTAAACAATACGCGCAATCTAAGTTGACCGGACTGAAGTTAGCGCGAATGGCATCGCTGTGTCTGTTTCTGTGTGGTATTTTAAACCATATTTAAATGACTGTATATGCGCGAACGTCGGGGGAGCTTGGTTTCAGTCAACTTAAATTGCGCGTATTGTACGTTTATTTCTGTTGTATTTCCAAAGTAAAGGAAGGTAAAATACGAAGTATTTTTGCAATGGCGTAACCTAGTTTATGGATAGCTTTCAATATCGACATTTTATTATGTTCTGCTGCAAAACAATGTTTGTGTGCATTTAACTTTCGTTAGTTCTCAATCTTTTTTCTTGGGACTTATACTTGGCCAGCAAGCCATGATCTGATTAAAAAGTTTAACATCACTGCAGTTATTCTTATTATATCTATAAAATCAATTTTGTCTATTCTGTAGCAGACAACAAAATTGTGTTCTCGATTTGTGCATGATAAAAATAATAATTATATTGCCTTTCTCATAATAGTTTCAAAATATAAAAGTCACTTTAAGTTATTGGTTTTCGAATTAAACAAAAAATATAAATGTATCATTTAAAAACATTTACATATTTTTTTAAATGTACCTACCGCTTAATAAAAATGCGTCGGATTGTGTATTTTTTTTCTTTATGAAACATTAAGTACTGTCTTCCTTGTATTTTATGTAAAGACTTGTATTTATTGTTTTTCCTTATGAACGTTTTTTTCGACACATTTTTATAAGCCTATGTATCGCAAAACATAGTTTTAACTTTGGACTGAACTTTATTTTACTGCAGTATAATATCTTATGGCATTTTTTACTTTAAGATTTTATAGTATGAAACCCTTCTTTTTTTGTGCGATAATTTTAATAAACATGTTTAATATTTGAGGCTGTCGAGCAAAAGTAGCCTAATTTACATCCGAAAAGTTTATAACTTTATTACTCTCTAAAAATTGATGTCAAATTGTAAATCATAGCATGTGGCTGCTACTTTTGCTCTAAAAGTTGCCGAAAGACTTGCTTGATTTTGACCGTTGATCAATATTATCCATAGACAAAATCAAACAAGTCTGTACGCACCTTCAGTCTGATTTGTCTAGACTCCAAACACATTACTATAGAATGGAAAACCAAAAGAAAACAGTTTGCTGACAATCATTCCGTACACAACGTTTGTACAATAATATGGCGGTTTTATTTTAACGCGTGTTCTGTACCTACCACGCCATTACTCATTTATTATTTATGGAAAGTATTGTTCATGAGTCATCATTTTGTTTTAATACATAGTTGTAAATATATCCCCTATTTTCATCATAATAACTCAGCGTTTTATTATCCTCAATTTAATTTACGTTTGTAGCCAAAAATTATGGCGGGTTTTCTTCTCACGCTGACCGTCGGCGCTGATAAGTGAATATGTATGTACTAGCTGACCCGCCCGGGCTTCGCACGGGTAAAGTTTAGTACACCTACCCTACACCTACCCCACACCTACCCTACACCCCAAACCTCAAAAATAAGTTTCAAGCTTCTAGCTTTAAAAATGACGTAATTTCCATACATTCATGCCCTATTTCAACCCTTTACAGCCCTTTTTTAAGTAGCCTATGTCCTTTCTCAGGCTCTAAACTATCTCTGTACGAAATTTCATTTGAATCGGTTCAGTAGTTTGGGCGTGATTGCGTAACACACAGACAGACAGACAGTTACTTTCACATTTATAATATTAGTAAGGAAGTAAGGATTACTATGAAGCGTTTCTGACTTACGCTGACCGTATCAGTTGAGTTAGTTGACCGACTGGCTACGCGCTGACGTCGGCGCCGACGGTCAGCGTGAGAAGAAAACCCGCCTATGTGTAACAGAGGCCCTAGACAAGCTGCTTTTCTGTTTTGTTTTATGCTTAGCGTTCAGCCCAAACGCTACGTCCAAAATGTATGGCAATGACATTACCTGCGGAAAAGTCACGTGACTCACAAATGTCATTTCCATACATTTTATCCGTAGCGTTTGACGCTAACGCTAACAGAAAAGTAACTTGTCTAGGGCCTCTGGAAGGAAAGTGACAAAACGTATGGCAGCGGTTGGGAAAGTCGCGGGTGACATCACATCTAAGGCCTCCCCCACATAAGAGACCATAGGCGCGCACGCGTTCTATGACTCAGAACGCGACGTAGGCCAGCGTGCGCGCAACGTGCGCTGGTCAAACGCGACGCTCACGCCGCGATGTCGCAGCGCGCACGCGACGTTCGCGTCGTTCACACGCTCGAAGGTCGCCCACGCCCAATGTGGGGGAGGCCTATAGTTTCACGACGGCCTGGACCTCCTATCGCACCTAGCTGGATGCTTACGATATGATTCATGATTGTGTTATCTTATTCGCAATTCCGCAGGAAGTAGCCAAAGTTACCAAACGCTGCATTGGATTTGGATGCTATATAATGAATAGAAAGTGTCAGCCTGTAATTTATGGAATGTCTCGGCCGTAGCTCATACATAGATTATAGATGAGACTACGGATATCTTGTAGCCGAAGCAGTGGGCCCGTGGCTTTTATAGTATAGGCATGAATGACTTGATAAGACTAGGTAGGTATATCTATATAGACGGTATATACGGCAGGAACTATTAAATCTCTGGGGTAAGATTAACAGATTATGGTGCCAAAACCAAAACTATACTAAATCTTGTCGCGTCTGAAGGCCCGTGGGCCGTATCTCAGCAACATTTTAATGTCGATCTTGAAACAGCTACCTATATAGGATCTGGGATGCGGAACACAACCATAGGTTTATCTTGAGAAGACGCAAAATTAATGAGGTATGTAGTTTATTAATAAAATTACTGGCCATTCGCAAAGCACAAGTGCTGCCGAAGCAAAAAGTGCTGCAGGCTTTCACTGGCTTTCTTTTGTTTTCATGTCAAGTGTTCGAAGAGCAGTGTTCATAGACTAATGTATATAGGAAAGCAGTGTTGATGAAATAAAATTAAGGTTAATCCAGTGCCGGCGAGTATTTGTGTGTTTAAAAATCTTTACAAGAAAGGTGCAAGTGCATTCTCGAAGTGATGTGCCAGTACTAAAACAGTAGTCTTTGTACTAAAAGAAGCCGAGTGGCGTAAGCAGCTTAAGGTGAGATTCCACTTTGGCGACTATGCACTCCTTATCCGTTCCTTTCTTCTATAAAATCCTTTAATCAAGTCTTGAAATCCATGTCATTCATGAACGAAGCAATGTCGCTTTGTTTTAGCAAATATTATTTAAGCAGATTCTGTTTAACTATAAAATACTGTTATGGTTAAAGCTAATACCAGCTATAAAATACATAGTATTCTTATTCCCACCTGTGGAAAAAATCATTTTAGTTTTCAATTTGTCGCTGGTTTACCTTTGCTAAAAACCTAGTGGTCAATTAATAGATAAGGTGGAATGATGAGGAAAATAAAAAAAAATCATTTTAGATTTTAGTCTGTGGTACATTCTTACACAGTTCGACGAGAAAAGTGATTTTCTTGAATTTTATTCCACAATGTCTGCGTGGACTACGTTAAATCGTACTGTGTTCAAGCGAACATCCACCTTTTTCCTGGCCGCAGCGCTGGGCACTTTCTTCTTTGAAAGAGCCTTCGATGTCGGCTCTGTAACGTTATTCGAGAGCATAAACAAGGGAGTGAGTATTATGTAATTTTCTTTTAGCACTTTTTATTGGGTCGCTTTTCTATTCAATAGAAATTAGGTAGGTATTCATGTAATTCTAAAATAATTTAGTTTTGTAACACGAAAAAAAGTCAATTGTTAAATTAACCTCACTTAACACTATTGAAACCAATGGGTACTTATCTGCTTTCCGTTTATATTGTTGAGGTTTGCACGTAAATTCTACTTCCAATAACGGGTCAGAGAGTCGCCTACGTTGCAATTTGTGTATATAATATTTTTTTTAAATAGCAAATATGATGGATGGTTTAATAAATCCAACTGTCAAGGTCACTTCTATTGCTGAGGGTCTATTGAGGACAATAATATGTCAGTGTATTCCTTTAGGCCAGACATAGCACTGTTACTCTCTCTTAGTTCCTCATTCTATTTTCAAGTGGTCAAATGGGCCCTCTATATCTCCATGTCTACAATTTCTGGACTTCTGGATAGAGCTGACATTGTATGAGTGAACACAAACTTAATCCTGTGGTCGCATGTCACTGTGCCTGCCAGAGTCGCTGTTTTTCTTCATTTGTTGGTTTTTGATGCAGTTTTAATCCTTATTGAATACAAAAATAAGGACCAGACAACATTCTGCGACCTGATTTTCCGGCCATCTGGCTACCCTAAAGCATCTATTGACCATTTCACGTAAGAATTCCATTCAACGCTATGTTGGCTCCCCTGCTTGTCATTCCTATTTAGGTGATATCATTTTGTTTTTTGTAGATTTATGTTTTAATAATGTTTAGGATGTTAAAAAGTGATGAAAGTGAAATTGGTGCTGAAAGAAAACTTCCAACACTGTTAAGTCGTAATAGATTGAGATACAGGGCAGCCAACATAGCGTCGAAGGGAATTCTTATGTGAAACAGTCAATTCATCTGTAAACTTTTGTTTGGTTGTTTTTTAGTTAATCAGTCACAAACAAAGATTTACATTTACTGATCAGTTGATGACTTTCAGACACTGGAGGTCTGACATGCAAAGCAAAAGGATTATATTAATATTGATTTATTTTTCTTTCCAGAAACTATGGAAGGACATCAAGCACAAGTACGAGCAATGAAGTGAAACAAAGGATCCATTTTAAGATGATTTAATTTATTAGTTAATTGTTAATTTTACTTGATTAAATTAATTTACATCAAGTTACAATAGTGTTTATTATTTATAACAATTTTAAACAAAGAGGTGTTGTAATAATGACTAGATAACATTTAAAAAATATTTTACTAACCTTCTTAAATATCAAAGTAAAGGCAATAATTTCTCATTTTGCATCTAACAATTTTAGATTTTTAAAAGCTACAGAATCAAATTTTTTACCAGTAGTTATTTTAAGACATAGTTTAAATCAATGTTGATTAATTTTAGTAAAAATTATATTGTTTATAGACAAGACTTGCACTCTTAATGGTACAGCCATGACTTAAAATACTATTTGTATCATAAATATATTTTTATTAGATAATCATGTGGGGTTGCCATCTTTTTGGGGATAGTAAAAATACATGTATCATGTATAAAAAATAATGCTTTGATTATTTCTTTATACACAATCATGTTTTTCACGGGTTCTATTATTTTTTTGTAAAAATGTTTTTCTTGAATTCTTCCATTGCATCAATAGTCCAAACTATCAGAATGATGTCAGGTAAAGAGTATTTTAGCTACTGTGAGAAATAGAATACAATACTCTGTAATAGAGTATGGGTGGCAACCTTAATTATGGTGACAATATTGCAATTAATTATTTTTAAATGACTAAGGACTTTCATTATGTCCACATTGGGTGGTTTATAATTACATATACCTATTATAACCATCGTAACAAAAAAAATCTGCAATAATGGCTTAATTGACAGTCTAATTATAGATTTTGGAGATGAAAACATTATAATAAAAATATTTCTTACAAGTTGATACAGTCAGCGACAAGAACCAGTTGTCACTTGCCAGACTAGTTTTAACAACTGAATACAAGTATAAAAAGGAAATCGGAATAAATGTAACATTCAAGTAACACAAACTCTTGACTATTGAAATCAGTAGCGGATCTGGGGTTATATCAAATAACTTTGTGTTATCATTTTAGATGTATCTAAGTGTTGATCACCTAATGTTGCTGACTGTACCTGACAAAACAGTTGCAATAATTATGTGAACCTCATCCGCATCTTGATGTGGTCCAATGAACATTTTCTATAACTGCCATGTCTATAATAGGAAAGCTACATTATTTAGTTCACTTAGGCGAATCACGCACCGCCCGGCGCTACGCTGCGGGGTGCGTGGCGACGGAACGAAAGCCCCGCGCGTGAAACATAATTTGTGTAAAAAATCTCATTTGTTTTCTTTAGTGTGGATCTATTTATATTTTTAGGGTTCCGTACGTCAAAAGGAAAAACAGAACCCTTATAGGATCACTTTGTTGTCCGCCGTCAGTTACCGGACCATAAGTGGAGCCATCTGCTCATAGATGACACCACTAGAAGTATGCAGTAGCGCCATCTATGATCATATATCGGAACCCTTAGGGCGCGAGGCATACTCGCACTTGTCCGGTTTTTTGAATTTGATGCACTTTTTCAGGCTCAACTTTAGTGGGCCAGACGCCTATCACTAATTTTCACCTTCCATGCTTCTATAAGAAATATAGTACAAGGAAAAAGCACTAAGTGTCCTACCTATCTGTCCCAAAAAAAATGCCTAGGACAGACTAACTAACCTATCATATTAGCATAGTCATCAAATGCTTTTTTTTCTAGTTTTCTAGCACATGTTAAAAAAAAACCTATCATAATTATATCCAGTTCTACTCCTCCCTTTAAGACGAATCTAAGGACACCTCGTCTGTTTAAATGAGTCCTCATTTGAGGGCTACCCGCACTTATCCGGTTTTTTCGATACTATCGCGACTTTCATTATACTATCTAAAATCAGTCTACAACTTAGGGCCGTAGCTCACTAGGCTGCGACGCAAACAGCGCCGATCAAAACATGTCAAAATTGTATGCTGGGCTGGCGGCGACGCCAAACTGGCATCGACGTCAAGCCGTCGCCAAGTGAGGTAGGGTTAGGTACGTTGTAATGCAATTTGACATGTTTTAATTGGCGGCGCTGCTGGCGTCGCTGCCATGGCATCCTAATGAGCAGTGGCGTGCCTAGAGGGCAAGCCCGACGAACTTTTTTGGTTTAAGAAGGTATTTATGTTCTTTTTGCAAGAATTTAAGTGAGTTCGGCCGCGGTCGCACTGGTACGGCGACAGCGCCGCGACGGCGATTTCGTGAAAACCAACTCATATAGGTACCTAAACATAATTATATCTGTGGCCGTACTGCAGAAACGACAAGCGACATTTGTTTGTTCACAAAATCGCCGTCGCGTCGCTTTCGCCGTGCCAGTGCGGTCGTGGCCTTAAAAATCGCTTGCATTCATGAAAAACAAATATAAACTCTCTAAAACGTCAAAAATGCGTCGGGCTTGCCCTCTAGGCACGCCACTGCTAATGAGCTATGGCCCTTATGCTTTCCTAGTACTCACATTGGCACTTTCAACCCAAATATTACAAAATACTGTCTACGATTTCCCGCACCTATGACGGGCATACTCAGGGTCATCTGTGAGGGTATCAGCTGATGATGACGAGGGCAATGACCTCGGCTGGACCGGTAGGGGGGAGTCGAAGTGGGGCTCTTCCGCCAACGCCCATATGATGTCGACTAACAGAGGTTGTGCCAAGTTCTTGATAGCGTCTTGTCGCGCCACCTGCGAAATGTACCCCTGTGTAATTGTAGATGGTTATCATCAACGAGGGAAGTGTATGTACAATCACAGTTTAGCGTTTAGGATCGAGTTAAACATCGTCAGATAACATTTATCCATGGAATAGAGTTGAGATTTGATAGATTTTGTGGACAATTTGTCCGAGACGATAGAACGTATGGAAATCAAGGTACCTAGTACATTCAATGCCAGTAACATAAGGCCATAAGCATAACATGTTTAATTTACCAAAAGTAAGTAAGTATACATAATTATTATTATAAACAAGTGTGACTTACAATGCCGAAGTGGTGCACGATCATCTTGAGCGCGTACTCCTTGATGTCGGTGGCGCGCATGCGGTCCGCCGCTTGCAGGATCGCGAGGACGTTCTCCGGCGACACGTTGCTCTGCAAGTTGTGCTTGCAGAACACTTGCAGACGGTTGTTTGTGAAACCTGGGTTATAAACATAGTAAAAAATAAAATAAAAATGTTTGAATCCGCATCCGCAACCGCGGAACAGTCGTGTCCGCATCCGCAAAAAATGAATGCGGAGCTTTTGTGGATGCAGATGTCAGTTGTGCGAGTCCCGACAAGAAATTGTGGGTGGGAGAGTGACGCGTACGTACCGCACGCGTGCCTTTGCTTATTAAAAATTACTAACATAACTTATTTTTGTACCTAGTAAGTTAGTAATTCAATTGTTTTATTCATGTAAATTAAGTAGATGTTAGTTTGAAATTATTCGCATCCGCATCCGCAGATGTCGAAAATTTTGCATCCGTAAAATCCCTGATATAAAATGTTTCATAGGCTACGGTAGCCGCTTGCCGTCGGGCGGGCTGTACGCCTGTTTTCCACCATCATCGAATATAAAAATAATATCTATTGATACTGACCGTAATATATCGGCGCTTGGAACAAATACAGCGAGTCCTCAGTGGGCATGTTGGTGTCTCCGTAGTAGATATATCGCAGTAGAGAGTCGAACGCCTCCTCCGACGGCACCGTGTCGCAGATTTGTATCTGTTTGAAGTAATATGTGTAATTACATATTTGAATAATTATACAATGCCGATGAGGTTAGTTAGCACATTAAATAGTACAAGTTGATAAGTATATTTTTGTTAAAATAATAATATAAAGATAATGGCAACGTTTGGAGTATCTTCGCGGGCCATGGGTTTTGACTTACTAGTATCTGTTAGGTAATGAGATAAAGTTAGATCAGTTGTCAGATTCTTGACTACCCACAACTGGGACCCTTCGGTCACAATCAAACTCAGGTTATCGATGTGTGAAAAATGGTCACCCATCAGTATTAGCCATTCACTTCGAGATGTCCGTTGCCTCCCGTCTCGCTTCATTGGCGGATCGGCGAGGGGAGCTGAAGCCTTCATTAAAATCCTAAGTTCTGACAGATTTCAGACTAGATTTAGTGTTTTGATTTTTACCTCTTAACCCCCCCCCAAAAAATAATATCTGGATGAGCCGCCAGCCATATAATTAGATACTCACGTTGACGATGTTGTCGTGCGGCGAGAAGGAGCGGAACATAGCTTCGAAGTAGGCCGCCCGCGCCGCCAGCACCGAGCGGTGCGCGGCGCGCGCGGCGGCGCCCACGCGCAGGCGCACGTCCGCCAGCTCCGCGCCGCCGCCCAGCAGCACGCACATGTCCTGCTCCAGCGTCGTGCCTGCATCACACGCTTACATCATATGTGTTACAGTACAATATCTTTGTGCTGTATCTACAATCTACATCGCAATCTTATGATCTTTATCGCACGTTCAATATCTATTAAATATTTCTACTATCCGTGATCAACACGTAGTCGTTAGTATATAAGATGCACCTTTGGATAATTATAACCAGACTATACTACAACTTTGTCTCATTTATACCTAATCATATACTGCCAAGAAGTTTGGCAAAATGGTGACCCCGACGAACGAATACGCAGCAAGAAACATGGCACAATCACCATGCAAGACGCAATTCAGCAAGGTCAATATGGCTATCGACCCAGCACGCACAATCATTTCAAGAAACGTCAACAATTCCCGATTATGAGGCCGAGAACAAACTATAGAGGAGCAAATCGATTTTGTTACTACCACGAAAGATTCGGAAAATATGCAAGGAACTGCATTAAACCATGCGGTTGGAAACCAATGACTTACGTACGGAACCAGGGAAACGAATAAGAGCACAGACAACGGCGAAACTCTGTGCAATCCACCCATCCAATCGCCTCACCATTACCGACCGAAAAAGTGGTATGAAGTTTTTAATTGACACGGGCGCAAATATTTCAGTCATTAGCAAGCAACAGAGATATTCAATTTTACAAAATGAACAATACACACTATACGCTGCAAATGGGACTAAAATTAGGACTTACGGCGAGAAGACGCTTACCTTGAATTTAGGACTACAACGATGTTATAAATGGAATTTTATAATCGCCGATGTTACACAACCAATAATTGGAGCAGATTTTTACTCGGGTTGCGGAGTAGCTTGCGAGAAGACACAGGTTATAGTTCAGCAGAGATGACATATGGAACGCCAATACGACTCCCTGGAGGATTTTTTGAGTCATCAGCAGCACAGTTATCAACGTACGAAGAGTTTGTAAAACAAATTCAAAGGGACATCACACAAATGACATCAATTCCGAAAAGAAAAAACCACAACCAAGCTATATTTGTGCATCCCGAACTCAAAGAATGCTCACACGTATTTGTTCGGTGTGATAGAATTAAGAAAGCCCTGACACCGCCGTATGAAGGACCCTACCCAGTAATTAGTAAAACAGATAAAACATTTTGCATTAGAATTAGGGATAAAGAGACAGTGATATCAATTGATAGATTGAAACCAGCATTCATGATCAATGACGAATCAAACTACGTGCCAGATTCAAAGGATTTCTACAGACATTCACACACGTACACTACACGATCGGGACGTAAAGTAAAGCCAGTAGTACGTCTATAAAAAATCGCTGATATAAGCAAGCTATTCATATATATATTAACATAGATCTTAACATATACCATTAATTCACAACTACTCGTAACAACAAGACATCTAAAATGGGAAATCAAAGTTCTAAGGACCAGATAACATACAATACGGACAGTTGCCTCAATCAAAACGAAGCGGACAAACTCCGTAACCTGATCCAGGAGGACTTACGGTGGACAAGAAATGTTGCAATGGGACAGATTATTTTAACAATCGGCGTGATCCTACTTTACGGCATAATAAAAACACTGGACAGAAGAATGAAGAGTTTAACGGAAAAAAATAATAAACACTCGTGCAACAGCTAAGTCAAAATTACATACGTCAGCAAATCACACCACAACAGGCGTCATCAAATTCCACCGCGTACAATAGCATTATTGTTTATATACATCAGCAAATAACTAGTAAGGTCTAGGTCAAATTTATATTGTAAACACTATTACCATAATAATTTTTTTTTAAAGGGGGGTGTACTGTTACAGTACAATATCTTTGTGCTGTATCTACAATCTACATCGCAATCTTATGATCTTTATCGCACGTTCAATATCTATTAAATGTTTCTACTATCCGTGATCAACACGTAGTCGTTAGTATATAAGATGCACCTTTGGATAATTATAACCAGACTATACTACAACTTTGTCTCATTTATACCTAATCATATACTGCCAAGAAGTTTGGCAAAATATGCTATAATCCGCGCGCGATCAGTTAGGCCATGTTGTTTCATCTTACAGTTACGTATCTGTAACCGTCAAATATGGCGGCTTGTATGACAATTTCATACTGACTTAACGATTACGTACTGACTTACGAATACAGATGGTTTGAAGCAACCCGCCCTTAGTCTACTTGCGAGCCCCGTGCCGCCGGCTGCCACGAAAAAAAAACCGGCAGATGTGCCCCGTAGATTGCGCGCAAGATAAGTCTGCGCGTGGCCAAAATCGGAACTAATCGAGGTCCGTCCGCTATTGGTAACGAGTAGGTATACTTCGAGCTTTTCTTAGCAAGCAGCGCCCTCAGTCGCGCGCAGACTTATCTTGCGCGCACTCTAGAGAGCGTTTCACGTAAGAAGTCCCTTCGACGCTATGTTGGCTGCCCTGAATGTCACTCTTGTTTAGGTCTTAACGTTTTATGTTTTTGTAAATTTATGTATTATACTACTGCCTAGGACACTATAAAATGGTGAACGAGAATTATAATATAATTATTAGGTTCTGAAAGAAAACTTTCAACACAGTTAAAAACGTTGTAACATATTGAAATTCAGGGCAGCCAATAGCCTCAAAAAGATTTCTTAAGTGTAACGCTCTCTACCACCGGCTGGCACAGCGCACCGGGTGTTTTAAATGGCGCCGCGAAAGGCACGCAACGGATATCGGTTGTACGGCCACAGGTACGCAGTAGATCTGAATGAGATGCTACCTTTTGGAACTGAGACTCGCGCGGTCCGCCCGGTAGCGGTAGTGTTAGCAAACTCGCACCGACACTTGCGATACGATAAATATGACGTGCTGTTACTTGTTAGTGTAGATTTTTGGTCGTGAATTCGTCATTTGTTTCAGCATTATTTTTAGAGATTTATGATTATACGACTATTTTAGTGATTAGGTTAATAATGAGTGGAAAAAGAGGTTAGATTTTGACAAATCAATCACGCGAAATAATTCTAGAACTTGATGTCCATCAGCATCAGTGTTGAGGCTAAAATCATGATGATGATAAAAGTAAAAATATTGTCGGGGCGGGAGCGGCACTTTTCAGTTTTTGCCGCCTCAAAATAATTCAAGATGCGGGGCTGTCATGTGGGGAGACAGCAGTAAAACGATAAGTATTTTCTAACCGATGATCTCCTCGTCGTACTCCTGTTGCGCAGCCGCGGTGGGTTGCTTGGGCGGCGGCTGCTGCCGCCTCCTGATCACCTCCACCATCAGGCTCTGCTCCATCTCCTCGAACTCCTTCGACATCACTATCGGAGTGAAGTTATAGTCTTTCACCACGAATCTAAGATTAAAAATGTTTTTTTAGAAGCTGTAGCGATGATTACAAATTGGCGACATGATCGAATCCTGAATCCAGTTGAATCCACCTTATTTCAAAACAAAAAATCTTTAAAGTTGTTCGTCCCACTTTGTAAGAAAACTATGTTCGAATTTTTCAATTTGTCAATGAATATCTTTACCACGGGCTTAGTCAGGTACAGGCATGGGGACTTTGTGATTTACCAAATCTATTGTAATAGATTTTTTACACAAAACAGCTCAATTTCCAATACAAAATGTCACAATATGGCGCAAGGTCAGTCCTATTCTTATTTTGATTGCATAGTAGTGAACCTTATTGTCCATTGTCCACTAACCTAAGACAGTACTCCTTGATGCAGTTGAGGTGTGCGTGGTGCGCGGCGTGCAGCGCTTGCAGCACATTACCATAACACAGATTAGCACGAAGGAAGCGCGCGCAGAGACCGCGCAGCCGCGGGATGTTCAGCCGCAGTGCTAGTCGGAGCACCTCCATTACCAGCAGCACCGTCGCCGGGGACGCGGGGTCTTCGTCTGAGAGACGATAGGGATGTTGACTATTTTGAGGGTAACTCAAAAGGAAAAACGGAACCCTTACAGGGTGCGTTGTTCACCCTAGATATAAAGTTGAAATATCATATGTCCCTATAATTACTACGGCACCCATACCATTAAAATCAGAACACAGCAATGCTGCTTAGCGGTACCGTGGTAGTGTTTCCCCGGACGAGCTTTTTCTAAATAGATTTTAAATAAGTAAAGTGAGTTAGTGAAAAGTGCAAAGATTGGAAGGCGGCTTCTGCGCAAGATTTAAACAGCACAATATTGATGAATGACTTTATTTTTTAATATTGTAGGACAAAATCAACAAATAAAGTTAAAAAAAATACTTACATATGTATTACAGATGTTGCAAATATTCGCATCCGCATCCGCAAGAGCGGGCGTTTTTGGGGGCTCTCTTAAGTACGTTGACGGTCAAAAAGTGCTAATTCGTTAGCCCACTTTGAATAAATGATTCTTCAATTTGAATTTGCTATTGAGTTACCTTTCTCAGTGGGGTCGATCCGGTCAGTGTATATGTAGTTGAGCACCATGTTGAACGCTTCAGGCGTTGCCTCAGTCAGCAGTACGCATAGTTGCGGCGGTGTCTTGTACGAGCATACTTCTGAAGCCTCTTCTTCGCCGGCTGCTATGCGTTTTGTTAGTTCGTCTCGAGCTTCCCTAAGAGAAAATAGGGAAGTTTTTAGTTTGAGATAAAAGTCAGTCTGGCTGTAGCACTTTTTCGTATTCTTGGCAAACAGCAATAGCCAGAAAGGGCGCACTGAAAACGCGTATTTAAACGTTAACTGGGTGCTTCGCAAGATGTCAAATTCCATCACCAATTAATTATTGATATCATATACTATAAATTAAATTGGGACAGAACAATTTTTTTCTCACTTTTGTTTTGGTGATTTAAACCAAGATACTTATATAGCTCAGCGTCGCCGCACACGGGCCACTTGTGGCGCCACAAGTGGCCGCCACTTGTCGCATTTGACTTGTCACAGGAACAAATGTGACAAGTGGCGGCCACTTGTGGCGCCACAAGTGGCCCGTGTGCGGCGACCCTTAGCTACAACACAATTTATAACCAAAATGACGTGTACAAAAACTTTGCTCTAGTATTCAGCCAAATCTCCACTCCTTTACCCTCGCTTAACTACTAAAAAATAAAACCTACCCTTTATCAAAACAAACTCCCCTCTTTTATCAGAATCCACGCAATATTTAAACACTCACTTGATCTTAGCACGCAGGAACTGCGACCTGGCAGCTAGTATGGCCTGGTGTGCCAGTATAGACGTCTTATCAGGCCCCACTAGTATCTGAACGTCGCAGAACTGGTGAGACTTCAGTATGCGGCCGAAGTCGTCGTGGAGCGTGCAGCGAGGGTAGTTGGATAACTGAGGGAGGGAAGATAATATTTTAATTATGGAGCTTACTACATTTCATGCTATAAATAGGTAGGGTCCATTTCAATTGAATTAGTTAACTTTGTTAACAACGTTAGTATGGCCAACTGCCAAAATTTGATGAATTTGTATAGAAAATTTGTTTACATAGTTTACAAGTTCTATTGAAATGGACCATAGTAGATGTAGACGACCATGGTCACAAACATACGACGAAGCCGGCAGAACCCCTCTGCCTAAGTATACTGGCCACAATACCGACGAGGCCATAGAAAACTAAATCTTGCGCGACAGCTGTCATTTTGTATTGTCATTTTGAAAATGGTTAAATTGTGTAGTTTCCTTTTGTAAAATGCAGTTTGCTATTTAAAATCTGCGAAACCAAGGAATTTCCTATCACATGTAAGTATAAATTATGCACCAACATGGTATTATTTATGTACATACAATTTGTAAGCATATCCGTAGTGTGCTATACGTGTTCACCTCGCCCCCCGCAAAAAGTGGAGAAAAATGTTATTCGGTGATTCGCTGCTTGGCATTTCTAAAGGCTATACAGGGTAATTTTTCAAGTCGGGTTGGCCAAATCAGAAACTATAAGAAATAGCGAAAAACGATCAAAGGAGTCTCGGAGCCGATTTTGATAAAAACTAAAACTGCATCATTAGCTTTTTGAAAAATCAATTGTCCTAGCCAGGAATCGAACCCGTTGATTTTGAAAAAAAAAACACCTGTATTATTACACTATCCGATAGTGTTGCTAATAAGGATCTAATTCTGGGAAGTAATGTCATACCGCAAACTAAAGGAAAGTGTTGATTTTTAATAAACTGCTTTTTATTTTCAAGTATTCATACATTGCCCATACCAAGTAACAATCATCATGATGTTCGATTTTTTTTAATACACATCTGGACTCGACTTTTGAAGCAATTTGGCGAGAATTTTACTGCAACGCACGGTCCTGTGCCGTGGCCGGCGCGGCATTATTTTGAACAATTGATCAGTTAAGGTTTAATAAGTACCTAATGTAAGAAAAATAAAATAGTATTTTGTTAAATATCAACACTTTCCTTTATTTTGCCGTATGTCATTACTTCCCAAAATTTGATCCCTTTAAGTGACACTATTCACTGGTGTAATAATACAGGATGCGTTTTTTTTTCAAAATCAACAGGTTCGATTCCTGGCTAGGAAAACAGAGAGAAGTATACCAAAGTAACGCGATAGTTTGCAACTCGCACTCAGCACTCTGAGCATATTTGTGTTAGAAAAACAGCGGTTTAAAAGTCACGGTGTATAATATTCACCTGGAACCGGAACAGCTCCCCACTCCGCACGTTATTGTCGACGGTACCGCCGAAGATGTACAGCGCGTCGCCCACCACGGCACCCGCGTGGAACAGCCGCCCCGACGGGATCTGCGAGTCTGTGGCTGGTTGGACTACTGACCTGAGAAAATTACATGATAATAGGGCTTTTACTGTTACAAAGGTGGATATGTGAAAAATCGACGTATAATCAATACTCCTCTTTTGGGGTTCTTGTGTAAAAAATATGGAGGAGCTTTCAATGTTTTTGGACGGAACATTGTCTGTCATAGTCGCTTGAAATGTACAAAGATGAATTGCACTATCTTCTATAGTGTTTCAATCAAGGGCGGATCCAGGCGGCGGGGTCATGGGGCTCCTCCCCCTGGGTTGGGTCTAGGTCAACCACTGATTATACATATTTATAATCTAACAAAATACTTTGTATGGCCATTTGCACCTAGTAGTGACTTTCGAAGGCTAGATCCGCCCTTGGTTTCAGTGGTGCATAATATAACTTCTAATTATTGCATTCAACGGGCAATAAAATGGTCCCTTGTAAATGGCCTATATATATATATATAGACCTATTTATACGTTTGATTGTAATGTATAGTTACCATATTTGCGTGTCCAGGTCGTAGCAGTGCAGGTCGTTGGGCAGGGTGTTGTCGGCCGCCCCGCCGAACACGTAGAGGTGCGCTCTGTGAGCCACCATCACGTGGCCGTAGCGCCGCGCCGGGGCCCCGCCCGCACTGCGCAGGAGATGCTCCGTGCACACGCGGCTCCAACTGGCAGGGACATACAGGGTTATTGGTATAACACTAACGGCCAAGTTCACCGACAAGATAACAGCCCGATAAATTGAAAACGGCTGTTTAACATATTTTTTTTCTATACAAAAAGTCATGTTAACCGGCCGTTTTTAATTTATTAGACTGTTATCTTGTCGGTGAACTTGGGCCTAACAACCTCTGAAGACTATATTAGGGGGCGTCCATTAATTACGTGAGGCGTTTAGGGGGAGGGGGTCACGCCGAATCTCAAACAATCTAAGGCAAGCTACGTTGTCTGGGCAAATAACACGTAATTTTTTTCGCAAGAAACTAAAATTGCAAGAAAATTGGGTTTAAGTAAAACATGCTTCTCTACTAAAATATGACAAAATTCTACACAAATATATTTTTTCACTGTGATTCTAGACTACATTGTCTTAAATAAAAATAATGAAGCAAGTTATGCTTTTTTTAAATAAATCTAACGCAATCAAGCACAGATTAACGTATATACACAAAAAATACACCTTTTGAAAAAGCTCACGTTAGATTTGGGGGGGTGGGGTCGAGCTAGATCTCACGATGTCTCACCAAGGGGGGAGCCCTTGGTGAGACATCGTGAGACATATTGATGCGAAAGTAGTAACTGCAAGACTGCATCATTTAATAAAAAAAGAATTTATTCAAATTAGGCTGTTTAACACTTTTTAAACGTCAAAGTTTAAGAATGTGTACTTACGTATGAGTCTCGAAATCGAACTGGAACAGAGCGTTAGTGATCTTAGCGCCGCTCTGTCCGCTGAACACGAACATCTTGCCTCTCGCGACCGCCACGGGGAAGTTGCAGCACGTCGGGGGACATTGCCCCTTCTGTTCTATGCGCTCCCATTGGTGGTTCTCACCCTGGTGAAAAACAGTCCTTTTACACAAAACAATTCACTTAGGGACAAGTTCACCGACAAGATAACAGTCCGTTAAATCGAAAACGGCTGTTTATCACATCTTTTTCCATACAAAAAGTCATGTTAAACGGCTGTTTTCAATTTATCGGACTGTTATCTTGTCGGTGAACTTAGGCCTTAATTGCTCATTGAATACAACAAAAAGTTGTAACTATACTAATAATATAAAGCTAAAGCATTTGTTTGTTTGAACGCGCTAATCTCAGGAACTACCAGTATGATTCGAAAAATTCTTTTTGTATATGATAGCCAGATTCATGAGGAATAGTATAGGCTATTTAACATCACAATACGACCCTTAGGAGCCCAGCAACGGGAGTGAAACCGCGGGGAATAGCTAGTTATTTAATAAAAAGAAATGAAATGATATTTATTACCCAACTGCTTCAGAAGGAGGGTAATGTTTTTCGAGTGTATGTATGTCTATTTCTTTGACACGCTCTGTAGCCTAAACAGCTTGATCAATATATGAGGTGTCGTTAGATTCGTCTTCATTGTGGGGATGAGATATTTATTTCTTTATTTATTTATTTATTTATTTACTTTTAGGAAGACTTACAGACTAATAACATAGAAACAGAAAATATATAAGTAAACAAGTTGCTAATTACAAGCCTCCACAGATATATACTTACCAATGTGGATTCAGTATTCAGTATTCCAGTATTTAACAGTTATATAAGGAAATAAAAGATTGTACAATAGCGTTTTTCGTGCCACAGACATATTTTAAAGTTGTAATGAAAAGACAACGGCTATTAGAACTGCTTACCAATAAATTAATAGTCCACATATCATTGAGTCTCGCATTGCCGTCGTACCCCGCAAATATCCATAGCTTATCATCGTATACTGCGGCTCCATGCGCTGACCGAGGCACAGGCTCTCTGGAATGTGTCTTCAGGGTTAAACTCCACGTAGAAAAACTCATATTTGTTAAAGATATTGAAAAAAAAATGAACCTAATATTCGGTAAAATAATACAGAAGTTGTCATGATGAATGTATGAAAAGTTGGTTTATTTTTTTCATGTATTGGATATGGGTCTTATTGGGAAAGTTATTCAGAATGGCGGGTAGAGTCATCCCTTATCAGATGCTGGTAACTAAATCAACAGTCTATATATATATAATATATTTGTGCTGTAGTGCGAATTTGCGGAATATAGTTTACACTCACTGTCCAGTAAATTTCCACTGCACCCATTGTGCGCTCGGGAACTTGTACTCAAACAGATCATTTTTATTGGTCAGATTGGAGTTGGCTAGGATATCGCCTGTGTATCCGCCAAAGACGAACATGGATGAACGATGCACCTATAAAAACAAATTATATTTATAAACCGACCAAGTGCGTGTCGGAGCATGCACACTATAGGATTCCATAGCAAGGAGTTCCTACTTCAGTTTTCCGACCACAAATATGAGTTTGGATTTTTATAATATATTATTAGGAAGTAATTTTTAACTTAAAACCGAAAATATCCCATATCTCACAAACTACACAACTTATGCTATATGTAGGTATATTCAAACCAATTTTCATTGGAAGTGTTTTTAAAATTTCTTGATAATTTTCTACCCCATAGATGAAAAATTAAAGCAGGATTTTTGAAGAATTGAGAACTTTAGACGCCTAGATCCTCCCCTGGATCCGCCGGGGCTTAGTTACCTCGCCCCACCTCGCTGGTGACATCGCCATGTGATAAAATCTTAAAGTCCGAGTAGTAGTAGAATCAGGTTGATACCGACCGACGTTTATAGACTTGTTTTCTAAATATAAAAGCAATTTGCTCTGCTTCCAATATTTTTATGACTAAATGTAGGTAGACTAACCCATTTCTAATTAAGGTCTAATTCCATCACATATGCCCGTTTTCACTAACATGAGGAGACATCTAAATGCAATGCATAAATATTAAAAGAAGTTACCTAGCGCAAATAAACATGTCACCAACCACTAGACGAAAACCATGGATAGCCATAGTAGTCGCCTAGTGGTTGGTGACATGTTTTTTGCGCTAGGTAACTCCTTTTAATTTCTAGTGAAGGTCGTTTTTGGGGGCTGTCTTATGTATATTTTGACGTTCAAAAAGTGCTAATTGACTTTAGCCCAGTTTGAATAAATGACTTTTGAATTTGAATTTGAGTGTTAGTGAAAACGGGAATTAGTCATCAAACAGGGTACTGAACTCACCACTGCAGAATGATGGTACCTTGGGGCTGGCGGGACTCCCATACACCCGGTCTTGGTCCAAGACTTCTCCCTGATATCAAACCTGATGAGGTCGTTTAACATAAACTTCCCATTGTCGCCTCCAAATACGTAGATTGCATCTTTGTATTCTACGGCTGTGTGTTTGCTGCGTCTGTGAACAATTAAAGTAATATCATGCCTGTATTTCCCGAAGGGATGGGCAGAGGTGTATAGTAGTGCACAGTGGCGGTCCGAGGGGGGGTCGTAGGGGTCATGACCCCCCACAAAATCGTACAAAAATGTGCGAAACGTGGTAATTCATGGCATTAATAGGTATGAGCCCTCCAAAGTCTTCGGCTACGGTATGACGTCCCCTAATGTCTTCGGCTGCAACCGCAGCAGCAGCACCTGATAATACACCCACATTTCACCAGTTATGTTTAAGTCCCATGTAGGTACCTAATAGGCGTCCAAAATCTATACTAGTATTATAAGGCTGAAGAGTTTTTTGTTTGAACGAGTTAATCTCTGGAATTACCAGTCAGATTCGAAAAAATATTTTTGTATATGATAACCAGATTCATTGAGGCCGTTTATAATCATACAGATCACATACCTTTACTATGACATCAGGCTGAGGTCATAGTAAAGGCTGTTTAAAATCACACTGCAACCTTTAGGAGCCCAGCAACGGGGGGAAACCGCGGGGCACAGTTAGTATACATATAAGAAAATATGACATACCTGGCACCAACAAATTCGTAGCATTCTGACATCCGTTTCCACTTGTGCACCGTCTCAAATGGTCCGAACTCCATCCTGAGGCTGATGTCCAGCTCGTTTGGATTGCGCAGCTGCTCCGTTATCATTTTCCCTAGAGAGTTCTGCATCTAGACTGGTTGCTGAATCAAAAAATATTTTTTTGCAAGTGTAGAATATATATATATAATATATAATATAATATATATAATATCTACACCTCTCTTTGTGTGGTCTTTTCTGACCAATGTGTCCTGAACACATCCAGAGTGGAGATGTTGTGGATGCAACATCTTTGAAGTTTGCAGATTCTGCGCATGTCAAGTTCTTTTTATAGATAATAATATGTGCATATTATTATCTATAAATATAAATGAAAGAGGTCATACTTTTTAGTTATAATAAACAAACTAGATAGTAAGTTAGTAATCAAAAAACAAATTCAGAAAGGGCGTCGGCCAAAAGCTCCACATTATTGTTTGTAGATGCGGAGGTGGATGTCAAAATTAATGCGGATGCAGATGCAAATATTGGCAACATCCCTGATGCAGAGAATATAATATTTATCCAGAGGATTTCGGGGGGAACGGGGGGAGGGGGGCTGCCTGTACCTGGCTATACCCCTTGATTCACACTCACATTGGTTGAAAGGTTAAACTATGTAATTGCAAATGTGATAGATTCATACAGTTCATTATAAATTAAGTTCTTACCTGTTTTTCTCTTATCCTGTCGAATTGTAGTAGACTTTGCTG
The DNA here is from genome assembly GCA_948465475.1 of Thalpophila matura. Lineage (NCBI taxonomy): Eukaryota > Metazoa > Arthropoda > Insecta > Lepidoptera > Noctuidae > Thalpophila > Thalpophila matura. The sequence goes on from OX419196.1 coordinate 4,245,224, forward strand.
AACTTCAATAAAATTATTAAAAAGTGACCGCACCGAAATAAAACTCACATTGAATTTGAACTCAAATGTAAACTCGCAATGAATATAATTTATGTTGCTGCACAATAATAATCAATGATTTATTAATTTTATATTGGTTTGTTTATATTATTTTCAATAAATAAAATGTTTGAGATACCAATGGACAACTTTTACAGATTGGGAAAACTTGATTCAATAAAATTCCGGCATTCTAATAAAAGCTAGCAGCGATCCGGAACTGCGTTAAAATAGGAAGAAATCTCAAAATAAACTAGCCGAAAATAGGTCGCCGAAATATATCGTGAAGTCATTGACTTTTACGACACCATAAACAGGTTCATATTGTTGCTCTAACTTCAATGTATGATACGGGGTTTTTGGAATAGTTATTAATACCTTGAACTGTGTCACCCCGAGAGTAAATGCGGAAATCACCAAATTAATACAAAATTGTTTTTTAAAAACTTCGTAAATCAATAAACTATTTTGACATTTCACTGACACTATCTTTTAATGAATCACAAATGACAACCACAGATTAATATAAACCTATGACAACAATCGTGAATCGGTTTGTCTTTGAATGAAATTGAATTGAACGATATTGTGAATGAGAAACTTTCATTGATATTTTTTTTTTAAACTTTTTTCATATAGCAATATCTGAGGAATGCAAGTGGCAGCAAAACGTAATGGACTACTATTAAAAAAGTACAAATAAATTATTTTATTCCAAAGAAGGAATAGGAATAACAAAAAAGTAAAAAAAAAACAAATAATTTATCACAAAATGGAAAACATAGACGCTTTTAAAGTTTTTGGAGGGAGTATCGCTCCGTCTTTGTCGCGCGAAGCGGACATAGGTGGTGTAACATCACTAAATCGTTATCATGCATGCCGTCCGTGTCTAGCATATTATCATTTTAAAACGCATATAACTTTTCTCTCTCTCTTTTTTCAAATAGTTTACAGATTCACCATAAAAAAATATATTCAACGAGTAGTAGGTAGTTTTCACTACAGTGTCATAACTAGCCTTCTATGAGAACGGTAAGTCCGGTGCGAACTTCTTTATTTGCACCCTTGAAAACAACTAGTCTGGTTGAATAATTATGTAAGTAACAGTGAACGATAAAGGGGCGTGGTCTACGTGTTTTGACGAATAAAAACACTCAAAACACGTAGACCACGCCCCTTTATCGTTCACTGTTCACTGTTCGATGTTCGTCGAACACGAAAACAGGTCGCAGGAGACGCGCCTTAATAAAAAATTAACATGGACAGAAGTCAGAAACAAAAATATTTTCTACATTTGAGTATTTCCAAGTTTCCAAGCACTGACCATAGTGAAAAAGTGTTTTGAAAAAAAAAAAAAGAGAATCATTCGCTCGGAATTAAATTAAATAAACTTCATTCACTTCATTCTTTAAGAACTTCAACGAGTTTGTTTATAATTTTCTTTGGAAAAGAAAGTAATTAAATTCTTTCTAATAAAATCAAGAAAATATGTCATCACCGGTAAGTACTGGGCTAAAACCGACTATTAGAATTGTTGTTCATTGTTTTCCTGTGATTAGAATTTGTATTTGATTGTTTTTGTTCTTGTACGGGCAGACAGAAGAAAGCGTACGGCGCAACAGCGAAAGCGAAGGAGCCGAAGCCGAGACGCCTGAACACGATCCTCACTTTGATCCGATCGTGTCACTACCCCTTGTGGACATCCAAACCAACGAGGAAGAAGAGGAGGAACTCGTAAAGATACGCGCCAGGCTTTACAGATACGACACTGGAGACCACGAGTGGAAGGTGAGACAATGGGATACAGACGAAACAGTTGAATTCACTTTTTTTTTAAGTCGAAGTATCTGTTCATGTTCAGCCTATACTTTTTTAAAACAAGGCAAAGGTACTTGTTAAGATGTAAGCATTGTGCCTATTGCAGGTTAGACCTAGTCATAGGTATTTTCGGCCTGTTCGGCCTGTTAAATTGATACTGATAATAGGTTCTAATCTTGGCAAAGACCAAAAACAGTAAAATGGTTTGTGTTTCCACAAATATAATTTTTTATGTTGTTTTCATGTTTAACAGTTTTTAATAACATTTTTTATAGGAAAGAGGTACTGGTGACATTAAACTGCTTCGCCACAAACTAAATAACACAGTCCGAGTGGTGATGAGACGTGACAAGACCCTCAAAGTATGTGCGAACCACTTCATAACACCAGATATCAGAATGAATGTTCACTGCGGTTCAGACAAAGCATTCAATTGGTCTGTTTTTGCTGATTTCGCTGATGAAACAATGAAACAAGAGCTACTGGCTATTAAGTTTGGAAACCCTCAGAGTGAGTTCCAAATCTATGATTTTCTTTCTTAATCTAATAGCCCTAATTTAGTTTTAATTACAAATCTTTTGACAGTAGAATAAATGTTTGATAAATTTTTAATTGGTTGAGTTTTAAGTACACATTTGTAATGATTATTTAATGGAATTGGTGATTAAAATGTCCATTATCATGTTACTATGCAGTAAAATAAATAATTGAGTATTGTTTCCTAAAACAATTACTTTATTAAAATATTTCAATTTTTTTTTTTTATGTAGTAGGTATACCACATTACAGTTTATGACATAATAGAAATTAAAAAATATATTTATTTCAACAGATGCTGAACTATGGAAGACAAAATTTGCAGAAGCTCAAGAAATAGTCCGAACAAAGTGTAGTATCTATACACAGGACCTGTCTTCAGACGATGAGAGCAGCATCACAAGGAGCGAAGACACCGATTCTCCAGAGCCTAAGCGTAATGAGAAATTTTCTGATAAAGATGCCAAAAATATTGAAAAAGATGATGCTGAGTCTGATGGTGTAGTCTTAAAATTAAAAGAACTGAAAGTGGAAAGTGCAGAATAATTTCTTTTTAATTTTAAAGTTATAAGAGGCCAACAAGTAACTTCAGTGTTGTCAGACAACTACAGAGTGATTGGAAATTCGACCTTTTGCTTGAAACAGGTAAAGCTCATTTCACCTTGGCATTGATTCTGATTTACTGAGTTATAATAACTTATAACACTTTTTATGATTTTTGGAATTTTTTTTTTACTTTCAACCATAAACCAATTCTATCGACTCTATGGGTCGATTTCTGAGCTCTAGTATAGTATAACCCATTTCAAGGAATAGGTCCAATTCCCAATCACTCAATTTAAATATAATAATGCATTTACAATAAATCTATATTTTTCTCTTTTAATGGCTAGTGAATGTTTGGTTTATGATTTCAATTTTATATTGGATTTATGAGTTTGTTACTGGCAACTTTTCAACAAATAGAGTTCAGGCTTGGAACTGTCTTCAGATTTGACAAAAAGGTAGATACAACTACATATTCTTTTTGAATAATTTAGTAAATTGTGATTTTTTCATATAATTTGTTTGCTGTCTAAAAATTATTACTGTTGGCAATACTTTTAACAAATTGAAAATTGTAAATTTTAGGCCTGAACAATGAATGTATGTTTTAGGATTTGATATTCCATGGAAACTCGAATAAGTGTATAATAATAATTAGTGTTAGGACACATTTTGAGTGGAGCAATATTCTTTTTACCCAATTGTTCCAAAAGGAGGATAATATTTTTACTAATATTATTATCTTAGTTTTTTTTCTGTCCCCATTGGAAACTGCTGATTTCGTCGCATTATCGCCATGGAGTAGCAAGCAAATGGAGTACTCTTGTGTCTCCTTGCATTCTAATATATTTTTTTAGAAGGGAGGGCAAAGGAATGTCTGTAACTGGATACTTGGGTGTAAAAGTGATCCAAGTAACATTTTTGGTCCAAATCGAGTCATGTGCATTTTCTTTTTTTTAGGATAGTGCTAATAATAATAGGATTTGGCCATTGGCCATCTATGCACATTTGGAAAATTGAGAAAATTCACCCTGTATACCACGGGGTCTCATCAGGAACAAAGGAACATTTGTTGAAATAACTTATAGCGTTATATGTAACTGATAGCGTTATATGTATCGATTTGTTATTGAGGTTTGTGTAAAATTGAGAACATGAAAAAATACATCATGAAAAAGATTTGTTCAAATTTTGAAAAATCCTTTATGCACGGAAAAATGTATAGCCCGAAGATAGCCCGCGCTAAATCGGTCACATTTCTTTGTATGAGATGAGGCATCTGTACGTGTAGTATTAATTATCTGTGCTGTATGTATACATAAGTTGTTGCAATGTTGCTCTACTTGAGATCTGTAATTAATTTTATATGTTGTGATATTTACATATCACTTTATTGTCATAATACCTACTATAGTAATAGTATATTATGCAATTAGTGAATAAAGGACGGATTTAAAGCGAGGGCCATAGATGAATCACGAGCTAGTGAAGGATTCTAACGATTGAATCACGACCGTAGGGAGTGATTCATGATGATTGAATCACGAGCGTAGCGAGTGATTCAAGTGTTAGAATCCTGAGCGACGCGAGCGATTCATGGCCCTCGATATAAATCCGTTTTATTCAAGAATTGCATACTATACTTTATACCATGACTACGAGAAAAAGAAAGATTTAAGTGAAAATATACATATAATGAAGAAAAAGTAAAGTTAAATTGGCTTTGATGTAAACCAGCCGTGATTTTTTGGGTAGCAAGCTTTCACCTTTCCACTATATCGGCCGCCCTCTCTTTCACAAACTCAGGTGTTAACACATCTTCATCACTAGAATGCATTTTTAATCGATTAGAACAACACTAAACAAACACAAAATTAAAGATTAAAGTAACACTAAACTTTGTGTTCGTACAACTTACAGTATTCAAAATAGCGCCAATTTACTAAGGACAGCAAAGAACACAAAACAGTTTTTATTCTAATGCTAAACTCCTTGTCGAAAATGTCGACCAATCAAATTGAATTTAGAACACATCAATATAGGTCGAATACACAGATTACACTTACACTAGATACGGCAAGCCACGACCAAGCGTGCCCTGCATGTTCGACTGTTCGTACTAAAAAAAGTCTGTTAGCTCAGTGACGCTTAGTGATTGAAACAATTCTGTTTACTCTGAGCACATCACTAAATGGCTGGGGTGAAGTTATCGTAGGTATAAAAAAGATGACACGTTCGGTTTTCATACAATCGAATAACGTGCCGCATCTAGCATAGGTTCTTTAAATCTGTGGTCGAATACATTGGTGTGTTCCATTTTCAAACATCAAAACAGTGAGTAAAAGTGCTTTTTATTCACTGTTTTCAGTGAATAAAATAAGCTTTTTAGAGGGGGAATGGTATAAAAATATAATTTGTGCTGTGTCGGGAGTATAGTTTACTTATTTACTGCTGTTTCTTAGTATGTAAGACAGGAAAAAGAATTTTAAACAGTTAAAGGTGTCATGCTACCTACAAACTAGATTTCTTGCAATGTAGGTAGAGAAAGAGGCTGTATTTATCTACGATTTCGTTTAGATCTGTTAATAATAGCAATTATGTAAGTTTGACCAGTAATAACGTATGTTATAAAAAAGTAAACTGGTCAATGGTCTGCAGCAACCCGCTAATCAGTCAGGTTCATACAAATATGAACCTTATTACTATACCAATAATGTTCATATTCGTATGAGCGAATGTGAATAAGCGAAGTGAAAGTAAACGAAAGCATACGAATATGAACTTTATTTATGTAACTATAAGGTTAATATTCGCATGAAACTCTTAGCAAAGTGTAAGTGCGGTCTGTGAATCCCACTCCAAGTACGCCCTTAGACCTCAGCTTTATTGATAGTTGCTGTATTAGCGTAAAGTAATAGTTTCATGTTAGATAAAGGTTGTTTTTTCAGAATATTATGTTTGTGAATTAAATTGAAATGTTGCAAGGAATTGATATGCTTTAAATGTATAAGTAGATATTTAAAGTCTTGAACGCCGTGTCGGTCACCGGTGACCGACAAACAATAAATTTTCTATTGTGTCTGGTGGCGTGGAGTTCAAAGTGTTAAAGATATAGAAGTTATTTCTCTTGATGTTCACGTTATTGTAGAATTATATCTATACTCTTGACACATTTTAAAATTACTTATATTTTATTTCGTCATAGGTAATTATATTTTTATGTGTATGAGAGCCGTTTTGTCACAATGCATGTTACATTCCAATTTATATTGCATGTAATAAAATATTGCGGAAACTTGATGTGACGAAACTGGCGGTTTCAATTTATATTTTAATTTTATACATTTCAAAATCTGAATTAGATGTATTTCATGAATGGTTGTTTTTTATTGTTAAATATTATGTAATTACTTTCCCCATTGGTTCAGTAGTAGTAAGATCCATAAGATAAAGATAAAGATATATTTATTTGCTGTAACATGTAGCATGTAGCTGATTATAAATATAGATGTCCAAGGTTCGAGTCCCATTTAAGCCGTGTCTCCTGCGCCCTGTTTTCGTGTTCGACGAACATCGAACAGTGAACAGTGAACGATGGTCTACGTGTTTTGAGTGTTTTTATTCTTCAAAACACGTAGACCACGCCCCTTTATCGTTCATTGTTCACTGTTCGATGTTCGTCGAACACGAAAACAGGGCGCAGGAGACGCGGCTTTAGGCTCATCACAGACGTCCGGCCGGCCATCCGGAATTAAGAGAACGAATAAATGATATCGTTCATAAATTGAATGATGAGTCAGGTACAATAGGTTTTTAATTGTGTCTCTCATTAGCTGGAGTTTGATGGGTTAATATGCATATTCTGAGTAACACCAAAACAGAAAGGAACAGAACATCCCTATTTCCTGATCCGAGCAGTGGCCCTAGACAAGTTACTTTTCTGTTAGCGTTAGCGTCAAACGCTACGGATAAAATGTATGGAAATGACATTTGTGAGTCACGTGACTTTTCCGCAGGTAATGTCATTGCCATACATTTTGTGTTTATCGTTTAGCGTGAACGCTAACAGAAAAGCAACTTGTCTAGAGCCTCAGAACAGATCCAAAAATCTGGTACAAAGCCAGGCATAGCTTCGATTTGCACTTTGCCACGTACTGTCGGTTTTTTAGCGCACATCAGTGTTCAAAAATAAAAATAAAACCACCGGCATTAGACCAGAACATTATTATCTCTAAGCGATAAGGCGCCGTGGCATATATCCGGCGGATGTATGCTGCCGGCCCTACGGCTTCAATTCAACAATATAAAAAAAAGTCTAAATGAAATAGTAGATTGTCGCACCGAGCGCAAAGTGAGTTATTAATGCACGAGTGCATTATGCACTCACTTTAGCAAGGTGCGTAATCTACATTTCTTTCAACTACCTACCTACCTACCGTGATAAAATATACCTACTCAATATAAAAACTCAAGTTCATAAAAACAAAGGTTTTTTTCACCAAGTCTGTTTTATTCAATCGATTTAAAGTCGAAGTCGATGTCGATAGTTGATGGTCACTAGTTGTCAGTCAGTTTGTCCGTTAGTTGAAGTTAGTTGACCGTTCCAAAACCTAGATCTATTCCTAATAACAAAACAGTGCATTAATGTAAAAACAGTGCGATGATGAGATTTCATATAAAATTACTGCACTGTTTTCGTTCTAAGCAGAAATGACGTCCTTTGTGATCAGTTTTGTAGTGATTAATGATAACATTACTGCATAGTTGGAAGAAAAACAATTGATTTCTTAGTTTTACAATTTATTGCGATCACACTCACAGTAGTGCGACAATAATTTACTTATCCCATGACATTTTTATAATAAATTTGTAATATAATCAAAATAAAATAATTTTAAACATTTAGGCATACCTATGCTCATATTAGCAAGTGATTTGATTACCTAATAGTCCTTACATGGAATATTTATTACTGAAGTTTACATGACATTCATTATATTTTTATTATTTTTTATCAAGTTATGTACAAAGATAATATGGCTTGGGAGTCTATTATTCTATTGTAATATGCCATGTGATATTAATTAAAGGCACTTACACACTCACTTCTTAAGTTCCTACAACATGTGCTCGTTACCCTAAAGGCATACTTAAAGTCTTGTATTCGCTAGGAGACATGTCCCGGAACACGTGTCGTTAAAAATGTCGCACGAGTCTGGATTAATACATGTGGACGAAAAAAGTCGCGAGACAAGATGTCTGGCTGACGATGGTCGACATTGCCCGACATCTCTAGCAACACATGTCCTGGGACATTAATCTCCAATGAATAGTCATAAGGCTGCGTTTCCACCAGAGATGTGTGCGAGGGATGTGTTTGTTAAGAACCATGTACCTACTCAATTATTTTTTGACAAAATAGAATGATTAAATCAGCTGTTCCATACATTTATGTTAACATAACAAAATGTATGAAACAGCTGATAATTTTTCGCGATTTCAGGGTTGGTCCCGTAGTAAAAGTTGTTCATAATGATGGGTACAATGACCCCTTAAAATATACCCTGTAGATAACTTTACATGTTCATGCATAAAATCCATGCTAATATAAACATAGGTCTAAAAAACGCAAACTAATATACAATAACAATATTACATTGATAAACCTGTATTACCGGACACAAAACAATACTTAGCACATATAACAGACGAACCGTGAAATCAATTTAGGTAACGGTAACTATTTGGACATAGAACCAGCTCAATATTAACTATATCATTACATCTAGTGGAATGTTTGGAGTTCAAATGCTTTGGTAATAATAATAAGTACAATTTTAAGTTGATATATGAGTACAATGGTGCTAATTCTGTTGTATGTACAATTGTACATACATCACACTTAGTTTATACTTGTAAGAAAGAGATAAAATGCACCTAAAATTAGTTAATTTTAGGCTCACTTCATCTCTTACAAATATAATTGAAAAAAGACAGAAAATATCAAGAACAATCAAATTACTCTACGCCCTTACTATTCACGGCAAAATAATCGCGACCGATGGCGATGGCGATGTAAGAGGTTGAAAATATGCAGAGGTGGACTAATTTGACAAAACTAAATGTCTTCTATCCTTTTCTCGTGTTTTTATTCAGAAAGAGACACAATGAGACTAAACTAGTTTAGGCTGTAAGTTGTTAGCAACAGTATTGGCACCAATATTACTTGAACATAGTATGTCATCTCTTTTGAAGATGCTAAGGTGGATGAGCGGCGTAACGCGATCCGATCGCATACGCAACTCATTCATCCGAGGTAGTCTTGGTGTCCGTGACGTGGGGGAAAAACTGCAAGAGTGTCGTCTGCGATGGTATGGCCACATCATGCGCCGCCCTATGGAGTACGTTGGTCGGAGATGCATGAATATGGCTGTCCTTGGGGCTAGGTCCCGTGGTCGCCCTCGCAAGCGCTGGCTGGACGTCGTCAAGTCCGACATGCGAGCCAATGGCCTGACTGAAAAGGATGTAGAAGATCGGGCAAAGTGGAGGAAGTTCAGTCGGAAGGCGGACCCTGGCAATAGCCGGGATTAACGCCAGGTAGAAGAAGAGAGTATGTCATCTCTTTATTACACAGATATAAATACATGAAAATGAAAATGAGCATAGGTACCCTGAAATATAGGAGTTATATCATGAATATGATGATTATCTTTGGATATGCATGGTCTGCTTTTAAGAATGCTCATATAAAAATATGTGCATCATTTTAAATAGTTCATAATCTTTAGAAAAGTGCAATATTAGGTAGGTATTTCATTACCTAAGATTTTAAGGAATAAAAGCAGTTCTCACTTTAACAGACAAATAAAAAATTATATAGGTAAGTATATACTAATATTATAAAGGGGTAAAGTTTGTATGTATGTAGGTTGCTTTGTAATCTTTAGAACTACGGATTTGATTCTGAAAATTCTGTCACTAGTAGGAAATTATATTATCCCCAAGTGCTATTTGTCTTATAATTGCTATTGGCTATTTGTCTTTTAATGTTTTTGTGGGTCACAGAAGTCATAGGCAAAAGCTAGTGTTTATAAAAGACTAGCTTCCGCCCGCTGCTTCGCCCGCGTTTTTGGGATAAAAAGTAGCCTATATGTTATTCTGATGTCTAAGCTATATTACTGTAAAGTTTGATCAAAATCCGTTCAGTAGTTTTTGCGTGAAAGAGTAACAAACATCCATACATCTATCCTCACAAACTTTCATGTTTATAATATTAGTAGGAAGGATAGTAGGAAGTAGGATACATATTAATGTACAATTGTACATTTAGAAATTTTAATGAATTATTCTATATCAAACCTATTTTTAATTTATCCATGTTTTTTAAGCAGTGTTAATATTGCCTTGTCATCCAGTTCGGAGCTTTATTTAGAGTTTCAAGTCTTAGCTCATTAGGAAGTTTATAATCAATTGCAAAATTCTTACTCAACAAACAGACAAGAAAGCGAGTTCGTAAAAATGTGATAAAATAAAGCCAAACAGAATATATTCAGAGCATTTTGAGCCCAAAACACATGTGTAAATTAGATATTAATCTATGTACATTTATAGAAAACCCTATACATAGATATGGAGCCACACTGAAGATCAAGAAAAATATACTTCATAGGAGTATAATATTACTATGGAACATGAATTAGTACCAAAAATTCTGATTGACCAATCACAGATCTTCTTTAGCTACTTTGACTTGCTTATCAAATAGTTGGAATGTTTGTAGAATGTTGATTCGGATGCTTAGCTGCTTCTTCTTGTCATCAGAGACTTTTCCACTGAGTAACTTCTTCACTCTTTCATGTTCAGATTTAATGAAATCGTCACCTTTTTCTAGAATCTTCTCCATTATTGTTTTGTAGATCTTTCCAGATGGGGAATCCTGTAAGAATATTATTTTAAAGTTAGAGGTTATCATTTAAAAGAAAATACATGAACATTAGAGTTATCGAATAACGGTAAATTGCGAAAGCGCCACGTTGCCGGAACTTTAAGAGAATAATAACAAAAATGCATTATACCTTGTCCATGTTCTTCAGGAGGTCTTCAGTCTTTTTCAATACTTTCTTCCTCTCGTCTTTCTTGGCTTTCATGAACTGTATCGCCAGTTTATCAAGTTCTTTCACGCAGCCCGGCAAACTCAAATATAACCCAGTGTTCTCTCGCACAAAACGGCGAAGCTCATCGCTAGTGAACCCCTTCACATCGTCAAATGGTATCGGCTCAGATTTACCTTTAACGAACAGTTTAACCACTGGGAAGTTGTCCTTGGTTGCTCCATACTTCTTCGCGAGGGCCTCATTATCTTTTTCACCGTAATCTTTCACACCGACTTCGGCAATCAAAAGATCGTCCACGTCTTTCGCGTCCTTTGCCAGGGCCACGAAGGCTTCATGCTTGTCACCGTACGGGAATGCCACATCGAATTTAACAAGTGTAGCTTCGAATTTCTTCGTTATTTTATCAAAAGATAACTCGTCTAATTCGACGGATCCGGTCGTGGTCGACGCTTGGTAAGCAAAAGGTACAAATAAAACAATGCTAAATAGTAACAAATAGCGCCGCATTGTTAGTTCTTGAACGAGATTACAGCCTGGAAGTTTATGTCTTTCACTACTGAGCGTATTTCACGAAATAAATGCTAAAATATATTTTAGTAGCGTCCGATCGTGATTTTATTAAAATATTGACACATTCCATTCCAGTTTGTTTTCTTTTTCAATTTACATCAATCAGTTGATCATCAAACAATTTCGACGTATTTCCGTTCTACGATATTGGTGATCCCTTTGTAACATTCTAATCTTTTATTTGCAAATTAAATATAAACTTGACAGTTAATTCATTGTGGCAATTATTCAATTATTTTTTCAAATTATGCATATTTTTGTACAAGAATATTTAACTTAAAAAATAAGATGAATTAGTGACGCGGTTGGAGATTCTGCACGAAATGAACTGTAATATTCGTATGTCATTTCGACAGCTGACCGTGTGCAGTCGTGATTGGTCCAAATAAACCGGTTCTAATTCCAACTAAGCATGTTTTCTATTACATTTTAATTCACATCGATTATCGAGTTTATTCCAAAGTTATTTTAATGATTAGACAAGGATAAGACTTTGCCTCGTAGTTCTGAGCTGCAATATGAGGGCTTGGGTATGCTCGCCTTGCAACCGGGGGGTTGGTTTATAGTCTCGCCTGGCTAGAGTTTATGTTCCTCGAGTCTCGGCCATGCTGTTTCGTTTGGATTGTGGGACCTCGTAGTTGCCTCACTTTTGGGAAAAGATCAAAAGACGACTTTAACACATTCCTATTATGTAATAAAACTACCTACTAACTTGTTTGATTGAGTAGGTATGCCGACGTATGCCTTTAGGTATTTTGTAGATAATGTAGGTCAAACATACCAACACTCTTTAGCTACCATATACATAGGCTGATAGGCAGGTACTTTTATAAGAAGTGCTGTAATGGGTCAGTTTACGAGTTTCAATAAAAATAAACACAATTTGATTTTCATAACCATTGCAGCGTGTATTTTTATTGATTTGGTGCCTACAAAAATATTATTACGAGACACGTATTATTCGACATAAATAATAGAGGATATGAGTTTAACGCATAGCCTTTGTTTAGTTATTATCGTAATATGTCATTATGTGGCCTTGGAATCGGAAAGAACTGAAATTGAATCGGAACCAGAAGAAACAAAACAGCGTTTGTATTTCAGTAACATTTTGTAGGTGTCTATACTTAGCGACTTTTGGGGCGATAGGTACCTACAGTCGCGCGTTTGCATCGATGCAATCGCGCATTGCCGCATTGCTAATGCGACAAACGGCCAAAAGTAGCGATGCAGACGCGCCATAATGAAACGCGCTACTGAATCGCTGCAAAAATCACCGTGGGCGACTCAGTGGCGTTCCGGGGTCGAAGGCGTTATGATCCCCCCAAAATCGCACAAAAATGTGCGAAACACAGCAGTGGCGAAGGGTTAGTTTTTGTATGAGGTAAGCCGGAGCTAGAAATGCTTACTTGGCCACGAAAAGCTGATTAATAAAAGTAGGCAATACTGCCTGTGCTATTTTTCAAAGGGAAGCCGCTAGGAATCGTATTGTAGGGACCCTTCGCCACTGTAACGGTATAGAACGCAGGCTGCGTGGTCGTAGCCGACAACTTTGGGGGGCCATACCGCAACCGAAGACTGGTAGTAGGAAAGTATAAAAAAATATAACTTCTATCCCTACTACCTACCCAGGTTATTAATTAGCAAGCGAGTTGTTATAACTACGCAAAAGAACGTAATAATTTATTTTTTAATATTTTCAGTTGTATCTCCAAGTTCTGATGAGAATACACCGGCCATTTTCCACTGGCCTCGGGGAGTCGTGCCGTATTACATTGAACCGGAAAATTATGGTAAATTATCCTAAAATGCAATAGGCGGCTGTAAATATTACACGTCGAGTCTGAGAAAGAGATACCTAATAGGCTAGCTTCGGCTTTGTGGCTCAGAACTGATATCTACTCGCAGCGAATTCGCTTGAACCTCGGTCGGTTATATAGTCGCTGCCACAAACTAGCCTTGTCGCTGCGGGACGTTGTCATGTCACACTAAGCTAAGGGCCAAGACGCCATGTTCACCGATAACAGTCTGATAAATTAAAAACGACCGTTTAACTTATCTTTTTCTTTAAAAAAAGTCATGTTAAATGGCCGTTTTCATTTTATCAGGCTGTTATCTTGTCGGTGAATTTGGCCCTAAGCGAGTTTGCTCAGCAAACTTGCTGCAAGCTTGCAAGTTCACAAGCAAACTTTGCTCGAGGCAAATGCATGTAACGTATCGTGTGTCTGAGACTGGACTGAAAGGCAAAGACTGGATAGGGATACACAAACAAAATCGGCGACAGCCCATTTGGTAAACTCCCATTTGGAAACCCCTCAAAAACAAATGAGCAAAAGTGTCTTTTGGTAACCGTTTTAGGCCCGTATTCCAGAACGATACTCGAGCAACGATCTCTGCTTGAGCATAGATTTCAACCAATCAAATGGCTTTAAATCTATGCTCAAGCAGAGATCTTTGCTCGAGCATCGTTCTGTAATACGGGCCTTAATCTCCATTAGTTTCGTTTGGTAAAACTGCTCATTTGATCAATGGTTGAAAACAAAACAAAAACGCCTGAAACCACGCGCATGGTGAGCACTCCACCATCTTTAACATAACCGCCTATAATTTTGTTGGCAGATCTTATAATAGCTAATCGCATACGCGCAGCCATGCACACAATTGAGACCAACTCCTGCGTGAAGTTTAAGGACATGGGGTCGAAATCCCCGCCGGGAGAACGCCTCAGTTACGTCTGGCTTCTTATCCATAACCCTGATGGTGTTAGGGAATGTTCCCATGGAACACTGCAAGGAGATGGACCAAAAGCTGTAAGAGATTAATTAATTAATGCTATGAATTAAAATATTTTTTGACTATACTCGTTGGTCTAGTAGAGGGGGAGCAGAGGGAGAGGCAGTTTGACTTTGACTTGCTTTCTCATTCCTATTCAGATCCTGATCGTGGGGTACGATTGCATGCAGCGTCGGGACATATTGCATGCGTTGCTGCATGTATTAGGCTTCAGGGATGAAGTCACCCATCCGCAGCGGGACATGTACGTCAGGATAATGTGGCCGAATATACAACCTAGTGAGGAGTTATAAATGTATTATAATATAAGTATATAAGTAACAGGAGTTAATAGGCCGAGAAAATGCTGTCGCAACGAATTTCAAGAATGTGGGGTCATCTTTGTCCTGTGGTGGGACAGTAAAGGGTAGAAAAAAGGGATAAGATGTAGGGTTCTATCTTACGAAGGCGGGTTGGTCTTTGTTGTGAGTGTGTGCCGCTGTGGTGCACGTAGGTACACATTGTTTCTTTGTGTGCAAGCTCGAAAGCGCTCAGTATTGGCCGAACTGCCTTTACGCACACAAAGACAATGTGCAGAGTATCTATTCTACACACACAATTATGACCAACCCGCCTTCGTGACATGAAAAACTGATAGATTTTCAATAAATTGGGGTCTACGTAAAAACGTAGCAGCATGCTACGGCGCTACGTCGCTTCAGCTACGAGCGCTATACGACGGCCTATAATATTTGTTCAATGTTCGTCAGAGTATCGGTCCCTATTCTGGATGCGGCCGGACGACTCCCCACGCAACACGATGGTGGAATACGACACAATGAGTATCATGCACTTCCATGATCGGGCGTACAGCGTCAATGGCGGACCTACTATAGCACCGTTGGTATGTAGCCTTACACCTAAGGGCGTAGCCAGGATTTCGTTCAGGGGGGGCAGGCAAAGAAAATATATATAGAGGCAACAAACAAACAAACAAACTTACTTTCACATTATTTTATAATATTAAGTTAGAAAGAAAGTTCGGATTAGGAAGTTAGGATTAGGATGATGAAATGACCGGCATTTCACATTGTACTATAGTTTCCAATTATTGAGGATTTGTGAAATCTACTTCGAACACTTCCTCAATAAAGTTTTAATATATTTCAAAGTTACGATATGGAGTTAAAATTATTACTGTGTTGTAAATGTTTCTATGTAGGTACCTACATACTTTCAATTTCTTTACTAAGTATATCTACTTAATGGCAAATTACAAGAGAGTATAACTAGCGGCACCAGTCTTGATCACAAACGTCACCTGCACATTAGCTGATTTTTCGGTCTCTTTGGCGGAATGAAGACGGGGGCGCCGAGGCTGCACGCGATTGGTTCGTCAGTCAATGCTCGTCGTCTAATTGGCCCGTTCTTTATTACGTATTGTCAACTGTCTATTGTCTATTGAGCCGAAAATACACATGCGCGATCAGTGATCATAATTCACGCCGCTACCTATAAAGTTGCAAAATTCCAAGTTTTCTCTAGAGTTTCTCTGAGACTTCAGGATTTTGGATCTAAATGAATTCATCGAGTCATGGTATATCGTTACGGCATCAGCTGTAAAATCAAAGCTCAGTGAAATTAGCAATCGATACCCTTTCGATACCCCACAACGTTTTTATTAAAAGGTAACCCAATTTTTCAGCTTTCAGGGTTGCTAATAAACCCTTCGGACACGTTGTCTCAGCTTGACATCATGAAACTCCACCTGACGTTTGGTCACGAATGCAACAAGCGTAAAGTGGGGAAGCTGCTACAAACGTGCCAGAACGTCCTCAAAAGCGATGAGGACGAAGTAGACGATAAATCTAAGGGAAGCACTGACATGAATTCGACTGAAGGAGCAGTAAAAGCTTAACAGTGTCTAAGGGCCAATTTTACCAAGCTCTGCGTTTCTGTACATCACTCTAAGGGGCAACGCAGACGACAGGACTTTTGTGCGATCGAGTCTGCAGCGCTTTGCAGCGCTCGAACAATCTGCGAACATTATTAGTGCACAGATTGTTCGAGCGCTGCAGACTCGATCGCACAAAAAGTCTGTCGTCTGCGTTGCCCCTAAGTCTAAACTAATTTTAATCATACTATAACTCTTTCTTACAAATATCATTGAAAAAGGACAGACAATATTAAGAATTGTCAAATTAGTCTACGTACTTGTAATTTACTGGAAAATAGTCATGACCTATAACCGGTATTGAGGAAATTTGGTAAGTATGGAGATAACTTGAACCCTGGGAAAGAACATAGGATATTTTTTATCCGGATATAAATAGTAGTTTACTAAGCATACGAGTTAAACTAAGGGCAATTAACAGTTAGTCAGAAAATAAATGTTTTCCTCAAAAAAATGCAGTTTATTTATATTTATTTTGGCTTTTGAGCTGCACGAAGAGCTTGTTGATTCGCGTCTTCTGCTTGTTGTTTTCTTTGAACGCATTGTTTGAAGTAGAGGAGGTTCAACTTCTGCACGTCGGTTGAGCTCAGCCCTTGCCAATGGCCCATGGCCCAGCCATCGTTCTGTAAAAAAACCCCTTACTTTTAAACGATGATTAAATTAAAAAGCTCTTATGTCAATTGTCATCTCTATTCATTGTCATATAAATGACAAGGATAGTTGTATATTTAATATGTGGTAAAATTATGTGGCAATTACAAGAAAGGGGGAGAGGTTTTAATAAACCAAAATCATTCGCAGAATCCGAATGGATTACAAATTAATTTATAATTCCTGTGACAAAATTAACTCTGTTTTCGGTATAAAAATAATTGAAATTGAGTCCTCCGAAACAGAACTTTTCTATAATAAACCGTGTGATGGAATAAATGTCTAGACCTGTTATAGAAATCTTGCCTGATTCTGATCACCATTATGCCTTACCTTAGGGCTTTATGGAAAGCTGCAATTTTCACTAATGTGCTAGTTAGGCAGCCAGCCAGCCGTGTCTATGTATATGATCGAATACGAAGCACGCTGCACTCACCCAGATAGGATACATGATGTTAGTCCTTCCATTCTTGATCTGCAGCCAGGGGTAATGCATCACGCTCTGGTAGTCGTATTGGAAGCCCACGGACGCAGCCGGCGGCAGCTTCCTCTTCATCTCTTGTCTTACATCTGTTCATGAAATTCAGTGTAATTTTTAGCTGGATTTATACAGAAATCTAAATAAAAAGTTATATAAATAATTATCTACTGCATTTTACTCCCAGATGCGTGTTGCCGGTTCGTAGTCAATGTCAAAGTATCCAATGTAATTTTTTTTATTAAATAATAGGCTTGCGTTTGACCGCCATCTCGCCTGATGTTAAGCGATGATGCGGTCTACGATGGAGCACACTTGCCTAGAAGTAAAGGAAAGAGCCGAGGGATCGGTTGTTGGGTACGGCCATAATATTATGTGAATAGCCATATCAGATTGAAACACCTGCAAGCTGGAATACATTACCTTCAGTAAGTTGGTCCCAAACGATGTGTAGGTACGAGTCCCTGTCGTGCATGTTGTGCTGGTGGTCCAGGCCCAGCACGTGCACGAACAGATGCAGCAGGTCGTTGACAGAGTTGAAGCAGTCGGTGTTGATCTTTAACACCTGGAATTATATTCTGTGTGACGATCTGAAGGCTAATTTCTCGTAATTAATTTAGACTATTATGACTGTCGATTGAACTATTGACTAAGGGCCGTAAGATCAATAGTAGTTTAAACTACAGAAGAGAGTTTATTCTCCCGTCTTCGATTGTTTCTTTGGGTTTTTGTATTAGAAAACAATTGAAGACGGGAGATTCAACTCTCTTCCGTGGTTTGTTAAATTAAAAGAATACCATTTGATGATGACATTGGGACTAGATCGGAACTCGTATTTTGAACTTTTTGATTAGGAGAATTGCCCTTCTGAACAAGTCATTCTTTATTATTAGTCTTCTGTAAGGTCACAGAGAATTATTGTCCCACTGCTGGACTTATGCTCATTCATCAAAATGCTTAAGGCACACATTTAACACCCGACGCGTGCCAATTGACGAAACGTAACTTCTCGAGATGAAATGTGGCCAATGATCACGCTATACTGATGTCGCGTGGTATGGCGTGTTATAAGTATGTTTCCGCATTTACTCGCTGCGTGTTAACGATTATAACATTAGATGTACGTCAATCATACGTCATGCAGTAATGTTCGATTTATTTGAAAGTTTTGTGTGTGAGTGGACGCAAACTCATTCCTGTGGGATAATTTACGACCTGCACGCGGGTGAAGCTTGGGCCAAAAGCTATCTTTTACCTAATGTTAAGAGGTGTAAGGCATAGCGGCATATTTCGCTTAAATCTGGGCAGTCCCGAGCCCAACTGGGGTAACCCTTACAGATACCACAGCCAGATAACTCTACTTTTCGGTAGTGTTGTGTTCCAGTGGTGAGTAAGGTCGCCAGAGTTCCTGAGGATGCGGTGTGTTGATAGCGGGGGACCTGCTTGTCCCCTAAGCTATCGGTACAGTAAATCTTCATTTTAAAGGGTCAGCAACGTGCATGTGATACTCAGTGTTGCAAGCGTTACATAGACTACGTTAACGCGTTCACCAGCAGGCGGGCCGTAGGCCTGGTTGCCACCATCGTTGTATGTACCTACCTACAGATTAAAAAAAAATGTATAATACGGTATATAAATTACATAGTTCCCCTCAGGTTTCCCAGGGCGTGGGCACTGGCAGCCGGGTTGTGGTGAGCGGGCCAGTATCAGGATGTTCATCGCATGTCTCCTTGAAGGAGATGGTGGAAGAGCTCTTTTTCTTCGGATGATGGGTTTCTTTCCTATTGAAATGAGGAACACGTTAATAGGTGATGTTTGAAAGCATCATATTATCATAAATGTTGTATCACTATAGATCTATACTAATATTATTACTTAGTTCATCTGTCGATCAACTTGATTCAGGTCGGAATCAATAATTGTGTCAATTATTGTAACCTTCGATCAATAATACTCTATCGATCGAATATTGTAACTGTCAAAGGGTTATAAAGCTGAAGAATTTGTTTGTTTGTTTGTTTGAACGCGTTAATCAGTCGAATTCGAAAAAAAAATGTATGTGATAGCCAGATTTATGAGGAATAGTATATTGGCTATTTAACATCACGCTACGACCCTTAGGAGCCGAAAATGGTGGTGAAACCGCGGGGAACAGTTAGTACCAAATAAGATTGCCGAGTGTAGAGCTAGGTACAAGATAGTAAGTAGGTACCTACTAATTGCAAAAAATATAAGTTTATTCGTATTTTTTTTTATTCATAATAAACTCAATCCACAAGAGCAACTAGGTAAATAAATAACAGAGCGTAAAGGCGTAATACCTATATTAATAAAATGCTTTGTCCTGACTGACTGACTGACTGACTGATGGATCAACGCACAGCCTAAACCGTTGGTCGTAGAAACGTGAAATTTGGAGGACGTATTCCTTAAATATGATATAGGCATCCGATAAGAAAGGAATTTTGAAAATTCCACCCCCAAGAGGGTGAAAACGGGTGGCAAAGTTTGTATGGGGAAACGTGTTTGCTTAGCTTAATTTCCGACCTCCACGCGGGCGAAGCCGCTGGCAAAAGCTAGTAATCAAATAAAATAGAAACTTTCTTTTCATCGCGTGCGGCTCATAACGCTACGTTACATCAGATTGCACTCCGTTTCGTAATTGTGGACGTATTTCAGCGCGTTTTTAGCGCTTTTTGAGCTGAATGGTAATCATTATAAATATAATTTTAATTATTAACAATGTTTTGTTATTAGCGTTAAGTTTCTTGACGCGATGTTGCTATGTTTTACTATTATAAAGCGCTACATTGTGAATCCTAAAAGCGCTAACGGTAGTGGTCTATTAAAAAAGTACAAATAAATTATTTTATTTCAAAGAAGGAATAGGCACAACAAAAAAGTATAAGCAAAAATAATAATTTATCACAAAATGGATAACATAGACGCTTTTAAAGTTTTTGGAGGGAGTATCGCTCCGTCTATGTCGCGCGAAGCGGACGTAGGTGGTGTTACGTCACTAGTAGGTAGTGCCGTCCGTGTCTAGCAAATCATTTTAAAACGCTTATAACTTTGCCAATTTTGTAGATGTTTCATCGGTTTTTTTGGTGTTAATTGTCTTTTTTCAAATAGTTTACAGATTCACAATAAAAAAAAAGTAGTTAACATCCCTAAGGCTGTGGTGAATAACAGAGGCACCTGCTAACTGCCAACACAAGTCTAACATTACTTTTAAATAGGTTTCCATAAGAATTTGGACGATGAGATAGTAAAAGACTTGCCAATTCCTGAATGAATGACGTTTTGCGTTTAGCAATCGGATCTATTCTTTTTCTAGGACATTTAAGTAGGTACTTACTTGTTATATTGGCATCCTTCGCCTTAGTTTCAACACTGGCATCCGTTGTCTTGGCCCCAACATTGGCATCCTTTCCCTTGGCGCCAACGCTGGCTTTACCCTTGACACCAATATTGTTTCCCTTGCCGCTCTTTCTGCCAGTTTCACCGAGTTTAATTTCGTTTAGTATTTGATAATTTTCAGCTTCATCTGACGTTGTTTTCCAGTCTGGTAGCGGCACTTGAGTCTCGTTTTCTCCAAGTCCAAGCTGTATGTAATTATCTACTCCATTGTCGCTTGTGTTCTCGGATTCAGATGACGTGTCATTGACATTGTGAACTTCTTCAGTCGCGGTAAGGTCTCTGAATTCTACGCACGTTTCTTTTTCTATGTGACGTATGACTGAGTTTATGTTTTCTATTTCTTCGGGAGCTGGAATATCATAATAATTATAGGAATGTGATCCAAATTACCCTCAACATCTAAAGGAAATGATGATTGTTTTTATCAATAAAATCTTGCTAAGATTATCGCCGTCGTGTCGCTGTCGCCGTGCCAGTGCGGCCGCGGCCTTAGTAGTCGCTACTAAAGGATGAGTAGCGAAGAAAAATACACTTACAGAACTCCATCTTATCTCTTAATTTGTAATTAACTACTCCGTAGGGCCAGAGTCTATCTTCAAAATAGTCCTCAATCTCCTGTTGAGTGATTTTTATAGGGGACGACTCATATTTCACCACGCTCGGGCAGGTTTTCAGGAGGTACTCCCGATTGCGCTTGACGCACTCATTCGAATACAACATGCCTATTTTTTCTGCGTCCATTTCGCTGAGGCCTTCTCGCTGGCCTACTTTGATGCCAGGCTGGGGAAGGAACAATTGGTGGAGTATTGAATTGGGTTAATATTAGGTCTTTACCTATGAAATTGCCGTTCTGCAGTACTGGCCATTTCAAATCAAAATAATTTTTGTTTGGCTAAGAATTCTAATTTCAAATTAATTTTATTTTAAAAACATGGTTTTTTTTTTCCAAAAGTAGTCATTTGTTTATTGATTAGTGTTACATTTTCATCGCATTTCAATCTTTTTCGTCATCATGGATACGTTAAAAATTCGAGTAATTATGGAATACGAGTACCGTCGTGGCAGCAACGCGCACAAGCGGCACGCAACATCAACGACGTTTACGGAGCTAACACTACAAACCAACGCACCACCTGTTATTGGTTTGCTCGCTTCCGTTCTGGAAATTTCGACCTGAAAAATGAACCTCGCGGTCGTCCGAAGACTTTGGTTGACAATGACGAATTAAAGGTGATTGTGGAAGCTGATGATACACAATCTACGGCTGAATTAGCAGCAGCTTTCGACGTTAGCGTCAAAACAATATTGGTCCATTTGCGTCAAATTGGCAAGGTAAAAAAGCTTGACAAATGGGTGCCCCACGAACTCAATGATCGCCAGCGCGAAGTACGCGTCGAGACGTGCCTTGCACTGCTCAACAGACACACAAATGAAGGAATTTTGAACCACATTGTTACCTGCGAAGAGAAATGGATTCTGTTTGATAACCGCAAGCGCTCAGCAAGTTGGTTGGATCCTGCTTCAGCACCTAAACAATGCCCTAAACGAAAACTTACCCCTAGAAAAGTGATGGTCACTGTTTGGTGGTCTAGCGCCGGTGTGATTCATCACAGCTTCTTACCAAACGGGGTGAGCATTACTGCAGATGTGTACTGTGAAGAACTGAACACAATGATGAAGAAGCTGGCACATCTCCAACCAGCATTGGTCAATCGCTCGTCTCCACTGCTCCTGCACGACAACGCGCGACCTGATACTGCACAGCAGACGGTCTCCAAGTTGCAAGAACTGGGGTTGGAAGCTCTCCGTCATCCGCCCTACTCACCAGACCTTGCGCCTACAGACTACTACTTTTTCCAGAATTTGGATAACTTCTTGGCGGGAAAAAAATTCAATACCCGAGAGGCAGTACAAAATGCCTTTGAAGCTTTTGTTGCCTCCCGTCCAGCTGATTTCCTTAAGAAGGGCATCAATAAACTGCCACTGCATTGGCAAAGATGCATTGATTGCATGGGTGATTACTTCGATTAATACAAATAAAAAATACATGAAAAAAATTAGTTTAAATTTTTTCATACAAAACGGCAATTTCATAGGTAAAGACCTATTATTATATTATATATTTTGATAAGTTTATGTTTAGTTTAGTTTAGCACTCGGGTGTGTCAGGTGTGTGTGTTTGTTACTCTTTCACGTTGGAACAGCTGAACGGATTTGGATCAAATTTGACAAAAAGTAGCCTGGGATTTGGAAAAGCACATACTTAGGCAGTCTCTTCTCCATTTTCACGCAGACGAAGTCGCGGGCAACGGTTAGGAATAGTTTCATAAAGGCCTAAGTGGAGTGAGAGCGAAATTACCGTACTATGACGTGTCAACAGATGTTTATCATTTTGTAGTAAGACGGTAAGATTCTAAGGGGTCAGACAATGTGAGGCACATACTGTACCTACAGCTGGCATTTCAAAATAGTTGATAGAAGAAAATTACCTCAGTCAAAATGGTGACTTGACCATTCCTAGAGAAGGCTCGCGGAGGGTAATGCAGGACGCTCTCGTAGTCATAAGGTAGATTCTCAACAATCGCCTTATCGTGCACTTCGAAGTATTTTCGGTATCCTTAAAACGATAAAATGTTGATGGATACTTTTGGGGTACTAACTAACTTTTTTTCTAGATAAAAGCTGTCCTTGTCCTATGTCCTTTACCGTACCCCTGACAACGTATATAATAAATGCAAAATTTCATGATGATCTGTGGTTTAGGCGTGAAAAGGTAACAAACTTTCACATTTATTATATGTATTAGTTAGGATTAAAGTCCACATACGATTTTAACAATTACCTACTGTAAATCTTTTTACTTTTGTAAAAAAATGAATCATACAAGACAAGTTACAAAATAAAACCTTTTTTCAAATCTATAATACTTAATTGCTTTTAAATATTCTCCCACCGCGCATTTATATAATTTTCAGTATCATGCGTAGGGTATATCGTGTCAAAGCATGTTTGGTAGGATAGATCTATTGGGCAGATCTTGGAAACGAAAGAAAACTGGGCTCGCTGATGCGACTTCACCCACGTCTATATACCTAAATATATTAGTCGACGCTACGCCTCTGCCAAAGCACGTACCAAGTCTAAATATTGTTAGTTGAAGGTAAGGTGTCAGTTTATTACCTGGTTTAATGTTATCCCACAATATAGTGACGTACTGGTCCCTATCAGGGCGCACGTGTTCATGTGCGAATCCGAGCACGTGCATGATCTCATGGGCTATATCACCGAGGCTCATGCAGTCGTAGCCGAAAACGATCATCTGTGGAAAAGGCAATACAATGACAACGATAGATAAATTTAATCAGTGGTTAAAGACAATAAGGGGCATATAAGAGTGACCTCTTACTTATGGACAGCCCCGGATCTAGGGGGGGCTAGCCGGGGCCCGTGCCCCGGGCGGGAAATTCAGAGGGCGGCAAATTCAAGCTTGGTAGACGAATACACTGAGTAGTGTATTCGTCTACCAAGTGTAAGTAGTATAATTGCTAAGAGCAGTGCGCTAGGCCGGTCGTTGTGGCGTTCTTTGGGGGAGACCTATGTAATTAATATGTCTATCAGCATCAATGGGCGACTTCGATTATATCGAAGGCTCAATGTTCAAGTAGGTTATAAGTGCAAGTGTTTGCAAGAGTCTTCACCTGCAAACCTTTGATCTCAGCGCGCTCATTGCTGTGAACACACTGTCGGATGCCAGACGGGTTCGTGATATACAGCCAGACGACGTTCTGCAGCGACAGCAGATCTGTGAGCCTCTCTCGAAGACCCAACGCTCAATGTTCAAGGAGGTTATAAGTGCAAGTGTTTGCAAGAGTCTTCACCTGTACACCTTTGATCTCAGCGCGCTCATTGCTGTGGACGCACTGTCGGATGCCAGACGGGTTCGTGATGTACAGCCAGACGACTTCTGCACCGACTGCAGATCTGTGGGCTTCTGACCCAACGCTCAATGTTCAAGCAGGTTATAAGTGCAAGTGTTTGCAAGTCTTCACCTGTACGCCTTTGATCTCAGCGCGCTCATTGCTGTGGACGCACTGTCGGATGCCAGACGGGTTCGTGATGTACAGCCAGACGACGTTCTGCAGCGACTGCAGATCTGTGGGCCTCTCTCGGAGACGCTGCAGACGGACGCACGTCGCCTTCTCGAAGTAGTCGAACGCTTCCGTTATTATTTCGGATAGATGCGTGTCTGGAAAGATTTTTTCGAAGAGACTAGCTAAACATGCTAGCTAAGCATGTTAAAAACTAACCAAAATCATGTCGCTAGTCAATAAGTGAAGCACCGATATTATGCCGGCCGTCATTTTGTTCATAATAATTATTTGGAAAATCCTAACTAAGTAATATTATAAATGCGAATGTGTAAGTTCGTTTGTTTGTTACCTTTTCACGCCTAAACTACTGAACCGATCATCATGAAATTTTGCATATACTTACAGGTGAATTTTTCAAGTGGGCGTGGATGGCTGAATCCGAAACTGTAAGAAATAGCGAAAAACACTCAAAAGAGTCTTGGGGCCGATTTTGATGAAAAATAAAACTGCATCATTAGATTTTTGAAAAATCAATTTTTCTAGCCAGGAATCGAGCCCGTTGATTTTGGAAAAAAATACACACAACGTAACCTATTATTGCATTGCACCATCCTAAGGTGTCGCTAATAAGGATTAAATTCTGGAAAGTAATGACATAATGGCAAACTAAAGTAAAGGAAAGTGTTGATTAATGATTTGAAAATTCATACTATACCGTAAGTTCTGGAATCAATGAAATAAGGCACGATGGCGTGAACGAATCGGGCTGGCTTGGAATCAAAGTCTTGGCTCATATTCAGGGGAGTTTTGGCAGTTGTGGGCCCTTCGATGAAGGCTGGCGCGAAGGGAAACCTCCTGCCAGTTTTATTTGCTGTTCTCTGGAAAAATCGGATAAGTGCGAGTAGAACTGCACCATGAGTGTTCCGTACAAACTTAATTAAGTATGAAGAATATAACTGTGTATACTTATACTTATACAAAATCAAATATTCCACTAGAAATATGTAATAGCGCCACCTATGAGCAAGATGCCGCTATTACATACTTCTTCTAATAGCGCCATCTATGAGTAGATGCCTCGGACTTGCCAGAGACAGACGGACGACAAAGTGATCCAATAAGGGTTTCGTTTTTAGGGTTCCGTACCAAAATGGTAAAAAAGGAACCCTTATGGTGCGACTTCGTCTGTCTGTCTGTCTGTCTGTCACACCTGCTTATTTCAGCAATTACTTACGCTATCGACTTGAAATTTGGAACAGTTATAAAGAATGCTTATTCAACTTTATTGCAAATGAAAAAAATCCAAAAATATTTTTATTTTCATTGCAAAAGGGGTCGGAGTGTGGGTCCATAATTTTAAATTGGGGTTACTAGGTCAAGTGACATATCATATGGGCTTGATCTGCACATTTCAAAATATATTTTCATTTTATTTTATGTCTCACAGTTTTCGACATATGATGAAAAATGTCCAAAAAAATACCATTCCCCCCCCCTTATCTCCGAAGTTTGCAGGGCGAAAAATCTAAAATAATTAGGGTTGATAGTAATTGACCCAAATATGGCACCAAAAATAAAACGATGTTCCTAACTAGTACAGTTTTTTCAAAATCATCAAAATTCCTTCACAAACAAACTTCGGTCCGGATTTTTTCACTTTGTACGTCCAAATATGATACGGAACCCTCGGTGCGCGAGTACGACTCGCACTTGGCCGGTGTTTTTTAGAGGTATGTATAAAAAACCGGACAAGTGCGAGTAGAACTCGCGCCTGGAGGGTTCCGTACAAACTTAATTTTGTTTGTAGATTTTTTCTTTTTATTGCGCTGTGAGACCTTGCTTCTTTAATGATTCTAGGTCAACGAGATGTATTTATGTTTTAATTTATTTGTGTCAAAATATGCCGCATTATAAATGGCCGTAGGTACTTTACGTCGACTTAGAAGCTTGAATTTTACAACCTGAGAAAAAGAGTCTTGACAGACAGACGGATAACAAAATGATCTTTTATGTAGATACCTTAAAAAGCATTACTTCTTCTAGGAAGGTTCATAATCATCATATCGACTGGAAGACGAACAGACATCTACCTCCCCGAAATTTAAAATTTTATTTGAATGGCTTTTAAATGAGGCTGTATAAATATATGTATGGAAAATTTAAATTTCTTTGATTTTGTATAAAATTGTGATTAATATTTCATAGTTATTATGTCACACGTTAAAATATTCAATATACTCGGAAGTATTATACTTAAATATTCATTTAGGATTAAAAAAGAATTATGTTGCAATGATCGTCGGTATTTATGCATTTCTAGTAGCCGATAGTGGCACTTCGGTTAGACGGAAAGAAATCGAACAAAACAGTTTCTTCATCCTGTTTCGTGTTTGTGGTGATAATGGCAAGTAGGTATAAGTATACTAGTATTGCCAGATTCTCAGGTCACATTAAGCACGCGTAGCATAACTAATTCCATCTCTATTCTACCAACAATAGACAAAGTTCTTTCCATCCAACTCGTTATGTTATCTCTTTTGCCCGAGCGCGGCGGCGACCCGTGCTTGGCATATCAGACTTTAGTCGACTGAAGAATAGAAACATTTATTCTCTTCATTCCATGCTTATGTTACCGGACAAACCCGATTTCAGGCCAAACTAGTTTGTCCTAGGCCAAACTAGTTTAACCTACAAACTTTAGGCTAAACTACACACATCAAAAGTATCTAGGGATCAACATATATTTTTGCAATAACTTTTCTCCTGATTGATATTAATTAAAATTTTCTTTAAGGATTCATCAAATAAAGTGTTTTCGTTTGTCACAGTAACGATAAACCAAGTCACCTTTGCATTAATAAAGAAATTTGCCATTTTCCTAATAAAGGGATTTTTGACATTTGAACCACTAACATTAAAGTTCGAAAAAAAGACTGAAATAACAGTTTTCTTTAAAATTTTATTGGGTAACTTAAACAATTAATAATCCGTGTTTCTACCGCGAACACTAACAACACAAGAACATCGGTTTGGCATACTCAAAATGAGTTCATCCAAATCACGCTGTGGAATGGCCGCCCATGTTCGTTGCAACAACAAAAAAAGGTCTTCTTGCGACTGGATACCCTCCATATTCGGCAGAGCTCTTCTCTGTAGCATATCCCATGCATGCTCAATCGGGTTCAAGTCTGGCGACTGAGCAGGCCAGGGCAGGACATTGATGTTAGCTGCGGCGAGAGTCTGTCTTACAACTCTTGCGGTGTGCGGTCGTGCATTATCATGCATTAACTGAAATAAGGGACCGATTTGCACTTGTAGAGGAACGATGACGTCTGATACAATCGTCTCAGCATAAATTTGAGCGTTGAGGTTGCCTCTGATCCAAATCAACTCAGTTCTTCCGCCGATCCAAATACCCGCCCATACCATGATGGTTCCACCACTATAAGGATGGACTTCCTGGCAGGATTTTAATCGCTGTTGGCGTCCAGGGGTTCTCCAGTGTCGTATACGTCTTGTATCCGGTCTCATACCAAAACGAGACTCATCAGAAAAGCACACGAAACGCCATTGTTCTTCTGCCCAATTTCTGTGTTCAAGAGCCCATTGATATCGAATCCTACGATTGTGCATTGCTATAGGTGGTACCCGTAGCGGTCTTCGGGAATGAAGGTTCACTTCATGCAAGCGGTTTCTGACTGTTTGGTCGCTAATTAAGTTCCCTGAAGAGTCATGAAGCCTCACGGCTAACATCATGGCGGTTATTGTTGGAGCTCTTCGAGTTAAGATTTGAATGTATCGGTCTTGTCTCCGTGTGGTGCAGCGATACCGTCCTCCATGGCGCTCAGCCACGGTACCAGTGCTTCGGTAACGTGTCCAAAGTCGACTGATAACACTCTGACTTGTATTCAGAGCTAAAGCTACAGTACGTTGCCGGGAACCAGCTTCTATCATTCCCACGGCTCTGAGCATTTCTTCCCTGCTTAAATGACGTCGCCGCTCCATAATAACGTTGGTTTTAATCAGTAGTAGGGAAACAGTAGCACTAATAATGTCTTCAATGCGTTGTATGTTTTTATAGGGAAAATATTGACAGCTTATTTTCATCTTTTACTCGAATTTGATTGAGAGTTCCTGATTCAAATTATGAAATGCACCAAAAAGGATCCATATAAATTTATAAAATCATAAATTTATTACAAAGCCACATCTCAATCTCAAGAAATCCGCATAAACATGCTTGATCCCTAGACACTTTTGATGTGTGTAGTTTGGCCTATAGGCCGCACTGATTTTGAATTATTATTAAGCTTAATATCAGTAAAAAAAAATGAAATAGTGACCTTAGGGTCAATGTCAATAACCTTGAGGTCAAAGTCATTGTCCAGGACAATGACTCAATGAAAAGAACGGAGTCGGGGTGCCCTAACTTTGGAATTTAAACTTCTCCGGCGCTGCGGGAAGAGCAGCCTCGTCGCCCTTGCGTTACAAAGCGCAGGCATCCATACTCAACTCCGCAACTTCGGCTTGTTGGTCGCCTTCGGCAACCAGCCTCAGCCGCTGCGGTTCGTTTGATGCCTACGCTTTATTACGACGGGCAGAGGCTGCTCTCCCTACGCGCCTCCGGTTTTTAAAAACACTGTAGGGGTAGGGCGGACAAGTACTACGCGGAGTCGGGGTTGACTAGATCGGTTCCGCAGCCTATCCTATAAAATTATCACATTTACCATGCATGGATGAAATTATTAATAAAATCAATCACTTCGGCCTAGGCCAAACTAGTTAAGCCTAAAGTTTGTAGGACAAACTAGTTTGTCCTAGGATAAACTAGTTTGCGCTTGGAACGCCGTCGCCTCCTTCTGCGAGGAGGTGATGGACGCCAAGGAGGCGGCGGAAAGGGAGAGAGAGGCGGTGTTCTCTCTCCCCATCCGCAGCAGACGCACCGGGCGCCGTAGGGCGGCCAACGATCTCCGGCCACCATAGGGTGCGGCCTGCGGGCGGCGGACTTGGGGCGTCCGTCGCCCGAACGGAAACAGGCCCGAGACGGTGGCGTGACGTGTTCCGCGCGCGCCTCTCTAGAGGAATTGCGGCCGTGCATGACGGCCGCATAGGGTGACGGGGCCCGCCTTTCATTTGGCGGGCCAATACCTGCCGGGGGTGCGGACGAATGCGCAAGCGACTCCCGTGCCCCCGGCGTAAGGTAGTTGGAGGAACACCGGGGTGGTTTTAGTCAGTAAGAGTCTGACAGACCCCCCTCGCCCTCCCCAGGGCGGGGGACATCCATGAGGATTTCCACCTCGAAAAAAAAAAAAAGGATAAACTAGTTTATCCTGACACGCGTAGGCCGAACTAGTTTGGCTTAGGACAAACTAGTTTGGCCTGAAATCGGGTTTGGCCGGTAACACTTATATCTGTAGAAATCTTTATATTCTGCCGTCGACAAAACTCGTTTCCGCGTCCGGAATGACAGAATAGACAGGCTGTACTAAAGTAAGCGACCGAATTATATTATTGTTCAGTTGCTCTACGAGATGGACGCCGTCTCTTTTAGGCGCTGTACTTTCTATTTTATAATAGGTTTTTTATTGTATACTTACCACACTTTCTTTAGCTTCTGTCTTCGGCACTTCTTTGCGTCTATAAGCAACATTCTGCCCCTTCTCTAGCAAGTCATCATATATCTTATCAACTATATTCTCAACCCTTTGCTCATCTTCTACGTTTAGAGCAGGGTTCACAGCGTTGATTACTCCGACATCTCTTTTAACTCTAAGCATTTCCTTCTTCTGCGATTCTTTCTTTTGTAATTCTTTCTTCTGTGATTCTTTCTTTTGTAATTCTTTCATCTGTAATTCTTTCTTTTGTAATTCTTTCTTCTGTGATTCTTTCTTTTGTAATTCTTTCATCTGTAATTCTTTCTTTTGTAATTGTTTCTTCTCTTTAAGTTCTTGCTTCCTTTTGTTGTAATAAGCGTCAGTTAGGGTTGATGTTGGGAGTTTCACCTTCAGTTCCTCTGCATTGAATATCTGACACATTTCACGCGTGTCTTGGCGTTTTCTTTCGATAATTTTTTTATCGACTGTAATAATTAGAAATATATATTTTATTTATTTTATAATAGGCTTGTATTTGACGCGGGTACCTATAATGCGGTCTACAATGATACACGCTTGCCTATATGAAACCGATTCGCTCGCGACTTGAAGACACCGAGCCGCGTGATATCAGTATCACCGCGAGAACTTAGAGCGAGAGATTTGTTTGCGAACGTTCGAGGGAGAATCTCACCGTGATATTCTCCCTCGAACGTTCGCAAACAAATTGGCGGTTCTCGCGGTGATATCACGCGGCGAGTCGGTACAGCAGCGCGATTCTGTAACCATCTCACCGTGAAAACTTAGGTGAAGTGAGCGTGGAGTGAGCTGTCAATAGCGTCAATTCCTAGCAAAAACAAACTCACTTCACCTAAGTTTTCACCTCAGATCATAGAAACAAGGAGATGTGCCAAGGCGCTATCGAGCTTGATGCCTGATCTTGAGCAAATTGCTCATATTATAAACGTACGCGCTGGCGACGAACCGAACACGATCGATGGTATAAATACAGTGTTTTAGTTTAGTGCTAGTGTTGAGTGACGATTAACAATGTTAGATTGAGTGTGTGCGAAATGTTCAATGCGTGGGAGATCTTTTTATTCACAAGGAGCGCTTAATTATGCGCGTAATTGTGTCGAAAAATGTACTAAAAGTGGCATCAGTTGTTCCCGTACTAATTTGCTATGATGGCATATCTCCTTGTTTCTATGATCTGAGGTTTTCACGGTGAGATTTTTACAGAATCGACCGGCTGTAGACAGACAGATTGTAACTATCGGGGAACACTCACTCTGGTGGCGCATTCTAGTTTACTTTTATTTTGTATTTACATTGATTAAGTACCTAGCTGTTGTTCGCGACCTTTTTGGCGTACAAACATTAACCCCCTTGAGACCCACTTAGGTGTTCAGGACACGCAACCACTAAGCGGGAAAAATATGAAGGCATGTTTATTATGGGTGCACCCATTAAGAAACATAATAATATATTTTCCAAACATGTTTCTATTGGCCTAGGCATTGCGTTGTCTATCAATTGCGTACCTATTTTAAACTTCGATCAACAGATGTATTCATAGGTAAAATACAGAATCTCCTTTTTTGAAGTCGGTTAAAAATAATGATCTCGTTCAACAGTGTGTTTTAATTTTGAATCGTGCCATACAGTTCTATGACTGACTGACTGATCGACAACACACAGCATAAAACGGTGGACCTAGAGATTTGAAAGAAGGAGATATTCTTTGAGTACCTACCGTAGAGGTGCACTAAGGACGGTTTTTTTTTAAATTCGAACCCTAAAGTGAAAAGGGGCGGTAAAGTTTGTATGAAGAAAATAACGACATTGTGTTGTTTTCCGACCTACCGACCTTATAGGTACAAAGAAGGGACGAGTATTCTTTAATTAAACAATTGTGTTATTAAATATTTAAGAGAAACATAACATGGCTTTGACATGTTTCAAATTCACAGAAACAATTGTGTTTGGTTAGAGAATACTGCGAAAGTACCAAGAATGCTTGAAAAAGTAGGTACTATTTATTTTGTAAAAAATATTAAATAATGCATGTTTTTTAACGTTAACTTACGGATTCGGACACTCAAGTCATCAGATGTACCTGGAATTAAACATTTTATCAAAATAAAATGTAAATTAAACAAAAAATATATCTTTAACAACCCCGACATCATTGCGTAAAAATATTTGTGTTATTGATATATTATTTAAAACATTTTATTTTCAAACAATAACATTTTATCGCAAATTGAAACTTTTTATGACTTAGTAGTTTACTTTTTCATGATTTTTTTAGGACTTTCATACCTAAAGTATGTTTTAAAAAACAAAATACTTCTGTCTTATAACAAGTACATGATACCTACATACCTTAGTAGGTACCTACTCAAGGTTGAACGTAGTTGCAACAAATTAAAAGGTGCAGCACCCCTGAACTGCGACCTCCATTGTATGTAACTAACAATGAGACCCCTTTCTCAATGGCGGTAAACATGCGTTTGTGGTTTGAATGACGTAGGCACTATCACTCGATAGTTTTCGCCAGTCGGTGTAGCACTGGCTTCACCTGTCCATTGGATTCGCGAATTCGAATTTAGAAAGTTAACTTTTTATTCCGGCACAAGTTTAACGAGGTTGGAGGTGTGGAGTGGAGTGGCCAGTCGCTGTTTGTGTGTCAGTGTGGGAACACGTGCACCGCGTTGTGTCCGCGAACTAGTGAACGAACTTGTTTGTTACCCTTGTTATTGTTATTATTGCCAAAAAAGGATTTATTAAAGTAAGTTTGATTTTTTTTCATCGTATCATATGTTGCGTCCATGTTTATTTTAGTATTACGTCATTTGATAACGTGGAATCGTGTGAATTTTTACCGGCGTCGACTTTTTTAAGTTTGTTGACTTGGCAGAATTTGTGTTTTATAACAGTGGGTGTTAGAAACTGTCTGATAAAATGATACCTGAGTACTTATAGATATCTATTGATGAGTTAATTGAGGGGCAATAGCGAGGTCGATAATAATTGAGTCCGTGACCTGTGAACTGTCATTACCTTTACATCTTCGAGTACTGTAGACATCTGTCATTCACACTCCCGCCAAAATAGTGCAAACGATTATATCCCTTGTCACTGTTACAGAAGAGATAGTTTTCTATGTGCGTAAAATGTAGTACAATATCACCTGTGCGTAGATGCAAGTTTTTTGTGAATGCATTTACGTCGAGCTTCGATCTTGTTACTATGTCAATCAATGTGATATACTTTCACTAGCCGTTAGGCCACATTCACACGTGGGTCGTCTTTAGTAAAGTGCGAGATGTTACTAAAGTATGCTAGTTATTTTCGTTATAATTTTGTGATTTGAATCCTGTAAACGAAGTTATTAGTAATCAATTAGTAGTAAGTCGATCAGCCGTTTACACAGTTCCAGTTGCTAAATCATTGTAAAATTGCATACGTTTGTTAACATAACATCTATGTAATTATGTACGAATAATTAATTACGTTAACTTCCAAATGTGCGTTATGTAATTCAATTATACGATACTTTCAGCGATTAGCTACAATGCGAATTAATTATTTTTTTACAAAGCTATGTAATCGTAGACATAAGGCGGAAGTTCAATGAACCACTTTGATTTCTATTTTATTAAACAATTATTTTATTCATAACTAGATTTACCCGCGACTTCGTCCGTGTAAATGTCAGAAAACAAAACAATATCGTTATTTTCTTCGTAAAAACATTACCACCCCTTTAGGGTTCGAATTTCAAAAAATGTCTTAGTGCAACTCTAGAGTAGGTAGGTAAGTACTCAAGGAATATTTCCTCCAAACAAATCACTAGGTCCATTGGTTTCTATTAGGCTATGCGCCGTTGTCCGTCAGTCAGTCACGGTAGTAGGTAGGTATAGGTACCTACTGTTTAATAGCAGTATAGTAGGTACCTATAAGTTCTTCTTCTTCTTTCTTTTCTTAGTTCTTAAAGAAGAGCGAAGAAATAAAAGAATAGGGGTCGTACTATGAAATGTTAAAGTCATCAATGTTACGTTGTGAACATTAGGTATATTACTCCCCTTTTGGGCTCCATCGCAGTTGGGTAAAAAGGGATGGTGCTATTACCATTTTAAAGCTCCATCTCTTTCTCTCACATACGAAAATGTTAGCAATAATATAATCATGGTTCGGCTACAGAGGGACATTTTTTCCATTTTGAAGTTGTATAATTATGATGATGTATGTCGCCTAGTCCTGGAGTATTAGCACAGACGAAAAATCATACAGTCAGTCATCAAAGACGTCTATTCTTGATTTACTTTAAAGAAGAAAACTAGGTCACGAAAAGAGCCATCGTTTCACCAAAATCCAGTTTCATTGTCAAAACCGCCAAACAGTGGAATGCTGCCGGAGTGGGTGTTCCCCGATAGTACCAATCTGGGTGTCTTCAAGTCTTGAATGAATCGGTTTCTTCTAGTTAAGCGTGCTCCATCGTAGACATCGCTTAAAATCAGGCGAGATAGCGATCAAACGCAAGCCTAAAAATAAATAAGGTAGGTACTTTAGAGAAGCTAAAAAGAAGACTTAAAGATAGAAGATGCCTAAGATGTGAAGTAATACTTAACCATCTTCGCTATACGAGAAGAAAATGTGAAAATCGAGGTGGAATAATAATGCCAGCCAGCAATGAGGATTTTTTAATATAACCAAGCTATCCAGCGATCACATCACATAGATGTTTAAGAATAAAAACTTTGAAGCAACAACCACAGAGGTTACTACCAAGGGAGACGGGAACACAGGCAAAATGGAGAGGGATTGGTGGGCTTATGGTGGGAGATAATAATGGATTGACTGATGTAGAAGAATTTGGGGAAGATTCAGTAGACGACTCAGTAGAGACACATATAGATTCTTAAAAATATGACACGTATCTTAGATAGGATTCCTTGTTTCACTGGGGCTATGGTAATAAGAAAAAAACGGGAAGAGTTACAACAGTCAAGAACTCTCTAAACTTCAAAAAAGAGAGGCATCAAAGAGATATTAGTAAAGATAAAATACTCCAACAGACCCATGGGTAGATCTCAATAGTTTATAATAAGAGCCGTGGCTAATTTTGAGATTTTGGTTAGCCGAACAGCTGACGATTGTCCAAGCTTCAACGCATGGGGTAGGCTATCCTGCCCCATACGTTGCACAATTAGGTAATATAGGTATAATAGGTATTCAACCCGACCCACATTGGTAGATAATATTTAAAAAATAATACCACAAAATGTGCTCAGGAGTCATTATTCTCGCACGAGTCATTAATAAGTTAATGACAATACTAATAACCCTTAATATTATAGCTATAATCACTATCCGATTGATGTCGAACCTCTTTTTCCTCAATCTTATGAGCTATGAAGATGAATTATTATACGTTCTAATACGACACTGATGGCTTGAGCAATTAAAACACCGACACCTGGTCTCATGGTTACAATATCATGAGAAAATCTTGACAGAGTTGAAAAATTCAGACTAATATTTCGATTGCATAACTAATTGTATTGTAAAAGTTTTTATAACCACATGTTATGAAACGCAAAAGTGTAACAAGTTGTCATACGTCAGACTTCACGGTTGATTAAGAGAGAATGGAGCCACTTTTACGTAAAATGGCAAACTTTAAAATTAAACATTTGTAATACTAAGCTGAAGCATTAAATTTCTTCTAACCTGTAATGTTGTCTCTATTGGCTTGATCATTATCGTTTCTGTTTACTGTCCAATTTGCTCGAGATTTAAAGGTAACTGTGTGTAGGAATCAAGTTGCATGACAGTCTATGCATGAACTGCAAATTGTATCAAGCAACTATTGACTATTCTCATGCAAATCGGATGGTAACATTATCGTACGTGATACGCTATTATAATGCTTATTATGTCGATTAATGAAGTAAATGACAGATATTATCATTTACTTCATTAAGCGACATCATCATGACATCACGCGTGTATTTTCCGAAGCGTTAGCAAAGGTGTCTAGTACACCACATTTTACCAGTTATCTTTAATTCCCATGTACTAGGGGGCGAGCCTGGGCACACACCTAGACTCTGGGTTGTTAGTGACCTATTGGAAAATCCAATAACACTGTCCGACTGACGAACCCAGGATCTGACGGTCAGCAGTCGCGCTTGCCACTACTAGATCAAGGAGGAAGTGTGTACCACAAATTTTACCAGGGCAAGAGAGTGATCATGTTACAAACTACATACAGCGCTATGACTTCATAACTTTTATTTATACGTTTGTGTGCGCATCACGCAAATAGTACTGAACGGATTTTGATGTGGTTTTTACAGTTCAATAGTTTGGGGTTCAACTTAAAATCTGCCACGTTTCATCTAATTCCGGTGGGATAAACCAGAGATACTATAGACTATAGCCACCCTACGCTACGGAGGTCATTTAAACCGGTCATTTCATTGTAGTCCACGCGGACGGAGTCGCGGGCTACTTAGGGCTAAGTTCACCGACAAGATAACAGTCCGATAAATTGTAAACGGCCGTTTAACATGACGTTTTGTATGGAAAAAGATGTGATAAACAGCCGTTTGTAATTTAACGGACTGTTATCTTGTCGGTGAACTAGGCCCTTAGTATGTTATAAACCAGAAAACTGCGTTAAATCAGCTTTATAATCTGATTACGACGGACTTGCTGATGGTTGTCTAAGAACGAGATTTACAGCTAACGCATCGTCATTTACGGTAAACGTGGACGTAACGGTTACGCGACGATTACAAGACGCGAGCGGTCACGCTATTGGCTAGGGTCGGCGGGCGGAGAAATTGAACAAAACGTATTTGTTCAACAATTACTTTGTTTGATCTCGTGAGTGTGACTAACCAATTGATGAAGGAATTTTGATAGTGTTTATTCTTTTTCTGGTTGTGCTGTCGTTGTGTTAATGGATGTTGCCAAGGTCTGCCCGGCCTTATTTTGATGGTTTTTTAGCGCAATTGTAAAAAATAAAATAATTTGGGGGGGGGGCATCCGGGGCATACATGAAACTGAAGGATGAAAAAAAATATTTTCGCGCACCACTTCATGTGGGGTATCGTTGGATAGGTCTTTGATACATAACATGAAGGTTCCTAAATGACTTTTTTATTTAAGTGCATATTTAGCGAACTAGGAGCTCCGAAAGTCGTTTACAATGTGCCCCCCCCCTGTAATTATCCAATCGCGTTATCAAAAAACCTGAAAAAATTCAAGCTTGTAGCATCTAATAAATACTTTCCATTAAAATTGGTTTGAACAAGAATGGCAATAACTTTTTGAAATATTCACTATTTTCAGTTTCGACCGCAAAAATAACTTTGTATTTCATTATAATATTAGGAAATACAAACTTCTTATGTTTGCAGTTGGAAGACTGAAATACTTCTTCCTACGGAACCTTAGACTGTGCGTGGTTCGACACGCTCTTGCCCGGTTTTTTATACGTTGTCTTGTCTTGTATATCATCCCTCATTTCATAAGCATGCTTTGTGCTTGTACACACGGCTACACATCAAGCTATACATTCCCAGTTTACACTGACCTCTCACTGTAAAGAAATCCTATACAATGCGAGATCAGCTTATACTGGAAATATATAGCTTGATCTGTAGCCGTGCGTACATGATAGCTTGAAACTCATATTGCCCACTTTACTATTATTGCCGCTGCTGCTGCTATAAAAATAATAATTTAAATAATATCAGCCCTGTTTATAAACTGTACCACTGCTGGGCCACGGGCCTACACTTAGAATGAGAAGGGATAGGCCATAGTCTACCATGCTGGCCAAATGCGGGTTGGCAGAATTCACACACTTTCGAAAACTTTGTGGAAAACTCTCAGGCATGCAGCAGCCTAATTGCGTAACTCAATTTCTTTCACCATGGCTTTCATTTTGACAGTTCAACAACATCCATTGCGGCGTTGAGCTTGATATGGTAGCACGGATTAACAATCATACGGCGTAGTGAATGTCAAAAACAATGCCATGGTGATAGCAATTGAGTTACGCAATTAGGGTGCAGGTTTCCTCATTATGTTATCTTCACCATTAAAGCAAGTGATCATTAATTTTAAATACGCACATGACTTCGAAAAGTCGTGCTTCGGGATCAGACTCGAATCTTTCGCCTTGGGAGGTGCATGGTTATACCACTGGGCTATCATCTATTTCATCACGCTGTGACCCTTGGGAGCCCAGCAACGGGGGTGAAACCGCGCGGCACAACTAGTAAAATATAAAGGCATTGTCTTCTAAATAAGTAAGCCCTAAGTCTGGGTTGAGCTACCACGATACCCGGCACATGCGTGCACAGTCAGATCAGGTCCACTCAAATCTGTATGGCTCTTTCCTTTAAAGGCCATTTCAGACTAACCTGCATGGTTCTTACACAATTTATCTTAATTGTCTGGACTTTAAAAGAGACATCAACCTTTGAGTTTGTTTCAGTGTTTCTTCTCAAAGGTAGTCTCATAGGAAACACCGAACTCATCTAGCTTAAAAAAATGTTTTGACGTGTAAAAGTGTTATTTTTAACCTATTTACAAAATAAATATCATTTATCATTAATAGAAGATGTTTATATAGTTTCAGGGTCAAAGAAATATAGCGGTATATATATCCGCTTTCTGTACACACAATATCTTCTTAATAGTCTAGGAAGCAATTGATACAATCATGTTGTTGAAGTGTTCTAAAACAATTATATAGTAATCTGTCAGCAGTTTATTAACCGTTATTTAGTTTACGGTATTTTGCCGGAGCAAAATACTTAGCAGAAATTGCGGGACTATCAGAATAGTAACGCAATTTCTGCTAAGTTTGTATGTTTGAACTACATTGTTTCCTTACTAATGGTAGACTAACGGGGTGATTCTCGCGGGTGATATATTGATATCGAATTCTATATAGTATATTGCAACAAATGTCAAAATGGTAGGGATTTTGACAGCTGTTGCAATATATATCGAATTCGATATCAATATAGAACCCGCGAGAATCACCCCCCAATTCTTTTACATTCATAGATGTCGTAAAATGAGACTATATACATACATCTTCTTCTGATTATTAGCTGAATACTTGAATTTGAATAGCTTTTTAATAGCTTCTTCGGATTCATCGGTGATTTAACAATTTCACCGTAAAAATACGCTAATTGGAATTTAATTAGATGTTTTTTAACCGCTGGACTGCCAGAATTACAGAAACAATATAAAATCTATTGTGATTTGTGTCTCGTTTAACTGATCTACGTTTATTGGACGAGTTATGAAAAAAAAAAAAACTTTGAAACACTGTTAACGTGGGTCATTCCGACTTGATAGAAGAAGAACAATAAGCTTGCTATCCTAAGGTCACCATAGCATTATGGAGAAACGTTGTTAGATTCAAATGGCTTGTCTGTCGGTTACTTATTTGAAGAAATTCTCCTCGAGTTTGCGGATTGCGTTACAATACAAAGTGGGTCTGTTGGTCCATAGCACCGTTTTCCCATTGATGCAAACATATTTCCCTCGTGTCTTTTCCCACACAAAGTTAAGAAATTATAGGTGCTTGGTGTGTCATAAATAAATATGTTTTGTTATACGTAAATTTTGACTTTGTTGAAGTTGAATCATGTAATAAACAATTTTTTTTCTACTTTACCTAAAGCAAAACAGACGGTTCCTTAATTTCATAAAAAAAAAAAATATATTAGCTGGTTAATAGTGCCCATCAGGGGATTGTTAAACTGGACTTAAAACTTTTCATTTAACCGACATTTGTAAATAGTACTATAAAAAAACCGGCCAAGTGCGAGTCGTACTCGCGCACCGAGGGTTCCGTATCAATTTTGGACGTATAAAGTGAAAAAAACCGGACCGCATAACTAAGTTTGTTTGTGAAGGAATTTTGATGATTTTTAAAAAACTGTACTACTTAGGAACATCGTTTTATTTTTGGTGCCATATTTGGGTCAATTCCTATCAACCCTAATTATTTCGGATTTTTCGCTCCGCAAACTTCGGAGATAAGGGGGGGGGAATGGTATTTTTTCAGACATTTTCATCATATGTCGAAAACTGTAAGACATAAAATAAAATAAAAATATATTTTGAAATGTGCAGATCAAGTCCTTTCATATGATATGTCACTTGACCTAGTAACCCCACTTTGAAATTTTGGACCCCCACTCCGGCCCCTTTTGCAATGAAAATAAAAATATTTTTTGACTTTTTTCATTTGCAATATTGTTGGACAAGCATTCTTTATAACTGTTCCAAATTTCAAGTCGATAGCATTAGTAGTTGCTGAAATAAACAGGTGTGACAGACAGACAGACAGACAGACGAAGTCGCACCATAAGGGTTCCTTTTTTACCATTTTTGGTACGGAACCCTAAAAAGGCGTTTTTTGTGTCTGTCTGTTTTTCCATTTATTTTTATTAAACTAGGTACACAATGGATTTTCATATAGGTCAATGGATTTTAATGTGGTTTTCATCACCATTTAGAGAATCAATTCCGGAAGGTTTATGTGTATGATACGAGAATGTTTAAATTAGATACAGCATAGAATTCTCAATGTTTTGACATATCAGCACATTAGCAGATTGCACCCGTAGGTACTTTCGAAGCAGGGGCGGGTCGATAGTTTTCAATAGGTATATTTTGGTAAATAAGTACCTATAGATACTTGTTTATTTCATCTGCGTGCTGTCAGCCCTAAGTTTCTGCATTCACTAGTTGCATTAGGTCAGTGACACTGGCGTATTGCAGGAAAACTGTAGGTCCAACGAATACATAACCTATCACCTGGCGTAGCCTTCGTTTGTCACTGTCAAGGCTTAAAGCCTAGCCTGGGGGCCAGGTGACTCATAGCCTGCTATTTTCAAACTGCCTGTTGCATCGTAGTTAGTGACTTTGTAGCAATTATTTCTGTTATAGCATATCTTAAAAAAATATTGCTGCGTTCTCATTTTTTCTGAACTGTTTTTTGTCCGCGTTACGACAAATTCTCTCAAATCTGAACGGATTTCGATGATTTTTTTATCCTTTTTGATGGCGGTTTCTACTTCTTTTAGTGTGTGCGGAAATATTTGTGTTGAATTGTAGGCTATTTCTGAAGTTTTTCTATAAAGTGTTGAATTGCAGGCCATTTCTGAAGACGTTTTATAAAGTGTTGAAGGCTTAAAGAGTTAAAGCTACCATAATTCCATAGTGGAAATGGGATAGTGTTATTCATTCTGTATAGCTGCATTTCTCTGGAACAATTACGGCAATCACACGTGACATTGGCAATCAGCCGTGCGTGATATTACGGCTTCGAGACTAGCTTGCTTTCTCTTACTTGCTTCCTTTCCCACCGCACCAGCTTACAATGACAGCTGCAATAAAGAAACATCGGTGTCAGCGCCTGAAGCCATGAAGCAGCAGTTTGTGACTTCGTAGATAAATGTCGAGCTTGACAGTAATAGCTGTAGAAAACGGTTTCTCTGCCTTCGGCCATACTTTCCGCGAATTCTCACTTTTCTTTAAAGAAGCTTAGCTAGTATAGAAACTATCTAGTTTGTTAAAGTTGTGGATTTATGATCTTCGGTATTTTGGTTATTTTTAGACCAATTTACTTATTTATAAATGTTAATAACTTCTTTAATAAGGTCGGCACCTTTTGAATTAACCGGTCTAATGTTGTTGGTTTAATTGTAAATCAATTATAATTCGGTTGGTTTAATATTTTATTTTCCAGAATTTTTTTCTGAGTTCCGTAGCCAAATGCGGCATTGTGTAGTTTTTGAGATATGGAGTATTTTCGGTTTTAAGTTAACCAACTGAAATACTTAGGTACCTACTCTTTGCTACGGAACTACAGTTTGCGTGGTCCGACACGCATTTTTTTACTGAAGAAAGATAAAACTATAAATACTTTGATAATTTGGACTTTCGTATCGTTTGTTCATAAAACTTTCGATTATGTATGATGTGGATGGAATGTCTGATATTCATAACATGATGTAACTTTATGATTATTATTTATTACATGCACATGTTTATAATAGTTAGAAAACAATAAGTAGGTATTTGTGTCAATAGTTAGTTGTACCTAGATGTGTTTATCGACATCTATTCATCACTATTATTACAATGAACTACAGTGTATTACCTACATTATAGGCCACAGAGTATAGAGTTTATGAATACCTATGTTAATTTGTATTTATATTTTTTACTTGCACTTTGCCCGTGACTTTATGCGTGTGGCCTACCTATGCATTTTTACTTGCACTTTGCCCGTGACTTTATGCGTGTGGCCTACCTATGCATTTTTACTTGCACTTTGCCCGTGACTTTATGCGTGTGGCCTACCTATGCATTTTTACTTGCACTTTGCCCGTGACTTTATGCGTGTGGCCTACCTATGCATTTTTACTTGCACTTTGCCCGTGACTTTATGCGTGTGGCCTACCTATGCATTTTTACTTGCACTTTGCCCGTGACTTTATGCGTGTGGCCTACCTATGCATTTTTACTTGCACTTTGCCCGTGACTTTATGCGTGTGGCCTACCTATGCATTTTTACTTGCACTTTGCTCGTGACTTTATGCGTGTGGCCTACCTATGCATTTTTACTTGCACTTTGCCCGTGACTTTATGCGTGTGGCCTACCTATGCATTTTTACTTGCACTTTGCCCGTGACTTTATGCGTGTGGCCTACCTATGCATTTTTACTTGCACTTTGCCCGTGACTTTATGCGTGTGGCCTACCTATGCATTTTTACTTGCACTTTGCCCGTGACTTTATGCGTGTGGCCTATCTATGCATTTTTACTTGCACTTTGCCCGTGACTTTATGCGTGTGGCCTACCTATGCATTTTTACTTGCACTTTGCCCGTGACTTTATGCGTGTGGCTTACCTATGCATTTTTACTTGCACTTTGCCCGTGACTTTATGCGTGTGCCTACCTATGCATTTTTACTTGCACTTTGCCCGTGACTTTATGCGTGTGGCCTACCTATGCATTTTTACTTGCACTTTGCCCGTGACTTTATGCGTGTGGCCTACCTATGCATTTTTACTTGCACTTTGCCCGTGACTTTATCCGTGTGCCTACCTATGCATTTTTCAGGGTATACCTACAGGTAGCCTCAGCACTCAAGGATAATGTAACTCCGTATTAGTGAAAGAATTATCAGAATCGGATTTGTAGTTCCAGAGATTACCAAACTTTACCTCTTCCGGACAACACTTCTGCTTTTCAGCCGATTTTTAGCGTTCCGTACCAAAATGGTAAAAGAGGAACCATTAAGGTGCGACTTCGTCTGTCTGTCTGTCTGTCACAGCTGCTTATTTCAGCAACTACTAATGCTATCGACTTGAAATTTGAAACGGGTATAAAAAATGCTTGTCCAACTTTATTGCAAATGAAAAAAGTCTAAATATATTTTTATTTTTATTGCAAAAGGGGCCGGAGTGGGGGTCCAAAATTTTAAAGTGGGGTTACTAGGTTAAGTGACATATCATAGGAAAGGCCTTAACCTGCACATTTCAAAATATATTAATTTCTTATTTAATTTTATGTCTCATAGTTTTCGACATATATGATGAAAAATGTCTGAAAAAATACCATTCCCCCCCTTATCTCCGAAGTTTGCGGAGCGAAAAATCTGAAATCATTACAGTTGATAGGAATTGATCCATATATTGCACCAAAAATAAAATGATGTTCCTAACTAGTACAGTTTTTTCAAAATCATCAAAATTCCTTCACAAACAAACTTCCAATTTTCCAATTTCCAATTATTTATGCGGTCCGTTTCCAAACTTAGTTATGCGGTCCGGTTTTTTTAAATTTATACGTCCAAAAATTCTACGGAACCCTCGGTGCGCGAGTACGACTCACACTTGGCCGGTTTTTTTTTTTTTTAACCGACTTCATTAACCGACTTAAAAAAAGGAGGTTCTGTATTCGTCCCGTATGTATGTATGTATGTATGTATGTAAGTATGTATGTATGTATGTATGTTTGTATGTGCGCGATTTTCTCAAAAACTACTGTTTCGATTTGGATGGGGTTTTCACTAACGTAATCTACATACTTTCAGGAAGGTTTTAGTATATAATACATTATGTAATCATTCCTATGTACAAAGTTATATGCATAAATGT
The DNA here is from genome assembly GCA_948465475.1 of Thalpophila matura. NCBI lineage: Eukaryota > Metazoa > Arthropoda > Insecta > Lepidoptera > Noctuidae > Thalpophila > Thalpophila matura. The sequence continues at coordinate 4,290,031 of OX419196.1, forward strand.
ACACACTCCGTAGAAGATTTACTGTTGAACGAATTCGTGAAAGTAATCTAACACGGGATAAAGAACTAAAAAGGGAAAAATAAAAAACTTTTTTAACAAAAAATAACCGACTTCAAAATTCCACTACAAAGAAAATAATAATTTTGGTTTCGGAAGTCGGTGGCAAAAAAAAGCAAACAAAAACCAAAGCCACCGACTTCCGAAACCAAAATTATTATTTTCTTTGTAGTGGAATTTTGAAGTCGGTTTTTTTTTGTTAAAAAAGTTTTTTTAATATTATAACATCATTTTAACCGATGTTTGTAGACTCTACCAAAGACAGTCACATAATTTTAAGTTTTTATCAACTTTGTTATTTTGAACTTGTACATGTTTTTATGAATACTTAGTCGTACCTAATTATAGGCTCGATTGTTATGCGCTGAGCTACGTTTTAGCGTTTTTGTTAGTTCTATATTTAATTGCGCTACGGTGCCGTAGTAGGTATTCATCATTTTGAATAATTTTGAAACTAGAATTCCTATTTGGGCGAAATATACGTACCTAGTCTCGGGTGTAGGTTTAATCTCAGCTGTAATGTAATTTAGTTTCGTATTTAAATGACGGCCAACTCGAAGCTGAGAGATTGATTAATGAAATTACTAGTTCACAAATTAGTGTCCGGGATTAATTTCCTAGGTAACCCTCCTTTGGCGTGAACTTTGGGGGAGGCGGCGGGTTAGATATAATATAATCTTAATAATAAGTATCGTTTTCATAATCGACAACTAAAAAAAAAATACATACTTAGTTTGCCACCAAAGTGTCGAAAAAGTACGAATTTTTTTGACCCATCAAATGGAGCTAGTTTCTATGAATAAAACTCCAAATAACAATATAATTTATTATGGCTATAGCAAATAAAAACACGAATAAGGTTAACCCTTTACCGCATTGTGGTTCATAAGTGAACCAAACCATATTATCCTTAATATTTTTAAGTTCCAAACTGATTTGCTTGTTTTATGCATACTGTGTCAAATTCGTCCCATACGAGCTTCATTTTATTTATAAAACCGCCATCTATGAGCAAGTTGTGTGAACTACTTTCTTCGTCAAAGTCAGTTAACAAGTACGAACCGGTCCGGAGCAAGTTGTTGATTTTCAAAATTGTATAAAAAATACAAATCTCGGTGATAGTGCTTGAAAATAAATACTACAGGAAAGAAAATAATCTAAATATTGATAATTAGGTAAGTTTTTATTGTTTTATCAAATAATAATTAGTTTTAGGTGGTTCTAACTGAATGGAACAAATTTGGTACAACATGCAGAAATATTCCTTCTTCCTTTGTACCATATTAGTGCCAATATGCACCAATGCTATGTAAAATTGCTTAGCTTGTTTTGTGATGTACCGTCTTATTTTGTTATTTACGTGGTTTTATGCTTATTTAATCGAACATCTATTTACAGGAAATTTGCGATATGGATCCGATATGATTTTTGCTCAATGTACCAAATGTGATCCAAAGTAAAAAGTGTTAAACTTAATTTTCTGCTCAATGTACCAAAAATGATCCAAAGTGGAAAAGTGATTATTTTTCTGAAACTATTCAATAAAAAGAAAAATCCTGAAACACGTGTCCATTTATTTAGTGTTTCCTACCATATATATTTTTTTCAAACTTAAAGAAAAAATCATGCAGTAAAGGGTTAAAGACAAGATACTTACATATATTTTTCTATAGTTAATTTGCTTTAATTACGCATGCTTGTTGTGTTGTTAACTAACCGAGCCAAAGTACAAGATGCTGTGCTTAATTATCCGGGTTATTTGTGTGTCATATATGCACTAGGTCAGACCTAGTAATTAACTTATTACCTGCCGGGGACGCAGAACTAGTAATTAACTTATTACTAACTATTAACTTATTATTAAAGGTCAATTGACATATCTATAATGGGCCTTGATGCCTGAATTAAATAAATAAATAAAATAAATAAATTACCTCCCCTGGTGGGGATAAGGTAGTGGGAGGAATATCATTGAGTTTTAGTTAGAACGGGGTATCCGTGATGATTTTCAAAGGACCATGCTAAACGGGCGGTTTTCTTGTGTCTGCTGCGGTTAATAAGCGGATAACCGCGGCGGGAGAACCGCCTGTGTAGCGTGGCTCGAAGGAGAAAAGGGATCTCGTTAAAATAAGTTATAAGAACTAATTTGTTCGTTATACTGACTTACTGTATGGAATAATAACAACTTATTGCAATCTCTGATTTGTTTACTAAACGCAGTAATTTCAGAAATATTCTAGCCCAGCTATTTCGATTTCCACATGAATTAGGAAAATAAGAAGATTGACCCTAAAGGTCAATTGGCATACCTACAATGGAAATTGCTTCTGATCCAAAATCGTAATCGGCCCCCACTAAAATATAGATAGAGGGTGGTTTATTCTACCTATAGAATAAACCACCCTCTATCGTATCGACCGTATCTAGGTTCACAGTATAGGTACTGTGAACGTAAAATCCTGTTAGAAACAACACAATGGTGGTAATTTTGTTGCGTTATAGTAAATATCCATGAGTGAGAACGACATAGTCCCAGTACCGGCTTTCCATGCGTCACTTTCTACGCTAGAAAGTGAATTTCAAACATTACGAGATTGTGCAAATAATGTCTTAAAATGTTAATCATAATTCGTAATAAACTGAATAAAAATACCATCACGTCGTCTTAATTTTATTAGCTGGCAACTTTTGAGTGACGTAAGTTTTTTTTTTTCTTTTTCTTCAAAGAGATTGTAAGATTATTTTTACAGCCTGTTAAAAAGGAAGTTCTTAATTTGACTTTTTGCCGAGAAAGTCTGCTAATTATATTCTTTTTTTGAATGTTATCTAATTAGCTCCGAAGAGAATAACGTACGTCCTAGCGGTTTAGTAATGAACTTCGTTTTGTACAGTAAAATCTGGTTTAAACTAGGTCCCATAATTACTCGTATATGGCACATAAAAAGATAAAAGTTTTATGGAAATAAACTTGAAGTAGGTATTGCTAGAATAGGTATAAGTTGGGGAAATGAAACAATTTTACTGAGATAATTTTCTCTTATGGTATGGTAAATCCGCCTTCATTATCTTATTAGGGTCTTAGTTACCTGAAAATAAGGTTATAAATAAACAATAAAAATAAAAATTATGGCGTTAAAAATAACACATTAATCGCGTGGCTACCTTATTGTAGTCTGTAGATTATGTCTAATGTTTAATGTCAATTAAATAGTAATGTCGTTAGTAAATTATCACGTTCAGGCGAGCAGGAGCATTACTAAAACCGGCCAAGTGCGAGTCGTACTCGCGCACCAAGGATTCCGTATCATTTTTGGACGTATAAAGTGAAAAAATCCGGACCGCATAACTAAGTTTGTTTGTGAAGGAATTTTGATGATTTTGAAAAAACTGTACTAGTTAGGAACATCTGAAAATATATTTGAAATGTGCAGATTAAGCCCTTTCATATGATATGTCACTTGACCTAGTAACCCCACTTTAAAATTTCGGACCCCCACTCCGGCCCCTTTTGCAATGAAAATAAAAATATTTTAAGACTTTTTTCATTTGCAATAAAGTTGAACAAGCATTCTTTATAACTGTTCCAAATTTCAAGTCGATAGCATAAGTAGTTGCTGAAATAAGCAGGTGTGACAGACAGACAGACAGACAGACAAACAGACGAAGTCGCACCATAAGGGTTCCTTTTTTACCATTTTGGTACGGAACTTTTTTTTTTAATTTATTATCTTTTAAATTCTAGATGAACTTATTAGTATAGGTTAATAGACAACAGAGCTTAGCGAAAGAGAGATCCAAATTTAAATTTCGTGCGCATTCAAAAAAAGAACAATAACCAATTTGAGTGCGTAACTTTTTCTTTCTCACCTCAGCTGTTCTAGGATTGCATACTGCTAAATTTCACCTAATTAAGTTAGCAATTAGCGAATTCCGTGATAGTGGTTACATCGCTTTCAGCACTGGTTGGCAGGTAACCGTTCGACCTGATCACCTGACCGGCGTTGCAATAACTAGTTTCGATTGCGTTTGTAAGGTAGGTATGGACTATTTGTTTGTGCTAGATTCTTTGTGTAAGAAGTGGTCTTCAGTGGTGTTCAGCTGTCTTTTTGTAGTTTTATAACACCACGCCTATATTATTCGAAGGTTTAGGCAGAGGTTAATAGTACAACTCAAACCGAGAAGACACCAGTTGTTGGTAGTTCCATCAGCTCGTACGCACTCAGTGTCGCACGCTTACTTGCCCCTAGTTGGTGTGCCTGCGAGCTCGCCCCTATAGTTCGTGTGCTTGCAATGCTAAATGCTCTTCTGGCATCAACACCGTCGTGTGATTTATTTGTCGCGAGATGGAAAGACGTATGTCGTGAATGTTTAAGGTTTTGTGAGATGATGGACGCAAGATGAAGAAGAAATAATATACGGTAGTGGCCTACTATTAAAAAAGTACAAATAAATTATTTTATTTCAAAGAAGGAATAGGCAAAACAAAAAAGTAAAAGCAAAAATAATAATTTATCACAAAATGGGAAACATAGACGCTTTTAAAGTTTTGGGAGGGAGTATCGCTCCGTCTTTGTCGCGCGAAGCGGACGTAGGTGGTGTTACGTCACTAGTAGGTAGTGCCGTCCGTGTCTAGCAAATCATTTTAAAACGCTTATAACTTTGCCAATTTTGTAGATGTTTCATCGGTTTTTTTTGGTGTTAATTGTCTTTTTTCAAAAAGTTTGCAGATTCACAATAAAAAAAAAGTAGTTAACATCCCTATTGTATTTGTCAGTATTTGGTCCCTGTTTACCGTTTTACTTAAGTTATATATTACTTAGTTTACTGTTTGTGTACGTGTTTAACTTTACTGTGCAGCGCCTTAGGAGTAATCCTGTCATATTGTGCATGTATTTTGTAAATAAATAAATCAATTGGACCAGTTATGTTTGAGTCCCATTTGGGAGCGAGCCTATTGCCACTAACCGTCCACAAATCCAGACTCCGGGCTGTTACTGACAATTTCCTATTGGATAAACTTAATACCTAACACTGCCTGACAGTCAGCAGTCGAACGAGGCAGTCGTATTAGCATAATAGCATAGCATAATCGGCCTATAATGTTCCCACTGCTGGGACACAGGCCTCCTCTGTGAGAGGGAGTGGGCCGTAGTCCACCACGCGGGCCCAGTGCGGGTTGGTGGACGTCACATGTCTTCGAATTTTTGGTTCTAGGACATGCCGGTTTCCTCACGATGTTTTCCTTCACCGTTAAAGCAAGTGATAATTAATTTCTAATACGCACATTATGACTTCGAAAAGTCGGCGGTGCGTGCCCCGGGATCGAACTCGAACCATTCGCCGTGGGAGGCACATGGTTAAACCACTAGGCTATCACTGCTTTTTTTTATTTACAATCGATAAACAAGAGCTTCATTTAGTTCGGGAGTACCTCAAGGAACTTAACTTGGACCCCTATATTACTGACTAAGGCCTCTAACGGACGAGGTTTTTTTGCGCGATTGACAGCGATGAGCTGTCACACTACACTTGACAAACTACAAGATACTTAAATCGCTTGAATTACAGAATTTACCGAACGGATTATTGTACCTAATTGCACTAAGTTTTCATAGCACACATTGTTTTGGCCGCTCTTGACAGTCATTGTCTTGGTGTCTCAAGAAGAGGAGCACCTAATAATCTGTGCCAACAACAACCCGGGTACAAATTCGACGATAATTTACAAATTTATCTACACATACTATTTTTGCTACGGGATTTGCGCTTTTAACAAAAAGTTCTTTGAAAACTAACAAAAAATAGCACAAAGATTTTTTAATCTTATGTTAATAAACGTAAATCATCATTTTCCTATATCATAAGCGAAGGTCGGGTTTCTTTTTTGTTATTGAAATGACTTGTAATAACTATGTGCTGTATCATTTAACTGACTGTATTTATAATCATTATTTTACGCAAATTACCAATACATGCAATGCAGGAATATTAAAAACAACCGGACAAGTGCGAGTATGCCTCGCGCCCTAAGGATTCCGCTAAATGATCATAGATGGCGCTACTGCATACTTCTAGTGGTGTCATCTATGAGCAGATAGCTCCACTTATGGTTCGGTGACTGACGGCGGACAACAAAGTGATCCTATAAGGGTTCCGTTTTTCCTTTTGAGGTACGGAACCCTAAAAATTATTAAAAATGATTTATTGTAATTTCTATATTGTGTGGGAATTGACTAAATTGATTGTGGCAAGCAAGGAACACGGTGTATAAATGGTGTTTTTTTGTTGATTAGTGCTGTCCCAGCTTTGTCCCAGGCTGTAGTGTCTGAATCCGACTGGTAGTTTCAGAGATAAGCGCGTTCAAACAAACAAAATCTTCAGCTTTATCATAGTAGGTAGTATAGATAAAGGTATATATAAAGGTGCGGATACATAATTTCACTGCGTAGCTAATTACAATAGGTACGCATATACCGAAGGCTAAACATGCAGGTATGTACCTTCTAAAAACCAGGATAACATAATGATATTGCACCGGTAATTACAGGAGATTGATTTATTAAAGTAAAACGATGACTGCTCGACTGATCGTTCATTAATGTTTTATAGCATGATGATTTGAAATGGATGTTTAAATTACCACTGTATAAATAAATCTTTGTATTGTTTGTAGACGTAAATTGCCTAGTTATTAGCTATTCATTAGTGCAGTACAAACTGAACTTGTCTATACTAATATCCAGGCCCCAGGCCCGCCGCTGGGTGTTTGAGCGCCCGTGTGCAATAGCGATTATGCCGCCCCCTATTTTAACAGACTACGCTGACCTTTTTTTTCACTGTCGACTTGAAGATACCTAGATTGTAATACCTAAGTATTGTATATACCTAGAATAGAATAGAATAATCTTTATTTGCAGTAAAATGTGGTAGGTACATAAGTTGTTCGTTCGTTGTTACCTAGTGGTGTATCCAATATTTGAATTCGCATTCCCGAATATTATGACAATGAGTGAATTTTACGTAGGGCGGCAAATCGATCGCTCGATTTGCCGCCCCCTGGACGTGCCGCCCGTGTGCGGTGCACTCCTTGCACACCCGCTTGCGGCGGGCCTGCTAATATCATCACTACATAGTATAAAACAAAGTCGCTTCCCGCTGTCTGTCCCTATGTATGCTTAGATCTTTAAAACTACGCAACGCATTTTGATGCGGTTTTTTTACCCGACTTCGGCAAAGCCAAAAGGAAGGGTTATGATTAATAGATAGAGTGGTTCAAGAGGAAGGTTTATATGTATAATATACATCCCGAAAAACGCGGGCGAAGCTGCGGGCGGAAGCTAGTTATAATATTTAAGGCTTCGGTATACGCCAACGGCCTTGAGTGATTTGGGCGGTATAGCTTGAGTGTTCTGCGCTGAGCTCAAGCAACGCGACATACATCCACCGAGCAATACGACTCGCCTATCAAGGAGCGCGCTGTGCAGAATTAGACGTATTATTACTTTTTAGTATCTAAAACATAAAATAAAAAAAAAGTAACAGGTATTATTATAGGTAGTAACATAGTCTTTTCACACAAAACAAATCATGAAAATATCTTAAGCGGTTTGAAAGTAATTACGTTTTTATGTTTTGGGTAGACACGAATTCATGAATTTATTTCATTAAGTATTTTACAACAATAGTTAAATATTCACAGGTACGATTGATGTATATATGTTCTAGTTTAACATAAAAAAATTGCACAACTAACCTGCATTATTTGACGGCGAAATAAAGAGATTTAAAACTGGCCGTTACCATTTACCTTCGCCTTAAAAGAGAGAATGCGAATTTTGTGAGTATGTGTGGAGGGTAATCTCCGGAACTACAGATCCGATTCTAAAAATTGTTTCGCTAATAGAAAGCTACACTACCTAGGCTACTTTTATTCCAATGAAAAGCACAGTTCCAGTGCGTAACTACACACATCAAAAGTATCTAGGGATCAACATATATTTTTGCAATAACTTTTCTCCTGATTGATATTAATTAAAATTTTCTTTAAGGATTCATCAAATAAAGTGTTTTCGTTTGTCACAGTAACGATAAACCAAGTCACCTTTGCATTAATAAAGAAATTTGCCATTTTCCTAATAAAGGGATTTTTGACATTTGAACCACTAACATTAAAGTTCGAAAAAAAGACTGAAATAACAGTTTTCTTTAAAATTTTATTGGGTAACTTAAACAATTAATAATCCGTGTTTCTACCGCGAACACTAACAACACAAGAACATCGGTTTGGCATACTCAAAATGAGTTCATCCAAATCACGCTGTGGAATGGCCGCCCATGTTCGTTGCAACAACAAAAAAAGGTCTTCTTGCGACTGGATACCCTCCATATTCGGCAGAGCTCTTCTCTGTAGCATATCCCATGCATGCTCAATCGGGTTCAAGTCTGGCGACTGAGCAGGCCAGGGCAGGACATTGATGTTAGCTGCGGCGAGAGTCTGTCTTACAACTCTTGCGGTGTGCGGTCGTGCATTATCATGCATTAACTGAAATAAGGGACCGATTTGCACTTGTAGAGGAACGATGACGTCTGATACAATCGTCTCAGCATAAATTTGAGCGTTGAGGTTGCCTCTGATCCAAATCAACTCAGTTCTTCCGCCGATCCAAATACCCGCCCATACCATGATGGTTCCACCACTATAAGGATGGACTTCCTGGCAGGATTTTAATCGCTGTTGGCGTCCAGGGGTTCTCCAGTGTCGTATACGTCTTGTATCCGGTCTCATACCAAAACGAGACTCATCAGAAAAGCACACGAAACGCCATTGTTCTTCTGCCCAATTTCTGTGTTCAAGAGCCCATTGATATCGAATCCTACGATTGTGCATTGCTATAGGTGGTACCCGTAGCGGTCTTCGGGAATGAAGGTTCACTTCATGCAAGCGGTTTCTGACTGTTTGGTCGCTAATTAAGTTCCCTGAAGAGTGATGAAGCCTCACGGCTAACATCATGGCGGTTATTGTTGGAGCTCTTCGAGTTAAGATTTGAATGTATCGGTCTTGTCTCCGTGTGGTGCAGCGATACCGTCCTCCATGGCGCTCAGCCACGGTACCAGTGCTTCGGTAACGTGTCCAAAGTCGACTGATAACACTCTGACTTGTATTCAGAGCTAAAGCTACAGTACGTTGCCGGGAACCAGCTTCTATCATTCCCACGGCTCTGAGCATTTCTTCCCTGCTTAAATGACGTCGCCGCTCCATAATAACGTTGGTTTTAATCAGTAGTAGGGAAACAGTAGCACTAATAATGTCTTCAATGCGTTGTATGTTTTTATAGGGAAAATATTGACAGCTTATTTTCATCTTTTACTCGAATTTGATTGAGAGTTCCTGATTCAAATTATGAAATGCACCAAAAAGGATCCATATAAATTTATAAAATCATAAATTTATTACAAAGCCACATCTCAATCTCAAGAAATCCGCATAAAAATGCTTGATCCCTAGACACTTTTGATGTGTGTATTTAAATTATCAGTCATTCGTACCTAACTTTGCCCGGCCAAGTAAAGTCGTGCGGACTGTACCACACTTTATTTTTTTTAAGTCAAGATAAATTGTAAGAATCTACACATGAATCTGCTCTTGACCCAACTTTTGTGCAATATCAGTAAATTGTCTTCAAGATTTCTGTCTCAATTACCTACCTGCATTGCTTTTTTATTTTTTAAGCCTTGTTGACCTTGTTAAGGCCAATAAGGACAAAACAAATGTAGACATACAATCAAAAACATGTAGGTGCCTCTGTCTTTATTGTTTTAAATAGGGTTATGATTTTTTTAGTACCCTCAGACTAATAAAGCAGTTCATTTACCTTGAAAAAAATTTAAATAGATTTTTTCAAAAATCGAATGACCGAGCGGGACTTGAACCCGCGACATCTGCCGTACCTTGGCTAGTGCTCCGAATCCGCTCAATTCACTCGAATCTGAAATATTACGATATTCACAACATTACCCTTTTAAGCGTATCGAATCATGTTTTGTAAAAGTAGAATTTTCAAGCTGCTAACACGAGATGTCAATTGTTACAGACAAAGAGAGGCTGCGAGGATGTCAGCAACTAAATACCTGCACCCGTTCCTGCGCGGCCTGAAACCTCTGCCCGAAGGTCATGAGGACGAGATCCAGCAGATCAGGGAGTGGTAAGTGTTGGCATAAGCTTTGTGGCAATGATAGTTGATAAGGGTCATGACCCTATAAATGAATATGGCGCGTATAACATGCGCGTTGCCGACACTTTAAAAGGCGAATTCGCTGTGCCGACAGCTTAGAGGAAAGCAGGTCCTCCGCTGTCAACACAACGCATTTTCAGGAGCTCTAGCGATCTTACTCACCAAAGGAACACAACACTATCAAAGAGTGTGTGGTATTCTGTAAGGTGGAGGTACTTCCTCAGTCGGGCTGCTCCAGATTTGAGCGAGATATCCCGCTGCTATCTACGTCTTTTATCTGAATCGAGGATGAAGCTTACCCAAAATTTGTGGAGGCGATCCAGTTCGTATACCTATGGCGATTCAGTAAACAGCTACCCATGCTTTGGTTTAAAGTAACTTATCTATATTCTATAGTAGCGTTTGCTAACCTTTTTCAGCCATGGAGCCCTAGGAAATAAAACACAATTATCAAGGGGGTCCTTGATAATTGCGTTTCATTTCCTTAATAAAAAAAACCGGCCAAGTGCGAGTCGTACTCGCGCACCGAGGGTTCCGTATCATATTTGGACGTATAAAGTGAAAAAATCCGGACCGCATAACTAAGTTTGTTTGTGAAGGAATTTTGATGATTTTGAAAAAACTGTACTAGTTAGGAACATCGTTTTATTTTTGGTGCCATATTTGGGTCAATCCCTATCAACCCTAATTATTTCAGATTTTTCGCCCCGCAAAATTCGGAGATAAGGGGGGGGAATAGTATTTTTTTGGACATTTTTCATCATATGTCGAAAACTATGAGACAGAAAATAAAATGAAAATATATTTTGAAATGTGCAGATCAAGCCCTTACATATGATATGTCACTTGACCTAGTAACCCCACTTTAAAATTTCGGACCCCTACTCCGGCCCCTTTTGCAATGAAAATAAAAACATTTTTGGACTTTTTTCATTTGCAATAAAGTTGAACAAGCATTCTTTATAACTGTTCCAAATTTAAAGTCGATAGCATAAGTAGTTGCTGAAATAAGCAGGTGTGACAGACAGACAGACAGACAAACGAAGTCGCACCATAAGGGTTCCTTTTTACCATTTTGGTACGGAACCCTAAAAACAGCTCTACATTGGACCATTTATTTAAGTGCTAAGTACAATAAGAAAGTTTCTTTAAACATTATTATTATTAACATTATTTGTTACATAAATCCAGTTCGAAACATAGAAATATTCATTGAAACTATAGGTAATAACATTTGCATATTCATCTTATTTTAAATTCATTTATAAATAAGAGGAATCCCCATCTCATCGAAATCGGGTCAACGGTAAACTTACCAGACAGACTTTCGCAATAATAATATTAGTTTACATACAAAACAAAGACTTGTTCGACCAGTTTCTGATACGGTGCCTTCGGCCTTGCTGAAGGTGGACCTCGTAATATGTTACATCACACCGAGCTCGACCGTTATTCAAAATACTTACATAATACTTATTATTTAATAGAAACTTGTTTTATTTATTACTAGCACTTTCCACGCGACTTCGCACGCGTGAGTCACTGTGCATTCTTTAAAATAAAAACCGGCCAAGTGCGAGTCGTACTCGCGCACCGAGGGTTCCGTATCATTTTTGGAAGTATAAAGTGAAAAAATCCGGACCGCATAACTAAGTTTGTTTTTGAAGGAATTTTGATGATTTTGAAAAAACTGTACTATACCCTATCCGTTTTACCAAAAAATAAAATGTAAACAAACAAACCAATGGTTCTCAAATAGCTTTGAGATATCCCCATGATCTCCGCAGTTTTATCGGCTATGTCGTACTTGTAAGCATAGGAATCCATAAGCCACGTCTCTTCTACATGCTTATAGACGTTGATAAGGGTCTTAAGAAGACCCTTATCAACGTGGCATCAACGAGTTCAATCACAGCTGTAAACAAAACATGGCGGTCATAATCCGACCGAATTAAGAAACACTCGTTCCAATGTAAAATAGTCAGTTATAAAGTACACTTTAAATTACCAGCGTATAAAATGAAATACAGATTAGGAAACCTTGCCATTTTAGTTTCTTTATAAGGTAAGTTAGTTATTCGTATTATTTTTGTATTAATAAAAATTTTATACGTATTAATATTGGTATCAATAATAATTGTAAAATCTAAGATTTTATGGTTTTTTATAAATGTAAAGAGTTTAAGGTGGTATTTGAAATAAATAATTAAATTTTGCTATAGTAATGTCAATATTAACTTTATCATTGTAAATGCGACATCCAAACAACCCTTTTTATGGTTTGTTTACATTTTATTTTTTGGTAAAACGGATAGGGTATAGTTAGGAACATCGTTTTATTTTTGGTGCCATATTTGGGTCAATTCCTATCAACTCTAATTATTTCAGATTTTCGCCCCGCAAACTTCGAATGGTATTTTTTTGGACATTTTTCATCATATGTCGAAAACTGTGAGACATAAAATAAAATAAAAATATATTTTGAAATGTGCAAATCAAGCCCTTTCATATGATATGTCACTTGACGTAGTAACCCCACTTTGAAATTTCGGTCCCCCACTCCGGCCCCTTTTGCAATGAAAATCAAAATATTTTTGGACTTTTTTCTTTTGCAATAAAGTTTCTTTATAACTGTTCCAAATTTCAAGTCGATAGCTTAAGTAGTTGCTGAAATAAGCAGGTGTGACAGACAGACAGACAGACAGACGAAGTCGCACCATAAGGGTTCCTTTTTTACCATTTTGGTACGGAACCCTAAAAATTAGCCTATATTACTCAGGGATAATGTAGCTTTCTATTGGTGAAACAATCGGATCAGTAGTCTGGTCTGGTCTCCAGCTCCACATATACACAAACTTACAAAATTCGCACTCTCTTTATAATATTAGTTCAAAAATATAGACTAGTATCTACTATAGCTATGCCCGTGGCTTTGTCTGTGTGTTTTGGTTTTAATTTAACGGTATGGACACTGTCCTTTTCGTAACTAAGTATTCCTTCTTCATCATGATTTCATCACTTAGTACTGGCAGTCTTTCATCACTGCCTCATGTGTATTCACCGCGAGAACTGCCAATTTGTTTGCGAACGTTCGAGGGAGGTGGTCACGGTGAGACTCTCCGGTGAGAAAACTTCCAACACCATTAAAAACCTAACACATTGAGAGTCAAGGCAGCCAACATAGCGTCGGAAGGGCTTCATAAATGAAACGCTATATACTGGCATTTGTTTGAAATAGTTGAGTTCGACGTGCGTACGACGATCTCGCATCTATGATTGTGTGCGTGCGCCTGATTCGCTTGTTGTACAGAGTCGACCTTCTGTATCTATCTATTCTGTGGCACAGCGTCCTACTTCGTGCAGGCTCTCAATAATATGGTAATGGCCCGATAAGTGGGGTTGCCATACGTCCCGTATATACGGGACTTAGTTATACCACCTATTTTCCGCACTTAGCCTCATTGGGCCATGTGCGTATGTGATCGCACTCGCGGGAACGAGTTCGTGGTCACGCGTACCAGCTCAGCTCCTGCCAGTGCAGGAGGTCCGTATATACGGGACTGTCATGGTATTTGATCACCGCGTCCCGTATCGCTTTATGTCCCGTGTTTGTTCATTTCTCGACAATATCCATAATGGCGTAGAGCTGAGCGGCGCAAGCGGCTGGGCAGCGGGAGATGCGGTGGCGCAAAAACAGATTTTAAATAATTATGATTTATTTGGTACGTTTGAATCTTTGATGTTAACTATGGTTGAGACCAATAGAGCAGCTAGTTGTTAACAAAATGTGTATTTTGTCTTTAACTATGTATTTATGCATTCTTTGGTGTCGTTGAAATTGAAACACTGCGTTTCGGCGTTAAATGTGTTAATGCGTTTTGGGCATCAAAATATAATATTAAAACGTCCATTGATTGTCCGTGTATTGTTTTCTGGAAGTTATGGCAACCCTACCGATAAGTCCTTTGTCCCCGGTATGTGGGGCGGGATGCGGACCACCAACCTACATTGGTGTTGTACGAGCTATGCATTAAGTTTTCAGTGCGACTTTGCTTGCGGTAAAGTTGAAATAGATCCTGTTTTTGTGGACATCATTACACTAATGGCCGTCCCAATAACTGATCTATCGGCTCGTCACCCTACTAGAGATTGATTTTGACATTACTTCTATACAGCTTATGTCAAAAATCTATCTCTATAAAAGAGCCGATAGATAGGTTATTGGGATATCTAGCTCTAGAGCAGCCTGACTGGGAAGTACCTCCACCTTACAGAAAGACAGCCAAATAACAATACTCTTCGGTAATGCTGTGTTCCTGTGGTGAGTAAAGTCGCCAGCTCATGAGGATGCGCTGTGTTGACAGCGAGGGACCTGCTTGTCCCCTAAACTGTCAGCACAACGAATCCCCATTTTAAAGGTTTGGTAACGCGCATGTGATACTCAATGTTGCCATGCGTTTCATAGGCTACGATAAAGCCCGGTTTCCACCGCGAGCGGAACGGACTTATTAAGGACTCCGCTTAACTCGCAAGAGTAAACTGCATACTTTTCAACTATTTGTTGATGGGAATACAAGTATGCAGTTTACTCTTGCGAGTTAAGCGGAGTCCTTAATAAGTCCGTTCCGCTCGCGGTGGAAACCGGGCTTAACCGTTTACTATAAGGCGGGCCCTCAGATCATAGAAACAAGGAGATATGCCATCATAGCAAATTAGTACGGGAACAACTGATGCTGGGACCGACACTGAAATATGAAAAAAAAATCAGCTGTTCTATACATTTTGATCGTGTTGTAGTGCAATTTGTAGGGAACAGCAGATTTTTTCTTCATATTTCAGTGTCGGTCCCATAATAAAAGTTGATCATATTCATGAGTACTTTCACCTCCTAAAATATCCGCACTGGTTTTAATTTTACCCTGTATGGGTAAATAAATTCCTATCAACTTTAATTATTTCAGATTTTACGGATTTTCATCATAGGTATGTCGAAAACTATAAGACATAAAAGAAAATAAAAATGTATTTTGAAATGTGCAGATCAAGCCCTTTCATATCATATACCACTTAACCTAATGACCCCAGTTTTGAAATTCGGACTGGGAACTTCAGCCCCCTTTTTCAATGAAACTAAAAATATTTTTTAACTTCATTCACTTGCAATAAAGCTGGGTAAGCATTCTTTATAATTGTTCCAAATTTGAAGTTGATAGCATTAGTAGTTGCTGAAATAACCAGGTGTGACAGACAGACAGATAGACGAAGTTGCACCATAAGGGTTCCTTTTTTACCATACGGAACCCAAAAAATGACAAAATGTATGGAACAGCTGATTTTTTTTCGCAATATCAAGCTTAGTCCCCAGGGTTAATCGGCTTCAATAAACGGTATTTAAGAGGGCTCTCGCATTCGGCACCTCTCTCGCTCGCACAAAACCATATATTTTAAGAAAGTTAAATGAAAAGATGCATTTTTGAAAAATGTTATCTGATACAGAACTACAAAATGATATTAATTATAATATTATAAACTCCAATTTGATGATTAAAAACACATGAGTTAAACATGTCTCAAAAACACATCGTAATCGTTTTTTAACTTTGTTTATTAGATATCACAGTAGAAATGTGTTATAATTATTTACCTGTAAAATTAATATTATTTTGTAGTTCTGTATCAGATTACATTTCTCAAAAATGCATCTTTTCATTCAACATTCTTAAAAATGGTTCTGTGCGAGCGAGAGAAAAGACATAATTCCGAGAGCGCCCTTAATTCACTTCGCCTGTACCTATTGACGATGTATTAATTTACAGCAAAAGTTGTATGTAGGTTTGGTTAGTGTAGTGGTAATGAATTCATGATATCGCTGTAATCGCGTGTATCACTCAAAATAGAAAAATAATTTATTCTTGAAAGAAAGAACACAACAATGTTATTATGTGAAACAGTTTCTAAAGTCGATGCCGGAAGTTATTAAATATTTATAAGAGATTTAAAAAAACCACTGACGGAGTGGGGTTTGAACCTGCAGGCTCTGCCGTACCGTGGCAAGTGCTCTGCCAATTAAGCTATAGCTTACCTGCTCGCTACAGTCGATGCATTTTTGAAGGCAGTTTTAACTATTTTTTAAGTTTTGTGTGTTTTTAGTCCATAATCTTTTCGATCAGTCATGAAATCACGTATTCGCGATAATGTTCTCAGACTGCAAAGATAGGTAAAACCTCAGATCATAGAAACAAGGAGATATGCCATCATAGCAAATTAGTACGGGAACAAATGATGCCACTTTTAGTACATTTTTCGACACAATTACGCGCATAATTAAGCGCTACTTGTGAATAAAAAGATCTCCCAGGCATTAAACATTCCGCACACCCTCAATCTACCACTGTTAATCGTCACTCAACAGTAGCACTAAAACACTGTATTTATACCATCGATCGTGTTCGGTTCGTCGCCAGCGCGTACGTTTTTATGAGCAATTTGCTCAAGTTCAGGCATCAAGCTCGATAGCGCCTTGGCACATCTCCCTTGTTTCTATGATCTGAGGGTAAAACGAATGCCAGAGCACTACATGAATAGCGTATTTAGCATAAATAGGAGCTTGAAGTACCTACATTTTGACAATGTGCCAGGCTATCGCATATTTATTTGAACACAACATTTTCAAATAAATATTTTCATATAAACATTTAGTTGAACACAACATTTTCCGATACTCAAAGACGTGACATGACGTGACGTCCCGTTACAAAGTTATGTTAAACTTTCTGGAAAAATCGCACTAGTGCGAGTGCGAGTAGGCCATATCTTTTAATTGCGTAGAAGCTTGAATTTTTTAAACCTATAAGGTACTGCAGTAGACCTTACTATCCTACTTTCTACTAATATTAGGTATGAACGTGAAAGTTTGTGAGGATGTATGTATGGATGTTTGTTACTCTTTCACGCAAAAACAACTAAACGGATTTTGATGAAACTTTACAATAATATAGCTTATACATCAGAATAACACATAAGCTACCTTTTATCCCGGAAAACGCGGGCGAAGCTGCGGGCGGAAGCTAGTTAGAAATTAATTTTAACTTGATACCTCTATGTATAAGTTCCTGAGAAAAAGTGATCCTATAAGGATTCCGTTTTTTCCTTATGAAGTACTGAACCCTAAAAATAATCAACACGAGCCAGGTACTATTACTGAGTTATGTAGGAAACTACTTTCACTACATATATTACGAGCTTTAACAGCCTCCTAGAGTGACAATAATTAAGTACATCCGGTAGCAGGCATGTATCGTCGGGTCAGCATCAATTCTCGTTTATCACTTTTTAGTGTCATGTGCGTTACTTTAACACTTAAATAAAAAAAAAAAAACAGAGACTGTTAAGGCCTTAGACAGAATGACAAACAGGGGAGCCAACATAGCGTCGAAGGAAACTCATAAGTAAAGCAATATTTGACGGTGCCAAAAACAATTGAAAATCGCCTAAAGTATGTACAAGTACATGATCAACATACAATTTCAAGCATCATTATGTACCTACACAATATTGAAAAGCGCATAAACATTTAGTTTGAAATAACGGCAATTTTATCTACAAGGCGATTTATAGTACAAGCTTGATTTATAGAGCAAGCCAACGTAGAGCAATCAAGTTGCAATCGAGTTCTAATAACTAGGCTGTACGGCCGCATGCCGTTGCCCTCGCCTACTTCTTTTTTATGACAATGCGGTTTCAAAATGGCGGCCCTATTTCACCTGTTTGCTACCAGTTCATGGTTTTTCGTCTATTGTTTAATAAATTATGTTTACTTATCGAAAATGTACATATACCTACTACGTAGGTTTATGGCAACTTACATCCATTGAAGGCTGGATCATCGTTTCTTAGAACACCGTTTTCATAAGTAAACGTACATATGACATCACTAAACGCCTTAGGCCATGTTGTTTCATCTTACAGTTACGTATCTGTAACCGTCAAATATGGCGGCTTGTACGACAATTTCATACTGACTTAACGATTACATACTGAGTAGGTAGGTACTGACTTACGGATACGATGGTTTGAAGCAACCCGCCCTTAGAATTTTTCTCGAGTACCTACTACTTTCTGTCCAGTTTGAAATCCTATGGGTTTGTTGGTCTAGAACTGCATACGTTTGTGTCATTGTAGTGACAGCAAAGGCGGCAGCGAACGTTTAAATCCTGAGTTCGATTTCTAGGACAAATATTTTTGGACACATCATAGAGAATATAATAAAGATAATAATAGATAATAATCATCGACATATATGTTATAATAATAACCATTATTACAGCAAAATTACGTTCATTTTTGAGTTATCAGACAATATGTTGAGTTGTTGCAAGCGATACGAATTTTAGTATACCTACTTAGTATGAGCGGCAATTAATGCCCGTTTTCACCAACACTAGGAGACACCTAAGTGTTTAAATATGAAAATGAGTTCCCTGGCGCAAAAAAACATGTCACCAACCACTACGCGACAACTATGGACTATCCATGGTTGTCGCCTAATGGTTGGTGATATGTTTTTTGGCACTAAGTAAATTCTTTTAATATTTAAACATTTCACCTGGGTGACTTCTAGTGATGGTGAAAACGGGCATAAATATCTGCCGGCCTAGCATGACCACGATAGAAACGGATTTTGTCTACATAGAAATAGACAAAGTGACAGATTGTAGAAACATTTCTACGTTTTATGAATGAAATCTGTCACTTTGTCTATATCTATGTAGACAAAACCCGTTTCTATCGTGGTCATGCTAGGCCGGCTGTAGTAGGTAATCTGTGACATGATTCCTAAAACCCATGTTTAATTTTTCCAGGATAAAAAGCCAGCCGCATCTGCCCCACATATCGGACGAATACGTGATCCTGTTCCTACACTCCAACTACTATAAGGTGAAGGAGACGAAGGACACCATAGAATGCTACTTCTCCTTGAGGGCGAACACCCCGGATTTGTTCACAAATCGCGACCCGCTGGCGCCGAAGAACAAGGCTATTATGGATTTAGCGTAAGTTCTATAATATTTCAACGACAACCAGGCTTAGGCTGCCCGCTTACAGCAGTCTTTAGGTCCGGCAATCAAGACGAATTTTTCGACGACTTTTATCAATGATTATGTGATCGAATCAACGCCCACGTCACGTCCGTCACTTTTGTTCCGTAGCAAGTGCACGCAGCCGACTATCAGTGAATAGTATGCGTCAGCGCATTCATGACATTTTAAAATAGTACCCACTGACATGCCAGGCATCGGGAACAAAATACTTCAAAAGACTCGCATTAATTTTATTAATTTGATTAGCAAAAATTATACTACCTACTTACTAAAAAAAACAAAACATTACAATCCCTACCGTAGGTACTTAATTATTGGCAATGTCCGATGTTTTGACCGTTCAATGCAAAACCGTGAAAAACGTTGCATTATAGTCGTAATTAACTACATCAAAGTATAACAATGCAATGCAGGTCATAAACTGTAAATTTCAATTAACACAATTAACATACAATAGGTACACGTTAGGTACTTGCTTCACTAATTACATTTACACATACACCAACTAATTAAGTAGGTCAAAGAAGAAGAAGAATTCGCTATTTTGAAGTCAACCAACGGGGTTGATCTATTGGCTCAGTAAAAAGTTGGTATCCCAAATGTGTAATTTGGATCAGAAAAGGTTCTGACTTTTGATTCTCCGTGAATAGCAACCGCATAAAAATATGTTAAAAATGTACCTATACGGCAGGTTAGACAGTGGAAATATTTAGAGGGGTCATTGTACTCATCATTATGAACAACTTTTACTATGGGACCAAACCTGAAATCGCGAAAAAAAATCAGCTGTTCCATACATGTTTACAAAACTCAACAAAATGTATGGAACAGCTGATTTTTTTTGCGATTTCAGGGTTGGTCCCCAGTACAATGACCCCTTAAATATTTTCACTGTCTAACTTGCCACCCTTTATAATTATGTAAGTATTAGGTACTCGGTAATGAATAGAATCAAAACCCATTCACCCCTCATCTGAGCTATCTCTCAGCTCACTACATTAAGTGTCAAGCATTGAGAAGATATCATGTTTGCGTATCTCTTCATTATATCTCTCCATTGAATAGTTTCGTTTGTCCCTTAGGAAGGCACAGCCTTCACTAACCGCCTTATTGAAAAGCGTTGTAATGATCTGAGGTTGTATCATTGAAATGATGTATAACTCTGTTGGTATCACGCCTTGATAAATTCAGGATAGTATTTTAAGTTTTCTTGAAAGCATGTTCACCGAGTCATATTTCTATAAATTCTTAAGCAATGAATGAAGAAGTATATTGTAGGCTGATTATAATTAATAGGCTATAGTAGTATAATCAGAGTTGGCCGTAGTCCACCACGTGGGCCCAGTGTGGATTGGTAGACCTATAAATTCATAATTATGTTTGTAAATAGTCGGTTAAATGTATTAAACTCTTAATTTCCACATAATTTTCAAGTTGTAATGATGTCATCGATGTAAACGTAGACTATTGAAGTTACATCTGATAGAATCCTTTAGTCCAGTCTACAGGACATTGTAGAATTTTCCTACTAAAGAACTACGTTAGCAAGATCCTAATTTATCTATTATCTTTTCCAGGCACATGGTAGGGTTTCCCAATAAAACTACGGAGGGCTACCACGTCCTTCTCTACCGGCTAGCAGACTTCGACTACAGCAAGTTGAACTTCGCCGATGCTGTTCGCGTGTTCTGTATGTTCAATGACGTCAAGCTGTCTGAAGACTGTTTGTCTGAGGGCTATATCGTTATCTTCGACATGAAGGGCTGCAGTCTCGGCCATTTGACCAGGGTGACGCTACCTGCGCTTCGGGCTTTTATGCATTATATTCAGGTTTGTTTAATTTGTAATCTTATCTTAAAAGTTCCCACGCCAAATAACCTTAGTAAATTATAAAAAAACAAATCTGAAAAAGTATGAATGGATCATGTTTAACGTTCAAGGTAATTGAATCAACCTTGAATTTATTTTATGTCATCATTGTCCATTTACTTTAATTTGATATTGTATTTTTCGTGTTAATTAGTTTGAAAATATTTTAATGAGGTACCTAAATGTTAAAACAAAAACATATAAAAAACATATGATTACCTACGACCCACGTTTAATATCCTGGAAATTAAAATGTTCGTAAATCTTACATTATTTCTTTAATAAATGCTTGTATAGTTATAGGCCGACCTCAGTAATCACGGTTGTGGTTTGTAATCTCATTATTGTGTACCAGTCACAAAGATATTTGCCGGCCAGCAGCGATAGACGAGGTTGACGTTTCTCATAAAAACTTGCGCGGTTTTGTCTTTGTGACTACACACATGAGATTGCAAACCATCGGGAGGATCGCGCTTACAGCGGTCGCCCTATAAATAAGGTCGAATAATAATATCATTTTGTTATTGCGATCACTGTAACACTGAAACACCAACATTAATAACCTAACCCTTTTTTTTCTATTTTATAGAACGCTCACCCGTGTCGTCTAAAGAAGATCCACGTAGTCCACACCGTCTCCTTCATCAACCAAGTCATGTGCCTCGTGAAGCCGCTCATCCACTCCAACCTCCTCAATCTCTTGAACTTCTCGTCCGAAGGACCAGAATCTATCGTCGACAAGGAGCTCTTGCCCGAAGACTTTGGAGGACCACTTCCGTCTGTGAAGCAACTCCACGAAGAACAAAGGAAGAACATGGAAGATAATTATAGAGAGTGGTTGGTTGAAACTGAGATGTTTAAAGCAGATGAGAAGAAGAGAATCAAGAAGCCTAGCAAAGGTATGTTCGCTAGCTTCACCAGCAGTTTCAAGAGCTTGGATATAGATTGATGTATGTCTTTGTTCATGTCGCGCTAGGGACCTGAATGTTTCTGTTTCGCGTCCGAATGGTGGCTCGTTGCTTCTGGAATGTTCTTCCGGATTATAGGTAATTTTATGTTAAGTAAACACTTTTTAGGAGCAACGAGGTGGCATGTAAATGATGCTCTTTCTATAGTCTTCCATATTTTAATGTTTATTAATGTTGAAATTTTTCTTTTGTTTTGACAATAGCTGAATTTAAAAGTACCGAATTTAATTACTGTTTTGAACACTAACGGTCGGTTGCAGAAAGATAATTAAATTTTAACGGAGGCATTACTCATACAATTTCTGTCGTTAAAGTCTCCTTTAAAACTTAATGACCTTTTCTGCAACTCAGCGTGAATCTTGTATATTTCATAAAGATTTAGTTGAGAAATTATTTCTGGTTAACGTTGTATTACTGCTTATTTTTCTGGACTGTAAAATACTTGTAAAAGTACTTGTAAATCTAAGTTATTATGACTTTACCTCGTTAAAAAGGCTTTCGTTGAGGTTATGGTTGTTATTTCTTCACGTAGTTTTTTTTACACAGGTTGTGATAAAGACGTGTACCTATATTTTATTATTTTATTTTGATAATTTAATCTGTCTTCATTTTAGATTAATGACCTTTTTTGTGTATGTATTATTTTTGTATCGTTTATAGTGTTAATAGATAATATTTAAAAAATGTTCTTTTTTTTTTTCATTGCTCAACATTGAAGTTGGATATTTGGAAATGTATTTGATATTTGAATTAATTGTAATAAAAAAATACTCGGTGTGGTTCAGGGTTTATGTGTGATTGTGTAGATATTTTTTTTTCTTTCATTTGACACAATCATGGTACGTGATTTTTTATCAAAAGTTACAATATTTTTAGATAACAGTTTTACGGATAGACATTACTTTGTACATATTTAGGCACTGCTAGTGGTTTTCTATGCTAAGTTTAAAACTACGCTTATGTTACTTTTTAAAAGTTCTAAAACAAAATTTTATATGTAAGTATAGACCTATATATTTACTTTGTATTCTCTTTCGAATTTCTATCTTATACTATAATGTTGTATAATATCAATGTATTACAATGTTATGCTTAAATGTAACAAGCCAAATCGTTATATTTTTCTAAGTGAGTATACATACATATTGTAAATAGTCAAATAAAGTTATTTTACTGTACTTATAAATTGTTTTATTCTTTTCTGAAGGTGTACTGAAAGTGCGATTTAACAGAATAAATTGGACCCGCTTATATATATCTACAAAAAAATAGGCACAATTGTCACAGTTTCAAAAAATAAATATAAGTACTTACAAAGTATATTAAATAAAACAAGATAAACAAAATTTTGAAAATAAATATAATATTTAATGTCACTCCCACAACGAATACTAATCTAACGAAACACTCATATGTGGAAAATGTGGAAATCCATCAAGCCGTTTAGGCTACATAGCGTTCCAAAAAATAGACATGGGTACAAACACATTACACTCGAAAAACATTACCCTTCTTCTGGAGCAGTCGGGTAACAATCAATAATTTATTTTTCGGAAAGCAACAACCTAAACTGAAGAGCTTAATTAATTATTATCACTCGATAAATCGTTATAACTTGATTATTCTCACTCAATCAAAAAAGTCAGACAATCGACACCATGAAACACGGACGATGGACGTCTATTAAAAATACTCTACAAACCATTTTCAAAAATATACTGTCAATAGTCTTATGTACGAAGATATTTAAAATTATAAATATTTCTGATAAAGATACTATACCAAGTCATTGGGGTGTTAAAAAGAAAAACAAATCTGTATACGTGCAGACTGATATTGAAAGAAAAAGTGTGTTTTTTGTTGAACTTTCTGAAGGTGTTAATATTAATAATAATGATGGAGAATGTACGGGAAATGTTGGAGAAGATAGTGTGGTGTATAATTACAATAACAGTGATGTAGTTGTAGATGATGAAGAAATTAAAGCTGCATACGATGGTGAAGATGGACGCAGTGAGCACAGCGATGAAGTAAGTATCAGAGTTTATAACAACGGAACATTATTTAAAACATGATTACAATTATCGTTTGAGTCCGCAAAAGCCGAACATAAAGGTCTTTTCCGACGCATTTTTGTTGGTTTTAGAGGAGATTTATATGTTCATTTTTCATGAATTTAAGTGAGTTAATGTCGTTATTAAAGCAATACGTACATTAAAAAAACCGGCCAAGTGCGAGTCGTACTCGCGCACCGAGGGTTCCGTATCAGTTTTGGACGTATAAAGTGAAAAAAATCGGACCGCAAAACTAAGTTTGTTTGTGAAAGAATTTTGATGATTTTGAAAAAACTGTACTAGTTAGGAACATCGTTTTATTTTTAGTGCCATATTTGGGTCAATTCCTATCAACTATTTCAGATTTTTCACTCCGCAAACTTCGGAGATAAGGGGGGGAATGGTAATTTTTTGGACATTTTTCATCATATGTCGAAAACTGTGAGACATAAAATAAAATAAAAATATATTTTGAAATGTGCAAATCAAGCCCTTTCATATGATATGTCATTTGACCTAGTAACCCCACTTTGAAATTTTGGACCCCCACTCCGGCCCCTTTTGCAATGAAAATAATTTTTTTTTTTTTTTTCTTTTATTTTCAATAAAATTGGACAAGCATTTTTTATAACTGTTCCAAATTTCAAGTTGATAGCATTAGTAGTTGCTGAAATAAACAGGTGTGACAGACAGACAGACAGACAGACAGACAGACAGACAGACAGACAGACAGACAGACAGACAGACAGACGAAGTCGCACCATAAGGGTTCCTTTTTTACCATTTTGGTACGGAACCCTAAAACCAGATAAGTGCGAGTACGACTTGCGCCCTGAAGGTTCCGAAGTAAGCAATAGCGCCATCTATGATCAAGATGCTGGTATTTTATACTTCTAGTCGCATCATCTATGAGCAAATGCCTCCACCCGTTAAGGGTCTCCGGACAGATGGACAAAAAAAAAGTGAAATGATCTATTTTAAGATACCTATTAATAAATGCCTCGAATAGATCATGGTTTTAATTAAATTTTGAAAAACGATGAAGAATCATTATGTTCAACCTTCGTGCAATTACGGATGCAACCTCAATGCACAGCCTTCGATTATTGCAACTCGTGCACCGAGACGTATGAATACAAAAAAAATCTTTGAAGACTACCACGTCATAACAGTACGTCTGGAATCAAAAATCAGGGCGTCTGGTAATATTAATAATTGGTCGGTGTCACAACCTTCATTACGTTATAGACAGCGTCCGAGTGACTGATAGCCAAATAATGAACTTGGTCGAGGAGGACATGGCGAAGACTAGAGTCAGAAGGACCACTCAACCTTAGGACATAAATTACACAGGTACGCTTCAATTTGCATCTTCGATAGACGCATGAGCGGCGCCGCTGACACTGACAGTGCATCCCATAACGCAAGAATCACTTCACTCCTGAGCTTCACTCACTGATTATTACGATTGGCTGAGTTGATTGATCGATTCTTCAAAAATGATATCACAGGTATAGATACCGCGCGGCATTAAAGATGATCACAGATCGCGCATGTACACTTTCCGTCGAATAGACAAGAGACAAGAGACAGTTGACAATACGTAATAGAGAATGGTCCAATTAGTCGACGAGCATCGTCTGACGAACCAATCGCCTGCAGCCTCGGCGCCCCTCGTCTTCTTCATTCCGCCAAAGAGTCCAAAAATCAGTTAGTGCGCAGATGACGTTTGTGATAGAGATCCACGCCGATACTTGTACCTACAGCTACAATTTTTGAGGTTACCTATATTTTTTAATTAAATGTCCCTACCGGTAGCATCAAGAGGACATGCGTTACTATTTGAGACAAAATTAATGTCTCTTAAGCTTGTAATTTCACTAGCAGGAACATAGACTCCCAGACAAAGACTTTTTCATCAAAATCAAAATTAAAAACAATAGTTATGTCAAGAAAAAGGACTAGAGCATCTTCGAAAATTGAAGTAGGTGATGCTAACGGTAGCAGTTTTAATAGAAAACTCAAGTAGTGGAAGTGAGGGAGAAAATACTCAAAATATTAAAACACCAGCACTATAAAAAGATGAAGGTAGAGCAACAGCAGTTGGTTCTCTACAACTTCACGAAGGCTTTACGACTATATCATGACCAAAAACGGGATGTTGAGAACTAGGTACTATTTGAGTATAGTTGAGTTCGTTTAAGTAAGCCTGCTGTAGCCGTGCCTGCATAGTGTGTCCTCGGTGGAGCGGTGAAGCAGCGGCGACGGCGGCGGCGGTCCATTGAGGCGGGCGGGCGCGCAAGTGCGGCGAGTGACGCGCGCCGCCCCTCGCGCACGCGCCCGACTATCGAGCGGCATGTGCCTCTCGCAGCCGGCCGACCGCTCCGCCCGACCGATTCACACTTTTTTATTTTCCCACCGAACGCAACCACCGCTGTGACATCCCCATTTTCACACAAAAGCCCGCTCGAAACGTGAACGCGAAACAGCCCGCGTTCGGCGGGCCCCATCGCCATCTCAGCTTTTCAACCCGTCCCCGTCGATACCAAAATGGCAGGACGAAGGGTCCGGGGCCGCGCGCGAGTTCCCCTCTGACCGAGCGGTGTTGTTCCTCAGCAGTGTCTCGTTATATAAATGTTACGCAAGTTGAGCTCGGAGTGGCCACGACGAGGTGCATCTGTTGTTACACGAACTAAGTCCCGTGCTGTGCCTGGAGCCCATGTAACCCGCGACACCACACCACTGCACTGTGAGTACCCTAGACCCACCTTACTGCGTGCTAGTTACACCACAAGCCTGCACGTAATCGTAACAACAAAGATTGTAAAGCCAGCACTTGTAAATGGTAATCGTATTCGAGTTTCGTTTTTATCGATCGGATCGTTATCTGGAGCGAGTGGAAATTGTTTCTGTATTTCCTCTCCGAATAAAGGGAGGTGGGAAATTGCGGGTTAATAAGAAAATAACGAGCTTTGTGGTGCTGGAGGAGACATTGTGACATGGCGATGGTCGGCTGTCAACACCAGACCACACGGTCGCATGTGAGAGCCCGTATTGATCAATCTCCTCATTGTTTTTGATAGCTTTCTATATTTGATGAAGTTCGTATTGTGAATGACCTTCTGTTATCAAAGTTACGAGCCAGTATTATCGATGAAATAATTGATAAGTCTGTGTAATTAGAAACAGATTGATTTGAACGCAACAATTTCGACAATTATGTAGTGTCTAGGGAGGCGTTTAATTTACTTGTAACCCAAGTACCTACGGCAGATTAAGATGTACATGTAGATTAGATGAGTATCTATTGCAAAACAATCCACACTTGTGACACTACAAAATATAAGAGCAGTCGTGTAGGTACCTCCTATGTATGTGTATAACGATTTCATCCCGCTAAGCTAGCGATTTAAAATTATGAATTTATTGTTGTACTTAATTTAAATTCAAATGGTCTGAAACACGAGCATTAAATTGAAAGTTGAATTCACATCTTTTCCCTAAGCCCTTTAGGATGTAAAACATTGAATTAGGACTTAGTTAATGTTTAAAATTTTCTTCGGAAAATATCAGTGGTAATGACGAAATATTTCAAATATAGGTAATAAAGAAAATGTAGACATCGACATTTTCTTTCCTACTAAGGACCAGCATTGTGGAGTAATATATACAAATCCCAGACATCCAGACTCAATGGCTACTCAAAGATGACTCAGACTCAAATGGGGCCAATTATATGAATGCTTAAAGTTGTTTATCCAGTCTCCAGACTACAGGCCGAGCTAGATCGGTAGTGGTTACTGGTAAATACGGGATTGCCACGCCCCCAGTGTAGTTGGCATGAGGCCCAGCGCTTCCCGCGTCCCCGTTTTTCTACCCACATAGTTTTTGTACTGATTTCATATAAAAAATAACCTAGATATGGGTTCATGATGGAACTATCCAGTTTGGCGCAAGATGCTTATAAATGCTGTACGTTTTCTTGTTAGGAATGAGAATTATATTTAGTCTTTCCTTAAGTTGGCTCTTATTCAAAATGTCTCTTGCTTTATTTCATCTACCATCTCCCTCATATGTATTACCATCAAAGTACGTTTCGTAATTTGTCAATGCATCAATGTTAATTTTATGAATGCTGTTTAGGACTTGAAAATTAAAGACTTCTATGAAACTTATCATGTTTCCCAGTAGCAAGGTGAAAAGGCTTTGTAGAAAATGTCCATTCATAAATCGTTTCACCTGTAAGTGTGTCACTGTATTATTTACGATTCAATCTTCACTAACACTTAGTTTGGGCAGAATGGTAGAGCGCCTCTATATCCAATAAGCGGAGTTGACTGCACTTTTACGTTCATCGCTCTGTTCTTATACTTACAAGGGCTTCATCTACATTGTTATGAAGCGATAGCTGTTGAATTTAAGTGATAGCAGTTTTTGTCTAAGACTAAGTAGTACTGATTAGTGTCCGCAGACTTGAGGGAAATTGATGATCATCTTTAAGAGATTTAGACGATTTGGTGGCAAGAAGTAAAACAAATAAGTAGGTATTTAAATCCTGTTCCACAGAAACCACTAAAAAAGGGGGAAAATATCGAAAATGTAAAAAGTTATTTATCCAAGCTTATCAGGGTGCCTACAAAAATCAGAATCAAAGATTAATACTTATACAAAATAAAATCGGTCGTTGTGCTCGACTTACCCTGAGTGAAATATTCAGCGGCTATCACGCGACCCCGCTACTGTTTGCCGTAGAAAACGTCAAAAAATTTGTGCTATATCCATAGTTTACTGATTCGTGTTTTAGGCTTACGATATGTTTTCCGTAATAACAAAAATATAAAGCGGTTGGTTATGTTCGAGACTCGGGTATTCTGAATCGGGATCGAGCCAAAATTTAAGTGGGATTCTTTAATAGTGTCGTATCCGTTGTTGCAAGTATTTTATCCTTTCGTAAGAACGGAAGATAAAACTCGTATTTATTTTAGTGCATTTTTAGCGGCAGTAAATAAACCAGGAAGCCTCATTTGGATGAGAACCAAGAATCTTTGTTTAGCACACATTGTGTGAAGTAAAAAAGAATTCGTTACAAATTATGTCTCTACATCCTGGGTTCCCAACTTGGGGGTAATTACCCCCTCGGTCGTAAAACAGCTATTCTGCGGGGGTAGGTAATATGGCTGGTAATGGTGATACAATTTATTAATTAAAAACTAAACCTAAGATTAAAAAGTTTGCAAATGCATAGGTAACAATACCAAACATTGAATATCTATCATTAATTCATGAACTATTTGGCAATTTTCAAAACTATTGTATTTTTTTATGTGATACATTTTAATGGGGGGAAGGTAAAAATGGATTTTCGTAATAGGTTATAGGGGTAACAAAATCAAAAGTATTAGGAACCCCTGTAATCTACATTTTGACGCACAAATACAGATAATATCAACCAAATTACCCTTCTTGAATAACCTTTACATCATCCGCAACACCTTCTTTGACAAGTTCCTTAACACCCATTCAAATGATCTCAACAATTTCTTATCCGACACAATCTTTTCCGTCTTTCACCCGACAGTTAGCAAAAAAAGCGAGCATCATGATCCCCCCTCCCTGAAGCCATTAGCGTCGTGGTACACGTCACTAAATTGATGGATTGTCGCAAAGACATTTTCAAGATATTTGGGAGTGAATGCGGTTTGATCTGGCATGGCATGGCTACGAGAATTTGGGTTAAGATGAATTGATTTGCGGAGGGTATTTTTTATTTTGTCATGGAAATAATAAAAATTTATTTTTTATCGGGGTAATCAACCCCCGACTTTGAAAAACGAGGGGTATTATAAGTTCGCTACTTATATTTGTCTGTGTGTGTGATTGTTTGTGGCATCATAGCTCCCAAACGGATGGACCGATTTCAATGAGGTTTTTTTCTAACTGAAAGGTATTTATATGGGATGGTTCTTGGCTATATTTGATGAGACCCGGACACTAACCTTTCCCTTAAAAGTAAAAAAATAATAAATAGTTTCAAAAATTGTTGACCATAATCGCAGACGCAACAGCAAAATCAATCGTCTCTTACGTCACTGTGTCCAATACTACTTATTTACAAACAATGCAAGCATACAACTGAATTTCGTAGAAATTACTATGAGTATTATCTCGTCACTGACCGATAGCCAATGGGAGAATCAGATCACAACGATGCATCCCGATTCCTGGAATATTCCGTCCTGTGAATGCGAATGTGTGTCAGGGGCACGCACTAAGTTAATTACCGACCGGAATGATATTCTGTGTACTCTCACAGACACACGTGGGTGATGAAGTTTGAATTTAGAATTGAGTGAATGGTGATTTTATAAAAGTGTTGAATTTTATTGATTAGTTTCTTGAGTCTTTAAAGGTGGAAAGGGTGATTGAACTTTTGATGTAGGTAGGTACATAAGTACTTCTTGATCGATCTACTTACCTTTAAGTGCGGCTGCGAAGTATGAGGTCTGAGTTAGAGGTTCTCGATTCGATTATTATTATCGAGCAAAACAATAAGGTTGTATGTGGGAACAGAGTGATAAAAAAACTTTATTTCGGTGAGCATCCATAGTAGGTTAGTAAATAACCTTCCTGGCGCAGTCGGGTAAAAAGAAACAAAGATTCTATGTTAGTAAAACTTATGGATAAGACCAAAACAAAAAAAAACCGGCCAAGTGCGAGTCGTACTCGCGCACCGAGGGTTCCGTATCATTTTTGGACGTATAAAGTGAAAAAATCCGGACCGCATAACTAAGTTTGTTTGTAAAGGAATTTTGATGATTTTGAAAAAACTGTACTAGTTAGGAACATCGTTTTATTTTTGGTGCCATATTTGGGTCAATTCCTATCAACTCTAATTATTTCAGATTTTTCGCCCCGCAAACTTTGGAGATAAGGGGGGGGGGGGAATGGTATTTTTTTGGACATTTTTCACCATATGTCGAAAACTGTGAGACATAAAATAAAATAAAAATATATTTTGAAATGTGCAGATCAAGCCCTTTCATATGATATGTCACTTGACCTAGTAACTGCACTTTAAAATTTTGGACCCCCACTCCGGCCCCTTTTGCAATGAAAATAAAAATATTTTTGGCCTTTTTTCATTTGCAATAAAGTTGAACAAGCATTTTTTATAACTGTTCCAAATTTCAAGTCGATAGCATAAGTATTTGCTGAAATAAGCAGGTGTGACAGACAGACAGACAGACAAAATCGCACCATAAGGGTTCTTTTTTTACCATTTTGGTACGGAACCCTAAAAATAATCGAGAGCTGCCACGATTCCTGCTTAATATTGTTAAAATTAAATACATTTTTGACATCAAAAATTAAAATAATTATTTTAATTTTTGATGTCAAAAATGTATTTAATTTTAACAATATATTATTAGGAAATTCGTATGTAACGGTTTGGTAAAATCTATCTTTTAAAAAAAGAATCGCTAAAATCGCAATAAGTTTGCTTATAATATTTACAAACTGACTGAAATATTACTTGACAATTCAAGAGTGCCTGTAAATGGTCTAATTTAAATACTTAAATGTTTTTGGTTATGACTTTATGACTTAACGATATCGGTTAGTCCCACTATGCTCTAGTTTCGCTATGTTCATGTGTAAACATAATTGGTAGTAGGTAGGTACTTAGATGCACTGCAGAATAAATGATTTTTGTTCATGCGTAAACATAATTGGTAGTAGGTAGGTACTTAGATGCACTGCAGAATAAAATAATTTTTACCTTTTGTAATGTGCGATATTGATTCCGCTATTAACCCTGAACGCCCTATATTCATTAACTAGCTTCCGCTCGCGGCTTCGCCCGCGTTTTTTGGGTTAAAAGGTAGCCTATGTGTTATTCCAGACTATAATTTATCTGTGTGCCAAATTTCATCCAAATCCGTCCAGCCATTTCAGCGTGAAGAAGTAACAAACATACACACACACACACACACACACACACAAACTTTCGCATTTATAATATTAGTGGGATTCTTTACTAGCGAGCCTCCCCTGCTTCGCACGGGTGCAATCTACTGATGTGGCGAAGCATAGCATAGCATAGCATAATCGGCCTATAATGTTCCCACTGCTGGGACACGGGCCTCCTCTCTGTGAGAGGGAGTGGGCCGTAGTCCACCACGCGGGCCCAGTGCGGGTTGGTGGACGTCACATGTCTTCGAATTTTTGGTTCTAGGACATGCCGGTTTCCTCACGATGTTTTCCTTCACCGTTAAAGCAAGTGATAATTAATTTCTAATACGCACATGACTTTCGAAAAGTCAGCGGTGCGTGCCTCGGAATCGAACTCGAACCATTCGCCGTGGGAGGCACATGGTTAAACCACTAGGCTATCACTGTTCATATGGCGATGCGATGCGATGTGGCGAAGGCGACATGTCAAAACATCGAGATTTCTGTGCTATATCTAAGTAGAATATTGGACGTATCTTACACATAAACCTTCCGGAATAAATTCGCTAAATAGCAGTGAAAACCATTGTGTAGTTTAGAAGAAAGAAGCGGACAAACGGACAGACATCAAAAGTGACTTTGTTTCATAAATATTATTATTAAAATTCGATTAAATTCGCAACGTCACGTGATGAGATCACGAATATCAGGGCTCCGTCTGAATCCGTAGCTATTCAGACAGTCCCGAGACAGTGATTATAAAAATCGATTAACTCTATCTTTAAATCGTTTTTAAATCGTATCAGATTTAAAGTGCCTTCGAAACAATCAAATGTGATTGATCAATGTTTAGGTAAATACGTGTAAAATATTGACAATCAATCTGTACTTATAATATCTAGTAGACGTATAGGTCAATGGCTCAGATCATAGAAACAAGGAGATATGCCATCATAGCAAATTAGTACCGGAACAACTGATGCCACTTTTAGTACATTTTTCGACACAATTACGCGCATAATTAAGTGCTCCTTGTGAATAAAAAGATCTGCCACGCATTAAACATTCCGCACACCCTCAATCTAACACTGTTAATCGTCACTCACACTAAACTAAAACACTGTATTTATACCATCGATCGTGTTCGGTTCGTCGCCAGCGCGTACGTTTTTAATATGAGCAATTTGCTCAAAATCAGGCATCAAGCTCGATAGCGCCTTGGCACATCTCCCTTGTTTCTATGATCGTCAATGGTTAGTACACTACCTACCTACACACCACCACATTGATGTAAACGACTACGTCTAGACATCTTGAAACTTTTGACGACTTTTGAAATCTCACTAGATCTCCAGTCGCGATGGTTTGACTTATGTGTGCTAATACTTATATTATTAAGTAGTCTGTCTATTCGTTTGTGCAAATCTATGAATATGTTTAGTTTAGAACTTTAGATAAAGTTGATCCATCTACACTAAATAATAATAGAAAAAGAAAAGATTTGTTTTTTTGTTTGTATCTCAAAAACTACTGGGTCGTTTTTAAAAATTCTTTCATCAGTAGAATGTTACATTATGTCACTGAGTAACATAAGTTACCTTTTATCCCGAAAATACACAGTTCTTATCATTGACCTATTGGACCAGGCGAACGAAGTCGCGGACAAATTGCTAGTGTTTTATAGATTTAGAAAAACAATGTTTTCAGGTAAGTGTTATAGTCATGGCAATAAGACGTATGAAGTTCGTGTCAATCATTGAATTATCACATCGCTAGCATGAGCTGGTGTGTAAATAATTTCGTAGCGTAAATATACAGGGTGGCAGGTTAAACAGTGGAATTATTTTAAGGGGTCATTGTATTCGTCATTATGAACAACTGTTATTATGGGACCAACCCTTTAATTGCGAAAAAAAAATCAGCTGTTCCATACATTTTGTTGGGTTATGTGAACATAAATGTATGGAACAGCTGATGTTTTTTTGCGATTTCTGGTTTGGTCCCATAATAACAGTATAGTAACCTGTATAGTTAGCGCTTCTTTTAGCTAGCACTACTGCACTAGTCTTGCCTAATTATTTTTCAGTATAAAATCTTATCTAGCGAAACGTGGGCATTAGTATACCTACACCTCTGCCTAACCTCTCGACGAAAACAGGCGTGCTGTTATGTTTCGATAAAGAAACTAAAAATAGTAAATTGATGGTCAAATGGATTCTTTTAGGCCAAAACATGATTCTGACGAATTCGTCAGACTGTTTCTTTGTGTATATTCATGCATAACTCCGATTTGGATGATTCTTTTTTCATTTTATTAACTTTGGTTGAGTAGTTTTTCAACTAGCTTTAATAGGGATGTTGAATATATTTTTTTTTTTTGTGAATCTGTAAACTAATTGAAAAAAGATAAATAACACCAAAAAAACCGATGAAACACCTACAAAATTGGCAAAGTTATAAGCGTTTTAAAATGATTGGCTAGACACGGACGGATGCATGATAAGTGACGTAACACCACCTATGTCCGCTTCGCGCGACAAAGACGGAGCGATACTCCCTCCAAAAACTTTAAAAGCGTCTATGTTTTCCATTTTGTGATAAATTATTATTATTTTATTTAACTTTTTTGTTATTCCTATTCCTTCTTTGGAATAAACTAAATTTGTACATTTTTAATAGGAGTCCACTACCGTATTAACGGCATTTAATTCACTCCGCCTACATTGGCGATGGCGAATCACAGCAAAAAGGAATAGGTATTCGGTTAACGGTAATGAATTCACGCTATTGCTGCAATCGCGTGTGTTTATGTCAATCACAGTATAACAATAAAATAAACTTAAAAAAGTTAGTATCGCCTTCAAAAAGTACAATAATATCAGCCCTGTTAAAAACTGTCCCACTGTTGGGTACGGGCCTCCTCAGATTGAGAGGGCTATAGTCCAAAAAGTACAATGTAGGCCTAGTTTGTGAAATCAGAAACAGTTTCAGAATTCGTTGTCGAATCAAACCAAATCACAGGCATGAACTTTCGAAACTGTTTCACACATTATTGTGTTCTTTTTTAAGGTTTTAACTTTTTTAAGTTTATTTTTATTAGGTACAGTATTGTAATTACCACGAACACCTGACACGTTAAACTCCATTGCGGCATGTAAAAACGTAATATTGTCGCGATCCAAGTCGCCATACTTGTCCCATCGCAACTTGGCACGTACAGGGTTCGCCGGGCCGATGGGAAAATTACAAGTTATGGCCGTAGCGTGCCGGCTGAGTGCCACTTTGTCGTTTAGATTTAAAATGTTTTGTGCCAGTACGTGTACAAAGTTTTTAAATTGCGTTTCTGTACTGCAATAACATGCATCCAGTGTTGAGGGTTTTGAGATTTTTTTTCTAGGTAAACTTACGGCTCACTTCCTCTTACAGAGAGGAGGCCAGAGTCCATTATAGGCTGATAATACAGGGCGTTTGGTGCATCGTTTGCCAAATCAAACTGGCCGACAGGAGGGGCCATTTGCTATCTATCTTTAGCCCCTATGACTTATTCTTGGCCCCACGGATATTTCTTTTAAATTCTTATTTTGAAAAATCCCAAAAATCGGCACTTGTATCTATTTATTTTACATTTTTGTCGTTTTTTTGCGTCTTTCCAGTCTATTTTATGCGAAAAAAAGCAACATAGGCTAGCGTTTGACCGCCATCTCGCTTGATGCTAGAATAAACCGCCTATCACTCGCGACTTGAAGACACCTAGGTTGTAACTATCGGGGACGAACCTCGATGTATATTTTTTATAGATTTGGTTAACAATCTATACTTATTATTTTAGGCCAATTTTGGTCCTAAAAGATGAAATACAACGCATCTGTCAAATTGACATCCATTTTGAAGAAAAATCACACCTCGCTGTTTTCAATTGCCATTGATTTGTACTGTAATTAATTTAATCTTATTTATCAATTTTATAATACTGCCAAGCCAATAACATCAAGAACACATAAAGCCGTGCATTAAAAAGAAAATTAACAACTTAATTTTCTTACACTATTATGGCATTTTAATAAAAAGTTTTTACAAGTTGCCAGTATTTTAATGACTGCATTATACACCCGTGTTACTACAGTTCGAAATATACTAAAATTTTTATTTGTATAGTTTTAAGAACCAACCTAAATATCACACCACATTGGAATAACAACTCTATAAACACAAGATTTTGGTATATTTTGCAAGTGAACTCAATTTTATATCTACTGTAAACTTGGTTTATTTTACAGTATTTTACGGTATTTTACTTTTATTTTAATTGTAATGAGCCTTCTAAGAATTAGTGTCTACGAATAATCTTAAAAAAAATCCTGATGCTACGTCTGTTACGTTTTCACGCCACGGTTAACTGCTGAATCAATTTTGATAATATCTGATATGGAGATAGCTTGACTCCTTCATGCGGGTACATAGTTTCCCATAGGATACGATAAAGAAGTTTCCCATAGGATAATTTGGAAGATGTACTTATAAAAAAAGTTTATATAAGTATTTTTTTTTGTTTTTCCTTAAAATCATCTTCAAAAATCTATAGGTTACACCTATAGATTTACCCCCTAAAACATTTGCCATTAATAAAGTAAGACCTTATTTAATACAATACAATAAACGGCAGTTCGAAATTATCAAGATATTTTTTTGATAATTATCAAGATATTTTTTTGGTAACTATCAAGATATGTTTTTGATAATTATCAAGATATTTTTTTGATAATTATCAAGAAATTTTTTTGGTAACTATCAAGATATGTTTTTGATAATTATCAAGATATTTTTTTGATAATTTTCAGATGATTATCAGGAACTTCGAACTCTAAAATAAACCCACTTAAATCTCACACCACAAAAAGAATCTAAAATCATAAAACATACATAAAGTTTGTTGTTTTCAAACGGTTAAAACAATGTTTATTTTCGTGGAGGCGTTTGGCCGGCCCACCTCTAACCTTTGGGGACATCAAACGATTTTTCCGCTAGAGTGGTCCTCGGATGATTGATACACTGAGGGAATACACCCATAAGCCTTTCGAACACGTGTAGTTTTATTATTATTGTGTAAAATGAAATGTTTAAATGTATGTTAGTTAGAGTTTGTTCAAAGTACACTCGCTAGCAATGAATCCGAGTTGGTCACAAAAATCTTTTTACTATCCGAAACTATGAATAAGAAAAAAAAAACTACAATATATTTTTATAGTGTTTACCTTCCGTTTGTTGAAAGGTTAAAACTTCTTAAAATAATTTTATTTGAATTTATTAATAAAAAAGACTTCATACAGTTTTATCTCTCGTTCATAGTTTTAGAGATAATTTTATTATTAAGACTTTTATGACCGACCCAGATTTATCGCTCGCGTGTGTATTTCAGAATAGCAGCTGTACTTATAGTACACACAGCAAAACAATTTGTTAAGCAGACAGGAAATAATAGTAATTACTACATTACGTTTATATAATCGTAATTGTTTTCAGACGCGTTTTATCTTTTTGGCTATACTAAAGGGTGGTCCATATGTGGTTTCTTTTTTAATCATAAGTTATTTTAACACTGACAACTCTCTCCTGCTCAAAATATTGTCAAAAAGTCAGTATCATATTTTCGCGGGACAAAATGAATCGATTTAGGCTTGATCATTATTGGGAAATATTGAAAACTTATCACTAAAGTGAAAGGAAGCTTTTGAAAGGAAGTTTTGGCCAAAATGTCATTTGGCCACCTCGGAGCTGCGATTTGTCACCGTTAGATTTCTTTTTGTGGGGTACCGTGAAAGATCGATGTTATGCACACATCCATAAATGATTCAGTCCCATATGTTGAATATTACCGAGCCATTTGTCAGATCATAGAGCCCGAACCATCAACAAGTCTTGCAAAATTGGGTTGACAGGATGCGCTACTGCCAAGCCAGCCGAGGCAGCCACATAATGAAATCGTATTCCATAAAAAATGGGAATGTTTGGTATATCGAATAAAGCCATTATATAAATAAAAAAAGTATTTTTGTTCATTTTATTGAAGTTTAGAGAAGAACATAGGCACTATGTTGGACGACACCACTTTCCGCCTCGCTACTTGTCTGCGTCTGGGAGCTCCCTGTTGCGCCCCTCATCGCTGTCACTGCGGGGAAGTTGTCAACAGCCTCGGACACCACGGCTTGTCTTGCAGCAGGAGTGCGGGCCGCATAGCGCGACACGCGAATATCAATGACATAATCCGTCGTGCTCTTGTCACCGTCGGCGTGCCAGCTATTTTAGAACCTAATGGTTTGGCGCGTGACGATGGCAAGAGACCTGACGGTATGTCATTATTCCCATGGAAGATGGGTAGGCCTTTAGTGTGGGACGCAACATGTGTTGACACTCTTGCGCCTTCCCATCTTTCTAGCTCGGCGCGTTGTGCGGGCACTGCTGCTGCAGCTGCGGAAAGCCTCAAGCGGCGGAAATATAATAACCTCATCGGTAATTATATTTTCGAGCCGTTTGGGGTTGAAACCCTAGGGCCGTGGGGTCCGAGTGCTCATCTCATTTTTAAAGATATCGCCAAAAGATTGGTTGACACTTCCCGTGACCAAAAGGCTGGCTTTTACTTTGGGCAAAGATTAAGCATTGCCATACAACGTGGCAATGCCGCCAGTCTTTTGGGCACGCTACCAGTTGACAGCGATGCGGAGGAATTTTTTGATGCTCTTTAGTTTATTTGTTATTATTACTTATAAGGTTTTTTTTTTGTAAATAGAACTGTATATATATATTATGTAAATAAAAAGCTTATGTTGAAGTTTTAAAATGAACGTTTTATTTGGCCCACCCTTTATAAATAAGAAAGCAGTTGTCTATCTGGCTGTATACCTATCATTTTTGCCCACTGTACATTTTCTTAATTATACGGTTAGTCATCATCATCCGCCTAGCCTTTTCCCAAACATTATTGGGGTCGGCTTCCAGTCTAACTGGTAGCGGCTGAATATCAATATTTTTTTAATTATACGGTTAGTACACTATTTAATCTGAACTCCTCCGTAGATCGCTAGACAGATCACCACATCTGGCGGACAGCCAAGCGTGGGGATGCTGGCAATTTACACTGGCTGGTTATCGACCCACCTAAGTTTATGGTATTATATCAGTCTTATATACTGAGTATGTATATCTTTGTGACGGAGTTGCTTACTTGTTTCCTACAAATAGAACCATAAGCTGTTCAATTCGACATTTCACAATCGATTTTGGCTTTTCGTTTTCAGTTTTCAACTCTTTAGGGCCCTGTGTACTGTAGAGGTTTTAATGTGAAGTCTTAGTAGGCTGGTTAACTTTATCGTCTATGAGACAAGCAATGACTTAATAGTTTTAAATTAAATAGAATAGGTTGTCAAATAGAAAAACAGTAGAGGCTTGACATCGAGCGTGGTCTAAACTAGTCGCGCTTTTCTATTTTGTCTGTAATTTATTCTTAAATACACAAATATCAAGCTCAGACGCGAGTTTCCGTTCCCCTTACCTCTAGCTTCTACATTTAAGAGGCTTGACATCGAGCGTGGTCTAAACTAGTCGCGCTTTTCTATTTTGTCTGTAATTTATTCTTAAATACACAAATACGAAGCTCAGACGCGAGTTTCCGTTCCCCTTACCTCTAGCTTCTACATTTTGGTGGAGGCGCCGTCGCTGAAACCAGTATTTCTGAGCTGATTCATTTTTTTTTGTTAAACTCTGTCTACGTCAGGGAGGATTCTTTTTCAGCTGCCCAAAGACGCGATAAAGGAATCAAAGGCGCAAGGAAAACGCCTAAGAAAGAAAAATAGCAGTATCGAAGCGATACCTAACGGAACAGAGCTAAGTGGTTTTATTTATTAAAAAAAATGGCTGAAACCATTTCCTTTTTCTCAGGGGTGGATGGTATCCCCTTAGAAGATTTTTTGGTTCAATTCAGGCTAGTCGCCGCCATAAACAAATGGCGTGAAGACGATCTAGCGCTAGTCTTGGGCGCATATTTGAAGGGACCAGCCCTGGTATATTTTAAATATGTGTATGTCGAAGGTATCACATACAAAGATATCTGCGATAAGTTGAGGGCAGAGTTCCCATCAACCATCGACTACGTCGAAAAATTTTATACTGTGCGCCAAGAGTACAATGAAGATTTGCTAGCTTTTTATTATAGACTGGCAGACATGTCTACTAAAGCAAAAATTGTAGATGAGAAAACATTTATAAAAGTATTTTTAAAAGGTGTCACTATTAGAAATAAGCTCTCGTTAGCTACGAGAATTTATGTATCTAAGGCCGACCTTCGTGCCACCATCGTTCAAATGAGAGAGTTGTTGGAAGGGGACCAACAACAACCTTGTGTGAACTTACCCATACTACCGCCCCAAGGTATTTTTAATAAGGTGAGATTTGAACACCCCTCTGGAGTGAGCTTCTACAGTACACCACGTTTTTTAAACGTGCCGTCGACGCGCGTTTGTAGCGATACAGATGCGATACGCACGCAAGTCAGACGCAGTCTGCAGACCTCTGTAGGAAAAAAGCGCGCCGTCGACGGCGCGCTTTAAAAACGTGGTGTGCACAGGGCCTTAGGGATTGAATTTTAATAATCCCTTCATATTGCACCTTTGAGGTATTCAAGTAATGTTTTCCCCTTTCAAATCTCTTCATTGGATTTAGCTTTGCGCTGTCTGTCAATCAGTCTCGGTATTGTTTTGTAGATAAGGATTATGTTACATACTAAACAAAAAGGGAAAACAAAGAAAATGCTGAATTCTTACATTACATATCAACACTAATAGATCATACGTTAAAAAATAATCTTCTAATTTATACATTCTATCTAATATAAAGAATCTATGTAATACCACAGTAGATAAAACCTAAACTTTCTTAATCTCTGCTCACCATAACCATAAACTATGGACCCAATAAAAACCATAGACTATTAAAACAAAAGATTATATATAAAGGTACAATAAAAAGCAGCCGGCTATGGAATCACACAGAATAAGCCCGTGAGAGCAAGGGTAAAGCCAGACCATGAGCCCAATTTCCCTGCCAAGGAGTCTGGGACCTCGGAGGGGGTGAAGTAGGGGGGAAATATAGAGGGGGATCGAATCAGGTCATCGCACTTTGCCGTCTTATGGCGTAGGAGACAGGGCGGCGGCGACGGTCGAATCTATAGCCTAAGGTCGGTCTCTCACGGCGCGTAAACAAGTTCGGGAATTGCGTTTGTGGAAAGCTTTATTGGTCTGGTGACTTGACGGTGTTTTTTTTTATTTGATTGTCGAGACTCTTAAATTTTGTACTCGATTAACTTGTCCTCATAAATCAATGATGTTAACACAATATTATAGGTATTCTTTTCGTTTATCAGTTTACATATTATTAGGCTTTGATATAATTATAAAAAAACCGGCCAAGTGCGAGTCGTACTCGCGCACCGAGGGTTCCGTATCAGTTTTGGACGTATAAAGTGAAAAAATCCGAAACGCATAACTAAGTTTGTTTGTGAAGGAATTTTGATGATTTTGAAAAAACTGTACTAGTTAGGAACATCGTTTTGTTTTATTTTTGGTGCCATATTTGGGTCAATTCCTATCAACTCTAATTATTTCAGATTTTTCGCCCCGCAAACTTCGGAGATAAGGGGGGGGGAATAGTATTTTTTGGGACATATTTTTTATCATATGTCGAAAACTGTGAGACATAAAATAAAATAAAAATATATTTTGAAATGTGCAAATCAAGCCCTTTTGTATGATATGTCATTTGATCTAGTAACCCCACTTTGACATTTCGCACCCCCACTCCGGCCCCTTTTGCAATGAAAATAAAAATATTTTTGGACTTTTTTCATTTGCAATAATGTTGAACAAGCATTCTTTATAACTGTTCCAAATTTCAAGTCGATTGCATAAGTAGTTGCTGAAATAAGCAGTTGTGACAGACAGACAGACGAAGTCGCACCATAAGGGTTCTTTTTTTACTATTTTGGTACGGAACCCTAAAAATACTAATACTTAGATACAATAACAAAAAGCTTCATACTGATAAGTTCAGATTCGGATAGGGTGTAGCTGTAAGTAGGTGTTACTACAGCTGCCTACACTACACCCTTTTCCAGTCGTAGTGATAACATAATTTATGGCAAATAAGATAAGAGCATAAAAAGCACCAAATGGTAATATCGTAGTGTGGATGTTAAATAATACACAGTGGTGCCGATTCCATTGTTAACAAACTACACTAATTTACTCTCTATTTTAAACAGCCAATTTGTTTGCGAATGTTCGCGGTTCTCCCGCGAATGTTCGCGAACAAATTGGCAGTTCTCGCGGTGATGTCACGTGGCGCAGACAGGCAGAACAGCGTAAGATCATCTAGTGCTTTACCTAAGATAATCTATCTTGCATAAGTCGTAAGATCATCTAGTGCTTTACCTAAGATAATCTATATTGCATAAGTCGTAAGATCATCTAGTGCTTTACCTAAGATAATCTATCTTGCATAAGTCGTAAGATCATCTAGTGCTTTACCTAAGATAATCTATCTTGCATAAGTCGTAAGATCATCTAGTGCTTTACCTAAGATAATCTATCTTGCATAAGTCGTAAGATCATCTAGTGCTTTACCTAAGATAATCTATATTGCATAAGTCGTAAGATCATCTAGTGCTTTACCTAAGATAATCTATCTTGCATAAGTCGTAAGATCATCTAGTGCTTTACCTAAGATAATCTATCTTGCATAAGTCGTAAGATCATCTAGTGCTTTACCTAAGATAATCTATCTTGCATAAGTCGTAAGATCATCTAGTGCTTTACCTAAGATAATCTATCTTGCATAAGTCGTCCCCGTCGAGACATGGTCGGGGTCTGTTCATTACGCAACGACGTGGCCAAGGTCGAGCACTCAGATCATGGAAACAAGGGAGATGAACCAAGGCCCTATTGAGCTTGACGCTTTAATATGCTCACATTGGCCATAGTTAAAACGTACACGCGACGGACCAAACACGATCGATGGTATAAATACAGTGTTTTAGTTTAGTGCTAGTGCTGAGTGACGAATAACAGTGTTAGATTGAGGGTGTGCGGAATTTTTATGCGTGGGAGATCTTTACATTCACAAGGAGCGCTTGTAATTGTGTCGCAAACTCTTCTA
Organism: Thalpophila matura; assembly: GCA_948465475.1. NCBI lineage: Eukaryota > Metazoa > Arthropoda > Insecta > Lepidoptera > Noctuidae > Thalpophila > Thalpophila matura. The sequence goes on from OX419196.1 coordinate 4,333,467, forward strand.
AAAGTGGCGACAGTGGTTCCCGTACTAATTTGATTATGATAGCATATTTCCTTTTTTCTATGATCTCAGGTCGCGCACAAAGGGATCCTCAGTACCAAACATTTAGTTATTCATTCAGCCTAGTACAGTTACTAGTGTTGTTCGAAATAATCGATATTTTGCTGTGACCTTTTTTCTATAACGTTTGAATACGTTTTTCATGTAATAGCGCTTGAAAGTTTTAGTTTTTAGTCAGGGCCGGAGTTAGGGCAGGGCATTAGGTGCTCTAACCCCGGGGCCTCCACAACTTGAGTTTATTTAGATAAGAAAAAAAAATATTATTAGGTAGGTAGGTACCGAAAATAAATGAAATCTGCTTATATTTTACGACATAATTAACATCGTGAATTTCTATATATCTTATAATAAAACCATCACTTAAAGGCGAATTACACACCGCCCCGCGCTACGCTGCGGGGTGCGTGGCGACGGAGCCATGCGTGCGGGTGCGGGAGTGCAGATCTGCATCATCATGCAGATTTCTCCGCACAAACGCGCGGAGGTGCAGTATTATAGAGGCAAAAACGATACGCCACCTACTAGTGTTGTCTTAGCAACTTTTTGTCTTTTTTGATAAGCAGTTCATTACTATCTAATTTATTACACTAGATGGCAATGATTTTCTTGTTCTTCATACTGGCAGATTTAAAATAAAACAAACTTCCTAGCAACCATATGTAGGCAGTATTCGATGTTGTCGGCAGATGTCGCTGTGTCTAGCTCTGTCATCACAAAAGCACGCACGATACTGCAGATCTCACTGTGCCATACCTTGCGTCTTGCCCCGCACCCACGCTTGGGGTTACGTGTTTCTCCGCATATAGGCGCGTGATCTGCAACACCGCGCGTAATGCGTTTTCAGTGTGTTGCAATATGCGTGATTTCTATACAAACATAGGTACCTACTTGCAAACAACGTAAGTTCACGCACTCCCGCACTATGCTGCGTGATGCGGGGCAGTGTGCGAATCGCCTAACTCCTTAAATAGCTATAAGAATAGTTTAACGAATAACGCGCACAACACTATTATACCTATCGTCTATTGTCACGTAAAAGTGTTGTGATTAACGATTGTCCTATCGAATATCGATAGGTAGGTCGCTTTTATCGGGTGACGTCAATCGCCATGAAGGGCGAGCATCGCAATCGACTCGAATTTAACATAAAATCGATAAAATATTCCTTATAGTTAGCTTGATATAGGTTTTCGATTTGTTGGCGATTGTGAATTATTTTTGGCGTCTGGGTTTAGTAAATAGTTTTATGTTAGGCCTTTGAATATTAATAACACATTATCCTTTTTCATAGATGCTATGAAAAGTCAATTATTCCATCACGTCAGGAGCAGATACTGCACTCCGAATGCAATAAGCTATTATTATCGAAATAAAAAAAAATATAATAAAAATAAAATCTCTCAATCTCATAGCTATCGAGATGGACCTATTATGTTGTTCTCTGAGTGAATTCACAAGGAATGCATTATTTGTATTTCATTACGAAATAAGTATGTTGTAAGTCTGGGTTGAGCTACCACGATACCCGGCACATGCGTGCACAGTCAGGTCAGGTCCACTCAAATCTGTATGGCTCTTTCCTCTAAAGGCCATTTCAGACTAACCTGCATGGTTCTTACACAATTTATCTTAATTGTCTGGACTTTAAAAGAGACATCAACCTTTGAGTTTGTTTCGGTGTTTCTTCTCAAAGGTAGTCATATAGGAAACACCGAACTCATCTAGCTTAAAAAATGTGTTGACGTGTAAAAGTGTTATTTTTAACCTATTTACAAAATAAATATCATTTATCATTTATCATTTATCATTTGTACAATAATAAAATTTCCCACAATCGCATTAGGTATAAAAAACCCTGTAAAAATTTTATATACTCTTAGTTCTGGAAATATATATGTCGCAGGGATATGATGAAAACAGGGAATTGATCAAATCTCTAAGCGATTTGATCAAATCACGGAGGTTAGGTTAGGTTTTTGATCAAATCGCTTAGAGATTTGATCAATTCCCTATCAAATCGCTTAGAGATTTGATCAATTCCCTGTTTTCATCATATCCCTGCGACATATATACCTAAACAATTATATAAAAATAAAAATGTTAATTGAAATTCTTCTTCATTATTCGATATCTAATTTTTTTTTCAAGATTTTCATTCAGAGTGCTATCTGATGGGCTAGCCGCGATGATTGGTCGATCTGTTAGGTCAAGCTGCGCTTGCCGCGGTCTGTCCATAGATGGGTCATAACTCTGTAGGTCATACCTGTGTAGGTCATACCTCCGTGGGTTATCGTCGCTCTTTTAAACACTGACCTACCGTGTTACACCCGCATTAGTTAAAAATTAATGAATATTAATTAATTAAGAAACATTAATGTAAGTTTATCACGAATTTACTTAAATAGCCAACACGCGTTTTGGCTGAGTATTATAATTCGTAGCAGTCTATAAACCCTGATTTTTGCAGCAGAGCGAAAGAGAGAGAGAGAGAGAGAGAGTGTGTGTGACTGATAATATATAATTAATTGGGCTTTCGTAGCGCTCGTAAGCACTGTGCTACGAAGATGCTACGACAGCTACGAAGTTATGGGCTACGTACGTAGCGTACGTAAAAGTTCGTGACTGGTATAAATAAAATACTGAGTCAAATAAAAAAAAAAACATATTAAACAATTTGCATTCAGCCTTACTTTTTCTAATATTGTAAGACAAGGTTTATTTGTAGCACTTTTTTTTGAAACCTATTCATGCTGGCCACTTATAATTTATGGAATAAAACTTTTAAATGTAGAATTCTGTAGTAATTGGCGCGAATATTTTTAAATTTTTATTTTGTGTTGGTTTTAACTGTTTACTAAATTAGCGAAATGCATTGCGAATAACATAATTTATTAGTACCTACACAATATTGAAGATCAAATATTCAAGTTGAATTAATTAAAAATAATGTTTGTTTGTCTTAATTGTCACCTATGCATTCGCGCAACGTTCATTCGATATTGACATGAAATTTTGTACATTGTTATGCGCACGCCAAGGTAGGTTACTGAGAAAAAAAAGAAAATGAGGTAGGTACTTAATTTTAATAGATTTGACAGGTTAGTAGGGTAGGTAGGTAGATCTATACGAAGGTAGGTCGGTAGGGTAGGTTAGTAGGTAGGAAGAATGAAGAAATGATTGCAGTTCGTATTTATTCGTACTGTGCATAGATTACGAGAGTTTAGAGCTAAGCCGTCCCTGTGCAATTAAACATGTTCATTCTCATCTCTAGTAGCATTATACAACAGGGACCATGCAAGTTTTTGTTCCTTAATTATATTATCAATCGACGTTTCCAGGTCGGAGATAATTTCGGTGATTGATTCGAGCAAAGGAGATTCAGTGAAACTTAAAAAAATAAATAAATTAATATCTCATATGTTCACCATCAATAACAATCTGATGGGCTGATGATTTTATAAAATAAAGCCAAAATAATTAGTAGCCGATCGTTTATCTTTTTACACAGAAAATGAGCGGGTACGGCACTAGCATGTCGGGCGGCGGCGACACAGACGCGTTGGCGAGGCGATTGCGCGACGCGGAGCGAGCACGGGCCGACGCGGAGCGTGCACACGCCGACGCGCTCGCTCAGCTCCGCGCCGCGCAACGATCGCCTATTGACCAACACAATGTTGAACAACTGCAGTCCAGAGCGAGGGAATTAGAAAAGAAGGTAAATGAGGCGTCTATTATTTTCTGCGTTCTTAAATTACGTACCTAATATAAGAGATTGTGCTGAGGGACATTAAGGGTCTCTATGACGTGGAGTGAGTATACGCAGGATCCCAAGCCGGACGAGCGGAGCGGTATTATTTAAGTTTATTCTGGACTGCAGCGAAAGACCATTAATAGGTTGTTTAAAGGGCACTGGCAGACGCCCATAGAACGCTGGGCTTCAGATTGTGTATGTCGGTACAGATATGAAATTAGTTTGGTGTGATCGAGTATTTCAAGAGTATTTTAATTCATTTTAAATTTGTTTTTGTACGTAATTGGATTAAAGAGAAATCTTCGTATTTGTGACAGTGAGGTTAAATATGGTGTGAATGATCCAATGAAGTACAGCCCGACTAATGAGTTCGCAATTCAAAGGTTTTAGTTGCTGTCGACATGGTATTCTGTGGAGGCACGCGCCAGCCATCATGCACCTGTTTTTGTTTTATTGGTTTTTTTCAAAATGTCAACGGCATAATCATTTTATTTCTTATTTATTTCGATTTTTGATTCCAATTATTAATCTCTAAGATAAATTAGGCAAAAAACAATTAAATTATATTTATATTTTTGGTTATGCTTTTATTATTGTACCATATCAAGCCCAAAACTGCCAACGTCCTTTAGGTGATTCTTAATTAATTATTTGCAAGATAGAAATAAATTACGAAACCATTCCGTGAAATGGAGATGACGGAAAAATAGTTTATTCGTCTCCAGTTTTTTTCTTATTTGATGACCCCGTAAAGCTTTTGGTTGTCTCAATGGCAGTGAGAAGTCACATACAGTATTTATATGTCTTATATTTCTTCTATCGATGACTGTAGTCAGAGTAGATCACCGTCTTATTAGCTGACAATAATGCTCATATTCTTCGTAGGCGGCATTAGAAACGGTTCGCTGCGAAGAACTACAATTAGAACTGTCGTCGGCCCTGCGCGCGCGCGGGCAAGGCGGCGTCACCACGTGGTCCACGCAGTCCGCACAACCCGCCTCCGAGATCGAGCGCATCATGGCCAAGATCGAGCAGGACAACCGCATCCTCGCCGAGTTAGAGCATACGAGGTCCACCACACATGGTGAGTTGAACTGCTTCATTTTGTTTATAGTTATACTTAGGGCTGCCATCCGTCCGGGATTTCCCGGATTCGTCCTAGTTAAGAGGGCGTTCAAGGAGCGTCTGGTAGGGGTTTTAAAGTGTCCGGGGGAAACCAACCCGGACACTTTGTCAGTGGAATCCAGATTGATGAAAAATTTTTTTTGGGAGCGTCCGGGTAAAATACTCAATTTCACCTAAATGCGGCGTCAGCAATTTAGGTGATGGCAGCCATAGGTATACTGCATCTTTGAATGACGTCATAAAGCATGATGTGTTAATCGTTCGTCTGTCGCACTTGACAGATACAATTGATGTCGACCTGAATGAGGCGGATTTTTCAAATGCGACAGATGATAGTGTCACCCAGCCGGTCTAGCATGACCACGATAGAAACGGGTTTTGTCTACAGAAGAATATACAAAGTGACAGATTGTAGAAAGATTTCTACCATTTTATGCATACAACAAAGAGAAGAAATGTTTCTATTCTTCAGTAGACAAAATTCTGATAAGCCAAGTACGGGTCGCCGCGTGCTCGAATAAAGAGGTACCTAACGAGTTGGCTAGAAGAAACTTTGTCTATTCTTCAGTAGAATAGAGACAGAATCGGTCATGCTAAGCGTGCTGGTAGCAAAAAAGTCTACAGAGATATTATTGAAATCCGTAACTGATTTGAAATAAGTAGTGCTTTCATAGAACAAGAGTGTCTAAATGATACAGAACGATAATGTTTAAGTAGTTTATGGTTTCCCAGGTATCCAATCAAGCGGATCCAACCAGGCGTTAGGGGAGTACCACTCTCCGACGCCGTCGCCGCTGCCCCACTCGTACACCAGCACGTCGGGCCACGTGCCCATGTGCCAGAGCAACACCATGCCCACCCTGTCGTCGATGCACGCGGCCGGGCAGTTCACCGCCCCCAGCTCCAACTCCGTCGCCTACTCCATGAGCGCGCACAACCCCACTTCGTACTCCAACCCCGTGTCCGCGTACTCCAACGCATACGGCCTCTCGAACACTCATCAAGTCACCTTCACCAACCCAGTCACCGCACCACTCGTCAACAATATTGGACAAATCTCCAGCACGCTAGCCGGACTGCAGAGCAACCTGCAAAACTTAACTGGCAACGTGTCAGCTTTAAACTTAGGCTCCGGCCTCGCTCCCGGTATGACGGGGACCATAGCGGGGTCCGGACTCACCAGCTGCTTGAACAATGCGCAAACCAATTTATCTGGTGGACTGTCTAATACGCTGGGAGGATTACAGTCCACTTTAACAAGTGGGTTAGGAAACGCCCTCTCGAACTTGACCGGAACGCAACTCGGAGGACTAAACACTAGTTTAGGCGGCACAAGCGCTTACGGAACTGGGACAGGGACGTACACAAATCCCCTCCTCTCTGGCGGACTCGGAACAAATCCTATGAATATAAAACTTAAACCTCTAGATGAAATAGACCTCGGTCTCGGTAGATATGGGAACACGACGGGAGTGGGGCGGGTGGCCACACCGGTCACGCCGCACCAACCCTCGTGGAATTTAGGATTAGATAGCCAATACGGAACTGATAGACTAGGGGGCTTAGATTCGGGATTCAGCCACGATCGGAACCAAAGAGCGATAGCGCGGATTATGCCCAATACCGGCTTGGAAATGGAAGGTGGGTGAAATCCAATTTTCTTCGTGCTCTTTTATAAAAGGGAATACGTTTTCAACGGTGCATATGTTTCAGCTCGTAATTCATCACATTATATGAATGGCGGTGCCTCGGATACTGTTGACATGTTGGATATACCGGGGAAGGGTCGTTGTTGTGTGTACATCGCCCGCTTTTCATACGATCCACCAGAGTGAGTAGAGCAATCAGCAATAAAATTTCATAAATTTCTTGAGGAGTCAGATAATAATGTTATTAATAATTTCAGGATTGAGACTGCAGAAGGTGAATTGTCGATAAGTGCTGGGGATTATTTGTTGGTGTGGGGTCCGCCAGACCCCAACGCGTCCATGCTTGATGCTGAACTATTGGACGGACGTCGTGGACTGGTACCTGCTAATTTCGTTCAAAGATTGGTCGGAGACGATTTGTTAGAATTTCATCAGGTGATAAATAGATTTTTTTGAATAAGATAAGTTGTATTTTTTTTAGATGCTTGTCATTAAATCTATCTGTGAAATGAATGAGAATTATTGACAGACTGTAGTGTGATTTACGAGACACTGGTGATGTGTGTCTTTGTTCTGCCATACAAAATAGAATTTGACCAACGATACGCTTTTAATAAAAACCATTTCGTTTGCTATAATTTTATGATTAAATTAAATAAATGTAGAATAGCAATTTAATACGATTTTGAATTTAAGAAAAAAAATATTACATTACTTTACCTAGTAGGTAAAGGATAAACTCCTTCAGGGTAATCGGATAAAAATGATAACCAACTTCATCCGGCTAGATAAGGATAAAAATTATCATATTATGTCCACTTTCAAGTAGTAAGCACCACTACTAAGTTACCTGTCTATGAAATAATGGTTTACAAAATACGTTAAACATGTAGGTATAATGTGATGTAACTATATCATGTTGGGATATGACAAATACAATTTCGTATGGATTAAGCAACGAGACTACGTCTTTTAGATCGATTGTGATTAAATATTGTATTTGATACTACGAATGTTATTTCAATGATTTTAAAATATTTTCATACAAGGTCCCTATTTGCCCGCAGGCGATTGTTTCAACCCTGAGAGATGTCGATGAGGCTACTACTGCGCTAAGCGAATTGTCGCTAAGTCGTGATGTCGCGCGCTTAAGCGAAGTGGCTGAACTGAGCGAAGGACCAGAAGACGATGATAATGGTAAGCATCCACACATCAAAAATCTCTCATAGAATTAAAATTAGGCACGAAACGTAGATCAAACAGTACTTGACAATGTGAAAAATCTAGTCATTGTTTTTAAATAATTTTATTATTAGATCTTTGATAAAGAGATTTAGACAAAGTCTAGCTAGAAGTAAAAATCTTAGCCTAAATATACAGTAAATTTTTCGTCATTCAGTGAAGTTTTATATTTCGCATGCAACCCAAACGCATCGAGCACTTGGACTACCATAGTAGTTTTAAACAATCATGATGCTTCGCACAGAGATTCAAACGAAACGCTACACAAACGACCTATGACGGTTGTCGTAAACGATCATTTATATAGAAATAGTTCTATAGTCGAACCTTTGTCCCTCCCCGTTCCCCTCCTTGGACTTCGCTGCACGCTTCTTCGCATTCTCACGCACTTCGCCTGCCTGGCCGCACTCCTCGCGATCTGCCCTCGGACCTCAACAGCCGAGCTGTTTTTCTCGTCGCTAGTGCCGGCGCCGCGGCAGCTCACGCTGGAGAGGCAGCTCAACAAGTCCGTGCTGATTGGCTGGACTGCCCCCGAAGGTGTGCAACAAGCCAACATCGAGAGCTACCACGTTTACGTCGATGGAGTCCTCAAAACGACCGTCAAGGCCTCAGAACGCACTCGAGCGCTTGTTGAAGGAGTAGACTCCAATCGGGTGAGTTTGTTTTGATGTTCAATTAGCTGCTTCTCTTATATGTTTCTACAGTAGTCACTTTTACATGTTACCAGTGAGCACAAATTCATTTAGTTGGTCGTCGATGTCATCGTTTGCTTTTAGATGTTATACTTTTGTATTTGTATCCTTGCAATGTTTTCAAAAAGTGCAGTCAGTCTTATGGTTTTTTTGTTCCTAAAGCCGCATCGTATCAGCGTGCGTTCCGTGACAGTGTCACGACGCACGTCAAGGGACGCAGCTTGCACAATGGTGATTGGTAGAGACACGGCCAACATGGGCCCGACCTGTGTCAGGGCCAGCGGGGTGACTTGCTCCCAGGCAGTGATATCTTGGCTGCCAGCCAATTCAAACCACCAGCACGTCGTCTGTGTAAACAATGTTGAAGTAAGCTTTCCTTACTGTGAAGTAACGTCATTAATCAATAGAATACTCTACTAGACATATCTTCATCGGTTACAGGTTCGAACAGTGAAGCCAGGAGTTTACCGCCACACAATTACAGGTTTATCACCTAGCACACAGTATCGGGTAACAGTAAGGGCTAAGCACTTAAGAGCTGGTCCGCCACAATCTGGGATTCCAATCGAAGAAGCTCCTGGAGCTTATACAGACTTCAGGACTCTCCCCAAGGGACTGCCAGATCCACCAAACGAAATTATGGTACGTGGAAAGTAAAAAATCCAACAATCAGCATGACGTGAATTGAGCATGCTTTTTGGATCCAAACTTATACATCTTACACTCACATTCCTTGCTCGCTGATGTTAAATGTATCTATCTATACTTAGTCAGGAATCAGAATTATTACAGTCACACAGTGGATAGTGGAAAATTATAAATTCTTAGAATAATAAATATTGAACAATGCTTTTCAAGGCAGTAACTATAAAAGCGTTTTTAGCACGCACAAGGTAGCTTTCCAATGCTCCACGAACGTGTGATGATACAGTATGAATACTCACAAAGACCGACTGATACACCCCTATTCCTTTCAAATAATTCACAACCTCAAAGCACACAGCACGTCTCGAGGAAGTCGCGTCAATCGCAACCATAAATCCAGCTCCAGGAAAATTATCTTGACATATCCCAACGCTCACCTCGTTGTTAGCTTAGCGACCCCCATCTGTAATCTCAGCTCCCCTTCAGTGTGGCTTAGTTCAACGTTGGCCCACATGTATTCAAAGTTGAAACCCAATTGGCTTGCCTCATGAATGATCGACTGGATTGTTGGTGGTGATTGGTGCGGTGTCGCAGGTGGAAGCGGGACCTCAGGACGGGACCTTGCTGGTGACTTGGCAGCCGGTCCTGCGCCCGCCCGCCTCGGGCCCGGTCACTGGGTACGCTGTGTACGCCGATGGCAAGAAGGTGACCGACGTGGATTCTCCAACCGGTGACCACGCTCTCATCGACATTGGCAAACTGATCGGCCTCAATCCTAAATGTGTCACCGTAAGTATGGCTGTATGGAGCTTGATTTGGCTATGTGAACGCTATGTTAGCAATATTAGATATATGGTGACGTTAATCTAATTGGTAGAATTATATTTGTGTTTATTGTTTAGGTTGACGATTTTTATTGCGATTCTTATGTTGTTGTTTTCAGGTACGTACAAAGTCACGGGACAGTCAGTCCAGTGACAGTGCGCCCACGCCGATTCCGCCAGCGGTGTTGCGTGGTGTCGCGACGCGGATGCCGCGCGGGCCGGGCCCGGGGCCCGTCCAGCCCGGGCCCGGCGGGTACCGAGGGGGGCCCGTGCAGCGCCCCCAGCCCTACCAACACCACCAGCAAGTTATAGAGCACGATGAGAACCTCTCCGATAAGGAGATATTCCCATCCGTTAACCGCCACGACCAACACGCTGCTCAGGTGACCAAATACTTTTTTATCTAACTTGTCTATTGTCCCTTTATGATGTTGGTAATGATATCTCGCTATGTCTGATACAATGGAGTCATTGTCCTAACAAATTGGCTTTAACTAAAAATTTTAAATGTCCAAATTTTACATTCATTATTTTATGTACTTTCACACATCTTATTGGATTTTTATTTGCTACCCGAATTGGAATTTTGAAACTTTTGCCAAAATTAATCTTGAATAATATGATAATGTGTTGAACTAAATGTTGATCAGCATAGCACTTTGTCTATATTTGGTTTGCAAATCAATGTTGTACATTTGTGTGTAACGTCAAGTTTCATTTTGCCAGTTTATTTCGTTAAGAGATTGATTAAGTATTTAATATGTGCTTTATATTTTTGATTTTATCTCTGATAATTTTCTTCGTCTGTGTCTTCTTAGCTATCATTATAACGATCAGTGTCATATGCTCTTTTCTTGCGCGACAAACAGTCGAATTACGAATCGTATACTTTCATCTGCATCATTAATATGTTTGAGTTGTTAATCAGCCGCATTAGTTTCGTGTATGCAGACGGTTTGTTGCGTAATATCGGTGTTGCAAACTGCACTCTTTATACTTTCTCCTGTGGTTCTGTCGCTGGCATCTTCTAAATGTCCAGTATTTAGTTCTCTGCCGACGGTTTCACGACACGACCACCGCGCCATCGACTATAGCTATGCACTCGGCTCGATCGTTCAAAATTAAATGCATACTGCTTGCGACTAGATCAGTAGTCTCTAGTGCTATTGGCCGATACCCGACAACGCACGACACCATACAATACAACTTAGAACAGATAAAGAGCTTGTACTTTGTGACACAGACAATACCGCCCTTGAGTTGTGATCATGCCACTTAGTCTAACCTTACCTCGCTCTCTCACATAACTGTTATACACCTTTCCATAGCCTACGAGTGGATTCGGCACAGGCCTCCTAAAGAGTATATTCGACAAAATAACCCCTTCGGTAAGGAATTTTAACACGTCTTTTCATATTTATCATTATTTATTTAATTCTGAAGTTTACACACGACTGATTTATTTAGCGTTCTATGAATTTTTATTTTAGTTTTGAAAGCGTTAATTTTGTGTTATTAGTTATGTACAATATTTTTTTATTATTTTATTTGAATTTTATTATATACACAGTGTGCCCGTATATTATACAAATAGTGTCATAATAATATAATATTGTAGCCATATAATCAGCATATGAAGACAATATTTACTTTGAGTATGCTTTTATATTTATCTGAAAGTAGACAAAAATATGTAGAAAACAAGTATACTAGCTAAATGCATATATATTTATAAAGAAAACTAGGTTTTTGGAATCAAAACATCTGTTTAGCAGTTGTACGATTTTGAAGATACATAGATAGTATAATAATACAATTATGTTATAGCTTAAATAGAAAGGGTTCGTATTTGATATTGCTATTAAAGAAAATCACTTAGGAGTGGTCAAGTTAAGTTCAAAACGATTTTTCATAACAGTTCACGACTCATAAACATGAAGACATCACTCATAGACATTAACACATCATCCATGTATACAAATCGCGGAGAAACAAAAACAAACGCGCGTTTTAAATATAGGATCGAACCACATAAAATAAAAGCCGATCGCTTACACGGCAGTGACTTTCTATCTTTCCACTTCAGCTTTCCTGTACAGGCTTCACTTGCTCTAACGCCTGATATGTCAATATTAATCAAATGTACTTTGTAACTCACTCTTGAACAGCTTCTACTGAACCGCCTAATAACCTTTTCGTTTAGTGTGTACTTCTATTTGCTTTAAAAAGTAATTCAATAGTTTCAAGAGAAAGTACCTACACAGAGTTGGCGCAAAGAACACGTCCGACATATTGCGAGCACCATAGTCATCAATATCGTCCATATCAGCACGACCATTAACTCACTATATTTTGTCTCGTTATAAAAGAACTGTGTATATGCTAAAATATTGAATGACCATGTGGTATTAGCAATCGGGGATACCGGCCATCGAAATCACTAAAGAGAGCGCGACGGAGCTGGGTAGCGAGGACGAGGAGGCGACGCGTCGCCGCCCGCAGGTCTGGGATCTCTCCTAGCTGTCATCGATGTGCTCTCCATGTGCTAGCACTTCACTATGCTCTCTTTCTCTCAATTCTGTACGATCTCCCGATCACGAGTTTCTGAGTTTCACTTCTCGGTGTTCTGTGTTGTCATCTTCACTTACTCCGTTCTCGATGTTCGCTCACACACGACACTGGTCCGCCCCACACGTCTCCCCTACACCAGCACGGTCCACGACCGACGTACCGACAGATAGGCAGAGGAACTAGGCCCACAGAGCACTCGATACAGAACCAACACTGGAGCATGTTCCGCGCGTGTTTGTTGTATGACTGTTCCTGCATGCTGTCTTGGCTTCGACGCGTATCAATGCCGTACACTCACTCCTCTCAGACACCTCCCACACTTCAATGTCTTTATGTTAACAGATAAGGTATTCAGTTTAAGAGGGGACATCGGTTAATGATACGATTTTTCCGTTATTGTTGAAGTTGAATTTAAATTTTGTTTTGTTAAACTTGTGACAAGCACATTTGGAACCGACTGTTTATGATATATCTGCTATGAATGATGTGGTTTCAAGTGTAAGCGCTGCACGCTAGCTTTCGTTGTGCATGGGGGTTGACTAGAGCTACAACGGAATGTCTTGTTTTTCTTATCGTCCGAGGAGAAGGTAATATTTATATCGCTTTGAGACGCAACGCCAATGAGGATAATGGCTATGAGCTTGTTCGATTGCTGTTGGCTTTGTTATGGAAAATCTAACCTTATTAATGTGTTGGTTCGTACGGACGTCAGCAGCAACCGTCCCAACCAACGCAAGCGTCGCAGCAGCCATCGGGTCCGCCGTACCAGAGTACACAAGCCTACCATGGCACGCAGCAACCCCAATATCCACCAGCCGGCCAGTCCCAAAGTAACCCGGCGTACCCCGGGGTGAGCGGCGGCCCCGGCGCGCCGCAGCCCTACCAGAACCCGCCACCCCGGAACCACCACGAGCGGGGCCGCCCACCTAACCCTCACCAGGCCGGACACCACAACGAACAGGCATGCATACCATTTTATTACACTACTAGCCGTATGCCCCACGGGCATCCATCGGTAACATCTCAGTAAACATCTGACTTTCCTCGCGCTATTTAATTCTTTTATGGGATGGATTTTTAAAAATATTATCTTAGTTCACCTACGTTATTAAATCAACTTTTGTGCAAAATCTAGACTCCACCTACAGCTTAGGTAAACCGGTTTTAAGCTGTACGTTGTCTGTCAGGGTGTTATAAATCAGCGAGTTTCTTATTTTCTTAGAAATGAATTTACTGAAATTACCATTTACCATTAAATTATTTCAATTCAACCAAGTGTTAGATCATGTACCGTTACAATTTCTTGTCTAGATTCGAGCATAGAGGATAAAGATTATTATAAAGATCTATCAACTATAAAGATCTGCTATAGCAATTGTCATAATCCACCACGTTTTGCTAAGCCAATAACCGCTTAGGTTTTGACAGTTATGATGTCATTATGACACCACTTACACAATTGCAAGGCCCAGGTCTAACCGAAACATACCTTTTGCAGCAGCAGCAACAACAGCAACAGCAACAACAACAGCAGCAGCAGCAGAACCAGCAAGGCAGCGTGCAGTACACAGTAAGCAGTATGCAGTACACGGCCCGCGGGGGCCCGCCCGCCGGCCCCCGGGGACCGCAGCCCGGCGCGAGACACGCGCAAACCCACCCTCAGTCCAAAAGGAGCCGCTACTTCATCGCCCTGTTCGACTACGATCCTACAACTATGAGCCCCAATCCTGATAGCTGTGATGAAGAATTACCCTTCAGTGAAGGAGACACTATCAAGGTTAGTGATTAAACAACGTCTAGGGCCAAGTTCATTATGTTAAACGGTGGTTTTCAATTTATCGGACTGTTATCTTGTCGATGAACTTGGCCCTTAGAACAGAAATCATAATAAGGATACAACCAAATCTTTTAATTCACTTGAAACGGTAGGCTATTTTAAGATTAGGATTAATTTGTAGAAAATTAAGTACTTAACAACGAGTAACAGAAGTCCGAAATAATACTTTGAGGGGTCGTATTGAACCCGAACGTTGTATACGAATAACTTTTACTATGGGATCAAACCCCATTCAACTGTTCCATACGTTTGTGTTCACATAAATCGACAAAATGTATGGAACAGCAGATTTTTTTTCTGGTTGGTCCCATAGGAAATGTTGTTCATAATGATGACAATGACCCTCATGGTATTATCTCGGATTTCTGTTTTACACGTTGTATACAGTATGATGCCGTCAGATATTTTTGTTAAAGTTTCTGTAAATATTAAGTTTTGTATGATGCGATGATTTGTTCCGAGTGTAACTGTGTACATTGTAGAAGCAATGAAAGGTTAATGAAATAATCTTCTCAACTCTCAGGTTTGGGGCGATAAAGATGGCGACGGCTTCTATTGGGGCGAGTGTAGGGGTCGTCGCGGCTACGTGCCTCACAATATGGTGATGGAAGTCTCGGAGCAAGAGGTCACAGGACAACCGCCCAAGCGAGACCGCTGGGCCGAAGCCTACAACACCAACCAGCCTGTACGCCGCATGGTCGCACTGTACGACTATGACCCACAGGAGCTCAGTCCCAATGTGGATGCTGATGTAAGTATAATACTCTTCTTTCCTTACTTAAGTTTTATTTACGAACTTTAAGGTGCTGTTAAGACCAGTTTTTTGACAATTTCTTGCAATTGTATAGCCGTGAGTTGAGATTTATATCGTGCAACTCAGTAGAACAATTGCCGTAATCTTGCAGTATAGCCCGAAATATTGCAATGAAAGTAAATTATGATACAACACAATAACTGCTGCAGCAACAAGACCAGCCCCGATGTCCACTATATTATATCTCACTAGTTTAGTTCTACAGCCACAAATTCCTGCACTTATACGAACTCAATTCTACAGCTATACAGTTCTTGCTACCTTGCTAGAATATACTCTGCAATATCTTGCATAGTTAAATTACAGGAAGAGTATCTCTGGAAATACTGCCCATCTATAGTTCTCAGCAAGATTCCCAGCAAGATGCATTTTTTATAGCCCGATTACAAGCCCTATTACATTGGCACTATGACCTGCCATGAATGTCATATTACTTTTTATTGTTTGTGTACCGTAAATATTAAGCTTAGATGGAACTAACATCAGAGTGATGCTGTGATGCTCTTTCGAAAGATCTTTTGATGGACATTCTAGCCTGTAAGTCGGACCAGCTTTGTTGGATTTACCTATATTGAGGATGTGCAGTTGTAACAGGTATCATGCCACTAGAAGTGTTGCAATTTATTCAATACTTATCGACCTGTACTCGCTCGATATTCTTCAGTCATTGTTGTAGCGACTAATCCACATTGCTAAAACTAATAATAATCTTAAAAATGAATGTGGCTTTAAATGTTTAAAAAAACAATCTCGCTTAGTGCCTACTTCAGACTATATTACTTGTGTTTTATATCTTTGTCTAAAAACAAAATTGTTTGTCCTTACTCCTTACCTGATAAATGCTGTTATTGTCCTAATTGAGTGTAATCTTCAGCCTTATATCTTTCCCTGTCTGGAATGATTGTTTTTCTTATATTATAACCTTGCTTGTACGAATTTAACTACTCTGTATGTATACTCAATTACTCGTCTTCCTCTGTTCTATGTCCTACTATTAGCTTTTACATTTCTTTCACAATCGATTTTTTGTCACTCAGAAAATTTTCCAGGCTGAGCTGAGCTTCCAAACGGGTCAGATCATCCACGTGTACGGAGACATGGATGACGATGGGTTCTACATGGCTGAGATTGAAGGCGTCCGTGGTCTTGTGCCGAGCAACTTCCTCGCTGATGCGAATGACCAGTACGGGGCACCTGGACAGAGTAATCAAGGTGTGTGGGATTTATGATAGCCTAGTATCTTAATAGTTAGTAGTGTAAGAATTTTGAATGATTTGGTATTGGTAGAAAAGGCATTTTCCCAGAGGTATTGTCAGAGGTGATTATTTAATATTTGTTCAATGAATAATCAAATGCTGGTGCATAAGATTGTCGCAAGGGATTTTATCAGTTATATGTGCAATTAAAATTTTGAATGATTGGGTATTGGTAGAACAGGTATTTTCCCAGAGATATTGTAAGAGGTGAATATTTAATATTTATTCAATGTAAAATCAAATGGTGGTGCACAAGATTCGCGCAAGGAATTTTATCAGATAGATGTGTAATCATGTTTATGTTGATGATTTTACAAAAAGTTTTGCGATTTGGGAAAATGTTTTTTTTTGCAGAGAATAAGTATGCCTATAAAAATGGATAATCAAGTTGAAATTGCATACCTATTTGTATTAGGTAGTTATAAGACAATGCCCATTGCCCATGTTTCCACAACAGCCGGTCGATTCTGTAAAAATCTCACCGTGAAAAGTTAGGTGAAGTGAGTTTGTTTTTGCTAGGAATTGACACTATTGACAGCTCAATCCACGCTCACTTCACCTAAGTTTTCACGGTGAGATGGTTACAGAATGGCACTGCTGTACTGCATGCGGAATTAAACATTGCTTGAGAACATCGATCACTAATAAAAAACTAGATACACAATCAGCGTCAAAAAATGTCCTCACTGAATGACCGCCCACTTGAACATTTGGGTGGTCTTTTCGTCTAGTAGCATTCGAACGCTCCGACGGTAAACATGCCTCAGTGCTCGTTTAAAAATTGTAAAAATCACACGTCTAGGACGCTTAAAAATCGAATCAGTAGTTTTTGAGAAAATCGCGCACATACAAACATACATACATACATACATACTTACATACATACATACATACATACATACGGGACGAATACAGAACCTCCTTTTTTGAAGTCGGTTAAAAAGGATGGAATTTCAAATTTTTGGTAAGTATTATTATTATCATTATATAATTGTTAACACTGTATTGTAAATACTGATATTTTGTCAAGAAATCATCGTAAAAACATTATTTTAAATTAAGGCGTAATAAATAGCAGGCGATATAAAGCAGCTCAATTGTAAAGACTCTTACTAAACGTATTAATCATACTATCGCATGCCCACATAAATTGTTTGGGTTATGCGTGTGGTCGTAAAATTTTATTACTTCTTTTGGCACTTAGTAATTCTGACTTTAATGCATGCGTATAAGGTTGAAGTTGTTTTGATGTTTATTGAGCAGTGGGTACCGGTCGTAAAATTTTATTGCTTTTTGTAACAGCTTTGTGAATTCGACTTTAAACATTGCAGTTAAGGTTGAAATTACATTAATGTATATTTATTTTAAGTAACACACACACAATACAATTGGCGACATTTTTAAGAGAACTTTTGCATGAGATTGTGTATCTAGTTTTTTATTAGTGATCGATGCTTGAGAAAGATATTACTTTCCTTTTTGAGTGAATTCTACATCCACCAAGGATTAGGTTAAGTAGAGTGATGTTAAAAGTTTAGTATGGAATATCGAGCATTGGTGTTGGGTGCAGGGGTCGCGGGGATGTCGGCAGCGGGGGCGGGCGCGGGGCGAGGCGCGGGGCGGGGCCGGGGCGCGGGCCCGCTGCCCGGGCTGGGCGCGCGAGGGCCGCCGCCGCCGCCGCGCGAGAACGTAGTACACCACGCGCCACACGCGCCGCACGCGCCGCACGCGCAGCACGGCGTGCCGCCCCAGCAACGCAACCACCACCGCCGCGCAGGTACGGCACCTCCCCACTCCTCCAACTTTCCCCCTGAGCTGCCACCGCTGCTCTTGCCCTCGCTCCCTATTTTGATACTAAGCCGGGTCGGTCGGTTCGCCGATTGCAGAAGCGATGCACACGCATTAGACGAGACCCTGTTAGAGTCACCCGTCACTTACATGACACTATTTAAGTTTGTTTCGTCCTGCTTCTCAGTTTCACGTCAAATCAAACATCAGAACTTTACATTGAAGTCTCACTAAAACTTGACTTCAAAAGACCGTACACTGTATGTAGTCATGATCAAATCGCTTTCCCAAGAGATCGCCGAGCCGACCTCCCTTAGGTAAGTTCGGTGAGGACGCGTGTTCTCACCGTTCACCGAGAGCTTTGAGTGTTTCATGTTTGCACCTTGGACTTGCTATGTGACTACTGAAAGACGCTAGCTATTTCGCTCTGGAACCCTCTATCATCTTTCCTGTACACTTGCGATTGCGACGGGACTCGCTCAGCGAGTTTGTGTTTTAGATTTTCCATTCCGTTTTGCCGCATTTTCTCCTTGAATTTTGTTTGGTCTTTCTAAATTTTATGATTCCTTACAAACCTTGTAAATTGTGTGCTGATTTCGTTGAATAAATTAAAACTCACAATTTCCCTTTCTAATCAGTCCTGGATTTAGCCATGTGTGTCAGTGACGGTAAAACGGAATGTATGAATGCGAGTCCGGTTGCAATCTACGGAGCACAAAGACTCTTGGTGTACACTTTGCTAATGAACACTCTATCTTGGATTACACAGTCACAAACATCGTTCGAAGAGGTTCTGATTCCATACAAAAACTTGTGATCACAAGTGTGTCCTTATTAACAAACCACACTACTCAAAGCCACGTCGCTAAGACTTTAAGGATACCTTATTTTATTTTCATCTATCCAACTCTCTATCCTATTATTATGTTTTGTTCGTCACACGGTATACCCTGGCATTTAGACACACAGCGGGTAGGCTGGTCGTACAAATACACGCAACATAATCTCGCTCTGAACCCACGGGGTGTTCGTGAGGTGTGATCCAAGATTCAAGTGGTTGTCTGTGGTCACTATATATGTTGTGTGTATTGTCTGTTTGCTAGATGCCTGCCCTCCTTCCTCTATGTTAGACCACAACACATGCGCCAGTAATCCAGAACAGGCGAATTCTCAGGTAAAAATACCGTTTGTAATCGACCCACAAGAATACTTTCAAATATACTATGCAACGATACTAGACGTTTTTTGTTCGACTGTCACTTCATTATCTTTAGATTTTATTATTTTCACTGTTTCCTTTTCTTCATTTATTTCTTTATCTATATTTACCTTGCGTTTCATTACTACGCTCAGTGTACAGAGGGCATCTGGTACTGTGGCCGCCTCGGTCACTCGTCCACTGCATTGTGGACCGACAGTCATGATTACCATAATTGTTTACACATCATTAGCTGTCATCGCATACTGGACCAGATCATACAAAGACTAGTACAGAACATACACTGGCGTACTTCACTCACATCAGATACCATAACCCATTCACCATGTTACTACAATCTCTGAGGCCTGTGAATGTGGTCCTTTGCTAAACGATTGCGTTGGTGATGACGATGACGTCACATTACTATAGCAACCTCTTTGACGTTTATGTAACTACTCTTGTGCATCATTACGTAATCGAATAGTATGTTCTTATTCAAGCTTTTTGTTGTAGTTTACCGAAGCATGACGAATGTACTGAATGAATTGACCTTCCCTAACTAATCTTAGCTTCTATACAACCCTGATGACTAATTTCTTCCAAAAATATATAAAATATTGTGTACCACGGTTGACCCAACTTGTCACCCATTTTATTTTTTAAATGCCACCTGCTTTGTTTATGGCAATGCATGTTTTTTTATTGCACAGTTTTAATACTATATTGATGTGTGTACTATGATAATTTTGTAAATAATAATGTTTTGTCTCAATATTGTATAGCATGATACACAGAGTGACTTAGGTATTGATGTAAGTGTTCTTTATATACCTATATGGAAATATTTTAAGACACGCATAATGGCAACTACTATTCTAAATCTATCTCTATCTATCAAGTAACTGTAAATAAATCTATCAAAGTTTTTATAAGACCTTTATGAAGGCTAGGCACCTGTCCCAGTCATGATAACAATTTAATTGCTTGTTGCATTTAATTCACAAAGATCACGCTAATTGAATATGAATTTTAATAAACTGTTTTATTTGTTTTGGGAATTGTTTTAAAAACAATTTGACTAAATGAAATTAAAACTAAACTTGACAATGTAGAATCGAGAGAAAACATAACCAAAACAAATAAGACGGTAACTGCAGCCAACAGTGCAGTGTGTGACATGAGTTTGGCGGCACAGGCGAGGGGGAGAGGCGCGGCGAGCGCGCAGGCGCCGAGCACGATCGCGCGCACGAGCGCTGGTAACGCCGGGACGCCCGCGCAGTCGCCGGGCGCGCCGCCCGCCGCGCCCGCGCCGCCGCCCGCCGCGCCCGCGTCGCCCGCGCGCCGCGCCGGGCCCGCCGTCGTGCCCGCGCCCAACGCGCAGCCGCCCGCCACCTCCACACCCGCCACGCAGCCCAACCTCATGCAAAAGTTCTCCGAGATGACCGCCCCCGGCGGCGACATCCTCAGCAAGGGCAAGGAGCTCATCTTCATGAAGTTCGGCCTTGGCGGCAAATAATGTCGGCGGGGCGGGTGCGCGGGCGCGGGCCCGCGGCTGCTGTCTGTTGGCTGATCCTGCTGCGGTTCGCCGTGGAAGTTGGGTCGATTGTAGAAAGTTTTCCATTTTAGGCCGCTCGACGCGCCGGTACTTGGGTACCGCACTTAGGAGATGTTGTACATAGTAAATTTCAATAAACGCACAGTCTAGTGAATATTCGAGTATTAGTGCTGTCTCAATAGCATCCACGGTTGGAGTTTTAACACCCGAACACCCGGTTAGTCGTGTATTCCGATGCTTTCTATATCTATATCTTGGACTCGCGTCCATCTGTTAGGTTAGATTATAATATCGAGTGAATTGTTTACACATTATTGGATCTGCATTATTTATTATGTGTAGAAACAGTTCGTAAAGTTATTATATACCTAGTTACTACTACACGATCCTTATGTCATAGAATTGTTGTGATTTTCTACGTTACGTTTTTGATCGCTAGCTGTGAGTTACCTGAATGTATCCTAAATTAGTAGTTGAAACTTAAATGTTTATTTCACCATACTTCAATGTAAGAACTAATGCATTATTATAAACGTGAACAATACAAGTGTATAATAAATAAAAATCAAATAATTCGAGCAATATTGCAAGCACCAGTATGCTGCTGCGACCGTCCCATTGACCAAAAATTGAATCAAAACTATCTGTTAATGAATTTCTGTAAACGAAACTTTAACTTATACCCATAAATTCCATTCATGATCAAAATATGAAATTGTAAAATCGATGTTCGGTTACCACTGTTAAAAACATCATCAAGTCATCTATATAAATAAGTCGTTCCCTATGTAAAAAATTACATATTATTGAATAAAAGTTATTTGTATATCTAAAATCCTGTTCATTAAGTTAAATAACTTATATTACATATTATACGACAGTTGATACATGTAAATCTTGGGAAAATGTAAGTATAGGTGCCTACTGAGATTTGCCAATACCCGTTTGTAATATCCAACTGCTGAAACTCAATATACTTACATGATAAAGATATTTTAAATAAGAAAATTTGTGTAAGCGCATTAAATTTATATGCTGGTTCTTTGATTATTCTCGAAATAATAATATTCTGTGATAGTAGACGTGATACCATCTTTATCATTCTTAATATAATACCTACTTACTAAACAGTACTGCGTCATTTGTCACTTAAAGTAACTGAAGATGTGTTGAACTACTTGTTTCATCCAAAATATGAATGTATTTTGTTGTCATTATTCGCCAGCTTTTTCATTCTGCAGATGAGCAATAGGTTTATAAGAAAATAATTTTATTGATGAGTCAAATCATACGCTAATCAAAGCACGTGTTTTCTTTAGAAACAATTTGGTTTCTGAGTCAACCTTTGCTTCTTTTATTTAAGAGAATTTCATACAATTTTGATATGGAGTTTTTAATAAAAACAATAATATAATTTGAATTAATTCTTATCGTAAATTATGTTGGTGTGGGAAGCGACACACACACAGTTAAATGTTAGTGTCGTTTGCACCCGACAAAAGACTGCTTGCATGAAATATTATTACTTTTAGAAAATATATAGAATTCGTTAAAATTAATATACTTCATTGCGACACAGAAATGTTAGATAAACCAAATATTAATGAAACGATGATTGTTTCATACTTTTGAATAAATAATTATATAAAATTATTGATGAAGCCAATCGACCTAACCTGAATATCGTAGGTACCTACGAGGACGCACCATAGCGACGTTGAAGGATCTAAATAATTTATAAATGTTCTAAAGTTGTTGTTGTACATATTGATTGGTAAGGTCGCTTGGATTGTAGGCTACTTGGAGATTGCTCACTTCGTACAAGGGATTCTCTTTAAGTCCTTTATATTGCTTCGTATCTATCCAAACAAAGTTCTCGTTCTCGTGTATTTCAACCTTTTCACGTATAAATCCAGATTTAGCTTGCGATTCCTAGTGTTAATCACTCGTAACGTATATAACCCCACAGTTTAGTCCACTACGATGTATAACTATGTATGTATATTATCTGGTTGTACATAATCATGCGTGCGCCCGCGTTCCAATGTTTTAGCTAAGCACTGCTACATATCTACATTATAATATATGTATAACCCGTATTTGAAGTTTTTCTATCATTAATAAAGAATATTCTAGTGTTGTTTCCGACACGGTTCGAAGTTGTTCACTTGTTTATATATTGTTATAAATCTGTATTCATATCTTTTATCACATGTGTAACTAAATGTATGGTTATTTATACCTATGAGATAATATAAATTATGTATATTAATCGTGCATTCATGTGTGCATAATTTAATATAAAGAGTTGTATATTACTTATATACTAATGAATTATGGCAAAATCTCTAACAATGTACCAATGAAATATGCTGGAAAATAAATAATACGAATGCCGCTTCTTTATTTATTGTATTACTATAATACTTATCCATAAACAAATAAATTATATTACATCATAAGGTTTAAATTATAACTGTCATCAAAGTCTTTGAGGAAATGCAAATACACGTAAGTAACACTAGCAGATAAGTTAATTAAATATAATTGATCCCGAATGATAGTATAAATACATGATGTATTGTTCTGTATCACTATAATTGTAACCTTAAAACTATTATCAAGATCTCACCTTCAGTATCCAAGGAAAAAAATAATTTAAAATGGAAAACTACAGCAATATACTGAAATAAATCCAGTATGGAGAAATTATCAACTTAACGTCCCCAAAAGTATACCTAACACTCCAATAACTCTGGTAAAACATGGATAAAATAAATATAAACACAAAGCTCATTTAAAATCAAACAACATAACCTGGCCCCAGAGTAAAACTTCAAAAACTGCCGAAATGTGAGCAGTATCTGAATTTACATCTTCTTAACATTAATGTTTCAAATCTTTATCATTCGGAATCATCAAAAGGACATTTCGAAGAATGCTCTATGCTATGGGCCTGAGTCAAATATTTAATGCTAACCTTATTAACTCATAAACATTTTATATTACAATAATCGTTTCGGTTTCGCTTCAAACAATAGTATTATGACTACCCCCTGCTATTGCAATAAGTACTGCTCTCATGAACAATAAGAACATTTTCACATTTTCCATCTAGATCTACTTAGAAACAAATATTATCATCACACATTTGGTTTAAAATGGACTAAACTTTAATCTTCTTTAAAGTCTTTCACATCAAACCACTGGTAGACCTTTTCACCGCTGGTGTCGTAAGAGTATTCTACACACTTTGTATTGAACCACCTGAAAGTAATACACGGACAATGAGCGTTTTATATGACTCAAAATCTCAGAAGAGTCTACACTAGCAGAACGCAGCAATACACTAGTAGTTGATTTAGATTCAGTTTTTGGTTTACCAACACGCCTGGATTCAAGGAAGAGTTAGGCAGAGTCCCATTTAATACGGTACAAGCCTATTGTCATTAGCTGGGCACAAGTCCTGACTCTGGGCTGCTAGTGAGAATTTCCGATTGGAAAAACCAAATAACACTTTTGCCCAACCCGGCGATCAAAACCAAGACCATACGCTCAGCAGTCGCGCTGCGAACACTAGACTTACAAAGCAATTGTGGATTATTACTTTTTCTATTACTTTTTCCGGACGGTCAAATACTAGATCACAAGATCAATTCATTTTTCTGTATCGGAGTGAAAATAGTCCGGGAGCATACATCAGTGTATCACGTTTCCAACCTGCCAAGATGTACGTACGTACATCTTGGCAGGATACACTGCACCTAGACCTGCACATCTACCAATAATAAATCATGACGTACCCTCCTTTTTTATCGCACTGGGTCACTGGATAGTCTTCTCTGTAACATTTTGTTTGCAGCCCATCGAAGTATACGACTCCAATGTAACGCGCTACCTTTGTCTTGGCGTCCCGGAGGCACTGTAGGAATTTATCATCACAAGTGCAACTCAATCTGAAAAAGACAAGCAAAATGGAATAATAATGCAAATACATACCTACCTTCACTTCAATTTTAAAATCCACAAAAGTATACGTTTTATAATACCTTGATGTTTCTAAGCCATGTCTAATAGAGGAAATATATTTGTCTGTATTAAACCAATTGGCGCCCAACATGGGTTACAGTCACATGTACTGGCGCCCAGCATGGGACTCATAGAAACGAAATGGCGCCCAACATGGGTTACAGTAACTTGTACTGGCGCCCAGCATGGTACTCAAAGAAACGAAATGGGGCCCAGCATGGGTTACAGTCACTTGTACTGGCGCCCAGCATGGGACTCAAAGAAACGAAATGGCGCCCAGCATGGGACTCAAAACAATGAGCCCCATGTTGGGCGCTCCATGTTGGGCGCCATTTCATATTATAATCCGTAATCAAATTAATTAACTACTTGGCGCCCACATCGGGGTTCAAAACAATTAAATTACAAGCACAGATTATACTACAGATCTGTTTCAATACCTAGTATAAAACGCTTCATTAGTTAAATTGTATTTGGTGCCTCCTCCAGGGATCAAATCTGGACAGTTGTCGTGTTCCCTACAACACATGTCCGCTTCTTTCTCAACACCTAGGTCGTCGTAATTGTCTGCCACGTTGCCGGCTCCGCACCATTTCGTTCCTGGAATTTGACAATTTTTTAATTAATTATAATTATGTATGTAGGTAATCATATATAAACTTCTTTTAGGTGACGGGCTATTTATATCCCTTTATGGACCGCCTGTCTGACTGCAGGCCTTTGCTGAAATACCTACTAATGACCAAGTTTAAGTTTGTATTGCAAGTAGGTATTTACCATAAAATGGGCTTGCTTATATGTATAGTCTGATTTAAAAAGAAACGTTTAAGAATTTTAGTCAGCGTCTTGTTTTTACATAGTATTTTTTATAAGTTTCACCTAGAGGTCCTAGAGCAACTTAGTTTATTGTTTATAATATTATTAGTGGGCAGGTGACTGCTTCTTCCTATTCCCCTAATTAAGTAGGACCCCAACCTACTCCATAACCCAGATAGTTCGGTCTTTCTAATTAAATGTCAAAATAAAAGTATAAATGGTACTATCAAGTTGTTTTCAAATTAAAATGTAGGGCATTAACCTTAACACTTTCCATGGCACACGATGTGACACAACAGTTTTATTATAATTACGTCTATAGGCGTCCAGTGTCAAGGAAAGTGTTAAAGATAAAGGACTTTTATTCCATTTTTATGAGCAGTTAATTAATTACCTAAATAAAATAAGTAAATACTTAAATAAAATAATTACCTAATAAAATAATTTTAAGTAGGATACAATAGTTAAAGTTTCCTAAAAAAAATCCGGCCAGATTAAGGTTCATCATTAAGGCCGCTCCACACTTCTTGCGACAATTTCGACTTTCGACGAAGATTTTCGTCGAAAATCTCGGCGTATGGTTTGGCTGATGATGATCATAAATGAATAACGTCTACTTTTGCCTTCTCTATCGAGATATAATACCGCCAGCAGATGGAGGAGGAGACGGTATCTATTTACTCTAAAGTAGGTAGGTACCTATATCCTATATAAATAAACCGAATCAAATCATGTTCAACTGATCAGGAAATAAAAAAAAATACTACTGGTTAGTAAAGTAGATGGTCTAAGTACCTAGTAGTCTAGTAGTAAGTACCTACTTATCCAACGGATCTTTGTTCGCGCATTGTAATTGCAATATTTAATTAAACAAGTCCGATCCGATCATTGGTTATCGGATCGCGCTTCCTTGTTCTAGATGCATTTTTTAAGAGTTCTGCTCCGGCTACGCTATGCACAAAAACTAATTAATGCCTTGGATAGCAAACCGACTAAGGTATACGTAACTATTATGATTTAAATAGTTAACTTATTATGATATATACGTGTTTAGTTAGAAACAGACATAATCAGACTAAATTCGTTTCTTAGTTACTAGTTTCAACTGAATCGGCACCATTATACAGGGTGTCCCACGCCTATGCCACATGGAGGGCCCTCCTTTATTTTAAGACGCTAGTTTACTTAGAAGGAACGATTCCTTATATTTGAGCCTTTTGATGGCATTATAAAAATACAGAATGTTATTTTATACACATTTGGTCAGTTCGATTATTAAGGAAGCAAGTTTTTTTTTAATCTTTGAATGCAGTTTTAATTAATTTAAAAAATATATTGACGTCTCCATTAACCAAATCTTACAATATTTAAAGTACTTTCCCTCCGTGTGGCATAGCCGTCGGACAACCTGTAAGTAATTAATTATTATTTATACACTTACCGGGAAATATCAAATTGATTCTCTGCTGAAATATACCGTTATCGTCGTCCATTTCATCGTCACTGACATCAACGTAGAACGCGTCTCTGGCCAACATGTTCGTGTTTATGTCGTTCATAACCCAACAATAATGGGCATCGAACCACAGAACTACTAGACATGACAACAACATCATTTTCGACATTTTTACGAAAATAATCAAACTCAACTTTTAAAGAAGAAAAAAAATACTTGGAGTAGGTACCTAGAAGGTACTTTGAAAAGTATTTTTTAAATTTTTATTACGAGTTAATTGAAATAATGTGTAGGTAATTAGGTAATGACAACTACAAGTAACTTGTGCTGAATAATACTACGGAAGGATCTTTTATGTTTATATAGCAAGCGTTTAAGTGAGGCCGAGGTCCGCTTACAAGCGGAGCGGGTTGTCTTGTGCGTAACACGCTATGCTAATGTCAGTAAGTTTGTGCCTACAGGAGATTTTTGAGGAAAGCTTATCTGCATAATTTTGATAATCATTTATTGTCGTCATCGCTTGTCTTCTGTCTGCCTGCACAGAATATTACAATATTTTTGGCCACATTGTTCGCGATAGCCCATAGGCTTATCCGACAGGCAAAAGTTCCAATAACTCAAAGCCTATTTCTATCTTTGATGATCACATGACGTTTACCTACTTAATAAACCGAAAAAAGTATTTTGTTTTTCATTAAGAAATTCTCTTATCTAAGTACATATATATTTTAGGCAGGAAATATTTACCAATATTTTTACTAGAAAAGCGATCGCTACTCTTTCGGTATTAACCAATAGGTATTAACTAGGAAAGATTTATTAGAATCTCATAAATTATGTGCATATATACGATATCCCCATTTATGGAAAGACCATAATGACACTGAGAACATGACGCATATACTTATTCCTTTATTATGCGCATTGTTTTATTTTATTCAATTTGTTACATGGAGTGCACTTTCCGCTTACGGTAGGACCATGGATTCACAAATAAAATATGATAAGCCGAAATGTATTACTCAAACTAGCTAAAGGAAGTGGTTTTTTAACCGGCTGTCCCAGAAGGAAGGTAAATGTTTTTCGAGTATAAGTACCTATTCCTAATCTCACCGTGACATTCTCCCTTTAACGTTCGCAAACAAGCACCCGCCGATTCTGTAAAAATCTCACCGTGAAAAATTAGGTGAAGTGAGTTTGTTTTTGCTAGGAATTGACACTATTGACAGGTCACTCCACGCTCACTTCACCTAAGTTTTCACGGTGAGATGGTTACAGAATCGCACTGCAGTTCAATTGGCAGTTCTCGCGGTGCGCGGCGTGTCGCTACAGAATAGACACGTAGCTCCTGTGGGCCACACGAACGAAGTCGCGGGCAGTGCTAGTAAATTATAAGGAACTAAGCTAAGGAAAGGAACTAAGGTAACTTTATGTACCCGGAGTCCGGACGCATAATTTTATCTGAGCTTCCATCAGAAAATAAAATATAATTTAGCTTACTTACTACAGTTTACTACATTTAGTTACTTTACCTTTAGTGGTGCTACTTCCCAGTTTATTAATAAGTATAACTCAGGACCGACCGACTTTTGCAGCTCTTTGTTGACTAAATATGCACCTAAATAAGAAATTCACTTAGAAATATTTATGTTATTTTCACAGACTTATCCAACGATAGGTACCCCACATGAAGTAGTGCGCGATTTTTTTATAGGTACGAAACTAGTGGCATAAAACTATAGCCTCACAACAGCTTTAAACATGGTCTACCCGTGATACCTAATGATTTTAATGAAGGGCTAAAAGTAAAGAAAAAACCGGCCAAGTGCGAGTCGTACTCGCGCACCGAGGGTTCCGTATCATTTTTGGACGTATAGAGTGAAAAAATCCGGACCGCATAACTAAGTTTGTTTGTGAAGGAATTTTGATGATTTTGAAAAAACTGTAATACTAGTTAGGAACATCGTTTTATTTTTGGTGCCATATTTGGGTCAATTCCTATCAACTCTAATTATTTCAGATTTTTCGCCCCGCAAACTTCGGAGATAAGGGGGCGGGGAATGGTATTTTTTTGGACATTTTTCATCATATGTCGAAAACTGTGAGACATAAAATAAAATAAAAATATATTTTGAAATGTGCAGATCAAGCCCTTTCATATTATATGTTACTTGACCTAGTAACCCCACTTTGAAATTTCGGACCCCCACTCCGGCCCCTTTTGCAATGAAAATAAAAATATTTTTGTACTTTTTTCATTTGCAATAATGTTGAACAAGTATTCTTTATAACTGTTCCAAATTTCAAGTCGATAGCATTAGTAGTTGCTGAAATAAGCAGGTGTGACAGACAGACAGACAGACAGACAGACGAAGTCGCACCATAAGGGTTCCTTTTTTACCATTTTGGTACGGAACCCTAAAAATGTGTATCTGTGTAGTAGGTACATAACAATTTATTCAGTTTGTAGATTGGGTAGTTAATATCTGCTTTAATCCCGAATTACGAACATGTTAGAGTTAGGACTATGGTTGTTATGAGCTATAGTTTCACGACACTAGTTTCGTAATGTAAATTTGGCTTTTTTGGTTTAATGTATGGGGTCCCCCTAATTATTTTATTTTTCGTAATTTTATGGCAGTTCACACTTCACAGAAGACTGGAACTGGACTGGAATTGGTTATGAACTGTAGATTTTACGAGGTTGTGACAGACGGACAGACGGAAAGACAAACGGATAGAATGACATGGCTAAACTATGAGGGTTCCTAGTTTTACTGAAACTCTAGAAAATATCTACTATCTTCAAAAATCATATGTTTTACCAAATATTTTATGACATTATGCACCTACTAAGATGTTGTATTCACAAACTCAGACACTCATAATTATCCTACAGTACCGAGTACGTTAGCCTCTGGGTACCTACCATAAAGTTGATTAAACAGTATTTTTCCTACCTGATGACGTTATGCTGTCTAGACGTGCGTTTGTTTTGGAATTAAACGATGTTACACAAGCTGTGACAAGCTTGAGGGATATCCTGAATTCCTCTGACGATTTATGACGTAGTCAGGGTAAAATCCGTGCAAAGTTGAACAATTAATTGACCCCGGAATGGGTAAATATTCCACATATGAGTGTGTCAGTCTTTCCATTGCCTACGTAAATTAAATATTTTTACTCTGACATAATCTATGCCTATTCATTTCTTACCTACTTATAAATAAATATTATTGTCATCGTATCAGTCGAAAGACGTCAAATGTCGGAACATCGGTCTCCTTTGCGGCAACATCGGTCTCTAATGCGGGAACATCGGTATTTACCACATGAACATAGGCACATCAACCTGTTTTCCATCCCATACAACTAGGGCTAGTAGTAGGGCGACAACTAGTAGGGCTGTCTACACATTTCCGAGTCAGGGTCTCGTCAATGTCCCGTCACGTCAGGTACAAAACATTGCTCGCATATATTTTGTATGAAGCTTTTCACGTTTCCGTTTCAGGCGCATCCGAGCCGCCAGTGTTCGTCTGAGCGATCCGATTTTAACGCCACCAGGACCACACTTTTTTTTTTGTCCAAAATGAATACAGAAAGATTGATAGAACTTGTCCGACAGAACGCTAATGCAATCATTGCTAATTCATCTGTATAAAACAAGGACATGGCGATGTGTAGGTACTGTACACTAAACCCCCTTCCTTATAGACGACGATTAAATTAAACAGCTCATAAGTTAGTTGTCATCTCTATTCATTGTCATACAAATGACAAGGATAGTTGTATATTTTATCAGTGGTTAAAGTTAAGAGGCGTTTTTAGGTAAGGAGGTAAATGACCGGAAAACACGATGCCGATTTCCCTGATACGTGTGAAGTGAACACGAGTGACGGATGGCACAAACTTATGAGTTATGGGACACTGAGCCCGGACTACCCGGAGTTCGGAAGGCCCTGACCCAGAATTTGAAAATCTGTCTACTCAAGTGTCCTGTTACCAGATAAAATTATGATTAGGGCCAAGTTCACCGACAAGAAAACAGTCCGATAAATTGATAACGGCTGTTTACCATGAATTTTCATGTTCACCAAAGATAATCGACCGATTAAACACAGTAATCAACCGTTTTATCTAACTATTGACCTATATAATTATTAGGTGTTACACTAATAGGTAGGTAGGTACACTAACCAAGATGGGAGAGATTGTTTATCATCCCAGTTCAGAGTATTTTTACGTTTGACAATTTTACAAAGGAGGAAGCTGGGCAGTTTAGCCTATAATATGATCAATAACGATAAGGGGCAACGCAAACGATAGACTTTTTGTGCGATCGAGTCTGTAGCGCTTTGCAGCGCTCGAACAATCTGCGAAACTTAGTGCACAGATTGTTCGAACGCTGCAGACTCGATCGCACAGAAAGTCTATCGTCTGCGTTGCCCCTAAACGATCTAGAGCGTTTCACATAAAAACTTTTTTAACAAAAAATAACCGACTTCAAAAATCCACTACAAAGAAAATAATAATTTTGGTTTTGAAAGTCAGTGGCTTTGGTTTTTGTTTGCTTTTTTTTTGCCACCGACTTCCGAAACCAAAATTATTATTTTCTTTGTAGTGGATTTTTGAAGTCGGTTATTTTTTGTTAAAAAAGTTTTTATTTTTTTTCCTTTTTAGTACTTTATCTCGCATTAGATTACTTTGACGACTTCGTTAAACAGTAAATCTTCTACGTAGTGAGTACATTTATGCATATAACTTTGTACATAGGAATGATTACCGAATGTATTATATACTAAAACCTTCCTCAAAGTATGTAGATTACGTTAGTGAAAACCCCATCCAAATCGAATCAGTAGTTTTTGAGAAAATCGCGCACATACAAACTTACATACAGAAGTCGGTTAATAAAAAGTCCCTTCGACGCTATATTGTTGGCTGCCCTGAATTTCAATATGTTACAACGTTTTTAACGGTGTTGGAAGTTTTTATCAGCAATTCTCGTTCACCACTTTTTAGTGTCCTAGGCATTACACATAACACATAAATCTACAATAATATAAAATGTTAAGACCTAGACAAGAGTGACAGACAGGTGAACCAACATAGCGTCGAAGGAACTTCTTTTGTTTACGCTCGATACAACTTTTACTATGGCGGGAAGTCTCAAATTACTGTGGCAAGAAGTTATCGAAATTTTAAGAAATAGCGAAAAAACTCAAAGCAGTCTCGGGGCCAATTTTGATAAAATCTGAAACTTCATCATTTTTAGATTTTCTAAAAAAATATTACCGGTTATCTACGGGTAAATGTATGGATTCTTGAAATGATGAATAAGGCGAATCACACACCGCCCCGCGCTACGCTGCGGGGTGCGTGGCGACGGAACAAAAATCCCGCGCGTGAATGCGTTTTCAGTGTGTTGCACTATGCATAATTTCTATACAAATACAGGTAGGTACTTGCAAACAACGGAACATCACGCACCCCCGCGCTACGGTGCGTGATGCGGGGCAGTGTGCGAATCGCCTAAGTTTAAGTATTAAAAATCATCACTATTTTTTATTTTGCTGTACTTATAATTATAACCTATATCATTACTTTCCAGAATTTGATCCCTATTAGCGAGACTATCGGATGGTGCAATAATCCCGAAGGTACCTAATACACGGTGTGTGTCTTTTTTCCACAATCGAATTCATTTCAAAAATCTAATAATTCCGTTTTAATTTTCATCAAAATCGCCCCTAGACTCGCCCACTTTTCAGCCTGTAGGTAGGTAGTAATATTTGAAACCTATAATTTATTTGACTAAAATGCTATTGAGAAGTCCTGTTATTTCGAGTTCTTTTAACTTTGTATTCTATCTACTTCCAAACCCAGATAACTTATCATTGAATTAGTTACATGTTACTTACCTGTAAAGATACCTATGCCCCCTGAGTGCACTATCAGTTACCGTCGGGTGTCTGGTTCGTTTAGAAAGCAATATTAGGTAGCTCTACGCATGACAGGAATTTGAAAGAGAAAGAGATAGTGCGATTAAAAGTAAGTAGTGCGATTAAATGTAAGTAACCTAAGTTTGTTTGTTAGTTGCCTTTTCAGCCATAACCACTAAACCGATCATCATAGAATTTTGCATATACCTACGTTGTTAGGGGTACAGAAAAATACAGAGGGTATCTTTCATCCAGAAAAGGTACTGTTCCCGAGGGAAAGAACAATAACTTTCGACGGTCACAATTTTATTGCTTTAGGACGCTAAATGGCGCTACGTGTTTGTCCCGCGGAGTCACGGGCAAAGTGGTAAGTATAGGGCTGCCATCCGTCCGGGGTTCCCTGGATTTGTCCTAGTTTAGAGGACGTCCGGGGAGCGTCCGGTAGGGGTTTTAAAAAAATGTCCGGGTACACTTTGTGTCAGAGGAATCCTGATTGATGAAATATTTTTTTCAGGGGCGTCCGGGAAAAATACTCAATTTCCCCCAAATATCCGGGGTTTTCAAGTTTTTGTCCGGCGTCAGCAATTTAGGTGATGGCAGCCACAAGTGAAGCCACAAAACCGTGCTCCTCTATGTAAATACACAATCATGCGGACGGAACAAAATATACGTTTGTTTACTACTTACTAGGTAAGTTGTTCGCCGCACTCAGATGTGTTCCTATATTCTGGGTCTGAACCTTGAATTGAGTGTGATCACGTTATTAAATGCCAAGATTAGATAGAGATTACCTACTAGATAATATAGCATTTGTTGACATGTTTAATTTACGCTATGGTATAATACCAAAGCAAGTCATAATAATTATTGACAAAGGGATCGAATTTACCTGTAGTTTATGAGATATTAAATATTGACAAAGTGTTGTCAACAGCTTATCGTTATAAAACATTGGGATCTCCAGAAAATAGTAATAAACATTTGGGCGCTTAATATCCTAGAATTCAATGTCAAAAATGTATTGGGGTCACTGGGTAGGTACATAGGTACCTCATACCCTTCCGATGCTTTTCCTATATTCATGTAGGTACTCCTAAAGTCGTACTTTTTAGGGTTCCGTACCAAAATGGTAAAAAAGGAACCCTTATAGTGCGACTTCGTCTGTCTGTCTGTCTGTCACACCTGCTTATTTCAGCAACTACTAATGCTATCGACTTGAAATTTGGAACAGTTATAAAAAATGCTTGTGCAACTTTATCAAATGAAAAAATTACAAAATTATTTTTATTTTCATTGTAAAAGGGGCTGGAGTGGGGGTCCAAAATTTCAAAGTGGGTTACTGGGTTAAGTAACATATCATATGAAAGAGCTTGATCTGCACATTTCAAATACTGATACGGCACCCTCGATGCGCGAGTACGACTTGGCCGGTTTTTTGTTTTTAAAAGACCGACGCAAAACACCCCATACAGATACGTAGTTAACTCTTAGGTATATTAGATACCTAAATGGATACATTGATAAAATAAACTTGATTTGTGTGACACTAGCTCAATGGTTGGAGCAACGTCAGGGTACGGCAGAGTTCGCGGGCTCAAGCCTCGCCCATGTTAGTTGATTTAAATCTCTTTTTTTATTTGTTATTTTCCCATTATTAGGTAATTACCTAAAGTTACCAAATGTTGCGGTTATTATTGATACTAACCGATAATTAATAATTATTCATCCTAATCGCATTTTTAGGTTCTCTGACTGTAACATTTTTTGCGATGGGAGGGGTAGGGTCCATTTCAATTGAATTTGTTAATTTTGTAAACAATGTATGGCCAACTGTCAAAATTTGATGAATTTGTATAGAAAGTTTGTTTACAAAGTTTACAAGTTCTATTGAAATGGACCATAGTTACATTTTACTTTTTTGGGGAACATTTAGCAAGGTCTCAAACACGTTTCCGTAGAAACACATAGGTAGGTACGTACACCGCAGTCACGTTGCACTTAGGAAGTAAGTTTTGTAGGAAATGTTGTTTTATGATGATAAAATAAACGCACGCATGTGTCAATAAAGACGTTTCATTGAATCCACCTTGAATTTGAATGTTATCACGACATTACAGATGAAATAAATTGCTCAAAGTAAAGTGCGGGCCTGCGGCGAGTTTGATCCAACGATCTTGCGACTCGTTAGTTGGAGTCGTTACCACTGGTCTTTGGTCGCCAGTCTGCCACTGCTCATTGCATATGACGTCATCGATGTCATCTGCTCTTGTTTAATCAAGTCATCATAAAATATTAACAATATAAAATCAATTTAATTAACTAGTTCAATACATCAAATAACATCTTCCTCTTGTCCTTGTTCTTATCAGAATTTATTTGGGGTCGCCAGAGAGTAACATTCAAATAAAGGAACCCCTATAATGATAGGTTAAATTAATTTTATCTTTAGGTAATTAAGAATGTTACATTAATCTTATTTTATCAAACTCAAGGACCTGTATGTTTAGGTACTTGTTTTTACTGCATGAATTAAATTGATCAAAACCGTTAGAGAAATCTTGAGACACTATTACGTAAAATAATACAAAAATTACATACTTACTCCTGAATTACAAAATACATTGTGATTTAATGTGCATTGTACATCTGTTTACCTCTTTGGAGATTACAGTCGTGAAGTTTTAAACATAATAACTAAACGTTACCGATTAGTTTATTGAGAATGTCAGAATTTTGATTGACAGATGAGGAGTTCATTAATCTGTGGATGAGAAACAATGCCACAGAAACGTCATTAATGTCAGTGTCAAACTGTCAAACACTGAAACACCGCAAGTTTTGTTTACGTTACGATTTCTACATACCTAATTACTCATAAAAACGCGTTAATTTCCTAAACGCCTTGACATACTAACGTGTAATTATATTGCGGAATTAATTCCGAATATAGACAAACAAACCCAATAAATGGAGAACCTGAAAAACATTTGGAAACCGGAATGTAAGTTTATTTTCGTAACTTTTCAAATTACTTTTTATGCATGATTATTTTGCACATTTCCTTGTATTTTTTTTAGTGTATCGAATACAAATGGAGGCTCCAAAGCCGAAGCGTGTGGTATGTGATAACTTGGATGATAGACCGGAGTTCTATGGGAAGGAATACCATGGTGTTATGAGCCATAAAGAAGCAACTACGGTTCTTCAAAATGAACCTAACGGCGCCTTTCTAATAAGAAAAGGCAGTGAGAGTAACGACTTTTACACGTTAACTTTAAAGTAAGTATTTTTTATTACATTATAAACAATAGGCTTGGGATATTACATGGTACAGTCAGGGAAAGGGATCCTTTAGCAGATACAGTATCATTCGTAATTGGTCGTATATTCAAAGTTTGAAGCAAATTCGAATCCGGATTGCTTCAAAGTTTGAATAGACAACCAATTAACCAACCAACCAAAAAGGATCCCTTTCCCTGACTGTACAACATAAATGGCAAAATGGGTATACTATACACCTCTGCCTAGCCCTTCTGGAAATTGAGGTGTGATGTTAAAAATAAAATGCTGTACTTATGTAATTCTTAGCAACAGATTAGTATATTGAAACTACAAAATTTTAACAAAAAACATAGAAACAATTTATTATTAATATTGGGTGATGTTGAAGTGTATTTAAAAGTAACAACTTTCCAACATCACCCAATGTTACTAATAATCAAAATTGTTCTTAAGTTTCCTATTAAAAAATTTTAGTTCAATACTAATCTGTTGCTAAAAATTACTTAAGTAGATAAGTACAACGTTTTATTTTTAATAATAATATGTTCCAAAATCTAATTTGGATGAATCATTGTTGTTCTAATAATGTCAGGGTGTATCCACTAAAATTAGATCATAGTTTTATTTAAACACCTACAGGAAAAAGATTATTTTATTTTATTTATATGAAACCGAACATTGGCATTCATGAATTTATGATATAGGTATTTATTTTTGTATTGTTATTAAACTTCTTAACCACTTTGTTTTATATCAGTTGCAATGCCCATAGTGTTAAGCTCATAAATCGTCAATTAAAGTCTAACTTTAAACACAGAAAATTTCAGGAGAGATAATTATCAAAGAATCATTTACACTGTACGAAAACTGTACGTGATTGTTTGATAATTGTCTCTCCTGACATCTCTCCTGACAAAAACAATTTTTGGATAGAATGCAACATAATGAAAGAAATAATCAAAAGAAACATACAAACAAAGGTAGTGGTGGTGGTTTGTCATATAAATATGACAGGCAAGCCTAATATTTTTCGAATTAATCCAACTGAGGCAGTAAAAGGGTTAAGATCTTCTCAGTTCAAGAGTATCAATAGTATTAGGGATGCATCAATACACACTTTGGGTTGAAATGAAACTGATACCGATATGGATGATCTTAAAAGGACTTGAAATTAAATTATTCAAAGTTAAAGCTTTTTACTATATAAATAATATACGCACACCTAGATCTAAAGAGAGCTAACTCAAAAATTTTAAATTTTAAATTGGCTCTCTTTAGATCCTAGGTACTAAAAGGATTGTAAAAAAAAAATATTTTCAAGTTAGCACTCTTTAAATCAAGGTGTGCGAATGTACCTATTTAAAAAGTTCAAATATTTCAGGTTTGATGATAAAATTCATCACTACAAACTATACTACGATGGCACCCACTATATTGGTCCTAAACGGTACGAGACCATCTCCGACCTGGTCGCTGACGGTCTGATCACATGTCACATGGAGCTAAAAGCTCATCACATATTTGAGATGATCAACTCCAGAGCAAACTACCCTGAGAGTCCGTATGTTACATTGAACAAACGCAAACTGAATACACTGTCAAGAATGCAACAGTAAGTATTTGACCTCTTTTGTACATGTGTCTTCATACTGTGTCTGCACGCTTAATGCAATTCGAACCCTGTAACAAAAAGGTTCTTGTGATACAAAAAAAGGAGGAGTACAGGAGCCACCTATGTCTTGTGTTTTTGAAGTTCGAATAAATTTTACTTACTAACATTTCAGATAGTTGAATTAAATTATCAAAAATACTGTTTTTTATTCAAAAAAATATTTCTTTGTCACAAGTAGTAAGCGGTCGCCATAGCCTATGAAGTGCTTGCAACTCCTGGAGTATCACATGCGCATTACCCACCCTTCAAAACGTATTTACTCTATTTGTTATTATTATTTAAACTACACTCGGCGTCACAAAAATCGCACCTCTTTAAGAATTCCTTTCAAAGTCATTTTAACCCTATTAATCAATAGTAGACATATGACTATAAGGTATCATTGGAAAGGTAATTTATTTAAATTTCAGAATAAATCAACAGATTTGGTTTTTTCTTTACCAGGGAATAAAAAAAAGCAAGCTAATGCAAATGATTAAAAAGTTAAATTTAATTTTATCAGCAAAAATTACAACAAAGTCCTTAAAAACAACTTAAAACCTAGTGTTACCCCCCCTAGCCCTGATGACTGCTTCCATGCGTTCTCTCATGGACCTAATTAATGTGACAACAGTCTCTTGAGGAATGTTGTCCCATTCCGCAACGACAGCATCTTGGAGGTCTTGAAGAGTGGTAGGGGCAGGATCACGTGCCCGTACTCGCCGTTTCAGTTCATCCCAAAGGTGCTCAATAGGGTTCAGGTCTGGACTTCGCGCCGGCCAGCGCATAACAGGGATCCCAACTTCTTGCAGGTAGTCTCTTACAATTAAAGCGGTGTGACAGCGGGCGTTATCGTGCATTAACGTGAACCCACTGCCAACAAAACCCGCATAAGGGACAACCTGCTCCTCTAAGATCTCTGTTATGTACCGATGAGCAGTCAGCGACCCTTGCCCGCGAGCACTTCCAGTCCGAGAAACACACACAAGGTTCGTTTTGCCGTCGATTGATATGCCGCCCCAGAACATGCACGAGCCACCCCCGTATTCCACTGTCTCTTGAATACAGGCTTGTGCGAATCGTTCTCCTTGCCTCCTGTACACTCTTCGACGCCTGTCGTTGCAGAAAAGACACACCCTAGTCTCATCCGAGAAGAGCACAGCCCTCCACTGGTCTATTGTCCAATTTACATGGTCACGGGCAAATTGCAACCGGTCTCTCCTATGCTGTGCAGTCAATTTTGGCCCTGTAGCAGCCCTGTGAGCTGCAATTTTCTTCTCCCGCATTCTTCTTCTAATCGTGGAGACGCTTACAGAAGTTCTGCGAGCTGATCGCAGTTGTTGTTGCAGCTCAACAGCATTGGAGAACCGATTACGTAAAGACGTCGAAACAATGAAGCGATCGTCTCTTTCGGATGTGCACCGTTGTCTTCCAGATCCACGTCTTCGGATATAGCCACCAGTCTCTTGGAAGCGTTGGAACACTCGTCGAACGGAAAAACGACTCAAGTTCAGTTGCCGAGCAACATCACATTGCCGCATCCCTGATTGCAGTAGTGCAATGACTTGAGCGGCTTCATCTGCAGTGGTATCCATCTTCTGGGGTATTTTTCTTGCTGTAACTGTTCACGTGTGTTCACTTCGAAGGTTGAATAGCGAATGACCCACATTTAACCCGGGTCGCCCATTTTATACCCTTGTAGGGAGGTGCAATTAGTGGCCGTTGTAATGCGTATTTTGACAACATTTTTTTAACGTAACGTGCTAATGAGATCTGTTGTGTTTAGGAATTCTAACTGTTGTTAATTTAAAGGTCGTTAAACATACTTTCAATTGATACCAATATTAATTGGGTTTAATGTATTCGTTGATGGCGGCACATGCTTAAAACTTATTTTCGAAGAGGTGCGATTTTTGTGACGCCGAGTGTATTTGTTATTCATTCCAGAGCTTCTAACAATTCTAGCCCAACTATAACAAAGACTGAAGATATAAGCGCAACCGAAGTTGACGGTATGAAGAAGCCACCGTTTGATCTCACACCATCCATAGAAGACAATCCTCTAGTTATGAAGTATTCCAAGTCACACAGCTTTAAAGTACATACATTTAAGGGTCTGAACTGGTGCGAACTGTGTGCGAATTTCCTGTGGGGATTCACGGCACAAGGTGTCAAATGCGAAGGTAAATCTTAATTATTATGTTTATCGTTAGCTGCACTTATATGTATAGTGTGACGTTATAATATTAACTTCAAATAGTAAACTTAAAAGTTTTCAAACAACTAATCTATGATCTATATCGGGTGTAAAAAGACCCTTAACGAAAACTGAAACCACATATTCTACCCATCAATACGATGATTTTTTTGTACTGGACCATACCTGGGAACCGACTGGTTATGGAGATATTGAAGGTTAAAGTTTCAATATTTTTTTTTGTTTTTCACGAAAACGGTACTGGGGCGGCAGCGGCGGGGTTCGGGGGCCGGGGCAGACCTATACTTCACTTCCCCTGTCCCGTACAAATCAAAACACCCATAGGCACAGTCGGTAGCGCGTAATTACAAAAAACAGCTGTTTTTTATACCTAAAAATAAAAGTCGTTTCCCAGCAATTATTTTTGCTCAAAGTTACTTAGTTACACGTACAGAATGCGTAGGTGTCGGCTTGGTGATGTGTCTTTTTACACCCTGTATACTAATATAATAAAACTTAAGACTTTGTTTGTTTGAACGCGCTAATGCTGGAACTATCAGTCGTATCTGAAATTTTTTTTTTGAATATTATAGTCAGATTCATGAGGAATAGTATAGGCTATTTATCATCACGCTACGACCCTTAGGAGCCGAGCAACGGTGTTGAAACCGGGGAACAGCTAGTAAATCATAATAACATTCAATTAAATTAAAACAGGTATCTCCAAAACCTAAAATCGCAAAACCGGATAGTGTTAATTTAATATCGCTAAAGCGCTATGCTGTATTATTAAAACGCTATCGAAGTCCATTGAGGTTTTCCTCGTTACGCTAAAATATTTGCGGCCATGAATGATACATATAATATTTATTTCAAAAGGTTATTAAATAGAAATATTATTTTTAGTATGGCGACCAATCTAAGGGCCATTCACAGACTGCACTTGGCCGAGGTTTATAATCCCAACAAAAGACTGCTGTTTCATGCGAATATGAACACTAACATCATAAAATTAAGGTTCACATTCGCTTAGTTTACAAGTTCAGCAAAGTCAGTGCCGTCTGTAAAACTCGCCCTAGACAATTTGATTGACCGCGGCAAGCGCAGCTTAGATACGTGCCCCCTCTTCAAATAGTCAAACAATTACTTAAAATGTATTTCTTAAAAATGATCCCCCTTTAACTTTAACCACTGATTAAATATACAACTATCCTTGTCATTTGTGTGACAATGGTGCTGATTGGGCCCTTGTGCACCACATCCAGTTCCAGTTCGTATCCAGTTTTTAACGGAAACGGATGAAAATTTCCGAATGACGCCTTGTGCACTACATTCGGTTTTTACTGTTTGTAGGCCAGGAATCGCGAACCTTTTTTTAAAATTGCGTGCTGCAATCTTACTTCTTATTAATATTATAAAATAATGTGAAAGTTTGTGAAGATGGATGTACCTATGTATTAATATGGATGTATGGAATTCTACCCCAAGGTTTTTTTTTAATCTGTATAAAATCCCCATAGTTCATAAAATATATCTTTGTCTCTGTGACAGATGATAAATACGTAGGTACATTTTTAGTTCATTACATTATTTGTTTGTATTTGACATCTGTCACAGAGATTAAGCTATATTTTACGAACTATAATATTATAGGTCAGTGTTTCTCTACTCTACCTATTATGCATGTACTATACATATAAACCTTCCTCTTGAATCACTCTATCTATTTAAAAAAAACCGCATTAAAATCCGTTGCGTAGTTTTAAAGATCTAAGCATACATAGGTACAGATAGACAGACAGGAAGCGACTTTGTTTTATACTATGTAGTGATAAGTAGGATTTTTTGTTCTACCTATCCTAAACTTATTACTTACTGGCATTACTACAAGCCTATCACATAGTACCTACCTACTTTTACAATTCTATATTAGTTTTTGAATGCCAACCATAGAATTCGATCTCTGCCTTCCTTCCCCACTCCTCCCCGCACGTATTAAACGTGTGACGTCACACGATTCTTAAAAAACTGTTCGAAAACTCTTTCTCTTTCTTTTCTTCTTCTCTCTCTTTTCAAACGTTCGTTTTTACGGACTGGAACTGGACAGGTGCACAAGGGCCCATTCTGTTGAACATCGCACTAAACTATTTTAATCACGCTTTATCTCTTTCTTACAAATATCATTGAAAAAGGACAGAAAATATTAAGAACTGTCAAATTAGTCTATGCCTTTGTCATTTACGCGAAAATAGTCGTGACCTTTTGCGATAACGTCTAAATTGACATTAAAATTATTCAAGTGGATTAATTTGACAGGATTAAATATCTTCTATCCCTTTCTCATGATTTTTATTAGAGACATAATGAGACTTAGGCCCGTATTACAGAACGATGCTCGAGCACAGATCTCTGCTTGAGCATAGATTTAAAGCCATTTGATTGGTTGCAATCTATGCTCAAGCAGAGATCGGTGCTCAAGTATCGTTCTGGAATACGGGCCTTAGTTTAGTTCTTAAGGCCCCGGTATACGCCAACGGCCTTGAGTGATTTGGGCGGTATAGCTTGAGTGTTCTGCGCTGAGCTCAAGCAACGCGACATACATCCACCGAGCAATACGACTCGCCTATCAAGGAGCGCGCTGTGCAGAATTAGACGTATTATTACTTTTTAGTATCTAAAACATAAAATAAAAA
The DNA here is from genome assembly GCA_948465475.1 of Thalpophila matura. Classification (NCBI taxonomy): domain Eukaryota; kingdom Metazoa; phylum Arthropoda; class Insecta; order Lepidoptera; family Noctuidae; genus Thalpophila; species Thalpophila matura. The sequence goes on from OX419196.1 coordinate 4,376,540, forward strand.
AAAAGTAACAGGTATTATTATAGGTAGTAACATAGTCTTTTCACACAAAACAAATCATGAAAATATCTTAAGCGGTTTGAAAGTAATTACGTTTTTATGTTTTGGATAGACACGAATTCATGAATTTATTTCATTAAGTATTTTACAACAATAGTTAAATATTCACAGGTACGATTGATGTATATATGTTCTAGTTTAACATAAAAAAATTGCACAACTAACCTGCATTATTTGACGGCGAAATAAGAGATTTCAAACAGGCCGTTACCATTTACCTTCGCCTTAAACAACAGAATCAGCACCATTGAATAGAGATGACAATTGACATAAGAGCTGTTTAATTTAATCATCGCCTATCAGTAAGGGGGTATATTTATTATATTCTTTTAGATTGCGGCTTCATAGCTCATTCCAAATACTCAGAGCGCGTTCCTAATCACTGCGTCCCAGACCTGAAGAAACTCCGCGGTGTTTTCGGCATAGATCTCACGACGTTACTGAACGCGCACTCCAGCACCCTGCCCTTCGTTGTCAAGAAGTGTGTGAACGAGATAGAAGATAGGGGCATGGATTCAGAGGGGATATACAGGGTGTCTGGGTTCGCTGATGAAATTGAGGCGCTGAAGCTGGCCTTTGATAGAGGTATTGCTTGTACCAGTATGTTGTTTTTTTTATTAAAAGCTTTGCTTTCGCCTTTATTTGGACGTGTGGTGGGATCCTCAGTTCGATCCCCTATCAAAAAAAAACTTTTTAGGGTTCCGTACCTCAAAAGGAAAAACGGAACCCTTACAGGATCACTTTGTTGTCCATCTGTCACGACCATGAGTGGAGCTATCTGCTCATAGATGGCACCACTAAAAGTATGCAATAGCGCCATATGATCAAGATATATATCTACTATGATGTAATAGCGGCATAGATGGCGCTATTAAATATTTCGGAACCCTCAGGGCGAGACCGGAAAAGTGCGAGTCGTACTCGCACCTGTCCGGTTTCTTTAAAAATTCAGCTACACCACTTTTGTCTGTCCAATAACTATATTAGGGTTCCGTACCAAAATGGTAAAAAAAGAACCCTTATGGTGCGACTTCGTCTGTCTGTCTGTCTGTCACACCTGCTTATTTCAGCAACTACTTATGCTATCGACTTGAAATTTGGAACAGTTATTAAGAATGCTTGTTCAACTTTATTGCAAATGAAAAAAGTCCAAAAATAATTTTATTTTCATTACAAAAGGGGCCGGAGTGGGGGTCCGAAATTTCAAAGTGGAGTTACTAGGTCAAGTGACATATCATATGAAAGGGCTTGATCTGCACATTTCAAAATATATTTTTATTTTATTTTATGTTTCACAGTTTTCGACATATGATGAAAAATGTCCAAAAAAATACGATTCCCCCCCCCCCTTATCTCCGAAGTTTGCGGGCCGAAAAATCTGAAATAATTAGAGTTGATAGGAATTGACCCAAATATGGCACCAAAAATAAAACGATGTTCCTAACTAGTACAGTTTTTTCAAAATCATCAAAATTCCTTCACAAATAAACTTAGTTATGCGGTCCGGATTTTTTCACTTTATACGTCCAAAAATGATACGGAACCCTCGGTGCGCGAGTACGACTCGCACTTGGCCGGTTTTTTTTTAAATGTTTCTCCTTTTAGACGGCGAAGCGGCCGACCTGAGCGTGTACAGCAACATCAACGTGGTCGCCGGCACTCTCAAGCTGTACCTACGCCTGCTGCCGGTACCACTCATCACCTATGAAGTACATCCCAAGCTGGTGCAGGCTATACGTGAGTATCCTACTGATATTATAAACGTGAAAGTTTGTGAGGATGTATGGATGTTTGCTACTCTTTCACGCAAAAGCTACTGAAGGGATTTTGATGAAAGTTTACAGTAATATAGCGTATACATCAGAATAACACATAGGCTACTTTTTATCCCAAAAACGCGGGCGAAGCCGCGGGCGGAAGCTAGTACTAATATAAAGCTGAAGAGTTTGTTTGAACGCGCAAAGACACGGCAGACGCTGAAGAACCGTGGGCTTCAGATTGTGTATGTCGGTACAGATATGAAATTAGTTTGGTGTGAGTCTTAATCTCTAAGATAAATTAGGCAAAGATCAATTAAAATATATTATTATTTTTGGTTAAGCTTTTATTTCTGTACCATATCAAGCCCAAAACTGCCAATGTCCTTTCTGGAACTACCAGTCGGATTGAAAAAATATTTTTGTATATGCTAGCCAGATTCATGAGGAATAGTGTAGTCTATTTAACATCACGCTACGACCCTTAGGAGCCGAGCAACGGGGGTGAATAGTACAGTACAGATATACTGTTTATTATATAAAACCAAATTAAAGAAAAAAGCGGGCAAGAGTGAGTAGGACTCGCGCCCTAAGGGTTCCGAAATATTCAATAGCGCTATCTATGCCGCTAATACATCGTAGTAGATATATCATATCTTGATTATAGATGGCGCTACTGCATACTTCTAGTGGCGCCATCTATGAGCAGATGGCTCCACTTATGGTCCGGTGACAGACGGACAACAAAGTGATCCTATAAGGGTTCCGTTTTTCCTTTTGAGATACGGAACCCTAAAAAGCAGGCAACAATACAGGTTCACTTAATCATTATACCGAAAGAGACTGAACCAATTCCTTCTTAAATTGTTGATATAATTTCAGAGATGAAGACGCAAGCGCAGCAAATATCATCGCTACGAGAATGTCTGGATTCCCTGCCACCAGCACACTTCAACTGTCTACAGTACATGGTGCAACACTTACACAGGTAAGATGGCTTTGTTTTCCCGGGCTAAGGGCGTAGCCAGGTACAGGGGGCAGCCCCCCCCCCCCCATTAGCAAGGATTGAGGGGGAGACTAATTTGCCTGCCACTCGGTCGAAGTGCTCCCGAGCCGATGTATTTTATGTTCCTTGCCTGCTGCTGAAAAAGTTTAAAAAGCGCTAAACGATGTCCGCCATATTTGAATATAATATATGTAGCTCGAAAAAGCGCGAGATTTCCCTAGAGGATTTTGCGTGCGTGACGAAAACCTATGACACCCCTCCCACTCCCTGTGACCAAGTGTGGTATTGTAAAGACCCCACCCCCTAAACGGGTCTCGCGTATGAGTACTTTCCCTTACCTATGGAATCACCGAATAACATTTTCTGCCACTTTTTGCGGGGGGTGAGGTGAACACGTGTAGCACACAACGGAAATTTGACGATCGCACACAGATATATGCTTACAGATTGTACCATCAATCTTATGTAATGCTCTTTCATACTTATTTAATGCATAAATGGATTTACCCCCGTATTCAAGAACATTACTATGAGGTCTCGAACGCACAGTGAACACAAAACTCATACAAATATGAACATTAAAAGTATAAAAATAAGGTGCATATTCATTGCGAATATAAACAAGCACTTCATACGAATATGAACCTTAACTTCATACATAGCATAGCATAAGCATAATCAGCCTATAATGTTCCTACTACTGGGATACGGGCCTCGTGTCTGTGAGAGGCAGTGGGCCGTAGACCACCACGCGGGCCCAGTGCGGGTTGGTGGACGTCACGTTTTTCGAATTTTTGGTTCTAGGACATGTCGGTTTCCTCATGATGTTTTAATTATTTGGAATACGCACATGACTTCGAAAAGTCAGCGGTGCGTGCCTCGGGATCGAACTCGAACCATTCGCCGTGGGAGGCACATGGTTAAACCACTAGGCTATCACTGCTCATACATACAGTGTTCATAATTGAATGCGTTTTTTGTACACTTTGCTATGAGTCCTCATAGTAATGATCGTGAATTCATACAGGGGTTATAAATTTGCTGTAAATTTTCTTCCCAGAGTATCTCAACTAGCAGATGTGAACAAGATGAGCGCTCACAACCTCAGCACGGTGTTCGCGCCCACGCTGGTGGCCACGCCGCCCGCCATCACCGACCTCGCCATAGAGATCCGCGCCCTACACATACTCATTGAACACTGTCCACAGATATACTATGGTAATAAGTGAGTTTGCTTGTAATTCATGTTGATAAAACTACAAAAATTTCCCTTAGATTCGATAATAGATGGGCGATTAACGTTTCCAACTATTCAGGCAGTAGTGTTGCCGAACTATCGATAGTTTTCATCTAAAAAGGCCCTCGATAGGCCTATCGATAGCTCAAAATGTGACAATACTAGTGATGACTGCAATGCTATCGATACTATTGCTGCTCATTAATTATGAACTATCGATACTATCGAAGTTCTGAAAAACAATACTATCGATAGTATTGGAACTCGATTGTTTTGGACTATCGATTGTTTTGACTATCGATAGTATTGCCTCCATCAATAGAATTGTCATGATTCAAACTCGATAGTATCGATACTATCGATAGAGCAATCGATATTCTTGCTACCGGGCAGCAGATGTGAACAAGATGAGTGCTCACAACCTCAGCACGGTGTTCGCGCCCACGCTGGTGGCCACGCCGCCCGCCATCACCGACCTCGCCATAGAGATCCGCGCCCTACACATACTCATTGAGCACTGTCCGCTGATATACTATGGTAATAAGTGAGTTTGTTTGCAATTGAGGTTGATAAAGCTACAAGAAGTTTCCAACTATTCAGGCAGCAGTGTTGCCGAACTATCGATAGTTCCACTATCGACTATCGATAGTCTATCGAGAGCTGCCCGATAGCAAGAATATCGACTGTTCTATCGATACTATCGTTAGGCAAAACAATCGGTAGTATTGATACTAATCAATACTGTCGATAGTATTGTTTTTCAAAACTTTGAAAGTGTCGATAGTATCGATACTTTCAACAGACCTATCGATAGTATGGCTGTATGGCCTTATTTAGATGAAAACTATCGATAGTTCGGCAACGCTACTAGAGACAACGTCGAAATACCTGTAATGGCTGTAATTCAATCGGTACAGTCCGGCATGCCTTACCACGCTAAACCGGAACAGAAATTTAAAAATATGTGGCGATTGAATATAATTTTAAGCGTTTGTCGGCAAAATTTAAATATTTCATTTTAATTTTGTTTATTGTAATTCAACAAGACATTATCCTAATATTCTTATTCCTATACTTGTGCTACTGAAGTAGACAGATTTTTATTTTAAGTATTTTGGTACATTGTATGTGTATTATTATTTGAATGTATGTACTTGAGTATAATTATATTTTATAAATTACCAGTTTGAAGTCAAAAGGGAACATTTATTATTAATAAAATGCAAGCATTTATTTAGATTTAAGACAAAATGAGGCATACAAGTGCATTAAAAAACTCATTAAAAATAATCTCACAAATTAATTGATAAGTTAGTTTTATGTGCAATATTGTTTTAAATCTATCAAAAAATTGTGATATTTGAACATCAATCTTTTTAAAAGAATATCTTCTTTTCTACCATTCCAGGTTGTGTGCTTTTAATTATAAGTTTTATAACCAAATTATTATGTTTTAAAGAGTTACGGAATTATAATACTATGAGGTCCTCAGGTCCTCAGTTATATTTTTATAACCTAATATTATATTTTAGTATGTATGTATCAATATTATTTAATTTATGACTATACAGCCTATACAGGATGTGGATTAAATAACTCCGGGAACGGCCAATAAGTTTGCATGGCAGATTTGTGACCAATATATTTGCCACACACTGTATAAAAAATATAATTAAAAATTGTTTTTAAGATTTTTTATATTTTTTAATTATGTTCGCTCCAACCAAAATTCCATAAATCTCGTGGATGACCCCACTGTGTAGATAAGGACCTCAATTTTTATACTTTTGTATTTAACCATAGAATAATCGCTTTAAACATAAATAAAAGAGATTAGATCGAGTTTATATTGTTTATTATGCTACTATCACACTTTTTTCCTTTTCTTCTTAGGTTTGCCGCTATCACTGCTATCAGTGCCATTCTTTTGAAATTTCTTTAGGTCTGCACAGAAGAGAACCTGAAAAAATATCATACAGCACGCTTAGCATGACCAATTCTATCTCTATTCTACTAAAGAATAGACAAAGTTATTTCTATCCAACTCGTTCTCTTCTGCCCGAGCACGCGGCGACCCGTGCTTGGTTTATCAGAATTTTGTCTACTAAAGAATAGAAACATCTCTTCTCTTCATTGTATACATAAAACGATAGAAATCTTTCTACAATCTGTCACTTCGTCTATTCTTCTGTAGACAAAACCCGTTTCAATCATGGTCATGCTAGGCCGGCAGCAAGCAGCAGGAGTGGATCAAAAACGGGGGCTAGGGAGCTTGATAGGTACAGCTTGTCAGTTTATATTGTATCAGACAGCAACTGTTGCAAACTTGCTAGTTTGTGAAAACTAATGAGAACCTTTTTTAGAAAGTGCGCACATGCTTTTTTTAAGACTGTTCAAATACTCTTTTAACTTTGAGACCCTCATCAGGTTCCACAAATCTCTGCAAAATAGTCTAAGCAGCACACATTGTTGCAAAAATAAACCAAAATAAAAATAAAACTCACAGTATGCGCCCATCCCGCCTTATCTCCATACAAACTTCTGAAATGTTCTCCTATTTCTGTGTACATTTTCTCTGTGACGCTCTTCTTGCCGCGCAAGTGAGGGAGGTAGTTCTGTGCGGCTATCTGATACACGTGGGTGTCCACAGGGAGGGACTCTAGGTGGTTCAGGGACATCAGGCAAATGCAGTCTGCTACCTGAGAACAAATTTAATTAGTTATGGTTGCCTGTAAGCAGTGTCACAACTAGCCTTTTATGCGCCCAGTGCGGATTTTTTTTCTAATCTTACGGGACCCGTATAATTCGACTTTGTTAATCTGAACTTTGTTAGTCTTTCACGCAAAAACTTCCGAATGGATTTTGATGAAACTTTACAGAAATGTAGCTTATACATCAGAATAACACATCACTTTTTATCCCAAAAACGCGAGCGAAGCCGCGGGTGGAAGCTAGTTGTATACAGGGTAAAATTAAAAGCAGTGCGGATATTTTAGGAGGTGAAAGTACTCATGAATATGATCAACTTTTATTATGGGACCGACACTGAAATATGAAAAAAAAAATCAGCTGTTCCATACATTTTGATCGTGTTGTAGTGCATTTTTGTAGGGAACAGCCGGTTTTTTTTTTCATATTTCAGTGTCGGTCCCATAATAATGTTCATTTTAAGGGTTCGGTACCTCAAAAGGAAAAACGGAACCCTTATAGGATCACTTTGTTGTCCGCCGTCAGTCACCGGAACATAAGTGGAGCCATCTGCTCATAGATGGCGCCATTGGAAGTATGCAGTAGCGCCATCTATGATCATATATCGGAACCCTTAAGGCGCGAGGCTTTTTCATGAATGTAATTGATTTTTAATGTGTACGTATTGCTTTAATAACGACATTAATTCACTTAAAATGAATGAAAAATGAACATAAGTACCGTCTAAAACCAAAAAGAAATGCGTCGAGCTTGCCCTCTTGGCACGCCACTGCTAGCAACTTTAGTTACCTTAGGTCCAATACCATGTAGTTTCATGAGCTCAGCCCTGGCATCTTTATACTTCATGTCTTGTAAGCTGTGAAACCACTCCACTCCCCCCCACTCAACTATCTGGGCAGCTGACTTCTGAATAAACTTGGCTCTGTACCCAAAACCTAAGTTCCTCAGTTCTGTTTCTACCTAGAGTTTATAAAAAGTTTATTAAGTAAATATATTTGCAATTTTACAGTGTGAATTAACAAAATAAATTATCGTGATATTCTGAAGCGTATTTACCCTAGGGCCATGGGGGCTATGGCCCGGGGCGGCAGACTTTGAGGGGCGGCTATGCCGCCTCTCGCGCCGCCCCTTGCACTCAACTTTGTACAGTACTCTAAAATGTGCGTAGTCCGACACGCACGTAGCCGGTATTTTCGTTAATTTATAGGGCGGCAAACCTTATAGGTCTAGGGCGCCAAATTTTAAAATACGCCACTGATATCAAGGTTAGTCAGAAAGGGACTAAATGGGTACCTCTTTTGGTAATAGTCCAAAGAGAATTGTTAGAATTTATTAAAATGTGGGTGTGAGGCAAATTTGTCTAAAGTAAAACCAAATCTACCCACATATATTTTAATACTTATGACGGCCGTGCGATGAGCGCCGACGCTGTCAGTAGTACCGCGACAGCCCATAATGTTGATACTTTTTTTGTTACGGATATAGTTTTTGGAGACTGCGCCCGCGCTGAATCTAGTATTGTCGCGAAGTGTACGATTGTACTATGCGATGGCGATAAGAATAGGAACATCAATGACCTCGAACTGTCAACTATCACTTGAACAGTAAGTCTTACAAAGAAAATTAATTTGCGAATCAATAACGTTTTTTTTCACTAATATTAAACTGAGTGTTTTATTCACCAAATCTATTGTACAAGATTTTCTAATACAAAACAGGTCAACTTTCTATACAAAACATCACAATATGGCGCAAGGTCAGTCCTATTCTTATTTTGATCGCATAGTGCAGCACTCGTGGTGTTAGTGGAAGTAATATACTCGTGATATTTGCTGAACTAAAACCAGCGACGTGTAGTGGTACGCGGTGAAAAAAACCTGACACGTTCACCAGGCGACGAGCGCGGAGCTGGGTTCACTGCTGGACAGACTAGCACTTGAAAATGGTGAGTACCTCTTCATTTCATTATAAGTTATAGATTTAAGTAGGCGTCCATTAATTGCGTGAGATGTTTTGGCGATTTTTCGACCCTCTTTTCCCCCTTGGTGAGATATCGTGAGATTCGGCTCGACCCCCTCCCTCCCCTGAACGCCTCACGTAATGGACGCCCCCTAAACAACTTCTTTCGTGTCCTCTCTGGGGTACCCCTTTCCCCAACCTATTTAGAGTTAGACCTACACTTGTGACCAAAGTTTGTACCTGCACACAATCTGGTTTAGGTAATGCGTTTATGTAGTTGGTGTCGTTGGGCGGCCGATCCTGGTTTGAACCCTACAGTAATTATAATTAACAACTAGTTGTTAGTTCTGATTTCTAGAACTTTTTTATATGAATACAATCATGTTTAGCAAAGCGAATTTATGCTTGATACTAAGGGTAGGACTATGTCCAGCAGTGGACGTTTTTCGGCTAATATGGGGGCGTTCAAGTATTACGGAACGCAATTTGGGGGGTCTTGTAAAACGTTACGATGCGTTACAGGGGAGGGAGGGGGGTTCGAACAACGCGTTACGTAACATTGTTTTTTTTTATATTAAATAAAAAACAAGGGAATTAAAATTTCCCAAGTTGGCAACCCTTTTCGTTTATGTTTTACAGGGAATCCTACGACTGTATTGTAGGCGACTTTTAGGAAAAAATGGTCACTTGCGTGTTAGGTAACGCTTAGGAAGGGGAGGGGCAGTACAGAAAAACGGTACTGCGCGTTACATGGGGGGTGAGAGGGTTCAAAATCTTCAAAAATTGTGTTACATAATATCAAGGGTGTTCCTATCTTACATTTCATGTGACATTTTTTTAATGTTTTTAGTTCTTACCTGTGTTAGAGACAGTCTATCAACCGCTGGAAATGCATAGAATGTATCTCCTTCATATTCACATATCTTTTCTCCATAATGAGTACAAAGCTTTTCTACCATGGTAGATATCCTGTAATACAGAACAAAATACATAACTACAATAAGTATGTAGTAAGTCACTATATTAATGTGTTTTCAATTCATTTAAATGATTGATAATTTTATAAGGTGGCATTAAGGGTGCTTGCATGACAACTTAGTCCTAAGTTCACCGATAAGATAACAGTCCGTTAAATTGAAAACGGCTGTTTATCAGATCTTTTTCTATACAAAAAGTCATGTTAAAAGGCCGTTTTCAATTTATCGGACTGTTATCTTGTCGGTGAACTTAGGCCTTAGTATACAAAACTAACGCTAAACATATTTGAAACATCATTCCATTTCTCTCAAGTGTTCATTGTATTTAGTGAACTGCTGTGCAAGTGGACTTGTAAAAAGTTTTTAAGATAGTTGAATGTTGAATGAAATTTTGAAGATGGATTTCCAATTTATAATAAGTAATTTACAATAAAAATAACTTTAAATATAAATAAAATAAACTAACAATATTTTTATTGTAAACACATTTAAAATCCATCTTGAATATTCTATGGAGGTGATTAGCTCTTGCGCGTGGACTATAACTTTCCATTTGTTTGGGACATTGACATAAAAACCAAAATCACTTTCCAGTACTTTTGGTTTTGATGCCAATGGGCCACAAAGTATTGGATAATTTATGACTGAATTAAAATAAAGAGACATTTCTCAGTTTACCGTGATATGTGATTATTCTGACTGCAAATAAAAGAGAACAAGTTCTCCACGGGTTCTTGTTGTAACATTCTAATACCATAAAACTGTTGACAGGCCTCTGCAAACAGCTCATCTTTCTCCGACCATTCCATATAGTAATCGCCTAGGTTCATATCCAGCCTAAAGTAGACTTCTAGTAGCTTTTTAAAATCTACATCATTTTTGGTACTATTGTTTTTATTTGATTGAGTTTTCAACTGATTATGGAGAGAGCCAATGACTTGATATTGTAGGCAATCATCGTTTTCACGTAATTTCCACACAGTTCTAGAAAATACACCAATCCATTCATTGTTTTCTTTGTTGTGTGTCCATCTGAAGAATTAAAATGATAAAAGATAAATGTTTATTGCTAACTTTCCATTAGAAACGGTGAATATAAATTGCAGTGATGAGTCAGAGATTCACCTTAGGGGTGGAGATAGTTGATAGAGATGTTTATAGGGAATTAATTTGAATCTAGTTGATCACGAAGTACCATAAATAAATTAATAATATTACCTCAACCTATGTGCAATGTAGATCTCTCCACATTATACTAAAACCTATCCATAAATGTTTATAAAAAATACCTACCACATTGTCATAATGGACAAGACAAGTCCGTGGGTCACTGATGGTCACTGAAAAGAAACTACTGCGTCGGCCATACATAAAAATAAACTTAATTAAACACTTAGTAAAAGGGAAGTTCTCCATACCTAAAGCTTTGTCCGCCAGATAGTGTTCCCTTTAATTGAAGCTCTCGAAAGTTACATAACAATTTATTCCAAGTCATTTTAAAAGATAATTATGAATTACTTAAAATAAATAAAGTTTTGTAATAATAAAAAGCAGTTTATTTTGCATTTTTCTGTCTCCGGAACTGCCAAACAAAGAGTAAACAACAGCTGTCTAGGGATGTCGATCTGAAATCGATTAATCGAAGAATCGATTTTTGGAGCCAAAAAGATTGCTTTTTTAAATCGATATTGAATCGATTCGGTGAATCGATTTTTCACCCTTGAAAATCGACATTCGATTTTTTTTTTTTTTTTTACCATAAAACTATTTACAATTTATTGAATGTACCTGTATTATAAAAGTGCTGCCGGTTAAACCATTTTCTTAACTTTGTAAAACTTCTAAATGTAGAAAATAAATATCTTGTTTTATACTTGATCTGTTAGTTTGATATGGTAATAAAAATATTTTTTATTAGCGAATTACCTGATTTTACTGATAAGAGATCGTTAAATTATAATATGCATCTTGTTTTTAATAAAATAGATTTATATTACATTATAAACGAAAATGTGAAAAAAAAATCGATTTTTCGGAAATCGTTCTTATAAACCTCGATTTTTTTGTGAATCGAGTCATTAGGTCACGATTCGAATCGATTTAAAAATCGATCTTTTTCGGAAAGAATCGACATCCCTACAGCTGTCTGGTCTCGGTCTGGCTGGCGCGAAATTTGACATTGATAATTTGACATAACAGTAATATGACAGCTTTGAGTTAATCACAGATACCTAGATCACAGATGATTTGCAACCATGGCGAGTATTCTCCATGTTTACGACTATGGGCGTTTGTGCACTTACCCGTTTTCAGCACGTTTTTTTACGGACAGTTTTTTTTTTCATACATTTTTAAAATTGGTATGGTTCAAAATGTATTAAAAAAAACCGGAGAAGTACGAGTACGGCTCGCGCCCTAAGGGTTCCGAAATATGCAATAGCGCATCAACATCATAGTAGATATATCATATCTTGATCATAGATGGCGCTACTGCATACTTTTAGTGGCGCCATCTATGAGCAGATGGGTCAAGTGGCTCCACTTATGGCCCAGTGACAGACGGACAGCAAAGTGATCCTTTAAGGGTTCCGTTTTTCCTTTTGAGGTACGGAAACCTAAAAAAACTTTCCGTAAAAAAACGTGTTGGAAACGAATAAGTCCACAAACGCCATATAGCTTTGTTTCAAAATGAAAAAATCGCTGGTAAAGGTGGTTCCTTCGACTTTTGCAGTTTAGCGGGAATTAGGTATAAAAATAAACTAAATTAAAAACGTTTCTAATTATGTAGGTACCCTACAACTACAATACATGTCCTACCATTCAAAATAAACGTTTTTATTTTATTTTTATAACATGCAGATAGGCGTGGGGTAAGTGGGGTTAGTTAGCTAGTTGATAAACACCATCGATCACTAATTATTAGTGATCGATGATAAACACTAATAAAAAAAATAAACGGTATCATAATTTATTTATTGGCAAGTCAGATAATAAAATACCTACTTACCTACTTAATTTCTAACATAGGTACCTATTATTTCTCTCATATGGTGGTCCCTTCGTAATGTGGACCAAACAAATCCAAATTTTAACTTTCATGGAATGTTTCTTAAACATAAATGCATGGAATTGCAACCTAAGTAGTCTAAAGCAAAACAAAGACATCAAGAATCAATTTATTGTAATGCTATTCGTTAATCCCGCGTCATACAAAAACGCATTATGGTCCATTTCAATAGAACTTGTAAACTTTGTAAACAAATTTTCTATACAAATTCATCAAATTTTGACAGTTGGCCATACTAACATTGTTTACAAAGTTAACAAATTCAATTGAAACGGACCCTACATCATTCCTTATATCTGGGCTTAAACAACAAAGATCATAGCTATTTTTAGGGTTCCGAACAAAACGAAACCCAAAATTATGGCAAGAGTTGAAGAAATACAATTACCTATGTAAATAATTTTATTGTCATTCTTTGTAGGTACTAACATTATTATCGCAACTATCATAGGTATAAAAACTTATATAGTCGTGGACTTATTAATTTAAATTATTAATTACATATTTTTAATAGTAATAACTTTATGGACTTACAATTATTTTATTGTAGGTATAATTTACATACGTTGAGCAATTTTCATTTAGCTGTAGGCATGTATGATCGTATTTTGTTCGGTGTAAGTTATTGAGTCAAAAATTCAAAATCAAAAAGAATAGGTCAGTACGGTATCTAATAAAAGTAAGGTTTAGTGCATAATGGTGCATTTTGTACGTTGGCAAGTTTCACTTTATTTTTTTTCTGTGAATCCAGGAACACATTTCATCCGTCCATTATCCATTTACTTTTACTCTTGGCGATATATAAAGGGTGGCAGGTTACTATAAACAGTGGAAATATTTAAAGGGGTCATTGTACTCATAATTATGAACAACTTTTACTATGGGACCAACCCTGAAATCGCGAAAAAAAATCAGCTGTTCCAAACATTTATGTTCACATAACTCAACAAAATGTACCTATGGAACAGCTGATTTTTTTTTCGCGATTTCAGGGTTAGTCCCATAATAAAAAATGTTCATAATTATGAGTACAATGACCCCTTTGAATATAATTTCCACTGTCTAACCTGCCACCCTGTATGGCCGCTCTGATCATAAGGCGTATTTCTTCCAGTGACCAATCGGTAGCGAATTTTGGGGGCATCCATTAATTATGTGAGGCAATTTTGGCGATTCTTCGACTCCCCCACCCCCGTTGGTGAGATATGGCTCCACCCCTTCCCCCTCCCCTAATATCACGTGAGATTTTTGTAAATGCATATTTTTAGTGTAAATAGGTTAATCTGTGCTTGATTGCGTTTAATTTATTTAAAAAAACAATTTGCTGAATTATTTATATTTAAGACTACTTAGTTAAGTCTACCTAGTATTTTAAACAAAACGTAGTCTAGAATTACAGTGAGAAAATATTATTGTGCAAGACTTAGCCATAGGTATTTTAGTGGAGAAACATGTTTTACTTAATTTAACCCAGTTTTCTTGCAATTTTGCACTGTTTTTTGGGGGGGAAAAATAATTATGTGGTACTTGCCGAAACTCCCCCTCTCCCCCACGTGAGATTGGGTGAGGTTCGGCTCGACCCCCTCACCCCCCTACACGCCTCATGTAATTAATGGACGCCCCCTAATTAGCCTGTGATCAACGGGCTAGCCTTACCGCGGTCTTGCGGCTTGCCAACAGAGCTCACTTGTGGATCATCGTGAACCTACGGTTTTGAAAACTGCCGCACCAAGCTCATGTCCCTTCAACGTCCTTTTCAATATTAACAAACTCGAAAGAACTAGTTACTGTTTGGTCGTTCGTTAACTAGGAATGACGAGTCGTATGTAATTAAAACGCGGTAATCTTTGCCGCGACTTTATAGCTCGCTAGTTTTTAGGTGTGCGCTTTTGTACACAGGGGTGAAGGTCTGCCGGGCCTAAAATAATGCTTACTTCAGAGCGGCCATAAAGTTTGGCGAAATCTGCAACTGTTTTGATAATAATCTCGATGCTATTTTGCATCATTGCACTAAACTAAAACATTAAGGTTCAGCGCAGACCGAGATTCAAGGCAGACCGAGTTCAACGCGGACCTGAGGATTGTCTGCTGAAATTGAATATTTTGTTATTATTAGTGTCATAAATTGCAAAGTCGCTTGAGGATCGGGAGCTCTGGGGGGTAATTCTCGCGGGTGATACACTGATATCGAATTCGATATATATCGCAACAAATGTCAAATTGGTAGGGATTTTGACAGTTTTTGCAATATTTATCGAATTCGATATCAATATCGAACCCGCGAGAATCACCCCCCTGTCCTGCGCTCATCCTAACGAATAAGTACCAGTCTTGGAATAGACAATAATTTTAATCGAAATGTTTCTCTGATAATATATTTCTGATCCACGGCAAGAACTTAGCAGCGTCTGTGAACACGACGTATTCGTCGAGGTTGCACGTATTGTCTCCGTTCGCAGCTCGGAGGGACACAGATACTACGCCCCGGAGCCTCCACTTGCCGCCTTCTATTATGTACAGGCCGCCACCGGAGTCCCCAACGCAGGGACCCGACCCCTTTCGGTCACCTGTCAAGGAGAAATGTGAAAATTAACGTCTGGTGGACCTTAAGGAAGCAGAGATTTTCGGCCAAAAATATACGTCCAAGGTACTTCGGGCCTAGGAGCCATGTAATATCAGAAAAGTATGCCAAACTCTTAGCTGCTAAGTACAGAAACTTTTCTAGTGGGATATCGCAATAAAGCCCGGTTTCCACTGCGAGCGGAACGGACCCATTAAGGACTCCGTTTAACTCGCAAGAGTAAACTGCATACTTGTATTTCCAACAAATAGTCGGTAAGTATTGGACTTAAGCTATATGAAACCAAATACGTATAAACAACTACTTAGTTGTCCTGGTTTCATGTGAACAAGCATGCAGTTTACTCTTGCGAGTTAAACGGAGTCCTTAATGGGTCCGTTCCGCTCGCAGTGGAAACCGGGCTTCACACAGTGCGAAGAGTCCATCCCAGGGCAGTGAAGCAGCAACGGTTACCTACAATACGAGCGGAGTAGGTAGTGTTGCGATTCCTAGGTATCTGCTAAAGTAAACGCAGCGTACATCACCAGTCTTCAGATGCTTATTTGTCAAAGAGACCTTTTTATAAACCAGATTACAAATAGCCAGATAGGTACATAAAAAACTTAAAACAAGTTCTTTGAAGAAGAGCTTGGATGGATAAACTCAGTTTGATGTCTACCTGCCTGTCTATTCTATTCCAACACGCCGCGTGATATCACCGCAAGAACTGCCAATTTGCGAATGTTCGAGCGAGAATCTCACCGTGACATTCTCCCTCGAACGTTCGCAATCAAATTGGCAATTCTCGCGTGATATCGCGCGGCGTGTCGGTACAGAATAGACAGGCTGTAGATGTATACACCGTGACATTTTCATCGCTTTCATCCGGCGATGTAACCACTATAGTCATTATTATGAACAACTTTTACTATGGGACCAACCCGGAAATCGCGAAAAAAAAATCAGCTGTTCCATACATTTTGTTGAGTTATGTGAACATAAATGTATGGAACAGCTGATTTTTTTTTCGCAATTTCCGGGTTGGTCCCATAGTAAAAGTTGTTCATAATAATGAGTATAGTGGCTACATCGCCGGATGAAAGCGATGAAAATGTCACTGTGTATACCATTTTTTTTCGCTGAGAAATGCTAATTACGCATCCCCGCTCGTGGGGGACGAGACGGGGTATGTGGGACTCCTGTCCAAATGACCGTATACCCACTAAAACTCAGCGGTGTTCCCGCATCGCCGTGATGGGATGGGGAACCGGCACAGCCTTCACGCCCATAACCCTCCCGGCGCATGCCCGCCTAGCTGGTGGGCCCCGCATGCCCCCCAGGCTGGGGGGCTATGGGAGTGGCCGAGAACACCTGGCCACCCCCGTCCGGCACTGGTGGAGGCCTTTGCAATACAGGCAAGGGGGCGCCGGCACCCGTTGCCGGCGGGCCTTCAGCTGGGAGGAGTCGGAGATGCCTGTCAAACTGATGTCTTCTCCGACCCTTCCGCCTTCGGAGCAGCGCCGCGTGAGGAGCGTCCTCACGCGCGCGCTCCGCCGCCGCCTGCGACATGACGTGCTCGCAGAAGGCGGCGACTAGATGTATCTACCTAAGTTTATTGTCGACCATTTCGAGAGCGGTATCAAAACGTACCTGCGCACAAGGTGCTTTCGTAGGTTAACTCGTGAAAAGTAGGTTTGCTGGCTCTGCAATCATTCGTGCTGACTATAGGGATGCGCACCATGTGAGGCTCGCCTTGGCTACCTTTGTGCCCCGGTCCCTGATCGCCCCAGCCGGCAACCTGAGGAAAGAAGACATTTTATAAATCAACTAGATTGTTCCCCGCGACTCCGTCTGCGTGGACTAGAATGGAGTGACCAGTTGTAAATGACCTTCGTAGTGTAGGGTTGCTACTGTTGCTAGTACTACCAAGAGGTCAAGCTGTATCTCTGGTTTTTCTCAAGTCATCCGCCTAGCCTTTTCCTAAACTAGATTGGGGTCGGCTTCCAGTCTAACTGGTTGCGGCTGAATATCAGTATTTTACGTGGATCGACTGCCATCTGACCTCCACAACCCAATTATTGGGTAATACCGGTACCTATTCGAATGTTAGACCGATTGTCAGACTTTCGAGACTCCAGACTACCCATGTGTGTGTTTTGTCAGCCTGATAAGATAACTGTTCAAAATACGGTAGTGGAGTACTATTAAAAAAGTACAAATAAATTATTTTATTCCAAAGAAGGAATAGGAATAACAAAAAGTAAAAAAAAATAAAATAATTTATCACAAAATGGAAAACATAGACGCTTTTAAAGTTTTTGGAGGGAGTATCGCTCTGTCTTTGTCGCGCGAAGCAGACATAGTTGGTGTTACGTCACTTATCATGCGTGCCGTCCGTGTCTAGCAAATCATTTTAAAACGCGTATAACTTTGCCAATTTTGTAGATGTTTCATCGGTTTTTTTGGTGTTAATTATCTTTTTTCAAATAGAGTTTGAACAGTTCTCTTATCAGGCTGACAAAACCCAATGGTTAGATACTTACAACTCCAGAATCCCCCACAACTCGCGAGAGGTCAGGGTCGTCGGCCCACAGACAAGCTGGACGGATGTATGTGTTGAACACCACGCGTTTGTTCAGCGTTACAACCAGGATGTCGTCTGAAATGAGCAATTTGACAAGAATTTATATTTGGAGTGCATTAAAAATACCTTCTACGAATTAGGGGGCGTCCATTAATTACGTGAGGTGATTTTGGTGATTTTTCAACCCTCTCACCCCCTCTCCAAATCTCACGTGAGATTTTTCAAAAATGCGTGTTTTTGGTGTAAATACGTTAATTTGTGCTTGATTGTAAAAAAGCATAATCTGCTCGTAATCTAGAATCACAGTGAGAAAATATTTTGTGTAGGATTTAGCCATGATTTGGTGAAGAAACATGTTTTACCTACATAACTAAACCCCTTACTAAACTTCTTGCAATTTCAGTTACTTGCGAAAATCGGGAAAAACCGACTCGCCGCGTGATATCGAGAACTGTCAATTTGTTTGCAAACGTTCGAGGGAGAATGTCGCGGTGAGATTCTCCCTCGAACGTTAATATAAAAGATTTAAAAACACAACAAGCTGGCTCAATCACAAGAAAAGTTATTAAGTTTTTTGTCTCTCAAGTTATTAAGTTATTAAGTGGTTTGAGACCCGCGATATATACAGGAGCGTAACTAGGGTGGGGCAGGCAGGGCACGTGCCCTGGGCGCCATCAAAGGGGTGCCAACAAAATGAAATTTACTACATACCTATTAAAAACAAACAATCCAAAGCAAACATAGTGAAAAAATAAGTCTTTGAGGATCATTGAATTCATAATGTACATTTTTTCCTGAACAGACTGCCGATCTTATGTATAGATTGTATAGTATTATAAATACATTACTTTACAAAATTACTTAGTAAAAATTGTTTTGTGAAACTAAACTTTATGCCACAAATTTTTGTTTTACAATTTACAAAAGGGAAAGGGGCGCAGTTTGGATGCATGGCCTGGGCGCCGTATTACGTCGCTACGCCCCTGGATATATACAGGCTATATTAATAGTCAAAGTCGTCATGATTATATTGTTTTATGAGAAGTAGGTAAAACCATATGGCTTTCGTTAAAAGCGTGTTCAAAAACTAATTTAGCTGTTGTCGGCCTCATGATGATACTCACTTTCAAGCGTGGCAAGATTATAGTTCTCGTGGATAGCCGCAGCCTTAAGTTGTCTGGTGACAGTGATGTCATCACTCCAGGCTTTCAGGTTGTGCACCCCGGCCTTGATCACGATGTCTTCGAAAGATGTCAGCTCGCCGCGGCGCTGCATGCAATGCGCAGCTGTTATGAAGCAACGGTGTAAATATTTCAATAATACATTATAAGTACATTATGCTATAAGGGTCCATTTACAAAATAGACCGCACCACTATATTGACACGGCTCAAACGCACAAATACGCAATTATAGTTGCGGGAATAATAAGTAAGTAAACTAATTTGCGAGCTGCTGCTTACAAGCGACACAGGGTCCACTCAGAACACTCACAATGTGGACTGACATTTCATTAGAATTTTTTGTACAATAAATCAAGACAAGTAAAATAAACCTTAATGACACCCATTAAGGTTCATGTCTATTAGCAAAATACGTGAAAAAATAGACGGGACTTTTTATTTTTTTTCTGAGATTATTTGTGACATTTTCGTAATTATTTTTTGTATAGTTTTGAGATGATTATATCTGCTTACCTAGGCAATTTTTAAATAAACAAGATTATGTCAATAAATCAAGAAAAATTATCCTAAACTCAAGCTCATATCGTCAATTTTGTGTGAAGAGGCAATGGGAAATCGTTTTTACAACCAACCAAACCAACATTTTTAATTTTTTTTATCTGTATGAATTGGAAATAAAGGAGTAATCTATCCGTGGCAATAGTTAGTTACGTTTGATTTAGTTTCATTCGGTTGGAAATTCTACCGAAAAACAGCCTATTTTTGTCAGATTTGTAAACGCGTCCTTAAGCTTGAAACTGCGTTAAGCGGGCACCCGCGACGGGCACCCGTCGCGATATATATAACCTGGAACAAGCCCGTGCCCCGTGAGGCGAGCGGGTGGTACTGGCGGGCCGCCAGTTTGACGTCGCCGCCAGCTCGGACGCCCGTTCACGCGCTCGACAGGCATACATTTCTTGAACGTGAACAAGCGATACTAATCTCGTTTTTGGCCAGACGACAGTTTTGGCGTCTCACGGACGCCAAGGGTAGCCACGGAAGCGCTGCTGGCGTCACCGTCATGGTGTCCTTATGAGATATGGCTCTTATCTTGGAATAATTAACTTCGTGCGTACCGATACCCGCCCCCACACACCTCTAGCCGCGCAGGCGACACCAATTATGCCTTTACATAGTATGGATATTCAAACTCACCACTAACAACATGTCGGTCCGACACGAGTGTCCCCCCGCAGATAAATCGGAGAGACGCACCTTCACTCTTAAACATAGCCACGAGCCAGGGTAAGTCTCCTCTCGTGTAGGCATTGCCGTTGTAGACCAGAGGAACCCTCTCGTTGCCTCCGGCCACTACGCCACACTCAACAGTAACGACTGGTGTTTCTGAAAAACGCTGTTGTGTTGGACTGGAAGCAATAAAGGAGGTCATATTAAAAAAAAGCTTAATACAATTAGCTACAACTTGTAACAGAAATGCGTGGTCATATTTAACGGTTAGGAACTTTGGACACTTATTCAGAGAAACATTGGTCAAATAAAAGCGGCCTAAAATTTTTCGACTATCCATAAGATTGGACCCAGCTGATGCCATTTGAATGGAGAGTCGAAAACCAATGTCCGAATTTTTTCATGACCATCTGATGGAGATCGCGGAAATCCGCTGCATGCGGCCCGCATCCTGCGGGTAGCGCAGAATCAGTCGTTGTGGCAATGCTTGGGAGAAGTCTATGTTCATACGTCTTTCATCTGACACGGCGATGATGGTACGCATTGAGTACGGATTGGCAAACAAGCAAATGGCCCGAAGACATCTGCAATTTCAGAAGCATCTGCAACTGCAACTTTCCGGCTAGATGCGCACTGATGCGACCACGGTCGCAGTTACAACCGCTAGCCGTATGCGGCCCAAAAAAACTTGAATTTAGTATGGAAACGCAGGTAGCAACACGCACGACAATGGGTTGTGCCTTTTGGTCGTGTCGTCGTGAATTTTTCGGAATTTTAGTTTCAATTTCTTAATTAGGTATTCATTTTTTGGGAAAATTAAAAAAGCATTTTCGATAACGCGAAGATTTTTTTTGCACTCACTGAATTTTGCCGCCCCTGAAAATTTGCCGCCCTGGGCACTAGCCCCGAGTGCGCTAGCCATTGCGCTTTGTATAGCTTGATTTCTAAAAGTTTAAAGTAGATATTTTAACTAGGTACTTTAAACTTTTAGACATAATTATTTTACTCAATAAATCCCTACCCAGCTGTAATGACAGGCGGTGGCGTTTGTGGCGAACGATCGGAATAGATAATATCATTGGTATTAGGTCTCGTCACAGCGGTCTCAGCCGGTCTTCTCGTCGCTAGCTCATACACGGGAGTATTAGGGCTTTGTGGAGGCCCCTGGTTAGGTACAATTTGGTTGTACTGGTCGTGGACTGGGCTGGACTGGAAGACTTGCTGGGTCGATGGCTGGTACTGGGTTGGTGGCGAGTATGGACTAGAATCGTTCACAACGTAGTATGGTGAATTGCCTGGGAAAAATAAATTGTATCTGTTATTGAGCAGGATCGCATTTCGTATTCATAGGACTTAAAGGTAGGTATAGTATGGAGGCCCCGAAAAATATTTGAATCAGAAATAAAAATATGAAACTAGGACGTGATTGGTTACTCCATTGACTTCGAGAGAAGTTTACTTGATTTGCAACTCGGAATCAGGACTCTGTACTTCTATCAAAATGCCTTATGTCTTAGACCATGCAGGGGCCCTCGAGCATACTTGAGGAGCCCTTGTAGGAAGCTTAAAAAAACCTTATGAAAACATCAGAATGTAGGTACTTTTGTTCAGTGTTTTTTGCCCCAAATTAAAGGAAACTTCTGCCGGTCAAAATTTTGTTGAGCAACCCTGGCTAGCTGGGTGCTTTGTTAATGATGCGTTGAACAGAGGAAACCATTGTTTTTTTTTAATTGATTTATTGGATGAAAAATACATAGTAGTATGAGCATTTCGGGGACCCCATTAGGCCGGGGGCCCTGGGCATGTGCCCCACGTGCCTTTATGGTAAAGAAGGAACTGCTTACCAGTACTCCAAGTAGGCTCAATGTTATTGAAGGTGTAGACAAGAGCGCTTGCGCCGTCATCTCCGTATTGGACGTGGTTCTGGCTAGGTTGTTGCTGCGGTCCCGCCTGTGGTTGTTGCGGCCTCACCTGTGGTTGCTGCGGCCTCGTCTGTGGTTGGTGTAGGAAGTTGTTATACACTGGTCCAGGCACACCTTGGAGAAACGAGGTGTGCTGGAGACTTAGGGTCGTCACGTATGTGTTCGGTCTGGGTATATCTGGAAAAACATTTAACATAATAAGATCTTTGATGATAATAATAAATATAATTAATGTCTCTGTTACACGGGACTAAGAGTCCCGGACCTTTTGAAGGCGTGCGCGGGGCCGAAGCCAACACGTAGAGGCCCTTTATGACAGCTTTTTAATAAAATTTAATGGTGACATAGCTGGTGATTATCCTTGTATGCACTATAGAAATACACCCAAGGATAACCACCAGCTTATGCAGGACTATTGCAATATAAATGAGAAAAATAAATGTATAAATTAAAAGAGAATCCTTGTTAAGATTTGTTATGATAGATATAAAAATAAAAATATTTTTTATTTTGGGTGGGTTTTTTTTAAGTAAATTTATGTATTGAGACGCTCTAGAATTAAAGATAGTATTAGCGATTAAATGAAACGCCTTTCGTTAACACACGCTGTATAATGGTATGGTAAAACCCATTGTCATGAATGTGTGTCGATTATAATAAGTAAAACAACATAAGGAAAAAGTTTGCGAAATTGTCGCAGAGCTGCGTGCTGCGTAGTGATATGTAACTTGTCGATATGTTGTCGAGTTATTTACATATAGTAGGTACCTAAGTACTTAGCAAAGTTCTCTTTGTGAAACTCATCCAGGGAAATAATAATATAACACCAAAGGTTCAAAGTAATTTCTATACCTATGTGTATTTATATGTGTCCTATCCCTAGTCATCATGATCGCCCAGGGTAAGATTTGAATTTTGCGCCCCCTAAAACTTAACTACTTACTAACTAAGCATCCACTCGTCATTTAATTTTGGTAAGTTCTTAATGTTCCCGTGCCCCACCGACCCGTAGCCTGCAGGTCTGCGAGTTTGACCCCTTGAGATTTGCGCCCCTGGCAGCCGCCCCCGCGGCCAGCCCCTAGCTACGGCGCTGTAAACTGTGAAAGAGCTCATCTTGAGAAATACTACCACCAAATCGATTTTTACCGCTAAGCAGCATTACTATATTCCGGTTTAAATAGTTTTGGTGCCCGCGTAATTACAGGCACATGAGACATTTTAGCTTCGTCTCCAGGGTGGACAGCGAACGTGCGTTGCCTCTGGTGTTGCAGCAGTCAATAGGTTGCCACTCAATAAAATAAAACAAACTTTTAATTACCTCCAGGCCCATAGCAGATGACATTATCATTGACAGTCACCGCCGTGAGTTTCGGCAGCGGTGAGGTCACGGGGAAATGAATACGGTAGCTGACTGCCTGGCCCTGGTTATAGTTCTGAAGAAGATGTGTGCTGTCATCTGCGTCTAACTGGCCTACATAATTCTGGAAATAGAAACGAAAAAACCATTAAAAAAATAAATTATAAATATTTTCGGTGATGTGGATGAATTTAAATTAAATAATATGTAGTTAGTACCTACTTACATATACAGGGTGGCAGGTTAGACAGTGGAAATATTTAAAGGGGTCATTGTACTCATCATTATGAACAACTTTTACTATGGGACCATCCCTGAAATCGCGAAAAAAATATCAGCTGTTCCATACATTTTGTTGAGTTATGTGAACAAAAATGTATGGAACAGCTGATTTATTTTTCGCGATTTCAGGGTTGATCCCATAGTAAAAGTTGTTCACAATGACCCCTTTAAATATTTCCACTGTTTAACCTGCCACCCTGTATAAATTAAGTTTATTCGTAAACTTAAATTTTATAGGTAGGCACTTAATTAGCTATTGATATATTTTTAGAAAGATATTGTTTTTAATTTTATTTTTGTTAATAAAATGAAATTTAAAAACAACTGATACGGATTTGACTTGAACCCACGACCTCTGCTGTACCGTGTCCTACACTAGTACCTACCGTAGCAGAATCAGATAAGCTAAACATGGCTTTGATACAGGGTTGCCACCCGTAGGTACTCTATTAGAGAGTACCTATTATAGGCAGGGACTGAAAGCGGTTACGGATAGAGGTTAAGGTACCTACCTCAAAAATAGGTAGGTACAGGACCGGTTTAAAATAAAGGTTGAGTTATAATTATAACGATACCTTTATAAATAAAGGATTGGCTATAGGTACCGTTATTTAACCTTTATACGATTTCGGTACCGTTATGGGCGTTTGTGCACTTAATTTTCGAACGTTTTTTTTTCGTGCTTGTGTATTTTGTACCAAAATTTTGTTATTTTACTCTTTTACTTATCTCTTTATAATATACCGGTATAAAAAACGAAATATTATGGTAGAAAATAAAAACGGTACCTATACCGAAATATTTTGGTAGGTAACCATAATCTACGTCAGTAATAAAGTACGCTAAACTATTATTTACTAGTGTATAGTGTGGATATAGATGCAATCGAAGTATTCAAGAATAACATTTAGAGTCTAGAATGTCTAGATCTTCTTGATAAGCATTAAATACCTAAACGAAAAAAATAAGAAATTCTTTATTTGATAACGGTACTAAGCCAGCACTAAGTTCGCATTCCTAAGTCTAGATTTTAGATCTAGACTAATGAGCTAAACTTAGACTAATTTTATTTTACTGTTAAACATTTTTTATATTTTTTTAGAAATACATAATGCTTTTATATACTTTTTCATTAGGTTAACTTCAAGTATGAATCAAAATATGTATGTATGTATAACAACGGACAGAAACCCGCGACCGCGACTACAATGCAATGTACAGCAGTGGCCTGTGGCGGTGTAAGGGGGTGAAGGTGTGGGCGGTCCGCCCCGAGTGCCAAGCCCCATGTGGGGTGACAGGGCCCGCGGAGAACCACTGTCACACATTTTGGCTAAAGAAATTAGGAAATCGTCCACATCGCCGCATAGAAAAAATACTTGCTCAGCCACGAGCACGCGTGGTATCAGTGGGGAGGGCGGTTGTTTTATTTTGACTTGAGGGGTGCTCAATGGAAAACCGCCCCGGGTGACAACCCATGCTACGCCGCCACTGATATACAGGGCCGGACTTAGGGCAGGGCAGCAAGGATTCGGGCACGCCGCAATAGCGGCGGTAAGGCCCGTGATGAGGGAGTGGCTCGGAAGACGGCATGGCGCCCTTAGCTTCCGGCTTACACAGGTGCTTTCTGGACACGGGTGCTTCGGAAAGTACCTGTGCCGTATAGGCCGGGAGCCGACGCCCGGTTGCCACCATTGCGGTGACTGCCCCGACGACACGGCGCAGCACACACTGGAGGAGTGCCCAGCTTGGGCAGTGCAGCGCCGTGACCTCGTCGCGGCGGTCGGAGCTGCGGGTGGCCTCTCGCTCCCGGCCGTGGTTGAGGCCATGGTCGGCAGCGAGAGCGCTTGGAACGCCGTTGCCTCCTTCTGCGAGGAGGTGATGGACGCCAAGGAGGCGGCGGAAAGGGAGAGGGAGGCGGTGTCCTCTCTCCCCATCCGCAGCAGACGCACCGGGCGCCGTAGGGCGGCCAACGATCTCCGGCCACCATAGGGTGCGGCCTGCGGGCGGCGGACTTGGGGCGTCCGTCGCCCGAACGGAAACAGGCCCGAGACGGTGGCGCGACGTGTTCCGCGCGCGCCTCTCTAGAGGAATTGCGGCCGTGCATGACGGCCGCATAGGGTGACGGGGCCCGCCTTTCATTTGGCGGGCCAATACCTGCCGGGGGTGCGGACGAATGCGCAAGCGACTCCCGTGCCCCCGGCGTAAGGTAGTTGGAGGAACACCGGGGTGGTTTTAGTCAGTAAGAGTCTGACAGACCCCTCCGCCCTCCCCAGGGCGGGGGACATCCATGAGGATTTCCACCTCGAAAAAAAAAAAAATTCTAGCCGGGGGGCCTCCACAACATGAGTTTTTTTAGATAAGAAAAAAAACTATTTGTCCTTGGCCCTGTGGCTCTATTGCATATTTCGAAACTCTCAGGGTGCTAGTCTTACTCGCACTTGTCCGGTATTTTTTAAACAGTAGTCTGCCAGATCCCTCCACCAGCCCATCACTATAGGTGAAAACGAAAAAAAAGTCGAGTTTATTGGTTGAAGGTTTTCATTGCTGGTCTGATACTCACGTTTATTCACACCTGTTTCTCATTAGAGTGTAGATAATATGTACGCTTTTAAGCGTAAGCATAAGTAATAATTGAGATTATGCACTTAAAGCCAATGTTTATTTTAAAATCTTGTTATTATTGCAACTAATAACCTGTGAGAGGGTGTGTGTCATTGTCACTTGTGTGCTGTGTTAGCACTTAACTAGTTACGTTTTATCATTATCATATCATTCAAGCTTCTAAGTCAACGCAATCAAAAGATACGGCCATTTATGTCACATTTTTTTACGTAATTGGTAATAACGCCATCTATGAGAACATAGTTGAACGACTGTCTTGCTATCGATAAAACTTCAGTAAGTTTGACAAGGTGCTTGACCAATTAATACCAAGGTCCAACGCTTCGGAGCGCTGACCTAATGTTAAAATTCCACAGTGGTTGGTGTACCAAAAACCCGAACGAAGCGCTTTGATTCCACTTTCATTGTGAAAACCGCAAAACAATGGAATTCGCTGCCGGAGTGGGTATTCCCCGACAGTTACAATCTGGGTATCTTCAAGTCGAGAGTGAATCGGTTTCTTCTAGGCAAGGTGCTCCATCGTAGACCGCATCATCACTTAACATCAGGCGAGATGGCGGTCAAACGCGAGCCTTTTATTTAATTAAAAAAAAATCCTCAGGGCGCGAGTCCCACTCGCACTTATCCGGTTTTATAGACAAAGGTAGGCAATGTATCTTGTATCGTGTTTGTGATTCATGTTTTTGCAGTTCTGTGTGCAGGTTTATTTATTTGTACGTGCATGACCAAGATCATTATTAGCTGCAAAGATGACGAACATGGTCTACCTATAGGGGGATCGGGGACGCCCATTTTTAAATACAAACATGTTCTGTAAAACTTTAAGGTAAACCAGTGTGCCTAGCACGAATAGTTTTGACGCTGACAGGCCTGGGAACTTAATTCAAGCGATTACGGGTATTTACTTCAAAGTTACCTTTATAAATTAAGTTATTTAGGTAACCTTTATGTACACGATTGGGAGTTTGTGCACAAATTTTTGAACATTTATTTTTCGAACTTGTGTATTTTGTAAGTACATTTTGTTATTGTACTCTTTTACCTATCTCTTTATATACCGGTACTATACCGGTATAAAAACGGTACCGAAATACATATTTCGGGAACGCTTAATTAACGGTAGGTAGGTAATCGAATTTGTAAAAATCCCATTCTATACTCGGACTTTTAATTGTTTGCAGTAACTTGATATGGATACCACTTTTTAACAAAAAAAAGGTACTTAGTGATGTGGAAAAAAGAATGAACCAAATTGATTGAACTGAATTATGTACTTTTGTAATGTATTTTTCATTGATTTATTAAGATTTAAATTATGATAAATATTATGGTAAAGGCATGGCTTTCACGTGTTTAAAATTTACAAAAATATAGATATTTTATGTATGATTTACTATTTTTATCATTCGTTCTTTTCGCAAATTCGTTCAGTGCCCCATCACTATTACCTAGTATAAAATATGGTATCATTATTTTGCTTCAAACTGTCAAGTTACTGCAAACAATTAAAAGTCCGAGTATAGGAACTTCTTGTATCGATTCGTGGGTGCGTTTACAAACACAAATCTCACATAGGTACCGTAGAGGCGGGTTACTTTGACCCTAGGGCATAACTTTGGTTCTAATCGAAAAAAAAATTGAACTGCCCGCCGTGTCGCGACCACACAACCGATCGTCGCAGTTCCTTTGGTAACTAATACAGGATAAAATTAAAACCAGTGCGGATATTTATGGGGGTGAAAGTACTCATGAATATGATCAACTTTTATTATGGGACCGACACTGAAACCGACACACAATCAAAATGTATAGAACAGCTGATTTTTTTTCATATTTCAGTGTCGGTCCCATTTGATAAAAGTTGATCATATTCATGAGTACTTTCACCTCCTAAAATATCCGCACTGGTTTTAATTTTATCCTGTAGACGGCGAAGGAACTGCGACGATCGGTTGTATGGTCGCGTGGTCGCGACACGGCGGGCAGTTCAATCATTTTTTCGATTTGGGCCAAAATTATGACCTATAGGGTCAAAGTAACCCGCCTCTACGGTACACAAATAGCCAAACCCGAAATAATAATTGTTCCGTGTGGGAATCGAACTCACGACACGTCATGCGCTCAGCCACTGCGGCATCAAACACTGGTAGGTACAAAAGAGTGAAATTGATACTAATTCAGTTTTAATTCTATCTCTGCTTTTGGTTGCAGTTGGAACTTTTCAAAGCCTGTTCAATATTTATAATGAGAAAGTCAAAACTCAAAAAAGTTTCACTTCCGCGTGTAGTCGTGTGGTAGGTACATACATTACGGATACACGGAGGCTTGGCAAGCGTGTAAACTTAGCATATGAATGCCATGCATTACTGGCCCCTAAGGGTCGGCACCATGCAAAAGTCTTATGGGAAAACCATAACTTTTTATAGAAAAGGTAAAGTAGTAGCTACGAAAAAAATAGGTCTGGCTAGCTAAAAAGTTTCACTAGTGGCTAATGAAATCGTGTTTAGAATAAACCTTATAGATTAATGTAAATAAAATATTGAAAAAGTGGAAAAAGCACTGCCGTAGAAACAAAACATTAGCGTAAATAAGAACTTAATTATAGGCTACAAAGAACAGAGTAGTAGCTGATGGTTTTTTTTTCTATACCAATACTTCTGTTCTGTGTAAAAAAAATCGCAAAGTTACTGAATTTTTATAATTATAATTTTTATGGATAACAATGTTGCGGAAAAAAATCAAAAAAATTGCGATCTTTTTACACTAAACGGAAACATTGTTATGTAATACAGAAAAAAAATGCGGGTTCTCCATTTTTTTTATTATGTCAAATTCAGAAAATTTAGATTTCAAAGTATGAAAGCATGGCAGTGCTTTTTTGCACGTTTTTAGTGTTTTTTTTTTACATTCATCTACAAGGTTTATCCTTAAACCGATTTTTTTAAAGAATAGTCAAACTCTTCAGCTTGTCAGACGTTCTTTTTGTGGTTACTACTTTACGTTTTCTTTATAAACTTATTGAAATCCTCTAACAAGATTTGCCGTAATGCACCCTTAATCGATTACTTTAGTCATTATTATCCAAGGGATTAGTACCCTTCTTTATCGAGCATGTTTCAAAAACAACTGAATTTTGTAGTGTAGTCAATATTTTTCTATACATAATCTTCGCACATTCTTAAATGTTGACGTATAAAAAACGATGATCAATATTATTCGAATATCAAATTTAATTCCGGGTAGGTAGGTACTGGCTGACGATGACGTCGCTTCTCATCAACTATTAAAACAAGTAGGTAGGTTCCGGAGCTCAAGTTAGCTAAATATTAAATATTCAGTTACTTAGTAACCTTCATGTTATTTTCAAAGACCTATCCAACGATATCCCATTTGAAGGGGTGCGCGATTTTTTTTTATTCATTCAGTTTCATGTACCTAGATGTAGGCGGGCCCCTCCTATTTATTTTTTTTGTAATTTTTTTACACGCCTTTATGGCGGTTTCGGGTTTATAGAATACATTATCTAACTGCAAAGTTTCATATAAATTGGTTAAAAACTGTAGATACTACGAGGGTGTGACAGGCGGACAGCCTGTCACACCCTCGTAGTATCTACAGTTTTTACAGACAGACAGACTGACGGACAGAGGGACAATGACATGACGAAAGTATAAGGGTTCCTAGTTTTACTACGGAACCCTAAAATGGCCGACGGAATCTCTCATAAATAAGTAATGCACCCAATGCCGGCCGTCATTTCACAACAAACGTCCGCGTCTTGCGCGTTTGAAAAGTCATTGGTGCCGATTCTCTTGTTAACCAAATAAACTAATTTAGTCTTATTACGTCTCTTTCTAATAAAAAACATGAGAGAGGGATAGCAGATATTTAATCCTGTCAAATTAGTCCACTTGAATAGTTTTAATGTCAATTTAGTCGTAATCGCAAAAGGTTATGACTATTTTCCCGTAAATGACAAGGGCGTAGACTAATTTGACAGTTCTAAATATTTTCTGTCCTTTTTCAATGATATTTGTAAGAACGAGATATAGTGTGATTAAAATTAGTTTAGTGCGATGTTCAACAGAATCAGCACCAATGTCTGAAGTCTATAACAAATATCAAAATGCTGTCTTGTGTTGGTTCAAATGCTGCCAAAATTATAGATAAGTAGTACTTTCATGAAATCACCTTCCATGGATAAGTCAGTAATTTATCATTATCACTCATGTATTTTCCAAATTAGGTATTGGTGCTGATTCTGTTCACTAAACTAATTCATCGCACTAAACTAATTTTAATCACGCTTTATCTCTTTCTTACAAATATCATTGAAAAAGGACAGAAAATATTAAGAACTGTCAAATTAGTCTACGCCCTTGTAATTTACGGGAAAATAGTCGTGACCTTTTACGAAAACGTCTAAATTGACATCAAAACTATTCAAGTTGACTAATTTGACAGGATTAAATAATATATTATGTTCCATCCCTTTCTCATGTTTTTTATTAGAAAGAGATGAGACTAAATTAGTTTAGTTCGTAAACAACAGAATCGGCACCATTCAAAAAATTACAAAAAAATTAAAGCAAAAACATTACAGCCAGCATAATGGGTGCATCACGGCCAGCATACCTACATGTTTAGGGAGATTCCGTCCGCCTTTCTTAAACTTTTCGTCTCGGCTTCTGTAAATCGCTATAAAGCCTGAAGGATTTGCTAAAGGCCTGAAGTGAAATGAAGATGAATAAAATTGTTAGGGGTGCTAATAAAAATACTATTTTCAACATCCATTATCCAAAAAAAACAGTATTTTTATGTGTACCAAATAATTTTAAATTAATATACCTAATTAAAAAATATATTAAAATTTATAGGTACCTAGTGTACCTACTCAGATATATTTTTTTACCACCTACAGATGTACTACCTCTTAAAATATTTCAAGTATAAAGGGTAGGACCCTATATGCATAGCTCTCGAAATTACCTATATTAAAATTTGAGGAAAATACAACTACCATTTCGTAAAAAAAATACAATTTTCCTTAAATATAATTCCGAGAGCTACCTATATTGATGATTTTGATGATTATTATTTAGTAACTTAGTATATTATTAGATATTATTGTCGCGTATTGAATTTTGATCAACATACAACGTAAAATAGCGCTGTAATTTGCAAAAAAACTTAAGAAAATTAAGTATTCGGGCTACCTTGAAGGATTTCCGTTAAAAAAAGCTATTTGCCCATTCCGAATTGTAAATTCCTATGGAGAAGAAACTTCAGAGTAGGGGCGAAAAATTGTGGTAAAACTGAAGTTAGTAGGTAGGTATATTCAATAAATCAACATCGATATGTAAATTGAAAAAATAGAAAATTATTTTTTTTATAAAAACGCGACTGTGGTTTGCCCTACGTCTTATCTGGTGATAAAGACCCACCAAAAAGAAAAGGAAAACAAGATATTGCAGTCGGGACCCATTATATGACTATTACCCGGAAACACTGGGTCCCGACTGCAATATTTTGTTTTCCTTTTCTTTTTGGTGGTTCTATAACACCAGATGTAGGGCACGTAGGGCAAACCTTAATTTTCTATTTTTATTTTTCTCTTTTTAGTTTTTGATGTCAATGACATATATTATTTATTTTCGTAATTGTCTTTTTAAGCCCTTCATTTTGATACCCCACATGATGATATAACAAGAAAATAAAAAAGATCTGTTTATTTTTTTAGATAAGTAGATGTTTTTTTAGTGAGATGTTTTTTTTTAATGTATAAGATATATATATTTTCATAATTGTCTCTTTAAGCCCTTCATTTTGATACCCCACATGACCATGTCAGATTTTTTTTATTTTTTACGACTTCACTTATTGGCGGTTAAAATCCGCCATGTTGGTTTTTTTCATAATCCATATAGCCTATGTTACTCGCGACGTCAATACGAATCTAATGATATGTCATTATGTTAAAATCCGTTCGCTCGTTTAGTCTCTAGGAACACAGAAACGGAAATACATACATTACCCACATACATACTAACATACAGGTGAAACACTATACCCTCCTTTTGGGCTTCGCCGCAGTCGGGTAAAAATACGATCATCGTACCTATTATAAGTTAAATAACTCGCATCAAGTGCATTGATAAGGTAATAAATTTTAAAACCGTCAGAACATGCAGAACAAGCTCTGAAGTTACGATACCACCGACTAGATTAAAATCTGTACCTACTTATAGATACCTACAGGGCTGGCAGGTTTAATTTTAAAACTAGTACTTGGTAATTTTTAAGAAAAAATAAGTAGGTAAGTATTACTAGCGGCAGCAGTTATGAGCACAAACGATTTTTCGGTCTCTTTGGCGGAATGAATAAGACGGGGGCGCCAAAGCTGCACGCGATTGGTTCGTCAGTCGATGCTCGTCGTCTAATTAGACCATTCTCTTTAGTTATTACGTTTTGTCAACCTTTACTTATTACGTATTGTCAATCTGCCTATTTACTATAGGGCCGAAAATGTACATGCGCGATTTGTGCTCATAATTCACGCCTCTACCTATACGTAGTTATAGGTGCCGTGAAGGTGGTTTGTAAGGTTTTAAGTAGGATAAGCATAACACGGCTTTGACATGTTTAAAATATACTAAAAAAACAAGTAGGTAGGTACAGTAGTATAGGTATGTTTTTATGATTTTTTAAATTCATGTCACACACCTTTTAGGTATGTGTTTGGTTCCCAGAAAACGGTAAACACAGGGATCAAATGTTTTATTGAGAATGATTTTTATAGGTACTTAGGTAGGTAGGTACTTAATAATAATTCTGTTCAGTTTATTGCTTTTAAGAAATAGGTACCTACCTACTTTAACAGCCTGCCTATGTATATTCTGTACCGACTCGGCGGTGAAATCACGTGAACTGCCAATTTGTTTGCGAACGTTCGAGGGAGAATGTCACGGTGAGATTTTCCCTCGAACGTTCGCAAACAAATTGGCAGTACTCGCGGTGATATCAGGCGGCGTGTCGGTACCTACAGAATATACAGGATAAAATTAAAACCAGCCGGCCTAGCATGACCACGATAGAAACGGGTTTTGGTGACAAAGTGACAGATTGTAGAAACATTTCTACGTTTTATGAATGAAATGGTAGAAATGTTTCTACAATCTGTCACTTTGTCTATTTCTATGTAGACAAAACCCGTATCTATCGTGGTCATGCTAGGCCGGCAGTGTGGATATTTTAGGAGGTGAAAGTACTCATGAATATGATCAACTTTTATTATGGGACCGACACTGAAATATGAAAAAAAAAATCTACTGTTCCATGCATTTTGATCGTGTTGTAGTGCAATTTTGTAGGGAACAGCTGATTTTTTATTCATATTTCATTGTCGGTCCCATAATAAAAGTTGATCATATTCATTAGATAGATCATATTTATTCATAGTTCGATCCCGAGGCACGCACCGCTGACTTTTCGAAGTCATGTGCGTATTAGAAATTAATTATCACTTGCTTTAACGGTGAAGGAAAACATCGTGAGGAAACCGGCATGTCCTAGAACCAAAAATTCGAAGACATGTGACGTCCACCAACCCGCACTGGGCCCGCGTGGTGGACTACGGCCCACTCCCTCTCACAGAGAGGAGGCCTGTGTCCCAGTAGTGGGAACATTATAGGCCGCTTATGCTTATGCTATATTCATTAGTACTTTCACTTCCTAAAATATCCGCACTGGTTTTAATTTTACCCTGTATAGGCAGTTATTGGCTTTAGAAATCGGTGATGCT
This sequence comes from Thalpophila matura, assembly GCA_948465475.1. Lineage (NCBI taxonomy): Eukaryota > Metazoa > Arthropoda > Insecta > Lepidoptera > Noctuidae > Thalpophila > Thalpophila matura. The sequence goes on from OX419196.1 coordinate 4,410,847, forward strand.
TATACATACCTACCCTGTGCCCGTTGCCTATTGCCAGATTTGGTCGGTGGGTAGTGGGTAGGTACCTAACATATACAAAAAAAAACCGGCCATGTGCGAGTCGTACTCGCGCACCGAGGGTTCCGTATCAGTTTTGGATGTATAAAGTGAAAAAATCGGACCGCATAACCAAGTTTGTTTGTCAAGGAATTTTGATGATTTTGATAAAACTGTAATAGTTAGGAACATCGTTTTATTTTGGGTGCAATATTTGGGTCAATTCCTATTATCAACTCTAATTATTTCAGATTTTTCGCTCCGCAAACTTCGGAGATAAGGTTTTTTGACTTTTTTATTTGCAATAAAATTGGGCAAGCATTTTTTATAACTGTTCCAAATTTCAAGTCGATAGCTTTAGTAGTTGCTGAAATAAGCAGGTGTGACAGACAGACAGACAGACAGACGAAGTCGCACCATAAGGGTTCCTTTTTTACCATTTTGGTACGGAACCCTAAAAACTGTTACCTATGTAAATCCACAGTAGGTATCCGCACTCATAAAATATAATTTACGTTATCATTGTGGCTAATAAAAATAAAATTTATGATCTACCCGAATGGTTCAAAAACATTAAATTAGCTTTAGCCAAAATTCTCAACTGACTGACAGTTTTTGGAACATAAGTTAATGTGTACTTGATGACTGTCGTAAAACGATTCATTTATCTATAGGTACCTACTATTTAATACTTATTATAAAGCTGAAGAGTTTGTTTATTTGGACGCGCTAATCTCTGGAACTACCTCAGATCATAGAAACAAGGAGATGTGTCAAGGCGCTATCGAGCTTGATGCCTGATCTTGAGCAAATTGCTCATATTAAAAACGTACGCGCTGGCGACGAACCGAACACGATCGATGGTATAAATACAGTGTTTTAGTTTAGTGCTAGTGTTGAGTGACGATTAACAGTGTTAGATTGAGGGTGTGCGGAATGTTCAATGCGTGGGAGATTTTTTTATTCACAAGGAGCGCTTAATTATGCGCGTAATTGTGTCGAAAAATGTACTAAAAGTGGCATCATTTGTTCCCGTACTAATTTGCTATGATGGCATATCTCCTTTCTTCTATGATCTGAGGGAACTACCTACCAGTCGGATTCGAACACTTCTTTTTGTATAGGTATGATAGCCAGATTCATCGGAAATACTTAGTATAGGTTATTTAACATCACGCTACGACCCTTAGGAGCCGAGCAACGGGGGTGAAACCGCGGGGAACAGCTCAGGCGCGGTCACAGCCGACGGTTTTGGGGGGGGGGGTCATACCGCAGCTTAAGGCTTTAGGGGGGGTTATACCGATTAATGCCGACGTGCAATACCGTAAATTACCGTGTTTGGCGGATTTTTGTACGATTTTGGGGGTCATGGGGGTCATAACCCCCATGACCCCCCCCCCTGGGACTAAGGACTGGGACTAATAAATGTGTCTGAAGTAGAAATAGTTAACCCATAGAAATCTAAATTTATTATCTATGAGTTAAGTTTAACCCAAGATTTAGACCAAGGTTTTAGACGGACGTTTTTCAATAACACAATCTTTGTTTGTTTGAATGGAGATAAAAAAATATTTTGGGCAGTCTTTTATTCTGCGATGTTTAGAAAGTTCCAACTGGATTTGGCCTGTTTTGAATTAATTTTGTTTTTAAAACACAAACATTATGTAGGTACCTACTCGAATTTAGAATTCGGATATGAAATCCATACATCATTATTTGACTATGGAAAAGGCTTATTCCAATAAGTCTTGACCTCCATGTCACAAAAAAGAGTTGGTACCTACCTACACCTAAAACATAATTCTACGTCATATTAGTAGCGAAAAGTACCTATTACGTAAGTAATCGATATCTCAACAGCTAATAAATCAACATAAAATCAAATCCAAAGCCTTATAGGTGCTTATTAGTGTTGCCCAAATGCAAGACCAAGAGGAGATTAACCCAGTCTTTGATCTTCATCTTGTGTCAGTACACCTGGTTGTGATCTTGGTCTTGGTATTGCACACTCAATCTTGGTCATAATCTTGGTCTTGCTGCAATTAGGTGGTCTTGGTCTTGTGAAAATGATAGATGCAAGACCGGTTTTACGCAACACTAGTGCTTATAGGCCGTTAACTTCTTTCCTCATATTTGTCGCCTTCACCTATAGAGAATTGTGTTTTAGGAATACACCCACTTAGCACATGATTTGGAAAACACGCTAATTATCACATTTGTGGTTCTATTTTCAAAGTTATAAATCATTAATCATAGACAATAACAAGCTAAGTGATTGGCAAGACGTCGTGGGTTTTTTACCGGCCGGCAAGAGGTCGTAAGTTAACCTTTGGACTGTTGTCCTACTTCTACTAATCCTATCTTACTAATCTATACTTAATAATAAGGCCGAAGAGTTCGTTTGTTTGAACGCGCAAATCTCTGAAACTGCCAGTCGGATTCGAAAAAATCTTTTTGTATTATGATAGCCAGATTCATGAGAAATAGTAAAGGCTTAAAACATCACGCTACGACCCTTAGGAGACGTGTAACGGGGGTGAAACCTCGGGTGTAAGTTTGGATGGATGGATATTTATTAGTTTATTACTTTTTCACGCAAAAACTACTGAACGGATTTTAATGAAACTTAGTAAGTAAGCTAGTCTATTAGTAGGTAATGAATAAAGTCAAAAACTACGGGACTGATTCTAATAATTTTTTCTTCAGTAGAAAGCTGCATTATCGCTGAGTAACACTTAAACCGAACACGGGCTACTTATTATCCCGAAAAAATGCTTAGTTCCTGTGGGTCACGCGGACGAAGTAGCGGGCAAAGTTCCGACTAGGTAGGTCCTGCCTGTCCTTTTGCGAACGTTCGAGAGAGAATCTCACCGTGACATTCTCCCTCGAACGTTCGCAAACAAAGTGGCAGTCCTCGCGGTGATATCACGCGGCATATCGGTACAGGGGGTCTACTCTGTAAGTCCGTCAACGAAGATACGGGCCCGTCCGAAAGTACAATAGACATAAGATTCCGTCAAAACAAGTGTCAAAATCAATTTTTCGAACGGATAAAAACACATCGGTAGTAGGGACAACTGTCAAATCGTGCTATCATTCATTCTTAGTTCGGGCCCCGAACTAATCTAAGTCCGTAGGTGATACGGAGTAAGAAACGCCCGTAACTAAGGCCGAAACTACGGATTTCGTGCTTAGAGAGTAGACTCCCAGAATATAGGCTGTACGTGTAGGCTGTACGTGTGCATATCTACAGTTCAATGTTTTATAGCAACATCATGTTCTATACAAAGATTAGTACTGATTTTACAGCATTCCATTTTGACAACCCTGCAAGTTCAAGTTTCCATATAAGGGTACGGAGCCAGTAAGTCCATAATTTATGTACCTGTAGTTTACATATCGTCAATCTTCGAAGACGGTCAGAGAAACAGGTTCTAGCGTGTTTAAACTTTTACACCGCAATACTCGAAGAAAGCAATGAGGAAAATTGTGAATTTAATGTTAAAAGCATTGGAATATGGGTCTATGGTTTGTTCAATAGAACTTGCGAACAATGTCAGTAGGTATGACTAATTAATTACCTACTATTTGATGAATTTGTTTAATATGTCGTAGGATAATCGCAGAAATAGAATCTTTGCGAAAATCCTAGGAAGACAGCAAAGGAACGGATATTTGGAATCTAAGGAAGATTTTCGTAATCATACGAGCTGTTATTAGCATCATTGCAAAAATCCGACTTTGCTAAGTTAGGTTACTGTAAACTTTGCGGACAGACGGCGCTCCATGGACCATTGACTTTTAGCCTTCTTTTAGTTAATGCTTTCTTCATAGGTATTCACAACCATTCGACAAGCTTCCGTGCCGGAAATGACACTTGTTCGATTATCTGCTTTCCGAACCGATGGACTCGTAAAACGCTAGTTAGCGTTTTATACTTGCGTAAACGCTAGTTAGCGTTTCGGAAATGACACTTGTTCGATTATAATCGGACAAGTGTCATTTCTGGCACGATAGCTTGTCGAATGGTTGTGAATACCTATGCTTAGATTCCAAATACCCGGTCCTTTGCAATCGTCCTAGGATTTTTGCAAAGATTCGATTTGTCCGATTATACCTACTACGACATATACAGGGTGGCAGGTTAGACAGCGGAAATATTTTAAGGGGTCATTGTACTCATCATTATGAACAACTTTTACTACCATGGGACCAACACTGAAATCGCAAAAAAAAATCTGCTGTTCCATACATTTTGTTGAGTTATGTGAACAAAAATCTATGGTACAGCTGATTTTTTTTTCGCGATTTCAGTGTTGCTCCCATAGTAAAAGTTGTTCATAATGATGAGTACAATGACCCCTTAAAATATTTCCACTGTCTAACCTGCCACCCTGTAGAAAGCTTAGATCAATGATTGATCTTCACTACGGTCAGTGCGCAGCGGAGACCTAATAGAAAATTTGTTAGGTAGTTCGCAAGTTCTACTGAAATGAAATTTAGGCTTCTTAGAATATGAGATGCTGTTTTTCGATTTGAAAAAAAAAGAGATGTAATTTTTTTTACATAGGAATCAATTGCGTTTGACCACTATGTCGCCACTAGCCAGTGCGGGTGACGATGGTCGAAGCAGGGACTGAATTACGCAAAAATTAAGGTGCCATTTACGGTATGACGTCATACCGTTAAATAAAAGTTACCGAAATATTTTAGTATCGTTTTTTATACCGGTATATAAATAGATAAATAAAAGAGTGCACTAACAAAATGTACAAAATACACAAGTTCGTAAAATAAGTGCCCAAACGCCCTTAACGGTACCGAAATCGTATAAAGGTTTAATAACGGTATAGCCCAACCTTTATTTTTGTAGGTATCGGTATAGTTCAATCTTTATTTTAAACCGGTACCGATATACATATTTTTGAGGTACCTAACCTCTAACCGTTACCGCTTTCAGTCTCTGGGTACCAGCCACCTAATGGGCGTTTTATTATTAGACGACAACGGCACGGTACGGTGACAGCATAAAATAATCGGACGTCAACAAAATTGTGTCAACGTGCCATATTCCTATTCCATATTTTGAGGCCGCGGCCGCAGTGGTACAGCGGCAGCGACGCGACGGCGATTTCGTGAAAACAAACTCATAGTGAACATAAAAATACAGGGTAAAATTAAAACCAGTGCGGATATTTTAGGAGGTGAAAGTACTCATGAATATGATCAACTTTTATTATGGGACCGACACTGAAATTTGAAAAAAAAATCAGCTGTTCCCTACAAAATTTCACTACAACACGATCAAAATATATATGGAACAGCTGTTTTTTTTTTCATATTTCAGTGTCGGTCCCATAATAAAAGTTGACCATATTCATGAGTACTTTCACCTCCTAAAATATCCGCACTGGTTTTAATTTTATCCTGTAAATCGGTGGCGGCAATGCAGAAACGACAAGCGAAAAAGTTTGTTCACGAAATCGCCGCCGCGTCGCATCGCTGTCGCCGTACCAGCAGTGCGGCCGCGGCCTGAATTTTTGATACATTACTCCCGGCTGGCCGCGCCGGTTGCCGAACCATTACCGTGCCGTCGTCGTCATGTTGTGCCGTTGCTGTCTAATGAAAAAAGACCCAAAAAACCCGTGACTTGAAAATTTATCTGCATAGGTACCTATATTATGTAGCTCTATCAGAAACGGATAGAATTATTTTACAAGATATTTTGCAAGATCCTACTTCCTACTATCCTACTAATCCTACTACCCTACTACTTAATATTACAGGGTGGCAGGTTAAACAGTGGAAATATTTAAAGAAAATTTAAAAAAAAATCAGCAGTTCCATACATTTATGTTCACATAACTCAACAAAATGTATGGACCAGCTGATTTTTTTTTCGCTATTTCAGGGTTGGTCCCATAGTAAAAGTTGTTCATAATGGTGAGTACAATGACCCCTTAAAATATTTCCACTGTCTAACCTGCCACCCTGTATAAATGCGAAAGTTTGTTGGATGGATGGATGTATGGGTGGGTGTATGTATCTATGGATGTATGGATGGATGGATGGATGTTTGTTACTCTTTCACGCAAAAACTACTGAACGGATTTTGATGAAACTTTACATTAATATAGCTTAAAGGTAGGTACATTAGAATAACACATAGGCTGCCGTTTGTCATATATTTTATTTAATATAGAAACATTGATATTTTAGTCGACATTTTAATGGCAACACTTTGTAATAGTTTAAAAATAGAGATGGTTGTTTATTAGTCTCACTATTCTGTAGTCTATGTTTTAATGGACATCACAACTCTAGATATCTTCCTTTAGTTAGGTTTATTATCGATAAAATACGAATGAATATTTTACCGCCATCAAGTCGTACGATCTGTGATTGTGATTTTAAATTATACTAGTTTAAGTCTGCCAGTGTTGAATCAGTAATTAAACAAATGTGTTAATCAAGCGTGCGTTTGCAATTGAAAAAACCCACAATCAGAACATTATAGTGGCGACGAGGAGAGTTTTTGTTTGAACAATGGAATCTCAATCAACATCGGCTGTCATGGAGGCTCGCCTGGTGGTTACTCTACCGGTGTTTGATAATGCTGCTCAAAGTTTTGCAAGCTGGCTCGAAATTTTCGAGGAATACTGCACATTAAACAATATTCCTCCAGAAAGTCCGTCAAGCAACAAGAAAAGGTCTCTATTTCTTGTTCATATAGGCGTCCGACATTACGAGTTGTTACGGAGCACTTGTTTGCCTATAAAGCCGAATGCTAAGTCAATTGTAGAATTATCAAAGATTCTAAGTGAGAAATATGATTCCCCAGGTCTTGAATCTACTAATAGGTATCTATTTTATCGAAGAGTTCAAAAAGACAATGAAACAGGGTCAGAATTTATAGCAGCTTTACAAGAGCTAGCATATAAATGTAATTTTGGATCATACGCCGATAACGCATGTAGAGATCAACTTATTTGTGGCATAAAAACTGAGAGCATACGTAAAAAGTTACTTGGTGTGTCAAATCTAACCTATGATAATGCAAAGTCAATATTCTTACAAGAAGAAGTTGTCATGAACCAAATGAAAAGCATAAGTAACAACGTGTCAAGTGTGAATAAAGTCAGGAAGCAAATGCATTCCAATATTCAAAATCATAAGGCAAGCCCGTTTCAAACCAATACGTCAAGTCAATTTCAAGGTAATACGAGTCCAAGAAACGGTGCAAATCAAAAATTCAAACAATTGTCTCATTTATATAGTCACAAAGGTACCAAGCATTCATACAATGCCAGTCAGCAGCAATTTAATCGTCAAAGTAACCAGTCGACTCCAGGTCAACAGTCATGCTATAGGTGTGGCCGTCACCATAATCCAGCTACGTGTCCAGCACAAGCATGGCAATGTTATGTATGTAATCGCTTTGGACATACATCCAGAATGTGTCGGAATAGAACATCTCAAGCCCCACGAGTGAACGAAGTCAATTCATCAAACAATGAGTGCGATGCCATTGTTAACCAACTAACGGAGTCATTGAACATCAACAACATAGAAGTCATATCCAGGTACAAATTTTATCATAAAACATGCATATGTGTATCTTGTGATATTCCGTGTAATGTAAATTGTCAGTTTTGCATAAGTATAAATCTATTGCAGGTCGATATCAACAATGTAATACACAAACCCCAAATTGTAAAGGTAAAGTTAGATAACATTATTTTGGATATGGAGATTGATACCGGAGCAGCAATTTCATTAATTTCATATAATTGTTATATAAATAATTTTAAAAATCATGTGTTGCGTCCCTCTAATATAAAATTAAATGCTGTATCAGGTCCAATAGCTGTTGCTGGTGAAATAAAAGTAAATGTTTGCTATGATAATACTATGCCTGCAAAGTTGTTATCTGTCATTGTAAGTTCAGGAAAAGAATCTTTTACCCCATTATTAGGGAGGAATTGGTTAGATATTTTAAATCCACAATGGAGAACAAGTATAATGACAAATAATAACTATGTAAAGTCGGTTACTTTGTCACAGTCAGTAAAAAGTGATACTGAGTCTAATGCGGTGAAACAATTTAAAGAAACATATCCAAATGTGTTTAGTAAGAATAATGATTCTCATATCATAGGCTTTGAAGCAAATTTGACCTTGAAAGAAAATAGTATTCCAGTTTTTTTAAAACCATACCAATTACCTTATAATATTGTCAACATTGTTGGTGATAATTTAGACAAGTTAGAAAAAGAAGGGAAAATTTATAAAGTTACTCATTCAGATTGGGCATCACCTCTTGTACCAGTTAAAAAAGTTAACGGTGATTATAGACTTTGTGTAGATTTTAAACGTTCCGTCAACCAAAACATAAAAGTAGATTGTTATCCGCTTCCAAAACCAGAAGATGTGTTTGCAACCATGTCAGGTGGAGAAGTATTTGTAGTTTTAGATTTGTCTGATGCGTACACACAATTATTAGTAGATAAAGAAAGTCAAAAATTATTAACGGTCAATACACATAAAGGATTATTTAGATATAAACGGTTAATTTATGGAGTAGCATCGGCTCCAGCTATTTTTCAAAAAGTCATGGATCAGATGTTGTCCGGTATACCTGATACTGTCTGTTATATTGATGATATCCTGATTAAGGGTAAGAATTACTCTGCTTGTTATTCTACAGCGGTTAAAGTGTTAGAAAGACTGAATAAACATATGGTAAGAATTAATCCAGATAAATGTAAGTGGTTTGCGTCATCTGTAGAATACTTAGGTCATGTTATATCAAAGGAAGGTAGGAAACCGAGCCCATCTTTAGTAGAAGCTATTGTCAATGCGAAAACTCCTCAAAATGTCAAAGAGTTAAGGTCATATTTAGGAATGTTAAATTTTTATCATAATTTTATCAGTAACTTGAGCACATTAGTCAAGCCATTACGTCAGTTAACTGAAAATAATGTCAAATGGAACTGGTCCGAGGAATGCCAATCTGCATTTATATCAAGTAAACAAAGATTAATAAGTAGTGAAGTTTTAGTTCATTATGATCCAGCGTTACCTTTAATAGTATATTCTGATGCCAGTCCAGTAGGACTTGGAGCAGTTTTGTGTCATGTCGTTAATCATAATGGTAAACAAGTAGAAAAACCTATAGCATATTCTTCTTGTTCTTTAACTAAAGTACAGTGTAATTACTCTCAACTTGATAGAGAAGCCCTAGGAGTGATTTATGCAGTCACAAAATTTCATAAGTATTTATGGGGAAGACGATTCACCCTTATCACGGATAATGCACCAATAAAGCATATTTTGCATCCTAACAAGGGTATACCTACGTTGGCAGCTCAACGGTTACAACATTGGGCATTAATCCTAGAAAGTTATGATTATAATATTGAACATAGGAAAAGTGAATTTCTACGACCAGCTGATGCCTTGTCTAGATTACCAATCAATAAAATTATAGTAGATGTGAATAGTTGTGAATTATCAGATGATTTACCAATTAGTGTATTTGATATTGCTAAGGAAACTTTAAATGATCCAGTGTTATGTAAAGTAAGTCAATTAACCAAAGAGGGTTGGCCTCATTATTGTAGGGAACCAGCGCTGAGTCCTTATTTTAAAATAAGAAATTACATCTCAATTCATGATGATTGTCTTTTGTTTGGATCAAGATTGATTGTTCCTCAAAAATGTCAAAAAAAAATATTAAATCTTTTACATGAAGGTCATCCTGGTATTGTACGTTCTAAAATGTTAGCTAGATCTTTATTCTGGTGGCCTGCAATGTCCACAGATGTTGAAATTATGTGTCAGTCTTGTGAACCATGTGGAGTAGTTAATTTTAAACCTTGTAATGATAAAATACCATGGCCTAAAACTCAGGTACCTTTTGAAAGAGTACATATTGATTTTTTTGAATTTAATAAACAACATTTTTTAATTTATTGTGATACCTATTCTAAATGGTTAGATATAAGGATTATGTCAAAATCATGTAATGCACAAAGTGTGATTGAGGAGTTATGTGGAATCTTCTCATATGTAGGATTACCAGTTGAAATAGTCTCAGATAATGGTCCACCGTTTGATTCACATTCATTTATAAATTTTTGCACTAAATTTAACATTAAAGTTACTAAAAGTCCTCCTTACCATCCAGAAAGTAATGGATTTGCTGAAAGGAGTGTTCAGATAGCTAAAAAGGCATTAAGTAAACTCATATTAGAAAAAAAATATTGTGAGTCTATAAACTTAAAAATTAGTAAATTTCTTTTAAATTATAGGAACACTCAAACTACTACTACTGAAAAATGTCCTAATTCCCTGTTATTTTCATATCAGCATAGAACCTTACTGTCAATGTTAAATCCTAAATATAATCCTAAATCAGTCAATAAGTATCCTAGGTCGTCTATATTTCATGAAAATGATAATATTTTAATTCGCATGGGGAAGAATGGAGTTATAAATAAGGGTACAGTGTTAAAATGTCTAAGTCCAGTTATGTTTCTTGTGTCTGTAAATGGTGTAGTTAAGAAGGTTCACTTAAATCAAATGTGTCATGCACCATTGTCCACTGATGTGTCATCCTCACACCCTATACCTCCAGTTGTAAATTACCCTAATGAATGTCAACCAAGCTTCAGTCCTATACAACCAGGTCCAGTCCAATCCCATCCTATACAGTCAAGTCCAGTCCGGTCCCGTTCTATACAGTCCAGCCCTATACAGACATATCCTATTCAGTCCAGTCCTGTACAGTCTCACCCTACTGAATCCGGTCCTGTACAGTCTCACCCTATCGAGTCCGATCCTATACAGCCTAGTCCCATCCAACCAAGTCATCAGTCATCCCAAGGGTTAAGTAGACCGAAAAGAATCATCCGCCCTCCTAATCGATTAAATTTGTAAGGGGAGGATGTCATATATTTTATTTAATATAGAAACATTGATATTTTAGTCGACATTTTAATGGCAACACTTTGTAATAGTTTAAAAATAGAGATGGTTGTTTATTAGTCTCACTATTCTGTAGTCTATGTTTTAATGGACATCACAACTCTAGATATCTTCCTTTAGTTAGGTTTATTATCGATAAAATACGAATGAATATTTTACCGCCATCAAGTCGTACGATCTGTGATTGTGATTTTAAATTATACTAGTTTAAGTCTGCCAGTGTTGAATCAGTAATTAAACAAATGTGTTAATCAAGCGTGCGTTTGCAATTGAAAAAACCCACAATCAGAACATTATACCGTTTATCCCGGAAAATGCGGGCGAAGCCACGGGCGGAAGCTAGTCCCACTAATATTATAAACGTGAAAGTTTGTGAGGATGTATAGATGTATGGAAGTTTGTTTGTTACTCTTTCACGCAAAAACTACTGAACGGATTTTGATGAAACTTTACAGTGATACCTATTGCTGAATAACACGGGCTTATTGTTTATCCCAAAAATGCGGGCGAAGCCGCGGGCGGAAGCTACTATTTTATAAATGTAAGGTGAATGTTTAACCATCAATGTCTTATAATGGGCTACGGTATGGATTTGAAAAATACCTCAACCTCGTCTTACAGTTAAATGAAGTGCTAATTCAAAAATAATCAATTCAATTCACCATTCCGCATTCCGCCCTTTCCTTATTCTCCATTTTCTTGCAATCTGGCTGCAAAGCAAAATTTTGTCATTAAGTAAGTAGGTATTACGATACAGTACTCATTGAATAGGTAGGTACATTAAATACAAAACGACAACGGTTCAAAATAATTGGTGAGTTTTGATATTGCATAATGGTAATGTTAAGGCGCTATAGGTACAGCGAAATATTTTACGTGCGGGGGTGAAGAGCACGATGCGGCGCGCGCGCTCGCGGGGTACGGGGTGGCGCGTTGACGAGATCTCTTGCGGCGGGCTGAGCGCGACGCTATTACTTTTAGTGGAAATTGGCGCGCACATAGTGTAATTAAAGTAGTTGTCAAACTTTATTAGGTAGGTACCTACTTTTGGTACACGTTAGTTTAGCGAATTAAGTCAATTTATTTTTTGTGGTGGTTATTTGGAAAAACTAGGTAGGTATGTACTAACCTTTTAGAAATCGGACTAGGTAGCGTTAATTTACCTAAACTTCGAAGAACAGAGGCCAAAAGTGGAGACTTTCTAACGACAACGTTTTTTCTGGGCCGAAACTTGTTCTAGGTTTCTAGACATCACCACTCTTTATAGGTACGTTATAATAACACGTACCTATATGGATGTTTCTCACGAACAGAGAGATTTTGACTAATTAAAATGGCTTTAAAAAAAAACCGGCCAAGTGCGAGTCGTACTCGCGCACCGAGGGTTCCGTATCATTTTTGGACGTATAAAGTGAAAAAATCCGGACCGCATAACTAAGTTTGTTTGTGAAGGAATTTTGAAAAAACTGTACTAGTCAGGAACATCGTTTTATTTTTGGTGCCATATTTGGGTCAATTCCTATCAACTCTAATTATTTCAGATTTTTCGCCCCGCAAACTTCGGAAATAAGGGGGGGGGGGGGGGAATGGTATTTTTTTGGTCATTTTTCATCATATGTCGAAAACTGTGAGACACAAAATTAAATTAAAATATATTTTGAAATGTGCAGATCAAGCCCTTTCATATGATATGTCATTTGACCTAGTAACCTCACTTTGAAATTTCGGACCCCCACTCCGGCCCCTTTTGCAATGAAAATAAAAATATTTTTGGACTCTTTTCATTTGCAATGAAGTTGAACAAGCATTCTTTATAACTGTTCCAAATTTCAAGTCGATAGCATAAGTAGTTGCTGAAATAAGCAGGTGTGACAGACAGACAGACAGACAGATGAAGTCGCACCATAAGGGTTCCTTTTTTACCATTTTGGTACGGAACCCTAAAAATGCAAGAAATCACTGTAATAAAAATTTTAGATGAAGGAGAAACTATTTTCTAACAGTGTTTTTGTTATAAACTTTATTTATCGTACCTACGTACAATTTGTAAGTTACCAACTATAATATTTTTGTACAGAAAACTCATGCGAATATGAACATTAATAATAATTAATGTATAAGAATAAGGTTCATATTCATATAAGAGAATATAAACAAGCGCTTTACACGAATATGAACCTTAATTAAATACAAATAATGTTCATATAACGCCAGATGAATCCATATGAATTAGAACCAGAATAATGAGAATTTACAACAAATTCGACTGTAAAATTACTTCAAGACAATTTTGACCGTTAAAGACAAAATAAATTACTTATTGTAGGTATCCTATTTGCTTTTATATCAATAAACGTTATACATACTACAATGGGCAAAGAACAATGGTCAAATTCCTATAGAAGCTGTACCTGACATTCATTTGTTTATGACCCTGTACAAATTATAATATAATTATAGTTTGAATGTTTTTCATGTGGTAAGCACCATCCTGGATGAAAATAGTATCTAAATAGCCAAGATATTATAATATCGTCCACAATACTTTAGAGGGTTAGAATCCACAACTAACTTGATATACTGATAAGCAGACGACGTAGGTTAAATAGATAATAATTATTTATATGAATACATTGCATTGATCGACAATCGCACAATGCATAAATAACACAATTCATAACAAACCCAATAACAACTGTGTCGAACTCGGACCAATAATTCTTCCGAGGTGGTGAATGATCGCCTGTATCAATCGATTTGAATCGCGCTCATGGCTTTCCGTTTTGATATCTATGTATTTATTGAATTGAATTACTGATAATAAATAATCAGAAAAACGAGAAGAATAATTATTTTTGATTAATTAGTAATTTCGTATGCAAAACTAAACGTCAATTTGGTACGTCCTGAGCATTAATATAAATAATTTCTAATAAAATAACAAACAAAAAAATATATATCACTTTTTCTGGCTTCCTAGAAAGATACCTATTTCTTTTATTATTTATAGACCATAAAAAACTTTTATAGAAAAAAATTACCGTCTTCAAAAAGTCACTACAAGTAAAAATGATAATTTTGGTTTCGTAAGTCGGTGGCTATGGTTTTTGTTTGCTTTTTTTAGCACCGACTTCCGTAACCAAAATTATTACATATTTTCATTTGTAGTGACTTTTTTAGTAGGTACCTTCTTTATACTGAGTTAGATTACTTTCCTGAATTCATTCATCAGTACATCTTCTACGTATTGTATTATGCATATAACTTCGTTTATGTATAGGGAAGATTACGTAATGTGTTATATACTATAACCTTCCTGAAAGTATGTAGATTATGATAGTGAAAATCCCATCCAAATCGGATTAGTAGTTTTTGAGAAAATCGCGCAAATACAAACATTTATATACATAATTACATACAGGGTGTTCCGTTATGAGTGGTCCAAGAGAAAACCCCGGTAAAAGGACATGTCTAGCTATCAGTATACAGCTTTAGTTTGGGAAATTTCGATATCGATTAGAAATAATATTATTGTTACAAGTTTTCATGAAAATCTTCTCATAGGCGCGATTTTTTTCTTTGAATAAGTAATTTCAAAAAACGATCTCACTTATTCATTAGAACCTTCTCATAGGAAATTGTAGACAAAATGTAGGTTTTTTTGATGTCTAAAAATCGATTATTTCTAATCGGTATCGAAATTCCCCAAACTAAAGCTGCATACTGATAGCTAGACATGTCCTTTTACCAGGGTTTTCTCTTGGACCACTCATAACGGGACATCCTGTATATACATACCTACATACGGATCGAATACAGAACCTATCCTCTTTTGAAGTCGGTATTTTTCCTTTTTAACCGACTTCATTAGTACCTACTTTATACCAAGTTAGATTACTTTCCTGAATTCTTTCATCAGTACATCTTCTACGTAGTGTGTACATTTATGCATATAACTTTGTACATAGGAATAATTACCTAATGTCAAAGTCAAAACATTTATTTCAATTAGACCATTTACAGGCACTTTTGAAATTTCAAACAATATTACAATAGTTGTCAGTCGGTTTGTCCGTTAGTTGAAGCTAGTTGTCCGTTCCAAAACGTAGATTCTTATGGAGAAGAACGGACAAGAAACTCCATGTTTACTCTTTTTCAATAAATTCGGTTACAATTTCTTTGATTACAGTGATGCCCTTATATGTGAGAACTATGTTTAGTAAGGTACAAAATAATAATATCAACTAGAAAAATGTAAAAACATTGCTTAGGCAGTCAAGAGATGAGCAGTACCAACTGACAGCGCCCGTTCACGGACATGACGTGCGCATCAGCAGTCAGCACCATTCAACTCAACCATTTTGGAGGGAATCGAATGATCTAATACACACGCCACCATCAGCGGTACATTTAAGCGAGCATGACATGCTCTCAACTCCCATACTACAGATAAGCTTAAAACTTAAATAGCTAGGTACATTAGGTACATAGCACTCACATACACAATATACTCAAAGAAAGTTACTCAATTACAAAACTAACGTTATTCAAATGCATATAACAAAACAAACCAACTTACTATTGGAAATTAATACATTAATTCATGACAATTTCTGATTATATTACCTATAAATATCAGAAAAATAAAATAATTTACAAAGTCATAAAAAAGAGCTTCAAGGGCAGATAACTCCGATTACATGAGTCTAAGTGGTTGTGGAGCAGGACCAGCATTAAGCCAAGCATTCTTACCAGCATAAAATCTTCTAGTTTGTAATATGCTTGCCTACATAGTGTGCGTTTTATACAGTCTTTGAATTTATTCTCATTTAATTGAAGAACGTTGAGAGGTAGTTTATTATAAAATTTTATGCAGTATCCAATAAAACATGTATGTACTTTGGATAATCTGTGCGTGGTTGGACTAGTTGGTTTTCATCTCGAGTACTGTAATGATGTCTTTCGCATCTTTTACAATGTATTATATACTAAAACCTTCCTGGGGCTCAAGTCTGCTAATGCAATTGTGATAATCGTGTCAGAATGGTCTCTCAATGACATCGTTTTGACCAATGACGAAACAGATACTCTTACTCTAAGCCAATGAGCGCTTAGGATTTGACCGTTATGGTGTCATTATGACACCACTCATACACATTTGCAATAGCAGAATTGGGGCCCTGCAAGTATGTAGATTATGGTAGTGAAAACCCCATCCAAATCGGATCAGTAGTTTTTGAGAAAATCGCGCACATACAAACATACACACATACATACGGATCGAATACAGAACCTCCTTTTTTGAAGTCGGTTAAAAATGAACCGATTTTTCCATGTGGGTATATGGAATATTGGGTCGCCGTCAGGTACGATAATTATGTCCATTGTTCTTTGAAAAACTGCAAATATAAATGAAGTAATTACCTTACAAATGCCAGATCACAGACGTATTTTTTTTATTACATACTTCCGAACGCAACTGACTTGACGTTCACTCTAAACCGTGTCTTGCAGAACACCATATTTTATTCTTGCCAATCGCGTTGACGGCGCACACAAAGAAGTAACCAACAATTCTACAGGGTGGCAGGTTAGACAGTGGAAATATTTTAAGGGGTCATTTATGAACAACTTTTACTATGGGACCAAACCTGAAATCGCGAAAAAAAATCAGCTATTACATACATTTCTGTTCACATTCGTCAACAAAATGTGTGGAACAGCTGATTTTTTTTTTCGCGATTTCTGGGTGGTGGTTGAGTTGAATGGTGTTTTTCATAATGATGAGTAAAATGACCCCTTAACATATTTCCACTGTTTAACCTGCCACCCTGTATACTTGCAGCGCCAACACACGGCAGATGAATGACTATGTTGCTTACGGACGTTTTTGCAATATAATTTGTATCAATTAATGTATAAAACCTATTATATATTAATTGATACAAATTATAAGACAAGACCCATTTTTTACATTCATCAGCTACACAGGGTGGCAGGTTAGACAGTAGAAATATCAAAAGGGGTCATTGTACTTGTCTGTTTTAATATCGTGTTTTATGTTATTTTGAGTTATTATTTCTTTAATTTTAGTATTGATTAATGTTTACAATTTGTTTCCTGTTGGATTTGTATTATTTTCTTATTAGAATTGTGTAGGAATAAGATTTCATGTTTTTTATGTAAAGTCGTGAATACCTTTGTAACCATAATCGAGGTTTTGTGTACATCGTGTTTTTATAGTGTAGGAATGTTGTTTACATAAGATGTATATAAGCAGTTATACCTCTCGACGATAGGAAAGCTATAATTTGAGAATAAGTGTTATGTACATAAAATTGCATTTGTAGGATTGTTGTAATGTGTTATATAGAATCTAGTCATGTATTTGGGTTCGGTAGGAAGGCTAGGACATAATGTTGTGTAAATACTCTGAATTTCATGGATATTGTGCCTATAATATAGATCGATATTTGTTTGAAAATGCGATATTTCTGTGTGTAAGTTAGGATGATAAATTGTGTCTTACTAGACGTGTGGTAGTCTAGAAACATGTATCTAACAAGAATATTGCAGATCCGATAAGAAATGGCTATGTTATAGGCAATTGGATATTGTAACTTTGCTAAGTTAGAAATTTAGACAGTTTTTGTTCTAGAAACTTTTTATGTGACTAGTTAGGTCCATGGGAGTTGTACCATTGGATAGGTAGGATTTTTCCGCAAATTATGATGTATAACACTTGTGTAATTTATGTTTGGATATTTAAATAACGTTGATTAGAAGGGCTCACACGTAGTGAAAACGAAAGTGAATTAGGATTCAAAAACACGGCTCTATGTGAGGTAAAGTAATTAGGTTATATAAGAAACGCGTGCTCTCCGAGGCACGGAGGGGTCTCGATGTGTAAATAACGGTCACCCATCCAAGGACTGACCGCGGCAAGCGCAGCTTAACCTCGCAGATCGATCGATTAGCGCGGCCGTCATTTAGCCACGAGCCTCTCATAATTTTAATATAATATATTAAGTTTGTAACAATCCGTGAAGCGGAGGGTTCGGGCGAAGGGCGAAGGAATGAAACTTACACACGTTTCCGCAAAAGGTTTATTTCTAGGCAAAGAATACAATCACTAGGTAGGTACATTATAGAAAAATATCAAGTAACCGGACATGCTGTCACTACGCGGAGCGGTCTGTCAGACTCCCTTGTTATTCCACTGCTGCGCGTGACGGGGTGCGCGGATGCACTCCGACGTTCTAGAACATTCTAGATAGTTCACCCCGCGCAAGCGCGGGGTCTGCAGTGAGAGCGGCGAGATGCGTTCCAAAAAGGTTAGCGTTACATCCTCCCCCTTTTGACCTGGCTATGTCCCCATGACTGGTCAAAACTCAAAAGAAACGCCAAGAACGACAAAACAAATCCTAACCAGAGAACAAGATCAGCCTGACTGCAGACATAAATATCCTGACACCCCACATAGGGTATATTCTAGGAGCAGTGGGAAACTTATTTTAAAATCCTGCCTTACCTACTGTTTCTATGAGCGAACTTTACGTGGGCGACCTCGACGTCGCTTAAGAACGACAGGCTCAGGACATTCACCCTTCCTAGCGTAATATCGGCGCAAGTCTGACGCTAACCTTTTTGGAACGCATCTCGCCGCTCTCACTGCAGACCCCGCGCTTGCGCGGGGTGAACTATCTAGAATGTTCTAGAACGACGGAGTGCATCCGCGCACCCCGTCACGCGCAGCAGTGGAATAACAAGAGAGAGTCTGACAGACCGCTCCGCGTAGTGACAGCATGTCCGGTTACTTGATATTTTTCTATAATGTACCTACCTAGTGATTGTATTCTTTGCCTAGAAATAAACCTTTTGCGGAAACGTGTGTAAGTTTCATTCCTTCGCCCTTCGCCCGAACCCTCCGCTTCACGGATTGTTACACCAGTGTAACAATCCGTGAAGCGGAGGGTTCGGGGCGAAGGGCGAAGGAATGAAACTTACACACGAATTTTCACAACACGCGATTCCTTCGCCTTCGGCCCCACGTTGGGCGCCAGTGTAACAATCCGTGAAGCGGAGGGTTCGGGCGAAGGGCGAAGGAATGAAACTTACACACGTTTCCGCAAAAGGTTTATTTCTAGGCAAAGAATACAATCACTAGGTAGGTACATTATAGAAAAATATCAAGTAACCGGACATGCTGTCACTACGCGGAGCGGTCTGTCAGACTCCCTTGTTATTCCACTGCTGCGCGTGACGGGGTGCGCGGATGCACTCCGACGTTCTAGAACATTCTAGATAGTTCACCCCGCGCAAGCGCGGGGTCTGCAGTGAGAGCGGCGAGATGCGTTCCAAAAAGGTTAGCGTTACAAGTTAGTTTTTTTTTTAAATAAATTATGATTATAATAATAAAATGCGAAATCCTATTCAAACTAAATCTTATACGTCTCAAATAATAAAGAATATGCTTGCTTACACTCTTGTATTATAAATAAATCTAAAATGATGTACCTATCTATTGTATCTTTTGTTTGACGGATTTTACTGACGGAAAAATATTAAATCATGACGAATTTTTGACGGAAAATACCAACCTGCTTAGCGGAATTTTGAAATTGTAGTTGGCAACACTGTTTCGAAGTTCGATGTGAGCGTACCTACGTTTATCAGTCAATAGCGCTATTTGCCCAAATATGTGCTAAAACCTAACCTTAATTGTATAAAAAATATTATCTTAATGATATTATTACGTTTGTTAGTCATTTTCACAAAGAATTATTGAAAGTAATCGGTTCGTGAGCGGCGAAAAATTTGGCACGCGTCCTACTCCGGTGAGGTCTGAGACGGGACTGAAGCAGTCGTGCGCACGTTCTAGGAACGTTTTTTGGGTATAAAAAATTATCTAAAATTGCCGTTTTAATTTTTATACAATTTTATTAATGAATTCACTAACTCAATTATTAAATAATATGTTAAAAAATTTTCAAAAATTAAAACGTAAGAAATAAGTCTAAAAAATGAAATATTCGTAATGAAAAAGTATCTTCGAGAGGTATCTTTGGATTTTTTTCTATCGAGTGAAGTTATTCATATCGTGTATTGAATTAATGATTTCACTAGCTAATATGCTTAAGTATACCATAATTATATTTTTTTCTGGGTGGAAACTGTAAGAAATCTTATAAAAAAATGAAAAATTCTAGAGCTCATTCTAGCGTTTTGTGAACCCATAGCGCCTTAACATCACTCATAAACTCTACTTAGCCCAAAAGAAGCGTTTTTATAGCTTCAACAATAAAACCTGCTTTAGAACCTGTTTCACATAATTGTAACAACAACATCAATGCCAGTAAATCTTCTTTTAAACGAAATGAATAAAAAAATCGCTTCATCTAAGATGACCTTTTGGCGCGTCATTAATCAATAAAAATATAAGTAGTGGGTACACAAAGTCTCTTTCCGTGTTGTCTGCTTAATTCTTCTGACTAAAGTAGGTACCTATACGATGGATTTTAATGCGGTTTTCCATTTAGAGAAATTATTTCGGATTTTTCTTAAGTATATGTTTAATAAGTAGGTACGTTAATAATTAACTTAGATACAGCACAGAAATCTCGATGTTTTGAGATGTCGCCATATCAGAAAATTCCATCCGAGGCCGAGGCGGGTCGCTACTCGCTATAGTGTCGCTTAATATGGATTCTATTTTGTATTCATTGCCATTTTGATATGGGACACCCACATGCAATTAGGTATGACAGATTTCAGATTTGATGTTCGCAAATTATAATCACGATCGTACCTACATCAAAATTGCAAGAGTCAGCACCAGTCCGCACGGAATCTAGCATAAGATATTAATTATATTATGACCTTTTTATCACCGACACTCCCACATCCACAGTGTGTCATCGTAAGCGCATTTTTTGCGGTTATTAGTTCCGCGTCGCACGTGACCTGCTTCAACTAGCTTAATCGGCCCCAAATGTGGTGGGGGTGTAGAGTGCTTTTACACAGTAGTGACATCTGCCGACAACAGCGAAGACTACCTACACAGCTAGACAGCTGACAGTGACAACTTGTCAAATGTCACTACATGACGTCTAACGTCAAATTCCTACATCGCGCAAGCTGGATGTAGATACTTTCAACCGGGCGGGTTAAAGTAAGAAAGTACCTAAATCTAGATATTATTTTTTTACCTCCCCCAAATAATTTCTGGATCCTCCACTATCTGTGATAACCAGAGATCGGAATAGGTATAGAGTGGATTTATCCGCTCTAGATATGTACCTACGAGTATCTCTGGTTATCACAGACAGCGACGGATTCAGGGGGGTGATTCTCGCGGGTTCGATATTAATATCGCATTCGATACATATTGCAACAACTGTCAAAATCCCTACCATTTTGACAGTTGTTGCAATATATATCGAATGCGATATTAATATCGAGCCCGCGAGAATCACCTCCCAGAAATTATTTGGGCGGGTTGAGGGTTCGATATTATTTTTTCTTACTTACTTCCTCGAAGATAACTGAGGTATAGGTACTAGATTAAAGATGATCACAGATTGCGCATGTAAATTTTTGGCCCAATAGATAATAGACAGTTGAAATAGAAAATGGTCCAATTAGACGACGAGCATCGACTGACGAACCAATCGCCTGCAGCCTCGGTGCCCCCCGTCTTCTTCATTTCGCCAAAGAGATCAGCTTATGCGCAGGTGACGTTTATGATCAAGACTGGTGCCGGGACTTTTCTTAAGACGTATAATGTTACAATATTCCTGTAATTACACCACCGACCTTACATTCAAGCCAGACAGAACGCAGCAATGCTGCTTATAGGCAGGGCAAAAATAGGCACGGTGGTAGTTCCTCCCCAGACAAGCTTTTTTCGAATAGTTTTGTATTCTATAAGTTAGTTTGAACATCACGTATGATCTCTAAACATTTTGTGTGATGGCAAGTAACATTGTACCGTGTGCCTATTGGCATGTAGCCAGCTATGCCAACCTGTTGCACATTTACCATAGATAGCACCCATAGAAATACGGTCTATATATTTATACTTAAACCTACATAAAATGTATGGAACAGCAGACTTTTTTTGCGATTTCGGGGTTATGTTTATGTCATACAAAATATTGTTCATAATGATGAGTATAATTATTGCCCCCTTTGGGATCGAACAGGGTTTTTGTTACATGCTGTATAATATGAGAAACAAACGTTCATACAAAAAGGGGGGCGGGGTAAGTTTTTATTCGTTAAAAGTAACGACATTTGAAAAGAGCGGCTTCTGTCCAATTGATATACAGGGTGGCAGGTTAGACAGTGGAAATATTTTAATTTTTTTTTTCGCGATTTCAGGGTTGGTCCCATAGTAAAAGTTGTTCATAATTATGAGTACAATGACCCCTTTAAATATTTCCACTGTTTAACCTGCCACCCTGTATAAACCATAGATACGTTACCCGCGATCTAAAATGGCAACAAAAAAGTAAGGTAATTGCCCACCATTCATTTAGTCATGCACCAACCAGTTTCGTGGCTGAACGTCATTTCTTGCAACATTTTTCGAAAAAAAAATCCTACTAAACAAGAGGTATGCTAAGCAAGGCGTTCGTTTTGTTTCCCTTTTTTTATACCTGATGCACTGATATGTAGCTAGTATTTGCGCCGTTTTTTAGTACAGGGATGTTGGTGTATGAGTATGACGTGTCTATATGTAATACGTCATTGCTTTCGTCAGTATTATTTATTACTCAGATGCTGTATTGCAGAATGTTGGTACAGTCAGCGACATTAGTTGGTTATCTTTTCCACTTTAGCATCTAAATTGACACAAAGGGCACTGGCAGACGCCCATAGAACGCTGGGCTTCAGATTGTGTAAGTCGGTACAGATATGAAATTAGTTTGGTGTGGTCGAGTATTTCAAGAGTATTTAAATTCATTTTTTATTTGTTTTTGTACGTAATTGGGTTAAAGAGAAATCTTCGTATTTGTGACAGTGAGGTTAAGTATGGTGTGAATGATCCAGTGAAGTACAGCCCGACTAATGAGTTCTGAATTCAAAGGTTTTAGTTGCCGTCACCATGATATTCTGTGGAAGTCCAATGAAGTACAACCCGACTAATGAGTTCTCAATTCAAAGGTTTTAGTTACTGCCGACATGATATTCTGTGGAGGCACGCGCCAGCCAGCATGCACCCGTTTATGTTTTATTGGTTTTTTCAAAATGTCAACGGCATAATCATTTTATTTCTTATTTATTTCAATTTTTGATTTCAATTCTTAATCTCTAAGATAAATTAGGCAAAGAACAATTAAAATGTACTTTTATTTTTGGTTAAGCTTTTATTACTGTACCATATCAAGCCCAAAACTGCCGACGTCCTTTATTTCATACCTATGTACTGCAACTTTTCAGCATTTAATGTAAAAGTCAACGGGGTTTTGTAATTTTTAATCATCATCATAATATCAGCCGAAAGATGTCCTCGTTCACGTCAATATTTCACAAAATCACAACATTTATATATTTATTCTATTTTGTTTGAACATTGAACAATTTTCGTCGCTGACTTTACTAACAACGTAAGATTTTTTAAATTGATTTCTCAACCAGTTACCTTATTGTTATTTGATTTCGTATGTTTCGTACCCAATCATCAATACAAAAAATCACTGTTCAAAATCATCTTTTGTTAATGCGTCATATGCCGTTACTCTAACATTTTTATACACGTCATTTTAACCATATGGGAAAACACACATTGCTAAACCTTTGAAAGGTGCGTTAAAGGAAAAATAAACTTTTTCTTATAAACTTTCTTAAAAACTTTTAACTTTAAACTAAACAGATAACTTTTTCTTTAGTGACATTATGACATAACTAATTTATTTTACTTATGGTAATTGACAGTTATGGCAAAATGTTCAGAACCCCCTATCATGAGTTTTTTTGACGTGTAATATAGTTAACGTAAGCATATTTTGAATTGAAAATACACGTTTGTTACACAATATTTATTTAAATTAAATACTTAATTAATTTCTCTGTATTTTTTAAAATGTGCAAACTGTATAAAATTTGATCAAAATGTTCCAGGACTGCTGTATTTTAAATTCAAAATATGCTTACGTTAACGATACCATATGTCAAAAAAACTCATGATAGGGGTACTGGTTCATTAACGTAATGGATTTTTTATTAATTTATTTAGAAATATGTTAAAGCCGGAGAGTGCCAGAAACGATTGGCCGATGATATTATGTACTAAATACTAAAAATCAATGCAAGATTATTTATTTTCTAAATACGAGAAAAGTATGTATAATAACCGATTTTAAAAGTATCTGACTATCGGAGACAACTTATATACAGGGTGCCAGGTAATTCGACCTATTCCTTGAAAGGGCTACTAGAGCTTATTTGCAACAAATTCGGTCCCGTAAACTTGGGGTCCAAACTGGGTGGTTTCCGAGTTAATGCACTTTTTAAGTTTTTTTAGAAATTTTCCTCCTGTCGGCCAAAAACTGTTAATTATAAGAAATTCACTGCACCCTGGGCACTCAATCGATACTTTTCTGATAGCTAATGAACCAATGAATCTTTTGAAAAACAATCTGTCCCAAAAATACCCATAACTTTGAAAGAAAAAGCTTTCTACAGATCATGTTATGAAAATTTCTAAAAACTACCTCTACTTTCCAAGGATGATTGACCAAAAAAATTGTATGACACTTGGCGTACAAACTACAGATTAAAGTTCCTTGTTTTATAACCTTTCTAAAATCGTATAATACTGGTGATCTTTCAAACAGATTTAAAAAAAATGTACCTATTCCAGAAGAGTCAGTGTTTTGATTGCTCTATTTGGACCCCAAGTTAACGGGACTGAATTTGTTGCAAATAAGCTCTAGTATAACCCGTTTCAAGGAATAGATCGAATTACCTGGCACCCTGTATTATTGCAGATGAGTCCTGTTACAGAAGAGTCCTATCGGAGATAAGTCCCGTCGAAGTTAAGTTTTGTCGCAGTTCACTCTTTCGCTGTAGTGTCTGTCGAAATTCTGTCGTAAAATCGTAATTATCACATGACATCGATAATTTAATTTATATTTAAAGTGTTTATCGTATCATTTAATTTTATTTACATAAAAATGGACCCTTTCCTGAATAAGCTCAGTAATTTTAAGAGCTATGTAAATAGCAAGACGAATCATACATAAACAAAGAAAAAATAATATTATGACAATCTAGGTATTAATACTTGTATTGTTATGAAACCAAAAAAAATACACCTTTTTCAATGTTTTTTTATAAATTGTATAATAATATAAGTAATATGTAAGTAAAATATATCCACCAAACATTTTATTATTGTTTCAAATGATTCATCAAAAATGTTGCGATATAATTCATTCTTGGTAAACGTCTACTGACGATTGTATGCATTCACCGATTTTTTTTTGTGGAGTAAATGTTTAGGTGTGGCAAATAACCAATTAGCATAAACAAGGCTGGTTAAAAAACTGCATACAGCTTCCAAGAACAAAATCGATACAGCAAGTGATATGCACTGTGCAAATAATTTCCCGATTACTCATTATTTGTGTTTTATTTAGCATATAAACACCACAAACAATCAAGTAATCTGCATTTTCTTGATACCTTCGTTAGAGAGTGATTGTGTGAAGTTATGAATACCTAGGTACCTTCGAAATTATAATGTTATGGAGTTGGTCACCTTTTAGAGCATCGTGATTCGTGAATCGTTCTTGCCCTTCTTGCCAATGACATTGTTATTTAGGGAATCCGAATGACTTGCGCTCTGTCATCTTCTCAAAGTAGTAGGTACTTTAATAAAATGTTTTTTCTGTAATCATTAAGAGGCCACTTAAAATATTATCTTCATATAAAAACAAATCTTTACTTAGGTCCAAGTATAACAATAAGAGTATCTTTTTAATTTCAATAAATCGTGTATTTTTTTAACCGTTTGGTACTTACTCCTTTACGTTTATTGGAGTACTTAGGTAGGTACAGTCACGAACATAAATATAAATTACCATGGACAGTTCGTTAATAACATCTGATATCATGATTCATTCATTAATTTTATAAATTAATAAATAAATTGATTTTATAAATGAATGAATTTCATAAAATCAGATATTACCTACCTATTGCCGAAGTGATTAATTTGTTAATTTATAAAATTATTGAATGAATCATGAAATAAGATATTATTAATGAACTGTCCATAGTCATTTATATACTTATGCTCGTGACTGTACAGACATTATATTTTTTAATTTCGTTTTTTTTGTTGCAAAGTCTTATCTCGTCACGCGTACCACAATATGGTTGTATGTTATGTAGGTACTTGTAGGTACATAACTAATGAAAAAGGCTACTTTAACCACAACGAGGAAAACAATTTAGAATAATAAAATGTTCAAATAGGTAACAGTTTTTGTCTGATCACAGGGATCATACGTAATTTGCAGTTTTTTCGGACATTTGGTAGATATAAATTAATCATACAATGATAATAGGAGCCGCCGAAGTTTTAATTACTTTTAATTACTTTACTAAGGCATGATCGTAGATATGATTTTATTTGCGCAAGCACAGTCGGTTAAAAATAAAAAAAACTTTGTTGTAACTAATTACAACAAAGTTTTTTTTATTTTTAACCGACTTCCAAAAAGGAGGAGGTTCTGCATTCGGTTGGTTTTTTTTTTATTTGATTAAGTTATGCTTGCGTTTGACCGCCATCTCGCCTGATGTTATGCGATGATGCGGTCTACGATGGAGCACGTTTGCCTATAAGAAACCGATTCACTCGTGACTTGAAGACACCCAGATTGTAACTGTCGGGAAACACCTAGGTACTCTGGCAGCGCATTCCACTGATTGACGGTTTCACAATGAAACTGGAATCAAAGGAATCATCAGGAAAGGGGAATCATCGCTTTATTAACATTAAAATAATAGTCCTGACTCCTGACTCACTCACAGATTGACTCAACAACGCCCAGCCCAAACCCCTTGGGCCAAGAAATCTAAACCTTTGCAAAGAGGTTTCCTATACAGGGTAAAATTGAAACCAGTGCGGATATTTTAGGAGGTGAAAGTACTCATGAATATGATCAACTTTTATTATGAGACCGACACTGAAATATGAAAATTTCTTTACCTATGTTAACAAATAAATTACGAAATAAATAAATAAATAAAAAAAAACAGCTGTTCCCTACAAAAATGCACTACAATACGATCAAAATGTATGGAACAGCTGATTTTTTTTTCATATTTCAGTGTCGGTCCCACAATAAAAGTTGATCATATTCATGAGTACTTTCATCTCCTAAAATATCCGCACTGGTTTTAATTTTACCCTGTAGATAAGATGTGGATAAGCAATTTTTTTTTTTTTCGAAATTTCCACAGGGTACGGAATAAAGAGTATTTCACGGGGACGTAGTCGCGTGTAAAAGTTAGGTTAAGTTAGGTAATGGTGCTGATTCTGTTGAATATCGCACTAAACTAATTTTAATCACACTATCGCTGAGTTGCAGAAAAGGTCATTAAGTTTTAAAGGAGACTTTAACGATAGAAATTGTATGGGTAATCCATGGCCTCCATTAAAATTTAATTATCTTTCTGCAACCGACCGTAAATCTCTTTCTTACAAATATCATTGAAAAAGGACAGAAATTATTTAGAACTGTCATAATAGGTCTTTACCTATGAAATTGCCGTTTTTATTTGTATTAATCGAAGTAATCACCCATGCAATCAATGCATCTTTGCCAATGCAGTGGCAGTTTATTGATGCCCTTCTTAAGGAAATCAGCTGGACGGGAGGCAACAAAAGCTTCAAAGGCATTTTGTACTGCCTCTCGGGTATTGAATTTTTTTCCCGCCAAGAAGTTATCCAAATTCTGGAAAAAGTAGTAGTCTGTAGGCGCAAGGTCTGGTGAGTAGGGCGGATGACGGAGAGCTTCCAACCCCAGTTCTTGCAACTTGGAGACCGTCTGCTGTGCAGTATCAGGTCGCGCGTTGTCGTGCAGGAGCAGTGGAGACGAGCGATTGACCAATGCTGGTTGGAGATGTGCCAGCTTCTTCATCATTGTGTTCAGTTCTTCACAGTACACATCTGCAGTAATGCTCACCCCGTTTGGTAAGAAGCTGTGATGAATCACACCGGCGCTAGACCACCAAACACTAGTGACCATCACTTTTCTAGGGGTAAGTTTTCGTTTAGGGCATTGTTTAGGTGCTGAACCAGGATCCAACCAACTTGCTGAGCGCTTGCGGTTATCAAACAGAATCCATTTCTCTTCGCAGGTAACAATGCGGTTCATAATTCCTTCATTTGTGTGTCTGTTGAGCAGTGCAAGGCACGTCTCGACGCGTACTTCGCGCTGGCGATCATTGAGTTCGTGGGGCACCCATTTGTCAAGCTTCTTTACCTTGCCAATTTGACGCAAATGGACCAATATTGTTTTGACGCTAACGTCGAAAGCTGCTGCTAATTCAGCCGTAGATTGTGTATCATCAGCTTCCATAATCGCCTTTAATTCGTCATTGTCGACCAAAGTCTTTGGACGACCGCGAGGTTCATTTTTCAGGTCGAAATTTCCAGAACGGAAGCGAGCAAACCAATAACAGGTGGTGCGTTGGTTTGTAGTGTTAGCTCCGTAAACGTCGTTGATGTTGCGTGCCGCTTGTGGCGCGTTGCTGCTATGACGGAACTCGTATTCCATAATTACGCGAATTTTTAACGTATCCATGATGACGAAAAAGATTGAAATGCGATGAAAATGTAACACTAATCAATAAACAAATGACTACTTTTGGAAAAAAAAATCCATGTTTTTAAAATAAAATTAATTTGAAATTAGAATTCTTAGCCAAACAAAAATTATTTTGATTTGAAATGGCCAGTACTGCAGAACGGCAATTTCATAGGTAAAGACCTAATATTAGTCTACGCCCTTGTCATTTACGGGAAAATAGTCGTGACCTTTTGCGATTACGACTAAATTGACATCAAAACTGTTCAAGTGGACTAATTTGACAGGATTAAATTTAATCTATCCCTTTCTTATGTTTCTTATTAGAATGGGACATAATGAGACTAAATTAGTTAAGTTCGTAAACAACAGAATCGGCACCAATATTATTGTTTATAATGTAAGATTTTAGCATAAGCATGCATAGCATAATCGGCCTATAATGTTCCCACTGCTGGGACACAGGCCTCCTCTCTTGTGAGAGGGAGTGGGCCGTAGTCCACCACGCGGGCCCAGTGCGGGTTGGTGGACGTCACATGTCTTCGAATTTTTGGTCCTAGGACATGCCGGTTTCCTCACGATGTTTTCCTTCACCGTTAAAGCAATTGTGATAATTAATTTCTAATACGCACATGACTTCGAAAAGTCAGCGGTGCGTGCCTCGGGATCGAACTCGAACCATTCGCGGTAGGAGGCACATGGTTAAACCACTAGGCTATCACTGCATGTAAGATTTTAGCCAGCCTAAACTAGGAAAATTATACCTACTGGTTTTATACTCATTAATAACTTGGATTGAAGAAAATTATACGGGGTGTTGTAACCGTGAGTTCAGAAACTTATTCTGAACCCCGTCAACGTCAAAATTTTTCGTCGGTCTTTAAAAAAAAAAAACCGGAAAAACAGACGAAGTCGCACCATAAGGGTTCCTTTTTTACCATTTTGGTACGGAACCCTAAAAACGACTTTGTTTGGAGATTTTGCAAATCCTTAAAAAAATGCATACAAAGTTCCCGACGAATTACATCACTTAGGTACACCCCGCATAAAGTGCAATTTTGAAGGCGAAGAAGTAGCTTATCCTTATTGTAAAAGTTTTGCAACAGAGTGTTAAAATTTGTTTAATATCCTGCTTCCAAAAATCTTTGAAGTGCACTCCGGCCCCGTTAATTTCACAGTTTCACACTATACCTAAGTACCTACTTTAAGTCCATTTACCCGCCTACGCACTTAGCATCAGATGCATCGCCATATTGATATAAAAGTACAGTAACTGTCGGCAATATAAGCTTTTTTTTGTACCACCAGTCCTGCGACCAGGCGTACCATTCTCCCTCGAACGTGGAGCAGCTGATATTTTCTTCTCGATTTCACGGTTGGTCCCTTTGTAAAAGTTGTTCGTAATTATGAGTCCAATGACCCCTTTTCATATTTTGATTGACTAAAATTACACTTTGTCTAAGCGATGTGTGCGACCACGCTTCACAAGCACAATTCACTTTATAAAAAACTAGTATTTTTTTATGTAAATTATTATCTGTGAGATAAATAATAATTCTTATTCGTTTTTAGGTAGATGTTTGGTCTAGCAACTTGCTACGAGGTCATCCAAACCAGGCAATAGCCAACAAGTTACACTGGTGTTATATATTTCGACCTCATATGACTTCTAAAACACGAAACATCAATTTCCAAAACTGCATTTATAAACTAAAATCCAATATCTGCAGCTGTTTGACAATAATTTAGTGCTTTTTTATATTTATATATTATATTCTTTATTGTACACCAAATAAATAACATTCTTATTTAAAAAAACATACAATAGGTGGCCTTATTGCTATCTGCAATTTCTTGCAGGCAACCATAGGGTGGACAGGGACACCAATGTCACGGACACAATAAATATTATAAAGACATGGCAAAGAATAAAATATTATAGCAGTGTGTCAATGATTGTAATGGTAGTTACATAAAAGGGTTCGATATCTTTTATGATTATGACTTTTATGTTCATTATTGAGTTAAGTCAAACCAGTTTTATTCTCTGTTCATGCGTGCCTCATTTCATTATATCGTCAGTACCTAACTGTACAAAGTTTCAAGTTAATCAGATGATTGATGCGCGAAAAAATGAATGTTTGTTAATTTATTCGTCTCCTATGTGGAGACGAATAAATAAACATATTTTTTTAATATATCTAACCATATTTACAAGTTTTACAACTTGAAATAAAAACTTTTTCAATTCTGAAACGCTCGTATTTACTACATTATTTCGGAAGTTAGTGTCTTGTGATTGAATTAATTAATTTGTTTTTTTTTTATCAAAACCGCCTTTATGAAGTCGGGTTAAAAGGTCAAACCAGAACCACTGCAGTGGTCAATTCTGATTTATGACCATCGAGTCTGTTTAGACTGTGTGACTTTTAGCATAAAATATTATTATGTAAGTATAGCAATAAAAAATACGCTATCAAGATGAAATTTTCTTATTTGCACAAAAAAAATATTAGAATAAAATTATCATCAACTATTGAATAAGTCCATTTCTCTTGGATTTAATATTTTATTTGTATTAAGTCACAGAAAGTCCTGAATCATAAAGAAATGTAAATCCTATGCAATAAAACCGTTTTTTTTTTATATTCGAAATCGGACGCTGTGCTGTACTTTTCAAGAATGTTGTCAACAATATTAAAAACTCGTTATGCTAGTTGTTAGACAAAATGATAATTATTTTATTCTAAACAACAAAATGTATACCAGTTCTGCTCATCCGAAAGGTGGCGATGGAAATGCATGCATATTTATTACGATTAGCAGAACTATAATAATCCTATATAACTGCTCCTAAATTGATTAGATGACACAGTAGAAATGTGTTTTTATTATTTACCTGTTAAATTAATATTATTATATAAAACATTATAAGAATACATTTTTCAAAAATGCATCATCATTTAACATTCTTAAAAATACGGTTTTGTGCGAGCGAGACAGGTGACAAAATGTAATAATCCACTTAAAAATTAAAAAAATATATATTTCGTTTGGCATTTGACAGAACTTTGTAAGTTTATCAGGTCGTTGCTTTATAGATCTTGTATTTTAGATTCCTTTATAATTATATTAGGTACCAGTAGATAGTGTAGATACGCAACTAATAACGTCAAGCCAACCATTACCTTCTAGCATAAAAAAAAACCGGCCAAGTGCGAGTCGTACTCGCGCACCGAGGGTTCCGTGTCAGTTTTGGACGTATAAAGTGAAAAAAACCGGACCGCATAACTAAGTTTTTTTGTGAAGGAATTTTGATGATTTTGAAAAAACTGTACTAGTTAAGAACATCGTTTTATTTTTGGTGCAATATTTGGGTCAATGCCTATTAGCTCTAATTATTTCAGATTTTTCGCTTCGCAAAATTCGGAGATAAGGGGGGGGAATGGTATTTTTTCAAACATTTTTCATCATATGTCGAAAACTGTGAGACATAAAATAAAATGAAAATATATTTTGAAATGTGCAGATCAAGCCCTTTCATATGATATGTCATTTGACCTAGTAACCCCACTTTAAAATTTCGGACCCCCACTCCGGCCCCTTTTGCAATGAAAATAAAAATATTTTTGGACTTTTTTCATTTGCAATGAAGTTGAACAAGCATTCTTTATAACTGTTTCAAATTTCAAGTCGATAGCATAAGTAGTTGCTGAAATAAGCAGGTGTGACAGACAGACGAAGTCGCACCATAAGGGTTCCTTTTTTACCATTTTGGTACGGAACCCTAATTAGGTAACTTGTACCTAGATACCATTAAAAAATAATTGCAAGTATTGTACTATTTAAACCTATATTATATTATGTATAAACTATTTTATAGGTATACCTACCTACTTAAAATAGTTTATTGAATAAAACCCAAATTAATTTCAAATAGACAAGTATTAAAGTTTATGCCACCTGAATATTTTTCACATTAATTTTTTAGCTTTCCTACTTAGTGACAAAAACCCCACTCAAAATGTTTTTAATGAGAAGTTCCGTTAATTTTAGACGATTCACTGGATTTTACTAATTCTGTGTTTAACTCTGACGTTTTATGTACCTACCTACCTAAAATGTTGCGATTTATTATATTAATTTATTTATAATAATTAAAAAAAGAAATCCGAATTCAATAAAGGCCGTTACGTAACTAATAAATTATAAAGATGTACCTAAAGTTTGTAAGTATGAGGTAACCCCAGCCGGCCTAGCATGACCACGATAGAAACGGGTTTTGTCTACATAGAAATAGACAAAGTGACAGATTGTAGAAACATTTCTACGTTTTATGAATGAAACGGTAGGAATGTTTCTACAATCTGTCACTTTGTCTATTTCTATGTAGACAAAACCCGTTTCTATCGTGGTCATGCTAGGCCGGCAGAACCATTGATCCGATTCTGAAAATCCTTTCACGCATGCTACCTACATTTTATTTACACTGAGTGACGGCTCATGCACACGGGTTCCATCATTGACGATTCGTCAAAAAACACGATACGTCATAACTAGAGATCGGATAATCGGATGCATATTTACCTAAAATTGAGGTGTTGGCTATTATGGAATGCAGTTCTTTATCGAAAAAATCCCGCGATCGGGCCATAATTATGTTAGCAAATTTCAATGTAATGGGGGCGAGCCTATTACCATTAGCCGGGCATAAATCCAGATTTCGGGTTGTTACTAAGATTTTTCTTATGAAAAACACAATAGCACTGGAATCGAATCTAGGGCGTCGCGCTCAGCAGTCGCATTTACCACCACTCGGTCAACGAGGAACTCTTTTACACCGACTTCAAAAAAAGGAGAAGGTTTCTTAATTCTTAGTGATGTAACATTACGTCACAACAAATTATTTGCATTCATTATGTTTGACATTTATCCGTTTAGACATTTTACAAAACGTTTGCAAGCGTCTTCTATAATATATGAAACTCGTTTACCTAATTGGTTTTTTTGCTTTTTTTTAACGACTCCTGTTTATATTTGATGGCTAGCAACTAATTTTTACAAATTATTTCCGCCAGTGGTACCAGGACCCTGTCTAAACTGTACCGACACGCCGCGTGATATCATGCCAATTTGTTTGCGAACGTTAGAGGGAGAATCTCACCGTGACATTCTCCCTCGAACGTTCGCAAACAAACAGGCTGTTTAATGAAGCTGACGATCAGACTAATTTGTTAGATAACGACTTATAATTTATCGGCTTGTCGCCCTAGGCTTGTGTTTAATAAAAACAACAAATTGTCATTACTGAACGAGTAAACGCATTTATTTAATAAATCTCGATAATTGTCGAATTCTTAATTTCTTACCATATTCACGCGCATGCATGTGCGTGAATATGGTAAGAATATTGAGACAATTTGGATAATTCTGTTTTGTTTGAAATAATTACATTCTGAGATGGTCCTATTCAAGTTTGGTGAAGATCTGATGAGGACCTTCTGAAATAGACAATGGAACTGTGGACTGTGATTTGGTTATTGTACTGTTAATCAACGAAATTAGCTGGTTAGGTACATATCCGTAGCCAACTATTCATGCCTTCGAAGATACCAGATGGAACTCCTCAATGACGAACAGTGCACATATTGTGTTTGGGTTATTGTACGGAAGATATATTAAAGATAAATTAAATTATGAATTTATTGTTACTGTGGTCAGTGATGTACAATAAAGAGTAGGTATATAAATAAATTAGCTGGCTATAGGTACCTACCAGTGGTCAACTGATTATGGACATTAATCTTGGTTTTGCACTCATTTTAAATGTTTTAATAATTTCTTTCACATTTTTTTAACAGGTTTCGGTTTTCGACATCGGTTTCAGCTTGACGCCGCTTTCTCATACGAGCTGTATCTTTAGGACATATTTTTTTAAAGCCAAGGAGGATTTTTTTTTAACCAAAAACAAAACCGACTCGAAAAAAACCGGCCAAGTGCGAGTCGTACTCGCGCACCGAGGGTTCCGTATCAGTTTTGGACGTATAAAGTGAAAAAAACCGGACCGCAAAACTAAGTTTGTTTGTGAAAGAATTTTGATGATTTTGACAAAAACTGTACTAGTTAGGAACATGGTGCAATATTTGGGTCAATTGCTATCAACTCTAATTATTTCAGATTTGCAAACTTCGGAGATAAGGGGGGGGGGAATGGTATTTTTTCAGTCATTTTTCATCATATGTCGAAAACTGTGAGACATAAAATTAAATGGAAATATATTTTGAAATGTGCAGATCAAGCCCTTTCATATGATATGTCACTTGACCTAGTAACCCCACTTTGAAATTTTGGACCCCCACTCCGGCCCCTTTTGCAATGAAAATAAAAACATTTTTTGAATTATTTTCAATATAGTTGGACAAGCATTCTTTATAACTGTCCAAATTTCAAGTCGATAGCATTAGTAGTTGCTGAAATAAACAGGTGTGACAGACAGACAGACAGACAGACAGACAGACAGACAGACGAAGTCGCACCATAAGGGTTCCTTTTTTACCATTTTGGTACGGAACCCTAAAAACCTAAAACGTATCAAATATTTAATATTTACAATTAAAAAAAAACCTTCTTTCCATATGAATAGGCTTTGATTGAGTCCAAACAACCCCTTTCATTAAATATGACACGCATTTTTTTATACATAATGAATAACGAACCTACTATTTAATTGTCCATTAACACTATAATCCAAGCCAAACTACAGTAATTTTGTACATTTAATTTACGATGCTGCAGTAAAGAGCTGACTTCGCGATAATCAGATTAAAATGCAAGTCGGTTCCTCTTTCGTCTTTGCTTGCTACGAGTGCTACGAAACAGGAGTCAAGTAAAAATAAATACTTTACTCCTGTTTCGTAGCACTCGTAGCAAGCAACGAGACTTTTATCGTAGCTGCAGTGAGGTGTCTAGTCATTCGTAGCCGTGCTCTACGCAGTCTAATCGTACTTCTACAAAGAGCCACTTGAGTTCCTACTGAAGATGAGTAACGTGGTCGGCTGGTCGTACCTACTTTCGAAGACCAAAGACAAAACGAATGCACACGTTTTGCAAGCGCGCTCAGCCGCGCTATTCTGCCCTTTCTATTTATTCTAAGTTACTTTTCTGCTCGCGTTTACGCCAAACGCTACGGACAAAATGTATGAAAGTAACATTAGTGAGCCACGTGGCTTTTCCATGGGTAATGTACTAATGTCACTGCCATAGATTTTGCAAGTACTAGTTTATCGTTTGGCGAGAACGCTAGTAACAGAAAAGCAACTTGGCTGGGGCCTCTGTAGGTACCGACACTGCCGATTTGTTTGCGAATTCGAGGGAGAATGTCACGGTGAGATTCAAATTGGCAGTTCTCGCAGGGATATCACACGCGTGTCCTTACAGAATAGACCAGCAGGCTTGTTTAAAATCTCTTCTGTGTCACCTAGGTAGCCTGCAGTCATCAGCGAAATCTATAATCAGCTGAATAAGTGTTTGGGCAAAAGAAATTTTGGTCTTCAAGGGCAAAAGACCCTGGAGGCACTTCAATGCATGGCAAGAACGGTGCACCTTTCGATTGACCCCGTTAACATGAAACGCCACGAAAGATTGAAAGTCAATAATGACACCTAGATTTTTGGCGGTTTCGATATATCAATTTGGACACGATCAAGATATAGGCGTTAAAGCTGCAAGATCAACCGCATTGCACAATATATCTGCTACCTAAGATCATGGCCTGGTTAATTTGCAGACCGAATTATCTAGCCCGGTCGCTTATATGGACCAGGTCATGATTCATAGCAACGATAGCTGTACCCACTCGCGTCAACCACTATTAATAATATTATTATTATTTTACTTTTTTAATCTTATTCTTCAGGGTGTTTTTTGTACATATAATCTTATAAAAGTAATTATCTATATATACTTATAATCTTATAAAAGTAATTATCTACATATAATTTAGCTATCCACAATTAAGTTGTACATTAGGTATGTATAACAATTTGAATACCAAATCTAATTTTCGTGACAAAGGAGTGGCAGCGCCAGAGATTGTCAAACTTTTTTGAATGAATATCTTATTTGTTTTTTATTGTGTTTATTTACTCTTGTTTTAAAAGAAAAACGTTGTTGTGTTATTACCTACTGCACAGATAATATAATACTACGTCCTACTGGCTACTACAGTTCAATTCGATGTTTACTAATAAAACTCAAATTTCCCCAAAAATAAAAAAGATGTCTCGAATGTTAGTTTAATTTAGATCTAAGTATAATAAAAAACTAAGAGTAAGTACTCACACTAAATAGTTGTGCTGCAACCGTAAAATTAACTCTTAGTATTACAGAAGTCACACGCCCAGTTGGCCGCAAAATAATTTTCCCGTACACTTGCTGTTGCCCATCGTCAACATAGTTAAACACATCAGGGCACGGCGAATTCGCGTACTGGCCACGCACAAATTTTATACTTAAAATTATAACACACAAACACACTGACTTCATATCCATTATTTTAAATTCCGAATTAATGTTCGCATTTTGCGCTGTATTTTTTTTTGTTCCTGGCAACGTCTTTCCGTGCGTCCAGTTGGCGAAAGACTGGCTTTATTATCAAGATGGATGAGCCATACAAAACACATTCGCGTAGTACCTACTTGTGGTCCGACGACTTTTGAACTTTTTATTTTCATTGTGGTATGCCGAGGATAGTTTGCACTTAGTACGCGTAATGTACGGAAAAAAGAGAAAGTGCCAGGATTTGGTAGTTAAAACGAGGTAGGTAAGCAAAAGACTTGAGTGGTACCTACTTTAATGGAGTAAGGTGCATTAGTTGAAGAGCCTGTGTTGCAAATTGGTGACACCTTTGTTGAAAAACTATTGTGATCGCAAAGACTACACGATGAGGGTATGTTTGCTACCCCTGGCTACCCTTCTTAAGAGGAACGCCATTTAAACTGCGTAGGTATATGTTCCTTAAGGGGTGATGCATTGGGGAATAAGACCGCTGGTACGCCACGGAGCCCGCGAGCCAAACGTGTAAACCGCTAATAGAGCACTTAAAGCCGCGGTCTTTAAGGAGGTTTAGGTTTTTTAAGGAGGTTTGGTTTTTGTGCATGTTTGAAATCCTGAGACCGCGGTATACCATCAATCGAGACTGACTGTTCGGCTCGCTACTGGATCGCCAACGAGAGTCGGTGAAGCAACGAGAATCGGTGAGCCAACGAGAATCAGTGAGCCAACAAGACGACGAACGGATCACCCACTTTAGTTTGCTAGCAAACTTTTTTTTGCTCGATATTGATAACGGCAACAGGTAGAGCTTGAAATATTCACAGAATATTGAATTATTTAATCACTTTAAAAATAGATAATTCAATTAAAATAAGGCAAATATTTAAGGGGGGCTCCCATACAACAGACATGTTTTTTTTTGTCGTTTTTATAGATAATGGTACGGAACCCTTCGTGCGCGAGTCCGACTCGCACTTGGCCGGTTTTTTTTAGCCACTAGGTTTCGGCTTTTCCGGGTTCCCATCAGGCCGGGGGGGGGGGGGGGGAACTGCTTACCATGGATGTCGCAACTGCTACAGGCACCATCCATGATTGCGATAGGTTTGACATGGGTGATGACCGCTATCCAACATCATATTAATATCGGAATTCCCGAACTATTTGATACGTCAATATTTTCAAGCTTTAAGTTTCAAACTTCCCAGTATTTCTGGCTGTTAGCCATTTTGGAAATTTTTTATTCAAAATTATGTAAAAACTAGTTTTATTTCGCCACAAAGCATCTCGCATAATTATTATTAAAATGCGTGATTTATGTTATTGTAATATTTTATGGACTACCTATAATCAAAATGTTACAAGAAACAGTAAATGATGATGACCATAAACTTTATTGCCATATTTTGGTAATCATCATATATACCTGTATCCAACATTTTATATCATTGAAAAAGGACAAAAAAAATCTCAATCTCAAATTAATCTATAATAAAAAATAGTCGCGACCTACGGCGAATGGTAATAATAAATTTAAACATTGAAAATAAGCAAATATTATTTTATAAAATCTTGGACTAATTGTGGACCAAGACAGGACTAAATATCTTCTATCTTTTTCTCATGCTTTTTCTTAGAAAGAGACTCAATGAAACTAAATTAAGTAGTTTAGTTTGTAAACAACAGAAGCGGTACTTGTAACTTGTTTTTAGGTCTCAAGTATAAATTACTCGTACTTGACAAGGTCGCATTTGCCACAAGACAGCTCAGTCATTCAACATCATAAGCTTGACTCAGTCTAGTATTAAAATTATTACTGTATATGAGCCCACACGTGCTTAGCATGCAAAACTCTAACTACGGATACATCTACATACCTATGCCTACCTATCTTGTTTGACAACATGCCTATACTACTGTATAATAGGTAGGTAGCCGCTTTGTTTATTATTACAATAAATCAGCCTACAAAGCTCTTTAGCGAATTGGAAAAACACAAATGATGAG
Organism: Thalpophila matura; assembly: GCA_948465475.1. NCBI lineage: Eukaryota > Metazoa > Arthropoda > Insecta > Lepidoptera > Noctuidae > Thalpophila > Thalpophila matura. The sequence continues at coordinate 4,450,254 of OX419196.1, forward strand.
CATCAGCTCATTATTAGGTGCTAAGTAATTATTTAAATTATCTTGTTGGACACGGTAATTTATGGAATAATTTAAAACTACATACTGAATTTGACATCTCATTTCTTTGCGCTGCGATGGACAGCCAAGATATAAATTGGACAACCATTGGCTGGCTCAGTTGGCTGAATAACAAAGTGTATTTCTTAAAAAAAAACAAATATAATCGACACCACTTTTTCGCGGGAAAGTCTACAGATTTATTTAATTATATTGGCGGAATTTGCTGTACGTCTACGGTTCGTACCTACGTCATCTTGTTTTCCGACTTCATATTTTTCATAATTTACTTTAAATAGGAAAATAGCTTCGGAACACGTTTTGGAAATACCAGTTTTGGGCGCCAAGCGGTCATAATGTGGCATACATAGCGAATGTCGCTTGTGGTTTTATCATGGCCAGAAACGTATTAAAACATTTATAACACAAATTATTTTTATTAAAAAAAAACTAGTCTGTAGCTGGCAAAGGTCATAATAACAGATATAGGTAGCGGCGTGAAAGATGATCACAAACGTCACTTGCGTCACTCACTTTACGTCACTCGTCAGTCGATGCTCGTCGTCTATTGGACTATTCTCTATTACGTATTGTCAACTGTCTATTGGGCCAATAAACTGAGTGCAAGAGAAATAAAAAAAGCATTATCATCAAAAAACTATTGTAGAAAATCAAATTTAAAAAAAAAATCCAGCAAAACATCTTCAATGATAGGAATGCGCATTTATTAAATGTACCTAAGTGTGCGATTAAAATATTCATACACCTAGATACATAGATAATGCGTGTTTCAGTGTGTGTGAACCATAACATGTTTCCTTATAAGGCACGGGGGGATTTACCTACACATTATTTGGTTGTGATTGTGACAGTTCACGGAACGGAAAAAACTTTCGCCGTGATGTGCGTTATGCTCAATTGCTGATAGGCGATTGAGATTCTGTAAAAACCCTTAGGCTCAAGGTATACTGACCATAGAATAAAAAGATTATTATTCTTATGTACTTACGCAGAGTCAAAGTGTTGCGTCATTTTTTACTCAAAAATATTAGAACAAGTAGTAAACTTTATCTTCACTATGAAATAAAGCAAACAAAAACTTTTTGACAAAAAAATAAAACCGACTTCAAAATATATATATTTTTTTAAATGTGCAAATTGTATAAAATTTCATCAAAATGTTCCAGAAATGCTGTATTTTAAATTCAAAATATGCTTACGTTAACGATACTACACGTCAAAAAAACTCATGATAGGGGTACTGATCAGAAGGTCTCGCGCGTCGGCGAGCGAATAATAAATTCACTAGAGAACTATCTATAATAGTGGAAAAAATGTAGATGGCATAATAATGGAGATAAAGTTCAGTAGCCTGAAAGAATGGGATGTCCTACTGACTACTGACTGACTCTGCATCAGTGTGCCTTGAGCCTTACAAAGTACGGTCAGCTACATAAATTGAATTGCCCTGTTACTTTTACGTATCATTTGAGACATTATTGATTTTAAGCCAAAATTATACATGATTAATTTTAAGCCAAAATTAATTTTAACAAAGAATTAAGTTATTTAATTATCATTTTACCATCATACATTTCATCAATTTATGATTTTAAAAACTGAAATGGTAACTGTTTTTGTTGAACAGGATGACAGAAAGGCAGAACTGGAGGACACTGGGCCTAATATTAATGTTTGAGAAACACTGGTCTGTAGGGGTGCACCGCTTCACATCTAGGCGTTGTGTTATGTTGCGGGCGTTGCGGCAGAGAATAAAAAAAAAACAATGGCTGTTATATGGAGGTCCAGAGCGTCGTTTTGTTGCTTGATAGAAGAATCAATAATATCTACCATGTATTGTAACCTCTACAATATTCGTCAAATTAATTTATACTAGCGCATCAGATTTCGATTTTTTGTTTTTACGCAATGAAAATGACGCAGTAGGTGCTGCGACATGTTGCCGATGCATGGGGTCATAATTAGTATGGTCATGGTCGCTTAGTTAGCATTTATTTATTTCGAACTTGAACCATTCGCCGTGGGAGGCAAATGGTTAAACTGACAAAGAACTAACGAAACAGAAACTCTAAACGCTAACAGAAAAGCGACATGGTTAGGGGGGCTGTTCGTCTGCTAATCTATTCTGCAACGACACGCGCCACGTGAATTCATCGCTATTAGTACTGCTGTCATGTCATCGCGCTTATAGCTTATGGATCACGGAGGAATTATGGATTGACAAATGTACAATCATAAATCATAATCGATAATAGGTGTCCCATACAGGATCTCCCACGGCTATGCCACATGGAGGGAAAGTACCTACTACTTCAAATATTTGAGATAAGCTTCATGGAGACTTCACTTTGCATTCAAAGATTTTTAAAAAGTTGCTTGCTTCATCTGGGAATCTTACCTACCAACCAATTGTGAAGAAATCGTACCGCCCTCGGTCACAGGTAGTTGGAGGAACACCGAGGTGGTTTTAGTCAGCAGAACTCTAAAAAACCGGACAGGTGCGAGTCGTACTCGCGCACCGAGGGTTCCGAAATATGCAATAGTGGCATCTATGCCGCTCGCGCTATTACATCATAATAGATGTTTCATATCTTGATCATAGATGGCGCTACAGCATACTTCTAGTGGCGCTATCTATGAGCAGATGGCTCCACTTATGGTCCAGTGACAGACGCACAATAAAGTGATCTTATAAGGGTTCCGTTTTCCGTTTGAGGTACGGAACCCTAGGGTTCTGTGCCTTCCTTGGACGACGGATGCATAAAACTTATTAATCGAAGTCGTTATCGAAGCCGAACCTTATGGTATAATAGGTATATCACACTAAAATGTATATATAAATGCGAAGGTTTGTGTGAGTGTCTGTGTATCTTTGTTACTTATTCACGCTGAAACGGTTGCACGGATTTAGATGAAGACAAAGTGTTATAGCTTGGGGCCTGAAGAGCACATACCTAGCCTAGTTTTCATCCATTTTCAGCAAACGAAACAGCGGGCAGCATCTAATGTCGTTTATATTTTTGTTAGTGTTTATCCACTTGCTAACATATGAACAACGTGGGTTCAAAACGACGTGGGTTCTGGTATCTGCTCAGGGGCCTATTTGATGAAACCACTCTGCAAGTCTGCACTCTGCGCTCGTCTATTCACTTTTCAAATATTGCAGAGTGTGGAGCGAAAGTGTTTTATGAAAAAATATTGGCGTTTCGAATGTACGAGCTCACTCTTTACTCTTCCAATTTTCAGTCTGCAAAATGTGTGTACATAAAACATGATTCAGTTGAAGAGTTCGGAAATTGGGAGTGCAGACTTGCAGAGTAGTTACATCAAATAGGCGCCAGGGTATCTGGTACCTGCATTGTAGCGGGCAGCGGCATGCGGCACACTGCAGTAGATTGAGAGCGCGCCGTCAGAAAAAGCGGCCTAACCTACACTTTTTTAGTGTTTCAAATGATTTAAAATGAAAAAGTAGGAATTCATTTTGTTACGCCATCAAAGTGTGGGTTAGGCCGCTTTTGCACTGACGGCCTCATAAGGTATTTCGTTTACTTATCAATGGTAGATGAAGCCAGGATCGCAGGTTGCTATAACCCTTAGGGCGCGAGTCCTACTAGCACTTGTCCGGTTTTTTTTCCCACTACAGTGCGAACGAACCCCTTATTTATGAATACAGAATGAAGTAACTATGTAAGTATGACTTTTTTGGTGACTATTTTCACCGCTGTACAAAAAAAAAAATTTTGGAACTCGGTTAAAAATACACTATTGATTGTTTTAAATAAAAGACATTATTTCCTAAAAAAAGTGTAAGTTTATTTCGACTTATTGGAAATACAAAAAAGTTATCAATATAATGTATTTTTTAAGAAGAGCCAAAAAACGCAACTTCTGGCAAGACAGAAATAAAATAAAAAATGCACATTTTATTGTCATTTGTAGGTTGTATAGATACAGCTAATTTTGTATTAGCATCGTAACTAATTTGCAATTAGCATCGTAATTGTTACGATCGATGTAGCAAAATAGTTATAGCATAGTTATAAAAACTTAAATAGCTTAAATACTTAATTAAGAAGTAAAACTTATTATCTAATAATTTTATGGACTTGTAATTATTAATTTTTTACGTTGAGCAATTTATTTAAGGTACAGACAGATCAAGTGAACTGTTAAAATTTTAATGAGTCAAAATCAAAAACAAAATCAAAGGCTAGTGCTTATTCCTAGTTCTACAATCCATACAGTTGGGCCACGACCCGCGATTTCGATATAAGCAGGTTGACGTGAACGTTTTTGAACTATTGTAAGGGATGTATAATTCGTGAAATACTTATAATGTTGATTTGTATAGGACTTCTAAAAAGAACAAGGATCTAAAACAGATTTTAGACCGTAGAATTCTCTGCTGACATTGATTTTTTATTATTATTAGTGTCATAAAGTGCAAAGTCGCTTGAGGGCGCCCCGGGAGCTCTGTTCTGCGCTGATCCTAAAGAATAAGTACCAGTCTTGGAATAGACAATAATTTTAATCGAAATATTTCTGTGATAATATATTTCTGATCCACGGCAAGTACTTGGCGGTGTCTGTGAACACGACGTACTCGTTGAGGTTGCACGTGTTCTGCCCGTTCTCAGCTTGTAGCGACACGGAGACTACGCCCCGGACTCTCCACCTGCCGCTTTCTAACAAGTATAGGCCACCACCGGAGTCTCCAACGCAAGGACCCGATCCTTTTCGGTCACCTGTCAAGCGGAAATTTCAAAATTAACGTCTGGACCTTAAGGAAGCAAAGATTTACTGCCAAAAACATACGTCCACGGTATTTGAGGTCTAGGAGCCATGTCTTCTGCTAGAGACGAATATCAGAATAGATTCAAACTTATCTGATGGGATATCGCAATAATCCGGTGCGACTAGTCCATCCCAGAGCTATGAAGCAGCGAGCTTACCTACAAGTAAAGTGACAACGACAGTTGCGACAGTACTGTATCTGCTAAAGTCTTCAGATACTTAATGGCAAAAAGACCTTTTGTAGATTTTCGAACACTGCCCATCTGATGATGATTTTTCGACCATTTATTTCAAATCGAACCTTGGTGCCAAAGATTTTTCTTTGATAATAAACCAGACTACAGGTACTTCAAAAATTTCAACAAAAACAAGGTTCAAAGGTAGGTCTTACGAAGAGCCGGCAAGAAACTCCATGGATAAACTCAGTTTGATAGTGTAGGTACCTGTAGGTGTAATTGTCGACCATTTTGAGTGTGGTATTAATTGTATCAATACATACCTGCGCACAAGGTACTGTCGTAGGTTATCTTGTGAAACGTAGGCTTGCTGGCCCTGCAAACATTTGTGCTGACGATAGGGATGCGAACCATGTGGGGCTCGCCTTGGCCGCCTACGCCCCCCGGGCCCTGATCGCCCCAGCCGGCAACCTGGGGAAAGAACACTGTTATATCGATACTCGTCCGCACTATTTGCCCTAGGCACCAGCGGCGTGCTAAAAGGGCAAGTCCGACACATTTTATTTCATCTTAGAGAGTATTTATGTTTATTTATCATGAATTTAAGTGGGTTGATGTCGTTATTATAGCAATACGTACTACATTAAACATCACTTACATTCACGAAAAATTTACATAGTTATAAATACTCTCTAAAACGAAAAAATACATCGGGCATGCCCTTTAGGCACGCCACTGCTAGGCACAGGTCCACCCAACACCTTTGATGGGTTGACTGCCATTATAATAAAAGATTGCAGGTTATGGGGTCTACGTCGCATCATCATTAAACTAGTAAGGTCCAAATAATCTCAGTTCTTGTAAGAATGTCACGGTGAGATTCTCTCTCGAACGTTTGCAAACAAATTGGCAGTTCCCGCGGTGATATCACGCGGCGAGTCGGTACAAATTAGACAGGCTGGCTAGAGTGATCTTGTTGCTTTGTAGATAAACGAGGCAAACGAATAAAGGCCAGCACGCGAGCAGTGCAGTTTCGTATGCAGTGCATGCGCGGAGCAGAAGGATTTGTAATGTATTATAAAGGGACATAGAGGGTTATGTAAGATGTCACACCAACTACACACGGACAGCACCTGTATATGGTGTGCTCTAGCCTTAAGGAAATTGCTGTAAACAGCTGGTTAGTTACCAGCGCCGGTCCGAGCAAACTCGGCGCCCTAGGCGAATAACTGGAATGGCGCCCCTTGAAACAATTTTGCAACAAAATGAAACACAATTACGATACCTAATAGGTACTAGACGCTAAAAACGCACTGATTGCGTAGGCACTGATAGACTGCTATGCACTATAGCTACACAGAAGAGGGACGCGAGCTGACCGCCCGCGCAAGCCAGTCAGCTCGCGGTAACTCGCCCGTCCCGTACCCTCGCCATGCCGCCCGGCGCCCCCCAAATTCGAGCGCCCTAGGCCATTATGGACGGGCCGGTTCTGTTAGGTACTTACAGTTCCAGAAGTCCCCACAATACGCATGAGGTCAGGGTCGTCCGCCCACAGACAAGCTGGACGGATGTACGCGGTGAACTGCACGCGTTTGTTCATCGTTAACATCAGAATGTCATCTGAAATGTACAAATTGACAAGAATTAACATTTGGAGTATGATACTGGGTAGGCAAAACCTTTCCATCTGCATACGTACACTCGACGCCATTTACGGTCGACTTTTCGCCCTTATTACTAAGAACATAAGGGTGAAAAGTGGTCGACCGTAAATGGCGTCGAGTGTACATAGTGCAAACATTTTCCTTTGTTATTTATTCAATGGTACTTAGTTATTGTGTCTGAGGGGCTCGTGGGTAAATGATAGCAGCGCTGATCGATCGATCTGCGAGGTTGAGCTGCACTTGCCGCAGTCAGTCCTTGGATGGGTGACCATTCTTAATTCTTAACACATCGAGACCCTCCGTGCCTCGGAGAGCACGTTAAACAGTCGGTCCCGGTTGTCATAGGAATATATTTGACAGTCGTTACGCGTAGTCAGGAGCCCAAAAGTCTGACAACACGGGTCTAACTTTCGAATACCGGTATTCCCAAATAATTGGGTTGTGGAGGTCAGATGGCAGTCGCTCCACGTAGATATTGATATTCAGCCGCAACCAGTTAGACTGCAAGTCGACCCCAATCCAGTTTGGGAAAAGGCTAGGCGGGTGATGTGATGGTAGTTATTGTGTCTGCTTCGCGAAGTTGTTAATACTAAGTAACTTACTTTTAAGCGTGGCAGGATCAAATTCCTCGTGGATAGTTGCAGCCATAAGCTTCCTGGTGACAATGCTGTCATCGCTCCAGTCGTTCAGATTGTGTACCCCGAGCTTGACCACGATGTTTTTGAGGGAAGTCTGCTCGCCGCGACGCTTCATACAGTGGGCAGCTGTGAAGAAGGCAGCAACTTTGTAAGTAGGTACAGGTCATAGAAGCAAGGGAGATGTGCCAAGGCGCTATTGAGCTTGGCGCTTTAGTTTGGTCACCATAATTAAAACTTACAAGCTGTTTTAAACATTTGTGTTCATAATGAAATCCCGTTTGGGGGTGTGTGAAGTTCCCTTTTCTTAGTTTAAAGAAACAGTGAAGAGTTATAAGTAACTGAGTCTTTTGTAACCGTGACGTGTATCGAACTCTCAGCATTTGAATGTGATACTCAAACTCACCAGTAATAACATGTCGATCCGACAGAAGCGTCCCTCCGCAGATAAACTTGAGAGCGGAAGCTTCAGTCCTATAGATAGCCACGAGCCAGGGTATGTCTCCTCTCGGGTAGGCATTGCCGTTGTAGATCAGGGGAACCCCCTCGTTGCCACCGGCGACTTCCCCACACTCAGAAGTTATGATTTGAGTATTCGAATTAGAATGTTGTTCTGGACTGGAAGCAATAAAGGAGGTCTTAATAATAAAAAAATCGGACAAGTGCGAGTAGGACTCGAGCCCTGCGGGTTCCGTACAAACTTAATTATGTGTGTTGTAAAATCGCGTACTCAAGAACTTAGAACTTAGGTCAGCGCCTCGAAACGGCGGACCCTAGTACTAATTGGTCAAGCAGCTTGCAGCCGATCTGCATGATCTAATTTCATCCTGCCCTTTTTTCTATCGGACGGCCAGAAGCACGAAAAAGCGCCATCGGTTCATGGTTGATATACCAAAAACCCGAACGAAGCGCTTTGATTCCACTTTCATTGTGAAAACCGCCAAACAGTGGAATGCGCTGCCCGAGTGGATGTTCCCCGATAGTTACAATCTGGGTGTCTTCAAGTCACGAGTAAACCGGTTTCTTCTAGGCAAGCGTGCTCCATCGTAGACCGCATCATCGCTTAACATCAGGCGAGATGGCGGTCAAACGCAAGCCTATTTACTGATAAAAAAAAAAAAAGAAAAGCTTGTCAAACTTATTGTAGATTTATCGATAGCAAGAGAATTGTTCAAGTAAGTTCTCACAGATGGCGCTCTTGCCAATTATATGTATAAAAGTATATGACATAAATGGCCGTATCTTTTGATTGCGTTGACTTAGAAGCTTGACATTTTGATACCTCCAACAAAGGACCATAGATTTTAGTATTTGTACTGAGAAAAAGGGTCTTGACAGACAGACGGACAACAAAGTGATCCTAGGGTTCCGTTTTTTCGGTGTATAGCGATGCTTGGTCTATTCCTCAGATCATAGAAACAAGGAGATATGCCATCAAAGCAAATTAGTACGGGAACAACTGTCGCCACTTTTATAACATTTTTCGACACAATTATAAGCGCTCCTTCTGAATAAAAAGATCTCCCACACATAAAAAATTCCGCACACCCTCAATCTAACACTGTTATTCGTCACCGAACACTAGCACTAAACTAAAACACTGTATTTATATTATCGACCGTGTTCGGTTCGTTGCCAGCGTGTACGTTTGTTATGCGGTCAATGTGACCGTATCAAAGCGTCAAGCTCAATAGCGTCTTGGCACATTGTTTCTATGATCTGAGGTCTATTCTATGCTATGCGATGCTTAGTTTATGTCCACTGACATGATAGTGATGGTATGCATTGAGTGCCGATTGGCAAACAAGCAGGCGGTCCATGGACATCTGCAATACTAGGATCATCGGCAACTATTTCTCATGTTGATTGTCACACAAAAAGTTGAAATGGCTTGTGTGCCTGTAATTTATGGAGGGTAGACAGGACAATCGTCTCTGCGTGTGTTAGGGCAATTTCTGAACGCAACTACAACTGTCACATTTGACAGCTGTGACATTGTCAAATTAGTTTGTTTTGTTAATTACTTCCGGTCTTCCAGTTCCTTGTTGCATTGTTCCGGTTGCAGCCATAATGTGTGTTAATGTGTAAATTACTATGTGAAACAAATAAAAATAGTGGTGATTGATACACAAGTGAATTTCAATCGAAATCAAACCCCAGACCAACCCTCATGAAGCCCGAGGGTTAGACAGCGTGTATGAAAAGAGTCCGTCAAAATGCGTTAAATTAGGGTAGCGCTACTATGCTGAAACGCGCTAAAACGATAAAAATGCATCGGGCTTGTCCTCTAGGCACGCCACTGAGTCACTCTTACATTGGATTAGTGGGTCTATAGATGGCTGGAGGTCTTGTAGTGACACGGTCAATTACACGGTCAGGTACTTCTTGCACTGTGTGTGAGTTTTCCGGGTCATAGTTTGGTATGGGCTGGGCGTGCTGGGGAACGGGCTGTTTTATTGGCCCGAATGGACTCGAACTGTTCACGACGGAATATGGTGAAGTGTCTGGAAAAATAAATTGTCTCTGTTATAGTACTAGCAGGCTCGCATGTCTTCGGTCAGAATCGTGGACCTAGATTCACCTGGATTTTACACAAACCGATTCCAAATTGATTTTGGTTCAATAATTGTGTTCATTCATGAGCTAAGTAAGCAAAAGGGACTAAATTGGATTTTTTCACTAATACACTGGCCTGCAAGAATAAGTAGGTACCTACTACTACTTCGTACTAAGTGTGATACTTATTTTTGCAGGCCAGTGTATTATAATGCTGAAGAGTTTCTTTGTTTGAACGCGCTAATCTCTGGAACTACCAGTCGAATTCGAAAAAATATTTTTGTGTAAGATAGCCAGATTCATGAGGAATAGTATAGGCTATTTAACATCACGCTACGACCCTTAGGAGACGAGCAACGGAGATGAAACCGTGGGGAGCAGCTAGTATTAAAATAAGGGCTTACTAGTATTCCAACTAGGCTCAATGTTGTCGAAGGGTATGATAATAGCCGTTGCGTCGTCATCCCCGTAGTGGACGTGGTCCGCCTGGATGCGGACTGGACCATTTACATCCGGCGGCTTCTCTTCCGGCGGTGGTCCACTTTGGAGGTACGAGCTGTGCTGGAGGCTTAGGCTTGTCACGTAGTTGTCGCGACTAGGTATGTCTAGAAAATAAATTGTGCAGTCAATTAAGATGTTGTAGAGCAGTGGTTCTTAAACTATTTGTAGCCACGGACCACTTTCAATATTTCAAAAATTCTACGGACCGCTGAAGATTTAGGAAAAGAAACCCCAAACCAATAAAAGTGTTTTTTATGCGAGCGCTCAAACAAACGATGCGGACCCCTGGCACTCATGTCATGGACCCCTAAAAAACCTGTTGTAGAGGAATACTGACGCGCATATTTTTATCGTATCTAAGTATTAGAGTTGCATTGCGCTTGAGAAGCCAGTTGTCCCGTAACCCCCGCTACAGTCACTCCTCACTCGTTTAGACCGCGCTAAATATTGTAGGTACCTATAAGTAATTTCATGGTTTTGGTAATATAACATTTTGTGAATCTTGACTTTGATTTACCCTGCGTACACACCTCAAGAACACTGACACGCACACACAAAAATGATGAGGAAGGGCTCGTGGCTGAATGACAGCCGCGTAGATCGATCGATCAGCCCGGCTGTCATCTAACCACCTCCGTAGTGACCAATACCATCAGGTGGGTTGCCTAATTAATACTACATAGAAGAAAAAAGTTATAATTACCTCCAGGCCCAGAGCAGACGGTGTCACCGTTGACAGTTATCGCGGTGAGTTTCGGCACCGGTGATTTCACGGGGAAATGAATAAGGTAGCTAATAACTTGACCCCGGTTATATCTCTGAATAAGATTGTGCCTGTCATGTGCGTCTATGCGGCCTGCAAAATCCTGAAATAAAAAAGAACCATAAAAAATACCTATTTACTGACGTAAGGTCTCGTACCTCAAAAGATAAAATCCAGGCAAGAGCGTGTAGGACCACGTACAGTGTAGGGTTCCGTAGCAAGAAGTATTTCAATACTCCGAAAGTCCAAATTAAATACTTACTTACGTATAAGTTTTCATTTTAATTATCACAAAATTATAAAAATTACAATGTTTTTTTGCGGTTGGCAAAGTCAAAACTGAACAGAGTAAATATTTCAAAAACTAATGGACGTATCTTTGTCAAACCAATTTTAATCGAAAAAACAACAACTTGTTGTTTTTAGAGGTCCGTACCTCAAAAGGAAAAACGGAACCCTTATAGGATCACTTTGTTGTCCGCCGTCATTCACCGGACCATAAGTAGAGCCATGTGCTCATAGATGACGCCACTAGAAGTATGCAGTAGCGCCATCTATGGTCATTTAGCGGAACCCTTAGGGCGCGAGGCATACTCGCACTTGTCCGGGTTTTTTCGATTAAATCTTGGTTTGAACAAGATTTCAATTTGTAGAATTGATTGGTAGAATAGAGATAGAATAAATTGGTCATCAAAAAACCCGTCGGATTAGGATCGAAACTAGTCGAGAGGCGTTTATTTGGTGTTTAGGTGTCGCAGATGCGCTGTTTGTAATAATCCCTTGCAAAGAACAATCAATCTGTTTAGTAGGAACTACAAAACAGATTGATCAGATTGATTGATTGGTCAGCTTACGTTGGTCTACGTTGGTCTATCCAACGTAAGCTGACCCTGGAAAACCGCAACCACGGAACAGAAAAAATCAAGTTCAAAAAATTTATACATCCATACCAAGGCAAACATGATAATTTTGTATTGTTACTTGTATTACTTGTTTGTGCATCAAATAGAAAATAAATTATATTCAACAATCAAACTAGGTTTTGACCTTGCTGGTTTTTTATGTGATTCCGTGATACCGTTCATATTTTTTTAATTTTACGAGTGGCCAACGAAAGTTTACCCTAAAAAGTTAGGGTCAATTTTCGTTGGCCACTCTAGCAAGTAGAACTAAAGGCTACTCAGTACTCATACCTACCTATACCGACGAGGTTTTTTTTTTGGCATTGGGCATCATCATAAAAATACAATCGCCATATTGAATGATAATTGAGCTTTAAAACCTGTTTAGGAAAAAATATTTATGTTGTTCTCCGAAATCAATAGTTGCATATCATGTTTTTAAGATTCTAGAATATGTATCTTCAACAGATAATTTTAAACATGACAGTTTGAAGGTCAAAGTCAAAATAGACAGCGAATGGGAGTTTCTTCATTAGCCGGCAACAGCAACAGCAAACTGCGTAAAAGGATTTTTTTTTTAAGTAAGTAGTACCTACCTACTTTACTTTCTTTTAAATAAAACCCGTTTCGCACGTTTCGCAGATAACTTTTTCTTTGGCTACATACTTACCTACGTAGCTAATTTATTATTTTGTGGTTAATAACAGTTGTAGTTAAATCTTCTGGTTCAATAACACAGGTTAATAGGTACCGTACTTAATTCTTTGTTAATTTATATTGAAATATGTAAATTATGTCTATTCTTGTCACTGAGGTTGTCACTGTTCAAATTCGGCGAAGTTGGTTATTAAATTGCTCAAATTTTATAAAAAAAAATGTAATAAGTAAAGTATGTCAAATTAAAGGGTATGATTTAATCAGTTACCTAATAAATGCTTTTTCAGTGATCTAATAAATCATGTTTGTTCCTAGAATAATAGATCTGTCACCTAAAGGGAAATGCCCATTTGATAAACAAGTTTTGGCCAAGTAATGCCCAAGAAAGAAACCAATGATAGGTATTAGGATTGATATCGTAGATAAAGAAATAACCGCTATTTTTTACCTAGAACTTGGTGGAACATCACAAACTGTAAATAGAAATTAATGGGAAAAAAAATATGCATAATTATAGTTTTCAAGTCTTTATTCATTTTCATTTAAATAAGTTATAAGTACATCATCTAGGAATTGGGCTGGGGGATTTATATTCGATTGATACCTTGCCCAGCCCAAGAACCACACAATCGTCATCACGTGGGCACAACACCCTACTGTCCTGACACTGCAATAATCGACTGAGTTTTGAATAATTCATCTTTTGTTTTCCGAGGTTTTTATAACAGATAAATATTGGTAAAATTTAAGTTGTAAAATTAGTATTTTAATTGTATTTATCTCATAGATGGGCAAGTACATGGCCAAGAATAGGCGATTCCCTTTAATCACCAAATAATATCAAAACGCTTACCTAAATATTAATAAAGAATTACTGGGAAATAATATCAATCATCTAATAATTGTATTGGGTATCAAAATAACAGAAGTGTCACTAAAATTGAATTACCAAGCAATACAAAAATGTTTACCTAAAAATTAATTTATAGTCACTAGAAAATAATATTATTATAAATTATCGAATATTTCACCTGGAATTTAAATACAGCAATAAGCAAGGAAGGTGGCTCATATTTCTGTCTGCAAGGTTAAAAGTAACCTAACACGAAGGGGTTGACGGGGGCTTCGTTCGCTCGCTTTGCTCGCTCACTGAAGCCCCCGTCAAGCCCTTCGAACCTGACCTATCCGTGTCGGGGTGCCCAAGTTCCCGAGCTCGCTTCGCTCGCTCTTGGATCCTAAAGTTATTTTTCTGCTAACCGATTTTCTCAATCCAACCCAATCTCTATTAGGCATTCTTTCATAAAATAATGGCACTGATCTAGTATTTATTAGGTGATACATCTATTTATTAGGTGACAGATCTATCATTTTGCTGATAGAACGAATTTCTTGAGCACAAAACTTATATTTGGGCTATAGAAAAAAGTGATTAAACTATTATTTAAGTTGCATATTTATATTAATTTCATGATTCATACTTAGAGACCGTTTTGATTAAAATGATGACTAATATATTTCTTAGGAATAGATATATTAATTAGGGTATCGCAGATTGGTGACCAATCTAAACTTAGATGACAGAAAATATAGTTCCCCAAATTAAACAACCCTCTTACATAAAAAACATGCTTACCTATGTATATTGTATATTCACCATCTGTATTCATTGTGTGTGATACAAGTGACATTGGATAGTAGGTCCTTTTAATCAGTGGTTAAATTAAGAGGCGGTTGAAAGGGGTTAATAGTTTTATCTGTTACTGAATGACTTATGAAACTGTTTCACACATAAAATTATTGTGATCTTTTTGGAGGCAGTTTTAACTTTTTTTGAGCTTTTATATAATATTTTTCTGTAATTATTAATGAGGCCACTTAAAATAATACAATCTTTACTTAGACCCCAGTAACAATATGACTATACGAACAATACTATGAGGTCTCGAACGCACCGTGTACAGAAAACTCATACGAATATAAACATTATTCGTATTAAATTAAGGTTCATATTCACATAAGCGAATACAAACAATCCCTTCATACGAATTTGAACCGTAACGAAATACCTACGTACAATGTTCTTAATTGAATGAGTTTTTTGTACACTTTGCTATGAGTCCTTATAGTGATTTTTAGGGTTCCGTAGTAAAACTAGGAACCCTTATAGTTTCGTCATGTCCGTCTGTCTGTCTGTCCGTCTGTCACACCCTCGTAAAATCTACAGTTCATAACCAATATGTATGAAACTTCACAGGTAGATGTCTTCTGTAAGCCGCTATAAAAACCTGTAGCGAAATTATAAAAAAAAAATAATTAGGGGGGGGGAGCATACATGAAACTGAAGGATGAAAAAAAATATTTTCTCGCACCCCTTCATGTGGGGTATCGTTGGATAGGTCTTTGAAAATAAGATCAAGGTTTCTAAATTACTTCTTTATTTAAGTGCATATTTAGTGAACTAGAAGCTTCGAAAGTCGTTAACAATTTGTCCCCCCCCCCTGTAATTTTCCAACCGCGTTATCAAAAAATCTGAAAAAAATTAAGCTCATGGAATCTAATAAACACTCTCGATTAAAATTGGTTTGAACAAGATACGTTAATAACTTTTTGAAATATTCTCAATTTTCAGTTTTGACCGCAAAAATAAGTTTGTATTTCATTATAATATTAGGAAATACAAACTTTGCAGTTGGAAGACTGAAATACTTCTTCCTACGGAACCCTAGACTATGCGTGGTTCGACACGCTCTTGCCCGGTTTTTTTTAATACGGCGGGGGTAAAGTAATAAATAGTTTATTTTATGGTGGTGTCTCCTTCAATTTTATTGGAGTGGTTTTTCTTGTTGCAAAATCTTTCCTCCTCGCGACAGGTAACCCCAATATGGTTGTATATACCTACTACCTACCTAACGAAAAAGACACGTTAACCACAACGAGGAAAACATTTTTGAATAATAAAATGTTTCAACAGGTTTTGTCTGATCTAAACGCACCTACTTTACAGGTTTTTTTCGGACACTCGGATATCATATTAATGATACAATGACGCAGACAGAAGCCTCTGTTTAGGTTTTTTGCTAAGGGGATATTACACTATCAAATATACAGTGTGGCAGGTTAGACATTGGAAATATTTTAAGGGGTCATTGTACTCATCATTATGAACAACTTTTACTATGGGACCAGCCCTGTAATCGCGAAAAAAAATCAGCTGTTCCGTACATTTATGTTCACATAACTCAACAAAATGTATGGATAGATTTTTTTTCGCGATTTCAGGGTTGGTCCCATAGTAAAAGTTGTTCATAATGATGAGTACAATGACCCCTTAAAATATTTCCACTGTTTAACCTGCCACCCTGTATACACAATCGTATCTTCTATCTATACAACAAATATTATAAAGCTGAAGAGTTTGTTTATTTGAACGCGCTAATCTCTGAAACTACCAGTCGGATTAGAAAAATCTTTTTATATAGGTACGATAGCCAGGTTCATGAGGAATAGTATAGGCTATTTAATATCACGCTGCAACCCTTCGGAGCCGAGCAACGAGGATGAAACCGCGGGGATTAGCTAGTCCAATATAGGTACGGGGTGTAATTTTAGTCAGTCGAAATACGAAAGGGGGTCATTGCAATCATCTTTATGATCAACTTTTACTATAGGACCAACCCTGAAATCGCGAAAACAAAATAGAGAGCATTTAAGTTCATTTTCTTGAATGTAAAGGCTCATTTACATGGAGAGAGTTTCTCGCACGTTTTGTGGCGAGAATATGCATGCGATTATTGTAGGCGACAATTTTAGGCGATTCGCGCACTCGTGTGTTTACATTTAAAGCGAAAAACAAAAACTCGCCTACGATTATGTCATGCGATACTCGTCGGGTAATAATCGCTATGTGTGATTGTTTACATGACGAGTCATACTGCAAGACGATATAATTATGCTTACGATTTCTCGACTCGTCTAAACACGATCTTGTATGAAATTTCTTCAAGTTCATACGAGTATCGCACAAATCGGTTTGAATCGTTTTGAGGGCGAAACTCGCCATTCGATTGTCTATCAAAATTTTGTTTACATGGAGACTTCCAATATCCAAAGACGAGGAGATATTCGCCCTTCCAGGTGCGGATATCGTTTAAGTTTACATGAAGCAAGTGTTTTATATTTTTACGATAATCGCATCTTCGAGACGAGAAACTCTCTCCGTGTCCATGAGCCTTAAGTGATTTTTAACGTACGAATTGCTTTAATAACGACATTAACTCACTTAAATTCATGAAAATATTACATAAATACCCTATAAAGTAAAAATACGTTATATAATACGTAATACTATATAATACGTAAATACGTTGGGCTTGCCCCATCCCCATACCTAGGCATTTGTAGGTAGATATGGTATTGGCTTATAACGTGCACAAAAAAATAATTTGGCTGCTGTCATGATGCCAGCAATAAAACTTTTTTTTATTATATTCGAAACCGGACACTGTGCTGTACTGCTCAAGAATGTCAACTTGTTCTTGTTAGGTATGTCAGTTGGCAGACGTTATGTTAATTATTTTTAACCAAATTCAAAAAGGAGGTGGTATAACATTATTATTTTTAACCAAATTCAAAAAGGAGGTGGTATAACATTAGTCTGTTTCTTTTTGTATCCTGTTACCTAAATCTTCGCTGATGTTATTGATTTTAACGATTTTTTTATAGAAAACCTAGTCCAGTGGTTCCTTGAATTTCATAAAATTTTGATTGAATAGTTTTGTAATAACCAGCTTCAATAAACAGTATTTAATTCACTATACGTACGAGAATGTACGAGTATGTTGACGATATATTGATAATTATATTCGTTCACAGCAATAAGTGGTAGGTAGGTAGGTATGTAGGTTCAGTTAGTGGTAATGAATTCTCGCCTGTCTGTCTGATTGTGCGCGCATCACGCAAAAGTACTAAACGGATTTTGATGTGGTTTTCGAAGTTTGGTAGCTTGGGCTCCAACTTAAAAAACTTAATCTAAACCACATTTTATCTGATTTCGGTGGATTGAACCAAAGATACAGCTCTTCGTAGTACTAGCCACTCCACACTAAAGAGATAATTTAAAATGGTCAATTTATTGTAGTCTTCGCCGACGGAGTGGCGGGTGAAAGCCTAGTAAAAAATATTAACATTATAATAAAACAAGTTTAAACGGATTAAATCGCGTATATTACAGATTTTTACAGAGTTTTCCTGACGTTTCGAACACTTTGCAGCGTTCGTGTCGTCGTCCTGCGACCACGAACGCTGCAGTGTTCGAAACGTCAGGAAAACTCTGTAAAAATCTGTAATATACGCGATTTAATCCGTTTAAACTTGTTTTATTATAATGTGTAATAATCGCGACAACCTAAGACATTATTATAAAAATATTAACATTGAAAAAAACCGGGTCGTTCCCGCTTTACTTTTTACTTTACTTTGATACCCCGTAGTTAACACTATTAATGACTATAGGAATGTTTTGTCCCACTCGCTAACAGTGTTGAAGAACGCGACATTATTTTTTTCAAATCGTTCATCCTCTCGTTAGGAGTCAGGGTAAAGAAAAGTGAAATGAAAAAAAAGATATAACGGTTACTGAAAGTGCTATAATCACGATTTTTGAGGCACCAAATTAATAACGATTCTGTTTAATGTTCACATAAACATTTTAAAGTTTTAGGCATTTCAAATGTAGGTAGGTAAGTATGACATTTTAATAGTGATATCTATAGATATATATAGATAGATTCAAAGATTTAAAATATGTAAATCATTAGATGTGTCCTACCATGTCAAAATATGGTCAGGGTCAAGTTTCCGTGTTTCTTTCAAAGTCAATTTCAATGACATCTGAAACACAATATGGTACCTAAAGCCCTAAATAAAATGATAAGTTATTAGCTGTGCTGGAGATGCACTTATTAGTGATGAATAGTCGGGTTTATGCCCGAGAATAAACTCGGAACGGGGTTTTTTCTCTGGCAGAAACCCAACTGATGACCTTTAGACATTTTACAAAGCGGCTGCGTCATCTATTAGGACTATTAAGAAACTTGTTTTGTTGTATTTTTTAATGACTCCTAATAAGTACGGTTAACATTATTTTTTTACAAATACTTCCGCCAGTGATAGCTGGCGTCATTGTACATGAAGTAAAAAATTGTAACTGCAAATTATTTTGGGGGCCTTATAAATAAACACGGAATAAAGTTAAGCTCTGATTAACGGTATAACCATAAATTTTTTGGCGTATATGCTTGTCACAACTTTATTCCGTATTTATTTGTATCGTATCAACTGTACCTAGGTGTAACTATACACCTCTACCGTAGAGGTGTATAGTACCTACACCTAGGTACATTTATCCTTATGTAATAGGACGCGAGTCTATTACCATTATTTGCCATCAACCAGGCAAAAACCTAGACTCTGGGTTGCTACAGTACTGAAAGGACATGGAACAGCTTGTATGGGGCGTTAGGCCCAGGCAAATTTGAGCTGTAATTGAATACAGCCTAGGTTTATTTCAAGTATTATGAAGGACATTAATCACATCTTTCTTTTTAGGGTTCCGTACCAAAATGGTAAAAAGGAACCCTTATGGTGCGACTTCGTCTGTCTGTCTGTCTGTCACACCTACTTATTTCAGCAACTACTAATGCTATCGACTTGAAATTTGGAAAAGTTATAAAGAATGCTTGCCAAACTATATTGAAAATGAAAAAAGTCAAAATATGTTTTTATTTTCATTGCAAAAGGGGCCGGAGTGGGGGTCCGAAATTTTAAAGTGGGGTTACTAGGTCAAGTGACATATCATATGAAAGGGCTTGATCTGCACATTTCAAAATATATTTTTATTTTTTTTTATGTCTCACAGTTTTCGACATATGATGAAAAATGTCGGAAAAAATACCATTCCCCCCCCTTTATTTCCGAAGTTTACGGAGCGAAAAATCTGAAATAATTAGAGTTGATGGGAATTGACCCAAATGTGGCACCAAAAATAAAACGATGTTCCTAACTAGTACAGTTTTTTCAAAATCATCAAAATTCCTTCACAAACAAAGTTATGCGGTTTGGTTTTTTTTCACTTTATACGTCCAAAAATGTTACGGAACCCTCGGTGCGCGAGTACGACTCGCACTTGGCCGGTTTTTTATTTTTATTTTTGAACAAGTTTTTAGGACAAACAAGTTTGACTTGAAATCGGGTTTGGCCGGTGACATATACCTATAACTCAATGGTTGAATCGTTGAATGGGGAAAGGAATCTATACCACCGCAGTGATGACGTCATATGTCCTAAACTCCTAAAACTTTAAAATCAAATATGAAGGAAACTAGCCGTTCAATTTAAAAAATATTCAAATCAGTTTCTTAAAATAGCTATTCTATTATAGATAACTATAGCTGTTGTCCGCGACTTCGTCTGCTTGAAAATGGAGGAAAACTAGCCTATGCGGTTCTGCAGATCCCAGGCTACCTCTTTGTCAAACATCCAAATCCCAAAGTACCAAACACACACACACACAAAACTTTCGCATGTAAGTAAGTATATAATATTAGTGGGATTAAAATAATTAATAAATAACAAATATAAACAGGTAGGTACAGGTTAGATTTTTTGGACAATACCCATTATGTCCTCATAATTCAAGCCGATCGTAGCCGCGCTACGAAACAGGAGCCAAGTGATCCTGTTTCGTAGCGCTCGTAGCAAGCAAGTAGACTTTTATCGTAGCTGCTACTCTTTCACAAGAGTGTTCTGTTTAGCCATTCGTAGCCGTGGTCTACGCCATCCAAAGTTCCAAACGGAAAGTGTATGATACGTCTTGTCGTCAAACTCAGTGCCCTCAACAAACAAAGTGAGTTTGAGGAAAAGACATATCAATAACTTTCATATTAAATGTAATGCCTTTGCCTATGTGGCTGTTTTGAGAAATTACAATGCACGCCGTCTTATTCGAAATTACTGCGTCGTTGGTTTTTTTATATATTTTTAATCCTATTTTTAGGCCTTAGAGGCCTATTTTGTACACGTAATCAAAAAATCATTTATATAGGTACAAATTGTCTACAATTCTACATCAGATGTTATTTTATTTAACAATTTTATTACTTAACAATCTATTTTTCGTGACAATGGAGTGGCATTGCACCCGAGATTGTCATTGATTTTTGATTAGAACCTTAATTTTTTATCGTTTTATTTACAATTGTTTTAGAAGCGAAAGCTCGGTAAAGGTAGGTATACTTGTTCAATTCGATATTTAAAGAAAACTTGATAATAAAACAACAAATAAAAAAAAATTCAAGCATGTTAGGTACTACAATACAGATCTTATAAGAAGTTAGATTAGGTACTCACAGAAGATATTTGTGTTGCAATCGTAAAATTAATTCTTAGCAGTAGAGAAGACACCTGCCCAACTGGCTGCAAAATAATTTTCCCGTATACGTGGCGCCCATCGTTTATAAAGTTAAATATATCAGGGCATGGTGAATTCACGTACTGGCCACACACTAATTGTACACTTAAAACTAAAACACACAAATACACTGATTTCATATACATTATTTTGAATTTCAAATGTTCACATTTTGCAATGTAAATTGTTTGTTCTTAGTGACGTCCTTCCATGGGTCGGATTGCCGAATAACTGGCTTTTTTAGCCATACAAAACAGATTCGCATATTATAAAAACGATGTGGTCCAACGACTTTTGAACTTTTTATTTTCATAGTGGTAGGTATGTATGTTACGGGCACTTCGATTAATCGGGCCGTATTAATAAGGACCGGTCATTATTAATAATGACCAAGAGCGTCGGTCAAAGTGATAAATTTATTACTTTGACCGGCCATTATTAATAATGCCCAAAGGACCGTGGTCCATTTAAAAAATCAAGGTTTGAAATGGGTTGAATTTATCACTTGGACCGGGCAGTATGATTACTTCCCTACTTCTAGCCCAATTATGTCGAAGAGCAAGCGAAATGAGCTTGGGAACTTGCGGCATCCCAACACGGACAAGTGGTTCGAAGGGGTTGACGGGGGCTTCAGTGAGCGAGAAAACGAAGCCCCCGTCAACCCCTTCGTGTTTAGTGTACTTTTAACCATGCATACAGAAATAGGGGCCCCGGGGCTACGTCAACCACTGCCCTTCTCCCAGCTCCCCTTACCCCCAAACCCCAAGCCACCTTAGCCTCCTTGGCCCCCTTAGCTCCCTTCGCCCCCTTCGCCCCATTCGTCTCCTTCGCCCCCTTCGCCCCCTTCGCCCCTTACAAAAACACTAGAGTTCATTGGTTTTATTATTTTGCCCAAGACAGGGTGGTCATTATTCATAATGACCTCGAAAAGTGACTAAAGCCCCGTATTCATGGTAAACAAATATTGCACGACATTGTTGTAGCAACGTGTTTCTGTGTTGCCAGAAACATGCTGCTGACAACACAATGTTCAGTGGCCAAGAAGAAAACATTGTTTTCAGCAACATTTGAAGTTGCTATCAACAATGTTGCTCAACCTTTGTTTACCATGAATACGGGGCTTAATCATGCAGTTATAATCACATGGCCCAATTGATACGGGCATTATTAATACAGACCGGTCATTATTAATAGTAACCGGATTTATCAAATTGCCCGTAACAGATATACCAAGGACAGTTCACCTTTAGTAGACGTCAGATTTACAATGTAAATCTGACGTCTACTAAATGTGAACTGTCTGTTGAACTGAACTCGCCTAAAAACTTTAAAAAAAGTTAACAGTCAGGTTAACTTTTTTTAAAGTTTTTAGGGGAGTAAGATAATGTCATTATCATAGCAAATGTGCATTTTTTCCGGATAGAAAGTAGATTATAGCACTCAGGAATAATGTAGTTTCATATTAGTGAAAGAAATTTCAGAATCGGATCAACGGTACTTTCATACAAACTTTCATCCCCCTTTGCACCCCTTTTGGGGGCGAATTTTCAAAAACCCTGAAACACGTATTTCTTTGTTTGAAAAGAAAATCCTAAATACCAAATTCCATTACTCTAACTTCAAAACTAACGGTACTTCAATTACAACCTTTATCCCCCTTTGCACCCCCTTTGGGAGCGAATTTTCAAAAACCCTGAAACACGTGTCTAAGTATTTAAAAAGAAAAGTCTAAATACCAATTCCCATGACTGTAACTTCAAAACTAAAGGTACTTCCATACAAACTTACATCCCCATTTTCACCCCTTTAGGGGTAGAATTTTCAAAAATCCTTTCTTAGCGGATGCCTACGTCATAAAAAAAAACCCATTGTCAAAATTTCAATTCTCTATGTTCAGCGGTTTGGGCTCTGCGATGATGAATCAGTCAGTCAGGACAAGCAATTTTATATTTATGTAGGTACCTAGATTGTTTTAGAAGCGAAAGCTCTATAAAGGTAGCTTGTAGGTAGAAAGAATACTTGTTCAGCTAGATATTACCGAAAACTTGATAATAAAACTCATATTCCCCAAAATTACTTCCTACTTCCTACTATCCTATCCTACTTCCTACTAATATTATAAATGTGAAAGTTTGTGAGGATGGATGTAAGTATGTATGGATGTATGGATGTTTGTTTCTCTTTCACGCAAAAACTACTGAACGGATTTTGATGAAACTTTACAGTAATATAGCTTAGACATCAGAATAACACATAGGCTACTTTTTATCCCAAAAACAAATAAAAAAAAATCAAGCACGTTAGATTTTTTGGTCTGTACTATAATTTAGATCTAAAATAATATAAAAAAGTTACGAGTACTCACAGAAAATAATTGTGTTGCAAGTGTAAAATTAACTGTTATTATTATAGAAGACACCTGCCCAACTGGCTTCAAAATAATTTTCCCGTACACGTGACGCCCGTCGTAAATAAAGTTAAATATATCGGGGCATGGCGAACTGATGTACTGGCCACATACTAATTGTACACTTAAAACTAAAACACACAAAAACACTGATTTCATATCCATTTTTTTGAATACCATAAGTTCACATTTTGCGATGTAATAAATTGTTTGTTCTTAGTGACATCTTTACATGCGGCCGACTTCCGAGTAACTGGCTTTACAGATGAGCCTTATTACAAAACAGATTCGCATACGTTGTGGTCCAACGACTTTTAATCTTTTTATAATCATTGTGGTATACCAAGGACAGTTCACATGTAGTAGACGTAAGATTTAGGTACCATAAGTTACTCCACTAAAAAGTGTAAAAAAACTTGAAAAAAAGTTAAGACCGCCGCGCCGTCAAAAATATCATAATAATATTGTGTAAAACAGTTTCGGATGTTTGATTTTTGATATGGTTTGATTTGGCACCAAACTTCCAAAACTGTTTTAAATACACACATCAAAAGTATCTAGGGATCAACATATATTTTTGCAATAACTTTTCTCCTGATTGATATTAATTAAAATTTTCTTTAAGGATTCATCAAATAAAGTGTTTTCGTTTGTCACAGTAACGATAAACCAAGTCACCTTTGCATTAATAAAGAAATTTGCCATTTTCCTAATAAAGGGATTTTTGACATTTGAACCACTAACATTAAAGTTCGAAAAAAAGACTGAAATAACAGTTTTCTTTAAAATTTTATTGGGTAACTTAAACAATTAATAATCCGTGTTTCTACCGCGAACACTAACAACACAAGAACATCGGTTTGGCATACTCAAAATGAGTTCATCCAAATCACGCTGTGGAATGGCCGCCCATGTTCGTTGCAACAACAAAAAAAGGTCTTCTTGCGACTGGATACCCTCCATATTCGGCAGAGCTCTTCTCTGTAGCATATCCCATGCATGCTCAATCGGGTTCAAGTCTGGCGACTGAGCAGGCCAGGGCAGGACATTGATGTTAGCTGCGGCGAGAGTCTGTCTTACAACTCTTGCGGTGTGCGGTCGTGCATTATCATGCATTAACTGAAATAAGGGACCGATTTGCACTTGTAGAGGAACGATGACGTCTGATACAATCGTCTCAGCATAAATTTGAGCGTTGAGGTTGCCTCTGATCCAAATCAACTCAGTTCTTCCGCCGATCCAAATACCCGCCCATACCATGATGGTTCCACCACTATAAGGATGGACTTCCTGGCAGGATTTTAATCGCTGTTGGCGTCCAGGGGTTCTCCAGTGTCGTATACGTCTTGTATCCGGTCTCATACCAAAACGAGACTCATCAAAAAAGCACACGAAACGCCATTGTTCTTCTGCCCAATTTCTGTGTTCAAGAGCCCATTGATATCGAATCCTACGATTGTGCATTGCTATAGGTGGTACCCGTAGCGGTCTTCGGGAATGAAGGTTCACTTCATGCAAGCGGTTTCTGACTGTTTGGTCGCTAATTAAGTTCCCTGAAGAGTGATGAAGCCTCACGGCTAACATCATGGCGATTATTGTTGGAGCTCTTCGAGTTAAGATTTGAATGTATCGGTCTTGTCTCCGTGTGGTGCAGCGATACCGTCCTCCATGGCGCTCAGCCACGGTACCAGTGCTTCGGTAACGTGTCCAAAGTCGACTGATAACACTCTGACTTGTATTCAGAGCTAAAGCTACAGTACGTTGCCGGGAACCAGCTTCTATCATTCCCACGGCTCTGAGCATTTCTTCCCTGCTTAAATGACGTCGCCGCTCCATAATAACGTTGGTTTTAATCAGTAGTAGGGAAACAGTAGCACTAATAATGTCTTCAATGCGTTGTATGTTTTTATAGGGAAAATATTGACAGCTTATTTTCATCTTTTACTCGAATTTGATTGAGAGTTCCTGATTCAAATTATGAAATGCACCAAAAAGGATCCATATAAATTTATAAAATCATAAATTTATTACAAAGCCACATCTCAATCTCAAGAAATCCGCATAAAAATGCTTGATCCCTAGACACTTTTGATGTGTGTATATATAAAAACCCGACCGCGGTTTGTCCTTTGTCTTATCTAGTGTACCTACCTAATAAAATCACTAAAAAAATTTACCCTCCTTTTGGGCTTCGCCGCAGTCGGGTAAAACGAAAAAAACCGGCCAAGTGCGAGTCGTACTCGCGCACCGCGGGTTCCGTTTCATTGTTTGGACGTATAAAGTTAAAAAACCGGACCGCATTACTAAGTTTGTTTGTGAAGGAATTTTGATGATTTTGAAAAAACTGTACTAGTTAGGAACATCGTTTTATTTTTGGTGCCTTATTTGGGTCAATTCCTATCAACTCTAATTATTTTAGTTTTTCGCCCCGCAAACTTCGGAGATAAGGGGGGGGAATGGTATTTTTTTGGACATTTTTCATGATATGTCGAAAACTGTGAGACATAAAATAAAATGAAAATATATTTTGAAATGTACAAATCAAGCCCTTTCATATGATATGCCACTTGACCTAGTAACCCCACTTTAAAATTTCGGACCCCCACTGCAGCCCCTTTTGCAATGTAAATAAAAATATTTTTTTACTTTTTCCATTTGCAATAAAGTTGGGCAAGCATTCTTTATAACTGTTCCAAATTTCAAGTCGATAGCATTAGCAGTTGCTGAAATAAGCAGGTGTAACAGACAGACGGACAGACAGACAGACGAAGCGCACTATAAGGGTTCCTTTTTAGGGTTCCGTACCAAAATGGTAAAAAAGGAACCCTTATGGTGCGATTTCGTCTGTCTGTCTGTCTGTCTGTCACACCTGCTTATTTCAGCAACTACTTATGCTATCGACTTGAAATTTGGAACAGTGGGGGTCCGAAATTTTAAAGTGGGGTTACTAGGTCAAGTGACATATCACATGAAAGGGCTTGATCTGCATATTTCAAAATATATTTTCATTTTATTTTATGTCTCACAGTTTTCGACATATCATGAAAAATGTCCAAAAAAATACCATTCCCCCCCCCTTATCTCCGAAGTTTGCGGGGCGAAAAACTAAAATAATTAGAGTTGATAGGAATTGACCCAAATAAGGCACCAAAAATAAAACGATGTTCCTAACTAGTACAGTTTTTTCAAAATCATCAAAATTCCTTCACAAACAAACTTAGTTATGCGGTCCGGGCGTTTTTCACTTTATACGTCCAAATATGATACGGAACCCTCGGTGCGCGAGTACGACTCGCACTCGGCCGGTTTTTTTTTACCTGTGACTTGAAGATACCCAGATTTTAGCCTTTGGGAAACACCCACTTGGGCAGTGCATTCCACCATTTTGGCGGTTTTCACAATGAACGTGGAATCAAAGCGCGTCGTTCTGGTTTTGGTATATCAACCATGAACCGATGGCGCTTTGTCATGTTTCTGGCCATCCGATAGAAAAAAGGGCAGGGAATTAGATCATGCGAATCTGAAGCACACTCTCCGAAATGTATCCGGTAAAAAACCGATAGACTAGCAACTTTGCGCCGATGCTCAAGACTTTAGAGCTTTGTCTGAACAAGGGAGTCGTTTTTGATGAGCTTCCTGGCACGCTTTTCAATGGACTCGTAACGCCTCAAGCTGGTACTTGGCTGAGCCATCCCAAAGGTGCAAGCAGTACTCCATGCACGAACGAACCTGTGCTTGGTACAATTGAAGCTATTGTTCCGACGTGAAGTACCGCCGCATCTTCGAGAGGATACCCAGCTTTTTAGCAGCCAATTGAGCTTTGGACTCAATATAGGAGCCAAAGTTGAGGATTGTCGTCAGAGTTACACCCAAGAACTCAAGACGGTCAGTTATCGGAATAGACACATCTCGAAAAATAGGATCCATCTGGAATGGCCTCCTTTTGGCAGAGAACAGACAAGCGTGGGTCTTAGCTGCATTGAACTTAAACAGATTGGCATCGCCCCAATCGGAGACTACCATAAGGGGACAAATTCAAGCACTCGACCATGGCCTCTCTTAAAGACTGGATTTGTGATCCACTGGTCCGTGCGTTGGCTATGTAGCTCTCTACAACAGTGCTGTCTGCATGCCCAAAGGTACCGAACTTTAGCAGGTCGTTGATATGCAGCAGAATGAGCATCGCAGAGAGAACCCCTGGGGACCCCTGGGGGACACCGGCATTTAATCATTTAATCATTTATTGAACCATTGGTATGTACATCATTAAGGTTCATTCATTCATTCTTTACGGTGGTCCCCAAACTAGGCGAGGCCTGTATCATTAATAGCCATTCGATCGAACGAGCAGCCATCAATGACCACTCGAATCGAACGGTCCCTCAAGAAGTCCGTTATCCACGCAACGAAACCGGTGGACAAGCCATATGAAGAAAGCTTACAAATAAGGCCGTCATGCCAAACTCTGTCGAAAGCCTTCGAGATGTCATTTTTTAAAGTAATGTAATTACGGATATATACAGTTATTTTGGATATAAATGATACAATATCAAGAAACATATATTTAAATATCGGTACAACATACTTATTTTAATTAATTAAGATTGCAGAAAATTTAATAATTCAAGAAAAAACGGCATAGGTGTCACTGTTTTCTGCAGACTTAATTATTGCTTGTTTTAAATTATCCCAATTATTTCTACATTAGGCCTCGACAGACATTTACATATAACCTGAAATCGATGTTCGAATTGGAGATTAAATTAATGTGTTCTTCAGTAAAAAACACGTCCAAACTGTGTTTCAAATAATCATCCAAAAAGTTAGAGTACTCACAGAAAATAATTGTGTTGCAAGCGTAAAATTAACTCTTATTATTATAGAAGACACCTGCCCAACTGGCTTCAAAATAATTTTCCCGTACACGCTACGCCCGTCGTGTATAAAGTTAAATATATCGGGACATGGCGAACTGATGTACTGGCCACACACTAATTGTACACTTAAAACTAAAACACACAACAACACTGATTTCATATCCATTTTTTTGAATACCATAAGTTCACATTTTGCAATGTAAAAAATTGTTTGTTCTTAGTGACATCTTTCCATGCGGCCGATTTCCGAGTAACTGGCGAGCCTTACAAAGATTCGCATACGTTGTGGTCCAACGACTTTTGATCTTTTTATAATCATTGTGGTATACCAAGGACAGTTTACATGTAGTAGACGTAAGATTTAGGTACCATAACTTAATCCATTAAAAAGTTTAAAAAAACTTTAATAAAAGTTAAGACCGCCGCGTCGTCAAAAACTCATATTAATATTGTGTGAAACAGTTTCGGATGTTTGATTTATTTCGGTTTGATTTTTTTTTGGATGTTTCGGACCTTTGATTTTTGATATGGTTTGATTTGGCACCAAACTTCCAAAACTGTTTTAAACATAAAATTTAAAAACCCGACCGCGGTTTGTTCTTTGTCTTATCTAGTGTAATAAAACCACAAAAAAAATTACCCTGCTTTTGGGCTTCACCACAGTCGGGTAAAAAGAAAAAAGACATTGCAGTCGGGACCGGGACCCATTATATGACTACTAGCTAGCACTTTGCCTGCGACTTCGCGTGACATACCATCATATCAGTGGTTAAAGTTAAGAGGCGTTTTATGTACCTAATGGTGTTGAAGTATGTGATTAAAATATTTAATGAAATAGCATAAGCATAGTATAATTGGCCTATAATGTTCCCACTGCTGGGACACAGGCCTCCTCTGTGAGAGGGAGTGGGCCGTTGTCCACCACGCGGGCCCAGTGCGGGTTGGTGGACGTCACATGTCTTCGAATTTTTGGTTCTAGGACATGCCGGTTTCCTCACGATGTTTTCCTTCACCGTTAAAGCAAGTGATAATTAATTTCTAAAACGCACATGACTTCGAAAAGTCAGCGGTGCGTGCCTCGGGATCGAACTCGAACCATTCGCCGTGGGAGGCACATGGTTAAACCACTAGGCTACCAATTAAGTACAATCAAAATTAATCAAATAAGTACAATCAAAATATTCAAAATATTAAGTGCTTGGGTTTTTCTGAAGAGGTCACACAAACGTAACCAGGACACGAACGCTAAGAAATCTACTTCGAATCCTTGGAGGGTCTGGAAAAAGCATCCATGAAGCTTCTTGCTCTGCCCTACCTTTCTGCGGTTATTAGTAGCAAGTACATCCCGGACGAATTAACACGACACCTGGATCGGAACTCGATACTAAGAAACTCGGTACAAACGTCATTCGAGCCAGGGGTCATGTTAATTCGCCCGGGCTGTACTACAGGTTTGCGCAAGTTCTCTTTAGTCATTGAGCTATACATATGTCGCCATATAGGTCAATGTCTTTAGCCAAGGAGAGCGGGATAGTGCCCATATCCACAGTGACCACATCTCAGTGCATTCCCAGTTCAACTTTCAGATGCTGAAAAGTCTTAGCATTCAAAAAACCGCGACCTCCGCATTTCTACGGGATGTACAGCCATGGGCGGATCCAGCGGGTCATATCTTATACAGGATGTCAGGTTAGACAGTGGAAATACGAAAAGGGGTCATTGTACTCATCATTATAAACAACCTAAATGATTCTAATTTCTATTCCATTTTAATTCTATTTCTGCGATAGAAGGCGTAAAGAAAGACCTCGTGCGTGTACTCGCGCGCAGTGCGTGATAAAATCATGCTGTTTCCCTCTGGTGCGGAGCTCATAACAGTCATAACTTGGGGATTTATTGGTGTAGGAAGAAGACAAGTATAGATCTGCGTTTGTCTCTTGAAGTATGACTTTTCTAGGCAAAAATAAAATATGTAAGAGGTCTTTAGGCCTTGCACCGCACTGAAAGAGAAAAATCATGGTAGATAATATCTACCATGATTCCACTTTCATTGTGAAAATCGCCAAGCAGTGGAATGCGCTGTCCGAGTGGGTGTTTCCCAACAGTTACAATCTGGGTATCTTCAAGTCACGAGTGAATCTGTTTCTTCTAGGCAAGCGTGCTCCATCGTAGACCGCATCATCGCTTAACATCAGGCGAGATGGCGGTCAAGCGCAAGCCTATCATCGAATAAAAAAATAAATAAAAAAAAAACTTTATTCTGTGCGGCTGCGGGGCTTATAGACTCCTCTCAAGCGGGGGAGGCATTTTTGGCCCCTTCCGCACTTTTTTTTTTCACAGATTTGATTTGATCTACGAATTAGTGTAGCTGATGTGTCGATAGTTCGATACTAAGTGCATGCGTGTAAAAGTTTATTGTGTTAAATTACATCATATTTTGTGCAAACGAGGAGAATAAAAATATCTAAGTACTTGAAATTATTAGGTGTATGTCTGACCTCCTGATCCGAGTCCCAGCGCCCACAGTTTAGAGATTACGCCTATACCTACGTCGTAAAGTATTTACATTCAACAAAGAGCGCAGTCTAAATAAGTATTTTCAGAAGTCCTAAAACAGGATCTAGATAAGTACAGGCGCGGTCCCAGGGAGGGGGGGGGGGGGGTCACGGGGGACATGACCCCCCCCAAAATCGTCGGCTGCGACCGCGCCTGGATAGGTACCTAGTTTTACATAATTCTGAACTAGCAATTTTTTCTCGTCGACAAACCTATTCTGCGCCAGTCCGTGAAAATTATCTAAATCCTGACTTAAACCATTCATCAACAATACCTAAGTAGGTAGTTACCTAAATGCAGTTTTGGGAGTGATTATCATTTAAAATATTTTTTATCGATAATGTAGTCTCATTATCTGCAAATCACTAGCTAGACTCTTGAACAGTACATAGAAATTAGTGCTATAGGAGGTTTATGTGCCTCTTAACATTTTTCATGTTTTCCGCCAAGAAAACTCCAGTCGGAGTTAGAATTAGATGCATTGAGGCTTTCACAATACCATGGTCATGGTTTTATGTAAAAAAATAGGTTTTCGCAAAGAAAATAGGATAAGAAGTAATTAATATCAAAGGAGGTCAAAAGACCTATATAATAGCATTGGTGAAAAAGTACTTTTCAGGTCTATCAGCCGCCCGTCGCACTATCTGAAAAAAACCGGCCAACTGCGAGTCGTACTCGCGCACCGAGGGTTCCGTATCATTTTTGGACGTATAAAGTGAAAAAATCCGGACCGCATAACTAAGTTTGTTTGTGAAGGAATTTTGATGATTTTGAAAAAACTGTACTAGTTAGGAACATCGTTTTATTTTTGGTGCCATATTTGGGTCAATTCCTATCAACTCTAATTATTTCAGATTTTCCCACAAACTTCGGATATAAGGGGGGGGAATGGTATTTTTTCAGACATTTTTCATCATATGTCGAAAACTGTGAGACATAAAATAAAAATATATTTTGAAATGTGCCAATCAAGCCCTTTCACATGATATGTCACATGACCTAGTAACTCCACACTCCACTTTAAAATTTCGGACCCCCACTCCGGCCCCTTTTGCAATGAAAACGATTTTTTTTTTTTTTTTTGTAATAATTTTGGGAAAGCATTCTTTATAACTGTTCCAAATTTCAAGTCGATAGCATTAGTAGTTGCTGAAATAAGCAGCTGTGACAGACAGACAGACATACAGACAGACAGACAGACGAAGTCGCACCATAAGGGTCCTTTTTTACCATTTTGGTACGGAACCCGAAAAATAGGTTTTCGCAGAGAAAATTGGATAAGAAGTAATTGATATCAAAGGAGGTCAAAAGACCTATATAATAGCATTGGTGAAAAAGTACTTTTCAGGTCTATCAGCCTCCCGTCGCACTATCTAAAAAAAACCGGCCAAGTGCGAGTCGTACTCGCGCACCGAGGGTTCCGTATAATTTTTGGACGTATAAAGTGAAAAAATCCGGACCGCATAACTAAGTTTGTTTGTGAAGGAATTTTGATGATATTGAAAAAACTGTACTAGTTAGGAACATCGTTTTATTTTTGGTGCCATATTTGGGTCAATTCCTATCAACTCTAATTATTTCAGATTTTTCGCCCCGCAAACTTCGGAGATAAGGGGGGGGGAATGGTATTTTTTTGGACATTTTTCATCATATGTCGAAAACTGTGAGACATAAAATAAAATTAAAATATATTTTGAAATGTGCAGATCAAGCCCTTTCATATGATATGTCACTTGACCTAGTAACCCCACTTTGAAATTTCGGACCCCCACTCCGGCCCCTTTTGCAATGAAAATAAAAATATTTTTGGACTTTTTTCATTTGTAATAAAGTTGAACAAGCATTCTTTATAACTGTTCCAAATTTCAAGTCGATAGCATAAGTAGTTGCTGAAATAAACAGGTGTGACAGACAGACAGACAGACAGACAGACAGACAGACAGACGAAGTCGCACCATAAGGGTTCCTTTTTTACCATTTTGGTACGGAACCCTAAAAATATCGATTTTTTCCACGCAGCGAACGTGTTACGGCTAGGCCCATTTTGTATACCTACGTAATAAAAAAAAACCGGCCAAGTGCAAGTCGGACTCGCGCACGAAGGGTTTCGTGTCATTATCTATAAAAACGGCAAAAAAATCATGTCTGTTGTATGGGAGCCCCCCTTAAATATTACTTTTATTCTGTTTTTAGTATTTGTTGTTATAGCGGCAACACACCATCACACACCATCTGTGAAAATTTCAACTGTCTAGCTATAGCGGTTCATGAGATACAGCCTGGAGACATACAGACAGACGGACGGACAGCGAAGTCTCAGTAATAGGGTTCCGTTTTTACCCTTTGGTTACGAAACCCTAAAAAACATTTATTTAGATTATGTACAATGTATTCTACATTAGATGTTATTTTATTGAACAAAGTATAATATAACCAAAAATATAACAATCTATTTTTCGTGACAATGGAATGACAGTGCACCCGAGATTGTCAAACTTTTTTGAATTAAAACTAAAAATCAAATTTTTTATTGTTTTATTTACGATTGTTTAGAATCGAAAGCTCCGTAAACGTAGGTTGTAGGTAGAACACTTGTTCAATTAGATTTTTACCAAGAACTTGATAATAAAACTCCAAAATAAATTACTTAACAAATAAAAAAAAAATCAAGCATGTTAGGTACCTACTACTACTACAATTTAGATCAAAATTTAATAATAATAAAAAAAGTTAGAGTACATACTCACAGAAAATAATTGTGTTGCAAGCGTAAAATTAACTCTTATTAATATAGAAGACACCTGCCCGACGGGCTTCAAAATAATTTTCCCGTATACATGGCGCCCGTCGTTTATAAAGTTAAATATATCGGGACATGGCGAACTGACGTACTGGCAACACACTAATTGTACACTTAAAACTAAAACACACAAAAACACTGATTTCATATTTTGAATTCCAAATGTTCACATTTTGCAACGTAATTTTTTTGTTCTTAGTGACATCTTTCCATGCGTCCGATTTCCGAATAACTGGCTTTAATTTGGCTTTATACGACAGATGAGCCATACAAAACAGATTCGCATACGTTGTGGTCCAACGACTTTTGATCTTTTTATTTTCATTTTGGTATACCAAGGACAATTAACATAAGAATAAGAATAAGAGTAATAATTATTTATTTGCAAGAATTCAAGTACCTACAATAAGTTGACAAACGTAATCTTTCAAGTTTCATCATACTCTACCAGATGGCTGGTGTGCAAATATTGTGGTTGTCATGTCTAATAATGATGACTTGATGAAAACACTTCATGAAACTTGATGAACTTGATGAAAAAAAATAAGTACTTATAAACAAATTGTTACATTGCGGAAATAGATGGCAATGTGCAAATAATTTTATAATTTTAAATTAATTTCGATGTCATAAATTACTAATCTATTATTAAATTAAAATAATCAGGTAAGTATTACATTAAAAATTAAGCTGAGTTTGATGTCAAGTAGGTAATTATAAATAATTTTGCTATTTTAAATTCATTAATTTAAAAATAATCAGGTATAGACATTAAAAATTAAATTCAGTTTGATGTAGGTAATTAACAATAATTTTACTATTTAAAATTCAATTAAATTTTACAAATAAAATAATTTAACCCATCAATGTCCAACAATCGCAGTTACAGTTTGTCATTAAGAAACTCAGAAATATTATAATAGCACTTGTTTATAAGAAGAGATTTCAATCTTTTTTTAAACAGGTTAATATTTAATTCTTTAATTGGTTGCGGAATGCGGTTATATATTATTGGCGCCAAGCAGAATACGCTCTTATGCATAAGTGCAGTATTAGACTTCGTTACACATAACTTAGTATTATACCTTCTGCTCCGGGTATTTATTTCCGATAGTTTTGTAAATAATGCTGGATTAGTCTTAACAAAAATAGCGACTTCATAAATGTATAATGAGGGGAGGGTCAGTATTTTATGTTTGCTGAAATATGGCTTGCATGAATCTATAGAATCTAATCCAAACATTGCCCTGATGCATCTTTTTTGTCCTTTAAAACCTCTTCCCTATTGCACGAGTTTCCCCAAAAAATTACACCATACCTCAAAATTGAGCCAACAATGCCGTGATAGGCTGTAAGCAGACCTTCAGTACCTAAGATTGGGGCTAATTTAAATAAGGCAAACGCGGATTTACTTATCCGTTTTTGTAATTCCTCTGTATGCGCTTTCCAATCAAGCCTTCTATCTATTGTCAATCCCAAAAATGTTGATGTGATTACGTCTTCTATGCTTTTATCACCATGGTATACCCCTATATTATTTGCCTCCTTAGGACGCTGACAAAAGTGCATTACTTTTGCTTTTTCGATATTGATTCGATTATTATTGTGTAACCATGTAATTATTGATTGTATAGTCTGATTCACTTCATTTTCGTAGGTTAGTTTGTTTGTACAATGTATCGTGACAGTACTGTCATCGGCAAATAATGACATGTGATAGTTTGTTACTGTAGGTAAATCATTGATATAAATCAAAAATAGTAGCGGGCCAAGGACGCTTCCCTGCGGTACACCATAAGCAACAGTTCTGGTACTTGACATACATGTTTGCTCACATTTAGTTTTATGGTCAATTTTAGAAATTTCTACGTATTGTTTTCTGTTTTGTAAAAATGATTCTAGTAATTGTAATATATTTCCCCTTATGCCATAAACATGTAGGTACTTAGTAGATATGTAAGATTTACGTTAACTTACACTACTAAAACTTAGAAAAATGGGATGAAAGGTGTCCTATGTCCTTTTCCATACCCGTGACAACGTAGGTATATGCAAAATTTGAAATTTCATGATTATCAGTTCAGTGGTTTAGGCGTAAAAAGATAACAAACAAACAAACTGACTTACTTTCGCATTTATAATATTAGTTAGGATTAGCATTACCCGGAAATCGGTGAAGATGATTAAATTAAACAGCTCTTAATTCAATTTGTCATCTCTATTCATTGTCATACAAGTACCTATAGGTAATTGATATTTAATCAGTGCAGTGGTAAAAATTAAGAGGCGTCTATAAGTGAGGGGGTATTAATGAACTATAATCAAACTGTTATGTGCTTCGGTTTCTCTTTGTGACCAGCCTGTCTATTCTGTATCGACAGCCGCGTAATATTTGTTTGCGAACGTGCGAGGGAGAATGTCACGGTGAGATTCTCCCTCGAACGTTCGCAAACTAATTGGCAGTTCTCGCGGTGCTCGATCCGAACGCTAAGAAATTTACTCTAAGGGTTCGGACCCTTGGAGGGTCCGGAAAAGCATTCATGAAGCTCCTTGCTCTGCCATACCTCCCTTTTTTTTGGGCTATGGCTTTCATTTTGACAGTTCAACAATATCCATTGCGGCGTTGAGCTAGTTACCGGAGCACGGATCAACAATCATACGGTGTAATGAATGTCAAAAACAATGCCATGGTGATAGCAATTGAGTTACGCAATTAGGGTGCAGGTGTCATGTTAATTCGCCCGGGTTGTAGGTACTACAGGTTTGCGCCAGTTCTCTTCAGCTAAGGAGAGCGGGATAGGGCCCATATCCACAGTCAGTACCGTCTTTACCATAAGGGCACACGGGGTCCGGGCCCAGGGCCCCCAGGGGCCCTCGAAAAGCCGAAGTATTAGCATAAACTGTATTTTTTTAGGGTTTCGTATTTTTGATATAGTCCAACAAAAATATTTAGAGAGTAAATGAGGAAGTTCTTTTCAACTATCTGGCAAAACTGAGCGTAATAATTGCCAGTATGTTTGCTAATTTGTTCGTTACCATTTAGGCGTTTTTGTTGGGTTTGGCCCGTATTAGACTGCCCTGCCCACAGTGACCACATCTCCCGGCCTCCGCACTTCAACTTTATGTACAGCCAAGGGCGCATCCAGCGGGGCTGGGGGGGGTCATGATATGTAGTTTATTGTTATTATTAGTATCTACCTATGTATTACTAGCTTTTGCCCGCGGCTTCGCCCGCGTTTTTCGGGATAAAAGGTAGCACTTAGCTAAGTGTTAATCTAATGTTTAAGCTATATTACTGTAAAGTTTCGTGAAAAATTGCGTGAAAGAGTAACAAACATCCATACATCCATCCTTATATCCTCACAAACTTTCGCGTTTATAATATTAGTAGGATAGGATAATGACGGGATTTGCTATAGACGTAAATACACACATCAAAAGTATCTAGGGATGAACATATATTTTTGCAATAACTTTTCTCCTGATTGATATTAATTAAAATTTTCTTTAAGGATTCATCAAATAAAGTGTTTTCGTTTGTCACAGTAACGATAAACCAAGTCACCTTTGCATTAATAAAGAAATTTGCCATTTTCCTAATAAAGGGATTTTTGACATTTGAACCACTAACATTAAAGTTCGAAAAAAAGACTGAAATAACAGTTTTCTTTAAAATTTTATTGGGTAACTTAAACAATTAATAATCCGTGTTTCTACCGCGAACACTAACAACACAAGAACATCGGTTTGGCATACTCAAAATGAGTTCATCCAAATCACGCTGTGGAATGGCCGCCCATGTTCGTTGCAACAACAAAAAAAGGTCTTCTTGCGACTGGATACCCTCCATATTCGGCAGAGCTCTTCTCTGTAGCATATCCCATGCATGCTCAATCGGGTTCAAGTCTGGCGACTGAGCAGGCCAGGGCAGGACATTGATGTTAGCTGCGGCGAGAGTCTGTCTTACAACTCTTGCGGTGTGCGGTCGTGCATTATCATGCATTAACTGAAATAAGGGACCGATTTGCACTTGTAGAGGAACGATGACGTCTGATACAATCGTCTCAGCATAAATTTGAGCGTTGAGGTTGCCTCTGATCCAAATCAACTCAGTTCTTCCGCCGATCCAAATACCCGCCCATACCATGATGGTTCCACCACTATAAGGATGGACTTCCTGGCAGGATTTTAATCGCTGTTGGCGTCCAGGGGTTCTCCAGTGTCGTATACGTCTTGTATCCGGTCTCATACCAAAACGAGACTCATCAGAAAAGCACACGAAACGCCATTGTTCTTCTGCCCAATTTCTGTGTTCAAGAGCCCATTGATATCGAATCCTACGATTGTGCATTGTTATAGGTGGTACCCGTAGCGGTCTTCGGGAATGAAGGTTCACTTCATGCAAGCGGTTTCTGACTGTTTGGTCGCTAATTAAGTTCCCTGAAGAGTGATGAAGCCTCACGGCTAACATCATGGCGGTTATTGTTGGAGCTCTTCGAGTTAAGATTTGAATGTATCGGTCTTGTCTCCGTGTGGTGCAGCGATACCGTCCTCCATGGCGCTCAGCCACGGTACCAGTGCTTCGGTAACGTGTCCAAAGTCGACTGATAACACTCTGACTTGTATTCAGAGCTAAAGCTACAGTACGTTGCCGGGAACCAGCTTCTATCATTCCCACGGCTCTGAGCATTTCTTCCCTGCTTAAATGACGTCGCCGCTCCATAATAACGTTGGTTTTAATCAGTAATAGGGAAACAGTAGCACTAATAATGTCTTCAATGCGTTGTATGTTTTTATAGGGAAAATATTGACAGCTTATTTTCATCTTTTACTCGAATTTGATTGAGAGTTCCTGATTCAAATTATGAAATGCACCAAAAAGGATCCATATAAATTTATAAAATCATAAATTTATTACAAAGCCACATCTCAATCTCAAGAAATCCGCATAAAAATGCTTGATCCCTAGACACTTTTGATGTGTGTAGTTCATAGGTCACGTCTCACTCGTTCACTACGTCATTTTGTTTTTCCAACTTCATATTTTTTCGTAATTTCCATAGCTTTGGAACACGTTTTGGAAATACCAGTTTTCGACGGTCATAGGTGGCATAGCGAATGTCGCTCGTAACTTCAACGTGTTTTCAATAAAATATTAAATTAGCTAACGAGGCATTATGGGCAATTTATAATCAAAAGTATTGGAGTAGGTATCTACGGAATAACAAAAAAACTTTAGGTAGGTAGAGGTAGGTACCATAAAAAACGATGACAATGTATTTTTTTTAATACCAACACAGCGTCTTCAGTTACCATAATGATATGCGCATTAGATTTAGGATCTATGCGTGTGAATAAAATATTCATATAGATAGCCATAATAATGTGCGAATACTCACAACTTGGTAATCAACCTTGGATCCGTGCTGCACGAGTCTGACAACGTGGACTACGATGTCCAAGCACGTATAGGCGTGGCTTGGGCGCAGTGGCGGGAGGTAACGCGCGTTGTATGCGACCGCAAAATGCCTCCGAAGCTCAAGGGACACATATATAAATGCATCATACGGCCTGTCCTCCTATACGGCGGCGAATGTTGGCCAGCACTAAGCAGAAACACCCAGGAGCTTCGCGTCACGGAGATGAAGATGCTGAGGTGGATGAGCGGCGTAACGTGATCCGATCGCATGCGCAACTCATTCATCCGAGATAGTCTTGGTGTCCGTGACGTTCGGGAAAAACTGCAAGTGTCGTCTGCGATGGTATGGCCACATCATGCGCTGCCCTATGGAGTACGTTGGTCGGAGATGAATGAATATGGCTGTCCTTGGGGCTAGGTCCCGTGGTCGCCCTGGCAAGCGCAGGCTGGACGTCGTCAAGTCCGACATGAGAGCCAATGGCCTGGCTGAAAAGGATTTTGAAGATCGGGCAAAGTGAAGGAAGCTCAGTCGGAAGGCGGACCCTGGCAATAGTCGGGATTAACGCCAGGTGGAAGAAGAAGACAGCGCCTTAAGTCCAAAACCCAAAAAATGGCACCATACCTACCTACTAAAATGGTTAACGTTGCAGTGTTTTGGGTGTGGTCATATACCTAGTACCTACCTACTTAATGTTTGTTGAAATAAACGATTTTACAGTAGGTACGCGTCGCCTCTATTCACCTCTCGCTCGCATCCCGGCGGTATGAGTATAGACAGCAACAATATGCAAACGGAAGTTGAATGGGATCCTGTATGTATAACCCTCAGATCATAGAAACAGGTATAACCTCATTCTTTAACTACGCGGGTTGTATTGTATGCGAAATCTGACCGGACTGAACTTCGCCATTCGCTCGATGTTCAGTCCGGTCATACATGGAGATAGAATATACCCTATGCCTATGATTGTATACCTACCCATATGCGCGAAAGAAGAGCCTGGTATCGGGCCAGTCAACTTAGATTGCGCGTACTGTCTCTATCTAAACTTCTATTATAAAGCTGAAGAGATTGTTTGTTTGAATGCACTAATCTCTGGAACTACCAGTTAGATTTGAATTTTTTTAACCGACTTCATTTTAACTGACTTCATTAACCGACTCAAAAAAGGAGGTTCTGTATTCGTCCCGTATGTATGTATGTTTGTATTTGCGCGATTTTCTCAAAAACTACTGATTCGATTTGGATGGGGTTTTCACTAACGTAATCTACATACTTTGAGGAAGGTTTTAGTATATAATACATTAGGTAATCATTCCTATGTACAAAGTTATATGCATAAATGTACTCACTACGTAGAAGATTTACTGTTGAACAAAGTCGTCAAAGTAATCTAACGCGAGATAAAGAACTAAAAAGGGAAAAATTAAAACTTTTATAACAAAAAAGTGGCTTTTTGAAGTCGGTTATTTTTTGTTAAAAAAGTTTTTTGTACTTATATGATAGCCAGGTTCATGAGAAATAGTAGGTATAGGTAGGCTATTTAACATCAGCTACGACCCTTAGGAGCCGAGCAAAGGGTGAGAAACCGCGGGGAACAGCTAATCTATACCTACTCTATACTAATATTATAAAGAGGAAAGATTTTTTTGTTTGTTTGTTTGTACCGATAAGGCTCCGAAACTACTGGACCGATTTTAAAAATTCTTTCACTAATAGAAAGCTACATTATCACTGAGTAACATAGGCTACTTTTTATCCCGAAAAAATGCACAGTTCCTGTGGGACACGCGGACGAAGTCGCGGGCGAAGTGCTAGTAATAATTTATAGTGCGTCATCTTTTCAATTTTGCTCTCTGACTGAATTTAGCTCTCTCCGTTCTCCGTTGGTCTTTGGGTGACTTTGGGTCTTCGGCTAATCTCGCTAAAACACTAGGGATGTACCGACTAGTCGGTAAAGCCGACTATCCGGCCATATTTGTAGTCGGCGACTAGTCGGCAAAAAGCACCGACTAGTATCGGCCATTACCTACTTTATTCATATTCGGCACGGCAACGGCAAACTCATAGTCGGCACAACACTATAAAATACCCATAATCGGGTCCAATTTTGATTGTAAGTCTTTCCAAAATGCTGCGGATATTGTCCTATTATTCATTATGCTAAACAAACAGGTTGGTGACCACACTGACCGCAGACACAGTCCTCTTAGTGACTCCCAAAGGTTATGTTATAATATAAATGTATATTTTTGCGAATTTTAAACATGTTAAAGCCTATGCTTGTTTAATGTTATTAAATAGGTACAAACAATTGACACAGGCAGGATCCCAAATGTTAGTTTCATTATTCATTAATATTATATTGATAAGTATAGAACAGGTAGGTACCTTAATGGTCATTAACATATAAAGTAGATAAATAAAACTCATTTGAATATTGTTTTATGGTCGAAAAATTGCGCGCTACGAATGGGGCCTCCGTAGAACAATAAAATATGAATTATTGAAAAATAAATAAATATCTCAATCATTTAACAACAAAAGCTCGTCTAGGGAAGTACCACCACCATAGGTATAACCGGCGTCAGTTATAAGCACAGATCGCGCATGTAAATTTTTCGGCCCAATAGATAAATTGACAATACGTAACAGAGAACAGTCCAATAGACGACGAGCATCGACTGATGAACCAATCGCGTGCAGCCTCGGCGCCCCCCGTCTTCTTCAATTCTTCATTCCGCCAAAGAGATCGAAAAATCAGCTAATGCGCAGGTGACGTTTGTGCTCATGATTGGTGCCGGTCTTTATACCTATTCTGCCACTAAGCAGCATTGCTGTGTTCCCGTTTGAAGAGTAGGTATGGGTGCCGGTGTAAT
This sequence comes from Thalpophila matura, assembly GCA_948465475.1. Classification (NCBI taxonomy): domain Eukaryota; kingdom Metazoa; phylum Arthropoda; class Insecta; order Lepidoptera; family Noctuidae; genus Thalpophila; species Thalpophila matura. Next base: position 4,492,368 of record OX419196.1, read on the forward strand.
TACAGGCACAGGGGACATTTTAACTTTGTCTCTAGGGCCTAGGGTGGACGGTGCATCTGCGATGCCTCTCTGGTATTGCCTCTGATCATGGTAAAAAGGACGGTATAGTACGTCGGCATTTATCGGTATGACCCCCCCTAAAGCCTTCAGCTGCGGTATGACCCCCCCAAAATCGTCGGCTGCGACCGCGCCTGCTAAAAGACTATTTACATTTATAATATTTATACATATAAATACAGTTTTTCACCTACGTTTTAATTATGGCCAATGTGATCAAACTAAAGCGTCAAGCTCAATAGCGCCTTGGCACATCTCCCTTGTTTCTATGATCTGAGCTATTGATACCTACTATTTCTGCCACTGCATTTCTGTGTTCCAGTTTGAAGAATGAAGGGTATGGGTGCTAGTGTAATTACAGGCACACGGGACATTTCAACTTTGTCTCTAGGGTGGACGATGCGTCTGCGAAGCCTCTGATATTGCTGTGCATAGGCGGCGCCGGCGCCGGCGGTGATCACTGCGGTGACCAATGTCCTTCTAACTGCAAAGTTATATGCATTGAGTTGGAGTAGGTATGTATTAGCCTGTGGAGGCCAGCAGGCAACGGGTGCGGGGGCGCCCTTGCCTGTATTGCACAGGCCTCCACTAGTGCCGGACGGGGGTGGCCAGGTGTTCCCGGCCACTCCCATAGCCCCCCAGTTTGGGGGGCATGCGGGGCCCGCCAGCTAGGCGGGCATGCGCCGGGAGGGTTGTGGACGTCAAGGCTGTGCCGGTTCCCCATGACCCTCCCATCACGGCGATGCGGGAACACCGCTGAGTTTTAGTGGGTATACTGTCGTTCGGACAGGAGTCCCACATACCCCGTCTCGTCCCCCACGAGCGGGGATGCGTAAGTAGCATTTCTCAGCGAAAAAAAAAAAAAAGAAAAGGTATGTATTAGCCTCCGATAGATGTCAAGAACGCTCATATGAGGCGTATTCAAATTCATTCTGTCAGGTCAGCACAAACTATAAAATGCTACAGGCTACGTAGGTTAATCTGAGGTACCTACCTACTTATGAAGTATAGTAAAAAAAACCGGGCAAGAGCGTGTCGGACTACGCACAGTCTAGGAGGGTTCCGTAGCAAGAAGTATTTCAGTCTTCCGACAAATTCCGCAAATATAAGTTTGTATTTCATATTATGAAATTAAAATCTAAAGATATTTTTGCGGTTGTCCAACTCAAAACTGAAAATAATAAATATTTATAAAAGTTATTGACGTATCTTGTTCAAATCAATTTTTATCTAAAGTAGGCATTTATTGGATGCCATAATCTTGATTTTTTTTCAGATCTTTCGATAATGCGGGTGTAAAATTATAGGGCGGGCCACACATTTCGGGGCTACTAGTTCACTAAACTCGTACCTATGCACTTAAATAAAAAAGACATTTAAAAACCTATAATATTTTCAAAGACCTATCCAACAATACCCTAAATTAAGGGGTGCGCGAAAATATTATTGTATTTTTTGTAATTTCAAGTTTTATATTCACAAAATTAATTGATTATGAACTGTGGATTTGATAAAGGTGTGACAGACGGACAGACAGACAGACGAACAGACAGACGGACAGACGGACATGATGAAACTATAAAGGTTCCTAAGTTTTACTACGGAACCCTAAAAAAACAGCATGATTAATTTTGCCGCTGTTATCTACGCCGACCGACGGCGACGCCTATGGGCGTTTGTGCACTACAGACGTTTTCAATTCGTATTCATACGGTTTTTTAGTCAATAGTTCTACAGAATAAAAAGTGGTGGAGATCGTTCTGCAGGCCTATTGGCTAAAAATCCGTTTAAAATACGAATTGAAAACGTCTGTAGTGCACAAACGCCCTATGTATGAAACAGAATGTACCTATCATCCACCAATCATACGAGATAGCAACTAGAGCACATCATGAAAACCAACTGTAGTGTGTTGCTATACTAATTAATAAACTCTTATCAGGATAATAAAAATATAATTAAAATCCTATAAATCTCTGTCTGTGCTAATTAAATTTTCCATTTTATTTTTCATTTTAATTAAATAGATTTATGAGATAATTAATTGGATAGACTTCGTAAACCAATCGAAGCGATCAAAGTTGGAGAAACAACAAAACGTTTTTTTGCTTTTTTTTTAGCTTGTAACATTAATCATGGACGTCGTCGTTTTTGAGCTATCGGCGTTTTGTTGAAAATTATAGCAAAAATGTGTAATTAATTTGTAAATCGAGGGTTTTTTAACGTTGTCGTATAACAGAAAATGGTAACGATTGTTGACGATTTAGATTCTTTAACTTTGCAAGAGCCAATTTTCAAGGATGTCAAATATTATGTTTCTGGCGATGTCTCGGAAAGGGTATGTTTTGTGTTATTATCTTTATTTATATTGGATTTTATGTTGTAATTAGTGAATAGCATGATTATAGGATATGTCCTAATTACAGATTATGCTGTTACTTCAGTCCGGTGGAGCGGAGAGTACGAAATACTTCTCTGACTACGTTACGCATCTAATTTGTGGTCAAAATGCTGCGGACACAGACGTCGATGAAGCTCAGGACATCTACCAGATCCCCGCAGTGACCGAGCACTGGGTGCTTGCGTGCGCGCGTCTTAGGAGATTGGCCGACCCGAAGCCCTACATTCCTCATAAGAATAAGATATTTACTAATATTGTATGTTGCATATCTAAAGTGAGTGTTGCTGACGCTAAAACCTTGTTCGCTGTTATCACATATCATGGTGGAAAAGTAAAGTTGAACTTGGACTCTCAGTGTACTCACCTGATTTGTGGTTCAGCCGCGGGAAAGAAATATAGTGCTGCGCTCACACTCCCCTCCTCACGAATTAAGATTGTGACTCCTGATTGGGTGCTAGAGAGCATTAGGGCTAGAATACAGGCGGTGACTGAAATATTTCACCCCAAGCTGTTAGTTGTCCCCCAGCCGCCCCCGAAAGCAATGGACCGTATTAGTGCAATCACAGGATTTGACTTTGAGGAAGGTATTGCTAAAAACGAAGTGCCCACACAAAACATGGCTGAGAACAAGGATGACAGTACACAGGCGTTGTTAGACAAACTGAAACAAAGGATGCCGTGGAACCATCCACCGGTTAGTTCCAGTGCATCGGTTACTCCTACAACACCCATCAGCTCAATGGGTTACACATCAACATCAATGTCCACTCCCGGTATAATGAGCAAGTCCATACCTCAGGGGATTGTGACACAAAATGTCCAGATACAGAGCAGCCAGGCAAATTCTCCATTACTGCAGAAGTTTGGACAACAGAACACTGTAGTATCACAAGCAAGTATGATCCAGAACCAGCAAATGAGCATGCAACAGCAACAGTCTTACAATCAAGGCCAACAACAACCGCATGGACTGACAGCAATACAGATACAGCAACAGAAGATGTTGCAGCAACATCAGCTGAAAATGCAGATGCTGCAACAGAACAAGCTCGGCAATCAGCAGAATCAGCAAGGGTTTCAGCCTAATGTTTCTGTCTCCCAGATGTCTCAGAACTTGCAGGGGCAGTTGCAGCAACATATACAGGGTAATCAGCATCACTTGCAGCAGAACATCAACCAGCCTCCGACTACAATGAGTTCAGCACAGCAGCACATTGAGAATATCAGTCAAATGTTGAGCCAGAGCGCTAACAATCTGCAACAACAGCAGAACATGGCTATGAAGCAAAGTTTGAGCCTCAGCCAGCAGAGTGCCTCCCAAGCAGTTCAGAACATAGCCCAACAGTTAGCACAATCCACCCAAAACCTACAGAATGCAAAACTGAGTCAAAATCTTGGACAGGGACAAGTGATCAACCAGCAACTGATATCATCCGGGCAGCAGATGTCACAGCAAAACCAGAATCTAATTCAGCAGCAAAATGTACAGTCTATAAATAATCAACAGCAGAATATAAATATGGGGGTTCAGGGTCTTGTGACGTCATCGCAGGGGCAGAGCGGACAGGGAGTGCAACTTAACCAACTTGTAAACTCCAATCAGCAGACAGTGCTCAGCCAGCAGATACAGTCTGTTCAGCAGACTATACAGACTCAGAATGCTAATGTGCCAGTTCAAGGAGCTTGGAGGCAGCAGAACATTCAGATGGTGCAAAATGTTCAGGGTCAGCACCAAATAATAAGAAATCCTTTAGTTCAGTCTCGAACACCGCAGAACCAGGTGATATTACAACAACAAATCATGCAGACCCAGCAGCAGGCTTTGATAAACAACCAGCAACAACAGTTAAGCCCTCAACACACCATCCAACAAAGTCCCCAACAGATCCTTCAACAATCTATTGGCGGCCAGGGCCAGCAGCTAAGCCAGACACACCACCAGATACTGTTCCAAAAGCAGCAGCTTTTAAGCAGTTCCGGCCAACAGCAGATAGTGCAAGGTCCCCAACAAGTTCTGATAAACCAGCACACAGGACAACAGCAGATACTGGTCCATGGGAACCAACAAGTAACTTTGCAAGGAGGTCAACAAATTGTGTCTCAAAGCCAGATTGTCCACCAAGGAGGTCAGCTAGTCAACCAGGGTGGACAACAGATTATAACGCAGGGAACCCAGCAGGTTTTGACCCAAGGAGGCCAGCATGTGATCACACAACAGGGACAACAGCAGCATGTTGTGATAGCTCAGTCATCCCAGCAGATTGTGACACAGTCTGGACAGCAGATCCTGGGTCAGGCTGTGGGTCAAACTCAGCAGGTGTTGACCCAAATGCCGCAGTCTCCTCAGGCTGGAGGGGCAGGCAGTATCCAGCAGATCATCACGCACGGTGGAGCACAGCAGATAGTGTCACCTGGGGGGCAGCAAATTGTTCAAGGTGGTCAGAATGTGTCTTGGCAACAGCAGCAGTATTTGCAGCAGAGGCAGCAAATTGCTCAGCCGGGAACTGTAGGGCCTAGGGTAAGTGTTAAAAGCCTTTTTAATATTCTACATACATACGTAACATCACGCCTATATTCCCCGAAGGCTTAGGCAGAGGTGTTTAAGTACACCCACATTTCTACAGTTTTGTAATAGGCCATTAGCCGGGCATAAGTCCAGGGCTGCTGCTAAGAATTTTCTAATAGACAATCCACTAACACTCCCTGACTCGGAATTATGTCGGCCTAAAATAAAATATCAAAAAGTAAAACTTGGTGCGAGGCCAAAAGGCCACTATCTCAGCATAGTGCTGCGACTGCGATTCTGATAGGGCCCAGCTGATATTCTGATAGCATTCTTTGCATATTCTGTATGCCAAAATATTTTAAACAACTTCCATTGCAGGTGTCATGGACGGCGGGCGGCGGCGGACGGCAACTGATCCACCTGGACGCGCAGACGCACGCGCAGCTCCAGCAGATGAAGCCTCAGGAGCGAGCGGTGTTCGTGGCGCAGCTGCAGAAGCGGCGCCAGCTGTCTCTGCAGCGACAGGCCGCCATCGCGCAACAACAGGTATGTTACATTATACATGCGTGTTATACAGCAGATGAAGCCTCAGGAGCGAGCGGTGTTCGTGGCGCAGCTGCAGAAGCGGCGCCAGCTGTCTCTGCAGCGACAGGCCGCCATCGCGCAACAACAGGTATGTTACATTATACATGCGTGTTATACAGCAGATGAAGCCTCAGGAGCGAGCGGTGTTCGTGGCGCAGCTGCAGAAGCGGCGCCAGCTGTCTCTGCAGCGACAGGCCGCCATCGCGCAACAACAGGTATGTTACATTATACATGCGTGTTATACAGCAGATGAAGCCTCAGGAGCGAGCGGTGTTCGTGGCGCAGCTGCAGAAGCGGCGCCAGCTGTCTCTGCAGCGACAGGCCGCCATCGCGCAACAACAGGTATGTTACATTATACATGCGTGTTATACAGCAGATGAAGCCTCAGGAGCGAGCGGTGTTCGTGGCGCAGCTGCAGAAGCGGCGCCAGCTGTCTCTGCAGCGACAGGCCGCCATCGCGCAACAACAGGTATGTTACATTATACATGCGTGTTATACAGCAGATGAAGCCTCAGGAGCGAGCGGTGTTCGTGGCGCAGCTGCAGAAGCGGCGCCAGCTGTCTCTGCAGCGACAGGCCGCCATCGCGCAACAACAGGTATGTTACATTATACATGCGTGTTATACAGCAGATGAAGCCTCAGGAGCGAGCGGTGTTCGTGGCGCAGCTGCAGAAGCGGCGCCAGCTGTCTCTGCAGCGACAGGCCGCCATCGCGCAACAACAGGTATGTTACATTATACATGCGTGTTATACAGCAGATGAAGCCTCAGGAGCGAGCGGTGTTCGTGGCGCAGCTGCAGAAGCGGCGCCAGCTGTCTCTGCAGCGACAGGCCGCCATCGCGCAACAACAGGTATGTTACATTATACATGCGTGTTATACAGCAGATGAAGCCTCAGGAGCGAGCGGTGTTCGTGGCGCAGCTGCAGAAGCGGCGCCAGCTGTCTCTGCAGCGACAGGCCGCCATCGCGCAACAACAGGTATGTTACATTATACATGCGTGTTATACAGCAGATGAAGCCTCAGGAGCGAGCGGTGTTCGTGGCGCAGCTGCAGAAGCGGCGCCAGCTGTCTCTGCAGCGACAGGCCGCCATCGCGCAACAACAGGTATGTTACATTATACATGCGTGTTATACAGCAGATGAAGCCTCAGGAGCGAGCGGTGTTCGTGGCGCAGCTGCAGAAGCGGCGCCAGCTGTCTCTGCAGCGACAGGCCGCCATCGCGCAACAACAGGTATGTTACATTATACATGCGTGTTATACAGCAGATGAAGCCTCAGGAGCGAGCGGTGTTCGTGGCGCAGCTGCAGAAGCGGCGCCAGCTGTCTCTGCAGCGACAGGCCGCCATCGCGCAACAACAGGTATGTTACATTATACATGCGTGTTATACAGCAGATGAAGCCTCAGGAGCGAGCGGTGTTCGTGGCGCAGCTGCAGAAGCGGCGCCAGCTGTCTCTGCAGCGACAGGCCGCCATCGCGCAACAACAGGTATGTTACATTATACATGCGTGTTATACAGCAGATGAAGCCTCAGGAGCGAGCGGTGTTCGTGGCGCAGCTGCAGAAGCGGCGCCAGCTGTCTCTGCAGCGACAGGCCGCCATCGCGCAACAACAGGTATGTTACATTATACATGCGTGTTATACAGCAGATGAAGCCTCAGGAGCGAGCGGTGTTCGTGGCGCAGCTGCAGAAGCGGCGCCAGCTGTCTCTGCAGCGACAGGCCGCCATCGCGCCGATTTTTGGTTTGTTAAACTAAAAAAAACTGTAATATCCACTGTAAGATTTTACAGTTTTTAATGACTGAAGCACCCAAAATCGAGACACCTGGAGCCCTAGCCAAGTTGCTTTTCTGTTAACGTTTACTCCAAATGATAAGTACAAAATGTATGTCATGTGACTTCACTATCGTCATTACCATAAATTTTTTCTGTTAGTTAACGTTTAGAAAAGCTACTTGGAAAGAAAGAGAAAATATTTATTGCATGCGATGATATGAAAAAATAAAACAAAAAACAACACAAAAAATTTTATGGAATAAAATAAAAAAACTTTAACCAGAATCTTGAAAAGTGCGTAGCAGTCGCATACAAAAAGGTCGGCACTCAGCAAACTGTTGTGGTATGGCAACATTGAAATTTTGAAACTTGAAACTTGGTTAGGGCCCCTGCGATGCTATTACCAAGTCACTCAATTCTCATACTTATTACTTAGACCCAAGACTCATTTTCTATTGTCACAACTAATAATCTTTCTTTTGTCACAACCAACAACTTCTTTCGCAGCAGCAACCGGGCGTAGTAGCGGGCTCCCCCGGCGCCCCGGCCCCGGCGGGTGCTCAGAGCGTCACGTTCATACGCGGTCAACTGACCCCAGGACTCGCACAGCAACAACAAGTGCCGGTAAGTATCATGGGCTTTTTTTCATATCTGTGAATCAGCTTGTTAATTGATGGGATGGGTCCACGACTTTATGGCTACACCACCACTGTTGTCAATTTTGCGATTTTTCCGCTAGTCATTGATGACTTTTGCATGAGGGGCTCGTGGCTAAATGACAGCCGCACTGATCGATCGATCTGTGAGGTTAAGCTGCACTTGCCGCAGTCAGTGCTTGGATGGGTGACCGTTCTTTACACATCGAGGCCTCGGAGAGCACGTTAAGCAGTCGGTCCCGGTTGTCATAGGAATATCTTTGACAATCGTTACGGGTAGTCAGAAGCCCGAAAGTCTGACAGCCGGTCTAACATTCGAATACCGGTATTTCCCAATAATTGGGTTGTGGAGGTCAGATGGCAGTCGCTCCACGTAAAATACTGATATTCAGCCGCATCTGGTTAGACTGGAAGCCGACCCCAATCTAGCTTGGGAAAAGGCTAGGCGGATGATGATTGATGAATTTTGCATACAATTCTAGCGCAAAAGTGGCAAAAATCTGCTTAAGAGTCTCTGGAAGAGACTACTGTTGCCAATTCTGCGACTTTTGCCCTAGAATTGTATGCAAAAGTCATAAATATCTAGCGAAAAAATCGCAAAATTGGCAACAGACACCACCCCTCATTTACAATACGCGGCAGTAAAGGATATGGAACAAAATGGGCCCACCTGTTTAGTTTTTGTGAAAATAAAATGTAACTCTGCCATATTGTTGTTATGTAACATAATATTAAGCAAGCCTGCCCCTCTGACCCCTCTGAGGATTAAAAATCAAATTTTGTTACGTCACAGGTACAGTGGCTACAGCAGCAGGGAGCGAGAGCGGCTACCATACCGGCCGCTGCGCCCGCGCCGCCACCCCAGTCGCCTGGTAAGATTTGATTACGTACCTTGCTAAGGTTCGATATCTGGCTAGTAAAATTGATTTTTCAAAAATCGAATGATGCAGTTTTAGTTTTTATCAAAATCGGTCCCGAGACTCCTTTCAGTGTTTTTCGTTATTTCTCATAGTTTCGGATTTGGCCATCCGCGCCCAGTTGAAATATTCACCCTGTATAGTTAGCGTGGATACGGGAAATCGCTAGAAGATTCGGGAAAACTTGGGATACAGTCGTCCACGCAAAACACGATCATTCTCTTTTATTTCTTTTGAATAATTTATTTACAACTAGCGACCCGCCCTGGCTTCGCACGGGTGCTATAATCCTCTATAATCACTATTAAAAAAAACTGCATCAAAATCTGTTGCGTAGTTTTAAAGATCTAAGTATACATAGGAACAGACAGACAGCGGAAAGCGACTTTGTTTTGTAGTATGCAGTGAAGTCGCGTCAAAATAAAAGTGGCAATAAATTATTGTTGTTTCATACGAATTTAACCATGTAAAACAAAGTCGCTTTTCGTGTTTGTCCGCTAAATTCTTCTAAACTGCACAATAGATTTTCACCACCATTTAGATATAATTTATTCCGGAAAATTATGTAGAACACGTTAGTAGTTAACTTGATACAGCACATAAATCTCTGTTTTGACATGTCAACAAACAGGGGCGGGTCGCTAGTTATTCAAGATTAATTTATGTTTTTGGTAAATTATGCAATTACTTCACGTTGCCCACCGCGCGACGCTAGCTAATCTTCACGTTGGCAGAATACAAAATTCTTCCAAACGATTCGACTAAAGGTCGATTTAAACCAAACGAACAAAGAGCTAGAGTAGAACAAGAACATTCTTTCTCGATATTTTAGTGGAAACAAAAGCGTTTACACCAAAATATCAACGAGCAAAAATGAGAACCAAGAACTAGAATTCTTGCATAATATTTGTTTAGATTAGCCGAACGAATCGCTAGAGCACAAGAACGCTTTACGTCAGAAAACGCAAGAACGCTCTAAGCAACTGTTCGCACGCTCTAGTGCCGTTTACAGCAAGCGAGCGAGCATTTTTAGAATATTCCATAGAATTTGTGAACGCAGACAGAACAACGAAAGAATGCTCTACGTTTGTTTACAACTTTACACTAAAAGAATTTGATAGAGTGGGGATAGAATGAGCATTCGCTCTTTTGATGTAAATCGGCCTTTACGGCCACGTGCCCAGTCTATGGAACATGTGTATCGGGTTCGCCGACACTGATCTAATATTGATCAAGTTTTTAAGGCTATGGTCACACTCCATAACTTTGACGAAAACTCGAATGTAAAATTGTATGGAATAGCTGACGAATCTGTATTCCAAAATGAAAATTGCATCAAAGGCGCTTTGCTTGCAGATTTGCTCGTTTTCATAAAATCGGGCAGTTCGTTTCTTCTCTCGTATCGCCACAAACTATACAAGGATGGGCGTTTTTATAATTTGCCGTAGCATCGTCACGAATCACGATACAATAGGAAAGTAAACTGAGGCTCTAGACAAGTTGCTTTTCTGTTAGCGTTCACGCCAAACGATAAGCACAAAATGTATGGCAATGGCATTACCTGCAGAAAAGTCACGTGACTCACAAATGTCATTTCCATACATTTTAGCCGTAGCGATTGACGCTAACGCTAACAGAAAAGTAACTTGTCTAGGGCCTCTGTACGGAATTGTTGTTGTACGAAATGTGATGTCACGGCGAGACTATAGCCGCGATACACTCACCCGTGGAGATGGCGCCTAATAGACTAAAAATCTAGAAAGGAATCCTTTTAGCTATGGGACATTGGCACAAAATTAACTTTTTTTTTCTCTCAGTCCCCCACCCGTCTCCCTCTCTTTCTCTCTCTAATCTCTGTTCTCTTTTATGTTTTCTTATCTATTGGGGTAGCATTATCGGTCGAAAGTCTAGGCATTTTTCCCCTTATATTTTTTTTTAAAGTCTGACCCAAATCATTTATTTCATTTAGACCTTAATTAGGTACTCTCGAAAGTCGAAAAATAACAAAGAAGCTATTTAAAAAAAACTTTCATAATCACAAGTAGGTATGGAAAAATCCAATATAAACTTTTTCATATTGATCAACTGTGGAGCGAAACGTTAGAATTTTTGGTATTTAAATGATATCTTCATACATAATGATGACGCTCGCGGTAACCATATCAAACATTATAATTTCAAAGAGCTATCTAGCTTTAACACTCGTTATATTTTGTGTTTCACTTGTACAATACAGCGGTAACTGTTCACACCCTTTAATTAAACAGTTTCATAATAAAATATTAAGTTATTTCACAAAAAAAGTGTTTGTTGTTTTTTGCAATGGATAACAGAGGTGCAGAATACATTCGTAAGTTTTTTTTTAGTTTCAGAGTAATACAATTATGAATTTATGATTCGATATTCAATCTTGTTAATGAAATTATTGTTTCTATAATAATGATTTTGTGTACAGGAAAAATATTTGTTATTAAACTATATTTTTGACCGGTGTATATGTTTGGACTTATCTTAAAAAATGCTGTAGGATTTTTTGTCTAAGAAAAATTTGACAAACAAGCATTTTCTTAGGTGAAATTATATATTTTCTATTTAATTGTAAGTGATCTTTAATTGTAGATTTTTGGCACCTATTGAATGTTGTTAATGATTTTACAAACATCTTCTTAAAAACTAAATAATTCAAATAGATTAATTTTTTGACAAGTCACCATTTTCAGCGTTACCATCTGATCAAAATTGTGCGTTATTGTCAGGTTGTTAAACTTTGGCCTTGGCCGGTTACTCATAACGTTATTCACACTGAGTTTTAAAGTTTGCGTACAGTTTGTGGAGATAAATACAATGTATTATAGCGTCCTTCGGCAGGTTAGCTTGTTAAACTTATTGTAGAAAAAAAAGCGCGTTTGCACATGTCCTAATTGCCAATGTGACGGCGCCAATGTCTCAGTAGCTATGTGTTTGACGAATGAAAGCGCGCGGTTCATTTATGTGGCGTTCGCTGCGTTAAACGCATTGCGATTGACGCGCACTATTTTATTACATAAAAAGCAATTACTGCAGCTTCAATCGCAGTGCGTTTAACGCAGCGAATGAACCGTACACTTCGATAAATCATGTTTTTGCCATATTTTGATATATGTCTTCAATATTTGTCAATATCAAAATAGTGCGTGTCAATTGCAATGCGCTAAACGCAGCAAATGCCTCATAAAGGAACCGCGCGCTTACGTTGAATGGAAAACTTATTTGCCCCGGTGTTAATTGTCTGGTAGCCCTAAACCACCAATCAATACTCAGCGCCCTGGATATGTAAGAACACAGGAGTTCGAATACCTGTTTGAGTTTTCTTAAAAATATGACTCATTCTTCTTGTTATTTTAAAGTTAAATCTGCTCCGATTTATCTTTTCTTCAGCTGTGATGTAAAAACGGAAATCTTTATTTACCGACTTTTGCCGCTGAGGCGCCGACCTTATGCACCCAAGCCCTGCTCATCATTACTTGAACCTCATTGTCATAGTCGGATCTGCAGGCGTGCCTAGTCCGGTGGCAACTCCGGGACCGGGCGGGGCCGTCGAGACGCAGCTCCAGCAGTTACAGATGCAGCGGCAGCAGCACTACCAGCGCTTACAGCAGCTGCAAGCGCAGCGGGACCATGTGGCTCACCACGCAGCCGTTAAACAGGTATACAGTCTATTGCAGTCTACTGTTATGTGACAGGACGAGACCTCGCAGAATCTCATAGAACAATCCTCATCATATCCTGATCTAAGATATTTAATACAGACACATTTCATACCGTCCTGTACTCAAATCTGGGTCTTATTTGAGATTCGTGCTTGGACATTGGGCCCAATTTTATTTGCGATCTCTTGCAAATTACGTGAGCGCCTCATGTGACTTTTATGTACATTGGCTTAAGGTTCAAATTGCAATGATTGACGTGCGCTCGTATAATGCAACAATACTTGTGTCACAGTTTGAGGTGACTGTGATCAATTAATTAAAGCTTTTTTTATTGCACACATACGTAATTTCTTTTTGCCATAAATGAACCAGCCAGCATGATTGGTAGTCAGTGGCGTGCCTAGAGGGCAAGCCCGACGCATATTTTTCGTTTTAGAGAGTATTTAATGTATTTATGTTAATATTTCATGAATGTAAGTGATTCTTGATGTACGTATTGCTTTAATAACGACATTAAATCGCTTAAATTCATGAAAAATTAACATAAATACTCTCTAAAACGAAAAATATGCGTCGAGCTTGCCCTCTAGGCACGCCAATGCTACGTACATGTCTGTCATTCAATTCCCCAATTTTTATAACTGCATGTTATCAATGTACGTGTACTACTGTCGGTACAGGTGTCCCCGGGGGTAACACAGCACGTGGTAGGGGGCGCCCCATTGGCTGAACAGCCGGTGGACGCCGCACTACTCACCCCCACCACTCCGGACCAGCAGCAAGGTTAATATCACTCCACTATGTGTATTGTTGAAATTAGAACTAAATGTTTGATGCATTAAATCAGGGATGGCGAGTCATTTTAAAACGCACAGTTCCATTATCCGGATCGCTGCGTTAAACGCATTTGACGAGTACTATTTTGTGCATATAAAGCCATTACTACGCATTGATTTTTAAGTTGCGCATGCGTTTAACGCAGCGAATGCCGCATAAAGAATAGAGCCCTTCAAAAAAAATTGTTTCCCGTGAATTGTCTTCAATTTGTTGCCGTACCCAGAATTCTGTGTCGCGTCGCGTGCCATAGGTTCGCCATCCCTGGATTAGATTATTGCTACCTCTTACTAAAATACAGAGCGAGACAGGGACAGTAGTAGTTAGGAGTTGTCAAACTTCAATATAAGGTTTAACGGGTTTTTTGGAGGCATGTTGCATGAAAAGTCAGTGGAGAATCTGAGAATTAATATTAACATAATTTTTTATCAGATGCATAGAAAAACTAGCGTGTGTTCGATCATAAATAAATGAGTCAAATAACACGAAATAGGAGGGGACTATATCCCTCCAGCGAGTGGTTTCCTAATTCTGTGTGAGCATGACAAAATTTTGACTCCAACCTGATATCCCTAAGAACAGGAGACACCAATATCTACCTTCCAGGCAACGCTCTCCTGGTAAACCCGAAGACGAAGACAGCTCTCGCAAATATGCTGAGCATTCGTCTGCAAGGTGGCACAGCTACTGAACATGAGCCTTCCGCAGCCGGCACCCTGCGCCTAATGACGGCCGCCCACACCCGCCCCGCCGCCGGCGCGCCCCGCCTGCTGCTGCAGCATGCGCACGCGCACCCGCACCACAAGGTAACACAACTACTGCACATGCGCAGCACGCAGCCGCCACGCGCGCCCCGCCTGCTGCTGCAGCATGCGCACGCGCACCCGCACCACAAGGTAACACAACTACTGCACATGCGCAGCACGCAGCCGCCACGCGCGCCCCGCCTGCTGCTGCAGCATGCGCACGCGCACCCGCACCACAAGGTAACACAACTACTGCACATGCGCAGCACGCAGCCGCCACGCGCGCCCCGCCTGCTGCTGCAGCATGCGCACGCGCACCCGCACCACAAGGTAACACAACTACTGCACATGCGCAGCACGCAGCCGCCACGCGCGCCCCGCCTGCTGCTGCAGCATGCGCACGCGCACCCGCACCACAAGGTAACACAACTACTGCACATGCGCAGCACGCAGCCGCCACGCGCGCCCCGCCTGCTGCTGCAGCATGCGCACGCGCACCCGCACCACAAGGTAACACAACTACTGCACATGCGCAGCACGCAGCCGCCACGCGCGCCCCGCCTGCTGCTGCAGCATGCGCACGCGCATGCACACCACAAGGTAATGCTCGTCAAGGTAATCCTACACACTGCTATTGGACATGCGCAACACGCAGCCGGCACTCTGCGCCTCATGACGGCCGCGCACACCCGCTCTTCTGCAGGCGCCCCCCGCATGCTGATATGCAGCATGCGTACGCGCATCTGCACCACAAGGTAAGACTACACATAGCTATTGGACATGCGAAATACGCTGCCGGCACTCTGCGCATTATGACGACCGGGCACGCCTGCCCCAGGCGGGCCCCACTTGATGCTGCAACGTGCGCACGCGCATCCGCACCACAAAGAAATATCACAGCTACTGCACATGCGCAGCACGCAGTTGGCACTCTGCGGCTCATGACTAAAAGTTTCGTTTGTCGAGTTGCATGTTTCTGATGGTGGAGGAGACTACAAGAGTGCACAGGTTAGTCCTTAAAATTTACTAATCCATTGTCTTGTTTTAGCGACAAATATTATAATAATCTAATTTGTCAGTCAAATAACCGAACTAACCAAGAATAACGTAAAGTCATGTGATTTTAAAAACTACAGTCCATTCTGAGTCGAAATATTCTTCTTCCTATTATGTATGATACATAATAGAAAGATTCAAAATTCAGATGTAGCCATCTTTAAATGTAACTTTAATACACCAACACCTAGCTATTTGCACTTGTATTATAGAAACTTCATGTATACATTGTATAGTATTATAAATTAACCATCAACCCGCCCTTCGCACGGGTGCAATCTACTGATGTGGCGACATGACAAAAAAAAAGAGATTTCTGTGCTGGATCTAAGTTAAATATTAACGTAGTATACAGTCCCCGGCACGTAACTTGGCAAGGTTTTGGCATAGTGGGGGTAAGTTCGCGCATCGTGGCCCATACCCCGCGCCCCACTTGACCACCAAAAAGACCTAAAAAATTACTTCTGCGCATCTAACGACTCTTGCCAAGTTACGTGCCGGGGACTGTACACCTAAACCTAAGAATAAATTCTCTAAATGGTGGTGAAAACCGCATTGTAATCCCTTGTGCAGTTTAAAAGAACTAAGCGAACAGACAGACACGAAAATCGACTTTATTTTATATTATGTACGCACGGCTACAGATCAAGCTATACATTTCTAGTATAAGCTGATCTCGCATTGTAGAGGATTTCCTTACAGTGACAGGTCAGTGTAGACTGGGAATGTATAGCTTAATGTGTAGCCGTGTGTACTAGCTGTGTCCCGCGGTTTCACCCCCGCTGCTCGGCTCCTAAAGGTCGTAGCGTGACGTTAAATAGCCTATACTATTTCTCATAAATCTGGCAATCATATACAAAAATAATTTTTTGAATCCGACTGGTACCTACTTCCAGAGATTAGCGCGATCAAACAAACTCTTCAGCTTTATTATGTATATTAGTATAGTATAGATAGATATATTTCTGTCTGCTAGGTGTACGCGCCGCCCGCTCGGCCGCCGCCTGCGCGCGCGCAGTTCTACGGTCATAATCCCAATCTCAAGCTGCCACCGGACCTATTTCTGCTGGGCTGCGTGTTTCATATCGTGAGTAACACACTTTTTACTAGTTACAGAATGTAGAACACGTTGAATGAACTTAGAACGTCTTGTACCCATTTTATTTATTTTGTAAAAATGCTCAAGTTTTTCCAAACCTTTAAATTTTGTAATAAAAATAAAAAGTTATGATTTGCTATAAAATTTATATATTAGAATTCTTATTTATATTAGAACCATTATTTCTGATCTCACTTATGTCCAAAACATCTTCAAACATTGGCCAGCCCAAAATCCGGCATTGGTTTAATACGTTATGCCTAAATCCGGCATTGCCTAAAACAGGTATTGCCTGAATCAGGTATTGTTTAAATCCGGCTCGACTATAAAATTCACACACATTTTATTTTCATTTAATCAAATTCCTATCCGTAAAACTATGTTCAGAAATAGTTCTGTAACTCCAAGAAAAGGGCCTAACATTAACTTGTATATCCTCGCTCCCAGGTGGAGTACCAGCAGTCGTGGGGCGCGGACCGCGTGGCGCGCTGGGCGGAGGCGATCCAGCGGCGCGGCGGCGAGCTGGAGCCCGTGTACTGCGCGCGCGTCACGCACGTGCTGTGCGAGACGCAGAAGCACGGCGTTGTCATGCAGGTACTGACGTCACGCCTGCGTGACGGAATCGTTAGCGCGTAAAAAATGTGTATCACATTTACCGTCTTACAACAAAAAATATAAATCCATCCGGCTCGAAGGACCATGCAGAAAGTAATTTTCGGCGCTATGGTGACCTAACACTA
Source organism: Thalpophila matura (assembly GCA_948465475.1). NCBI lineage: Eukaryota > Metazoa > Arthropoda > Insecta > Lepidoptera > Noctuidae > Thalpophila > Thalpophila matura. The sequence goes on from OX419196.1 coordinate 4,509,427, forward strand.
CTTTCTACATGGTCCATCCGGCTCGAAGGACCATGCAGAAAGTAATGCTCGGCGCTATGGTGACCTAACACTACTTATTCATGATCCATCCGGCTCGAAGGACCATGTGATTAAAACTCGAACAGGGCGTTAGATCCAGGCTGGGGCACTTGAAAGAATGTGAAACGTTTACAGGCACTACGCGACGCAAAACGCTGCGTGACAGCGTACTGGCTATCAGACGCGATGCTACGCCGCACCGTAGTCCCCCCGTGGCATGCGCTGCACCTGCCCAGCATGTTCGCGGCGCGCGAGCGGCCCGCGCGCACGCACCGCGCCGCGCTGTCCGGCTGGCGCGGCGACGAGCGGGACCGCCTCGCCTTCTGTCTGGAGCACGTCGGCGCTAAGGTATACGGGACCACACACCAGCCGGCCTAGCATGACCACGATAGAAACGGGTTTTGTCTACATACAAATAGACAAAGTGACAGATTGTAGAAACATTTCTACGTTTTATGAATGAAACGGTAGAAATGTTTCTACAATCTGTCACTTTGTCTATTTCTATGTAGACAAAACCCGTTTCTATCGTGGTCATGCTAAGCCGGCAGCATGTCTGTGCCACAATAAACCTGCTAAAATCTCATGTTACCTGAAAATAATCAAGGACTAATTTTACACAATTAAATAGGTATCTTAAAATACGGTAGTTGACTACTGTTAAAAAGTACAAATAAATTATTTTATTTCAAAGAAGGAACACAACAAAAAAGTAAAAAAAAATCACTAAATGGAAAACATACAGCTTTTAAAATTTTTTGAGGGAGTATTCTCCGTCTTTGTCGCGCGAAACGGACATAGTATGCGGTGGTGTGGAGTTAGTACGACGTTCTCGTGGGGTTAGGCAGGGACGGCACTATAGCGCAGTGATGTACTGCGCTATAGTGCCGTCCCTGTCTAGCAAATCATTTTAAAACGCTTATATTTTTGCCAATTTTGTAGATGTTTCATCGGTTTTTTTGATGTTAATTGTCTTTTTTCAAATAGTTTACAGATTAACAGTAAAAAAAAATTGTCAACATCCCTGTTCTATCCTTTTCTCATGTGTTTCTTTAATAAGACTAAATTAATTTTATTTGTAAACAACAAAACCTTAGTTGTAACCACTTACCCACAGCTGACGCCATACATGACCCGCGACAACACGGTGCTGATCTGCAAGCGAGCCGAGGGCAACAAGTACAGGCGAGCGCGCGAGTGGGGCGTGCCCGTCGTCACGGCCGCCTGGCTCACCGACCTGCTGCTGGGCAACATGAGCGCGCTCTCACAGGTAACACAGCAAACAACTCCACTGCTGGGCAAAAAACTTGCCTTTTTTGGGTTCGGAACCTCAAAAGGAACTAATGACATGAAAAACGTAAGGTGCATCTTACTTATTATCTATTGCATGCTCCCCACGTTTATCATGTCATTAGAAATTAATTTATAATTTTTTGTCCGTTTTAAAAACATGGTTTTAAAAAATGATTTTATTCAATTGTTATTTTTTTACTTTTTAGTTTTTAATATTGTATTGTCATCCAAATTACATAGGTATACAATTTCAGCTTAATCCGATGACAGGAAGTGCTTGAAAATTATTGCAAAATTTGTACCGAACAGACAGACACGAAAGCGAGTTAATCAAAATGTGGTAAAAACGGGACCCTTATAGCATCAGTTTCTTGTCCGTCTGTCCGAAGCAAGACCTTAACGAGTGGAGGCATCTACTCATACATGGCGCCACTAGAAGAAGTATGTAGGTAATAGAGGCAACTTGCTCATAGATGGCGCTATTGCATATTTCTAGTGGAATATTTTATTTTATTTAATATAAATCTAGATCATACATAGTTAAGTTGACCAGTTGTTGCGATTAATTCCTTTTTTTATGAGATTTGTTCATTTTCTTTATCCATAGATCGAGAACGCAAAGTACCAACAGTTTAACCTGACCAGTCCATTCCGAATGGACTACAGCTTAGTGTCGCATTTAATGAGTAAGTAATCTTTAGTAAATATGTTTATTGACTACTAAATTAAGCGTTTCATACAAATATGAACATTATTTCAATAAATATAAGGTTTATAATCATATGAAACGCTTAGTAAAGTCTTAGTGCGGTCTGTGAATCTCTGTGAATCTGTCTTAGCCTTGAGAGTCGACATAAGAAGGATAGTCTATACTCTATCCACGGAATAGAGTTAATATAGCGTACTCTCTGTTGCACATTTGTATGCAAGTGATAGAGACAGATAACTGCATTTCGAGGTCAGTGGGCGTAAACAATTGCCAAGAAATGTAAAAATGGGTTTACATGATGTACTTTTAAACTTCATTATAGAGATTGATTATGAGAAATATTTTTTATTGTCATCGTGACAGACGTAGTTTTAAAAATAATAGACAAGAAAATATTGAAATCTAAACTACTTATACATACATATTAACATTTTGCATAAGCCTTCTGGCTGGTCCTCACAAACGTAAAAATAATGGACCACCGTACAAGCGACAGATGTATACTGGCATTTTGCAGCCATGTAAACGCTTGCTTAGCCTGCTCGTTATCGCCAACCAATGGCGATGCTGTAACTTTTCTGGTATTAACTCTGTTCCGTGGATGGAGTATAGTTTTATAATTCCCTTTTTATCTACCGATAGCTGTCCTGCGGTTCCACCCCCGTTACTCGGCTCCTAAGGGTCGTAGCGTGATGTAAAATAGCCTATACTATTCCTCATGAATCTGGCTATCATTATGCAACAAGATTTTTTTGAATCCGACTGGTAGTTCCAGAGATTAGCGCGTACAAACAAACAATCTCTTCAGCTTAATTATCTATTATTTATAGATGCGTGGAAGATGCCCATCAACATAACGCAAGAATCACACGAGCGGGCAAAGCGGTCGGCGGCGGCGGCGTGCGTGGCGGCGGGTGGGCGGCGCGCCAAGAGGCCCCGCCTGCTGTCCCCGCCCCCGGCGCCCGGCCCCGCCCCCGCGCCGCCCCCGCAGCCGCCCCCGCTGCACCTGGCGCCGAGGGTCGCGTTCTCCGCGCTCACGCCGCATCTGCAGCACAAGCTGGCCGCTATCGTCAGGTGTGTACGCGTGCGCTTACTACGTGCACAGATATCGAAATAATAATAATATCAGCCCTGTTTATAAACTGTCCCACTGCTAGGCACGGGCCTCCTCTCAAAATGAGAGCCTTTGCGACTTCTATTGACTTATTATTGAGATTTCTGTGGTACGATTAGCGTTAATAATTCCGAAAAAACTAATTGTTCTTTTCCACGAAAAAAAAATTCACAGGACGAATCTCCCCCCCCCCTCACCTCCACACCCCTCCCGCACCCGCCTCCCCACCCTCCCCCACCCCTCAACCCCCCTTCGCCCCGCACCCGCACCCCCCCTCACCCACCCTAAACTGTGGTAAATAAAACTTGGAAAAGAACCGCCGTTTCTATCGTATTTATCGGTTTTTTTCCAAAAAAACATTAAATATATTCTGGCGAATCTTCTTGAAACTTTCGAATAAAACATGAAAAAAAACAACGGAATTGGAAAAAAACTTCCCCTGCTTTTTTCAACGCTAGGTACGATGCGATCCAATTATGAACAGGAACATCAATGACCTACGAACTGTCAACTATCAATCTTGGTTACAGCGACGTTAAAATCGAACCGGATGAAAACGCGAACCATATACACGACGGCAATGGAGTTAAATAATCAATATACATTTTGTGATACTAGGTTTTTGTCCGCTATTATTATTTGACAGTTTTAGTGGTAAAGGGTTAATAATTGTGTTCGTTGGGGTTTGTTGTAGCATATTATGTCGTGTCATACTTAGATTGTGGTTGTAAAGTCGTCTTCAACGTAGTCCGTAGAAATACATTGTGACATTTAAATCAGTGTTTTTTTTAACTAACGTTCAGACTATGGTCTACAAAAAAAAATCATGTTGCTCTAACATTAATCATAATGGCCAATGCGGGCCGAAATACAAATAAATGAATGAATACAAAGAAATGAAAAAATGAATGCCAATGACATGCAACCTTATATACCTAGATGCAATATGGTCTGACTCTGAGTAACGTTTCTTCTAAAAAAACTGATTTAAATTTCACGGTGTGGGGTTAACTTTAACCATAGTAGAAATCGTTAGATGGGAGATATGTCGGTAACGGGCAATAGTGTTTGGAAACTTAGTTATGTCTATGTCCATAGTCAAATAGTGTAAATAATCTAACATACTAACAGAAGGTACAATTACAGGCAACTAGGCGGTCTCGTGGTCTCGTCAGCGGCCGAGGCGACGCACCTGGTGATGGACAAACTGGTTCGCACCTGCAAGCTGATCAGCTCCCTAGTCACCGTCAAACACCTGCTAACACCTGAGTGGATCCTCGAGAGCCAGAGACTGAACAAATTCGCCGACGAAGCCAAACACGGCCTCCGGGACGATGCCTTCAACAAAATGTTCAAGTGCGACGTATCAGAAGTATTACTGTCCGGAGAAATGAGGAAGAAACTCTTTGAAGGAGTTACATTTTTCCTCACACCGTGCGTCAAACCCTCCAGAGGCGCGTTGACGGAAATGATAGAGTTATGCGGTGGAAAAGTCGAGAAGAATCGACGGTCATACGTCTCCATACAAGAGATGCACAATCAGAAGAATTACAGTTACCTAGTGCTAACGGTACCGAACGATTTGCATCTAGTGTACTACCTTTTGCAGTCCGAAAAGACTTTAAACGTGGTGTGCAGTACAGAAGTGGTGCTATCAGCCATTATGAGGCAAAAGTTGGAAGTTGAAGAGTTTCTCGTCAAAATAGACTAGGAATTTATATACTTTCATAAAATAAATATTAGGTATACGAATTTTGTCTATTTACAGTTTTATTATATGAACTACATAAAGTATTGACAATATTTTAAAGTATTTTTAAAACATCAATGTTCCATAGAATGATAAAATGTTGGATGTCCTCAATTCCATTTTTTTTGCGTTATAAATTTTATATTTTGACTTTTGTCTTCTTAAACTTTTAAAGAAAACTATAATGTATTAATTACGTAGTCTTGGAATTGACTTCTAATGAACTTATTTCCTTTTTTTTTGGAATCTCTGTTTTTATATTCATTCCCTAGTTAAATGTTTGCATTTTAAGTTCAATTTCTATATTTTGTTAAAAATTTTAAAGAGTAATGCATGTTGCGTTAATTAATTAACTTTTAAGGAGAAGTTTTTGAAATATTTTTCTCATTTTGTGTAAATAAACGTTTATAAAGGTCTGGACCATGATGTGTATAAATTAAAAAGAAAACTTAAGGAGTATAAATTAAAGTATGTTTTCGAATAACAAAGTGTTTCATTGACAATTATTTTCTTTTTACGTCGAAAATCGTTACAAACATCAATTTGATTAAAATGTGGGTGTGGTATATTAGACTAAAGTAAAACCAACTACCTACCCGCATATTTTTATATTTTTGACGGCCGGGCGAGTCTGCGCTGTCGCCGTCAGTTCGTCGAAGCTTCAGTCGTCGTTCAGTCCAGTTCAGTCACTCGCAGCAGCTTGTCGTGTAGATAAGTTTCTATGGATATAATTTTTGGAGATGGCGCCTGTGCTGAATCTAGTATTGTCGCGAAGTGTACGATCGTGTGTGCATCCAGACGGTGGTTTTAGCGGAAGTGATATTCTCGCAATAGATTGAGAAAGGTAAGAAATATTTAGATAACTTTATAATTCTGTCAAGGTGAGATGCCGTTTTTACCTCAAGAGTAGGGCAAACCTTTTCTTCAAAATTGTCTTACCCCACCTCACCTGAATTCTTAAGCCTGCAATAATGTTGGCCGAGCTTAGACCAACGCGAGCCTAGACAAATTGACACAAGGCAAGCGCTACTGTCTAGACGTTCGGCAAGTTTGACGTCAACCGCATAATGGCGCGCGGACAAACATGTGAACACTATTATCCGAGCGCCTTTGATTTGCGCAGAAAAACCGACACCGCTCCGAAGTGAGGCAAGTGATCGCGAGCGACTGCAAGTTGTGGCAAGCTACGTCAAATGAGGTCTATACACGTTGGCGCTTGTCTATACTCAACCAACTAGGCATGTGACACCGAGCGATAGCAAAACAAGGCAAATATACCGTCTACATGTTGGTATTGGCCTTCACTCGACAACGCTCGGCCAACACGTATTGCAGGCTTTAAGGATGCATGCATGGTTTAAATTTTTGTCTTGATAAAATACCAAAACAAGGGTAGATCCATATTACCGTCATTCTATTTTTTAAAATAAAACATGGTGAAATTTTTTATAAATCGGTGATTATTTCCAAAGTACCCTCATAATAGTTCTAATGAGGTTGCGCCGAGGTCGAAAGCGGTTTCCAAAAACAAGTATAATTGTTTTTCATAAGTTCTTATCGACGAGGAATGCGTCGAGTCAAAGACGTTTTTTTTTTTTAAACTTAGCCCCCACACTAGGATTTCTCCTGTGTCGTGGGTGCGTTCATTTCACATACATACACAAACAGCCAGACCAGTGTGCAATGCGGGAATTGAACCCACGACACGTCGCGCAGCAGCCAATCTCAGCCATTGCGACAACCGTGTGGTCAAACAAAAACTAAAAGGGGTAGTGGTTTTTAAGGGTTAAACTTTAGAATCGTGATACCTCGATAGGTTGGGAGTGGTGGGCAGACCCCTTTTTCACTGGGCACGTGCCCAGGGCCCGGCAATCTACGGGGGCCCGGGCCTACCCTCAAAAAAATCATTCCTTCCAGTCGCCGTTCCTTTCCAGGCATTATTAGTACCCGATTCAATGACAAAATAAATTATTGATTTGCAGTGCGATTTACAATAAATTTCTAGCCCCCAAATTATGAAATAAAATATTAGTAGGTATTGTTTCTTTTATTGCTTTTATATAATTTAATTAGGTTCAATTGAACATTGAAAGAAATTCAATTTTGCTTACCTATCTAAGTACCTACTGTTATCTACACAGGCGTGATCCCGGATTTTTACCATTTTGGTACGGAACCCTAAAAAGGAACCCTTATGGTGCGACTTCGTCTGTCTGTCTGTCTGTCACACCTGCTTATTTCAGCAACTACTTATGCTATCATCGACTTGTATAAAGAATGCTTGTTCAACTTTATTGCAAATGTACAAAGTCCAAAAATATTTTTATATTCATTGCAAAAGGGGCCGGAGTGGGGTCCGATATTTTAAAGTGGGGTTACTAGGTCAAGTGACATATCATATGAAAGGGCTTGATCTGCACATTTCAAAATATATTTTAATTTTATTTTATGTCTCACAGTTTTCGACATATGATGAAAAATGTCCAAAAAAATACCATTCCCCCCCCCCTTATCTCCGAAGTTTGCGGGGCGAAAAATCTGAAATAATTGACTCAAATATTGCACCAAAAATAAAACGATGTTCCTAACTAGTAGTTTTTTCAAAATCATCAAAATTCCTTCACAAACAAACTTAGTTATGCGGTCCGGATTCTTTCACTTTATACGTCCAAAAATGATACGGAACCCTCAGTGCGCGAGTACGACTCGCACTTGGCCGGTTTTTTATACCTAGTTCGCCCGCCCGTCCTATTTGTTTGCATATTCTATAGTGTAGTACTAATGGTTTATCTATGAGTGTAGTCCTTCACAGGATTAACCCATTGTATGCACACAACTCTAATTTTTACTTTTGGTGATCTAGGACTCTGGAAAGCACATTTTTCAAAAGATTATAATGTAAAGACTGCACTTCACTTGGCGTATTTGTCCAAATATTCACGTTATTTCGCTAATACATACCAAATTACACAAATATTTGGTCAAATACCAGAAGTGCTAGCATGGGTATATATGTATTATTATCGTGATGTGTACCTATTATGAATTTATGATATTGTAATAATTCGTCTCTACTTTTTCAGTGGGGCGGAGTGGCGGAGCCCTCATCAAAACGTGTGCATAGAGAAACACCGCGCGATGCATTGACACACTCCCTAGCGCAGCGCATGAGCAGACTAGCTACCTCTAGCGGCGCCAGAGGCAGCCGAAGTTCACAATGTTGGAAGGAAATACATGAACCAAATGCCTACAGGTGAGTTGTTATGGAATAAAACAAAGTAATGTGTATAACGTAAATTTATTATAACTTCTTACAAACCAGCGCGATGCCAGCTATAATATAATGAACATACGCCGCGCACATTTACAGCCGAGTTCAATAAACATATTTTTTTACAATCATAATTTCATTATTAATCTCCGAGCTTCAGACCATTAAAATAATAATAGATTTCATTTATTTATGGATTTATTGCTTCCAGTTTTTGATTAAATTAAGAACTAGAGTGAATTAGCTGCATAAATAAGTTTGTAGAAGCTTTTTCGACCCAACTCTAAATACCCGCGTATCCATAAACATTCATACATCAATAATGGAATTTACATGTTACAAGTCTTTATAACTTACATAGGAATACTTTCATAACTTCTTAGACCAACATATACATATAATAAACTGTGAGATTACGACTTAATTATAGCTTCGTACGCTTGGAATATGCAGGAGGCGACTTCAACGGTCCTGGACTTGAGGCTGAGGGTCGCTTCGGGGTTGCCAGGTTGTAGTTTAAGTTCTAGAAGAACCCAGATGTTGTTGGTGAGTTTTAGGGATTGGTAGAGCATATCCTGGCCTTCCACGTTTCTTTTAGCGATGGTGTATATGTTGTTGAGGGTCATTTTCTGTGCGATGGTGTCGGCGTTCCCACTGACGTTGGACAGGGTGTGTTGGACCTCGTTGGCGGCGGGGATCTCCTTCCAGGTGGTCAAGAACACTCGCTTGTCCAGCTGCCCGTCTTCGGTGAAGAGAATGTGTACGGGTATGAGGCACGCGAAGTAGAATACGTCCACGTTGTTCTTTATCGCCACCTGTTGAGAACACTAGTGTCAGTGTCGATCCCCAAATACACGTCGAAGCGAAAATCTAAAATTTATGTAGCATATTGATCTCTCTATCTTCGCGATATAATGCACATATTTCTTCCATAACATCATGTCTACCTATGTATTTTGTGTTGTAATAAATAGCATGTTTACGGTTTCAGCAGTATAATTTTAAGGGCCCGATCCCGCTGGCGACTGTCTGGCGTGCGCGTTTCTCTAACGTTTGACCAGCGTCGACGTTGCGAGCACGGCGTGTTCAAAATATTCATCGGATTGCAATTTGATGAATTTGAAAACAACGCGAGCGCCGCGTGCTCGCCGCGTTCTCGCAACGTCAACGCTAGTCAAACGTTCGAGAACACGCACGCCCAGTCGCCAGTGGGATCGGGCCCTTAAACTTATGTTACTCTTAGAGCCTCCGGCAGGATGAGTTGCCTCTCTCTCTTGTCTGACTGATGTCATTTTGTGGTCTGGAGCCTGTTGGCCTAGACTAAGTGGTAGTCGTAAACGTTAAGCCTGCAATACATGTTGGCCGAGCTTAGACCAACTTGAGCCTAGACAAATTGACACAAGGCAAGCGCTACTGTCGCGTACTGTGTAGACGTTCGGCAAGTTTGAGGTCAACCGTATAATAGCGCGCAGACAAACATGTGAACACTATTGTCCGAGCGCGCGCGAGCGCCTTTGATTTGTGCAGAAAAACCGACACCGCTCCGAAGTGAGGCAAGTGATCGCGAGCGACTGCAAGTTGTGGCAAGCTACGTCAAATGAGGTCTATACACGTTGGCGCTTGTCTATACTAAACCAACTAGGCAAGTGACACCGAGCGATAGCAATACAAGGCAAATATACCGTCTACATGTTGGTATTGGCCTTCACTCGACAACGCTCGGCCAACATGTATTGCAGGCTTTAGGCGTGTGTGTGGCAGGATGTGTACCTGGGCCGTATCAGAATATCAGCGTTGCAGCATTTATTTTTTAATGTCGCGGCACTATGCTGCGATAGAAGCCTTTTTAGCCTTAGCGTATAGGTGTTACTTTTATCCTTAGCTTTTAGCGTATAGGTGTTACTATTTTTATTTTCACACTTTTCTTTTTTTCTTTTTATGTTTGTCATTTCCTGTGCGAGTCCCACAGATTTAGAGTAGACTAGATACCGCAAACCGTTCGTCTCTGCGTGCCCGGAAGTTTGTGCAATGCGCCTACTTGCCGAATTTCTACTTGAGTTTACTTTCAAACGCGCCGGTGAAACTTACAAATAGTGTCGTTGAAGACATACAAATGCCAAATTGTACCAATAAAAACTGTAAAAACTCTTATAGGGTTGCCCAAGGCCTTTAAATGACTTGCGCGACAGCATAGTAGGTAGGAAAAAGTGGCACGCTCGTTTTCACACTATTTAGTGAACATGTCGCATGCTCAATCAAACACTGACCTAATTCAAAATTGCTAACTTTTGGCAATTGACGTTTAAAGTTTTTTGTTGTAGGTGCGCGTGGAACATAAAATATAGACTGATCTAATTTTTTACCTTATTTTGCAAAGGGTTGTTTTTTTTTGACTAGGTTGTAGTGCATGCTCTTTTAGGTCGGTATTTCACTGTAACTCATTTTGGCCAAAGGAGACGGTCAAAAGTGGTATAATATTCGGAAGAAATTTGAACACCCAAGAATATACCTTCTTGGAAAGCGTATTTAATAAGCTACTCGATTCTATTTAAAAATGATTTTTTTACGCCTGCGTTTCTGTAAAAAAGTGAAAAATGTTTCAGTAAAAACAAAACGCAGATTACCCTTATTTTTTCGTTTCTATGCAATATAATTATTTAAAATGTAGCTGAAGTCGCCGTTTCTATTCAATACTTTGAGTTTTGAATATAATTTTAGCTACATATCCATCGAATTATGACAAAAAAATATTGATTATAATGTTAATGAAATAACAAAACGTGTCCAAAAGGATCAAATCCATAAACTGTCAAAATCTTCTGTCATTTACTGTTACGTCATTTGGCACAGGGTTGCTAACCCATAATATTTGTAGTGATGTAAGCTTATTATTTTTTATTATTCATTTCTTCATTAAAAAAAAACACAGGCCTGTAAAATTATTTTGAAAGCACAAAAAAAACAAAATGATTACGCTCTTTGAGCCTATATAGCTTAGATTGCTGTTCGTGATTTAGTACCAAGCATACATTTATTGACCGTCTCCTTTTGAGTTCGGTCAGTGTTTTATTAAGCATGCGATGTGGTATCTGGCCTAATTAGAATCTGGCGAGTCCCCATAAACAATAGAGGCCTTACCACAAAAAAGATAAACATCTGTTAAACACGAATATGCTACCAAAAATAATACACACTTGTTTTAGACAAGTTAGTGCTGAAACAATTGCCTATTAGTTTTGGTAGCATTCGTGTTATACGTGTGTTGAACAGATGTTAATTTTTTTGTGGTACGGCCGTAGTTGTGTGCGTGTGTACCTGCAGGTTGTTGAGCGGGTCCATGCGCTGCACGGGCCCCGTGGTGGCCGTCGGCCGCCGCGCCCGCCGCCACCGTGTAGTTGTGTGTGTGTGTACCTGCAGGTTGTTGAGCGGGTCCATGCGCTGCACGGGCCCCGTGGTGGCCGTCGGCCGCCGCGCCCGCCGCCACCGTGTAGTTGTGTGTGTGTGTACCTGCAGGTTGTTGAGCGGGTCCATGCGCTGCACGGGCCCCGTGGTGGCCGTCGGCCGCCGCGCCCGCCGCCACCGTGTAGTTGTGTGTGTGTGTACCTGCAGGTTGTTGAGCGGGTCCATGCGCTGCACGGGCCCCGTGGTGGCCGTCGGCCGCCGCGCCCGCCGCCACCGTGTAGTTGTGTGTGTGTGTACCTGCAGGTTGTTGAGCGGGTCCATGCGCTGCACGGGCCCCGTGGTGGCCGTCGGACGCCGCGCCCGCCCCCACCGTGTAGTTGTGTGTGTGTGTACCTGCAGGTTGTTGAGCGGGTCCATGCGCTGCACGGGCCCCGTGGTGGCCGTCGGACGCCGCGCCCGCCCCCACCGTGTAGTTGTGTGTGTGTGTACCTGCAGGTTGTTGAGCGGGTCCATGCGCTGCACGGGCCCCGTGGTGGCCGTCGGACGCCGCGCCCGCCCCCACCGTGTAGTTGTGTGTGTGTGTACCTGCAGGTTGTTGAGCGGGTCCATGCGCTGCACGGGCCCCGTGGTGGCCGTCGGACGCCGCGCCCGCCCCCACCGTGTAGTTGTGTGTGTGTGTACCTGCAGGTTGTTGAGCGGGTCCATGCGCTGCACGGGCCCCGTGGTGGCCGTCGGACGCCGCGCCCGCCCCCACCGTGTAGTTGTGTGTGTGTGTACCTGCAGGTTGTTGAGCGGGTCCATGCGCTGCACGGGCCCCGTGGTGGCCAGCGCCAGCGGCGCGTCGGCCGCCGCGCCCGCCGCCACCGCGCCCACACTCAGGCCACCCGACGGGAACACGCCGAAACTACGGAACAAAACAGTTTAATATGTAAGGCATTATTTTCTATTAGCTTCCACCCGCGGCTTCGCCCACATTTTTGGGATAAAATGTAGCCTATGTGTTATTCTGATGTATAAGCTATATTACTGTAAAGTTTCATCAAAATCCGTTCGATAATTTTTGCGTGAAAGAGTAACAAACATCCATACATATTCATCCTCACAAACTTTCACATCAGACACACACAGACGGATGTATTGGATGTAGATATGGATGTATGTTACATACGGTGACAAATCCGACATAGGCAATTATAGTCCGATTTCTATTCTACCAGCTTTTAGTAAAATATTTGAAAAGCTTATACTCAATCAGTTATTAAGATATTTTAATTTAAAAGGCCTCCTTCATAGTGAACAATACGGATTTACGAAAGGTCGTTCAACTACGGATGCGGGTGTTGCTCTCCTCAAGCACATATATAATGCCTGGGAGAACTCACAGAATGCAATTGGTGTGTTTTGTGATCTTTCCAAGGCATTTGATTGCGTTCACCATGATACACTAATACGTAAACTCCGTCATTATGGTGTACAAAATGTAGCACTTGGTGTGATTGTGTCTTATCTGCAGCATAGAGTTCAGTGCGTCGATATTAATGGCTCAAAGTCTTCTGGCCTACCGGTTCAATGAGGCGTGCCTCAAGGATCAATACTAGGTCCGTTTTTATTCCTAATTTATATAAACGATTTGCCGTACTATTTAAAAAACATTTGCGATGTTGTACTGTTCGCAGATGATACCTCTCTCATATTTAAGGTAGACAGAAAACAACAAAATTTTGACGTTGTGAATAGTGCACTCTCAAAAGTTACATGTTGGTTTACGATTAATAATCTAGTACTTAATGCTAAAAAACGAAATGTATTAAATTCACGATGCCCAATGTAAAAAACCTTGGACCCAATATTATACTCAATAACGAGACACTTAAGACTGTTGACTCAACAGTGTTTCTAGGTATAACAGTAAATAAGAGACTTCAGTGGGGCGCACATGTAGCGTGCCTCGCAAGTAAGCTCAGCTCTGCTGCTGCTTACGCTGTTCGAAAAGTAAGACAACTGACTGACGTGGACACTGCTCGCTTAGTGTACTTTAGTTACTTTCATAGCGTCGTGTCTTACGGTATCCTGTTGTGGGGCAAGGCAGCAGATATTGAAAGTATTTTCATTCTCCAGAAACGAGCTGTTCGAGCTATTTATCAGTTAGGTGCAAGAGTTTCTCTAAGGGACCATTTCAAAGAGATTGACATTTTAACTGTTACATCTCAATTCATTTTTGCTAACATAATAAATATACAGGGTGGCAGGTTAGACAATGGAAATATTTAACCTGCCACCCTGTATAAGGCAAAATATATATAAGGCAAAATATATATCTTTATATTAAAAATAGTGATGTACACAACCTCAATACTAGAAATAAGCATAAATTATGTGTTCCTTACCATCGATTACATAAGGTACATGGTTCATTTTCAGGGCTCGGTATACGTATTTATAATAAACTACCCCTTTGCTTATTAGAACTGCCGTTTCCTTCTTTCAAAACTAAAATTAAAGCCATCCTAGTTATAAAGGCTTACTATACATTAAAGGAATATTTAGACGATAGATCTTGATGGTCGCTGTGTTAGGCACAAGATGACTCTGAATCAATGTTTGAATTGATTATATTTTACATCTTGACATTCAGTACCTATATTCTACAATGTTAAATGTTGACATAATATTGTATTGTTCTGTATCATTTTTTTATTTTGTTTTTCTCTTTTTTACGACCTCGGACAGGTTTCTTTCATTAGTTATTTTTCATTTTTGATATTCTTTCCTCTTGTCAGCAGGTTCGTCATGCTCCCTTTGACGTCATTGCTTGCGGTGGCGTTATTGGTCGGGTCACCCCCTTCCCTCTAAAATGGCGAGGGAGGTGATGGCTGGCCTCTGCGTCATACTCGTGAACGGGTGCTGCTTGTGGTGACTGGTCGTTCTGTTGACTGAGCCCAGTAATTTAATTTAATTTAATATACATTGTTGAAATAACTTGCCCCTGGTCCTAGATTATCAAGCATGACTCTTGACTGTCAAATAAAATTTATTTGTCTATAAAAGGATTATTACCGATTAGTAACTAGAATATTAATAACGCCTAAACTTTAAAGCATCTTTTGCGACTACATATTTTTTATTGTTTTTTACTTTTTCTTTGATTAGGTATATTGGTGTGTGTTAGGTTACATCATTATTTTTACTTTTAAGTATTTATAGTTTATATATATATTTTTTGTTTTAAAAGCGCAGTTAATATTTTTTTTCGTAAATTTATATAATTTGTTTTTTAAATAAAAGTAACTGAAAGACAGAATCGTGTTGCTGCGGAGTTTGTTGCGCCGTTTCTTCTTCGCAGCTAAAACACTAGGAAGCGGTGAAGGGTGGGCGTTTTTGGGGGCTGTCTAATGTATATTGACGTTCAAAAAGTGCTAATTGGCTTGAGCCCACTTTGAATAAATGACTTTTAAATTTGAATTTGTTATCAGAATAGCACGTAAGCTACTTTTTTTTCCCAAAAACACAGGTGAAGCCGCAAACGGAAGCTAGTTTATTATATTTATAGGATTAAAATCAAAGCTTACCCGGTTAGACCCCACCAGAGTTTTTATTTTTATTAAATAATAAGCTTGTGTTTGACCGTCATCTCGCGAGCACGCTTGCCTAGACTAGTTTAATAATAAAATCAATCTTTTATTTCAGACCAAATCCAAACGTTTTCGAACGTGTATCGAGTCGAAATGACGTATCAAAAAAAGACATTACATTCACATTGGTAAGTTTTATATTAGAATATTTTATACAGCGTTTGTATTGAATTTTCAAAAATCCTGCCTTAGTGCTCATCTATGTTATATGAACTCCTGTGCAAAATTTCATGCTTCTAGAGTCTAAGCATAACAGACAACATCCATCTAAGCTGTGTGTTGTCTGTCAGTCTGTGTTAATATACAGGGTGGCAGGTTAGACAGTGGAAATATTTTAAGGGGTCATTGTACTCATCATTATGAACAACTTTACTAAGGGACCAACCGTGAAATCGCGAAAAAAAAAATCAGCTGTTCCATACCCCCTTCCATAGACCCCTTAAAATATTTCCACTGTTTAACCTGCCACCCTGTAGATTTGCTAATATTTTCGACTTATTCGTAATTTTCAGACAAGATCCAACGTCAGAAGTTGAGAACTGACCTGTTCTTGTTGAGTTGTATGGCGAACCCGCTCATGGCCTGCATGGCTTTGTTGGTGAACGTCATCTCCATTCGCGGCTGGCCGTTCTGGCGAGTGAACGTGCCCCAAATCTCCAGGCCTGTGAGTAGTACATGTTTTTTTTAGTAACTAGACTTTTGCCCGCGACTCCGTCCGCGTGAACTACAGTGGAATGACCAGTTTAAATGACCTCCGTAATGTAGGGTAGCTAGTACTGCCAAGAGGTCAAGCTGTATCTCAGGCTCCTCCCATCAGAATTAGATGAAACGTGTCTTAGATTTTAAGTTGGACCCCAAGTTATCGAACTTTGAAACCACATCAAAATCCGATCAGTACTTTTCGCGTGGCGCATAAACAGACAAACAGACAGTCAAAATTAAAAAAAAAACTTTTTGCGTATGGTTACGTCCCAGTACCCTATCCCAATTGTTTTTTCTGGAATATCTTCAATGTACAGACACAGCTTTTTTTTCAATTTTATAATAGTAGTCTGTATCCCGCGGTTTCACCCCCATCGCTCGGCTCCTACGGGTCGTAGCGTGATGTTAAGTAGCAAATTCTTTTCTTCGTGAATCTGGCTATCATAATCGAAACTGCAAAATCGAATCTGAACCATATCTACAGCATCTAACAAAAGCCCTGTTGTTACCCAAAAGGGGTCATTATACTCATCATTATGAACAACTTTTACTATGGGATCAACCCTGCAATCGCGACAAAAATCAGCTGCTCCATACATTTTGTTGCGTTATGTAAACATAAATGTATGGAACAGCAGTTATTTTTCGGAACAGCAGTTTTTTTTTCGCGATATCAGTGTTGGTCCCATAGTAAAAGTTGTTTATAATGATGAGTATAATGACCCCTTTTGGGGACCAACAGGGTTTTTGTTACATGTTGTATACCTTTTCCTTTGTCGGCGGGCAGCCAGCACTGCTAGGGCGGCACGTGGGAGGCGGGCGCGGTGGTGACCCAGCAGGCCCGTTGTATACTCATCATTATGAACAACTTTTACTGTGGGACTAACGTTGAAATCGCGAATAAAAACAGCTGCTCCATACATTTATGTCCACATAACTCAACAAAATGTATGGAGCAGCTGTTTTTTTTTCGCGATTTTAGGGTTGGTCCCATAGTAAAAGTTATTCATAATGACCCCTTACGGGGACCAACAGGGTTTAAATTGTTACATGTTGTGTACCTTTTCCTTTGTCGGCGGGCAGCCAGCACTGCTTGGGCGGCACGTAGCAGGCGGGCGCGGCCACGCCGAAGATGTCGCCCAGCAGCCCCGTCGTGCCGGACGCCGCAGCCGGCTCGGGGCCGCCGCCCAGCTGGGAAATTATGTTTTACATTATATTTAAGTAGGTAATAGTACTTTATGGTACAAGTATGTAATGTTGGTGATTACCGCTGAGGCCCCATTGAGACCCGAGCTGTCAGGCGTGGGTCTTAAGGGAGCCGAAGACGGTAATCATCAATACACACGTGTATCATACATTTTTCAACACACTTGTGAATAAAATAATTCTCGCGCGCCGGAGGGGCAGCATGCGCGCCCAGTCCATAACTCACTAGTCAGTAATAGCAATGCAAAAGTCACAGTTTGATTACAGGTGTCATTTTACACGTGCCTAATTGCGGTAAAATAAGAGCCATTTTATGAGCAAGTGTGTTGAAAATGTAATTCTACTAAATCCGAGTAAAGGCAGTCGCGTGCCTAGAGGGCAAGCCCGAGGGTATATATCTTAATTTTTCATGAATGTAAGTGAATAGCGTACAATAAAAAACACTTACATCATGAAAAATAAAGAGAAATACCCTCGGGCTGACCCTCTATCTAGGCACGCCACTATAAGGGGTCCCCGAAACGACCAATTGCGATTGTCAATGTTTACGTGATTGACGCTTATTGATTCGATTATTGATCGTTTTACAAACGGACCACCCTGTAGATCTCAACTCACGGCTATACAATTGCAGCAAGAAATTGTCAAAAAACTAGCCCGTATAGGGGCGACGCACGCAAACGCAGACTTTTTGTGCGAATATTTAAGATGCTGTTAAGGGGCGACGCAAACGTAGACCTTTTGCGCGATCGAGTCTGCAGTGCTTTGCAGCGCTCGAACAATCTGCGAAACTTAGTGAACAGATTGTTCGAGCGCTGCAAAGCGCGGCAGACTCGATCGCGCAAAAGGTCTACGTTTGCGTCGCCCCTTAACAGCAACTTAAATATTCTACTCGAGAAAGCGACTCACCAGTACGTCCAGTCCGCCGGCTAGTAGGTCCAGGTTGGAGGTGGGCGCGGGCGCGGGAGGGGGGCCGCCGATGTCCATTGATAGTAAATCGCCGATCAGAGACTCCTGAAAAAGTTTGTTAGAAATTATGCCTTTCTTCCTTCATTGATTACGGTCCTTCATTTCTTTCATCCCTTTCTTCCTTCCTTCTTTCCATGGTTTCCTTCCTTCTTTCCTTCTTTCCTTAAGTCCTTACTCTCCATCCTTTCCTCTCCTTCATTCCTTTCATCCCTTCCTTTCTTCCATCCATTCCTTTCTTCAATTCGTCCTTTCTTTTCTTTCATCCCTTCCTCCTTTCCTTCCTTTCTTTCATCCTTCAACCTTTTGTCCTTCCCTTCCTTCCATTCATTCTTAACTTTCTTCCATATTTTCCTTCCTATATCCCATCCATCCTTTCCTTCCTTCTATTCTTTCATTTCTTTCATCTCTTTCATCCCTTCCATCCTTTCCTTTCTTTCATCCCTTCCTTCCTTCATTCATCCTTTTTTCTTCCTTTCAGCCCTTCCATCCTTTCTTCCCTTCCATTCATCCTTTCCTTCCTTCCTTCGTTTTTTCATCCTTACCTTCCTTCCATTCATCCTTTCCTTCCTTCCATCCTTTCCTTTCTTTCATCCTTTCCTTTCTTTCATCCCTTCCTTCATCCTTTTTTCTTCCTTTCAGCCCTTCCATCCTTTCTTTCCTTCCATTCATCCTTTCCTTCCTTCCTTTCCTTTCTTTCATCCTTTCCTTCCTTCCATTCATCCTTTCCTTTCTTCATCCCTTCCTTCCATTCATCCTTTTCTTCCTTACAGCCCTTCCATCCTTTCTTCCCTTCCTTCCCTCCTATTCATCCTTTCCTTCCTTCTATATTCATCTTTTCCTTGCTTCCTTTTATTCTTTCTTTCCTTCCTTTCATCCTTTCCTTCCTTCTTTCTGCCATCTATATTCATTCATCGTTTTCTTCCTTACATCTTTTCCTCCCTTTCATCCTTCCTTCCTTTACAACCCATCCTTCCTTACGGGTAACCCATCCACCCCGGTCGTCCTGTCCCGTTAACGGGAGAGTTGGGAAAAATTGTTACATCAATCGGTAGTGCCGACCCCGTCGTTTAAGGCGAGTTTTCCCACTTTTAGCAATTAATGATGATCTTTGAACGTCTGTATCTACGTAGTCTGTAAAAACATGATCACTCGAATATGATTCCAATTTCATAATTCTCGACTTAAAAACGTAAATAATATAGACATTCATAGATCATCATAATTGCTAAAAGTGGGAAAACCTCGCCTTAAACGACGGGTTCGCACTACCGGGGTCGATGCAAACATTTTTCCCAGCCACGACCGGTGTGGAAGGGAATGGGAAGGGTTGGAAAGGAAGGAAAGTATGCATGGAAGGAAGGATAAAAGGGAGGAAAGGATGTAAGGAAGGAAACATCTCCTTTCTTTCATCCTTTTAACCTTTACTTCTGTCTTTCCACCCTTCTTTACATCCCTTCCATCCATCCCTTCCTTCCTTTCATCCTTCAACCTTTCCTTCCTTCCACGGTTTCCTTCTTTTCATCTCTTCCATCCTCTCCTCCCCTTCATCCTTCCCTTCCTTTCATCCTTTTGTTCTGTCCCTTTCATCCTTCCTTACATCCCTTCCATACATTCATGTATCCCTTCCTTCTTACTTACTTTCTTCTTCCTTAGAATTCCATCCTTTCCTCTTTCATAGCTTCCTTCCTTTCATCCTTTCTTTCCCTTTCATCCCTTAGTTTCTATCCATTCCTTCCTGCCTTTCATCCTTCCTAAGCTTCCTTTCCATTCCTTTCTTCCGTACATCCCTTCCGTCCTATCATCTTTCCTTCCCCACCTTGCGTTTCTTACTTTCTCTCCTTCCCGAGCCGGAACAACTATAGGCAATACAAATATTTGTTTCGTGCGGGAGTCGAACCCGCGACACGTAGCGCAGAATCTCAATTTATTACAACGTTTATAACGGTGAAGTTTTCTTTGAGCACCAAAATCTACAAAATATGACCTTAATAGGAATAACAAGCAGAGGAGCCAACATAGCGTCGGAGGGAAATCTTACGTGAAACGGTCAATAGTGGAGGTTGGGCCTTCAAAATTTGTGGCCCGGCAGTCAGTGATAATAATGTGTTGTACGTACATTGTGCAGCTGGTTGGGTATGACGGTGGGCTGCGGCGTGACGTCATCGCTGGCGGCCGAGCCGCCGCGCGCCGGCAGGCACTTCCGCACGCCCGCGCCGCGACCTGACACAACACATCACACCTATACGAACGCGAAATTAAAGTTTGTGATACGTCGATGGTTGCTTCATTTTATTTTTGGTATAAGAATCGGGTCGAGCAAAGGAACTGCAAGGAAATGAGTATTCTCGATGCAACATATAAGGTATTTCGGTAAACCAAAACCAAACCAAAAAGATTTGACAACGGATTAAATTGCTTTCTACTAGGGGTACCCAAACCAAAAAGATTTGACAACGGATTAAATTGCTTTCTACTAGGGGTACGAGATACAGGTTTTAGGTATAGTAATTACGTCAAAATACGCAATCATGAAATGTGGTAAAAAGATTTTTTTACAAATGGACTTTGAATTCAAATAAAATATAACAGATGTATTATTGCAAATCAATCAACAAAACATAATACCCCTTACTTATAAACGTCTCTTAACTTTAACCATTGATTAAATAAATACAACTATCCTTGTCATTTGTGAGACAATAAATAGAGATAACAATGACAATTGACATAAGGGCTGTTTAATCATCGTTTATAAGTTAGGGGGGCCATCTGACTGCCCTACCTTCAACAAAGGCGGTGGGCGGCTTGTGATACACAGAAGCCAGAGAACTGATGTGACAGATAAGCTCGTCCAACAGCGTCGGCTCCAACAAGTCTGTCTCCTCCGATATGAGCGGCTTGTCGGCCAACACCACTTCCTTGGCGGCCGCCGGGTCGGTCGACAGCAGACGCCAGTAGATGAAGCCACGGTCCCTGAATAATGGAGTTAAGAAATGTTTTTTGACGGATCTAAGGACTTTTTAGACTCAATAATTAGGGATTATTTTTAGACAATTAACGAATAATTCCTAGGCTCGGGGATTCTTAGTTTAGAAAATAATTATAAATAACTAAATAAAGAACGACTGTTACAACGTTTTAGGAAAGTATTTATTTTTTTAAAACCTTAATAAATAGCCACTAGCCAATTAGAATCACCTGTGAAACTTCTGTGTTATACATCGTACACACTGCCCTCAGATCATAGAAACAAGAGAGATGTGCCAAGGCGCTATTGAGCTTGACGCTTTGATACGGTCACATTGACCGCATAACAAACGTACACGCTGGCGACGAACCGAACACGGTCGATGATATAAATACAGTGTTTTAGTTTAGTGCTAGTGTTGAGTGATGATTAACAGTGTTAGATTGAGGGTGTGCGGAATTTTTAATGTGTGGGAGATCTTTTTATTCAGAAGGAGCGCTTATAATTGTGTCGAAAAATGTTCTAAAAGTGGCGACAGTTTTTCCCGTACTAATTTGCTATGATGGCATATCTCCTTGTTTCTATGATCTGAGACACTGCCTCACGCCATGCGACGGGACGCGTTTATCATTTGTCACGCACGGCAGTGGGTGATAGCCCGGCACGGCAGTGGCGAGGGGCAGTGTTTTGAGGCCTTAGGATCTTAGGTAATTACGTGAGGCGTTTAGGGGGGGGGAAAGGGTCGAGCTGAATCTCACACGATCTCACGTGGGGGAGAGGGGGGTCTTGGCAAATATCACGTTTTTTTTTCCGCAGGAAACAATGTAAAATTCGAGAAAACTGAGTTAAATTAAGCGAAATAAATTCTTTAATATAAATAATAAACAACCAAATTATGTATTTTGAAATTACCCAAAAACTACGCATTTTGAAAAATCCCACTTGAGATTAGGTGGGGGCAGGAGGGGTTCGAGCCAATTCTCTCGACATCTAACCAAGGGGGGAGGTGGGGTCGAAAAATCGCCAAAATAGCCTCACGTAATTAATGGATTTATTCATAAAAATCCCATCTCACCTGAGATCAGGGTTGTCGGAGTCCTGTGTAGCGAGACTCAGCACGTGCTGCACCAACTCCTGGGTGTCGGCCGGACGCTTGAGGAACAGCTTCACCACAGCCGTCAGCAGTTGCAGTTGGACCTGGGAGATAACGCTCAGTTAGGGATGTTTATTACGATATTGGGTATTCACTATCCCCCTTGCTTACTAGTGTTGCTAACTATCGATCGGCAGCACTATCACTAGTGTTGCCGATCGATAGTTCCACTATAGGCTGAAGTGTACAATATGTATCGGAGGTAATAATGGCGAACGGTCGTAAAATTAACTGTTGTGTACGCTCCTTTACAGTGCTATATAAATATAATGCTTGCTAAGCACTTAACTGTATTTACCTCAGATCATAGAAACAAGGAGATATACCATCATAGCAAATTAGTACGGGAGCAACTGATGCCACTTTTAGTACATTTTTCGACACAATTACGTGCATAATTAAGCGCTCCTTGTGAATAAAAAGATCTCCCACGCATTAAAAATTCCGCACACCCTCAATCTAACACTGTTAATCGTCACTCAACACTAACACTAAACTAAAACACTGTATTTATACCATCGATCGTGTTCGGTTCGTCGCCAGCGCGTACGTTTTTAATATGAGCAATTTGCTCAAGATCAGGCATCAAGCTCGATAGCGCCATGGCACATCTTGTTTCTATGATCTGAGGTATTTACGAATATTTTTTACTACTGCTCGCGACTTCGTCCGCGTGGACTACAGTAAACTGACCAGTTTAAATGACCTCCGTAACGGTAGTGTAGGGTGGCTAGTACTACCAAGAGGTCAAGCTGTATCTCTGGTTTTTTTCAGCGGAATCAGATAAAACGTAGCTTAGATTTTAAGTTGGACCCTAAGCTATCGAACTGTGAAAACCACATCAAAATCCGTTCAGTACTTTTTACGTGATGCGCGCACAAACAGACAAAAGTTCTTTACACATCGAGACCCCTCCGTGCCTCAGAGAGCACGTTAAGCAGTCGGTCCCGGTTGTCATAGGAATATCTTTGACAGTCGTTACGGGTAGTCAGGAGCCCAAAAGTCTGACAACTGGTCTAACATTCGAATACCGATATTCCCCAATAATTGGGTTGTGGAGGTCAGATGGCAGTCGCTCCATGTAAAATATTGATATTCAGCCGCAACCAATTAGACTGGAAGCCGACCCCAATCATGTTTAGGAAAAGGCTAGGCGGATGATGATGTGCTCTCCGAGGCACGGAACGCAGAGGGGTCTCGATGTGTAAACAACGGTCATCCATCAAATATTGTAAACGTTATGAAGACATTACCTGTGCGTTCTCATCGTGGAATCCCTCGAGGAAGGAGTCCAGCAGTTCATCAGCATTGTCGATACGTTCCGCATACTCGCCCACGATCCATACCTGGGGAAAGAAAAACAGAATAAATTATAGAAGTAACCCTCTTAAAAACGCCTCTTAATTTAACCACTGAATACTGATTACATGTACAACTGTCCTTGTCATTTCTATGTCAATAATTAGAGATAGCAATTGACATAAGATATATTTAATTTAATCACCGTTTATAACACCCTTACCACAAAAAAGATAAACACGTGTTAAACGCGAATGCTACCAAAAATAATACACACTTGTTTTAGACAAAACAAGTGCGTATTATTTTTGGTAGCATTCGTGTTGAACATGTCGCATGCTCAATCAAACACTGACCTAATTCAAAATTGATAACTTTTGGCAATTGACGTTTAAAGTTTTTTGTTGTAGCTGCGCGTGGAACATAAAATATAGACTGATCTAATTTTTTACCTTATTTTGCAAATAATAGGGTTGTTTTTTTTTTGACTAGGTGAGCATGCTCTTTTAGGTCGGTATTTCACTGTAACTCATTTTTGCCAAATTTTGAGATCGGTCAGTGTTTTACTAAGCATGCGATGTGTTTATCTTTTTTGTGGTATGGCTGTAAGTGTTTAAACTACAGATCATAGACACAAAGGAGGTATGTTATCATAGTAAATTAGTACAGGAACCGCGCTGCCGCCACTTTTAAGGCAGTGTGCGTCATAACTACAAACGCTCCTTAGTAAATATAGGGATCTCCCACGCATTAAAAATGCTGTACACCCTCAATCTAAAACTATTATTCGTCACTTGTCACTCGCACTAAACTAAAACACTGTACCTTAACTAAACCCTGTCCATAAGTATCTCAACTTTGAATACAAAGAGAAAAAAAGAGTGCTGATGATGCTCTCGTACTTATTAGGGTACTTCCAGAATATGTCCTTGATCACTACTATGGCTTCTTGCACTACATAGTTCACTTTGGACCATTCTCTATTACGTATTGTCAACTGTATATTGGGCCTAAAATATACATGCGCTATCTGTGATGTTTAGTGCCGGTACCTATACCTTAACTAAACCCCGCCCCAAATCCATTAATAGATTCTCAACTTTGAATAAATGGTTGCCCATACAATAAATAACCTTAATCAACAGCTTAACTTCACTGTACCATAGTAATGTCTTAAGTTTTCGCGATTACTATAGGCCGACCGTTTAACTCGCGTATCGCCTGCGGTAAGAAGGGAGCGGGGGCGGGTAACGCTACACACGGAGTCAATAAGCTCTCTGCTCCGCGTACCCCTTTCACCCACCCGCTAACATCTCTCCTCGCTCCCTTCTAGCCCCGCAGGCGATACGCGAGTTAAACGGTCGGCCTATACACATTATAATAAAACAAGTTTAAACGGATTAAATCGCGTATATTACTGCTTTTTCGTCTTGCGACAACGAACGCTGCAAAATGTTCGAAAGGTCAGGAAAAATCAGTAATATACGCGATTTAATCCGTTTAAACTTGTTTTATTATTCACTGTACCACTTACCATGGACGCCCTAGCTTCCGGCTCGTCGAGTGTGTCCAGGTTCTCGCATAGAGTGCTGATGATGCTCTCGTACTTGTTCGGGTACTTCCGGAAGATGTCCTTGATCACTACGATGGCTTCTTGGACTACGTAGTTCACTTTGGTCTGGATTAGTTCTAAGAGAGTTGAGACACAGCGCTCGGCTGAGGGTTCGACCTGAGAAAGAATGTATTGCGTTATACTGGTGAATTTTGGGTGAATTTTTCAATTGGACGTGGATGGCCAAATCCGAAATTGTAAGAAATAGCGAAAAACATTCAGAGGAGTCTCGGGGCCGATTTTGATTAAAAATAAAACTGCATCATCAGATTTTTGAAAAAATAATTTTACTTGCCGGAAATCGAACCCACTGATTTTGACAAAGAACACAGCCTGTATTATTATACCATCCGATAGTGTCACTAAATAATAAGGATCAAATTCTGGGAAGTAATAACTAAAGGAAAGCGTTGATTTTTTGATTATTCCGCAAATAATGTCACGGCGTCTCATCAGGAAGAAAAGAACATTATTTTGTTCAAATAAATCTTAATAGATAGCGTTAAATATGTATCGATTTGTAATTCAAGTTTGTGTAAGATTTCTAACATGCAAAAATAGGCCATTAAAAATATTTAAAAAAATCTCTAAGCACGAAAAAAAACAATAACCCGAGGATAGCCCGAGTCACAGCGATTACGTTTCTTTGTATGAGATGAGGCATCTGTACGTAGTATTATAATTATTATCTGTGATACTGGCAGATTCTGTTGAACATCGCACTAAACAAATTTTAATCACACTATATCTCTTTCTTACAAATATCATTGAAAAAGGACAGAAAATATTTAGAACTGTCAAATTAGTCTACGCCCTTGTCATTTACGGAAAAATAGTCATAACCTTTTGCGATTACGACTAAATTGACATTAAAATTATTCAAGTGGAGTAATTTGACAGGATTAAATATCTGCTATCCTTCTCTCATGTCTAATATTATAAATGCGAAAGTTTGTGCGTGTGTGTATGTTTGTTACTTCTTCACGCTGAAATGGCTGGATGGATTTGGATGAAAACTCTGGAATAACACATAGGCATTTTATCCCGGAAAATGCGGGCGTAGCCGCGGGCGGAAGCTAGTGTTTATTATTAGAAAGAGATATAGGTAATAAGAGTAAATTAGTTTAGTTCGTAAACAACAGAATCGGCGCCACTGTCAACATTTAGGACCATTCCTCACCTTGATGGCACACCTGCCGATAGCCCGGACCGCCTTCCTGACGAAGTCCACATCCACCTCGGTGGCGTACTCCTTGAGCTCGCCCAGCACCTGCGCGATGTTGGCCTGCGACGCCAGCCTGATCATGATGTCTAGCTTCTCCAGTTTCACGTAGATTGGGTCGTTGTATTTCACGAAGAACACCTGGAATCAAGGATGTCTTTATGCAGGCACTTGGCGTATCTATACTACTTAATATGCTATCTATACTGTTGAAGAGTTTGTTTTTCGCGCTAACCTCTGGAACTAGCAGTTGGATTCAAAAAAATATTTTTATACAGCATGTAACGAAGCGCGGGCGGGCACGTATGACCATAATATTCGCGTTATTTGGCTAATATAAAATTTATACCCTATCTCTATAAGAATAAAGTTTATTTTTTACTAGCGAAATACCGTGAATGTTTGGTCAAATAGGCCAAGTGACGTGTTATTTCAAAATGTTATTGGATTTTGACATAAGAAAATTCACAGTGACTGTCTGGAATACGTGAGACTAAGGCCCGTAAGATCAATCGTAGCTTAACCACGGAAGAGAGTTTAATCTCCCGTCTTCGATTATTTTCTAATACAAAAACCCAAAGAAACAATCGAAGACGGGAGATTAAACTCTCTTCTGTAGTTTAAACTACGATTGATTTTACGGCCCTTAGACATAAGTGGCGAAATGTAGATGTACTATACATTTCTGCCCAACCTTTCGCAGAAAATAGGCGTGATGTTAAAAATAGACTAATATGACGATACCAGTACAAAATTCTAAGAACAAAATAATAATTCCTTGTAGTTTAACATTGTAGATCATACCTTCATCTCATGCTTGAGAATTTCAGGCCTCTTCTGTACAACCAAGTTGATGTTCCTTAGCGCCACGTACTGTACTTCCGGTTCCGCGCTGAGCAGGGTCACTAGAGGGGGGGCCAACTTCCGGGAGAGGGTGCTGACCAGTTCCGTGTCATCGGACACCATCTCCATCAGCTTCATGAGGACCTGGAGACAGTTTTGGGGTTAGAAACATTTTAT
Organism: Thalpophila matura; assembly: GCA_948465475.1. NCBI lineage: Eukaryota > Metazoa > Arthropoda > Insecta > Lepidoptera > Noctuidae > Thalpophila > Thalpophila matura. The sequence goes on from OX419196.1 coordinate 4,536,788, forward strand.
CATGACAAGTGCAAAGTCTACTACTTATTGTGATGAAACAGAGATGAGCTGGATGCAGTTTGATATCAGTGATTGCATGACAATGACAAATTACTCTCCTTTTGGGCTTCGCCACAGGGGTACAGAAAAGGACATACGCTATAACTAGCGGCACTAAAGACAATCACAGATCGCGCATGTATATTTTCGGCCCAATAGACAATAGACAGTTGACAATACGTAATAGAGAATAGTCGAATAGACGACGAACATCGACTGACGAACCAATTGCCTGCAGCCCCGGCGCCCCCCCGGCTTCTTCATTCCGCCAAAGAGACCGAAAAATAGCTAATGCGCAGGTGAGGTTTGTGATCATAATTCACGCCGCGACCTACCTTTCATTCAAAAACCGGACAAGTGCAAGTACGACTCGCGGCCTGAGAGTTCCGAAATATGCAATAGCGCCATCTATGAGCAAGATTATTTACCTATTACATCTTCTAGTGGCGCTACTCATAGTCATGACACACGGACAACAAAGTGATCCTATAAGGGTTCCCTTTTTCCTTTGAGGTACGGAACCCTAAAAAATACCAAATACGGAACCTTAAAACAAACGTAACTGAAAGACAGAATCGTGTTGCTGCGGAGTTTGTTGCGCCGTTTCTTCTTCGCAGCTAAAACACTAGGAAGCGGTGAAGGGTGGGCGTATTTGAGGGCTGTCTAATGTATATTGACGTTCAAAAAGTGCTAATTGGCTTTAGCCCACTTTGAATAAATGACTTTTGAATTTGAGTTTGAATTTACCGACAAATTGATACCTCCTCCTTTTTGAAGTCGGTTAAAAACAGCTACCTTGACAGCAGAGAGTACGACAGCAGCATTAGCGTGCGCAAGCCTGGGAGTGATTCTCTCGCATATGGAGTGAGCTTCGCGCGCATCCCTCGGCGAGTAGTTCGACAGCGCGTCTAATATGAACACCTGCCCCCACTCCGTGCACTCGTTCAGCGCTGTCAGCAGCTTGTTGATCGTCGGTGCATTCATTTCTGAGGGGAAAATATTTTTAAGGTGATTTTCGTCTATTTTGGCGACTTTCTGGTTTATTAGTGAGCGGTATTTGGCTATAAGCCAGAAATAGTTTTTTTTTATAATTGGTTGTTTTATTTAGCGTTTTCGATGTTTTGCGTGAAGAAACGTAAGGGAATCCTACTTAATATTATAAATGTGAAAGTTTGTGAGGATGGATGTATGAAGGTTTGTTACTCTTTCACGCAAAAACTACTGAACGGATTTTGATAAAACTTTACAGTAATATAGCTTAGACATCAGAATAACATATAGGCTACTTTTTATCCCAAAAACGCGGGCGAAGCCGCGGGCGGAAGCTAGTAAAATATAATTATGACAGTATTTTCAGGTATTTTTTGAGAAAAACAAAATAATACTAATTCAATAAAAATATGAAGAAAAAATAATTTTAATTTCTTGACAAGTACCTATAAAATTATTTAATCTTTCCTCTTTATAATATTAGTTTAGATAATAACTCATGCTTTGATTCTATCTATCTATACTATTATAAAATTGTAAAAAAGCCGTGTCTATACATTGAAGTTGTTCCATAAAAAAAACAGTCGGAATAGGGTACTGCGGTTTGTTTGCGCATCACGCAAAAAGTACTGAACGGATTTTCATGTGGTTTCCACAGTTTGGTAGCTTGGGGTCCAACTTAAAATTTAAGCCACATTTCATCTAATTCAGTTGGGAACACCTTGAGTTACAGCTTGACCTCTTCGTAGTACTAGCCACCCTACACTAAGGTGGTTATTTAAAATTGTCAACTTATTATACACTAGCTTCCGCCCGCGGCCTCGCCCGCGTTTTTGGGATAAAAAGTAGCCTATGTGTTATTCTGATGTATAAGCTAAATAACTGTAAAGTTTCATCAAAATCCGTTCAGTGGTTTTTGCGTGAAAGAGTAACAAACATCCATACATCCATCCTCACAGACTTTCACATTTATAATATTAGTAGGAAGTAGGATAGTAGGATAGTCCACGCGGACGGAGTCGCGGGCATAAGTCGAGTTTTAGTATATATGATAGTGTAGTAGGTATTCGATTAGTGAGGAGTTAACCATAAAAACAGACATATATACATACATACATAATAGACTGCTAAAATCATAATGCTTCCTTTTGGCTTTGCCATAGTCGGGTAAAAAATTGAATTTCTCGAAAAATTACCGACACCTTCTGTATTAGCACTTCACCGTCGTTCTAAGCATATGAACCTACCAACTAGAGGTTGTCCGGACACGCTGGCTTCATTGATCTCTGACAGTGCGGCGACCGCGTTCGCCACGACCATCGGGTTGGAGTCGCTCAGCAGATCCTTCAGCTGGTCTAAGAAGCCCTGTTAAAAAAATAATGTTCATCAAGTATGATAAAAAAAATCCAGAGCGAACAGATACAAGATGTGGCTCAGAATTTAAGTCATATTTAGTGATATCATTCTGTAAATATTTCACTGTAAGTTTCAATGGCTTAATGTGTGCCTTTGTACCTTTGTAAGTTGCATAAAGTTTAAATAAATAAATAAATGTGTGATATTGCTATTTATTTTTCATCAGGGGTGTTTCTCCGTTATAGAAAAGTTATGTAGGTAAAAGAAGGGAAAGGCAAGTGAGAAGATTGGATGAAGACTTTCCACCTCTCTGGAGAAGAATAGCTCAGAATAGTCAGAACAGACATGTGATAATGGATTTTTCTGTTAGAAAATTCTAAATAGCAGCCCGGAGTTTCGATTTATGGTCGGAATGACAATAGGCTTGCTCAATAATGTTAATCAATACTTTAGGAGAAAATTCTTGAAGAATTTCACTGAGTGTATCTTTTTCTTTTTTGTATCTTTTTTCACGTGACTGTAATCTACACCTCTGCCTACACTGGGACAAGCGCATAGGCGTGAAGTAATAAAAAATATATTTAAAAAAATTACCTGATCCTCTACCATGCTCGAAGAAATATCATACAGCTTAGCAACACACACCGCAGCAGTCTTCCTCACATACGGGTCCTCATCCTTCAAGCACTTCCGGAGCGGTTCGCACAGGTACTCCGTGATCTTGTCCACTCGGATACAACCCATGGTCCTCACCGCTAGGGCCCTGATCAAGGGGTTCGAGTCCTCACAGTCCTGAAGGTGTCAACGTAGTTTGTGTCGGTATTTGTGTATAAAAAGAAAAGAGAAGCAACACATCAATCATACTGAAGCAATTTTACTATAAGCGATGTAGGGGAAACCATTTTTTGTCTGAATTTAATGATTTTAACTAAATAAACAATAATTTTTAAAAAAACTTGACCGCGTAATATTTAAATAATATACTCCCACATTGAACACGAATCTCACGAAGTCACGACACTAAAGAAATAGAGATATAGAGCGTTTCACGTAAGAAGTTTTTCCCTTCGACGCTATGTTGGCTGCCCTGAATGTCACTCTTATTTAGGTCTTAACGTTTTATGTTTTTTGTAGATTTGTGTTAAGCCGTGTCTCCTGCGCCCTGTTTTCGTGTTCGACGAACATCGAACAGTGAACGATGGTCTACGTGTTTTGAGTGTTTTTATTCGTCAAAACACGTAGACCACGCCCCTTTCTCGTTCACTGTTCACTGTTCGATGTTCGTCGAACACGAAAACAGGGCGCAGGAGACACGGCTTTAAAGTAATGCCTAGGACACTTATAAAGTGGTGAACGAAAATTGGTACTGAAAGAAAACTTCCAACACCGTTAAAAACGTTGTAACATATTGAAATACAGGGCAGCCAACATTGCGTCGAAGGGACCATAGATTATACAGTATAGACTGGAAGGGACTTCTTATGTGAAACGCTCTCTACTATAATCATTTACTTTAAGATGGCCGTTACCTCCCGTCCCGCACCCTAATTGCTTAACTCAATTGCTATCACCATGGCATTGTTTTTGACATTCATTACCACATGATTGTTAATCCGTGCTCCCGTAACTAGCTCAACGCCGTAATGAATGTTGTTGAACTGTCATAATGAAACCCATGGTGAAAGAAATTGAGTTACGCAATTAGGCTGCCGCTTCGCCACACCGCGCCTCAAGTCAGACCCGCTTAGTATTGATTGATTGAAGAAATTAATCCTTACTATTCTTCCTTACGTAAAAATAGAATTAGTTACAGAATGTTTACAGTAAAAAAAACTATAATTTTTATATTATTTTTCCACGGTACTTCTAGGCACAACACGGTACTTCTAGGTACCGTGGAAAAATAAAATAAAAATTATAGTTATTATGACGTCATTTTGTAACGGTCGACGACGGCCATCTCGAAGTGAACGGCTAGTACAAACGTACACTCAAAAAACCATTACCCTCTTTCTGGAGCAGTCAGGTAAAAAATATTAATGTTATAGTAGGGTAATGCTTTGTAACGCGAGAGTCAGTTGGTCTGTTTCTCTGTTTGTTTGTAACATAATCAGTCAAAACGTAATTTTGATTTAAAAAATCCCGTTTATATTAATGGTATAACCCTCCTTCTGGCGCAGTCGGGTAAAAACTTAAACTAATCTGCTTAGGCCATGTTGTTTCAACTTACAGTTACGTATCTGTAACCGTCAAATATGGCGGCTTGTACGACAATTTCATACTGACTTAACGATTACGTACTGACTTACGAATACAGATGGTTTGAAGCAACCCGCCCTTAGTCTTGCATAGACAAACAAAAAACTACCCACCTCAGAAATCTAAACAATAAATCAATAGAAGTGGCAAAGACACGTGACCTGGTCGCCGCTTCGGAGCAATTTATGTAAGGCAGGTGGTGTCTTACAGGACACCACTACATCGAGAGAGGGCGTTTAAAAATGTGACGTTTGTGAATGGAATTAAGTTTAATTTTGTATTGCATTGGATGCTTTGGACTTTGGATGCTGGACAAGCAGTTTTTCCATTCTTTCATACTTGTAATATCTTCCAAATTCAACCAATAGCAACATCCACCATCAATAAAACATTATTTAGATATATATTTTTTAAATATTTTTATAATCTCTCCTCATAACAGACTAAATGGTTTCCCTTACATAAGAAATATGGGATATAATAAAATAATAGCCGATGTGCTTCTATTCATAATAAAGTATGAGGCATGGATTTTATTTTGGATTATATTTGTTTTTTTTTTACTGGTTGTCGATTATTATGTAGATTTACACATTTCTTGTGCTAGTGAAAGGGATCTGTATAGTATAAAATATTAGATTTATAATAGTATTGTGATTATTTTCATGCAATATATAATTTTCCTATTGATTGCATGCAGGGTGGTCTCATCAGGATTTTAAGTGCTAATTTACATTAATTCAAGGTATAGCAAATTTCTGTTAGACATTTTTGTTTTTAACCTTTTGAACGCCACGGCATAAACGCATCGACGTGCCCTGTACGCCAAGCTATAAATTTCCCGCCTTTTCTGTCACGTATTTGTGTCGTTGGCGTCCAGGGACAGTTTTCGTTTGTCACGTATATGTGACCATGGCGCTCAAAAGGTTAAACTCCAAAAAGAATGCCTAAATATCGTTCTTTTTTTTGCACAAGAAAATACACAACAAATAAGCAAACAACAGGCATTTAACAGGATTCCTCTTTGTTCCTTTACTCTTTTTGTTAGTTTTATATACATATACTAATATTATAAAGGTAATTAAAAAATGCACAGTATGTGTGGATCCTGTGGATGAAAAGCTGTCATTAACCCAAGTTTTAATGTCAAGTAGAGTTTCTATAATCAAGATTAAAGATTATGTAATAAAAGTAACTAAAAGAATCAGAAATTAGCACAAAATAAAATAAATTATGATCTCCAAAATCTTTATCTTTATAAAACATCTACCCCCACATTCTGAAAGCCTATTTAATTTTAAGCTGCTGTTAACATCACCTGTCTGACAGAAATTTCACCAACAATATTTACAAGAATTTATAATTTCAATTATTTTGTCAACATCAATGTGTAAATCTACAATCAGATGATTTGATTTTGGTTTTTCTGGATCATATTGTTACCTTAACAAGCTGGTATGTTGGTAGATCCTTCCACCCATCATAATAGGTACAGTAGACATTAAAAAACGATAAAAAATACATGTCACACACACAAAATAACTACAAACAGTAGTTATTATGATAATTGTTATAAACTAGAAGAATCAAAAATATTTACTATTTCTTTTTGTAATTTGAGTATGTTTTGTAATCCCATGCTCACTTTTCTTTGTAAATTAGACTCTCAACAATCTCAACCCATGCAGAATTAGTAATAATAATAATTAATATCACAAATCAGTAATATGACACATTTTAGGAGGTTCAGAAAATGTTAGATAAATTGTATGTGCCTACCTACATAAAAAAGAAAAGAGAAAAACAAATAAAATGCAGTAATTAAAAAAAAATTATTTTACTTTTTTTAGCTTTCTTGTCTAGAAATCGATATAATTATATTTTTTAAAGATAACAGGCTTGCATTTGACCAACATCATGCCTGATGTTGAGTGATGATCTGGTTTATGATGGAGCATGCTTGCCTAGAAAACTAATTCACCCGCAACTTGAAGACCACCTTATAAGTCAATAAAAATGCCTCAGATTTCTAAACAATTTAAATCACGCTGAGTTGCAAAAAAGGTCATTAAGTTTTAAAGGAGACTTTAATGATAGAAATTGTATGATTAATGCCTCCTTTAAAATTTATTTATCTTTCTGCAACTGACCGTCAGTCATAGAACTTGGTATCACAATATTGTAAGTGACCCTACACAGACATCTGAAATACACACACTTTTATTACAGTCTACACAGTGCTCAAAAATCAAATCACACCACACAAAATGTCTATAATCGAACATAACATTTTCTGAACAACTCGCACCTCTTACTCAACCCGCCCACATAAATTATACAGCAGTACATACCTTGACGAAAGTGTTAACGGCCATAATTGCCATATCGGGCTGAGACTTGGCATAATTCATCAGGTACAGGTAGACAAGCTTCTTCAGCTCCAAATTGTCCGTCTGCATGCAGTTCACCACGTCGGGAAACAATGCAGACACATCTTTGCCAACCGTCATTGAAGCTATGACCTGATAACGAAATAAATATGAATTATTCAGGAAGGCAAGAAAAAATCTTATTACTTAATTTACAACTTATAATAATTATTAAAAAAGAGGGTGGCTGTAAATTTTTCTTTTCTTGCAATTACACCACCAACAGCAATAAAGATGTACCTACCTAGTCATTTCTACTATATTTTTTGTGGATTGTGGATTTATATAATGGCATATAAAAATGAATAACATACAGATCGGTCAATGGTTCATGGCAGTTCTTGAAGTTAGCAGTTTGAATGCTCAATAGATTGTTTAGAGTATAAATTGTCTATTACACAGCCAAACTGTTAACTTCATGACTGCCAAGAACCGTTGATCAACCAGATAACGCTCAATGATTCACTGCTCATCAGGGGTGAACTGTGAGGTACTGACAGCTGTTTTAATAAATGGTTTATTCACAGTATTTACCTATTCAAAAAGCCTTAGGTAAAAAGGCTTCCCCTCACCTTTTGCCACTGCTGCTTAGTGATTGATTGATGAACTATAGAAGATTATTACGCTACATAAACTGCAAGTATAAACTTTTACATGATATAACTGTTTACCTCATAAGAATAAAAAGGGAGCTCTTATGCAATACCAAGATGTAGTTTCAGTTTTTGTTTGCAAAATTCCAGGCCAGCTAGCTAATGTGGCTAATAATTTTTGTAGGGACTGATCTATGACAGATGATTTGTCATCAATTTTATTTGGAACTGATGTAGGTATTTCAACTTTAGTGGTGCATAGGCACCTTGAGCTACATTTTATACCGAAATCTAGTTAGAAATACGGTTTTATATAAGTAAATAAGTAATAGAACTTACTTTTTTCACAGCTTCCTTCTTTTTTTCTTTTTTATCACTGTTCAACTCGGATTTCAGTTCGAATATCTCCCCCTTCTTCGTAGTCGTAAAATACTTTGAATCGGTCATCTTGGCTACTTTGAAGCACTTTTAATCAACTATTACTACCACTCTGAAGGAGAAAAACTATTTATTTGTGCCACCCGACCTAGAAAATCGATACAGGTGAATTTGACAAGCAGTTTGCGGCACCGAATACTCGTAGCAAAGTAAATGTACACAGAAATCAATAATTAAAGTATAGAAGAATCATAATTACGTTACTTAAATGCAAAAAACAACTTAGATATTCGAAAAACTGTAAAATAAATGTAATAAAACTTGCAAACGCACTTTTGACACGACGGAAGGGGCGTAACAATAATAGTGATGTGCAATCGTCCATTGCGCCGAGTGCGCAGACCAAATCGATATGAAATGGCTAATCTACGTAATCGATTACAATTTATCATAATATGGAATCGGGCAGTTAGGTTTAATATTTTAGCACATAATTAAAAAAAAAGATATTAATTAATTATAGTAGATAAAAATTGACAATTTAATTTACATTGACATAAATTATATTGTAAGCATAAGCACGCTGCACGATGCACATAAATTATACAAGTGTTATCTGAGAGCTAAAAGTTGTAGCTAAAAAGTAAAGAGTTGGACTGACTGGCAAACATTTTGTTACAAAAATATTTCTCATCCAATTTAAATAATTCAACCAAGCATATCGATTAAACTTTGTCTTGAACATCGATTTAAAAAACAAAATCCAATATTGGGATTGATACGTCGATGACTATGTTCGTTTAGAAACTATAAATAAAAAATAAGCCTATTATGACAAAAATAGTATGTATCAAGAAAAATTTACATTTCTTATCAATGTTTTATGTACTCTCATTATTCGTTTTATTAAAATATTAAAATATTCGTGCTTCTAAAAATATATAATTTAAAAAATACCATGTTAAGTTAATTTCCGAACGCATTCAACTGTGTTGCCGTTACAAAAAAAAAATGTAGGTAATTTAAAGTCTGAGATTTGAATTAGGGCTCAGAATTAGGAGAATAGGGTTTGTACTAAAACATCAACAAAGAAATTGAACATCCATCTGAGCTGATACCAAAGCTTTCATTTGCTGTGCGAAATGATGTCAATTGGTCGATGGGATCTTACATACCGGCTATGTTCAGCAGTGGACGTCTCTTAGCTAATACGTTGATGACTCCTTGGGTTACCTTTGTTCACGATGTCCGTACACAGTCCGCACGATCTTACTTGGCCTGGCAGAAGCTACTTAAATAAACCAAAAACTAACTGAAAAAGTATTCAAATAAGTACCTACATCAAAGTTTATTGCCCACTTTTAACTGTTTTCTCAGCGATTGTACATGCGGAAATGTCTCGCTGAGCCAACTTCAGCAACTCGGCCAAGTTAGATCGCGTGAACTGTAAATTGCTATAATAATTATAAACGTTGAATCTCCTAGACAAAACGCTTTAGGTCAGTAACATCGCGCCCCCGCCAGCATTAGGTATGGGTACGCTGCGATGAATATAGCGCATGCGCAGCTAGGGGTAACATTTTTTATTGGTTGCTTTCCGACATATGCGGCGTAAAATAATACGCTCCTTCCCTAGTGTGGGGAATCGAGGTCGTACTTCAAACTGCTCGGGCGAAATTTCGAGTGTGTGCGAGCGAATTGGGGGACATTGTTCCCGTAACATGCACGTAAATGTCTCTTTATTTGTTACCCAGTGAATCCAAGGCTAAAATCAAGTATAGGTGAAGCCTGGTGAGGTACAGTCGGTTTGTATGGTCAGAATGGTCTTAGAAATTAATCTCTGATAAAGTTTTGCAGGTATGAGAAGTCGCTTGTTACCTAGGAATAAATATTTAAAAAATCAAGACACTATATTTCAGTTACTTTATTAAATAATTTCATTTTACAACCAGTATTGAATGCAGTAACGTTTCATCACATTATAGTACATACACATATCATAGACAATTTGATAATGTGGTTACAGACACATAGATATAATACGTATATATAGATTGAGTAATGGAGTACACAATTACAAGATACACAATAATGAGGAGTACATTTTATAATCAATAATCAGCTAGTGTATATTAAAATTACTATAAAACAAACCAGTCGTGAAGGAAGTTAAAAAAACATGTTCTATGTACCTATCAGATATGTTTCAAGTCTACTATAAAGCCAACAACTCATTTGTAACAAATAAATCATAGTATAACAGTCTGATCACACGAATATTACAAATTAAATAATAAAAATGTATATGCCATCTAGTTATTTACAAAAGTTAGCTAACTAAATAACAAAGAACCTAATATTATTTTGTAAGTTACACGCCACTAGGCCGTCTAAATACTGACTGGCTGGCCGGTCGCCGCGCGATCTCTAACCGATATTTAATTAATTTCCTACAAAAATTCTACGCTAAATAAATTAAAGTCCAAGCCTAGATAAAAATATGGCGCCGGTGTAGTACTCAGAAGCTCTCGTTGAAAGATATTTTTTAAATCTGGAATGCATTCATTTTTAATACCTGGCAACACTGCACAGGACACCAGCGCCATCTGTTACTAAATATACTGAACTACCTAAAAATCTTTATCAAACCGTATAGATCGCGTTAATAATTTCATATCAAAAGCTTTTCTAATAATACATGAAAGATTCGAATGTATAATCGATTAATGTATAATGACGTTCAAAAGTGTAATATTATTGTTTTACTGAGCAGTCTAATTTAGGAGCCATCGTTACATTTAATTCCAAGCGTCGAGTACTATTGCTACGCCGTATAATTGTATAATAATAATCATCGCTGGTATGGGGTGCATGTTTAATTAATGAGAGAACAATCATTCGCACTGAGGAGTCTATGATCTCACACATATTTTGCCGCCACTTTTTGACAGCTGTCAGTTTGACAGGTGTCATGTTTGACGTTTATTTTTTAATTTTTCAGTCGAGCACAAGGTGCGGCGCGGGCGGCTGGCGGCTGCAGAAGACTGCGCAGAGCGCGGGCAGTGCGCGCGTGAGCAGCCCGGCGCCGGTGGGCTGCTGTTATGCGTACGATTCCTTCGTGGGACTCATCTGCTTGCTAGAACCAACGCTCGATCGACTCTCACGGCCTCCGGAGGAGTGAGATCTGCGTGAGAGATAAACATAATTTTACCGTCTTACTAACTACAAAAAAGATAAACAACCGTTGAACAAGAATGATACCAAAAATAATACGCACTTGTTTTAAACAAGTTAGTGCCAAGTGCGTATTATTTTTGGTATCATTCTTGTTCAACAGAGATGTTTATCTTTTTTGTAGTACGACGGTTAAGCCGTGTCTCCTGCGCCCTGTTTTCGTTTTCGACGAACATCGAACAGTGAACAGTGAACGAGAAAGGGGCGTGGTCTACGTGTTTTGACGAATAAAAGCACTCAAAACACGTAGACCACGCCCCTTTATCGTGCACTGTTCACTGTTCGATGTTCGTCGAACACGAAAACAGGTCGCAGGAGACGCGCCTTTAGCATTTCTATTTACAAATTCTAATAAATTGTCATCGGTTGAATGATGAACGTAAACGACAGGTGCCATCTATTGTTAATAATTGTAGCATGACACGCGCCAATAAAGAAACGAATTAAAAATGGCGGCACTAATCATTCCCTCTCACTCGCACGTTATCGCTGTCATTACTTACACACGTCGGTACAGCGCGCAAAAAAAGAATTAAAAATTGTAATTGCCGCCATTTTCGATTCGCTTCTTTATTGGCGCAGTTTATAATAATACAGCGCTTTAAAAGGTCTTATCTACCTTTTCAATCTGTGTCATAAAATGCGATTATTTTGTTGGCTAGATGGATCTCTAATATCTAATAGAGAATGCAGCTATTCTATGTTCAGCATTGGGCTTCGTTGGGCTAAATCTCAGATCATAGAAACAAGGGAGATGTGCCAAGGCGCTATTGACCTTGATGCTTTAGTTTGACCACATTGGTCGTAATAAAAACGTACACGCTGGCGACGAACCGAACACGATCGATGATACAAATACAGTGTTTTAGTTTAGTGCTAGTATAAAGTGACGATTAACAGCGTTAGATTGAGGGTGTGCGGAATTTTTTATGTGTGGGGAGATCTTTTTATTCACAAGTAGCGCTTGTAATTGTGTCAAAAAATGTACTAAAAGTGGCATCAGTTGTTCCCGTACTAATTTGCTATGATGGCATATCTCCTTGTTTCTATGATCTGAGGGCTAAATGTGTACATACTTCTGTGTATCTAGTTGCACGCTGTTCCGCGAGGGCGCGGACGGGCTCAGCTTGTGATTGGCTAAGAACGTGCCGATTGATTCGTCTGAGCTGTAGCTGTCGTTGTCGCTGGAAGGAATAAGACGTCGTTAGTTCATTGTTCATTGAATCACTAGATACATAGTATAAGACAAAGTCGCTTCCCGCTGCCTGGCTGTCCCTATGTATGCTTAAATCTTTAAAACTGCGCAACGGATTTTGATGCGGTTAGTTTAATAGATAGATAGGGCGGGACGCTAGCTGTATTGTGGGTGAATAATAATTTGTTACAATATTAATAGGTACTTAAAAAGTGTTCCACCATAGACAAACATTTTCGAAAAGACAATTAAAATCCAGTTATTTTTCTTAAAAATGTTTGCCTATGGTAGCACACTTTTTAAGTAAGCAAAGTGAAGTTAAGAAGTGAATAAGACACATCTCAGGCTTTGTTTAAAATATAAGGCAGACTGATATTTATAAAGGTCTTACTAAAATGATGTCAAGTCACTATCTTTTGCCCTCTCACTGGCAAGGACAGATAGTAAAGTTTTTAAGAATAAAGGGGGCAAATTTGCCTGTCGTCGCGCGGAAATTTTATGCAATTCTATTGTTTAACACGGCTCCACTCCTCTCCGCTCCGCTCCAGTGGACAGGCAGCCTAAGGACATAGTCAGTTCTCACCTATCAGTATCCCTGGAGTCCGCGGGACTGGACAGGTCCCCGGCGATGGCCTCCTGCAGGGCGGTGGCCCTCCTGGCAGCCAGTCGGGCCTCGTCCCGCGCGGCCGCAGCCTCGGCAGCCGCGGCAGTCGCCGCAGCTTCAGCCGCAGCCTTTGCGCGACCGGCCTCGCTGAGCTTAGCGTTTAGAGCGCTGTTTTCTTCTTTGAGCTCGCTGTGGATGGTAAGATAGTGTTAAGTACAAGTGTCAGGACAGCGACATTTGCCGACAACATCTAATACTACTTTACATAGTTTGACAGCTAACAGCGACAACTTGTCAGATGTTGAAATTCCGTCTGACGTCATAAATCCTACATCGCGCAAGCAGAGTGTTCACGGCGATAAGCAAATACAGGGCGTAAGTCAAAATACGAAAAGAGGTCATTTACTCATTATTATCAACAACATTTATTAACCATGAAATCGCGAAAAAAAGTTAGACGTTCCATACATTTATGCTCACAAAACTCAACAAAATGTTTGAAACAGCTGATTTTTTCGGGATCACGCAGCAATTTAGTATTTTTATTTTAAAGAACAGTCCAGCAATGGACCGTGCGCTGTCAGAGGCGAAGACTTTGGAGGTGGGGGGGGGTCATACTGTAACCGGAGTCTTAGGGGTCTTACCGATGAATGCCGACGCCGACGTGCCATACCGTGAATTACCGTGTTTCGCACATTTTTGTAAGATTTGGGGGGGGGGGGGGAGGGGTCATGACCCCCTCGGACCGCGCCTGCAATAGACTTCAACATGCAGTACTCACCGAAGTTGTCTGGTGAACTTGCGCACTTCGTCGGCGGTGAGTTGCTCCCGGGCGCGGGCGGTGCCGAGCTCCGAGGCCAGTTGCTCGTGAGCCTCGCGCAGGCGGGACAGCTGGCCTTCCAGCCGCGACCGGGCTGTGGCTTCCAGCTCGAGGCTGGACTCCAACTCCTGAGGGTAGAAGGGGTTTTATCAATATCATAACATAAGTATCATATATAATAATACAGGGTGTGTTCTTTTGCAAAATCAGCGGGTTCGGTTCCCGGGAAGACAAAATATTTTTTCAAAAATCTAATGTTGCAGTTATATTTTTTATCAAAATCGGCCTCGAGAGTCCTTCGAGTGTTTTCCGCTTTTTGTTATAGTTTCATTTGGCCATCCAATCCACGTCCACTTTAAAAATTCACTCTGTATACAGAAACCCAACATCAACTGTTGGTGCAGTAGCTCGCTAGACAATAACACCCGATCTGGTAGGAGGATCCTCCCTTTTCAATGGAGAGATATTCCACCTCGTTCCTCGATTCCCCAAATGGTCATCCGTATCCAGTGGCGTCTTTACCCTAGGGCCATGGCCCGGGGCGGCAGACTGTGAGGGGCGGCAAACTCTAAAGGGGCGGCTACTTTCGCGCCGCCCCTTGCCTTAGCTTTTTGCAGAACCCTAAACTGTGCGTAGTCCGTAGTATTTTTGTTAATTTAGGGGGCGGCAAACCCTAAAATCCCAGGGCGCCAAACTTTAAAATACGCCATTGTCCGTACCTTATTCCTCAGCTCGAGGCGCCTCTCGGCCTCCAGGTGTCCGTGCGAGTGTCCGGCCTCGGCGTGGGCCAGCTTGGCGGCCAGCTCGGCCAGCTTGTCCCTGGCGGCGCGCGCCTCTTCGGCCGCGCTGTCTGCGCGTGCGCACGCTTCGCGCGTCTCGTTCTGAGCCGCGCATAGCGCGCTCGTGCTTGACCGGTACTTCTTTAGTAGCTGGGGGGAATGTTTTGTTAGTTTAGTAGCAATAAAAATAAGGGTAGTAAAATTATAGAAAGAACTCTTAATAAGGTTGTTTATGCTACTAAAAAAAACTCACAGTCAGTTGCAGAAAAGGTCATTAAGTTTTAAAAGGGACTTTAACCATATAAATTGTATCGTTAAAGTCTTCTTTAAACTTAATGACCTTTTCTGCAACCATGAGAATTTTTTTAAACCATCCTACTAAGGGCGGGTTGCTTCAAACCATCTGTATTCGTAAGTCAGTACGTAATCGTTAAGTCAGTATGAAATTGTCGTACAAGCCGCCATATTTGACGATTACAGATACGTAACTGTAAGATGAAACAACATGGCCTAAGGGCGGCATCTTATTTTACCTCGATACTCAAAACCACCTAAAATGTATGTAAACCACCTAAAATATTGTATGAATCCTACTAATATTACAAACGTGAAAGTTTGTGAGGATGTATGGATGGATGTTTGTTACTCTTTCACGCAAAAACTATTGAACAGATTTTGATGAAACTTTACAGTACAGTATTCCCAAATTAATAATGCGCATGCAGATCTTCGCTAATTGTCGTATTCCCAGAAACACCGAATCATTGAATCGTAAGAGCCCTAAATTATGCATGAAGAAAATGCACTTAACTACTCTATATACTTTTTTTTTCTATATACTTTTGTGTTTCCAGGAATACGACAATTAGCGAAGATCTGCATGCGCATTATTAATTTGGGAATACTGTAATAAAAGCTTATACATCAGAATAACACATAGGCTACTTTTTATTCCAATAACGCGGGCGAAGCCGCGGGTGGAAGCTAGTAAATGAATAAATGTAGGATATTACCTCTGCAGCCTCCTCCTCCGCGTCATCGAGCTGCGCCCTCGCAGCCGCAGCGTCGCGGGCAGCCGTCATAGCTCTCTCTGCAGCGTCGGCCCGCGCTCTACTAGCCTCTTCGAGCGCTGCGTTCGCTTCTGCAGCCTCGGCTTCAGCAGTCTGCCGCGCTTTAGTAGCTGCACGGACTGCTAGCTCTAGGTCTTCCACCTGGTGGGGTAAAGGTCATATATAGCGTGTTGATTAAATTGCGTACACCTTAAGAGCGGGTTTGGTATCAATGAAGGAAATAAAAAAAAAACCGGACAAGTAAGGGAATAAGGATAATCATACAAGGACATCATCTAAAGGAAATCCCTTGAAACACTTCCTACCAAACCGTGTAGTACGAGGGGTGATCCAAAAGTAATGATAATCAATATAAAATAAGGGTATTTTAACTAAAAAAAAAATTTCTTTCTCTACATAGTCTCCTAGTAAGTCAATGCATTTAGTCCATCTTTTCGCTAAACCCATAATTCCTTTTGAAAAAAATTCTTTGTCTTGACCCTCCAAAAACGCCTCTACAGCAGTCATCACCCCGCTATCGTTCTCAAATTTTTTGCCTCGGATGTGTTCCTTGAGTCGAGGAAAGAGATAGAAGTCGCTGGGAGCCAGGTCTGGCGAATAGGGTGGGTGTTCGAGCAATTCAAATCCCGTTTTTTGAATGGCAGCCATCGCGACGGCGGCTTTGTGAGCCGGTGCGTTGTCTTGGTGAAACAACACTCCAGCTCGGAGTTTGCCTCGTCTTTTTTCTTTAATGGCTTCCCGCAATCTTCTTATTTGGTCTGCGTAGTAAGAGCCCGTAATAGTGGCTCCCTTTTCTATGTATTCCACCATAATAATTCCTTCAGCATCCCAAAAAACGGACGCCATAACCTTTCCTGCCGAACTTGACACTTTGAATTTCTTCGGCGTCGGAGAAGAGGCTCGTTTCCAAGTCATCGATTGCTGTTTGGTTTCCGGATCAAAATGGTGGATCCAGGTCTCGTCCATGGTCACGAAACGAGACAAAAAATGTTCCCGATCCGTCTGGAACTTTTCGAGATTCGCCCTCGAAATGTCGACTCGTTTTTTCTTTTGCTCGTCGGTTAACATTCTCGGCACCCAACGCGCAGAGACCTTTTTCATATGCAGTTCGTTCGCAAAGATTCTTTGAACACTACCATATGAGATCCCTGTGACCTCAGCCACATGTCTTATGGTCACTCTTCGATCTGCCAATACGATATCTTCGACTTTTTTGACGTTTTCTGCAGTGAGGGACGTGGATGGGCGGCCCTCGCGATGTTCATCTTCTGTGGATGTTCTACCCAGCTTGAACTCCTTTGCCCAGCGCGCAACCGTGGAATATGGAGGAGCAGAGTCCCCCAATGTTTCCACTAGGTCGCTGTATATGTCTTTGGTAGACATTTTTTTCATACAGAGGTACTTGATGACAGCTCTGATTTCGTTTTTCTCCATTTTGATGTTTACTCTCCGACTGTTCGTATTCAAATTAATGTACCTCCCGGTAATCGTGTCCTATTTATATGATTTTTTTATGCTGAACTTGTGGATATATGAGGCAGCAAAAAATTTTTTTTTCATATTTTTATGTGCTCTACAAATATCTGATTATCATTACTTTTGGATCACCCCTCGTAACAGAGTGGAACAAACTCCCTGAAAGTGTTATTTATGGCACATTGGCATAATGGCACATACAATAGCACGGGCGCCGTCTGTTGGGACTGGTCATCTCTGAACTGCTATGGCCAATATTTGGAGTTGTGTTTACTATTATTCTAGACTTTTACATTGTTCTCTCATATTTGTGTTATTTCTGACAAAAGCAATGTAACCATGATATTGTAATCATTTGATTTAAAAGAGTAACCATGGAGTTTCTTGCCCGTTCTTCTCCATAGGAATCTACGCTTTGGAACGGGCATCTAGCTTCATCATTATGACTAACTGACAGACTCCTTGACAATTCAAAAGTACCTGTAATTGGTCTAATTGAAATAAATGCTTTGACTTTGACTTTGACATTGAACTGTTTTAAAACAGACTGGATAAAATCTCCAGGGGCCTATTTGATGTAACCAAATTAAATTTGGAAGAGTAAAGAGTGAGCTCGTACATTCGAAAAGCCCATATTTTTTCAACACTTTCGCTCCACACTCTGCAATATTTGAAAAGTGAAGAGAAGAGCGCAGAGTGCTGACTTGCAGAGTGGTTTCATCAAATAGGCCCCAGATCTTAAAATACACACGCATCAGCTTATTAAGTTGCTACTGTACTTAAGCACAGATAATATAATACTATACGTACAGATGCCTCATCTCATACAAAGAAATGTGACCGTTTTAGCGCGGGCTATCTTCGAGCTATACATTTTACCGTGCTTAAAGGATTTTTCAAAATTTGAACAAATATTTTTTATGATGTATTTTTTCATGTTCTCAATTTTACACAAACTTCAATAACAAATCGATACATATAACGCCATCTATTATGAGTTATTTCAACAAATGTTACTTTGTTCCTGATGAGACCCCGTGGCTTAAGTAAATAATAATAATAAAGTGCGAGTACCTACGACTCGCACCCTAAGGGTTCCGAAATATGTTTGCGAACGTTCGAGGGAGAATGTCATCATCGTCAAATTGGCAGTTCTCGCGGTGTGATATCTCGCGGCGTGGCTGTACATACCTGGTTCTTCAGCTGTCTGATCTGTGCCTTAGCGCCGCCCTCCTTCTCCTTTTGTTCGAGCATGGTTTGAGCGTCGCGGAGTAGAGCGCGGTATCTCTTCAGGTCCCTGCAATTACATTGATTTTTACATTTGATCAGTCCTTTTGATCACTATAAAGGAGTTAGTAAAAAAGTGCTAGGCATTGTTCTCAAAGGGGGGGGAGGGGATACACATTGTTAATGATTTCATTCTCCCCCCCCTCCAATTACTTTATTTTTCGCTATTTTACTACACGCCATTATGGCGGTTCACAGAACTGTAGAATTTACGAGGGACAGACGGACATGACGAAACTATGTTTTACTAAGGAACTCTAAAAAAAGATTGGTCTCATGTTTAACACGATTGTAACGTCCCGAGCAAAAAGAGCGATAGTCGAGCATACCTCTTGAGTCTCTGCAACAGCTGTGCTTGTTCGTGGTTCTCTGCTCGCGCAGTCTCCTCGAGCGCGGCGAGCCATCGCTCGAGCAGCAGCAGGCTACGTTAAGGAACTTTTTTAAAATAAAAGCGAAGGTGTATCATACCTCTTGAGTCTCTGCAACAGCTGTGCTTGTTCGTGGTTCTCTGCTCGCGCAGTCTCCTCGAGCGCGGCGAGCCATCGCGCGAGCAGCAGCAGGCTACGTTAAGGAACTTTTTTAAAATAAAAGCGAAGGTGTATCATACCTCTTGAGTCTCTGCAACAGCTGTGCTTGTTCGTGGTTCTCTGCTCGCGCGGTCTCCTCGAGCGCGGCGAGCCGTCGCTCGAGCTCGTGTCGCTCGCGCAGCAGCAAGCTGCGCTCGGAATGCTCGCTCTCTAGTTGACTTTCTAGCACTGGAAATATAATCACGGGTTAGTTTCAAAGATTTTCATTTGCCTTCCGAAAGGCTGCTTAGTCTGCAATTTCTGAATTTTCATAAATAAAAATGAATTCCGATTTGGTTTCGATATAATCGCAATGCTGTATGTGTCAGAAAAGGTATTCCCATATCCGTTTGACGTTGTCTACTACGACTACTATATCAAGCGATAAAAATACAATTCATTATTATGCTACAGTTTGTAGACAGAGTTTGACTATATTTTAGTAAACAGATGGTACAGGAGAAAAACATCAATGCACCAAAAACAAACTTTCGCGGTAAAGTCACCTGGAGGTTACACAAAAATAAAGTTGTCGGGTATGACCGCGAAAAATATTGTACATTCGTTATTTTTTGCTTTTTTTTTATAGCAACAACATAATTTGATTTATGAGTTGTGTTGGATATTGTACTGAATGGTATCAGGTATGCTTGTGTTGTTTTAGAAATTCCGCAAGGCTTTTTTTTAGTGAGATGGTTTTTGTGTCGGCGACAGTTTTGTGGATAGAATAGTGTAACTATTTATTTATGCATTTGATGTTCTATGATTGTCGTATGACAATGAATAGAGAGATAGGATAGGAAGTTTTGCTTCATGGAAACTTCACTAATTTTTTTAAATTAAGTACTTAATACTGCATTCAAAGATTTCTAAAAAATTTCCCGCCCCGTCCGGGAACAGAACATAGAGATGGCAATTGACTTAAGCGCTGTTTAATTTAATCATCGTCTATTAGTAAAGAGGGTTAAAACTCAGATCATAGAAACAAGGGAGATGAGCCTAGGTGCTATTGAGCTTGACGCTTTGATATGGTCACATTGACCGTATTTAAAACCGGTGACACGTTTGTTTAGGTACATGCAGTTGCTATAAGTAATCAAAAATAATATTCACTTACAAATGTTTCTGAAATTGATTGGATTTTGAGTGCCTTAGGTGACAGCATATTTATTTAAAATTGTACTGTTTACGTGATTGGCTTTTTTTATAGATTTTTTGCAGGAATTTGGTCTGAGAATCATGAACTATAGGATATTACTAATCTAATAGTGCAACCTCAGATCATAGAAACAAGGAGATGTGCCAAGGCGCTATCGAGCTTGATGCCTGATCTTGAGCAAAATGCTCATATTAAAAACGTACGCGCTGGCGCCGAACCGAACACGATCGATGATATATCTAAATACAGTGTTTAAGTTTAGTGCTAGCGTTAGATTGAGGGTGTGCGAAATTTTTAATGTGTGGGAGATCTTTTCATCAGATCAGATCACAAGGAGCGCTTGTAATTCTGTCGAAAAATGTACTAAAAGTGGCGACAGTTGTTCCCGTACTAATTTGCTATGATGGCATATCTCCTTGTTTCTATGATCTGAGGGTTAGAATCAGTTAGATGACGAAAGAGATCTTACTCTTAAGTTTCTTGGCGGCGTTGGCCCGTGTCTCCTCCATCTCGTCGTCGCGGGCGGCGGCTTCCAGGCGAGCTTCCTTACGCTGCTGCTCTAATAACATCTCCAGGCGGAGCTTCGAGCTCTCCAGCAGCTGGGGACAAACCGATTCAAAAATTAATTATTTTGTTTATAAAAACCACTTTGGCACATACTAGATTTTTTTCTGTATCGTGGGTGCGTTTACAAACACAAATTTCATAAACTCGCCAAATCCGAAAAAAAAAAAAAAATTATGCTCCGTGCGGAAATCGAACCCGCAACACGCCGCGCCGCGCAGCAGATGTTGTTAAATATACAGGGTGGCAGGTTAAAAATATTTAAAGGGGTCATTGTACTCATCATTATGAACAACTTTTACTATGGGACCTACCCTGAAATCGCGAAAAAATTATCAGCTGTTCCATACATTTATGTTCACATAACTCAACAAAATGTATGGAACAGCAGATTTTTATTTCGCGATTTCAGGGTTGGTCCCATAGTAAAAGTTGTTCATAATGATGAGTACAATGACCCCTTTAAATATTTTCACTGTCTAACCTGCCACCCTGTATAAGACATTTAAAAAACAACTGACACAGGCGGGATTTGAACCTGCGACTTCGCCCGTACCGTGGCATCGCTCTAACCAACTGAGCTACAGTGTCTTCACCTGAATCAGTTGAAATTTGTAAACCCTTTTATTACGGTTCTTCCGAATTATTATTATTATTGAGATTTCCGTGATTTGACTCCTGTCACCGTAGCCTATGTCTGTCACCTGTATCTGTCCGGCCAGTTCGTCGAGCTTCTCCTGGTCGCGCACGCGGCGCTCGAGGTCGGTCTTGCTCCTCCTGAGGGCGATGACGTCACCCTACACTAGCCTATGTCTGTCACCTGTATCTGTCCGGCCAGTGCGTCGAGCTCCTCCTCCTGGTCGCGCACGCGGCGCTCAAGGTCGGTCTTGCTCCTCCTGAGGGCGGTGACGTCACCCTACACTAGCCTATGTCTGTCACCTGTATCTGTCCGGCCAGTTCGTCGAGCTCCTCCTCCTGGTCGCGCACGCGGCGCTTGAGGTCGGTCTTGCTCCTCCTGAGGGCGGTGACGTCACCCTACACTAGCCTATGTCTGTCACCTGTATCTGTCCGGCCAGTTCGTCGAGCTCCTCCTCCTGGTCGCGCACGCGGCGCTCGAGATCGGTCTTGCTCCTCCTGAGGGCGGTGACCTCGTCCCCCCCTCCTCCCCTCTCCTCCAGCTCGCGCGTCGCCGCGGCCAGTCGCTCTTCTTTCAGCTCCAGTTCTAGACGAGCTTCCTGCAATCAAATATTTGTGTTAGGGAACAGTGAAACTGACCTATGAGTGCTATTTGTGGTCAAAAACAACTACAAAGCAAATACCTTCTTAATAATAATATTTATAAGTTTCGGAAGTCGATGGCAAAAAACGCAAACAAAAACCAAAGCCGAAACTAAAATGATTAAGTATTTACTTTATACCATTCCCCCTCTAAAAAGCTTATTTTATTCACTGAAAACAGTGAATAAAAAGCACTTTTACTCACTGTTTTGATGTTTGAAAATGGAACACACCAATGTATTCGACCACAGATTTAAAGAACCTATGCTAGATGCGGCACGTTATTAGATTGTATGAAAACCGAACGTGTCATCTTTTTTATACCTACGATAACTTCACCCCAGCCATTTAGTGATGTGCTCAGAGTAAACAGAATTGTTTCAATCACTAAGCGTCACTGAGCTAACAGACTTTTTTTAGTACGAACAGTCGAACATGCAGGGCACGCTTGGTCGTGGCTTGCCGTATCTAGTGTAAGTGTAATCTGTGTATTCGACCTATATTGATGTGTTCTAAATTCAATTTGATTGGTCGACATTTTCGACAAGGAGTTTTTAGCATTAGAATAAAAACTGTTTTGTGTTCTTTGCTGTCCTTAGTAAATTGGCGCTATTTTGAATACTGTAAGTTGTACGAACACAAAGTTTAGTGTTACTTTAATCTTTAATTTTGTGTTTGTTTAGTGTTGTTCTAATCGATTAAAAATGCATTCTAGTGATGAAGATGTGTTAACACCTGAGTTTGTGAAAGAGAGGGCGGCCGATATAGCAAATTAAAATACTGTCAAGACAATGAACAACAAATAAAAATGGACATGATAGCTAAGAATCACAAGGACAAACAATTTGGTACTTTTTGGAAATCCACAAATAGCTTAAATCCAAAGTCGGGCCGCCCTGTGAGTGTAGCGGGTGTGCAAGGACGAACAAACATAGCCAATATTTTTAAACAACATTTTAAGATCGATTTACCCCCTAAGGAATCGACTCAGGTTTTCGATGCTGGGGCCGTCCCAGGTGATATTACCGTCAGATTTACTGCAAAAGACATTGCGTCGGTAATTTTGGGAATGCAAAGAGGTAAATCGCCCGGCCACGACGGTCTCAGCATCGAGCACCTGAAACACGCTGGCATACACCTGCCGCGAGTACTGGCTATGTTGTTCAATCTTTGTATTAGTCACTGTTATTTACCTAATGACCTCATGTACACTACGGTAGTACCGATTGTTAAAAATAAAACGGGAGATGCCTCTGACATCTCTAACTACAGGCCTATATCACTGGCGACTATCATTGCCAAGGTGCTGGACAGTCTGCTTGACAAACAGTTATCAAAGCATATTAAATTGCATGACAGTCAGTTCGGCTTTAGACCGGGGCTCTCCACAGAGAGTGCAATTTTATGTCTCAAGCAGACTGTTCAGTACTATACTGACAGAAAAACGCCGGTATATGCCTGTTTTTTGGACTTGTCGAGGGCATTCGACCTTATTAATTATAAAGTACTGTGGCGTAAGCTACAACAAGAAACTACCCTGCCACATGAAATTATATCTTTATTTGGATTTTGGTATAATAACCAACATAATAGTGTAAAGTGGGAGGGGTCGTTCTCAGATGTGTATCGGTTGGAGTGCGGGGTGAGGCAGGGGGGGTTGAGCTCACCTCGACTTTTTAACCTTTATATGAATCAGCTGATCGTTGAGCTCAGCAACACTAGCATCGGTTGTCATATTGACGGAGTATGTATCAATAACATTAGTTATGCCGACGATATGGTGTTGCTGAGTCCATCGATCAGTGCCATGAGGCAGCTCCTGTCAGTGTGTGAACGGTATGCGGTGGCTCAAGGGCTCACGTACAACGTCAAAAAGAGCGAGCTTATGGTTTTTAAGGCGGGTACTAAGAGTTATCAAAGTGTACCTGAGGTATCGCTTTACGGATCTCCCCTGCGTAGGGTGACCAGTTTTAAGTACTTGGGTCATTGGGTTACCGAGGACTTAAAAGACAATGAGGACATAGAGAGGGAACGTAGGTCGCTGTCTGTACGCTGTAACATGCTGGCCCGCAGGTTTGCACGATGTACAGAAGCAGTAAAAATCACACTGTTCAAAGCATTTTGCCAGTCGTTCTACACGTGCAGCCTGTGGACCAATTATAGTGGGCGTGCATACAGCGACCTACGCGTCCAGTACAATAACGCGCTCAGGATACTGTTGCGGCTGCCGTGGCGCTGTAGCGCGTCGAAGATGTTCGCGGATAGACGTATTGATGGCTTTGCAGCCATCATACGTAAAAGGTGTGCCTCCTTACTCACACGTGTCCGCGGCAGCGGCAACACTATCTTGAGGGTGTTCGTAGACAGATGGGAGTCTCCGATGCTACGACATTGGATGAAGCTCCACACTGCCTCATAATTTAAATATTTATTCAATTCCAATGTATGTTTACTAACACTAGTTTTTAAGATAATTGTTACTAACTATCTATGGGCTTGACCTGAAATAAATGTTTATTTATTTATTTATTTATTATAGTGGAAAGGTGGAAAGCTTGCTACCCAAAAAATCACGGCTGGTTTACATCAAAGCCAAATTAACTTTACTTTTTCTTCATTATATGTATATTTTCACTTAAATCTTTCTTTTTCTCGTAGTCATGGTATAAAGTATAGTATGCAACTCTTGAATAAAACGGATTCAAAGTCAAAGTCAAAGTCAAAGTCAAAGCATTTATTTCAATTAGACCAATTACAGGTACTTTTGAATTGTCAAGGAGTCTGTCAGTTAGTCATAATGATGAAGCTAGATGCCCGTTCCAAAGCGTAGATTCCTATGGAGAAGAACGGGCAAGAAACTCCATGGTTACTCTTTTAAATCAAATGATTACAATATCATGGTTACATTGCTTTTGTCGGAAATAACACAAATATGAGAGAACAATGTAAAAGTCTAAAATAATAGTAAACACAACTCCAAATATTGGCCATAGCAGTTCAGAGATGACCAGTCCCAACAGACGGCGCCCGTTCACGAACATGACGCATGAATCAGCGCCATTTAGCTTAACCATTTTAAAGGGAACCGAATGACCCAACGCATGCGCCACCATCAGCAAGACATTTTAGTGAGCATGACATACTCTCAACCACCAGGCGACATTCAATTAAAATCTTAAGTAGTAAATGGCTACACTGTACTCACATGTACAATATTGAAATAATGCTATGAAGTTATATAAACCAAGGATTAAAATACTGAATCCATAAAAATCGCGCACATACAAACATACATACATACATACATACATACATACATACATACGTACATACATACATACATACATACATACGGGACGAATACAGAACCTCCTTTTTTGAAGTCGGTTAAAAATGCAAATGGCTAATAATATGAAATTAATAACATCACAAAATTATATTTGATCGTCAACGGCAACTGATTATCAAAGCTATAATAAATATCAGTACATAATTTATGAGCTTAGTGGTTGTGGAGCAGGACCAGCATTTTGCCAAGCATTTTTATCATTTAAATAGTCTTCTAATTTGTAATATGCTTGCTTACATAGTGTGCGTTTTATACAGGTTTTAAATTTATATCGAGGGCCATGAATCGCTCGCGTCGCTCAGGATTCTAACACTTGAATCACTCGCTACGCTCGTGATTCAATCATCATGAATCACTCCCTACGGTCGTGATTCAATCGTTAGAATCCTTCACTAGCTCGTGATTCATCTATGGCCCTCGCTTTAAATCCGTCCTTTATTCACTAATTGCATAATATACTATTATACCATTCCCCCTCTAAAAAGCTTATTTTATTCACTGAAAACAGTGAATAAAAAGCACTTTTACTCACTGTTTTGATGTTTGAAAATGGAACACACCAATGTATTCGACCACAGATTTAAAGAACCTATGCTAGATGCGGCACGTTATTAGATTGTATGAAAACCGAACGTGTCATCTTTTTTATACCTACGATAACTTCACCCCAGCCATTTAGTGATGTGCTCAGAGTAAACAGAATTGTTTCAATCACTAAGCGTCACTGAGCTAACAGACTTTTTTTAGTACGAACAGTTGAACATGCAGGGCACGCTTGGTCGTGGCTTTCCGTATCTAGTGTAAGTGTAATCTGTGTATTCGACCTATATTGATGTGTTCTAAATTCAATTTGATTGGTCGACATTTTCGACAAGGAGTTTAGCATTAGAATAAAAACTGTTTTGTGTTCTTTGCTGTCCTTAGTAAATTGGCGCTATTTTGAATACTGTAAGTTGTACGAACACAAAGTTTAGTGTTACTTTAATCTTTAATTTTGTGTTTGTTTAGTGTTGTTCTAATCGATTAAAAATGCATTCTAGTGATGAAGATGTGTTAACACCTGAGTTTGTGAAAGAGAGGGCGGCCGATATAGTGGAAAGGTGGAAAGCTTGCTACCCAAAAAATCACGGCTGGTTTACATCAAAGCCAATTTAACTTTCTTTTTCTTCATTATATGTATAATTTCACTTAAATCTTTCTTTTTCTCGTAGTCATGGTATAAAGTATGCAACGATTGAATAAAACGGATTTATATCGAGGGCCATGAATCGCGTCGCTCAGGATTCTAACACTTGAATCACTCGCTACGCTCGTGATTCAATCATCATGAATCACTCCCTACGGTCGTGATTCAATCGTTAGAATCCTTCACTAGCTCGTGATTCATCTATGGCCCTCGCTTTAAATCCGTCCTTTATTCACTAATTGCATAATATACTATTATAGTGCTTTTTCGAAGTCGTTTTTTGGTAAACAAGTTTTTTTTAATTCTGGCGTTTGACCATTATGTCACAGATGGTAAGCGATGATGACATCGAAAACGGTGCACACTTCCTACTATCTTACAGAACGGATTTTGATTAAACTTTACAGCAATATAGCATAATTATACATCAGAATAACACATAGGCTACTTTTTATCCCAAAAACGCGGGCAAAGCCGCGGGCGGAAGCTCGTAAACTATAAAATAAGGTGTATACTTACAGAGAGGCTCTGTTCGATGGCGTACTTCTCGGCGTGAGCTTGGTCTCGCTCCCGTGACAGTCGCTCTTTCGCGCTTCGTTCGCGCTTGAGTTCTTCTTGAGCGGCTTGAAGCTCCCCATCGAACTTGCGCTGTCGCTTCTCCAGTAGATTGTTGCGACAAGTCTAGAAGGAGATTAAACAGATTTAAATTGTGTCTGAGGTTTTAAAATAATTGAGAGAGTCAAAGTGCTACATGGAAACATGTCTCAACATTGGGGATTACCTAAATGTTGGCAAAAATATTAGGTACCTACCCACATATTAGTTTTTCTTTACGTTCAATGTAACTTTTTATTACAAGCTTTCGTTTAACTTGCTCTGTCAGTGGGGGGCCAAATCTTGCAAAAGAATTTTAGACCAGTTCCCCCCACCGATTGAGCGGAAATTTGGAACGCATATGTCACTTCAATGACAATGCAATAATATGCCACCATAGAGGTGGTCTTATGATGGAGCCGGGAGGTGGCTATAGGAACTCTTCAACTTCTAACATAACTCCGTCGTGTTTGGGCTCGTTGTATTTTTCTTGACAAGTAATGTAGACCTAGATGATGTCCAGAATCTTTTGATGGAGTTGGGAAGTTATTAAAGCTTGTTTTAAAAAATGTTTTTCAACATAAAACTTATTGTTGTGGTTGTTACCTGTTCATCAAGCAGTGATCGCAGGTCGGCCATATCGTTGGTCAGCTTCTGCAGCTTGCGTTTCCACTGCGCAGCCACCGCCCTCTGCTCCTCCACTTCTTCGTACGCATCTTGTACCTGGGGGCGAAGGGAAATTAACATTAACAACTACAATGGTTATTTTGAGAAGTTTGGGGTTGTTTTCGTAAGGTCTAAGGTTGTTTCGAGAAGATTGGGGTTGTTTTCGTAAGGTCTAAGGTTGTTTCGAGAAGATTTGGGGTTGTTTTCATAAGTTTTTAGGTTGTTTCGAGAAGATTTGCGGTTGTTTTCATAAGGTCTTAGGTTGTTTCAGCAAGATTGGGGGTTATTTTCATGAGGAAGGAAGTTTCGGAAGGATTTCGGGTAGTTTACATATAAGGTCTTAGGTAGATTGATAAGACGATAACACGCATATTTTTTCAGCGTTTTAATTAGTGTACCTACCTATGTTGATTAACAAAGTAATTACAAACTAAATAGTCATTAGTATAATTATTACAAACAAAAGTCTAGAACGAAATTAAAAAATCTATAGTCTACTTAATTTAAACTCCCAAAAAAATCTCATCAACGTCTAATTTACTATTTAATTAAGTTTAAAACGACACAAAATACAGTATAAAAACAAGTTGAATCATTATTTTAGTAGTATCAAGAGAAATAACTAGACAAGATGTTTATTCTAGTCTATCTGGCTGAATTAAATGCCAATTTGTGAATACTAAATGTCTCAATCGCCTTGCGAGTGTTACGAGTAATGAGGCAACGACTGTGACATGATTGAATTCGATATAAGGGCTGAACCACATTTTTTTAATCTTATTATTTTTTATGTAGACATGCTAATAATATGGTCAAATAGATAGAGGATGTTGTTACTTGTTATTTATACTTATTAATAATATAATAAAGCTGAACAGTTTGTTTGTTTGAACGCACAATTCTTATAAACTACCAGTCGGGTACGAAAAAATATTGTTGTATATGATAGTCAGATTCATAAGGAATCGTATAGACTATTTAACATCACACTACGACCCTTAAGAGCCCAGCAAAAGAAAAAAAGTCAGAAAGAACGCTAACCGAAGCGGGCTATCGCGACAGTCACAAATGCCGCCACCGAGCTGTGCTTAGGACTACAGTTTTCATACATTTTATATGAACTCACGCACACGGGTGTTCCGGCGTTTGTGGTGGAGTTTTGTGGTCGCTGTTTTTGCAGTTTGAGTTTATGGTGGTGAATCACAGACAAAAAAAATAGAATTATGAAATCAAATGATTTGTTCTATTTTGCGTCGCGGACATGTTCCAAAAACAACTAAGGATATGTGCGTAAATCTATCGAAGGCCAAACATTACAACAACACTAAATTTTCAGTACACAGTGACCATAACGTGTAGTTATTAAACCAATGCGTATTTAAACTGCGATGTATTACGAAAAGTAATATGAGCCGTACCGACGACGCCATTGGACGAATGCCAAGCGTTACCGATTACGATAAAACAACTAAATTATTGTAGTAGGTACAAAATAATTTATTATTGAAAAGTGCACTAACCTCGATTTCTTCGTCCATTCTAAAACGAAAATTGTAAATTAAAAAGTTTATGAAAATGTTTGCGAATGTAAATAAAATTACTAAACGCAAGTGTCAATACTCTTTGGCATACTATTATAATTTGTACTAATGTTTTCATTCAACTTTTTACCCGACTCGGCAAAGCCAAAAGGAAGGGTAATGATTTATTACAAATTAAATTAGTTTTCATATTCATTATTTTTTCACTTTAATTCACTTCACATTTAAATCGACATCGTAAACTTTCTGACCGTCACTTTTTAACCGACTTCAATAAAGAAGGAAGTTCTGAATACGATTGTTTTTTTAATTTAAATAATTTATTTTTATTGTTTATAATTTATATTTACTTTTAAATCGAGTAGACGTAAAGTACACTCCACTTTCTTTTAGAGTAAAAATTGTCTACACATAAAACAAAGTAATTATTTCTCTTTATTGGCCTCAATAAAATAACGATGACACAAGTAAAATTAAATTTAGCTTTATCAGCTGTTGAAAGCATTCACTTCAATATTAAAACACATTATTATCATTTTTAAATGCGTAAAGTTAATAAACTACAGACATATCATTTTTATAGGTAACACTTTAGAATTTATCACTAAATGTTTCGTCACTTGGCTTTCATTTTTTTTATTTTACGATACGGTGATTTAATATAAGTATTTGTTGCTCAATGTAAGAGATACCTGTCACTTTTCGTAAAAAAATAATAGTAACATTCTTCAAAAAGAGCACTTTTTGTAAAAAAAAATCTGAACAGTTTCACTTTTTTGTAATAAATAAAGCACTATTTGTAAATAAAATATTCTATTTTGTAAAAAAAATACAACTACTTGTAAAATTAAATTGACATATTTCTCTTAAAAACACATACAAATAAATACAAATTCGTCTCACATCGCCGATAAGTGGCCGAATTTTGACGATAAAGCAGATGCTATCGGAATCTGAGGTGTGATATCAGTTCAGAACACCGGGCCAAGGATGATGAGATTATGTCGAGATAAAAATGACTGTTGTACACCTAGACGCTAGACCCCTTTATTTATTTATTGCCTAGTTTATAAGAGAGCTAGTTGTGAATTAGACAACCTTAGGTAAAGTTAGTCGATCACAGTTTTTTTTGTATGATAATGAGTGCCAAACCAGCTGGCACACTGATGATAATATAATTGGTCTAACGACATTTTAGGTTCTAACTTTCCCGGACGAGTTCACAGGATAATAAAATTGTTTTAAAACGTACCTAGGTATTATAATGAAGTCCCCAACCCCTTAATGTTTAAGTAATGTGTCGAAAATTCTTTTTGGTCGCAAGAAGAAAGATTACAAGGTAAATAATTAAATAATAGTATTCAAGGGTATTTGCGAAACTATCTCAGAGTTTTTTTTTCATTGTAGTAAGATTATAATTATAAAATGTCCAAAGATGCATGCGTTTCAAATAATAGAAAATCGTGCTAGTAGATATAGCATTATATTCTCAAGAAATACGTCATACAATTTTGTTGGTCATTATCAAATAAAATCAATTAATACCCAATTAATTTAATTACCTACATCGCTACTGAATTTTAATAAATTAACCATAGGACTTTTTACGATTAAACGATTTTACGAAAAATTGAATCAAGTCTTTTATTCAATTTTTTTTTCTGATTGATTCAATTTACAATTGACAATGACATGCAAATTGACACCTCCATGCGGTCAAGTTTACTTATAGTCTCATGTAAATTGGACGGTAAACATATTCCGGTTTTCTCAAAACTATCGGAAAACCGTCACAAAACGGATGTAAAGTAGTAGGTAACAATAATAACAGGTGTACCTACACTTTACGTGTGTTTGGCAGCCCTAGAACGAATGACAACATGGCAACGCCTCGGTCTAGGTCATGGATGTTCACTAAAAATACTTCGACATAATATTGCGATGTCGTTTAATTTTGAAATAGATAGTATTAATATTATTAGAATTTTTGTTTCTTTTGGGTAGAAATTTTGTAATTAATAAAAAATCTGGTTTTTAAGTCTTTTGTGATTGGCTTATGGAAGTGTTTTAGAAACAAAGACACAGAACAGATTATGTAGATCTGTTCATCGACTATTTATCTATTTTGGCTGCTGTACTAAAATAAAAAGCAGCGCCATAATTTTCAGGTAATGTTAAGAATATATTTTAATCCAAGCTTTGTTCCGCAACGTATCTGCGGTTAATCTATAGGTACCTACTTAAAAATTATGAAATAATTCAAATTATTTCAATTATTTAAAAATCCTTAAGGATATTAAATTTTAATCCACTGGAAAGGATTAAAGTCTACAAAAGATTGATTTTTTAACATTGAAATGGACTGCAGTTTACAAAGCACTTTGTAAACTGTTTTGTAGACTTAAGTATGATACAAGTGGCGGAAGTGGAATTTTCTGTCGAATTACTAGTATTCCGGTCAAATTAGACATAAAAATATGTAGTGATCAAATAAAAAAACTCCGACAGAGCTGAATTTTGATAGAGTGCACAGTCCACATCGAACATCGATCCCATGTTTGCTAACAAAGTTATTCAGATCAAAGGTAAAAAATTTCGGTTTTTTTATTTTTCTCTAAAATGGTAAGTTTTGTCAAAAATATAGCTCAGACAAAAAGTTTCTACCAAAATTCAGCTCTGTCGGAGTTTTTCTTATTTGAAATGTCTATTTTGACCGGAGTATAGATCGATTAGCGATATTCGTATTTCACTGAAGTCGAAAATTACAAACAATACAGTGACACGTTAGTTTGCATGCAGTTGTTATAATTAAAGCCAATTCACTTACAAATGTTTCTGTAATTGATTGGATTTTGAGTGCCTTAAGTGACAACATATTTATTTCAAATTGTAGTGTTTGCGTGATCGGCTTTTTTTTATAGATTTTTTGCAGGAATTTGGTCTGAGAATCATGAACTATAGGATATTACTAATCTAATAGTGCAACAGTAATTGCTAAGTAAATAAAGTTAAAAGAAAATAATAATCATTATATTTGTCTCTTTTTGTTGTTTATAGGCTACAACGGCTGTCGTGATTATTTGCAATTGGAACCCTTAACGCCTCCCCCACATTGGGCGTGCGCGTTCCTCCAGCGTGTGAACGACGCGAACGCCGCGTGCGTGAACGTTCGCGTCATTCACACGCCGGAGGAACGCGCACGCCCAATCCCCCACATTGGGCGTGCGCGTTATGAGTTAAATGAATAAAACGAAGGCGGAAAAACAAAAAGCGATCTTATCTGTTATTATTTTAAGATCACTAATTAGTAATTACAAACCCAATTACACACACCAAAATAACTGGACCACATTAATTAACACATAAAAGGCTCCGTTTATTCCATGGAATTCCAGAGAATGAGTTCATAAAGTTATTTCAGTTCCAAAATAATGTATGTTCATTTCAATGACAAATTCTTGGGTAAAAATATATGTGCATGTGTAGGCGGTGTTGATACGGAAAATACTCATAAAATAGTCGACTATCATCATAATCATGTTTTGTAATATGTAAATGATTGCCTCGTTAAACGCTTGACCGCCGCAAATAGACACAATACAAAAATATGCATTTTTATATCGATAGTTTTTCACCACTCTAACCAATAAGTGGTAATTGGTGTAGAATTATTAGCAGTGTTGCAAGTGTGCATCTGGATTGAGGGCCATTTTTTTAAACCCTTGCAAAACGAAATAAGACTTATAGGGAATTTAGTTAAAAATAGTAAAAACTCAAAGCAAAGGGCCATAAATTTCTTAAACGTGAATTAAAGATGTTATGATTAAAAAACTGTGGCCTTCAGTCCAGACGCTTGCATAAAGTGACATAGCGTAAATCTCAGAAAGTACTATATCTGGGTAAATCATTTTTATTTAGGGATTTAGTTAAGAATTTCTTAAATATTTTAAGAAATTCCCAAATCTGTAGAATGTAGCATTACAGATTTATGGCGATATATCATAGATATATCGCCATAAATCTGTAATGCTACATTGAACTGAACTGAGGGCCATAGGGCCCTCAGTTCAGTAATGTTTGAACTGAGGGCCATAGCAAAACATGAATTTATCTGAAGAAATACATAAATACGACTTTAATATATGTTACTTAGATACCTCTGTGAATTAGTTAAAAAGAAATAAGTACACAAAAGTTAATAGTTAAAGAGTAAATGAAAGTTGAATTTTACGAAAATGTCTGAAGTGAGAGCCCGATATTTTCGGCTTTACTGACTAGACTCAACCTCATAGATTTATGCAAATTGGTGTAAGATTTTTTACTATTTTTTAACTAAAATCTGACATATCGCCCGTTCTTCTAAATGCTATACTTTAAGAGAAAATTGATTTTTAATTTTTTATAGGAGAAAATGTTGTAGGGTGGATATGATTTTGTTACTTTTTTGGACTGATCTGTGTGTACTCTCATACAAGCTACGGAAAGTCATATATTTGCAGCTAAAAACATTAATTCACTTATATATTATATATACAGGGTGCCAGGTAGAAGTAGCACAATTTTTTTTCGCGATTTCAAGGTCCTATAATAAAAGTTGTTCATAGTGATGAGTACAATGACCCCTTTAAATATGTCTAACTGTCTAACCTGCCACCCTGTATGTATACCTGTTAGAAATGTTACTTGTGAGTGGATAAAATATTAATAAGTAACTGATGTACTTTGTACTTTTGTTTGAAAATCTTATTTTTAAGTAACAAAATACTTACCTAGTTATTTTTATTTAAAAAAAAAACAAATAAACAGATTAGTAAATAGTTCTTTTGTAATTTTTTTTTAAAACTCCATCTATTTTTGTATTGAAAATGGTTATTGGTCTTATTATGGGACATCACAATAATATTGAAATTAGTGCCACGTCTGTTGGTGGGTGACTGGGTGGGGACAGGGCCCATATAATGTTGTGCATGGTCCTTTATACCGATCGGTGTGTTTTTTTTCAAAATCTACAGGTTCGATACCTGGCTAGGAAAATTGATTTTTCAAAAATCTAATGATGCAGTTTTAGTTTTTATCAAAATTGGCCCCGAGACTCCTTTGAGCGTTTTTCGCAATTTCTTATAGTTTCGGATTTGGCCATCCAACCCGACTGGAAAAATTGATCCTGTATAATATATCTATACAATATCTTCAATGTACCGGCTTTTTTACAATTTTATAATAGTAGGTCTACTATTATAAAATTGTAAATAAGCCGGTACATTGAAGATATTCTAGAAAAAATAGTCGGGATAGGGTACTGGGACGTAACCATACCCCAAAAGATTTATTTTTTATTTTTTATCTGTTTGTCTGTTTGTGCGCGCATCGCGCAAAAAGTACTGAACGGATTTTGATGTGGTTTTCACAGTCCAATAGCTTGGGGTCCAACTTAAAATCTAAGCTACGTTTCATCTAATTCCGATGGGAGGAACCTGAGATACAGCTTGACCTCTTGGTAGTATTAGCCAGCTTACACTACGGAGGTCAATTAAACTGGTCATTCCACGCGGACGAAGTCGCGGGCAAAAGTCTATAATAATATATAAGTAAATTAATGATTTTAGCTGCAAATGTATGACTTTCCGTAGCTTGTATGAGAGTACATACAGATCAGTCCAAAAAAGTAACAAAATCATATCCACCCTACAACATTTTCTCTATATAAAAAAATAAAAATCAATTTTCTCTTAAAGTATAGCATTTAGAAGAACGGACGATATGTCAGATTTTAGTTAAAAATAGTAAAAAATCTTACACCAATTTGCATAAATCTATGAGGTTGAGTCTAGTCAATAAAGCCGAAAATAATAGGGCTCTCAGTTCAGACATTTTCGTAAAATTCAACTTTCATTTACTCTTTAACTATTAACTTTTGTGTACTTATTTCTTTTTAACTAATTCACAGAGGTATCTAAGTAACATATATTAAAGTCGTATTTATGTATTTCTTCAGATAAATTCATGTTTTGCTATGGCCCTCAGTTCAAACATTACTGAACTGAGGGCCATAGATATATCGCCATAAATCTGTAATGCAACATTCTACAGATTTGGGAATTTCTTAAAATATTTAAGAAATTCTTAACTAAATTCCTAAATAAAAATGATTTACCCAGATATAGTACTTTCTGAGATTTACGCTATGTCACTTTATGCAAGCGTCTGGACTGAGGGCCACAGTTTTTTAATCATAACATCTTTAATTCATGTTTAAGAAATTTATGACCCTTTGCTTTGAGTTTTTACTATTTTTAACTAAATTCCCTATAAGTCTTATTTCGTTTTGCAAGGGTTTAAAAAAATGGCCCTCAATCCAGATGCACACGTGTTGCAAACAAGAAAAAAATACATTTTAATCACACTGGTGTGACAATCTGCTGTGACACCGAGTCCTCACCCCTTGAATAGGTTTTATTCGGGGTAGCATATTGCACCAGCATTTTAATAGCAATATTTTTCTCGTCATACATTTTGAATTCTAGGCAATTGGAAAATAGACTAACATCGACACAAAATAGATTAACAGCTTTGTTTTATAAATATGACCCAAAACTAAAGCTGAAACACATTGTAACGAAACAACAGAGTATTCGGACCGTAATAAAGGAAACTGGTTGAAATAAAAACCGTAACGTTAAGTTTGTTGTACAATACATACAACTATGGTATATGGAGCTCACGTCTTTGTGTACTCAGCCTTGTTACAGTTCTGCAGAACCTTGGGAGATTGACACGTGCTGTGTAAGAAGAGAAAAGGATTGACCTCTCACCATTGTTGTTGCTAAGGTCACGATCGTCCAGGACAAAATTTGAATTTTGCGCCCCCCAAAACTTTTACTAATGTTGATTTTGGTTAAGTTCCTAATGTGCCCGTGCCTCAGTGACCCGCACGCTGCTACACATAAATGTGAACAATTTTTAGCATGAAATACAATCTAAATCCCTAAAAAACAAATACTACGAGTTACCAACTACCAATGTTTAATAAACGTATCATCAAAGACTCATCAATATAAGTGCAGCGCTTCCTTAGATTAGCACAGACAGGCAAACAAACATTCTTAATGCAACAACTGTTGATGTTACTAAAGTAAGAAAGCAGGCGAGCTGTAGAAATAGGACTGTTATTTTAAAAACACGGAAATACTTTCCAGGTTAAATTAAATTCGTGTGATCGATTTTGGATACAAAATGTAGGCTACGCTGTTGAGGCCATAATGTCTATAGGTTCAGTTGCCATGAAAATGCTGCTGATAGTCTAAGAAACAAATGCTTGAAACAGAAAAGGCTACATCCCTATCGATACTAATATAATCAAGCTAGAGAGTTTGTTTGTTTGAACCCGGTAATCTCTGGGACTACCAGCTGGATTCAAAAACATATTTTGTATGTGATAGCCAGATTCATGAGAAATAGTATAGGCTGATTACAATTACGCTACGACCCTTAGGAGCCGAGCAACGAGGGTGAAACCGTGGGGAACAGCTAGTTAATATTATAAATGCGAAAGTGTGTTTGTTGGTTTTTCCTTATTTCGCGGATCGCCATGATTTTTTGCATAGAGATAGTTTATGGGACAAAGAGTGACATAGGCTTTTTATCCTGGGAGTGGAAAAAATTCCGACCTCCACGCGGGCGAAGTCACGAGCAAAAGCTAGTACAATATACCTTAGTACTAGAACACTAACACACACAATAGTAAATGATGTTATTCATGCTGTGTTCCACGTTACCCCATTTATGTAAACACAGACCATTCAACATTTACAACTTCCGTGAAATCCAGCCACATTGTCTAGAATTTACTGAAATTCGTAGGTACACCAATAATCGTCATAATTGCAGGGAGAAATGAATACTACCTACTTAATACGTATCTGATCAGAATCAAAATCACATAGGAGAAATAACAGAGAAAAGAAAAATAACGGAGAAACGAAGAACTTATTTCTCCTTCCGTCAGGAAGGAGAAATAAGAAAGAAAGGAGAAATAACGGAGAAAGGAGAAATATCGGAGGAAAGAGAAATAACGGAAAAAGGTGAAAGACAAGAGGTCGTGAATAAATAACAGACAGCGGATCGATCGAGGTTAAGCTGCACTAACAGCATCAGTCAATGGATGGGTGATCATTTCGTTACACATCGAGACAGTTAGTGCCTCGAAGAGCATCTAAAAAAGTCGGTCATGGCTATCATACGACTGTCATTACAAGTACCTAATAGATGGTTGTGGAGGTCAAACGCAGTCGCTCCATGTAAAATATTGATATTCAGTCGCATCTAGTTAGACTGGATGGCGGATGATGACAGGAGAAAGAAAATTGTGAGTAGAAACTAAAACTTTCTAGGAATGCTTCGAGTCCGTTCGTAATGTATTAACTCTCGATCGGTTTCCGCCATTCCGAAACCATGGTCGAATGAGTTTGAGACCGTCCTGTTAGGCCTACTGGCTAGGGAGAATAAGCTTCGTAGACGCGTATTTGTCATTATACGCTTGATGTACACATATTGTCAACGAAGCGGCAACATCGCGACGCATCGCACTCGCGTCGCTGTATGCAGGCTTCATGATGCCGTCGACAGTTTCATAGTTTTGTATGTAAGCAGAAAGCAGACATACACCACGCGTATAATGACCTTACTCAGCCGATTAGAATAACATGTTAGGCGAAATTGTTGCTGCAGCGTTTCTTCCGCTGACGTCATACTATCCTACTAATAACTTCATTTTTTGGCTTATCCATGCTAAATATGTGATGTCACAGTGTCCTTACCTTCTTCTCCAGCTGCTTCTTGACAGTAACAAGCTGTTCCAAGTCGTCCTCATGCTGTCTGCGCAACTGAGCGCGGAGAAGTTGCAGCTCTCTGTGTGCTCGCTCGAACCTTCGTTTGTACTTGTCTCCAGCGGCACCAACGTCGGCTTCTGAGCCTTCGGAGTCTGAAGGTTCAGCGCCGCCGCTGTCTGCTGAGCGCCAATGGAGGAGCTCGAGTTCCAGGCGTTCGGAAGCCTAGAGGAGAAAATGGAGTTAGATCTAAGTTCACCGACAAAATAACAGTCCGGTAAATTAAAACGGCCGTATAACATGACTTTTTGTATAGAACAATATATGATAAACAGCCGTTTTCAATGGTTGGTTGATACTGGTTGTGGCTTATTAAAAGGGTCTGCTTTAGGAATGGTCGAGTGCTTATTGGTGAAAGACTGGGCGACTCAAGATTTATAGATGTTCCTGTGTTTATATACCGTTTTTGGCCTAACTGAGTTAACGTAAGCGATCTGTTAAGATAAGATGAACTCTCAATCATTTTATCTGAGATAAATGATTCATAATCTTCGACTTGCAAAGACACAATTTTGCTTGCATGGTTGCGTTGAAAGATTCGTATGTGTTCTATTATTCACATGTTTCACCGCGAATAAAATAGAATAGGAATTCTCTTGAGGAAGTGTCCCTTGTATGTCCACCTGTTTTTGGTCATACTCATTTCTACTTTACTAAAGATTCTACAAAAAATCTCTTTCGAGTTAACCCACCTGCTGCAGTCGTTGGTTGTTAGCCAGCAGGTCCCTATTGTCCCTCTCGACGCGCAGTCGCTCGGCCGCCTCTGCGTCAGCGCGCTCCGTGGCCAGTCCAGCCGCCGCCCGCTCTTCTGTAAGCTCACCGCCAACTTCTGATAGCTGGAGACAAAGGATAAACATTATTGTGGTGAATAATATAATCAATACAAATAATAAAGCTGAAGAGTTCGTTTGAACGCGCTAATCTCTGTAACTATCACTCGGGTTTGAACAATTCTTGAACAGTTGTATATGATAGCCAGATACATGATGAATAGTATAGGCTATTTAACATCACGCTAGCACCCTTAGGAACCGAGCAATAGTGGTTGAAACCGCGGGGCACAGCTAATGATCTGATAAAAAATTAACCTACCAATACCCATCGATAAAAAGGTTTATGCTCAATAGTCGAAGTATATTTTGCAATAAGTTTCGTTTCATATTTCTATTAGTAGTTATTAGAGGCAAGATAAAGAAATGAATATAATTTCCGCAAAAAAGTGTTTGTCGCACCTACAAATTGGAACAGACGTAAATACCACATAATTAGGTCTTTGCAGTGATATTTTGTCACAGACTAGTCTTTAATCATATCTAAGTCTAGACAAGAAGACAAGCGTAGAGAAAACTCAGTAATTATAATTAACAGGTTTCTGTCAGTGTCACACAGTTTAACTCTCTCAGTGTTACACTGTGTAATATTAAAATTTTCACATTTTATACGTCATCCGTCAAGGTGCATGCTACGCCCCATGGCATGTTATTAATGGGTTTCCCTCGAGGCTATTGGGATGCAAACAAAAGTTTTTATGGGGCCAACTGCCAGTAGCAGTGAAAGTGTTAACATTTTAGTTATTGAAGTAGATAATGTTTTCGCTGTTAATTATGCTGATTTTGATTTTGAGGCTTAAATAAAATAAAATAAATAAATAATAAAAGGGTATACGTAGCCTCTTTAAGTATCCCGAAAACCTAATTATATATCAAACGATTATTAATGCTTTCTTATTGATAAATAATTATGGCAAAAATAATACTCGAAAATTTGTTTGATAAAACTCGAAGTTTTACTAAAAACTAGGTTTTGCCCGTGACTCCGTCTATATAGACTTCGCTGCCCCGTGAGAAGTTCAAAGATTCCTTATTCCTTGTCTACATAACAAGGGAACCTCTGTACAACATTTCAGCTTTCTATGTCCAATGATTTGGGCGTTGATGAATCAGTGAGTTAGTCAGGATTTTCCTTGTTATATGTACCTGTTGATAATATACACATACATAATAGAAAAATACATTTAAGTATTCAGTAAAAGTTCGCCACAGTACTATGGGACGAGTTAACTACGGGATGGTAGCCAATATTAAGTATCAACATAAATAATAGCATATAAATGTCAGCTATGAAAATCTTTAATGATAGGCAATAGCCAAGCCTTCCTGTCGGCCATAATACGTAGAAGTGTTTAAAATATTCCATAGTCTATACTTCGTCGCGAGAAATCGTTTAACTTAGAAAGCTGGTAATTGCAATGTTCCTAGTCGTAAGCAGTTAATTCTTCACTGCCGCGTCAACCACTGTGTCATTATCGCTCCATAATAATAAAGTAACACCTAGCTTATTAATCGCAGCAAACGACAGCTCTACGATCATTAAAATGTCGATTTTGCACTAAATAATCGATCGTTACTCTAAGTTACCGACGCCATAATCATAAGGCTGAATGAAATTAACTAAGCGACAACATTTCCAACATAACAGGTTAAATTTGGAACATACTGACGGGCAGAGTAGGTGGCCCAACCAACGTATGAACTGTCTGGCGAATTCGCAACGCGAGCAACCTTTAACTCTTGCCAAAAGCGCACACAATTCCTACAAAAAAAATCCACAAACATAAGAGAAAAAACGCACGTTTCCTGTTTCAGTTTGAGTGACAATGTCGTAATACCTCGCTGACGGACAAGGCAGAATCGTGCGTTAGAGACGTCGCCGTCGCGAGAAGTCAACAATGAGAAAAAAATGTTTTGGCAAGCGATGCGCGTGCGGTAATAGAAAGCCAACTGCCACAGTTCCAAGCGCCACGGGTAAGCCATGAAACAATCCCAAGCAGCCGGCGATAATTTATTACAGTGTATTAGCCTTATCTTTACGAGCATCGGGAACGCTTTGTACCTACTATGATATCTAGAACTAATCATAAGCATGAGTCACCTCGTCCATTTCGGAGACAGTTGTTCTGTCTTCCGATATTCCGCGGCTGGATCGGCAGACACTGCTGGCTCTGCTACCACTCCGGCTGAACAACGTGAAACCCTTGATCATGATGTTCGTCGCTGACTTAGATCTTCCAACTCTTCCCTTCTTTCCATCAAACATCATGTCAGAGTCATCTTTGTGTCCCAGTCTTCGCCATTCATCCATAACATGGTCTGTCCTTTGTAAGAAGCTATCGATCTTACTGCTCAAATAATTTGAAGATGTTCCTTCTTCCATATGAGCCGCCACTGGCTTGAATTTCTGCCGTATTGGTTGTTTTTTGCAACCGAGCACGAATGACATATTAGCATCGAAAACAACAGGAGCCTGTTCTCTCGATCTTAGTTCTTTTAAATCTACGCGTTCAGACATATCACAGGTTTGCGGGTACATTCTTCTAGGAGTAGGCGTCCTGCTGTATAGTGCGGAGTTTATACTGGAAGAACGAGATAATGGCACGTAGGTCCCGTTGCTGCTGCATGTCGAGTACTGACTGGCAGAACTACGGATACTGCTGTATGAGGACGGGCTCGGAGATCTTGATGTCAACAAATTGATAGGCACATGTCTTCTAGCGAGTTCCGCTATCGAGCCCGTCTCTACGGAAGCTATAGAATTGCTTCTTCTATAAGACGGGCTGGGAGAGCGACTTAATAAGTATCTTCCATTATCACTAGGCTGTGAAATAGTATGAACCTCCTTCAGAGGTTTCGTAACAAAGAGTTTCTTGCCATTCATGAGAGAAGATGTTATCTTTGGTGGTATCTTGTCATCGAAATCAATAGGAAGAGTCTTTGACTTCTTCACCGGCAATATGGGTCTGCTCGGCGGAGCTTTAGGCGGTTTCTTCGGAGTTGTATCCAGTATAGGCGGAGACAGTGGTCCGTTGAAATTTGGCGGAAGAGATCCATTTCCATTGATCGGCGGAGAGAAGATTCTGTTGCCGTTTGTTGCACTTTTATTTTGTTCTGGTATTTGCAGCTTCAATGGGTTCGCGCTCGTCCCATTGACGGCGCTGACGGCGCTCGGCGCGTGCGGCATTTTCGTTTAGGCTGTTCGCTTTCGTTTCCTGTAGCGGAAGTGTCGCGAACGTTGAAAGTCCAGTGCCATTTCACAGTGATCCGTTGCAGTATTATTGTCGCGAGCGTTACGGGATGCGTCGGGACATTAGTTGGAAATAGAACCGGCGCGTGAGGGCTCCGCGGACGCACTGCGCCGGCTATCTCGGTCGCCGGGCCGACAACGCGG
This sequence comes from Thalpophila matura, assembly GCA_948465475.1. Classification (NCBI taxonomy): domain Eukaryota; kingdom Metazoa; phylum Arthropoda; class Insecta; order Lepidoptera; family Noctuidae; genus Thalpophila; species Thalpophila matura. The sequence continues at coordinate 4,579,309 of OX419196.1, forward strand.
CCGCTCGACTATTTTAGTTTACTTAGATGTCGAAGTGCACGCGCGGCTGACACGCGCTGGACCTTCAACATTCAGTGGACGTCCGAGTACGAAGCCAATGACAACAACCGTACGTCCGAACGTCCTGTATCAAAGAGTCGGGAGTTTGGGACGCGTAAATCAATCAGAGCAAAACGATCCTCATATTGTATAGTTATGATAAACAGAGATGAAAGTAGGTCAATCGATATGCATGTCAATAGATCAGAAGCGCAGTCGTCAGGATGTCTGCGCATGAGCAGCCGACCGGAAACCGTGAAGGTCAAACTTTGTATATCGAACATTTAGAGCATCTGTAACGCGAGTCTTGACCCAAAATGGAAAGAAAAGTGTAACCAGAAACAAACACTTTATACAGCTGTAAAGCGAAAATGTATTACACGCAAAAATGCAAAGGATCTCGAATTAAACGACCCTGACGCACAAAACATAATATCTCTAAATATAACGAACACGATAAGAATATCACAAATGCTTACGCAAATGGATACCAAACCCAGGAACACATTTCAATATCAACCACTCAAAGTACGGACAGTTTCAAAACATCTTCACAATAATAATAACTGTCGTTTTGACGTACATGCACCGAAACAGTAAACTGTTGGCACTAAACTGAACGTTGGCAAGGAAATTTTATAAATAACGTAAATGTAGATAATAACTATAGCGTCCGAATATGCACCGTTTGGCAAAAACAACATGTTAACCAAGTTGCGCGGACGCAGCTACGTGGGTAAGACCTGCAGAGATTCCGCGATTTGTTGTGTAAACACAAACAGAGGAAATGCCGAACTATGTGAAAATCTGAAATGTGAGAAAAACTTTCTCGAAAAATAAGGAAAAGTTATGGCTAATAATGAAGTAAGCCAATGCGTCATTACCTATGATTAAAGAGAAGAGATCACCGTAGCAAGCAATTCTCTCTGATATAAGCTGAAGAAGAAACGAGTAAAGTCTAAATAAAACTAGTATAGTTAATTGAACCAAAATCAAACAATTTACTACACATGAATTCCCAAAAGTGTAAAATTAACAGGCCGGGTTACGTCAGTTAATCACAAAACCAAAGATGATAAAGCTCTGCCTAACAAAATGTGGCATCGACATCCTACACTGTAAACCTAGTTTCCAGATACTGAAACGACAAGTCTAATTATTTATGTACGTCTGTTCCAGATACAAAATAATTATAGATAAATTATTTAATTTCACTAATTTGAAAGATACATGATCGAAAATAACTTAATGTGTCAATGACACATTAAGTTATTTTCGATCATGTATCTTTCAAATTAGTGAAATTAAATAATTTGGGCAATCGTCTAACGTGTTCATGTCGACGGAGAAATGTGAATAGACAAATATTGCAAGTAAGTACACTGTGGCTTAGTAATTAATTGTTGAGTGAGATTTTAGCACATCAACATACCGCTATTAATAAAGCCATATTAAAATAGAAACCACGTTTTGAAAAAACGTTGATCCAATAAACAATTAACAAATAGAATTGTACCTATCGATAACAAATGCATAACCTAACAGAAATCACGATTAAACTACAGCCAAACTAATTCCAAATAACATTACTTCTCCAAGACTTAACTAAAATACTGATGGACGATATAACACGCGAAAGGGCTCCAACGAAAGCTGTTCCAATTCAACCGCACAGCCGATGCCGGTCAGATGTTCCAATAAGAAATAAATAACTAGTCTCGTCTGCCAATGCGTCCGCTTGATGCAATCCGTTCCACAGCAACAATGCTGACAATTGCGCAACCGCTTTTAAATGGCTTTTTAATCTGTGAGTGGTGAAATGTTGGGGAAATTAACCTATAGAGTTTTTAGGATTTGCGGTCATCTATAGAAAGGTATGTTTAGAAAAATTAGGCATAGAATTTTGACAAAAATAAAATGGAAAGGCTAATATGTCGACATAGATGATTCATGAGTGTGAAGAAAATTAATTTAGAATTAAGGACAATTTGTATTTTTTGGGGCCGTAGAACGATGCTCAGTTTAACCCGCCAGTAGTCGCGCATGGGTCGAAAAGACCCAGAGGTACAGAATTTTATCCGTAATTTCTATAATATTATTAGTTTGTTGTTGTTGTTGTTTGCCGCGCTAGATACCTTCAAGTGACTTTATAGTGAACTCGTACCCCCCACCTCGGCCATTTTGCCTGCGGCGTTTGAACAGGACGGACGTTTCAAGTGAGTACGGGTCGTTTAGACCCTTACGCGACGGTTCATGTAAGTGTTTTTTGTTACTATTAAAAAAATAAATTATTATTACTATTGTTTACAGAATGTCTCGTATGCGATTAGATGCCGCTACTATTGAAAATATATTATATGAGGATGAAATCGAAGGGGAAGAATGAAGGGGAAGAATGAATGAATTCTAAGATTGAAAATTTTATAGGACTTTTCTTGTGATAGATTTTGAGGCTGATTGTTATAAAACTAAGACTGTCTAATTGTTTATAAGTTTTTTTTAATACGAAGATACTCAAATACTTTTATAAAAACATAATTATAGTTGTTGATTATTGATAAAAATAAATAATTATCTAAGTTTTCTGAAGTGAAATGTTAAAAGTAACTTTTTTCTAGCACATTTTATTAGTATAGATAAAGTTGATTGTTCCAGTAAAACAAATTAAAATATCAAATTACATTACTTGTTTTATTGTTAAATTTATAACAAATACATTACTTTCTTAAAAAATATATGTCTTGTGATTTAAATCGTCTATATAATATATGGGTCTTATCGACCCGGACGCGACTGTTGGTGTCCCAAAATGAAGCGCGAGTACTGGCGGGTTAAATTAAGACAATGATAGTTTTATGTAGTAATCAACATTTCAATAAAACTGAAATAGACCGTTTTAATGGTAACAAATCTGCAAAACATACAATCCATGTTAAAATTGCACTTCCACTTGATAATCTACCGAACCCAAGAGTGTTAAATAAGTATCACGCTTGCAATAACGAAGATTTTTAAAAAGGCAGTTACGCAAAATACGAAAAAGAAAAGTAACTAAGCGACATGATGTTCCATAACAATAACACACAATAAACACCAGTAAATAAAGAAAGTGATTCAGCGAAACCAACAATACTATGTCACACGCTCTCGCGTACAACGAAAAACTCGATAGCTAGGTATATAATTAAAAGTGTTTTCAATCAAGATCATCGATCATCTTTTTATCACAGTAAACATAATTGATGTTACTTTTCACGTCTCAATTCACTACAATTTGTATCGTTATAAAATCGTATGTGTTTCGTTAAAATTTCGTTTATTTTCGCATTTTTTCGCGGGAGCGCCGCGTGCGCATCGCGTCAGTTCGACAAACTGAACGTTTTGTCACGGATTTTCGAAATGGAACGTTATTTTAAATTTAGTTCGGAAGAGAATTTATAGCGGCGAAATAAATGTAGTTCAGACTTGAATTTATTTCTACTTCCTATAAAAAATATGAGTGCTTTAATCGGTTGCATAAATACTTTATTTTTATAGCATTTTATTGATGTATTTATATTTTTAAGGAAAATGAACACATTTCATAAACTTTCCAACCTCTCGCACCAATGTAAAAAAATAATTTATTAATAAGTACCTACATATAATAAATTCATATTTAGTATGATTTTTGTTGCGTTATGAAGCTGGAAGGAAGCTTCATGTTGCAGGAAAAACTTAACATCTGGCATCACTTAAAGTCACCAAAAAATATTTCTAAAATTCTAATTCGTCCTGTTCACGGCCACTTTAGTTTCGCATGGCGTAAACACAAAACAAATACATCATGGACGCTAAACATTGGTTTCAAAAGCTTATTCCTGGAGTAGGTACTGTGCATAAATCATGAAAATTAGGTCATTCACGACTGGCTGCATTGATGGACGCGAGTTCAAGCGAACTTTTGAAATGTTCATTAAAAACTTTACAATGTTATTAGTATGTCGACGTGTCGGACACGGCCTGGTTATTGACGAAAATATGCGTGATGAGAAATTTATTGACGTATTTTCTTTTAGGTAACCTATATTTTTACTGTGTAATGTTAGACTAGTTAACACTGAGAACGCTAACCGTATTTTAAAGATTAATCTCAAATAGTATAATGCTTAAAACTTTGTGAGAAATTGAGAAGTCAGCTTGTCAGCAGTTTGTTACTGTATTCAAATTCAAAAGTCATTTAATTTTATTCAACGTGGGCTTAAGTCAATAAGCACTTTTTGAACGTCAAAATATACATAAGACAGCCCCCAAAAACGCCCTCCCTTCACCGCTATTAGAATTACTAAATTTGACTCATACCACCATAAAACAATGGACGTTGAATTGTAGGTACGCAGTGACAGTAGAGTTAAAGAGATGAATAAAATACTGTTTTTTAACCGACTTCAAAAAAGGAGGTTCTGTATTCGTCCCGTATGTATGTATGTATGTACCTATGTATGTATGTATGTATGTATGTTTGTATGTGCGCGATTTTCTCAAAAACTAATGATTCGATTTGGATGGGGTTTTCACTGACGTAATCTACATACTTTGAGGAAGGTTTTTGTATATAATACATTAGTAATCATTCCTATGTACAAAGTTATATGTATAAATGTACACACTACGTAGAAGATTTACTGTTGAACGAAGTCGTCAAAGTAATCTAACGCGAGACAAAGAACTAAAAAGGGAAAAATAAAAACTTTTTTAACAAAAAATAACCGACTTTAAAAAGCCACTACAAAGAAAATAATAATTTTGGTTTCGGAAGTCGGTGGCAAAAAAAGCAAACAAAAACCAAAGCCACCGACTTCCGAAACCAAAATTATTATTTTCTTTGTAGTGGCTTTTTGAAGTCGGTAATTTTTTGTTAAAAAAGTTTTCAAAGCAAATGCTTCTCCGATCCAGAATTTTCCGAATGGCTCTCTGACGTACCAGCGCTTCTAACTCCTCAATAACAGTAAAGCCAAGTAATTAAAACGAAACTCCTCATGCACTGACATCTCAATTCTAAACAACAGCTGCCAGTTTAATAATAAAAAGAAAAATCAGACATGGCCGCTCTTGGAATTCGAATATTTCGCGATTTCGCGATGATAGTCAACTGAGTATTCCGACAGAGGTCATCAAACTTCGCGACAGCTGATTCTATATTCTCCGTACGCCAGTGGATTACCCTCTAAATATCCAGTAAATATGGAAATTAGTCTATAGCAATGCACGCAGAAATTTTGCAATTTTATCGGGACATTTGATTCTATCGGCTTGCTTATCAGTTTAAGACTATCAATCTTGGGTTTATTGGCAATGAAACTTGTCAAGCTTGAAGTATTATGTGAATTGTCTGTTTATTAGTGTATATTCGTGATGGGTTTCGGTTAGTAAATGCTGTACCTATAATAGATCTGTGTGGTACTTACTTTACTTACTTTACTTACTTTACTTTATTAATAGAGATGTTGATATAAAGGTTTTAATACCGATAAAGCATCTTCAGGAAAGAGACATTTCCTAGGACCTAAAATTAGAAGACATTGATGACTACCAAGGGTGTGAATGCACCAGAGATGTAGGGAAGTAGGGAACCCGTCCACCAGTAGTGGCTCAATCTGTATAAATGCTCCATGCTCAATATGCAATATAAATATGATGCTCCTTGTAATATAACTGTAATATTAGTTATTTCACATAAAACCTGGTAGGTATTTTATTAATAACTTCGGTAATAGCAGAAATGGCGCCAAGCATTTTTATTTTTCATCCATTCACAGTCCCTACACTACATACATGAGCCAACTTTTTTAATCTGACCTTGGCGTTGACATCTATTACTATTCTAATTTCAAATTAAACTTTTTTTTCCTTGTCAAGGAATTTATCGATAATATTCATTTGTCCATTTAATTGTGACAGTTGATAATTTTATTATCTTTTTATTTCTATGGTTTGTTATTGGTTAAAATATGACTATCGGTGTTCACGCTAAACGTGAATAGTTCTTGGAACTAAGGGCATAAGTAGATAAATTAATACCTAGCCAACATTGATATATTTTCTGTATAAACAGATTGATAACTGGCTATTTGAACGACAATTAAATAATAGAAGTTGAAATAAGACTCCAAAAATATAATATAAGTAGATTGAATTGATTATCACCACAATACGCATCGAATATTTTAAATTGATGATAAGGAAAGGACAGTGTAACATAGTGTTAGTAACATCGAATAAAAAAAACACGCTCATTAGAAAGTTCTCGTAACACCAAGCCGTGGAACAGAACGAGTTAAAAAGAAGTGTTATTCTTTTCTTTCAGTACCTAGTTGTCTGTGGTTACATAATGTAAGTTTGTCAAAAATGATCGGCGTTTAAAACTGCGAATGTGATTTTTTTTTTATAAACATTTATTGAGAATTTTTGAAGTAGGAACAATTTTTTTTTTTCAAGCTCTATTTTTGGCAAATGCATATTTTCCGATTTTTTACTCATTTTTTAAACAACTATCATAATGTGCATAATATTAAATCAGGACTAGATGCTAAACTTCAATTAGTACATGCTTGCATTAACTTTAATACAAAACATGGTGTAACGATAATTTAGTTACAGGTAAGTAGGTACTTAAGTTTATTACTTGCACTAAAAATCAACACTATCGTTAAACAACGTTTCGGGGGTTATAAAATATCTAAGGTATCGGTTTTGATCGGATTTAGACTTGTACTTATCAATTAAAAATGAAGTCGTGAAATACAAAAATCGGGTTCCGTTTACAAAGACAGTTATTTTAAATACCTACTTTTTTTTCGGTGTACTGAACTGTCACACATTTGCGTTAATGACTGCCCAATGGATCAGTGTTGCCAGAAGGTTACATTTCTTACATTTTTCGTAACTTTTGACCCCCTCGCGTAACATGTAAGTATTTTTTATATTTATGGCAATTTTCGTAACTTTTGAGAACAACGAGATTTGTAATACTAGATTTTTATTGCACGCAGTTTACGAACGCATTTCAATTCAACGCATCCAAATTGAACGCACCTAAAACTGGCGCGTCTAAAAAGTATTTCACTCTTTCACACTCAGAGATGGCTCTGAATGGAAAGCGCCATGACAAAATGAATCGTATCCTGGGTTATTTAAAACTTGATGTTGCTTGAGCGTGTGCGCGCACGTTTCCTACTTCGCGAGTTCCCGCCGTTCGCAGTTTCGTAGCTACAGAAATGCCTATAGGCCAGGCACACTATATGTGATTTGTTTTGATTATTGTTTGTTGTCGTACAACTGTGAGAAAAGTGCGTGAGTGAAGTTCCGATGCTTACATTTATTGCTTGGTAGGTAAGTTTATCGTTATAGTTTTTCAAATTGTCGTGATACGAGTGCATATGTATCTTATTACCTACGTACCTTTGTAAATGATACGTTAATATTTATGAGCGAGCATCTTATAATTGTTTGAATAACTTCTCTTTGACCATTCCGAAATCAATCAAAGTTCCGTAAAAGATTATGATTATTAATATCGTCAAGGCTCGAAGAGCCGTACTATGCTATAGAGTATAGACGTGCCTATGTACCTATCAGCTATTTCAGATAAGTACCTACTATAAAGTCGGGTCGGGAATTATTATTATTTACGAGCTCCCGATATTTCTACGATCTTAATAGGTTATTTTATTTCGTGAGGTATGTATTTCATCTAATAGTCTTATTAACACGTAATTTAGATAGGTACTCCAAAATAATGATTACCCAGTAGGTTTAATACATCGTGACGATCTAAGATCTTATGATTTTTTTTGTTTCCGTAAAGACTGGGGTGCAGAATTAGATATGCAGATTTTTTTTACGAAAAAAAATTATAAGTATATAGTATATAATTACTTACTACGTTATTTACCTATATGTACCTACTTAAATAAAAAAATGATTTTTGAAAGTTCGCGCCTTAGCATACATAATTTAGGTATAATTTATTTATAATTCACTAAAGCAGTTTTCACGATTATTAGTTGCCTATTCACTATTCAGTACTAAGTAATCCTAAGTACTTCTTCTATGTTCTCTCTCTATCGTATGACCAAGGAACATACCTACTCTCTAACGAGAGGTATAAACTAAAGTCGCCGCCCGCGTCATTCTGTCTGTGCGCGATAAACTCAGATGCGATTTTCACTAACAGGTAGCTTAGCTAGACTTAGCTAGCTAGCTAGCTAGTTAGCTAGCTAGCTTAGCTTAGCTAGACTAGATAGCAACAACAGTGAAGATGGTGCTGCGAACAAATGAAACCAGAGTCTGTTTTATCCTAAGATTAGATACATTTAATTCCGCAATTTTGCTGACATCAATTTGCCTCCGACCTCCGACCCCAAAAACACGTAAATAAAAAAAAAAGTCAATAATGTAACTTTTGCAGCAAAAATGTAACATTTCAGGAAACGAAACGTAACTTTCGACTCAAGGGCCCTGGCAACACTGCAATGGATCAGTATATTTTCGTCTCGGTCAAAGAACCACGTGGAGGCCAAAATTGTTTTTTTTTAATCTCTAGGTCAGAGCGCATACTTGTCATTATTTTGTAACATTTTTTTAACGTAAATATATTTGTTTTAAAGACGAAAACATTTGTTATAATTTATCAAGGTACCTACACGTCATATAAAAATAGATAGATATAAAAAAAATACTGCCAAAGGCGTGAAGAACACAGAACAATATTACTCTAGCGAGGTGAAGAACTACCACAAGGCAGTAAACAAGAAATTAAAAACATAATTACGCGGCTTAAAAACATTACTTAACACAGTGGAAACCTGATATTTAAAACGTAAATAAAATTAAATATAATATATTACAATGGCTATATTTAATTAAAATAAATCAACGCAAAAACGAATAGTCAATTAAAATTTTACTTGCGTACTTACATGCATTTTATATGTCCATTAATACTAGGATTTATATCTTTTTAAACTTTACAGCGACGTTAAGATTTCCTTTAGATACTATTTTATTTAATGTAAGAAAAGTAATAAATAGTAATCTTTTGTTTATGTGCAATAACACGACGAAACAGTTTTTATTACGTTTGTAATAATGGCTGGACACCACACAATAAAAATAAAGTTTTACACCAGATTTAAATTTTACCAGTTAACCTCCTCCTATTGATTGCTAGTATAATTGACAAAATTGTTTACTATTAATTAACGAGTATTTTAACTTAAAAAATCAACCAATATTGTTACTATTTTCAGAACGGCAACATTTATTTAACCATTACTTCACAAAACAAAAAAACATTCGCGCCGAAACAACTGTCACCAAAACTGACATTTAGTTGACACTTATTTTTTTTATAGCCAGCTGATGTAGGCAAAAGTCACATAGATACTGCCACGGGTTATGCACGCGTATCCTGGTCCAAGGTAAGCTAGACGGGTGCTAGGCCGGTGGGCGTTTCGTTCCTCACCAATGAACTTCATAACAATTACCTTGCATTGTTTTGTTTGTCATCGGCACGCTACCGGTCTTATTGATACCGAGATAATTTATTTAATTATGGTTATTGATTAGTTTCTCGACTTAATTGGTGGGAAACGGTTTAATTTTAAAAAAAATTGCTTTGAAGAGAGCCAAGTAAACTTTAGGGACCACAAAAAACCAGTGTCCCAATAAAAGAAAAGGCTTTTTTGAAGTGTCGAATTCCATCACTGATAGAATAAGCTTTATAACTTTTTGAGGAAAGTATTCTTAAAATTATTATTTTCAATTATGTATAATTAATTAAAAAATATAGCAGCAAAACAATAAACACACAATACAGATTCTTCCTCACAATTATGCACCAACCGCGAAGGTACATGGATAATATAAGACCTTATTAGTGACATTTGGCGTTTGTTGAACAAAAGTATTAAAAGCCGTTCATCCGGTCAGGCCGGATACGACCCTTGTCTTTTACTGTGGGAGAGCCGAGCTGTGTGAGAAGTATTAAGGTGGGCACACACAAACGTTTATAACCTTCTCCTTTTTTGGAAGTCGGTTAAAAACGAAAACTATTTTTTTTTTGGAGTAAGAGCGCGAACTTGTTTCATACTAAGGGTTATTAAAAGAAGTAAAACTATTTTTTATTTTAAAAGCAAGGAGTACGAGTAATATCGCGGAGGACTACAAGACATTGCCAGTTTCTCCTAAGGATTCTGGTCGAAAAAGAGGAGTTGGTCTACGAACTGAAGGAAAGAAAAAAAATGATTTTCAAGACTTTTTACTAATACTGAATTGTTCGCCGTTGACAAAATGAAAGAACCATAGACTAATTTATTATAGTATGTAATATAGGCCACAAACTACACATTTATTTTATTTCGTTAACGCGTCTATAAAATTTATTTTTTTATTCAAACCCAAGTGAGCCATGGAAATAGATCACATCGTACGCCAAAAACCAAACGATTACCGTTGACAGTTGACAAGTGTGCTGGATGTCTTATGTCTTGGTGGTTATATGGGTGTTTATTTACTGCAAACACTGTAGTAACTTTTAGTAGGTGTTTACAACATTATTGACGGTACTTTAGATAAATTTAAACTATAATAACAACCAGGGTAGAAAAATAACTATCGCAAAAAAAAATGTATGCGTTAATCGATAGGTACGCTCGACAACATTGACGTTCGACCACTTTTCACCCTTATATTCTTAGTAATAAGGGTGAAAAGTGGTCAACCGTCAATGTTGTCGGTTGTACCTACTGCTTTCCTTAAAAACTTTTTGATAATTAAGCAATAAAATGTGTACTTAGGTGATTTTCCTAATTCAAAAACATTTTATCAGGCTGTGATGACACTACGAGTATTATTAGAGACAAAAAATGATCGGGCCGAGAAAATATTATAATCGTTGCGATAATTAATAAAATGTGTATTGAGCAATTAAATGCAGTTAAACGCGATACACCTATAGTTACAAACCTACTTCAAAAAACGTGACCATTTAAATGTGTGTTTAGAAACTATACGTGCGCGTTGTATTCTACTTTTAAAATTTCCTTATGCTCTGTTTTAACTGCTTTTGAACTAAACAGAGCGTCAAGCAATATCGAAATAAATTACACGTAATTTAGGTGTTTTCGACAGAATTACGAGAAAATATGGTAAAACCAAGTGGCGGTAACTTCTAAGGCTTGTGCATCTATGTATTTTAGCGGCCGAATTCTGCAGCACATCGTATTAAAGTTCTAAAAAGATTCACATACCTATTCTAATACCATAGAGACAAAAAAAAACATTATCCTCCGGCTTAGATGCACACCATCCGACGTTCATCATAATTATTAAGCAGAATCGGCAAAAAATGTCATTACCTAATTAACAGGAATATTCTCATTTTACCCAAACATGTTGGATCGGTGTCTAAATAACAGTATTGGTCAAAACACTCCCTTTATGATGTGTTCCTAAATTGTTACAAATTATTTAAAAAATACCAAGTGTATGTCTGCCTTTACACTGATCTTTTTTAGTGCAAAATTGAAATGAAACCCGTTCCATAATAAAAACCTGTCACTGTCAGTAGGACCACTTTTATTTTGGCCATAATTCTTTTTACCAACCTGTTGTACTGCTGTTCATTGAAATTGAAATATTGTTTTGAAGACAAAACTGCGGTTAATTTTATGTATATGTAACTATCGGCCCCTGCTTCGCAAGGGTGCAATCTATTGATGTGGCGACATGTCAAAACATCGAGATTTCGGTGCTGTATCTAAGTTAAACATCAACGTATTATACACACAAATCTTCCGAAATAAATTATCTAAATGGTGATAAAAACCGCATTAAAATCCATTGTACAGTTTAGAAGAACTAAGAACAAACAGACAGACACGAAAAGCGACTTTCTTTCATACAATTTATAGAAGATAGTCTTTGAAAGGTTTATAATTTTTTTTTGTATCCCTAACACTCGCCGTAATCATAAAGGTCAAATTCTTGAAACTGATCTGTACCGTTCGGTATCAGAGCCAGAAAGTATGCCATTATCTACAGCATTTCAGAGTGAAATGGTAACAATTATATTCTTGTATTTTCTTTGACTGTTTGTGGAGAACTAATCAACCCAGAAACTCGGTGACCGAGACCGTAGAATAGATAAATAGCAGCCGAGAGCAACAAAACATTATGATCTCAATCGTCGTTTTTCATTAGCGGTAGTAATTATAGAACGTGGTTCATAATAATATAATGTCACATTGAAAGTATCAACAATTTTAAGTATGTACCGCATCATCAATTTTTTGTCGATCGATCTATTCAAATCGATTATTTGGGCAAAAACGTAACGGCACATTTCAAAAGTAAATACTAGTACGAAGTTTCGATTAATCGAGTGTTATCACTTCTTATTTGAAAAGTCCATAACGATTGTTGATAATCGAGATTTAGCATTGATTGACTCAAAATTATAAGCATGTTAAACAAGGATATAATAATATAATAATTGGACGAAAATGAACTCTTGGTATTTTGACAATTGGACCAAAGTTACCCTAAGCGCTCTTAATGCCCATGGATTTAATAATATCGATAGATAGAACAATCAATCTATCCAAGTCGATACTACTTCCATTTAAAAACTAAAACTAGAAACTTTTCCAAGAAATACAAGAGAAAATTAAAAGGAAAATAAGCCACTTTTCACACTAACCTTAGATTCAAGCCGTTCCGACTCATTCTTGTAATGTGTCCGCTCACTTTCCACCTTGTCCAGTTTAGCCCGGAGGGTCTCCAACTCGTCCTGTGGAAGAAACAATTTTATTAACACGAGCATAAGGTTCAATATAACTTAAAACCTAGTGTTAGAAAACGTGCACTTTCTGCAACTCATCGATTTGTATATGATTATGGATGCTGTGACCTGTATGTTTAACGCGTCATTTGTATAATTCAAACTTGGTAATGTTTCATTATATTATAGATTTACTTAGATATTTGTAAGTTGTAAGTAAAATATAGTAGAAATGTTTATTTTTAATTTACGAGGACTTTCTCTTACAGAAATACTGTCTATCTCTTCTTTGCATCATCTGCATAACTACCGATTGAAAAATCTTCACCGACCGAAAACCGATTGAAAAAAAATCGGATCTTAAATCCGATGTTTTAAGGATTTAGTAGACTTCAAATTTTTGCACTTTTAATATTATGGGAAGGTAAACAAGCAGCATTGACAGCAGATTTATGGCCGTTCTAGTGATTGATTTTTGACATTATTTCTATACAGCTTGTGTCAAAAATCGATCTCTAGTATTTTCGGTTATTGAGAACGGTCATTTCATTACATTAGTGATCAGGATGGGGTAAACGGTTAAGTCCTTTTGTCTAAACATCTCGTCTAACTGTCACTGTTGCATAGGAATGTTAGAGCTAAACAATAAACATGGAGTAGCCAAGCGTGCGCGCGCGCATGTGCGGTTCAAGATGCGCGGCAGAGCGGCGTGTCATCGCGTGAGTTTGACGGCAGATGGAGAAAATTTGGCGTTACTGTTAGAGGCGGAATTTTAAGTGGAGTTGATATTGATTCCAGTTTTTTAATAGCAGTATTTTTTGTTGTTGTGAAAAGCTGTGTTTACCGAGCATTGCATTGCAATACTTAAGAGGATTTCTTCGAGAACCAATGTAGTTATTGGTTCGGTGGAAAATTGATAGTTCTCCTAAACATACATAGACTTCTGCCAATGTTCAGTAGTAAGTGCAGAAAAAAAGCGAAATGATGATAATAATGAAGCAGATCTTACTCCTTTAAAAACCCTCTGTCATCAATTTCACAATGATAAAAAATGTGATCACCTTATCATTTACAAAAGCTGACCATAAAAGTACCCAAAAACATCTATTAACACCTTAATAACAATATAAATTCAAAACCAATTAAAAAACATAAGAGCCAACCCACACTCCACCGCAAACTTCCGCAGCATTACGCGCGTTATACAACCCACACAGACTTAATCTTAATCGCACGTTTGATTTCTAATCGCATAAGCCGAGCGGTAGATACCATGATTATCGTCCACCAATTAGAGCGGACCTGTCATACATACTGTTACACCATGCGGAAATGGCTGCTGCCTCTTGGATGTAAGAATGCGTGTAAAAAAGTAGTAGGTATGCATTTGCAGTGCAATCGATTTGTGGTGTTAGGGACTTTGTACACATGTCCGTGGTGAAGGTAAATAAATATTAGAAAAATAATAATATTTAAAATAAGTAGTACCGAAGTGATTTTTACTATTATAGAGATATTTTTTTTTATTAAATATTTTCTACTCTATTAATTTTCAAGATTCGATTTTCTGAACAATACAGTTACGCAAAGAAATGTTATTTAGAAATACGTTATATAGTTACATAGTGCAAAAATAAATTAGAGCACAGCAAAAAAAAGTTATTTAAAATGATATACCAAAGTAGGCAATTAAATTTCTTTTTAATCCATTCAAAATTTCAAATTCAATTTTATCTGATCAGATCTTAATTTTCTTAAAAGATAGTTAATCTTTTTCAAAATCGATTTCTGTTCTCACTTTTAAACTCAATTTAAATTAGCTATTATTCAACGATTTATCTGGTGCTGGTTTAGTTATTTTACTTATTTTGTTTTCAAATTATAACAGAAGAAAGAAATCATTTAACATAGGATTCAATTTAGAATATTTTTTTCAATTTATTTTTGTTATGCGTTTATATAAAACTCTGAAGTTGATAGTTCGAAATTAAATTAATTTAATCGATTTATTTTTTGCATAGAGCAAAACATTAATAATGTATTTTCAATGCGAGCTTGAGTGATATCGTACCTGGGTACGAGAGATAAGACTACCAAAAGTGCTTTTCAAAGCAAAATTACGAGGATAACTTGTCAAGATTTTATGACAACTTGAGTGGGGTTGAGATTTTCTTTTACGAAAGTATCCAGGTCTAACATCCTTTCTAATAGTTTACTTGAAAAGATCATCCCCGGGTGTTATTAGTTCCCCGTGGACGGCGCGAAAGAGTGTGTACAGACCCTAACAGTTGAGATTACGACAGATTTTCCTAATCAATAATGTATCAGCTATTACTGCCATTAAATCAGAGATACGTTATAGGATTCTAGCGAACGATTACAAGTGGAACGGATGTGGGTTCCGCATGATTGGTTCAGTCAGACAATAACATGATCTTGTTGTAATGATGATTGACATACGACATTATTATTTAGATATACATCACGATGAGAAGCTACTGTAACAGATTTATTTGTTTGATAACTGGAAGGTAATTCAATAATCATGAACTACATATTAAAATTGTCATCCATTTTGAGAAAATATAAAACTTACAATTCGACCACGAAAAACAAAGTTGCTTAAAACAAAGAGTTTTCATTCATTTTAATGTTGTGTATGTGGTGTTTACAATTCAGGGATGGTACGGAGGTGATTTTATCTGAACCGAAGTCGGAATCGGAGTTTTTAAATTTGGTTTGTCGGAGTCGAAACCGGAATCGGAGTCGGAGGCGGAGTCGGAAGTGGTGACAGAAGAGAGATGTGCTAAGGGCAGGCTTAATAAAATAAAATAGGGCAAACATTATTCCGACAGCCTCTTTTATTTCAATTAAAAGATAATAATTGAAATTATTGCCGCCCCACGCCGCTGACCTCCGATTTAAAAGTGTCGAAGCCGAATTCGGAACCGGAAGTGTAATATCAATCAGAATTCCGACTTATCGGAGTCGGAGTCGAAGCTCTCTAGTTACATACACATATAACATAACAAAATGGAAAAAAATATCTCGAATCTCGGCAGTAAACGGTGGTCTACATTCGCTGTAAATTGCTATAGAATTTCTTTAGGCCATACAAACCACAGCCTACGCTGGCATTCTATGGCGTATGTCCGTATCTTGTAGTACATAAACAGTACTAAGATAACAATAACACCGCGTATTGAATACAGCGCTGTGCCCTATTAGTTGCGCTCGTTTACATAACAACTATCTGCAACTGTTCACTGAAACGAAGTACTGTACTGTAGATAGGTAAAGATAGTCCAAACACGCTCTGAACGCAATGGAAATCTTTAAGAAAATTTGTTTTGACGTTAACAACAGTCACATCAGTCTAGCAGTCACTCTTTGGCACTGTGACTGACAGTTGACTGAACTGAGATTGATTTTAAATATACTAAAAATTCTATTAAGAAATTTTGTCGGATATCTAGGCACTAGGAATCAATGATATGTCATAATAGTCATGCACCAACCAGTTTCTTGGCTGAAGGTAGGTATGCTAAGTAAGGCATTCGTTATTTTTTCCCTTTTTTCCACATATGCACTGATAATGTAGCTATTTCGCTATTGAAAGTATTTGCGCCATTTTTTAGTACAGTGATGTTGGTGTATGACATGTCTATATATAATACGTCATTGACTAGAATATACTTTTTTGTTATTTCTATGCCAGTCCAGAACTTTGGTAAGTAAATCTTTTCCTTACAACTTTTGGTTAATTTTCCTTTTCTTTTAATTGTGTTAAGGATATTTTTGTATGGAACAGTTTTTGGTGATTTCAAGGTTGGTCTGACTGATATACTGAATACCCTCCATTAATATTTCTTCTTTGTTTAATCTGTCACCCGGTATAATCCAACCTGCTTCGACTTACAATATTATTGCGGAAACAACTCCCCTTAAACGGAACAGTCGATATGTATGACTTCACTTCAACGCGATCACGATAAAAACTGCCTAACAATCGTTTATATTAGAGACGGGTAGCAGTTCCGCTACTGTACTTACATATAGATAAAGAACTGTTATATTAGTTCCAACAGTTGTGTGTGTTTGTGATTTGATTAATGGAATAAGTGAATAAGTATTTGTATGGGAAGAAACGTTGTTGTATTGAAAAGTAAATATTGTTTTTATCTTTTTAAATTTTAGAGTTGAGGAATGCTAATTGCGGAGTTTAGAAGAAAATTCTCTAATTTTTTTGCATTTTTTTTGTATCTCAGCATCAGGTTGCATGTTGATCAAAATATGATTGGCGACAGTAACGAATATGTTTATTAGAATAATAATCATTAAAATCATCAATACAACCCTAAGTTGTAATCGGTTTCAAGTATGAATATTTCAGGAATATTACATAAGTATAAATACACATCATTCCTTGGTATAAGACAAATTACTCAGAGCTCGTAAACGTTCCTATAAGCTGTTCTCGTTATAAGCTAGCCATAATTGGAGATCGCGGTGCCTCTGCGCAAGACTTAGTGATGCGGCAGAGGAATGTTCTACAACAGTAGACCGCTTAATTGGTTCGTTACTAATTAGCGATTCGAATCGAATTAGCGGCGATAAATTAACTTCGTTTTATAGTAATAAAAAAAACAGTCAATATAGTATGCAATCGTGTTTAGAGGATAAATAATAAATTATTACATGCATGATACATGGTTATTTAGTTAAATCTACAGAAAGAAAAAATAAACATATTTATTGTGTACCTTTAAAAAAATACACTAGTAACCTAATAATAACACACATTTTTATCAATAACTGTCAATTACTTTAATCAAATCGTTTTAATACAAATCGGTACCTACTTAAATACCGCAGCGCGATTGGCGTCACTGGCACGCGCAAGCGCATTCGCGCGGAAATCGCAAACGATTACACTTCACCACTTCACCACCGCGCGTTGATGCGGTTGCGTCCATTTTTATAGGGAGCAGGAAATTACGGAACAAAAAGACTAGCGACGAAGGCACGCAGGAAATTACTTGGGTAAAAAATATTGACTGTCTGAAAATACTGTGTCGCAGGATATTACTTAAGGACAGACCTGCAAGGATTTATTTTTTATTTATGAAACGACGACGGTGGCATCCATGCGTTAGCCTGCCTGATGGTAAGCGGTTAACGTAGCCTATGATACGCTTGCATCACCGAGTATCACATGCGCGTTGCCGACTCGTTAAAATGAGGATTCGTTGTGCTGATAACTTAGGGGACAAGCAGGTCCGCTGATAACTTAGGGGAAAAGCAGGTCCGCTGTCAACATAGAGCACCTTCAGAAGCTCTAGTGACATACTCACACACACGGACCACAGCACTACCGAAGAGAAATCGCAAAAAAAAAATCAGCTGTTCCATACATTTATGTTCACAAAACTAAACAAAATGTATGGGACAGGTGATTTTTTTTTCGCAATTCAGGGTTGGTCCCATAGTAAAAGTTGTTTATAATGATGAGTACAATGACCCCTTAAAATATTTCCACTGTTTAACCTGCCACCCTGTATAATACAAAAGTCCTGAGTCACTCACTGACTGACTCATCATGGACCTAGAAAGCTGTTTTACAAGAGATTATTTCATTAGACAAGGAATAAGACGGATTTTAGGAAATTCCTATGGGATAGGAAATAAAGGGGATTTCACGCGGACCGAGTCGTGGGTAAAAGCTAGTCTGCTATAAGTAAGCAAAGACTTGAAAATAAAACCACTGTAAAACAATAACTAACCTGTAAAGTCCGCAATTTTTTAGGATGAAAAGTAGCTATTTCCTTTTCAGGAGAATCAAGAATACCGAGCTACTCATATCGTTTACTCAATTTCATCAAAATTGGTTTAATAGTTGAGTTGTGATAACAAACAGACAGACGAACTCACTTTTGTATATCGTGTGGTAATCATTATGACTCAACGTCCAAATTGTAATGTTAATCGAGTTCTTTATGCGATTAATTAAAATATTCATGGTCTGATTAAATTACCATCTATCAATCAGTTGACAGATTAAGAGAGATCAAATCGATTAATATTAATCGATGCTTAAGTTTTTAATCGCTCGCATAAATGTACGTATTCGCGATTAATTTCTATTCGATTTTATTTCGGAATCGCAGCAGTAAATACCGATCGTTTCTATTATTTTAATGGGCGTAATTTTATTCCAAACTGATGTTACTGAGAATTTACTGGCCTTTGAATCTTTTATATTGCCTACCTTCTTTTCGCTGCAGTTAATATGCTAGACTGATAAGGCAAACCAGCTGAGACTGTAAATACTGAAAATATTTTCTATTTGAATAAACTCATAGATCTGGCTCTGGCTTGCCTGAAACTCTGCCTGAAAACAACTTACAATACATTGAAAGTAAAAAATAATTTAGTTGAATACCATCCATACCGGGTCTTCAAAGCAGACCATAGCAATGCTGCTTTGAGTAAGTGTAAAAGCTCTATACCAGTAAAATAGTGGTACGATACTATATTCCTTCGCATACTTTACACACCCCACGCCACACCACGTGAGATCATTGGCCAAGTGACGAAACTTGGGATCTCTAAATGAAATGTAACCAATGAGCACACGACATAACGTAGCATACCGTGTTATTAGTACCTCGCCTTTATATCTATAACAATCTGGCTGCTAACGATAAATCGCTTCCACAGTTCCAATACGTTGTACTCAATAAATCAAATACAACTGTTTTCCCTACTGCAGCTATTTCCAGATGTATGTTTTGGCAATGAATTTACAATGGCTTTTCGAAGATGTAAGTACTTTAACTAAGTATAGATTATGGATTGTAGAGAGAAGAGAGCTCAGTAGCGTGTAATTGGAGATGTCTTTGTTCAGCAGTATATTGCTATAGGGTGATATATCCTTTTTCTTTAATGATAGGCTTACGTTTGACCGCCATCTCGCCTGATGTTACGCTATAATGCGGTCTTACGGAGCACGCTTGCCTAGAAGAAACCGATTCACTTGCGACTTGAAGACACTCAGATTGTAACTATCGGGGAACACCCACTTCAGCAGCGCATTCCACTGTTTGGCGGTCCTCACAATGAAGGTGGGATCAAAGCGCTTTGTTCGGGTTTTTTGGTTTCGAACCATGAAACGATGTCGTTTATTCATGCTTCCGGCCGTTCTATAGAATAAAGGGCAGGAGGGAATTAGATTATGTAGGTAGATCCGAAGCACAAGTTTCAAAATATATCCGATAAAAAACTGATAGACTAGCAACTTTGCGTCGACGCTGATGAGCTTCTTAGCATGTCTCTCAATGGACTCCAACGCCTCAAGGTGGTACTGTGTATCCTCCTAATAAAGTGGAAGTTCTAGATATTTTTGCCAAAGACTAAGATAAAGGATAATGATCGATCGTGGATTTGATTTCTGGAAGGAACTTTTTATTTTGTATGGCCAAGGCCTACCGCAGACGACACGTTTTTTGTGCAATCGAGTCTGTTGTCTGCTGTAGGTTTTAGTATAGTAGTAGGAATAGTTGTTCAAGACCTAGCTGTTAAAACTGCGATATTTGGGCAAACTTTACATTGAGTAGGTTAGGTATCACTGTTTTACATCCCCAGATTATGTTAAAATTACTGTTTCCAAAACCACCCATCTTAGCAATGTTAATCAGCAACAACAACTCAATTAAACAAAACATGTTAAATTATAGAAGTTAATTTACCAGATTATGTGAGAATAGGGAAATCTGCGTTTAAAATTAGTTTTATGCATATTCATAATGTTCAAGTTTGAATTTATGTATGAATTTGAGCTTGTAATGAGAATTACGATGTCAATGAAGGCTCTAATCGTGACAGTCTAAAAATATATGACGATGGCCAAATTGACATCCATAAGTAATTAAATTTGAATAGGTATAGGTACCGGCATTAAAGATGATCACAGATCGCGCATGTACATTTTCCGTCCAATAGATATTGACAGTTGAGAATACGTAATAGAGAATGGTCCAATTAGACGACGAGCATCGATTGACGAACCAATCGCCTGCAGCCTCGGCCCCCCCCCCGTCTTCTTCAATCCGCCAAAGAGACCGAAAATCAGCTAGGGCGTAGGTGACGTTTGTGATCAAGACTGACGCCGGGACTTATACCTATTCGTAAAAAAATTCCAATTAAAATAATGGCGTTCAGCGTTTTGTATAACAAATCTTGGCGTGTGAACTAAGTTTTGTATATGTAATTGTGCTTGGTTTATTCTCGTCACCAATAAAATGAGAGGTTTAAAATGAACCTACGGCTACGTACTAAAATTATAACGTCAAGATTGAAGCGTACAGGCGCCTAGTCTAAATGCAATCATAAATAAACGCGCGTACGTCGGCTGAAATATGCAAGCTTTGCGAAGGCGCTTTTAAATGTGAGTTAAAAAGTTTAAAAACTCGCCCACAAATTAATAAATAAAAGAACACTGGCAGACGCACATAGAACGCTGGGCTTCTGGGCTTCTGGGCTGGATTGTGTACTGAAGTACTGAGTAGGTACTGATATGAAATTAGTTTGGTTTGATCGAGTATTTCAAGAGTATTTAAATTAATTTTCTTTTTGTTTTTGTACGTAATTGGGTTAATGAGAAATCTTCGTATTTGTGACAGTGGGGTTAACTATGGTGTGAATGATCCAATGAAGTACAGCCCGACCAATGAGATCTCAATTCAAAGGTTTTAGTTGCTGTCGACATGATATTCTGTGGAGGCACGCGCCAGGGCGCACGCGACTTCCGCTGCTGGGATTAGGCGCCAATGTTGTTCTTTTATACCATTCCCCCTCTAAAAAGCTTATTTTATTCACTGAAAACAGTGAATAAAAAGCACTTTTACTCACTGTTTTGATGTTTGAAAATGGAACACACCAATGTATTCGACCACAGATTTAAAGAACCTATACTAGATGCGGCACGTTATTAGATTGTATGAAAACCGAACGTGTCATCTTTTTTATACCTACGATAACTTCACCCCAGCCATTTAGTGATGTGCTCAGAGTAAACAGAATTGTTTCAATCACTAAGTGTCACTGAGCTAACAGACTTTTTTTAGTACGAACAGTCGAACATGCAGGGCACGCTTGGTCGTGGCTTGCCGTATCTAGTGTAAGTGTAATCTGTGTATTCGACCTATATTGATGTGTTCTAAATTCAATTTGATTGGTCGACATTTTCGACAAGGAGTTTAGGAGTTTAGTTTAGTCCTTAGTAAATTGGCGCTATTTTGAATACTGTAAGTTGTACGAACACAAAGTTTAGTGTTACTTTAATCTTTAATTTTGTGTTTGTTTAGTGTTGTTCTAATCGATTAAAAATGCATTCTAGTGATGAAGATGTGTTAACACCTGAGTTTGTGAAAGAGAGGGCGGCCGATATAGTGGAAAGGTGGAAAGCTTGCTACCCAAAAAATCACGGCTGGTTTACATCAAAGCCAATTTAACTTTACTTTTTCTTCATTATATGTATATTTTCACTTAAATCTTTCTTTTTTTCGTAGTCATGGTATAAAGTATAGTATGTCACTCTTGAATAAAACGGATTTATATCGAGGGCCATGAATCGCTCGCGTCGCTCAGGATTCTCACACTTGAATCACTCCCTACGGTCGTGATTCAATCATCATGAATCACTCCCTACGGTCGTGATTCAATCGTTAGAATCCTTCACTAGCTGGTGATTCATCTAAGGCCCTCGCTTTAAATCCGTCCTTTATTCACTAATTGCATAATATACTATTGTTTTATTGGTTTTTGCAAAATGTCAACGGCATAATCATTTTATTTCTTATCTTATTAGATTTTTGATTTCAATTCTTAATCTCTAAGATAAATTAGGCAAAGAACAATTAAAATATATTTTTATTTTTGGTTAAGCTTTTATTATTGTACCTGATGCCGAAGTCCTTTAAGTGTCTGTTTGCAATATTTAAGTTACAGATTTTTACTAAATGCATATGAAAGTATGTACACGGTACCTACTTATAACAATTTTTAATTTTTTTGTCGGTCTGTCAGTTGGTACCGATTAATCTCCGAAACGGCTGGACCGACTTTGACAGGATTTTCACTGCGAGCTAGCTGATGTTATAAGGAGTAACTTAGGCGTTCCGCGCAAAAAAATGAAAACCCATGAAATCCAGTATTTCCATAGACTAAATTTTACCCGTGCGGAGCCAGGGCGGTTCAGCTAGTAGAACAATACTGAAAAGAGAGTACAACTATGCGATGCGTTTGATGTGACATCTCACATTACACGACGTTTCCCACATTACAAATCCTTCTGCTGCGCGCACGCACTACACACGCACAGCACCCGTATTTGGTGAGCTCCGGCTTTTACAGGTTAAAACGTATCGCCGTTTATTTTAGTTTGAGCAGCAAAGCTATAAATTACTCGTTTCGAGTTGAAATGGTAATATATTACGAGGTTAAATACTGCCTAGTTTAAGTAGGTGCAGGATGACAATGATGACAGATCTTTTTTAGGTACTCAATTGCCTCAGAAAGAGGGTAAAGTTTTTTGAATAGTCTGTTTGTCCGCTTAGTTCTTCTAAACTACACAATGAATTTTAGTGCGGTTTTCACCACTTTTTTCCATGTCGCCACATCAGTAGATTGCACCCGTGCGAAGTAGGGGCGGGTCGCTAGTAATAAATAAAGAATCTAGATTTAAAACTTAACTGGTTTTAATTACAGGCTTTAGACTATTAAAAGTTTTATTGTTACAAAACAATGCAGTCTAACAATGTATGAAGTCATTAACACTATACAGGGTGGCAGGTTAGACAGTGGAAATATTTAAAGGGGTCATTGTACTCATCATTATGAACAACTTTTACTATGAGACCAACCATGATATCGCAAAAAAAAATCAGCTGTTCCATACATTTTGTTGAGTTATGTGAACATAAATGTATGGAACAGCTGATTTTTTTTTCGCGATTTCAGGGTTAGTCCCATAGTAAAAGTTGTTCATAGTGATGAGTACAATGACCCCTTTAAATATTTCCACTATCTAACCTGCCACCCTGTATAACTAAAACAATCTTCCTAACGCCATCTTGCAATTTTAGGAGAGGCGTAGTGGAAAAATTTTAGAAGTTCAAAGATCCCATTTTTTTTTAATTTAATAATAGGCTTACGTTTGACCGCCATTTCGCAAGCGATGATGCGGTCTACGATGGAGCACGCTTGCCTAGCTTAGAAGAAACCGATTCACTCGTTCAATTCTATTCTTTGAAAAATATTTGGCGATGGAAAAATCAGCCATAAGATAATAATATTATACTACGATTACAAGTATCTACGGTAGTTTCTGATAACAACATTTTAGGTTATTTTTAATTATAAAGTTGGATTTAAAATCTTGTGTAGACTTGAACTTCTCATCAACTTTACACTAACGGGTGTCCATGTGGTCGTCATCTTGTTGTGACCCATTTCGCCCGATACGATTAGAAGCAGGAAATCTCTGGTTGCTGTCCCATTGTGTGGGTTGCGTTATGATAACCTGAGACCAACTGCGTGGGTTCCGTCACACTTTAGAGGGCAAAGTGCATCAGTCTGTTGAGACACTGATAAGGACTATGATGTGGTTGTGTTTTGGGTACAAAAGATAAAAGTATCTTCATTATCATCATCATTTCAGCCCGGAATCCCCCACTGCTGGGTGTAGGCTTACTTTTCTTTTAAGTTATATGCCATTTCTATGATTTATTTTATTAGAACCACCATAGTTGTAACGATGACACTCAAAATTAGATCGGACTACCGAACAGTGTAGGTGCAGGAAAGCATTTTATGGTGTATCTAATTTGGAAAGGGCAGAGCCAGTAGGTATTGGACTAAGATATTATGATAATCGTTGCCGTATTTTATGGCTTTTATGCAGATAATCTATCACGGGAATTTACGCATTTTTGACAGGTCAAATTAATCTAATAGGCGTCGGTTTCCTTTGAACTATTAATTTAATTTCCGCAAATTAACGAAGCAATCAAGCTCTACATCTATTTTCTCACACTTGATAACAACAATTTGCACTTTCAAAACTCTCTCATTCGTATTCAATTACAGACAGACGTTTTATGAGCTAACGCGAAACTTTATCATAATACCAGTAATAAAAGCAATTTTGATAAATTGCTTTGAGAGGCAAGATGTTTAAATGAGTGAAGGTATTTTTTTCATCATCCGTTTCGATTCTAAAATTGTAACGCAATCGATTTTTATCAAAAGGATACTTCGTACTACAGTGATTCACAATTCATAATCGGGATATCGCATTCCTAAATCAGGTTTAATAAAAGAAGGTCGAAACTGATGAGGTTGCAGAAAGATACGTAAAATAAAGTTGCGTACACCGGCTAAAATACTGATATTCTTCTTAAAATAATCTAAGGACGCGTTCAGATACAATTTATTTGTGGTTTTTGTCATTGTTTTAGAGAACCTTATGCGACATCAGTTGTGGATAGTGTGTTTCATACATTTTTCACATGAATCTAAACAGTTGCAATTCCTATGTAATACAATATTGTGGTACAAACCTGTGCCTGCTTAAGCCGATGTTCAGTTCGGTGCACGGCCAGCAACGGTGTGACACGCACCAGCAGCCGCCACCACGGCCAGTCCCGCACCGCGAGGAAAGCACGCACGTTGCGTTGCACGCAGCGCGCGGCCGTGTGTTGCGTGCGCAGGCGTTGCGCGCGCCGCCGGGCGAGCAAGCCGCGCGCGCGCGCTTGGAGACGCACGAGCACGCGGGCGAGGGCTGCGTCGCGGCGTGCGTCCAACTCGCCCACGACGCCGCCGCGGAACATGATCTACGACAAAAAAAAAGTATGTTTAACAAATTGATTAGGTTTAAAGAACTTTGTCGTTGATAGAGGAATAGAGTAGATCTATAGAACTTTAAGATTAATCTGGCATTGACTCCTACGGGATGTGTCTTAGCTTGAGTAATCTAGTAGTTTTGTACACAAGGTAGACAAAGTTTAACGGTCGGAGTTTGTAGCCTACTGATTTCGTAAATACTTCCGTAGCTAGCGAAACTTCATAGAAATACATAGGAACTAGTAGTATCGCGGCGACACGTCACCTGCTGTCTGTAGTCGTCTACGAACTTGTACCTTTAGAGGACCGTACTACGTGGCACTAAACTCTTGTGGAAGGATAAAAACGTTTTAGAGTTAAGTATACCCCTGTTTTCATCAGGTGGCCGAAATGTTGTCGTCCACGAATAGGGTATGAAATCCAACCTATAAAGACAGATGACCTAACTGATTGACCTAACTGTTATCGGTTACTGTGAAATTATAAAACAAAACTTTTATAACTAATTTGAAGTTCAAAATACGTGCTTCCACAAGAAAGAAAAATCGTAATACCTCGAAATATTTAGAGTATTAACGACACCAAGTCTTATTACATTACATCAATAATGCAATAGTGATTCATTAACAGTATTATCAATATGAACTTTGTTCTGCAAGGTTAAGCTGCGCTTGCCGCGGTCAGTCCTTGGATGGGTAACCGTTCTTTACACATCGAGACCCCTCCGTGCCTCGGAGAGCACGTTAAACAGTCAGTCCCGGTTGTCATAGGAATATCTTTGACAGTCGTTACGGGTAGTCAGGAGCCCAAAAGTCTGACAACTGGTCTAACATTCGAATACCGATATTCCCCAATAATTGGGTTGTGGAGGTCAGATGGCAGTCGCTCCATGTAAAATATTGATATTCAGCCGCAACCGGTTAGACTGGAAGCTGACCCCAATCATGTTTAGGAAAAGGCTAGGCGGATGATGAATCAATATGAACTTTGTTATCATAAAACGCAACATCTGAGTATATTTAGCTACTTACATTCTAATAATAGGTATATCTTGACTTTACAAGATAGTCCATAACAAATTACACAATCACAGTGAATAGTGATAGTAAATTAATATTATCAGTATAAGTTATTATGCTTCCGGTTGCGTTTATGATTTAGTTGACAACAAGATTGAAATAGAATGTAACTTTGTGTTTATTATGTATTTGGTTTTGATTAGATAATGTTATTTTTTAAATGACTTCAAATAACTTAGGAGGTTATTAGTAATAAGCAGATGCTATACGGTCGTTACGTATCGTAAGTGGCACATATTGTTTTGGGCACCGTAGGATATCTCGCACCAATTTGAGGAATCCCGACTGGGTAAGAAAATAAGTAGGTACAGTCAAAATCTGTTATAACGACATCTAAGGGACCACTCATATTTGGGTTTAAAAACCGATAGTCGTAACAACCGGCGGTTTTTTTGAGGAAACAGTCAGTGAGGACCTATGATTTGGGTTATTATAACCGGTATGTTGTTCGAAATGATGTCGTCGTAAACATACGTCGTACAGAATACCACAGCCAAATAACGCTACTCTTCGGTAGTGTTGTGTTCCTGTGGTGAGTAAAGTCGTCAGCCCCCTAGCCAAGTTACCTTTATGTTACCGTTAACGTCAAACGCTACGGATAAAATGTATGGAAGTGACATTCCTGAGTCACGTGACTTTTCCACAGGTAATGTCATTGCCATACATTTTGTGCTTATCGTTTGGCGTGAACGCTAACAGAAAAGCAACTTGGCTAGGGCCACTGAGCTCTTGAGGATGCGCTGTTGACAGTGGGGGACCTGTTTGTCCTCTAAGTTGTCGGCACAGCGAATCCTCATTTTAAATAAATGGTCAGCATGTGATACTCAGAATTACAAGCGTTTTATAGGCTATGGTCACCGCTTACCGTTAGGCAAGCCGTAGGCGTGTTTACCGGCAACGTCGTATAAAAAAAAAATGCATCACGTACTCGACAATTACAGCACACATTAGCAATTCTATCGTCCGAATATTTTCATGTCAAATTCGCTTCGGCAGCTGAAAGCCCGCATGAAGTAATTGTGGCACGCGGCGTTAGAAATGAAAGTCATTCGTTTATGTAACAACATAGTCCATTACTCTCGATTTTTTCATCAAAAACATCACTTGTATGCTATTATAATGTTAAGCGAAAATGTGGGCTATTAACAATTTTTTAGAGTGTCTATTTCTATGATAATGCGGAATTGGCGTTGAGATATCGCAAGTTGCAGATTTACTGTCTGATATTAAGTTTGGACACAGTATAATTGGATCAGACTAAGTTAGTAACTATCAGAAATAGGTAATATTAAAGTAAGTTTTATCGGCACGTGCTTTCGTTGCCGACTCTTCAAAACGAGAATTCGCTGCACACTGTTGCAAAAATCCTTGAGAGCGGACATTTTGAGTGAAGCTTAGGGAGTGATCCGTCATAATATTCTAAACGCCAGAGTAGAACTCCCGAGTGCCAATTATGTATGGTTGCTGAGAAAAAAAATCCGAAAGATTGTCAACTTTAGATATTCCAAAAGTGCAAAAACTATATTTTCTCGAAAAATATAAATGTAACTCCAAATTTCAAAGCATCATCATAATAAGCATTTAAAACAGTACATAATTAGCTTTATTGCATTTCCGAAACCCAAGCCTAACATGAGTAGGTATATGCAAAATTTCATTCAAATGGTTTTTATTTTTTTTCTCAACTATGCCACATCGTTAACACCCAGAGAGAGTTGATTAATATAATATGCTATGGATTTTATTAGTACAAAAAAAATCAACTTCAAATCCCGCGGGACTTCTGAGATAATCGTTTTTAAAGTTTTAAAATCCTAGACGCCTGACATTTTTAAGGGCAACACGCACGGGTAAGTTTGCTGTTCACTTTTGAGGAGATATTTAGAGACTCGCATTTTTGTAAGAAACTTCATGCCTTCAAAAACATTTCCTACCCTAAAATATATACCTGACATCATTTTGAAGGCTATAAAAATATTTCGGGTATATATTTTGAGTTATGTAATATTTTTTAAGGCTTGAAGTTTTTTTCTCAGCAACCATACATAATTGGCACTCGGGAGTTCTACTCTGGCGTTTAGAATATTATGACGGATCACTTGCTAAGCTTCACTCAAAATGTCCGCTCTCAAGGGTTTTTGCAACAGTGTGCGCTGTGCCGACAGCTTAGGGGACAAGCAGGTCCCCCGCTGTCAACACAGCGCATCCTCAGGAGCTCTGGCGACCTTACCACGGGAGTATAACCCTACCGAAGAGTAGCATTATTTGGCTGTGGTATTCTGTAAGGTCTAGGTACTTCCCCAGTCGGGCTGCTCCAGATTTGAGCGAGATATCCCGCTATTCCCGATGTGCCCTACCCTAGGTACCTGCCTTTCTATGTTTTGTTTAAAAAGGACTTTATTAGTACAACGCCAAGGTTGTAAATGCTTTTATTAACTAAAAATAACAAACAATAAAGTGTATTTTGCAGTCATTTTTTTGACACTTGTGATTATTTTGTGGGTGTAATAATTTAGTTCAGAATTATCACACGACAGGGTTGTCGTGTGATAATTATTGTGTTTGGTGAGGGTTCACCAAACACAATAATTTCAATTTATACAAACAAACCTACACCACCATAAAATTCCATTAAGAAAACTCATAGATATCCATATAAATCAGTTCTAATAGGTCCATCTAGACCATGCCACGATGTCCGATCGTTACAATTGACCACAATGTAGTCTAAGGCCATTTATAGCGGCGACCTACTTACGACCAGAGTATAATACCACCTGTTACTGGGCAAGTGCATAACATTATGGCTGTGAATGGGCGGTTCGGAATTACACAGTTTCCATTCACGTAGCCATTCTAGTTCCGGCCTGTGGTAAAGGTTTATGGGGTAAAAATACAACCTAACTCGAACTATAACTATAGCTAATATTATTAAATATACGAGATTTCAAAAACCAACTGACGCTGGCGAGATTTAAACCCGCGACCTCTGCCAAACCGTGGCGTTCCTCTAACCACTGAGCGCCCAGAAGTATAACATGGCTTTAAAATGTTTCAAATTCACAAAAATATACATTTATAGCTATTATTCCAACCTGGACTCCAAGTCTTTTATTGCAATTGTGTCATAATAGTCTATTATCGACATCGTAATTGTTGGTTTTGACAATTTAGGTAATTTACTAATTTAAAGGCGTCATTATGGTTTTACAGTGCCGTAAATCAGTAATCTTTAAAAATATAACCATAAATTTTATATTTAAGAGATTTCAAAAATCAACTGACGCAGACGGGATAACCAAAACTTTGCTCCAGAGGTTTTTTCGACAATCACTTCGGTTAACGCCTTTTGTGCTAATGGCAATACCGATCGCCTTTCTACCACAATTTATTCACGAGACCATAGACCGACCATTAATTTAATACAATTAGCTTCACGCCAGCTTATCATAGAATCAAGTTGCTTTGGTCTGATGTGAAGTGAGGCGATTATTCATATCAATAGCTGTCTACTGAGGCGTCCTTTTTCATTTGCGAGTGCGACTCGTAATTTAACTAGGTCATATGATAAGTTGTTTTTATGAATCAATTTTATAGAGGAGTTATTGTAATTGCGATAATAGTAAAATGGAATGGTCTTAATTGCTAAAGCCAAGACACATTTTGTGTCGCAGAGCCAATGGAGTACCTAAATGAGTAAATGTGTCTTGTAAGACAAATGTCGAGACATCAAAGTAAAATAGATAAATGGAAAATGAAAAGTCACTCGAACTTCATTAGTACAAATTCTGATTTCACAGCGCAGAGCGATTAATCGGTTTAAATAAAAACGCTCTGTCGATGAAACCTATCGGTCATCCTCATTTTTTTCAAAGAAATCTGGATTGTCATCAGTCCTCTTCGATGAATAAGTATTATTGATCGAAGTCAGTCCTATCATCTCTGCTTTAAAAATTTAAGTTACTTTAAAAATGTAACTTTATGAACGTATAAAAAACTTCGGCTCCTATAAGACCTATAAAGTATTAGTTTAATCTGTTTGTCAAATCTTATATCAACTTATACAATTGGTTCCTGCTTTTTAGTCAACTTGATAGCAGATTTAAGACATCAGAAACAGGCTTTTGAAGACCATCCCAAAGGGTCTCTTTATCAATTGCGATTGTCAATCTTTATGTGATTGAAACTCATTGATGCGATTATTGATCTTTTACTTTATGAATATGAATATTTTTACACATAATCACCTAAACATTGATCAATTGCAATTGATCTTTTCGGGGACCGGTAATAACTTTTCATATACCTACTTAAGACAAATGAAAGTCAACCTAAACAGAACAGTTGTGTACCTACACAACTATCACACACAACATGGCATACAACCTTTCCCCCACAGCTATCACACAATCTTTCTCCTAGTTATCTTGTGCGGAGTAACAGCAAATTATTTCTGCAGTTATGTCCATATTAGCTACAGTGGATAACTGGGTTGCACCGGTGGCTTGTGCATCTGCGCACGAGTCGGGTGCAGCTTGTCAGATAATACTATCTACTGATAAAACTGTCAGTTTATGCGTTTGACTTACTGACGTGCTAAGAGAAGATAGTATTAGACCCTAGTTCACCGACAAGATAACAGTCCGATAAATTGAAAACGGCCGTTTAAAATTTTTTTTTTCTATAGAAAATGTCATGTTAAACGGCCGTTTTCAATATAACGGACTGTTATCTTGTCGGTGAACTTGGCCCTTAGAGTTCTTAGTGTAGGAGCTATACTAACTCCATACTGTTTCTATCGCTGAGCATTCATGTGTAATGGTTAGAAGTTTGAAGGTGCACATGCACACAATATGACATCAACTGTGTCTGTCTGTAGGTTGCTTTTGGTATTGTAAATATCCATAGAAAAAAGATAACTTCAAAGACAACAAAAAGTTTGTAGGTACTTGACTTTACGTACAAAAATTTTGGTTTTTCCTAATTCTAGGCAAAAGTTAATTAGTATTTAAGTAAATAACAGTTGATTAAACTAATCACCGGTCATCAAATGAACGTATCGCTACAAAATCGTGAAGATGCGCAGGCGCATCCATTTCGTGATTCAACATATTTTCAGGGTCATCGCAATTTTAGTTGAAGTAAATTAAACCAGTATTCCAACCATGTCAAAGAACATGTATTAAAAAACAAAAATAGCTTGATTATAACGTTTTTTGTAGATAATATGTTGAAAAACTGACACGAGGATGTGAATCCAGTTTTTTTTCTAGTGTAACTATTTTTCTACTTTTGGAGTGTGTTGTGTTTTTGATATTAAATTGTTATTTGGAAACATGTATTTTTAAT
The DNA here is from genome assembly GCA_948465475.1 of Thalpophila matura. Classification (NCBI taxonomy): domain Eukaryota; kingdom Metazoa; phylum Arthropoda; class Insecta; order Lepidoptera; family Noctuidae; genus Thalpophila; species Thalpophila matura. Next base: position 4,611,502 of record OX419196.1, read on the forward strand.
ATTTTTATGCATAAAAACTGCAAGTTATTTGGTTTTTTGGATTTAGTTTTTTATTACAGTCGTCTATTCATACTGTTTTAGATAGCAAGTTTTCTCCATAAGCTGTTTTATTTTTTCCAAGCAAGTGAAATCTTTAAACAATTAACTTAATTAAATCGAAATATTTAAGTCTTACGTAAGTCAAAAAAAGCTCACGATACACCATCAAAGAATACCGCCCGCTTGACTGAATCAATAAGGCTATTATAATATATGTATGTATTAGGTTTGCTACTTTCTTTAAACAGAAATTGAAAATTCTAATTTACAGATGGAAGAAGGAAAGGGCCTAATGCCCTGTAAGGTCGTTATTGGCTATAATTAATAAATATAAGTCCTTATTTCACAGGCTATAGTGCTTTTTACAACGCAGAAAATCTTTTATTAGGTAATTGATGAAATAGAGTTATTATTAATTGTCATGTATTAATAAGACATAAGAGATAAGATTCAAAGAAAAAAAAATACATTTTGTTTTCTAGGTAATTTCCAGTGATTTGCAGTGCTTGCAATTGCTTCATTGTTTTAAACAAACATTTGTCTGGCAACCCTAATTCGACATACGCGTCATTACGCAGAGCCCAACTTTCTATGTCGGGAAATAGCACAGGAAAAGTATGAGGTAGCCGTTTGTTGTAGAAAGTCATCATTTCTTTACGACTAGTCGGTGGTTTGAAGGGTGTGTTGAGTTAAACAAATACTAGCCTTTATAAGCAGGTTCCACAGCATAAATAATGTTTTTACGATCAGTAGGCAAAAACTGAGGGGCTTACGGAAAGTACCTATTCTTTAAAAACACACTCTGAAGTCAATAGAATAGAATAGAATAGAATAGTTTATTATTGCAAACATAGGTAAATACATTAAGGATGTTATGATTATATACATTTAAGAGTTCAGCCATGTTTCACCATTCGGCATGCAATTTACATTATTATTAAAGCAGTTTAACAAATATTTTTCTCTGATAAGAACTCAGTCACACTGTAGTATGTTTTATCTACTAAAAATTTACGTAATTTAGCCTTAAATAGTATAGGATTATAATCTTTCCAGTCACTTGGTAATTTATTATAAATAATGGGGGCCATGCAATAGACACTCTTGCGCATCAGAGCGGTTTGAGACCTTAGATGACATAGCTTACTATTGTCACGCCTATTTCTTGGAGCCACATCAGCCAAACGTTCAAATCGACTTGCATTTTGTTTTACAAACATAGCTACCTCCAAAATATAAATACACGGTAGAGTCAAAATATTGTGCTGCTTAAAATAAGGCTTACAACTGTCGGTAGTTTTTAGTTTAAACATTGCTCGGAGACATCTTTTTTGAGCTTTAAATGCTATGTCTTTGTTAGTTGAGTTCGCCCAAAAAATTACACCGTAGCGTAGGTGCGTTTCAACTATACCATAGTAGGCCGTAAGAAGTGTAGATGTGTTTACTACGGATGTTAGCCTATACAAAACATATGCAGATGAACTTAATTTTTTACACAGTATTTCTATATGTGCTTTCCAATTTAGGCTGTAATCTACACACATCAAAAGTGTCTAGGGATCAAGTATTTTTATGCGGATTTCTTGAGATTGAGATGTGGCTTTGTAATAAATTTATGATTTTATAAATTTATATGGATCCTTTTTGGTGCATTTCATAATTTGAATCAGGAACTCTCAATCAAATTCGAGTAAAAGATGAAAATAAGCTGTCAATATTTTCCCTATAAAAACATACAACGCATTGAAGACATTATTAGTGCTACTGTTTCCCTACTTCTGATTAAAACCAACGTTATTATGGAGCGGCGACGTCATTTAAGCAGGGACGAAATGCTCAGAGCCGTGGGAATGATAGAAGCTGGTTCCCGGCAACGTACTGTAGCTTTAGCTCTGAATACAAGTCAGAGTGTTATCAGTCGACTTTGGACACGTTACCGAAGCACTGGTACCGTGGCTGAGCGCCATGGAGGACGGTATCGCTGCACCACACGGAGACAAGACCGATACATTCAAATCTTAACTCGAAGAGCTCCAACAATAACCGCCATGATGTTAGCCGTGAGGCTTCATCACTCTTCAGGGAACTTAATTAGCGACCAAACAGTCAGAAACCGCTTGCATGAAGTGAACCTTCATTCCCGAAGACCGCTACGGGTACCACCTATAGCAATGCACAATCGTAGGATTCGATATCAATGGGCTCTTGAACACAGAAATTGGGCAGAAGAACAATGGCGTTTCGTGTGCTTTTCTGATGAGTCTCGTTTTGGTATGAGACCGGATACAAGACGTATACGACACTGGAGAACCCCTGGACGCCAACAGCGATTAAAATCCTGCCAGGAAGTCCATCCTTATAGTGGTGGAACCATCATGGTATGGGCGGGTATTTGGATCGGCGGAAGAACTGAGTTGATTTGGATCAGAGGCAACCTCAACGCTCAAATTTATGCTGAGACGATTGTATCAGACGTCATCGTTCCTCTACAAGTGCAAATCGGTCCCTTATTTCAGTTAATGCATGATAATGCACGACCGCACACCGCAAGAGTTGTAAGACAGACTCTCGCCGCAGCTAACATCAATGTCCTGCCCTGGCCTGCTCAGTCGCCAGACTTGAACCCGATTGAGCATGCATGGGATATGCTACAGAGAAGAGCTCTGCCGAATATGGAGGGTATCCAGTCGCAAGAAGACCTTTTTTTGTTGTTGCAACGAACATGGGCGGCCATTCCACAGCGTGATTTGGATGAACTCATTTTGAGTATGCCAAACCGATGTTCTTGTGTTGTTAGTGTTCGCGGTAGAAACACGGATTATTAATTGTTTAAGTTACCCAATAAAATTTTAAAGAAAACTGTTATTTCAGTCTTTTTTTCGAACTTTAATGTTAGTGGTTCAAATGTCAAAAATCCCTTTATTAGGAAAATGGCAAATTTCTTTATTAATGCAAAGGTGACTTGGTTTATCGTTACTGTGACAAACGAAAACACTTTATTTGATGAATCCTTAAAGAAAATTTTAATTAATATCAATCAGGAGAAAAGTTATTGCAAAAATATATGTTGATCCCTAGATACTTTTGATGTGTGTATTTGTAGTCCTAAAAATTTTGTATCACCAGCTTCGTCAATATTATAATTTTTATAAGTTATGTGGAGGTTAGGTACACTGGGTGTACGTTGTCTAAAGTGCATTATCTTTGTCTTACTTAAATTTATTCTCAAATTATTTTTGTCCAAATAGTCAATTATACATTCAAGAGCATTATTTATGTCATTTTCATAAGTAATTGGGTCTTTACAAGGAATAGTGATAGTGCTATCATCAGCAAACATTGTCAAAGGTTGATCAATGGATTTGGGCATGTCATTAACATAAAGTATAAATATATAGGGGCCCAGAACGCTTCCTTGTGGGACACCGAATGCGACTTTACGTTCTCGTGATCGTGAAACCTCTTCATGTTTATTAACTATATTAATACGACTAATCTCGGTTATTTGTGTTCTATTTTCTAAATATGATTTTATAAGTTCAAGCACATTACCTCTAATGCCGTAGGCTTCTAATTTATTTAACAATGTATTATAATGGACATAATCAAACGCCTGAGTCATATCACAAAATATGGCGCATATGGGAGATCGCTTATCTATATTCCTAGTAACAGTATACAAAAAGTCATAAATTGCCATGTTAATGGTTCTGTGTTGCCTGAATCCTTTTTTTTCTTCACATAGTATATTATTTTTTTCAATGTAGTTAGATAGTTCTTTATACATGTATTTTTCAAATATCTTTGAAATAACCGGTATGAGTGAAATAGGTCTATAGTATTCCATCAATTCCTTGTTTTCTTTCTTAAATAACGGTTTAATTATAGATATTTTAAGAGCTTCTGGATATATACCTGCACAAATACTAAGGTTGATTATGTGGCTTAGATGAGTGCATATCTCAGCTGCCACTGACTTCAGTACTTTAGTAGTGATTCCATCAAAGCCCACACTGTTAGTGTTTTTTAAGGACATTATTATTTTATATATGTCGTGTGGTGTGCTAGGTGCCATAAACATGGATTCACGTTTTGTGGATGACATGCATGCCTTTGGTTTATATGCAGCGTCTATTTTTGGATGTATTTTGTCAACAAAAAAATCATTGAAAGCATTAGCAATATCCAAAGGTTTATATTTAGTTTCACTACCAACTTTAATTTTTTCAATATGTTGTTTAGGAATATTGCATTTTGTTTGATTTATTACTTGCCATGTAGTCTTACTCATCAGTCAACTCATAATAAATCTATTAAAAATACTTCCACTATCGTAAACCAAAGGATTCTTGTTACATCGCATCAGTTAAAACTGCAGTAGACGCATAAACGCACGCATGCACGTCACCGACTCGCCTTCAGTCGTAACATGAGGTAACAGACGGCCGTTCTGTAATAAAAAACGTTTAGAAACTCGAATGTTATGGCGATGATGATAAAACAAACAATAGGTTACGACTTAACGCGTAATAACATCATTTTACATCATAACGATTGTGATAAGACTTTGGTTTGTTTCAAAATATTAAAGGAAAATTATAAGTAATTCTTGATTATGCTGATAATTTGAAGATTAGACAAAATAAAAACTCAACGATAACTATGGAATCTTGAGAGAGACTCATTAAGTTATTACCAATACGATATTTAATACTGACGGTAGTAGTTAATTATTAACAATTAAATCTAAATACGGTTCAGTTATTCCTGCAGACAAAATATGCTAGCAGTAGTCGCTTTCTGAATAATGACTACAGAACCTTAGTTTTGACGTACTATCTCGGAAGTATACAAGTATCTCTCTAGTTACTAGTAGCAGCCGATCCATTAATGACCACAACTTCAAGTCCAATCCGAAAACAGCTCAAGCCTATAATCATTATCTAATATCTAAATTTTAGATAAGAGGCATACCGATATTCTCAGCCGCATTACTAGGCGCGCATAAGTCGGAGCACGTAAGACGAGCCCGGCTAACTAACGTCGCGATACGGTGTGAGCATATCAACACGTCCTCCGGTTCCAAGAAATAATAGCATACGATGGTGGTTTCATATGCATTATCATTATAATTGGTAATTTGATGTCACACTTTACTTTGGATACAGATAAGGACGCTTTTGTAGCTTTCTTAAATTTCCACTTAATTCGGAACGGTAAATAGTGTCTTGATCAGGATTAATGTTAATCATTATGGATTATGGAAAAAGTAGCTGCCCGCGTTTTTGAGATAAAAAGTAGCCCATCGTAGACGTGTTATTCTGATGTATAATCTATATTACTGTAAAGTTTCATCAAAATCCGTTCAGTAGTTTTAGCGTGAAAGAGTAACAAACATCCATAGATACATCCTCACAAACTTTCGCATTTATAATATTAGTAGGATGTGTCTACGCTCACTAATGCTGGCTTTCAAACTGAAATATAGCCTTGCTTGTCAGAGGCAGTTGGGTAATTTAACAGATATGCATTCAACAGCATCTGGTAGGTAATGACTCTCCCTTAGTTTCAATTTTTCTTAGTATAGTTTTTATATTAGAAAGATTAATGTGCAATACTTCAAACTTAGTTTACCTTTTCCCTATTCCTCAGAAGTACCAACTCTTTATCACATAAACTTTGCACTTAATTCGCCAATCAGAAAAGCTAAAGACTCGATAATCTACCTTTATTATTCAAATTAGCAGTATCAGAGAAAACATTCCGTAGTTTCTAGTCGCCAAGCTGGCTGGACGCATCGAGTTTCACTTCTGGCTTTGCACAAAGAACATGAGAGTACTATTATGGAATTTTCATTGAATTACGATCATTTAGCGGTATAAGTGAAGGCTCTCTTGAGTTGATGGCACTTTAAGTTTGCATTTTATCGCTGAGTATAACTTAGAGTGATTGTATATTTTATACTAAGTGTTCCCCGCGGTTTCACCCCCCCTGCTCAGCTCCTAAGGCTCGTAGCGTGAGAATAAAAGCCTACACTATTCCTCATGATTCATGAGGAATAGTGTAGGATTATTTTTGTGTGTGATAGCCAGATTCATGAGTCATGAATCTGGCTATCACACACAAAAATAATTTTCGATTCAGTTTAGTAATTCCAGAGATTAGCCCGTTCAAAGAAACAAAAAAACACTTCAGCTTTATAATATTTGTATAGTATAGATTATTCTGCATTGTCATCATTTCAACTATTATGTCTATAAACGTGCTGATTGTAATTTGCATGTATTTTCAGCTTGTTTACACACATTTTCTACAATTTTATTGTAGTGGCCTCAATTGATAATACTACTTTCGAGATAGTGCCTGCAGTTTAAGATGGAATTATTGATTCTTTGTTCCAAAATCATTTGAATTTACCACTCGATAAAGTATGCACGATTTGAACTCGTACAAGGAGTGTAGGCACAAGAGTTTACAGCCACAGTTTACCGTTTTCAATTTTATGGCTAATGACCCAAGGATGAGCATGTCTTGATTTATTGGGGACAAGTCCGGATCCAATATAATGAAATGTCAACTAGAATTTCCCAGTAAAAACGCGACGAATTATTAGTTATTTCTGTTTCTCCATTTTCAACATCTAAAGGATAGGTATAGTAAGCAGCGGAAATGTATTTCACAGAAAGGTTTTCACTAGTTAAAGAAGTACAAGCAGTAGAAGAAGAATATCTTTATGTTCTTTTATCTACAAGTGGCATGTAGCTACGGACCACTCAGGGGCTGGCAATTGGAGAAGCCTATAAACCAGCAGTGGACTGCTTTTAGGCTGAAGATCTACAGCAATTTACATAGAAACCACGTTCAATTTAAAAGATTCTGAATTAAGAAAATCTTTGAAGTACTTCATCTGACAGTATCTATACAGAATTCGGTGGCCATTACCAATCTCGCGTCCAATTATCAGAAGTAGTCAACCACGCGCGACCACCCGAGGCTCTCAATTACCCACGGGCTTGTCATTATGGAGTCAGGTGCCGCCCACATTTCGTAACTACATTTTGAGTTGCTTTTTGTATCGTTTTTATGGTGTCACTTCATTATTACGTTCATGACGTAAAAAGTAATCGAATGTTGGGTCTCATTTAATAGGGTCCGGTTGGCACATCTATCTTCTATCTAATTATCTATAGATAGATAAACACACAGCTTAAACCGGTGGACATCAGATTGAATTCCAATATTCCTTGAGTACGGTGTAGGTCCACTAAGGAATGAGTTGTATTAAAGAAGTGAAAAGGGGTGGTAAATTTTGTATGAAGTAAATAACGGCTTTGTATGTTTTCCGACTTCCACGCGGAGGGAATCGCAGGCACAATTATTAGTATTTTAAAGAACATTTATCTTTTTAGTTCTAATCTGAATCTTAAAAGCCTTTTTCTGAAACGAGACTTATCGTCAATGAATTGTAAAAAAAACCATTGCTCGACACTTGGAATGTCTCCTGAATCTTGGGGGCATAGACCAGTCACATATACACAAACAATTATCTGTAGGTCATACGAATATTAGTTTCATCTGAGAATTGGACCCACTAGCCGTAGCATAGACGCCATTAGCCACTCACTGCACCATCTATGTCGTCAGAAAAATGTCATACCAACTTCCATTAAGCCAAAGAAAAAACATCTGCTACCAATCTATCATTACATCACTATCACAAACCTTCAATGAAATCCGCAAAAGAAAGTTTAATAATACTAGAAATTACTGCGAAACAACACTCATTAGCGAGGTGTTAGTAATCAATAGGTACACGTTGTTGCGACTGTCCGTTACAAATTGCATGGCTACGCTCGAAAAATGACAAGTTTTTCTCAAGAACACACTAATGTAACCAGTGAAGACATTAAGAAAGCGTGGCTCTGAGAACTGATGGCAATGCATGGGATATTAATAAAGATTTAGATATATGCAATGAGTTTCTTAAGCATGCAAAGACTTTAATTGATAAAGAGATGAAGGTTTTACTCTGCTGAAGGTTAAACTTACAGTAATTGGCAGATTGTTATGAAAATACCATTGATAGAGAGATATAGAAATCTTTGGCGGGGCACCTTTATTCCGCAGTGGGACAGCATAGAAATACCATACCTAATTGGTTGTGAATAAAACCAAGAATCACTAAGATCTGTAAATGATTTTGATGTCAGTAAAGTATGCAAAGAAAACCTAATAAAGCTAAGGATAATTGCAGACAGTTTAAACTTACAATCAAATACTAAGCTGTTTTTTTTCATGATTGTTTGTCAATATGAATATCTTTGCTACAAATGTTTTTGATATCAGCAAACCTTCAGACTAATATTTACAAATCTCTTGCATGTCAAAAGGTGCTCACCAAGAACTTAAAACAACAAGTTAAGTTTTTTAACCCAACAATAATTATAAGTCATCAATTCAACTTTTTGTAGAAAATACATAATTATTATGATAGGTAAGTTGACTTTTGTCATAAATGGCCAATCATGTCTTATTATGTCCAGTAGGTATAATGTACAAAAAAACTACAACGGTTAATGTTACATACACATAATGTCTTATTACATCTTATTACACTATTTCAAGCAAGCGGAACATTCAAAGACTTCAAATTATTAAGCAACCAATCTCTTCATGCCACTTCATTTATATTCTTCGAGATGAATGGAGAACATAAATTCAAAGAATACAACATCCCAATTAGAATCAGTGTTTCCTTCCATAAATATAGTCAGTCATACATCAGCCTATTCTTTAACGAGAGGTCTCTGACCCAATAACAAGCCTAAATTAATCCTATTTCAAACGCTACCAATGAATCATGTGAGATACCCACACTGGAAAGAATTGACGAAGAAAAAAAAACTGATATAAGACTTATACAAGGTAATCATTCTAGAGTACCAGCCATTGTATCTGTAATAGACTTTCTCGGCATACGAACGGACAAAACATACATACTACACACCGACGTACTAATTACTTATATTGTAGGAGCCGGCCCGACACAAACGCAAATATAATTACCAACAGTGATTGATACACTTTTTAAATAATTACAAGAGGAGATAAAAAAAGTGAAATCGATATACAATTGATACTGTGAGAATGAGTTTCTAAATATAGGTACCTTGTATTGTGTTATCTTTAATAATAGAGCACCCTATAACTTTTTATTGGTATCAAAGTTTGACAAAATTAAGGGGCTTAGGAAGAGAAATATAAAAAGCTATCAATGAAGATAATGATATTGCAGATGAAACGGTTAGATCATTAGAACATTTAGAACTAAGTCATGAAAACTTAAATGAGCATCCCAAATCAATAGTAAACAAATACATATTACGATATAACAAATATGTATAAACAAGTATGAAATAATGTTTAAGTACTAAAACAAGTTCAGATGTAATCTTCTTATTATGTTGCCAGACTTCTGAGAACAAATGCCTCAAACGTTTCGTATTTGTCCATCGTCTGTTAATTGACGCTGAAGATATTGTGTTGAAAGAAATTCTTGAACTGACATTTGTTTCAAAACTCTCGCGTCAGTGCGAACGAAAACATTTGGTTTCAAGTTTTTATAAATTCTTATGATTGAGAACTGTTTAATATAAATTATAAATCGATTCAAAAGATTAATGTGATATGTTTCATTTTTATGTACTTAATTAATAATAAATTCGGTTTTATTAAACTCAATATCAAATCATTTCAATGTAAATAAAATCTGCTGATTATGTTTCATAAAACACGGACAAGGAAGAACAATGATTCAGGAAGTTGTATAATAAAATTTGCCTATTTGCTCTGTTCATTGCAGAATCATAAGAATTTTAACGGTATTGACGCTTGGTGCATTAGTACCGCTAGAAATCGCATGTGGCATGCAGTAACACATGAGGGCGATGTTCGATCACACTGAGCAGGTATTAGTAATATTATACACAAAAATATAGCAGCGATAATTGTGCGCATACGTGAAGCTCAAACATTTCTCAAGGTAATTACCATTGAGGTTAAAATCGATGTTAATATAAGCAAACATAAGACACAAAATTATACATTTGCAACTGTAAATTACAAGACCATTTTGACTGCGACCAATTTCCTAACGCTTTTTAAATAAGCAACTTTTATTACCCATAATTTTCAGGTTTTATAAATAGAACTAAAGAGAGAGATGCATTAAATCCGTGTCTAGACAAGCAGAAAAAAGGCAATAAAAGGTCAAGACAAAACGGAAAGAACTGATTAACCGCGGAACTGGCACACATTCGCGAGGGAAGCAACACGCGAACACGAAATACGAGTAAATGTAAACATTTGTGTAGCAAATACAAGTACCGTTGACATGAACTGTTATTAGCATTTTGCTAAGGAAATGTAAGAAATTGAAAAATTTTTTCGACTTAATTTGTTTGTTGTTACAACTAGAGTTTGTATTGGCTAAAAGACTAATGCTCGAATACTCAAACGCTAATTAAGTCCTAATCGAGAAGAAGCTCTATCTTTCAGATTAGTTGTTGCTGTGATTGGTTGACATAAAATAATAACCAATTGTATTGGAGGCACAAAAACTTGACTACAGATTTAATTTGTAAAAACTGTCAGTATTACTCAGTGTATATATAAGTTTTTTATTATATTCAAGCCACTTATTGTTTTGTTTGCATGACCTTTTGAATTCAGATAAAAAATAACGTTAAACCACATAAATAAGTAACAGAAAATAAGGAAATGCCAACAAAAATAAAAGAAACTAAAAGAAAGTAAACATTTAATTCGTTACGTATAGCGAAAACCGATTGAGCAATGCCAGCGACACTAGCCAATATTTTAGTCTTTTTGATAGAAGGACAAGGCTTTCCCCGAAGCGAAAGCAGTACGTGATGAGCATATCCCGTATCAGATGCCAACAACATGACTCGAACCTAACTTAACGTCTAATTTGAAAGCAATTTTCGAAATAGAAGACGTGACTGAATAAATCGAAATGCTGAAGTCAGGCGGTGAATTTGAAGAGAAGTGAAAAGTTGAGTAGTACAAGCACAGAGTACAAGTTACGAAACAGTTGAACGTGCAGATGCTGTGAAAAGATTCCAAATAATAAGCAAAACTCTGATACGAATGTTTGAATTAGTGTGAAAGATTTAGGTTGAACAAGATCTAAATCGATCCTGTATCTATAAACCTAGATTGGTGGATTGGTGGATATAGGTCTCTTATCTCCTAGTAATAAATAAAGATCTGTGAAAAGAATTAAACTAGGTCAGTTGTGCTATAAAATAATTGAGCTGTTTGGATAACTCGATTATTTCCCACAAATTGTAATTGCTTACAATTTATTATGATGCCTTGAATTTTTACGTTTCAAACAGCTTTATTTACATTGTTTCAGAAATATTTGAATATCATCGTCATATCGTCATTACTTAAAACAATGTAATCAATCATAATAGGTACTCGTATTTTATTATCAATTGTACATGTGACGTAATAAAAGCTGCGTTTATCGGCAGTACGTCGGTCTTGCGATGACGAAACATGTGCATCAATGAATTAAAGATATTTGTTCATTAAGAACCATATAAGAGCAAAGTGCAAGATTCCGACAATTTGTGTTTGTCTTGTTACGCCTCTTTGCCTTTCGTGTGAGCGGATATTTAAGCCTTCACAACTAGTAAAAACTCTAATTATGTGTGTGAAAACTACAGTGGTATGAAGTTGACTTTTGATCTCACAGAGGTCATGGCAGAACAACTATAGTCTGAGGTTTAGTGCCATATTTTCAGCGTTTTGAATCTTAAAGTCATTTCATTAAACTCTTTAACAGACATTGTATTTTCTTCCATTCCAGATTATTATGATAAGTACGTATAGTGGACTTGCACGTAATATTTGCTGTTACATTGTGATGCGAGAAAGTCGAAATCGAAAGTGTCGACTTTTTTGCTTGCAACGCATATCACGCCCAGGGTGAGCTGTGCATTTAAAACTTGGAAAGCTGTTGTTAATATGGTGCCAAAGTATGGCAATCCGGGTGTTTGAAAATGGCCTGCAGTTGCACAATAAAATTAAAACTCAATCAAAGACATAGCTGATAGCATGATCACGGCAAAGCCTGAAACCAGCAGTGCAAGGGTATACCTACACGATGAACGATGACGAATAAAAACAACAAATTACTTCAAAAAAGTAACAAGTTATACCAAGTCAAAATACCCATGAATCACGGTCTAAATCTACATTTAGCTTGGTTTTGAACCTTCATTGACCTCAAAGCAAATTATATGCGAGAAAATACAGAGTCAAATTATATTATGATAATGCCTAATTCGAATGCAAATGGCTGGTGACATTCGACATTTGATATTGAAAAAATGTAGGTGAACATTTTTGGCCTACTTTAAATGAACGAACGGAACAAAGTATGTATTATAATAAGTAATGGAAATATAAAGAGTTTATAGTAGGTATTTAAATATTCGTTCATCTGTCGCACTTGACAGACACAATTGATTTCGACCTGAATGAGGCGGATTTTTCAAATGCGACAGATGGAGGGTTATAGCATGAAGTTGATTATAAAGGGCAATGGCTAAAATGTTAGGAGCATTGGTGCCTTTTATTTTTTTCGCGGCCATTCTTGAAACCATGGCGTATATATAGTTAAATCTATCACGATTAGGAATTTTGAAACAATTTTTATGCGTACGCAGTCCGAGGCGAAATATACAGAGTGTATTCTAGAATGTGGATCTCTATGGCAGCTATACCAACCGTTAGAGATACAAAGATTTGATCTTAGAAAACCATCTAGAATTTATCAAGTCTATTCTGCATTTAAGATTTTTTGAAAAAACGTTTTGTTCATGCTAAAACCAAGAAAATATATTACATTTTTTTTCGCAAAAATTTATCCTCCTGTTTATACCAATCAAAGAGTTATATGGACATATGGTGTGTAAAGTTGTTACGAATTGAAGAAAATCATCCTTTAAAAAAAAAATTTCAAAATAATCGTTATCGATTCCTGGCTAAGACGGACGCTTTAAAAAAATAAAAATGCAGTTTCAGTTTTCTCCAAAATCTAACTTGTATCTCCTTTGACTACTTTGTTCTATTTCTAATAGTTTCGGATTTCATCTTGAATTCCCATCTCAAAAATCACCTGTACTTACTGTACCTATAAACTGATATAATTATCTTAGTTCGGACTTAATTTTAAGCTATAACGTAGTATATACTTTTGTTTGTTATATTGTTTTGCAACTAATTTTAATAATTTGATTAATGGCCGCCACAAAAAAAGGCACCAATTTTGGTCATTGGGTTTTATAAATGTTCACCCTATTGAGGTCTCAACGACAGGTGTACTTATCGCACTCCACGTAATCCACCTCACCAAAACACTTCAATTCACTCTCTAACCGCATTGCCATAACCACCAGAATGCGAGACAAGTACATTACTATATCAGATTAACAACAACGTCCAGCGACATGAAATAATGCGTCAAAACCGCGAGCATTTGGTGAAAGTAAGAGCGTAAATAAATCTGGCCCCAAAATTGACCCCTGTGGTACCTACACCTGGCGGTGATATTGCCAAATAAATCGCAAGAATGTTCAAAATATAATTATTACATTCCATTTAAAGTGCATATTTACGTGTCCTAGAATCCAAATGGGTCTCATTATATAACTTAAGTATTACGTCGGTTTTTCAAAAGAATGCGTTTGTTCTTCGTTATAGGATTATGCAATAAAATAAACGCAACAAATTATCGCTTTATGCAAATAAAACATAATAATCGACGAATGTTGAAGCTTACATAATAAAGACTTGCTTATTGACACCCTACAAAATACTTTGACTCCGTCGTCTTACTTTCGTATGAACATTAATCAAGAACGTTACAAAACGATGCATTGTATATGCATAAATTAATGTATTAATGTCGATAGAGAAATCGGTAGCAATAATACATAAAAGACTATACTATATAGGTAGTAATAACATCTCTATCACTCGCAACTTTAATTTTAATGCCCCAATGAATATTAGATTTATTTATTGAATAAAAATAAAACTAAATGACAATTTATTGATATTAAATGTGAAAGTTTTTGTTATTTAAAACACATTCCAATTCGAATCAAACGATGTTGTTTGGGTCATTGATGCGAATATTAATAACGTGCAATTTCTTTTATAAGCATAGTCATTGCATTCACAGTTAGTCGTGCGTATTTTACAAATATAGTAAGTTGTTACGTTGACGAAATGGTAAAAAGGTCTTCGACCGCTGCGCAGTAAAACTGATGCAGGGAGTGCACCGCGGACAGCTTTCGAGTATATATCTAGTTAGACTAGTCAGCATGAACGGAGCAAGATTTAATATCGTTTGCGATCTAAATTGTTGCATGTTTGCACCGAGGGAGTGCGGATAAACAGCACCTGTAATTTGTTGTTATCGATATGTTAAGTGTCGTACCTGTTCGTCCACTTTCGGAACGTCGATGGCGCGGGTACCGCTAGCGACCTCGTTGCCGCGCCCGCTGCGCCTCGCGGGCCGCACGGGACACACGCTCTTGGCATTCTCCGACAAATCTATCCCGAACTGCTTGGGACCGTCGAACACTTTGAAATCCACCTCGTCGACGCTATGCACGGGACTTAAGTCGTGCACGTTATCAAACGCTACGTCGTTATCGTGCACAGCGTCGTTGGAAACATGACCCGAGTCGTCGCTGCAATCCGAGTGGGTATCGGATATCTTCTCGTCAGTTTGTTTGTGCAGAGCAAGCTTCTCGTTCTGCGAGCATGTTTTGGAGTCGTCCCTCGACTCAACGTATTTGACTTGTCGGCCGACGAGTGTGCTCAAATGGTTGTGGAAAGTGGTGTTCGCTACGCATAACTCCTTGTGCACCGGCGGGATCACCTTACAGTTTATAAACTGAGATGTTTCGGTTTTCAACTCTTTAGCCGTTTTTAACTCAAGTTTTTTCACAATAGACTTAACAGGTGACAGTGTGGTATCGATTTCCTCCGATTCATTTTCATTTCGTTTGGTTTCCGGCGTAACCACTATATCTCTTTTATTGATTGTTCTGTGCTGCAATTTGGCTCGCACGGCGTTTATTTCATCTGAATAGTCTTTCAGTGTCGATTTCGACGTCAATACTGTCCTTTTAGTGTCAACTGGCTCTTTCTTAGCTTTATCGCTTTGTCGCTTTGCGTCGGATTTAAGATTGAGTAGCGACTTTTGTCTTATTTGTTTGCTTCCGTCGGGCTTTTCGTTGTTTTTTCGTGGCGCAAGCGGTTTCTTTTTCTGAGCACACTCTCTGGCCTGGTCTACATTACTTAGATCAACCGGAGTGGGAGAAAAAAGCGCCCTGGTACTGCTAAACTTGTTATGCGACATTTGACTCCTAATCACCGGGATCTTACTAGGAGAGCCCGCGATAGAAGTTGTAGACTTGGTTCTCTCTAAGCCGGGTGAAATCACATATTCGTTTCCTATTTCCCACACGCTTTTTGCTTTCTGCATTTGTGATTTCGGGGTCTCTTTACTTTCTAAACTAATCTTTATGTTTAACGATCCATTATCTGAACATGTTTTAGGTTTTGTTTTCTTTGGGTCGCTCACTTTTTTTTCGACTTTTTTCATTACTGGTTTCGTTTTAGATACAACCGGAACGGGTGTCGACGGTGGATTAGATAAAGTTTTCTTTAGTATTCTCGTTTTTACATCAAGTTTTTTTAGATCTTCGGCTTTGAAGCAGTTCGGCCGAGACGAGTTTTTTGATGTAATTTTATACGTAGCATACTTATCAGGATTCATCTTGTCATTCGGTGTCGTAGTCAGGGGCACCAAAGGAGCCGTCAACTCTTTTCCCTTCATATCGTCCAAATTCCACAGACTCGTTGTTTTGTCTATAGAATTGTTGCGTGCAACTTTATTTCTTGTTTTACAATCACTCTCTGGGTCAGAATTACTTTTTTTCAATATACAACGTGATTCAATAATGCTACAAGTCTTAGACTTTTGTAATTTAGGCGGAATAAAATTGTTCTTAGCTTTCACATCGGAAGTAAGTGACATGCAAGTAAATTCAGATAAGATTTTATCGAAAGATTCCAAAGCCTTGTTTAATTTAGTTTCAGCACTAGAATCACTCGGGGCTTTAGACTCAGCCTTTAGTATAGCTACGTTTTCATAGATCGAGGAATATCCTTTAGTTTCATCGAGTAAGTGATCTTGCACCACATTATTATCGCCGGCAATGTTTACGTTTTCGTACACGTGACGACGCGGCGTCGAACAGTCAGGCTTGGTTTTCACAACAGCGTCGCTAATATTGACTTTAGTAACAAACTTTTGCACGTTATCACTGTTAATTTTCACAGGTTCACTGATCCTACGCTCGAGGCAGGCGGCGATCGCGGTCACTTTGCTGCCCTTATGCTCGGGTGAGGTTTCTGGACCGACTGAAAAAGTCCTGTAGAACTTTTGCAGCGCGCCCTGTTGCGCGGGGGAAGTGGAAGGAGGGTGCTTCTCGGTCGGCTTCTGTCCGCCGAATATGTTGAATACTTTCACTGCGGGCATGTCGCGGGCCCGGCGCGCGGGAGCCGGTCGCGGAGCGTTGATGCGCGCGCGCGTCACGACGAGCGGCGTGCATGTGCGCGCACCAAGCCGCACCGCCGCGCTATCAGCCGCAGACAATAAGAAAGTCAATGTCACTTCAGGCGCCCTGCAGACGTGACAAATCATCCATAATGAATTATCGACAATATAGGTCCGATTGATGACCACTTACTACAACCGTTTACATGGCTTATTTGCTTTGACTATATTCATAGACAACAACAAACCGTTAAACGCAACATTCGTCGTGACACTTTACACTGCAATTTCCGTGAAGTAAACAATTAAAATTGATCGCGTTAGCATATTTATAAATAAATTCTTATGATTGATTAATTGCAGATATTAAGAGAAAAGTAAGCCAATCGTCTTCATTAAAACAACCTGCTATTTTATGTAATGAACATACATTCGTGAACAAAACCAGTTATTTAAAAATTAAATCCATAAATCCTAATAGAAAGTAGGAATGAGGTTGTTTGGACAATGATGTAATTGACCGACAAAAGTTTATGGTGGACCTAGGTCACATGTTTAACGAGGTTGCAAAAACAGCTGAAATGTGAAATGTTACTGAGAAACGTAATACGGGTAACCTAATTAAATAAAACCCGGTTATCCTGGGTGGATCAACCAAACATGTGTGGTTGATGGTTGCTTTTATGTCTCCGTCGTCCTAGTAACTGGATACGTGAAGTTATTTTTAATAACGAAATTAGACGATTTATGTAAGGCAATACGTAAATTTAATTAAGATATTTTGACATGTGGAATGGATATTGAGGCTAAAAATGGTGTGAGATGAAAGCGTAGTAAATGCGTTTGGGGGATGAAAAGAGGAGTCTATCTAACAGTGTATCAGGTTGTAGATTATGATGATAATTATGATTGTGATTCACATGTGTTTTAATTCAAGTTTGCAATTAAATTAATTGTAAAAATAAAGAAAACGTAATGAAATTGAAATTTTCGGTTGCAATGTTTAGGAGAGTGGTCAGGCTGTGCGTCAAGCACCCCACCTGAATGCTATAATTAATTAAAGGACATGATAACATTTGCTAGATGGCACTTCGATAATAAAAGGCTTCAAAACTTAGGTAGGTATGTCATGGTAATGTATAGGAAAGGTGTGAAATTATAAATTTATAATAAAACTATGCCGTGCCCATGACTCCGTCCGCGTGGAAGTCGAAAAACAACACAATGTCGTTATTTTTTTCATACAAACTTTATCACCCATTTTCACCCCTTTAGGAATGGAATTTCAGAAACACCCTCCTTAGTGCCCCCTTTGGAGGCAGCAAACATGCTGCATGCTATTTCCTCTAAATTTAAAATCCCTTAAAATTTAAGGTCCACCTGTTTAGGCTGTGTGTTGTCTGTCAGTCACTTAGTGTGTTGTTGTATAGGTATACATTGTTAAACCAGTATCCTAAAGCATTTACTTCTTTAATAACCCGTGAGTTTAATCTTCTTCTTCTTATACATATAATTAATAGTACATTATGGTACAAGTGTGTAATGTTGGTGATTACCGCTGAGGCGCGATTGAGACCCGAGCCGTTTAGGCGAGGGTCTTAAGGGAGCCGAAGACGGTAATCACCAATACACACGTGTATCATACGACGTTTTTCAACACACTTGTGAATAAAATAATACTGGCGTGCCGGAGTAGCACGCGCACCCAGTGTGGGGGAGGCGTATAACTCACTAGTGAGTAATGGTAATGAAAAAGTCAGTTTGATTACAGGTGTCATTACGTGCCTAATTGCGGTGAAATAAGAGCCCTTTTATGAGCAAGTGTGTTGAAAAAATCAATTGCCTTACGTTAGTCTCGCAAAAACTCTTAAATAGCAAGACCGATTGACTTGAAACTTTATACCGTTGTTGTGGGGAAGCCAGGGAAGGTTTCTAATACAAAAAACAACCACGGCATTGCAACGCGTGGTGGGCACAGCTAGTTAAGTATAATTATTGACTTTCGCAACAGACTTTCATCTTCTTCGTGTGCCTTTCTGACTGACATTAGCTGACAGTCAGCTGCACTTTCCTTCAGTGGTTCACTAGGTGACACAGTCTCCAAAATTGACAAAACCTCAGTTTGCTATTTCCTCAAAACTTGTCGCTTGCGGAAGTATCTTGCGCAATTAAACCAGCTAGCGGATGCAGTGCTAATATTTTCCATAACCACGTTTCTACCACAGACTAGCAAAGAATAGAGCGATGACTAATCAATATGACGTAACAGTACAGGTGTAGACCACACTACTGAACACACCCAATATTACGAAGTCAAGTCGTTAAAAATGCAGCGTGACGTAACGATGGAATACTAATACTTATGTAATGTATTATGACAGGAGTGAGACTGGGCGCTGGCGGTTGAGGTCGTTGACAGATGTAGTGATGTATCTATTTTGGCGGTCTACTTTGCTCTAGGACTTTGCGTGGATACTCAGGTAGAACAAGGATTTATTTAATTTTTGTGTTCGAAAATTCTAAATGATGATGCTTTTAAACAACCACATCAAAGTTCTCAGCCCGGTGTTTGGGGTTGAGATCTACATAGGCAGTAGGTCACTGGGTTAGCTGCTTGATCAAAATCAAGGAGCTAACCCTGAGGCCTACCCCAATTCTATCGAGTAAATGACCAAATAGATGACCTAGCTAACATAGATATGATTTTTTACCGCCATCAGACAAATGGAAATTGTAATGTGCTTACACCTATCTCTAACTCATCAAGATATACACGTGTAACTTCTATGTTAAATACTAAAACCAGAATACTTATTACGTAACATATTATTATGACAGTATACGACTGGCCATCGTCGTGCGAGGTCGTTGACAGATGTAAAGTGCTTTGTCTTAAAACTAAAGTCAATGATCTGAGTTGGGAGCTTCAAAGGTGAGAATAATTTTGGGACGACTGGCTTGATATTTTGGTATATCGTTTAAAAAAAAAATGTTGATATCGTTGATGTTGGTAAAAGAAATCGTACAAGCGATTGGAAAATTACCGAACATTGTTATAACAAACGGAAAATAGTATTTGTAATTAGATCATAATTATACTATGTATCAATGAATAAACTCAGAGATTAGCAAAGAACTAATTAAAGCCTACTTACCCTAGTTCTTCTAAATGTAGTTCCAGGTTTCAGCATTACTTAAGCACTGTATTTAAAATTACAGATTAAATACTTTAAAACTGTGAAACAACTGCGAATTTTATTTGCTTGCCACAGCTAATACGGAAAGTGTGTGAAGTTACATTGTAATCAACTTAACCTCATTATAATTAAAATATACTCGTTTTTAAGGCACCGAAAATATTCAGTGAATTATTTCTAATCTATGTGCAGAATGAACTATGTGTGAATATGAATGAAGCTATGTGCGGAATGAAGCCATGTGTAGAATGAACGAGCACTTAGTAACGAGAAGACATATATTTTGAGATAGGTACGAAGCTACAAACAAATAAACATAAACAACTAGTTAAAAACATAATCAGTGAATTGTGTTTGGAGATAAACAATAACGATTTATTTAACAGCGATAAACTAATTGCAACGACAAAACAACAGTTCATGGAAAACCAAATTGTTAATCACTTAATATTATTTATGAATATATAATTTTTAAAAGATTCCCACCAAGAATAACAAACCCAAAATCAATAACTAACATCAAAATAAAAGATACTGATATACTAATGACCGAATCACAAGCACAAAGGTAACCAAGCAACGTCGAAAGTGTTATATTTCTCACTCACATTAGCCAAGCAGGAGAGACGCACAATGCACGGGTGGTAGTTAAAAATGTGTGACATAACACGACAAGTAATTACCGCGAGCCGTGACCGACGACCGTGGAGAGGATTAGCTGGGAAATCGTGTCAGATGCCTTAAGACCTGTCTACATACAACTGTGTAGTTGAGAGCGAGAAAATTATTCATATTTATGTGTTCATGGTGGATTCCTTAAAGAATATTTTAAAAATCTCTTTGTTTTTGGTGGCACGCAAGCTTGGATCAGCAATCACCTTAATGCAGAACATCCTGTTTAAGATTTATCTGAATAAACTTGATCTGGGGAGAATGAACTCACAAAATCTATGATCTAATTATTATTAGCACAATTTTTATAGCTCGAATCAGTCCATCGCTGGTTAATAAGATTCAATCGATTTACAAAAATCAGTTGACAATATTGACAGCCCATAAAATCATGAACTTATAGACAACGACAGACATGAAGCTTAAAAGGAATATTTTTAAACGACACAATTCACCGACATCATCTTACAAGGCAATCATCTCAATGAAACCCAATCCAGTGTAGACAACGCCTTGCCAAGTAATAAAGAGATCTAATAAAGACAGACTGGCCGTCTGGCTGACACCTAATTGTTGACAATCGAATCATGAAAGACACGTCACAGTTCGCAACAACGAGTCGTAATTGACGGAAATTATGATGGACATCGCAATGTTCTGCTTGATTTGTCATGCATCTTGTTACGATTTTTTGAGATGGTTAATTCTTATTCTCTTATTACCTATTCACATTATAAAATATAATTTGAAGGATCATTATTATTTGTTACTCTGTCAACTTTTTTAGAAATTAGGCGGTTGTTATTTTTATGACTAGGTATAAAATATTATTTGAAGGATAATTATTATTTGTTTCTTTGTCTTAGTCAACTTTTTAGAAATTACGCTGTTGTTAAGAGAGATTTTGCCGAAATCTGTTCAATTTGCTTTAATAATATTTAGATTGACATAGTTAATAAATATTTTGATTGAAAGATTCAGGCCAAGTCATGTAAAAAGATAAAGTTATTTAAATACTGTCTTAATAGGTCACTGAAATTGGCGCAAAGTGAACAACTTTATAATAAAAACAGCAAAAGTATGTTTATTATTCGCGCGGCGTTAGCTGAAACATAGATATCTTAAACAGCTACATATGCCAATCAAATATATATCATCATCTTCCTGATCCTATTTTATTTGGAGTCAGCATACCATGCCTTTTCTTCTTTACATCTCTATCAGCCGTCATCTCAGTATTTACCCCCTTTTTAGTAAAATCATTTTACACACAATCTATCATTTCTTCTTTTTAATAGCCGTAATCGACTCACCACCCTCAATCAAGTAAGAGATAAAAATACTCTTATAAAATGAATAAAAACTGTCAACTAACTAACTTTGCCACAAAACTTGAACAAAGTGTTCTAATGACGTCGCCGTGAACAAACAGTGGTGCACAGACAAATACAATCCTTGCATCGCTTCGAGTATTTCCTGTCCCACCGAGGAGGCGACCGTTAACAAATATCTAGAGGTGGTGCAAGTGATAAGAGATTAGAGGTAAGTTTCAATAATGCAGACAATAATATGATAACATTTTAATATTCCACCGAAGCAAAATATACTTTTGGCATAAATGGATTACAGCAACTTTGACTAAATTGAACTTGAGACCCATGTGGCGGATTTAAATTTGAAGTTAGACAGTAAAGGCGATGTTTCATATTAGGTTAAAATATATCTAAATTTTTGCAAGCACGAGTTGAAAAATGATAATTATGCTGATACTTAAGGGCGTTTTTCTATTCGACGGCAACGGTATGGTACGGTGACCATCCGGCAACCGGGGGAGCAAAAATGTATAAAATATTACCTATGGCGGGTTTTTTCAATGGCCGACAGCGGCACTGTCTAATGGAAAAATGCCCAATAGATGAGAACCTTCCAAATATTCCGAGTCCTTTTAAATATAATATAAAGTGATAGACCGCTAACGCTAAAAATAGTATAGAAGATTTTATCCTTTAAAAGAAAACTAGTTTTAAATAATAATCTAATCCTACTTCTTAAAGTTAGAGCTTATAATATTGGAGTAGGTAGCGAGAAAGGAAGTGATGGAGCCAAATATTTGAACAGTATACCGCTTTTAACAGGCAAATGACTTTTAACTCGCTTAAATACATACGGTAACATGGGTTTATAATCTCATTTAGAAAATAGAAGTTAAACTGAGTTTATAATATAATAAATGTTAGAAAGATATATGTATATGAGAGGAAGTAGTACTGATAAACTGTTGATATAAATATTGTAGAGTTGATTTGAATAACTCAAGAACTAGGCTATAGTTCTGAAACTAATTCCAGGTCTAGCTACAAAGTTAAATTGCAATTTGTATTTAAAACCGTTATTAAATCTTTTTAATCTTGAATCTATGTATATTGTTATTTTTTTCAAGTGAGTCTTATCAAAAGTTATAAAATTTACACTAAAGTTTAGTCAGTTCCATAAAGAGCCCGTGAAGTGTGAACTGATAGCTATATCATCATCTTCCCAAGGCCAAACTTTCAACGTTTCGATAACCATAAAAGTGCTAGGTAATTCGTTTCCAGGCTCAGTAAATAATTAAATGTTTTTGCTTTAAGCTATATCTTTTGTCCACGGATTCTCCCACGGTTTTCACTGAATGAAAGCGGTGAGGTAAAATATAATAGGCCATGAAAAACCATGGTGGAATGCTGCTACGCTAGAATTAACTTTGATCAATGCTTATGTAGTGAATACATACAATAAACGTTGTCAATTACAAATAAAATATAAAATGTTGGGTGTAGTTTTGAATTTGATTGACTGCCTCATTGTTAACCCCCGACTTCGAAGTTATAAGATTGACGTCTATGTCTGGTTGTCTGTGGCATCGTAGCTCTCAAACGGATGGACCGATTTCAATTCAATATGTTTTAATTGAAAGATAGTTTAATTGAGATAGCTATAAGCAATATTTTTAAAGAAATCGAAAGCGCGATTGACGTGGGCGGGGTCCTGGGTTTAAGCTTGAGTCAGGTAAAATGTTTATTGGGATTTTTCCATTAGGAAATTCACAGCAATAGCCCGGAGTTTGGGTTTGTGCCCAATTAATAGTAGGCTTGCCTTCTTTTATATGACACTTTAACATAACTGGCGAAATGCGGGTGTGAATGTGCTATACACCTCTGCCGACCTTTTCGAAGAATACAGGCGCGATGTTATGAAATGAAATGTAGAAATAAATGAAGCGACATGAAAATGTTCAACAAGTTTTGAATTTCTTGTTCGGTCCGGATTTGTAGACGAGGCTCCTAGCGAGGGACTAAATAGAAAAAGCAACAGATTTTTTGCTTGCATAGCTATCAATAAACCTGTATCTGATCCTGGAACTAGTTTTTAGATGTTTAGTGAGATAGTGCTCACAGAGTGTGTTGGTCGATAGTTTGCTATTAAAGATTTAGATGAAGCAGGCGCTTCAATGTTTACGGCAGGTTGTAATACGTCTGGATATTCTCTGTTTAACTTATTTGACAGATACAAATGCTATCACGTAGTAGATAGTGCCAATTCTGAGACTAGGGAATTGGCCAATCGTATCCTTCTTTGACAATCCAGCTAGTCTTGTTATTCTTCATTTAGCATAGCATAGCATAAGCATAATCGGCTTATAATGTTCCCACTGCTGGGACACAGGCCTCCTCTCTGTGAGAGGGAGTGGGGCGTAGTCTACCACGCAGGCCCAGTGCGGGTTGGTAGACGTCACAATGTCTTCGAATTTTTGGTTCTAGGACATGCCGGTTTCCCCACGATGTTTTTCCATCACCGTTAAAGCAAATGATAATTAATTTCTAATACGCATATGACTTCGAAAAGTCAGCGGTGCGTGCCTCGGGATCGAACTCGAACCATTCGCCGTGGGAGGCACATGGTTAAACCACTAGGCTATCACTCACTGCTTTTCTATGTATTCTTTATTTATATGTAGGCAATTGTTATTACAATTGCATTTCCACTGTACATAAAATCATCTGTATTGTTACCATCATCTACAAAATAATTAATGTTCTCATATAAATACTCTACAAAGAAAACCGCACTCAATCGCTCAGTTGAAATCTTCGCACCACTTTCAACAATCAAGACATCAACGCTTAGAAAACATCACTTAATATGACCGGGGTTCATGCACAATTTGTGAGCAATTTAGCACAATGGAGATAATCCATTCAAATGGTTGTCAATAATAACTGTAGGTACCACGACATGGTAAGTCGACTAGATCGCTCTGTGAGTTGTTCATTGCGCGTTGAAAAAGTACACACCAATTTTATTACTATAGGTACTAATTTAGTAAAGCTGAAGAGTTTGTTTGTTTGCATGCGCTAATCCTTGGAAATACCCTCAGATAATAGAAACAAGGAGATATGCCATCATAGCAAATTAGTACGGGAACAACTGATGCCACTTTTAGTACATTTTTGGACACAATTACGCGCATAATTAAGCGCTCCTTGTGAATAAAAAGATCTCCCACGCATTAAAAATTCCGCACACCCTCAATCTAACAGTGTTAATCGTCACTCAACACTAGCACTAAACTAAAACACTGTAATACCATCGATCGTGTTCGGTTCGTCGCCAGCGCGTACGTTTTTAGTATGAGCAATTTGCTCAAAATCAGGCATCAAGCTCGATAGCGCCTTAGCACATCTCCCTTGTTTCTATGATCTGAGGAAATACCAGTCGGATTTGAAAAAAATCTTTTTTATTTGATAGCCACGCGTTTGGTCTTTAGAGCGCTACAAAGGAACAAACATACATACACTTAAACATATAGACTGATAAACACATTACCCTCCTTTGCGGCGCGCAGTCTGGTAAAAAGTCAAATTATTAGCCTCAGTTTCGTCTACCTGGCTCTTCTTACACCACTTAAGGGTCTGAATGTATCGGTATTTGCCCTCTGACCCATACAGTCAGAGGTATATGTCATACTAGTTACTGGCATGCTCGTATGCAACCATCACACTAAAAATACACACGCTCATTATCTCAAGCGTGCCGTGCATTTACTCGCAATTAGTATATTTTCGTGCTAATCATGAGGATGTGTAATCGAGAAGAGAATTTCATTTTTTTTTTTCTCCAGCAGCAATGTATTTCAAAGTCATTTAGAGGTTACAAATGTCGTAGTGCAAGTTTTGATAGAATAAATCGCAAGTTTCTCACAGGTTGTTACTATTCAAGCGGTGGACGGTTATCTGATAGATTTATTAGCATTGATATCACAATGGCTGAGTTTACAACCCGTTATTAGCATTTGTAGTAATAACTCGGGTGCGTTGACATGTGAACGAAGCTGCGCAGGGAGAGGGTTGATTTATTATATTTTGACAGCGTTTACTCGTTTATATGCTTTTCTTTGACTTGTTTGTCTGTCTGTTTGTTTGTTAGGAATTTTGCTAGTATTTTTCATACTAGCATTTGTTTCAATATGTTCCTATACATTTTTATCAGCCATTTCATCCGTAGCCTATTCTAAACTAGGTCGGTATTTATGTTTATGGTACAGTACGTGGCAGTAAATTTAATAATGCACATCGAGCTTCAGAAAGAGATATTTGCTAGCTTCGACTTTATAGAGCGTCATCTCTGTCGCACGAAGCACTAACAGTCTGGTATCTAATACACAAGTCGGCGACAAAACGTCACATAGGTATGAGTGACGGATACGACGCTCTACAAAGCCGAAGCTAGCCGATTATCTCTTTCTCAAACTCGATGTGCAATATTTATTGCCGGGTACAGTACAGGAAAGCACTTTTTTAAGAGTTGACAACATTTTTGTCATCGGTAATTCAAGCAAATTCCTACTTGGAATGTGTTTGGAGTGGTTTTATTCCATAAAAATGTTATGAATTCCTGAAAGTTTGTTTACATTTTGTACCTCGTCTCTCTGGCCTTACTGTACTGGTATACCCGATACCGCTATTCCTACGAATCGAGACGAGCAATAGAAAGTTTCGCGTGCACTCCCGGTTCCGTCCGCGTAACCACTCATCGTCGGTAAGGCATACAATTGCATAAATTACAGGTTTTTCATACTTAGTAACTAGAAGCTACCGACAGACGTATTTATGAATATTCGAGTTGATACGGAAGTAATAAGTCAACTTTCTTGTTGAAGGGAAAATTATCAAGCAATATTTTTTGCTATTCTGTTGGATGAAGCAATTAAAATAAAATTGAACAAAGTAAATATAATTAGCACTAACTAGTGTTAAGTTTCGTGTATGAAAGTAATCAGGAAGAATATAAAACAATATTTATTTATTTGGTACTTACTTAATTAATGACTATACTGTAACTATTTTCATTAAACAACAAAAACAAACACCTCATTAGCAAACCTCATAAAACTACTAATTAACATAATTTTGTTACATTTCTAGATCCATTAAAGAACATACCCATGAGTCATGATTTTCAATAGGGAATAATGAGCGTTGAGGCAAATCACCATTCAAAAACAAAAGTTGTAAGTACGTTATAAACAAGTGACACCAGAGGGCGCCTGAGTGCAGACGACGCTAATTAATGCGACGCACGCGCATCTCCGTTGAAAAGCTCTACGTGGACTGTGGAGCTATAATTAAGGCGTATAGTGCCCTCAAAAAGATAAATTCCGTCGCCATTGTGATTCTACTACTCTTAAACTAACTAACATAAAATCTAGAAAAAATATATAATAAACATTGTGATATGTTATCTTTATTTCGAACTAATAAAAATATTGTAGCTTAAAAATTACTGTATGAAAATAATTATTGAAATGAGGTCGTTTTTAGAACTAAATTCGCTACTGCTCCTAAAGGTGATAATTTTTCGGTTTTTGCTGGAGAATATAGACAATCCATTTATCTTGAATCGGAACTTGTCTCATTTCAAAATACGTTTTGTAGTACAAGCAGGAAATAATTTTGCTAATTTTCGCGTGCGTCTTTGCGTCTCCGCGCAGATCAGCCACTATAGAAAAGGTCTTTAGCGTTACCACGCGCCTTAAGCTGGCATGGCCAGAAATGGATGAATGTGAAGTTTAGGAATAAAATTAAGGAAACAGCTTTTTTTATACGGCGATGGTGGCAAACAAGCGTGATGGTAAGCGGTTCCGTTGTCTATGAAACGCTTGCAACATCGAGTATCACATACGCGTTGAGGATTCGCTGTGGCGACACCTTATGGAAGAAGCAGGTCAACACAGCGCATCCTCAGGTGCTGGCAACCTTACTCACCACAGAAACACAAAGACTGCCGAACTTTAAAGAATGATTAAAGCTTACAGTGACCTAAGGCGATTTGCACACCGCACCGCATCACGCAGCGTATAGGTAGCGCGGGAGTGCGTGATCTTCCGTTGTTTGCAAGTACCTGTATTTGTATAGAAATCACGCGTAGTGCAACACACTGAAAACGCATTCACGCGCAGGGCTTTTGTTCCGTCTCCACGCACCCCGCAGCGTAGCGCGGGGCGGTGTAAAGAGTAGTCTACTTGATAATATGATACCAAATCAGATGGATCTTAAAGAATATAGGACTTCAAACGAGTCCTGTCCCGTTCATTTGTTAATTTTTAAATATGAAAAGTATGATTTGCATGTAGATAGTATTCGACGAAATTTATGCGACGCACGCGCTTTCAATGGTTCTACGTGGTGCATTATGCAGGCATGCGCAGCGAGACATGGATGGGTACTATATTATGTCTAGTTTTCTTTTTTAATTAATGTAGGTATTTACAGCTTCAAGACATCAAGTGACACCTAAAGGAGAGAGCAGATCTGCTTGTACTGTACTTGAGTAGTTCATAGAAATATCGAAAAAATATTATAAGAAGTCCGTTCGACGCTATGTTGGCCCCCCTGTCTGTCTATCCTGTTTAGGTCTTAACGTTTTATGTTTTTTGTAGATTTATGTGTTAAAGTAAAGATACCTACTAAAAAGTGGTGAAGGAGAATTGGTACTGAAAAAAAAAAACTTCCAACGTCGTTGAAAACGTTGTAACATATTGAGATTCAGGGCAGCCAACACAGCGTCGAAGGAACTTCTTATTTATGTGAAACGCTGTCTAACGATAGCATTTCTATGAAGATTAAATAACTTAATAGATATTATGTAAACGAGATAAATGTATGTTATTGTGAATTTTACATGGTCAAAGCGATGTTATACACTATCGATATTAAATACTATCTTCTGCCCGCGGCTTCGCCCGCGTTTTTGGGATAAAAGGTAGCCTATGTGTTATTCTGATGTATAAGCTATATTACTGTAAAGTTTCATCAAAATCCGTTCAGTATTTTTGCGTCAAAGAGTATCAAACATCCACACATCCATCCTCACATCCTGCCTGTGTCTATTTAATAACATCCTCACAAACTTTCGCATTATAATATTAAGTAGGATAGGATAGGAAATAGGATTGTCGGAGATGGGTTCCGTCGAAGTTAAGTCTTGTTGGACTTTAGTTTTCGCTATAGTATCTGTCGGAGATCAGTCGTACACTTCAAAGCATGTTGTGGACTTTACACTATTTCTTAATAATTATACTTACACACATCTCAAAGCTCTTCAATACAAAAGTATTAAGTGTAGAACAATGTCTGTTCACGTCGAGCTACAAATTACATGCTTTACATATGAATTGAGAACGGCTTTGTTTTCGTTTAGCATTCCTTTGCTTACATTTCAATGCACTGAAATAGTTTTTAAGTGCATAATAAGATGGCTTAGGACATATTACCATACCGATATCTACGAAGATAGATCTGTGTAAAGCTCTTGGAGGTACACTCGACAACATTGACGGTCGACCACTTTTCACCCTTATTACTAAGAACATAAGGGTGAAAAGTGGTCAACCGTCTATGTTGTCGAGTGTACATAATAAAGTTCACCCTCACTCACACATTAGAAAGTAAATGATCGCAGTGCGGTTTCAGAGGGATCCTCCGGCAAAGGCATCGAATAAATTTTTGACTTGCGTTTGACCGCCATCTCACCTGATGTTTTAAGCGATGATGGGTCTACGATGGAGCACGCTTGCATAGAAGAAACGAAACCGATTCACTCGCGACTTGGGGAACACCCACTCCAGCAATCAGGCAGCGCATTCTACTGTTTGGCGGTTTTCACAATGAAAATGGAATCAACGTGCTTCGTTCAGGTTTTTGGTATATCAACCATGAACCGATGGTGCGTTTTCGTGCTTCTGGCCGTCCGATAGAAAAGTCTTAGTGAGTCTTCAAATAAAACAGATATTAGTCTCATCAAGCGTAAAAGTTAAGTCCAATCGATACTGTAGCTATATTTAAAACATTTTTCCGCTACATAAACAGACATACAGTCCCCGACACGTAACTTGGCAAGAGTCGTTAGATGCGCAGAAGTCGTTTTTTAGGTCTTTTTGGTGGTCAAGTGGGGCGATGCGCGAACTTACCCCCACTATGCCAAAACCTTGCCAACTTACGTGCCGGGGACTGCACACAAGATAAGCACCTATTTATTATTCAAAGCGTCGAAAGCAATTTGCTGGTCACTTCGTCCGTCTAACTTCTAACAGGTGTTAGCAATAATTTGTAAGCGGTTCGATTCCCGGTGAGAGCAAGCGCCTTTCCGGCTGGGCGGGCAATTTCCATTTTCCACTGACGGAAAGTTGTACCTACATAAACAAGGCATGTTTCCCGTGTTTATGGGTGTTTGAAACTTGCTGAGTTTATGTGGTATTTACAACGAATGCGGAAACTTTTGGGATTTAGTAACAGAGCATAAAAAAGCTTCTACCATCGCAAAATAATCAACAGATAATAAAATAAAACCGAACAAATGCGAGTAGGTACCTAGGTACGACTCACGCCCCAAGTGTTCCGAAATATGCAGTAGCGCCATCTATGCCGCTATTACATGATAAGTACTTATATTATATCTTGATCATAGATGGCGCTACGAAGAGATGGCTCCACTCATAGTCATGACAGACGGACAACAAAGTGATCCTATAAGAGTTCCGGTTTTCCTTTGAAAGTACGGAACATTAAAAAGAATTAATTTTAACATTTATGCACACTCAATTAATAAAACTTAACATAACTAGGTATTTAAAATCCAACCTACACATTTACTAGGTACACATTTTTAATTTTTCTCACTGTAGGTAACACCATAAATTGCCTAAATTTTATTAAACGTGTTCACAACTATCATTGCATAATAACAAAAGAACAAGTAGAATTACACACCTACCTCATACAGTCATTCATACACTTTCTTTTTAATTGCCGTTACAAAATTAAGCGCGAATCAACTAACGCCATCTATCAGTAAACGGTGGAACTACGTCGTAAACAATAAACTTGGCGGGAAAATCACTTGCGTTATTTGACAGATGAAGACCACAGAGTTTAACAATAGGGTATTGTGCGCAGTATCATTATTTAGCCTTGCTGTTGTGGCATGAGGTTCTAACCTTGGCCCATGACCTCTAAGAAGGACTCAGGAACTTTTCATTGTTTACAATTTCATTTGAAAAAGCATTAAATTACCGAACATGATACGAAATGCCTTTTATCAAGGTTCGTCCGTAAAGAGAACTTTTCGGAAATTTTACTGATTTGAATAGTATATATTGCATCATTTAAGAAAAGAGTACCTAAGTAATTTATAACTAATAAAACAAACACATTATCAGTAAAACAGACAAACCAACCTCACATCATCATTATTTAATATCATAGGGTATTACATACATATTAGACTATAAATTAGTTCATCGCCCTTTTAAACGGCAAAAATGACATAGATACCTATGTCATTTTTGCCGTAAATGACAGTGTGTCAAGGTCTCGGGCTGCATGCTAGGTACATGTATGACAATCGGGGACATAAACCCTCGCGCAACCCTCGCATGATTGACCTGCGAAACCTTCGCGATGAACGACTGTAAGGAATACTAATAGTTATTAGACTGTGGTAATATTTCCGACAAAAACAATGTAACCATGATTATTTGTAATGATTTGATTTAAAAGAGTAACCATGGAGTTTCTTGCCCGTTCTTCTCCATAGGAATCTACGCTTTGGAACGGGCATCTAGCTTTATCATTATTACTAACTGACAGACTCCTTGACAATTCAAAAGTAGGGTAATTGGTCTAATTGAAATAAATGCTTTGACTTTGACTATTAACACAAAATAAACTAATCAGCAATGTGTTCTTCCGACGAAAGAGTTATGTTACCTGCGCAGCACTAAATCATATGTAATGACGTCCTTATAACAACTTTCTAAGTTCAGCATTAATTAGGAGTGGCCAGCCCCTAGTCGTACCATCCCCATTACTCATACACTTTCACAGGTATCAGCAGAACTCTATAAGCGTATGGATAAGCGGAAGATATACCAGTTTATATTGCAAGAGAAATATTAATGAGAAACCCTGATGTGTATGTTTGTTATTGGAAAATATATTTTATCATAACTAAATAGGTAGCTATTTTATTTCCAATGAAAAATATTTTCCACAAACGATTTTAAACATAAGGGGTGTTTAAAATCGTTTTTTTTTTCCCAGTTGGTTTAATTAGCAAGCGTGCAACATGATTGACCGCATCATCGCTTGTCTTCACGTGAGATAGTGGTACGCGAACCTAAAATTACTAATAAAAAAAAAATCAGAACAATCTTTTTTGTCCATAGGATAGAAATTATCTACGTAATATTTACATTTGTGTTACTATTCAATTGATCTCAAAGACTCATAAATCCGGGATTGAAAATGTTATTAACAAAGAAATGTTTAGAAACTAGCAACAAACATACGGCCACTCCCATGTGTAGAAGGAAAACCTTATTTATTATACGTATACGGAATTCCATCAGATACCTGGCTGGTTCCGCGTCTGCCAGTTAGGCTGATAAAGGGCACTGGCAGACGCCCATAGAACGCTGGGCCTCAGATTGTGTAAGTCGGTACAGATATGAAATTAGTTTGGTGTGATCGAGTATTTCAAGAGTATTTAAATTCATTTATTATTTGTTTTTGTACGTAATTGGGTTAAAGAGAAATATTCGTATTTTTGACAGTGAGGTTAAGTATGGTGTGAATGATCCAGTGAAGTACAGCCCGACTAATGAGTTCTCAATTCAAAGGTTTTAGTTGCTGTCACCATGATATTCTGTGGAGGTCCAATGAAGTACAGCCCGACTAATGAGTTCTCAGTTCAAAGGTTTTAGTTGCTGTCACCATGATATTCTGTGGAAGCACGCGCCAGCCAGCATGCAACCGTTCTTGTTTACGTGGTTTTTTCAAAATGTCAATGGCATAATCATTTTATTTCTTATTTATTTCGATTTTTGATTCCAATTCTTAATCTCTAAGATAAATTAGGCAAAGAACAATTAAAATATATTTTTATTTTTGGTTAAGCTTTTATTAATGTACCATATCAAGCCCAAAACTGCCGACGTCCTTTGTTGTCAGTGCCTCCACCGCTTAAAAGGAATGACGGGTGGCCATTTTAGAAAGTGCTCGTTTCAGAACTGTTTTATGTTTTGCGGTGGAATGACGTATTGCTGGGAATTAAAAAGTGATAATTATTTTATTATACTATAAGTTCAATAATAGCTTAATTTTATTAGTCATCAAAATATTGAATGCGATTTTATGTTGTTTTTGTTCTGATGCATAGCTTGCGTATCCCACTAATGGTTGAATTCGTTGAATTAGTTACTTTTTTAAACAAAACAGTTTTGAAATCCGCTGTATTGTCTATTAGATTTATTATCGCTATAAACAATAATTATTAATTATTCTAAACGAGATTAACAGTCATAGCTTCAGGCTATTAAACGTAAAAGCTGTTCATAAATCAATATTAAAATTTGGCATAGGTATTTTATATAGCATTTGAATAAAATTGAGGCTAATCGTTTTGTTTTTATCAAAGTAAATCACTTCTATAAAGAAATTCTTCAATATTTTTTATTAATACTTTTCCTTAAAAAAACCATTAAAAAAATTTAAGTTTACATAAAATCAAGTCTGTATTTCCCCGAAGGTTAGGTAGAGGTGTATAATTACCTACACGGAGGCTACACGTACATTTCGACAGTTATGTTTAACTCTCGTTTAGGTACCCATTACTGTTCTGTGTAGGTACCTAATATTGGGCGAGCCTATTGCCAACCGTGCACAAATCCATACTCCGGGCTGCTGGGAATTTTCCAAAGGAGAAACAAAATAACGCTAAGACCTTAAACAAATAAAATTATAAAAAATAACCGACTTCAAAAAGCCACTAAAAATAATTTTGGTTTCAGAAGTCGGTGGCTTTGGTTTTTGTTTACTTTTAATGCCACCGACTCCTGAAACCAAAATTATTATTTACTTACTTTGTAGTGGCTTTTTGAAGTCAGTATTTTTTTTATAAAAAAGTTTTTTATTTTATAATTTTTTAGTACTTTATTTTATCCTGAGTTAGATTACTTTCACGAATTCTTTCATCATCATCATCTTCTACGTGTATAAATAAACTATGACATTATTATGTAAATATTTAAGCATCTTATTTATAAAAAATTACAAATGTCAATATTATCGTTTTCAATCCATCCGTCTTCGCCGATGGTCGGCGAGCGACTGGCCGACTGGCGCTACATTCTCGTAGCGCGCGTAGCACAACGGTCAATGACTCTGCATTGCTAGTTCGTAACCGTATACAGGTTGCTGTTTTATTTTGTGGTGATCGTATAACGTGGCTAAATTGAGAAGTACTTTTCACGAAAATGTTATTATTCAGTTAATTTATTTTTTTTACATAGAATTATAAAACCCCTCATAAAAACTCGTAGCAACTTCAAAATATTTAAAATTATTATACTCGTAAAATAATATTATTAATTCCAACGATTTTATCAAACTGACTTTTTTATTTTCAATGTATATTGGAAACGTATTGTGTCATAATGCGTATCTGCCATAGGAATTTTAAATACAGCGTCCCCTAATAAATTATTTCAAAAAGGTCTAATTCCAAAATAACGGTACAACTAGATTAAGTTTAAACATAGGTATAAGTTGTTACTTGTTGGTATTGGTATAAAATCTTAGAAAATTCATATTACTTTGACGTAATAGTTGAATACCAACACAAAGTTCACAAAACTTTGTATTCAACTGCCTCCTTTTTTTAAAGACAACCCATTATGACATAACGTTCGTCTACATTGTAGAAACTTAAAAAAAGTACATAAACGAGCATTGCCCAAAGATTATGCTAATTTTATGTTTAATGCCAATATACCCAAACCAAAATACTGTAACTACATACACAAAGCTCATGTTGACTCCGACGATTGAACCAAGCTTCTTCTTCGTCCGAGGGCGAGCCAGAGCAGAAACATGGCGGCGGTGAAGTAGTGCACCCACTCCGGGATCGACAGCTCGACGGCGGCGGTGGTGCATCTGTGTAAACGATGGTTGGCGATGTTGGACGATATTGGGCTGGAACGTGTCAGTTGTGGTATGTTTTTGCTTTTGTCGTAGGTGTTGACGTGGAAAGTGTGATGTGGGCTTATTATAATCTGTTGTGTACGATTATGAGTAGATATGTTTTTTAACAAAGTTGGACAGCTGTCCATACTTTGTGGTGTGTGTGTTTCAATGTAATCACAAAATTCATGAGTAAAACAATATCTTGTGCAATTTTTATATTTTATGATATAATGAAAAGGAACTCTTTTCTGAACATGAAATATTATAATCAACTTTAATTTCTGAAATAAAGTTTTTGTAGCTATTTCATAGTTACTGTTTCAATTCTATTTTCGATGATTTTGTTTCTGTACCTCCAATTCACAAAAAAAAACAGCATTTGTTATTAATTATAGAGATTTAAAAACAACTGACATGTACTAGATTGTTGTTATATCTCTTATAACAATAAGATAAGCATACCGTGGCTTTGATATGTTTAAAATTCACAAAAACAGCATTTATTACGACCACTATGATAAACTTTTTAATTTGTCCGGCTAAAACTACAGTCTCAGTTAAAACACCAACCTGTACACAAAAACAGCTGTTTACAAGAGTGGGGCGACGTCCCAGGTGGGAGTGAACTATCAACTATTACATCAGCGACATCATTCACTCCGTTTCCGTCAACAGTTCGCGACGATCCGTTTTATGATTATGACCGACAGGTAGGTATCTGACTAACGATCCGCAGGTAAACATGATTATGTTGGTAGTTTGTGGTGTATGAAGTACGTAACAAAGTTGTATGGTTTGCGAAATAGTATCATGTGGGAAGAGTAGCTTGTGTTTTAAACTATTAGAGGTTTTAAGGATATGATGTGGTGTGAAAATACAAATCTCTAGTAACACAATAATTTAGGGCCGATTATTCAATCTCCAGATAAAATTACTCCTTTGGATAACTCTATCACCTTTTGTTTCATGATATCGATATACAGTCAAAATCTGTTATAACGACATCGAAGGCACCACTCATATTTGGTTATACAAACCGATAGTCATAGGCATAGGCAAACAATCAGTTTTCTTTTAAGACGAAAGTTAGGAACTACTTACTTAGTATTGCAGAATCATCTCAGTAACTTCTGTTCGATGACTCATTGTAATATGTATGTATTTATATAAATATCTTGACCCCTATAATTATTATCTATGTATTATATTTAAATATATATTATATTATTTCAATATATTTATGTATTCTTATGTAATATTATATCAATATAATAAGTAGTAATCATTAATTAATTGTCATAAACCTACAATGCATCTACCATCTTATCTCTTCATTGCCGAAGGTTGACTGGTAGAGAATGCCTATGGCATTAAGTCCGCCGATGTACATTTGTTGCATGAAGTTTAAATAAATAAATAAATAGTCGTAACAACCGGCGCTATTTTTGAGGGAACAGTCAGTGAGGACCTATTATTTGGATTATTATAACCGGTATGTTGTTCTAAATGATGTCGTCGTAAACGGTTTTAACTGTAGTTTATTAGGAATAAATAGGAATAAATTTTATTTGAAAAATCGGCCCTTACCTACTGATATAGGAAGCTTGCCTTTAGAATTTAGATACATATATTTTGTATACAGCAAAAAGTCGCTTGCCTATTTGAACTTTTCTCTGCAGATAATCTCTCGAACCTAATATTGGGAAAGTATTGGGAATTGAAAACCTGTTCAAAGGACGAGGAGTATGTTTCTATTAACGGAACAGTTGATGAGAACTGCATCAGTAATTTTTGAAGGGCTGATTTCAGATAAAACTTTTGTCTAGGTCTGTATGACTGATAATATTAACATGGAATAACATCGAGAAAAAGAAAGCAGAAGCAAGGTTTCCTTGAGAAAATCATCACGGTGACGTTTGTGACATATCTCACGATCTGTTAGCAAATAATGGTTGACAGTACAACCAGTTAACAGTTAGATTACCATCAAGATAGGGATGAAAGAGAAAACGTATGCAGCAGGTTGAATGTAACGTTGCGATAACGCTTGTGACCATTTGTGCAAAGAACGTTAAGATACACGATAACGCTAATTAAAATACGGATTTTAATAACAATTATGTTCACGTTTGTAGAGAAAAGATTTGTGATAGTAAAGGAAAAGACAACGTGAGAAAACTTTGTCTGAAATAGCCAGAGTGAAATATGATAGTGTAGAGAATATGAGTTATGATTCGTTCCCTCTTTGTATGCAAAGAGGCCCTCAATTGGACAGTTACAAACTAGTATACTCGTATACCTAATACGGCGCCAACCCGAGGATAAGAGATCAACCGGAGTTTTTAACCGTAGAATATTTTTTATGATACAGAAACAGGAAATTATAAACAAACTATACCGACCCGCCCCTGCATCGCACGGGTGCAATCCACTGATGTAGCGACATGTCAAAACACCGAGATTTCTATGCTTTATCGAGTGCAATGATAACGTATTTGATGATTTTGATGGTAAACAGGTAGCCTGGGATGTTGGCTGGGGCCTGGAAAAACATATAGGCTACTTTTCATCCATTTTCCGCAGACGAAGTCGCGGGCAACAGCTAGTATATAATAAACCTTCGGGAATAAATTCTATAAATTGTGGTGAAAACCGCATTAAAATCCATTGTGTAGTTTAGAAGAATTAAGCGGTCAAACAGATAAACACGTTATTTATATTATTTATTTAGCAGTAGTACAATAGGCGGTCTTATTGCTTACAGCAATTTCTTACAGACAACGTTTGGATGGAATTGAATCGCGAATAAAAAAATAATGAACAGTTTGTAAGTAAGATAGCAATAAATGATAAACAAGCTTCTGCTTCAAAGTTCAGTAAATCATGCTTTGTACAGTGAGTTTATCAGTCTGCGATTTCTTCATCATTGTTTGTCGATTAAAATCTGGATGATTCAGATATTTCGCTAATAGACAATAAGAGCAACATCTCAATTAGAAAGAGGTCGTGATCAATTTGATTAAGACGTTGTCGGCTGTCCTAACTAAATCAGTGTTGCATTATCTAAAAAAATCATCGGAAATCCGGATTAAAAGACAACGTCCCTTACGTTGAGTCTTTGGATATAATTCATGACTCTATATTACTAATAAGATCGATAAGTTCTGAGTAGTAAAAATGACATTAAGTTAGTGTACCACGAATGACAAGCCAAATCATTATGGAGTCAGAACATGGTTTATATAAATTAGACTTTCACAGTATTTTGGCTTGTGCGCCAACATGCTATATAAATTAGCACAATTAAGTTAAGAAATTAATGATAAATTGGGCTTTATCCTTCAAGATGAGTCTTGATAACCAAAAGTAAAACCAGTCCACCACCATAAAACAATGCATGGAGCAAAGTGACAAATAACAAGACTTGTGTCCCACATTTTAGAGAAACTCTAAAGAAATTTTTGACAAACCGTGACATATGTCATGTAACAGCAATGCGTGTAAGTTCGGTAGGCCTTCTTAAAAGAAAATATAATTTCCGTGACTAAAGTTGTACAAGCATGACTGAGCAAGAAGATTCATACACATTAAAACCAGGGACCGAAAAGGTCACCCGTATAGGGGTTAACCCGGGTTATTTTTTTTGGGTTAAGTGAAAAAACCTTGCATAAAGGTTAACCCGTATTCTGGGTTAATCAGCCTAAAAACCGGTTCACGCAAAGAGTTCATTTTTGTTCCTTTTTTTTCATTTTTGTTCTATTTTTTTCGGGTTAATCAGCAATATTAACCGGTAACGGTTTCCGTATTAAAGGGTTAACCGGTTACCCTGCATTAAGTTTAACCAAACATATGGGTTAGAGATTTAACCGGTAACCTTTTAACCCGATTAATCGGTCCCTGATTAAAACATAACAAGGAAATAACGCGACAGATGGCTATCATTTTGAATGTAACCCGACTTTCATAGTCATCACCGTTTACTATACTAACATTGTTATTGGCAAATGACCTTCGCATGCAGCCTAATCATGACTTGCAAAGAGTTTGCCTCGTGTATTCTTCAAAAATGTTTAAGACAATCATTGCTGTTGTAACATAGCACTTAGTAGTGGCGAAAGCTCCATACAACTGAATTCCTACTGGCTTCCCACTGAATGCCAATAAATTACTCTACTATTGCCAAATAATATACTCGCACTGCAATTATTTAATACACCGTAAGAATAAAAACATTACAAACACGCCTACTAATATTCTTGCTTTTGAATTCCGGGCAAAACAACTAGCTACACTAAGGCCATGTTGTTTCAACTTATAGTTACGTATCTGTAACCGTCAAATATGGCGGCTTGTATGACAATTTCATAGTGACTTAACGATTACGTACTGACTTACGAATACAGATGGTTTGAAGCAACCCGCCCTAACTGTGCAAAAATTGACCCTTCGCCACTGTAACATAGTAGGCCAAAAAAAAAAATGGCGCCAGAGAACTTAAGAAAAAAAAAACAACGTAATTCGTGATAGAAAATGAATAAAGTTACTCGACATTGGGGTTATACAACACCAATACTGGTTATGTAATCGCATTCATTCATTCCACCACTGGGTCAATTGCCGAGAAATAAAGATGTACGGCTTAATAATTGCATCACCTTTTCAACGCCGGTAACACATCTCTCAGTAAATTGTTCAATGTTGTTGACATAACCTTTTGTTCGTTGATTCGCGGTCATACGGACATGTCATAATCACGACTTTTGAATATCGAATCTCGTGACCGCAGTATCTTGCTCAACTGAAAGGAGGTTTTAATTCCCAATTCTCTGTATTAAACGACGGCTCAAAAACCTACATAATTATTTTGCTGAATATTATGTTTTTTTTTTATATTTACAAAAGTAAGTTGAAAATGAAGAATGAGATCAAACATTAAAAATATGTGTACCTTTCTAAATAGTGCTCAGATTTACACATATTTTTAATTTTTATTTAAATAAAAGAGTTAATTATAAGCGACTTTTAATTCTCTTTTATTCAACTCTTTTGAACCCCCTGTAGCTCAACGATAGGGATGTCCCTATTTATTATTTTGTACACGTTTTTTGGCATTTATAGAATTAGCAACAGTAAGCAGCAACTAATTAGATAATACTCTACATAATATATTACAGATAATAGCAAATACAAACGTTTTTATTGACTCTTTAAAAAGTGTTAACTCCGTGAACTCTTAGATTTATTGAGAATAATAAAATTACAAACGTTGATCTATATAGCAGGAAAATTTTGATTAATTGTCTAATTAGAGACGGTCGTTCACACGCTTTTTAAACTATCTTTTAAGTTCACTGTTTTCACACCATTAGTTGGATTTACTTTGTTACTGTCACCGCCATGTTTAGTAATCATCAAATTCCGCAGTAATTAACCTACACTATACTACTTTTTCACAGTAAAAAAAATCTCTTAAAAGTTTTACGATTAATTTTATTTAGAAATGTTCAACACTTTTATTAAACGCGTAAGCTTTTTTCATTTTGTTGGGTGGCAAAATACCGGGCGGCCCACCTGATGGTAAGCGGTCACCACTGTCTATAGCTATTTGCAATACAAGAGGTATGAATCTGCGGTATGCTGTATGAATCTTCTATTCTTATGCCTCTCTAGAGACAAAGTTAAAATGTCTGGGGGGTGATTCTCGCGGGTTCGATATTGATATTGAATTCGATATATATTGCAACAGCTGTCAAAATCCCTACCATTTTGACATTTGTTGCGATATATCATATCGAATTCGATATCAATATATCACTCGCGAGAATCAGCCCCCAATGTGCCTGTAATTGCACCAGCACCCATACATTTGAAAACGGAACAGAGTAATGCTGCTTAGCAGAATAATAATCACGGTGAATTTTCGTTAGTACTAAGGATTATGAATTACAGAATACAAGCGGCAATTAAATTGTTCTTGGCTTCACAATTTAACAAACATTTATAAAATTTTGTCCATAAACACTTTCTACCGAAAATATATTATTCGTTCATCTGTCGCACTTGACAGACGCAATTGATTTCGACCTGAATGAGGCGATTTTTTAAATGCGACAGATGGAGGGTTATGTAGCATTATGCTTCCAATTAGCACCCTAATATAATAATATTACATATGTATTTAAATATTTCGTTATAAAAAATAATAAATAATTTTATTATTATAATTATGATTTACAGCTTTATGACTTAGCAAAGTACTATAGTTGTTGCTATCATTATGATGAGTATAAAATGCTAATAGCTAAAACTAGTTTTAAAAGTTTTATTATTATTAATCGTTGACCGAATTTAGATAAACAAGGACGATTATAGAAAGTTTAACTGAGACTATAAATATAACGGTTCTGTCCATTCTGTCTGTTGTCTATAACAACTTAACAACCTATATTTTGACTAACGATATAACTGTGTACTGTACATGACGTGCCTAAGTATGTGTATTTGTGTACAGTCAGCATTAGAAAAATGTAAACATACTAGAAAATTTAAACAGGATTTTCTTATAAAGAATCGAATAAATCGCTGAAATATGATACAATTCATAAAAGTACCTATGTCTTTGATGATCATGTATGCACAACACCTAATCATATTTCAATAAATAGTTTTGGAAAAAACCCCTTTTGAGTTTCAGTAAGTGCATACATCTTATTGAGACTGACTGTAGTTGAATATGGTGGCAGATAAGTGGTTATGGAAATCGTAGCGAAATTCACTCAGCAATATTATTTGAGGTCAAAGAACTGTTTCTCAATAAAAAGCAACTTTTATAGGAAAGATTTTCTAAAAAATTATTTGATTTCATTAAGTTTCTAAGTAGGATTAGAAGCTTAGCGAAATTAAATTTTCCCATGCGCCTCCATAATACTCCTACTCCATATGCAATAAAAATATAATGTCACAATAAAACGTCTAATAAATCAACTCTAAAAATGATCGAAAATCGTAAAAAATTCAAAGCTGTTTACGG
Source organism: Thalpophila matura (assembly GCA_948465475.1). Taxonomy (NCBI): domain Eukaryota; kingdom Metazoa; phylum Arthropoda; class Insecta; order Lepidoptera; family Noctuidae; genus Thalpophila; species Thalpophila matura. The sequence continues at coordinate 4,653,670 of OX419196.1, forward strand.
TAATTTACAAAAAAAAATGGAGGTTAAGAACATTCAAAAATATAGGAAATAGAGATTTTTCTTCAAGGCTCGTTGCATATTCATGAGTACTTGACATCTAACTAGCTAGCCAGTAGTGGCCTAATGGCGTATTCCGTTTATTTGAGAAACCGTACTAGCGATGAGATTTCTACAAATATAGAAATTCGGCGCCCTCCATGCTATCGATATTTGTACTTTTTAAATTTATTTGATCAGACCTAGTCGCACGTCGTAACGAGATCTGAGAAACGCACACTTGGTACACACAACATGCGTACCACGAGCGTTTACGACTACTTATGCGTATGACATTTTGTAGGTGTTCCTGTATTTTGCTTTTGTTAATAGTATAGAAGAATCGAATTTTAGAATCGGATCAGTAGTTTCGGAAATTACCTCATACATACGAAATTACAAACGTTTACTTCATTTGTACCTGTCAAGTAAACCTAAGCATGGATACCACACTTCTTTAAAGACTTGTTCAAATCAAATATTATCATCACTACAAGTCTTAGTTTTTAGGGTTACGTAGTAAAACTAGGAACCCTTATAGTTTCGTCATGTCCGTCTGTCATTGGGGGGGGGGGGGGGCATACATCAAACTGAAGAATAAAAAAAAAATTCGCGCAACCCTTCATGTGGGGTATCGTTAAATAGGTCTTTGAAAATTCAAGGTCGCTAACAATTTGTCCCCCCCTGTAATTTTCCAACCGCGTTATCGAAAAATCTGAAAAAGGTCAAGCTAATAGCATTTAATAAATAATTACGATTAAAATTGGTTTGAACAAGAATAAAATAAGTAGGGGGAGGGGCCCCAGACTTGAAACTGAGGGATGAAAAAAAAATGTTTCATCGCACCCCTTCTTGTGGGGTATCGTTGGATAGGTCTTTGAAAATAACATAAAGGTTCCTAAATAGCTTTTTAGGGTTCCGTACCAAAATGGTAAAAAAGGAACCCTTATGGTGCGACTTCGTCTGTCTGTCTGTCTGTCACACCTGCTTATTTCAGCAACTACTAAAGCTATCGACTTGAAATTTGGAACAGTTATAAAAAATGCTTGCCCAACTTTATTAAAAATGAAAAAAGTCAAAAAATTATTTTATTTTCATTGCAAAAGGGGCCGGAGTGGGGGTCCGAAATTTTAAAGTGGGGTTACTAGGTCAAGTGACATATCATATAAAAGGGCTTGATTTGCACATTTCAAAATTTATTTTTATTTTATTTTATGTCGCACAGTTTTCGACATATGATGAAAAATGTCTGAAAAAATACCATTCCCCCCCTTATCTCCGAAGTTTGCGGAGCGAAAAATCTGAAATAATTAGAGTTGATAGATGTTGACCCAAATATTGCACCAAAAATAAAACGATGTTCCTAACTATTACAGTTTTTTCAAAATCATCAAAATTCCTTGACAAACAAACTTAGTTATGCGATCCGGTTTTTTTCACTTTATACGTCCAAAACTGATATGGAACCCTCGGTGCGCGAGTACGACTCGCACTTGGCCGGTTTTTTTATATAAGTGCATACTTAGTGAATTAGAAGCTTCGAAAGTCGTAAAGAATGTGTCCCCCCCTGTAGTTTTCCAACCGTGCCATCAAAAAATCGGAAAAAAATCAAGCTTGTAGCATCTAATAAATACTTTCAATTAAAATTCGTTTGAACAAGATACGTTTATTGGTTTTTGAAATATTCACTATTTTCAGTTTAACCGCAAACATAAATTTGTATTTCATAATAATATTTTGAAATACAAACTTATATTTGCAGTCGGAAGACTGAAATACTTCTTCCTACGGAACCCTAGACAGTGCGTGGTCCGACACGCTCTTGCCCGGTTTTTTTAAATAATCTCCATAAAACTTCGTATAATTTGCGAGGTCTACAATGTTAGTTCCAGCACTCACTATTTAAAATTGCAAAGGTTCTATTGGTCCAAAACATGTTTTTAGACTACATCAATTTATTTAGTTCTAGCCTCTATCATCAATTTGTGTGGTATCGTGCAAAGGAATCTACACAAACCGTACATTCCGGTTTTGGAAAGTTTTAACTATCTTTTTGAGAATTAATGACATCCTGAATACTGACAAAATTGTTTAGCATAGCTTATGTTTTGTGTCCTATTTTGATTGTAGGGGACCTACATTTTAAAATAGCTTATCCAATTGATATATAGGTAGTTGCTTCGACTTTTTAATTGCTGTTTTTTATGAAAACAAATACCTGCTAGTTGTCGTCAGATACATCTAGTGTAAATTATTATTTCATCCAAAATAATTAGGTCATGAATTCATGATATTAAACTAATACGTGATATTAGTTTATAGTAATAGAATTAATTATGTTAATCAGCGCTAGATAGAATTTAATGATACATAAATAAGCTTGATAGAAATTAAAGATAAATAGGTAATTATTTAAACTATTTTTTTTATTATAAAGATATTTTTACGTCGTCAGGTCCGACAATCGAAAACACATGCCTTGTACACAACTCAGAATATCACCAAACACTTTTGGTACTTAAATTCATAATTATCGTTAGTAGGTACAAAATATTACCTTGCCAACCAAGATTATTCGAAGCGGGAAACCTGTTTTTTTTCTATAAAACTAGTTTTTGCAACACGTTGAATTTATAGGGTTATTAGCCAGTTATCGCAAAGCTGAACGAGGGTAATGTCTTTTTATAACTACATTGTTTGCATGTATTTGCATAACTAATTAGTTGCACCACTAAGTAGATTATCTAGACATAAAATGGCAGATGCAACATTGATTTTGTCTTCTTACAATTTTATTATTGATCCGCTCAGCAAATAAATCTGCTCAACAGATCTAGGTAAGGGCGCAATTCCATTATGCAAGTCTTGCATGCAAGTATGACGTCACACTTGTGTGCAAGTGATTTGAATTGAACATTTCAGTTGCAACTTCTTTGCAAGCTGTGATTTCCATTAGGTATACAAATTGCATACAACTTGCAACTTGTATGCAAGTAACTTGCATAATGGAATCGCACCCTAAGTGTAAAATACTAACTTAATCTGACGTCACGTCTAATTCCATTATTGTTACGAAGAGTACTGTCATTCACTCAGATTAGGCACTTTCTGGCTATGAGCCTGAGTTTTTCCTAGTGTCTTAAAAGTCCGCTAAAAACTACAAACCAGCCCCCCAAGACTGCTATTGCAATTGTCATATACATAATTGTGTCAGAATGGCACATAGCTGTCAAATACAAACAATAATGATGTCGATGTGAGACTATTCTGACACAATTATGACACAATGCAAGAGCAGACCTGCCCCCGTATTCACAACGCTTCGATTTCTTTCCGATTCGACAAGTCGTACGTCTTCTTCTTTTGGCATTACGAAAGCGAGCGAGATAGACATACGACCCTGATCACAATTTTATTCATCTGCCAATGCGTGCATACTGCATAAATATTTGTTACTCGCCTGCATACTCAACTATTCCGCGTGTCCTAGAAACGGAATAAACAAGTAAACAATTACTAACATTAAAAGACCACTTCTAACTCCGTTCTAGTTTCGGGGTCGAGTTCATTCGACAGTTTCTAGAGGAGTGTAAATGAGGCATGCTGGTGTGTGCGTGTGAAAGACTACGAACAAAGTATCGCACGCACGTCTATAATTTGTCTATTATAGTGAACTATGTAGTACAGTCACCGGCAAAAGTTGATGACATTTTCGGAATTTTAAAACAAAACTTAATAGAAGCCAATCACTGTTCTAACATAATTAAAATACCAGTCTATTAGGTACAATATCCTCTATTAAATAGATGTAAAAAGCAATATTTTTCAATGAAAAAAAAAATCCCAAAAATAAACTTATTTAGTTCTGATAATGGCTTTACACTGACAGTAGTTAAAAAAAAGAAATAGTTTAAAAGTTATTTTTCTTAAAACGCATTTTTCCAATCCGCAGTTCCGCAGTTATCATTATATTCATAGTAACATCAAGAAAATAATATTTATGTTGTTTGGGTAAAGTTGTTTACTACAAAATCCAATGTTGTTTTATCCGTTTTTCCGACGCGCCACTTCAGAAATATTTAAATGACGGTACGAATCTTTAAAAAATTAAAATTCGCAGTATTTCGACTTCCAAATTGGGATATAGATTCATGGTACGATGAATTCCTACGCACTCCTTTAAAATTCAAGCAAAATATTTGGAACATCAAGAAAGCTTAAACGACCGCACCCAACCCACTATCAAAACCAATAACTTTTTAATAGATAATTGAAACAAGTGTACCTACCTATAAATATTCCAATAGGCGGCTAAGGACTATGATCTACGATCGTCTATTATACTTATCTATCTATAATTAGAGGACATAAATTATAACGATGCCTATTTTTTTTCTTTAAGTTTCAATATTATCAGGGCTGTCAAATCCGAAGTAAGAAAATTTTGGCAGACCTACTGCTGCAGGCAGGGGCAGGTCTGACTAACTTTTTGCTCTATAGTCTGCCTACAGACAAACTTACTGTATTATTACTAAATATACATGTCAATTAAATAAATAATAACAAATCAGTGGATCCAGAAATGTTTGATACCACTTTCTTTGATCTGTGTTTGTTACCACTATTCAAAATAAATAATTTATTTCATTTTACAAATCTCCTTAATACAAAACGTGCTTTAACGATAGTCTTGGTTTAAGGTACCTACCGTGCCGGCAATAAAGACCATTATTTAAAGCCTCTAACAAATGGCATTTCTTTTGCGATTGAGAACGAAGCGCGTGAATGATTTGTCAAACTATTATTTCACTGATTGTTCGGGCGTTTCGATCTCAATCGCGCAAAAAGAATGTCATCTATTAGAGGCCTCAGAGGAAATAAGAAAGAAAGCAAAATTGTTTATTTGGAACAGAAAATTATAAAATCATCATAACTTAACATAATCAACTTTAGGTATAAGCGATCATATAATTATAACGACCTGTACCTACTTTACATTTTCGTGTAGCATTTGGTACTATAGTACCTTAACCTCTACTTTTTGCTAGGCAAGTGACCAGGCCATTGATCACTGTCAGTGCCCCATGGAGATATAATTGACTGTAATGTAGGTACCTACTACAACATCAATTTATTTGTCTAATATCTTTATTATTAAGCTTTATTTGACAAGGTAAGAGATTCAAATGAGACATGCCCGTTTTTACTAACATTAGGAGACTCAACGTAATGTCTAAATCCTATCCTACTAATATTACGAGTACCTATACCTAAACGTGAAAGTTTGTGAGGATGTATGGATGGATGTTTGTTACTCTTTCATGCAAAAACTACTGAACGGATTTTTATGAAACTTTACAATAGGTATAGCCTATACATCAGAATAATACATAGGCTAGTTTTTATCCCAAAAATCGCCATTGTTATCGGCATCTATAAGCCCGGTAAGCCCAAGTCCGAACCCTCTAGTTATCACCCCATCAGCCTCCTCAAGGTTTTCGGGAAGATCTATGAGAGGTTAATTTATAAAAGACTCAAGTCCACCGTATCGTCGAACATGTAAGCCACGGCTTCACACATGGAACGACGACGGGCATGGTATTTTTCGATGTAGCAAAAGCCTTCGACAAAGCCTGGCACAACGGCTTATTGTACAAGCTGTACGAACTCGGAGTGCCAGATCGTCTCGTGCACATCATCCGAGACTTTTTGTCAAATCGCACCTTCCGCTATCGCATTGAGGGAGGTGCTCTCTCCTCCTCTCATCTCATAAAAGCCGGTGTCCCGCCGGCTCCGTGCTGTCCCCCCTCCTGTTCACGCTGTACACCAGTGACATTCCCAAAAAGGAAAGGCCCAGTTGGCTCTATTCGCTGACGACACGGCCATCTTTTACTCCGGCATCTGCCCCGACAGTATAGTCCGGATCCTCCAGACCACAGTCAACGCCCTAGGCGATTGGTTTCGGAAATGGAGAATCGAGGTAAACCCCGATAAGAGCCAGGCGGTTTTGTTTTCCAAATCGCGCACTCCTCCTGATAACCCTTCCCCGATCACCATGTTCGGCAAGCCGATCTCTTGGGTTAAGCAAGCCAAATACCTGGGCATCACCCTCGATAGGAGATTGAACTTTATCGAGAACATAAGGACCGTCCGCTCTCGCGTCGCCTTCGCTCTCGGTCGCCTCCACTCCATCCTAAATGCACGTAGCAAGTTGGCACTTAAGTACAAAGTGCGCACTTACGTGACTTGCATACGCCCCATCATGACCTATGCTGGCGCTGTGTTCGCACACGTCAAGGCATCTCGAATCCATAGGATGCAATTACATTCAGAACAGGTTCATGCGAAAGGCCACGGGAGCCCCCTGGTACGTTCGCAATGATCGCCTGCACTTAGATTTAAAACTGCCCACCATCCAGCAGTGCTTGAAACGCGCCTCCAAGCGCTTCTTTGACTCTGCCTCGAACCAACCGAATCCTCTGGTGGTATCGGCCGCCCGATACACCCCCTCTCAGATTAGCAAAATTCGCCGTCCGAGGCATGCTTTAGATACTCCCGATGATGCTATCACCTTACTGCAAGAGAGCAGTAGGGAGACTAGCACTCTGCGTAGGTACAAACACAGACCGCCGTCATTCCGACCTCGCCGACGAAGCCCGTCGCGACGTCCCCATCAAGACCCGAGTCCGCCGCCGAGTATGACTCAGACCCCAAACCGACCCTTGCTTGAGCCAGCCCGCGCTGAGTCTGTAGATAGAAATTCGTCCCAAAATAATGAACCGATCCAGCTAGTAGTCCCTCCCTCTAGTTGCCCTCCCCCCAACGACGCCCTAAGCTGAGGCCCGTACCCCACTAGGGGGTGCCCTTAGCGTGTGATCGCTTAGTTTTATTTAGTTTTAAGCCTGGCTGGAGGCATTTGAAAGTCCTCACCAGAAGTCCGCGTTAAGCAGTGACGGCTGTTAAAATCGAATTACTGCGAGAGGCCATTAAAAAAAAAAAAACCCAAAACCGCGGGCGAAGCCGCGGTCGGAAGCTAGGATTAAAATTAAGTTAATAAAAACTACCACTCAACTACGACAAAAATGGAACTGAAAAGCATGAAACAAGAAAATATTTCTGTCTGAAATTGTGATATGCAGGGTCCGCCGTGGTCGCATGCCACCCTGTTTGACCGGGTTATTTAGTCAAAACGTTGAATTCTTTACTTAGTAAAAATACTCGCGAGTTTCCGTAGGCAGATCTCGTAGCGTCGTAGTAGCTCGCAGCAACGTTACATAGTAGATCGAAACAATTTTATTGCACTAGAGCCGTTGAATCCGGTTTTTAACCAGAAACCTTTAGCTCCGGTTTCTCAAGTCTAGATATCGGTTTTATGATCTCACATCGTGGCACCCTTTTGTTTCAAGACAATAGGTTCGAAAAAAGACATCACGTCATAGTCTAGAATTCTAGGTTTTTATTTATAATCAACACTGTTGAGACATCATACCTATTGTGTGCCTTTTATAACAATTTTAGTCTTCGATCCTTGATGAAAAAACAATAGACTAGAAATAAAATCTTAGTTAATTCCTAGAAGTTAAAAAAGTAACATAGATTTAAAAAACGCGTTTTTGATAAGTAGCTCAACGAGGCAATTCAAGTTTTTGAACTGTCAAAACGAAATGAATGAAAAAGCCGTGGTGACAGCTATACAATTCTTCAAAGACAGATAATATAAGTAGCCTAGCAAAGATAAGATGCTCATTCATGTCATAAGATAAAAACGACTGTTTAATGAATTTCATCTGTCAGCACTTTGATCGTCGGAATTATCTTGCGATTCATCGCAGTCTTCAATAAAGCTGTCTTCAGACTACGCTATACTATATAGTATAGCGCGCCATCTAAATCCATACTATATATAGTATAGCACAGTGTGAGCGTGTCCATAACAATGTATGGTGCGCGATATTGTCGTGCTATGAGCTATATGCTATAATGTTATATAGTAAGGCGTATTCGGAAGACAGCTACTGAGGGGCTCGTGGCTAAATGACAGCCGCGCTGATCGATCGATCTGCGAGGTTAAGCTGCGCTTGCCGCGGTCAGTCCTTGGATGGGTGACCGTTCTTTACACATCGAGACCCCTCCGTTCCTCGGAGAGCACGTTAAGCAGTCGGTCCCGGTTGTCAATAGAATGTCTTTGACAATCGTTACGGGTAGTCAGGAGCCCGAAAGTCTGACAACCGGTCTAACATTCGAATACCGGTATTACCCAATAATTGGGTTGTGGAGGTCGGATGGCAGTCGCTCCACGTAAAATACTGATATTCAGCCGCAACCAGTTAGACTGGAAGCCGACACCAATCTAGTTTCGGAAAAGGCTAGGCGGGTGAGTCTGAAGACAGCTACTAACTGAAACTAGCTGTTCCCCGTGGTTTCACCCCCGTTGCTCGGCTCCTAAGGGTCGTAGCGTGACGTTAAATAGCATATACTATTCCTCATGAATCTGACACCAATCTAGTTTCGGAAAAGGCTAGGCGGGTGAGTCTGAAGACAGCTACTAACTGAAACTAGCTGTTCCCCGTGGTTTCACCCCCGTTGCTCGGCTCCTAAGGGTCGTAGCGTGACGTTAAATAGCATATACTATTCCTCATGAATCTGGCTATCTTACACAAATTTTTCGAATCCAACAGGTAGTTCCAGAGATTATCCCGTTCAAACAAACAAAAAAACAAACTTTTCAGCTTTATAATATTAGTGTAGATAGGCTGAAATAAAATCTTAGTTACTTCCTAAATGTCAAAATAATAACTTAGTATGAAAAAAAAACCTGTTTCTGATAATCCATGAACATTGATGTCGTTGAACTGTCAATATCGAAAAGTCGTAGTGACAGGTGATTGTTTAATGAATTTCTTCTGTCAGCGCTTCGATCGTCGAAATTATCTTGCGATTCATCGCACAATACATTACATCAGACAGTCAGTAACAAGAGACAAAAAGGATGCGGTCACCTTCACTCGAGTTCATGACTTTAATTTACCTTATTGTTTAGTATATTAAAGACAATGCGAAGTTTTTGCAACGCAATGCATGTAGCACAGCCTCAGAGTACACAGCACATGACAACTATGACAGATGTCAATTCACAATTTTGCCAATAACACGTGCACATACACGTGTACATAGGAAAAAAATAGAAAAAATCAAAAAAGTCAACGTTGCACGCTATCGGACATTCAGCCATTGGTATTTTTTTTCCCTAACAGAGACAATTTGTCTTGCCTGTTTAGTGACTGGCAATGTTAGCACCACATTTTGTATTTTTTTTATTTTTTAAATAAAAAAATCTTAGTCTCTTATTGCTATAGCTGCCACATACGTTTCTTAAGAAATTATTAAAGCAACGAATCCAGCCCAGTCTGAGTTTTAAATTTATTTTTAGTTACTTAATTAAAAATCTACAAATCTTTTTATAAATCAACAACGGTGTAGGCACAGCCAATGACTTGAGGTGACTAAAATGCTTTGCAACACTTTAATAACGGACGAAGTAATAAAGCTTAATTGGTGCATTCATGCATGCGCGTGCCTAGCCTTTTATTATGATACTAGCTTCCGCCCGCGGCTTCGCCCGCGTTTTCCGGGAAAAAGGTAGCCTATGTGTTATTCCAGACTATAATCTATCTGTGTGCCAAATTTCATCTAAATCCGTCCAGCCGTTTCAGCGTGAAGAAGTAACAAACATACACACACACACACACAAACTTTCGCATTTATAATAATAGTGTGATTGCTGCATGTTATCAATTATCATACATTACGTCAATTTAGCACCCAATCCCTATTCATGAAGGGAAAATAATAATAATGTACTATGTACATAGTTAATATGTGAAATACTTAATTATTTTAATTAATTTAAAAATGTACTTATAAAAAATTTGTTTTTTTTTGCTAAAAATCATGTCTGTAACCTATAGATTTAGCTTTTAAAATATTTGCTATTATTAAAGTAAGACCTTATAACAATATAACCAATATAACCATAAGTCTCTTGTTTTACAATTCATCCTGTTTATCTACAGCATAATCGGCCTATAATGTTCCCACTGCTGGGACACAGGCCTCCTCTGTGAGAGGGAGTGGGCTGTAGTCCACCACGCGGGCCCAGTGCGGGTTGGTGGACGTCACATGTCTTCGAATTTTTGGTTCTAGGACATGCCGGTTTCCTCACGATGTTTTCCTTCACCATTAAAGCAAGTGATCATTAATTTCTAATACGCACATGACTTCGAAAAGTCAGCGGTGCGTGCCTCGGGATCGAACTCGAACCATTCGCCGTGGGAGGCACATGGTTAATCCACTAGGCTATCACTGCACTCAGGCTATCACTGCACTGTTTATCTATGATTAATTGAAACATCCATTGATAAATGGTCTCTCAACTTCAATATCGCACAGCTCGCTAAATGAATTAGTTTCAATAATTCGCCGATGTATTCATTATTATAAACGTTTGTTATCACGCACATGATATTATGTATGTATCACGCATCATGGACCATCACGCAATGGATTTGCGAACAGTAATTGTTGAACTCTTAGTAGGTACTTTGGCTAATATGGCTTATCTAAACTAATATAATAAAGAGAAAAGATTTGAATTTTTGTATGTTTGGTTGTAACTTATAATGGATAAACTCAAAAACTACTTTTATCCCAAAAAAATGCACAGTTCCTGTGGGTCACGCAGACTAAGTCGCGGCAAAGTGCTAGCAGATATCAGAAATAGATAAAAGATTTATAAAACAACTGATATGACACGGGTGGGACTTGAACCCGCGACCTCTGTCGTACCGTGGCGTCGCTCTAACCACTGAGACCGGTTGTCACACCTCATGAAGTCATGTAGCATGACTTCATGAAGCGAAGCATCTTCTTCGACTGATGAAGGTGCATTCACACCTTCATCAGTCGAAATTTTAAATCTCTCTAATACGCCTCTTATGGCAGGTTGCTTTAAACCATCTGTATCCGTAAGTCAGTATGAAATTGTCGTACAAGCCGCCATATTTGACGGTTACAGATACGTAACTGTAAGATGAAACATGGCCTTATTAGTGTTGGTGATGTCTATCGGAAACTAATATAAGACTCAAACTCAATGATTACAACTTTGCAGTTATATGGACATCACTACGATACCACCATCTATACATAATATTACTAAGTATTATGTACATTTATGTGAATTTTAAACATGTCAAAGCCATTGAGGCCCAAGGCACCAAGGATCCTTAAAAACAAAAGCTCACATATTATGAACGTGCTTACATAGAATATCTACAATTTTTATTGCACTGTTTATGATAATTGTTATTAACAAAATATGCACAGTAATTAGTCTGAAATAAACGAATTTTATTTTCTATACAGGGTGGCGATTAGGTTATCACATTAAATGAAACCATGTATCCTAAATGGCGTTCTTTGTACATACACAATAAAAAAAATTGCCGGTTGCCGCTTTTACAGGTCAGTAAATGTACCAACTTGTATTAACAATTGTACTATTTATTGGTACATTTACTGACCTGTAAAAGCGGCAACCGGCAATTTTTTTTATTGTGTATGTACAAAGAACGCCATTTAGGATACATGGTTTCATTTAATGTGATAACCTAATCGCCACCCTGTATAGGTATCATAATGGATTCATATGTGTTGGTATTACCAACACACAAATATGAACCACTACCTACAACTAACAATACCTATTACCAACTTGGTAATAGGTATGGTGTTACAATAACCAATAACGATAGCCATGTCATTTTCTCTATCTATTGATTAATAGTATTCAAATGTACAAAACAATTAAAGTACATCCGAAATAGATATCCGATACGGGCGGAGCCATGGTCCGCAGTTGAAACTATAATATTAATATTTTCCTAAATAAACATGTCAATTTATTGAAATATAGCTCTAATATAAATCTAATAAAAATATTGATATTCAGCCAAAACTAGTTAGACTGGATGCCGACCCCAATATAATTTGGGAAAAGGCTAGGCAGATGATGATGATAGCTCTAATATAAATCAAAATGTTTTTCGAAAGTAAAAACTCAAGTATTCCTAATATAAAATCTGAGTCGATGAATAATAAATTGATTAAATATTTTGAAGTTCATGTTAGCTCAATTAATAAATCGAACCCTGTGGGTGTCATTAAAATATTATGGGTATATTTCAAAGCTGTTTTAAACACATTAGTTTTAGAAATTAATATTTAGTTGGATTCAGAACTTTGCCCAGTAGTGGGACAGTACCTACAGCTTGTACTGTACCAAAAATAAAAAACTGGATTTAAAAAAAATATCCAAGAAATGTTTTGTGCGCAAAATAGTCAACACACTGTAGTTCGAGACGTTATTAGTACTTCTATCTTCACAACCTTGTGGCATTTTTTTTATTTTTTATTCGATGATAGGCTTGCGCTTGACCGCCATCTCGCCTGATGTTAAGCGATGATGCGGTCTACGATGGAGCACGCTTGCCTAGAAGAAACCGATTCACTCGTGACCTGAGATACCCAGATTGTAACTGTTGGGAAACACCCACTCGGGCAGCGCATTCCACTGCTTGGCGGTTTTCACAATGAAAGTGGAATCAAAGCGCTTTGTTCGGGTTCTTGGCATATCTACCATGAACCGATGGCGCCTTGTGGTGCTTCTGGCCGTCCGATAGAAGAAAGGGCTACATTTCATTTGTTATTTATTTGCTGACCGCAGGAGGTCCCATATGCTTTAATGAATGAAATAAGACCTACTTACAACTATTAAACGCACCTTTTGATCATAAAAGATTTACCAAATAGGATGTTAGCAAACACAACAACACATTAAGTCAAAAAAATAAACGAAGTAAGTACCAACTTTTTTTTTATTGCTGAGAGATACTGTCTAACTCCACAAACGATATTTAGGGCTCTTTCAATTTAGACGTCGCATTGCTGCAGTGCGGCAGTCGTACGGCAGCATTGCGGGTGTCGCATTGCGCACCGCCGCGATTGTTTTTAGGGTTCCGTACCAAAATGATAAAAAAGGAACCCTTATGGTGCGCCTTCGTCTGTCACACCTGCTTATTTCAGCAACTACTTATGCTATCGACTTGAAATTTGGAACAGTTATAAAGAATGCTTGTTCAACTTTATTGCAAATGAAAAAAGTCCAAAAATATTTTTTTTTCTTTGCAAAAGGGGCCGGAGTGGGGGTCGCAAAATTTTAAAGCGGGGTTACTAGGTCAAGTGACATATCATATGAAAGGGCTTGATCTGCACATTTCAAAATATATTTTCATTTTATTTTATGTCTCACGGTTTTCGACATATGATGAAAAATGTTCAAAAAAATACCATTCCAAATACCCTCCCTTATCTCCGAAGTTTGCGGAGCGAAAAATCTGAAATAATTAGAGTTGATAGGAATTGACCCAAATATGGCACCAAAAATAAAACGATGTTCCTAATTAGTACAGTTTTTTCAAAATTATGCGCTTAGTTATGCGGTCCGGATTTTTTCACTTTATACGTCCAAATATGATACGGAACCCTCGGTGCGCGAGTACGACTCGCACTTGGCCAGTTTTTTTTTCATACATTTGACACATCGAGAGAGCCGTCCCACTGTCGTGCGACACCCACATGACATGACGCAGCAGTCCGAGACAAATTCACCAATCGTCTAAATTGAAGGAGCTCTAAAATTACTAAAATTGTCAAAATAACAGTATCGGTTTCCTCACAGCGGCAACGGTTTTAACTGAGTCCACTTTTTGTCGTACAAATCTCAATGTTATTACAAGTTTCCACTCTACCATTACTGGAGCCAGTGTACCATATCGTCTATTATTTTTTATAATAGGGTCATATGACCTTAATTTGTCCTGATGATACGGGTTTTCACTGTAGCAAAGAAATTACCTATTGTGTTTCGTATTACATATTGTTCTGTTTAATATTTTCTACTTAAACTGTAATTAAAAGTTTGTTTGCTTTTTTGTTCGAGATTTTTCTATGTACGGTACTTATTATTATTTTTTTACTTATGAACACAGAAAGAGAATACTTTATGGATAGAATTGACTTTTTTAAGGTGCCTGGTTTTTTGTGCAAGTATAAACACCTTTTCCTTTTACATTCATCGAAAATGTTAAAGGATTAATTTTATTTTTTGTATTATTTAGCTTTAGAGTAAGAAAGACAGAGGGTTATCTCAGTCAAATCTGGAGCAGCCCGACTGCGAAAGTACCTCCGCCTTTTAGGATACCACAGGCAAATAACGCACCACTTCGGTATACCTAAGTGTTAAGTAAGGTCTTGCGTTCGTTGCGTTGCGTTCTTGTGGTAAGTAAGGTCGCCAGAGCTTCAGAGGATGCGTTGTGTTGACAGCGGGGAACCTGCTTGTCCCTTAGATGTCGGCACAGCGAATCCTCATTTTAAAGGGTCGGCAACACGCATGTGATCGGTGTTGCAACCCTTTCCTAGGCTACGGTAACCGCGTAGGTACTTTCAGGCAGGCCGTACGCCTGTTTGCAACCATCGTCGTATAAAAACTGCTTTATTTCTAAAACTAGATTTATGAAATGTCTACCAAATTGTATGTTAGTTGCCACTTTCTTTGTTTACTATGCGTAGGTAGGTATAGTTGCTGGCATGAGTCGTGAGTACAAACATCACCTGCGCATTAGTTAATTTTTCGGTCTCTGGCGGAATGAAGAAGGCTGGTTCGTCAGTGGATGCTCTTCATCTATTGCACTATTCTCTATTGTGTAGGTATTGTCAACTGTCTCTTGTCTATTAGGCCGAAAGTGTAAATGCGCGATCTGTGCTCACGACTCACGCCGGTACCTATAGATATCTATAGATTATATTAAAGTGCCAATGCCTTCTGATAGGTTTCTCTTGTAACAAGCACAACAGGATATACTATCACTTCTGTTCCGTGACTTATCGTCAAGGACGTCATTCAAATGTCTAAATGTCTATTTAAGTCGTTCATACTCTCGCTATTTTCATCCTGGCAGATGATGAGGTGATGGATGTCGTGACCTATCAGATGAAACAAACTACACAGATATAAATATTTTATTACCTATTATTACAGAAAGAAACGTGAAAGTATCATTTCAAAAATGTAAATTATTTGCGAAATTTTCTTTTTAAAAGAGGCCAAGTCTACCATTAATCAAGAACAGTATAATTTATGAAACACTAATTTTGTTTAAAAACCATTTTGTGTGAGCAAATCTGTAATTTAATGGCAAGATGTACTTGATACGCCAAAACGTGTCTACAGATTAATATCTCAAAAATTCTAGCCTAGGGTTCCGTATTTTTTTATAATAGACAAAACGAACGAGACGGTTGGCTGGTAGAGAATGCCACATGCGGAGCGCAATCATTAATCTATGACCACATGGTATTAAATCCGCCTTGTATATCATTTAAAATGTGCATAAAAGTTTAAATAAATAAATAGAGATTTATGAACCTATGAAACTTTTTGTGCAGTACCCTTTTGACAGTTCTATGTTAGAGATATGACTGGATGTGGCCATTAGGTAATTATTCATAGATGTGGGTTTTGTATAACTTTGAAGATTCAAATAATACTTATAACATATATTATCTAGCTGTCAATATATTTAAAGGTCTATAAAATGCACGGTTGAGTAGGAAGGCAATATCATCAATACATATAAAAATTAAAAACCTGACTCACTCACTGACCGCCTCATCAACGTCAAAGCTGTAATTTTGTACAAAGATTCCCTTTATGACGTACACAAGCAATAAGGCTAGATTTTTCGGATTTCCCACGGGATACTAAAATCCATGGGGACGGAGTCGCGGGTATAAGCTAATAATACACATTATGTGAAGGACATAAAATTACAAGGGATTCCCCGTACATTGTACAAAAAACGAATTTTTTACTACGGAACCCTGTAAGGTAAGTTCGAATTACAAAGTCGCTTACAGCTATTCTATTTATTTTTTATAATTAAAATCTAGCTCATTATATGCAGTTAGCATGCATTCGACCAAATCTAGGTAGCTGGCCGAATAAGCCGAATAATAAAAAAACTAGGAATAATAAGTTAGTCTAGACTTTGAGAAAGTAGCAGTTGTATTGTAAGTAGTCTAGATTATAGATTTTTTTAAATTGACACCACCACTACACGTTGATGAAGCTATTCAGTGTATTGTAGCGCATGTACAGTCGACGTCAACTGTTTTTGTTCGGAATATCATTGATCATGATCATTTATTACATTAAAATTTTATTGATAGGTACCGAGGCACAATCATCGAGCGATCGGTCGAAAAATCAATATTGTCGACTGTTTTTTGCTGAGAAAACGTTGGAGTGTTGACGAATCAAAAGATCATCAAGAGAAAACAAAATTGCATAGATCGAGCCGCACCGAAACGCGATTCCTTTCTTTTAGCGTTCTTTCCTAAACATGCCAATTACTATAACTATAATATTATAAACTGTAAAAAAACCCGTGCCTGTATATTGAAGATATACCTGAAAATACAGCCGGGATAGTATAGGTACCTACTGGGACGCAACCTCAGATCATAGATTCCATGATCTGAGGACGCAACCATGCTCAAAAATTTTTTTGGCCATGGTTGCGATGATCATAGATAGCGCTACTGCATTCTTCCAATGGCGCCATCTATGAGCAGATGGCTCCACTTAAGGTCCGGTGACTGACGGCGGACAACAAAGTGATCCTATAAGGATTCCGTTTTTGCTTTTGAGGTACGGAACCCTAAAAACAGTGATACCGTCATTGACGCCTACGCAACCCATTCACAGTTCAGTTTAAGTATTCGTCAAACAGACCTAATGTCACTCAACAATACTTGGCTATTCACTGCATGTGCTTAGAGCAGTAGTTCTTAAACTTTTTGAGCCACGGACCACCTTAAAAATTTCAAAAATTCCACGGACCCCGAATAAATTTCAGGAAAAAAAAAACAAAGAAAACGAGCTAGCGGTCAAACAAACGATCCGTAAATTACTGCATAATTTTCCTAATGAATATTTTAAGAGTGAACTGAGTGGAACCCTGGCACTTAAGTCTCGGACCCCTGAGGGGTTTGTGGACTCGTTTAAGAAACCCTGGCTTAGAGAAATGTTGAGTCATGCTACGCTAAACTATGCGTGAGTCAATCATGCATTGGTAAAGACAGTGGGTGTTATTCAGACTGTAACATAACAGATGAAATGATGCCCGAGAGTAATACTGTAGATTTAAAATACAGCCTGTTAGGTTAAAAGAAGGACATTTTGAAGCAGTGATGCCAACTTAGCAACTTTTGCATCCCCATCAGCTACAACTTAGAAAAATTAGTAAAACTTAATTAACATTCATTTTAATAATAAAATAAAAGGCAGATTTTTAAATATCCTTATTCCTTGTGTCTTATTACTTTAATTTCGGAAATAAACAATAGTATAATTTAGCTACCTACATCCACCAAAAAAATTGGGCAATCTAGCAACTTTTTACACAATATTTAGCTACAGGATAAAAGTGCCAGTTTGCAATGAAAGAAGTAATTTTGTAGTAGGTAATCTGTGATATTATTTAACCATAATAATTCAACATACATAACAGTATAAGATTTGTTTTTCTAAGGTCGAGAAAATGTCGAGTCATTGTTTACATACAACGCTAGGCCACACGTGCGAGTTGTCAAACATAGTATTGTCATATAGTATTGACATCGATTCCCTCCAAAATGGTTGAGTTAAACGGTGCTGATGCACGCGTCATGTCCGTGAACGGGCGCTGTCAGTCGATACTGGTCATCTCTTGACTGCTCAAGCAATATTTTGACATTTTACAGGTTTAAATGACCTTTGATTTTATTTTTTATCCTAAGGGATTTTTAAAATATCTCACATTGTTCTCACATATTAGGGCATAAATGTAAACAAAGAAATTGTATAGTTGAATTAGTTGAAAAAGAGTAACCATGGAGTTTCTTGTCCGTTCTTCTCCATAGGAATCTACGTTTTGGAACGGACAACTAGCTTCAACTAACGGACAAACTGACTGACAACTATTGCTTGATTATTCAAAAGTGCCTGTAAATGGTCTAATTGAAATAAATGTTTTGACTTTGACTTTGACTTTGACATATGTGGGTGGAACAGTGGGTGTGAATTTGTAATAGATGACATGATACTACATTGGGTGAAATTGGGCAGAGTATTTGTTGCACAGCATAAACATCTGTCTGTCTATTCTGTTGTGTACCGACACGCCGCGTGATATCACGGCGAGAATTGCCGTTGAACGTTCATGGTGACGACACGATAGAGGACCCATCAATATTATTTTAATGTGACATAGTTACTAACAATTTGCATAAGCTAATAACTATAGTTAGTAGGTAGGTATAGCGTTGAAAATTCCGAAAAAAACAATTGAAAAAAAACAAATCGTGGTTTTTTCCGTTTCTTTCGGAAAAATTACGAATAATTCACAGGACGAATCTTTCCTGCCCCCCCCTCACCTCCACACCCCTCCCCCCCGCCCCTCACCCACCCTAAATGTGGTAAATAAAACTTGGAAAAGAACCGCCGTTTCTTTCGTATTTTTCGGTTTTTTTCCAAAAAAAAACATGAAATAATAGGTCTTTACCTATGAAATTGCCGTTTTGTATGAAAAAATTTAAACTAATTTTTTTCATGTATTTTTTATTTGTATTAATCGAAGTAATCACCCATGCAATCAATGCATCTTTGCCAATGCAGTGGCAGTTTATTGATGCCCTTCTTAAGGAAATCAGCTGGACGGGAGGCAACAAAAGCTTCAAAGGCATTTTGTACTGCCTCTCGGGTATTGAATTTTTTTCCCGCCAAGAAGTTATCCAAATTCTGGAAAAAGTAGTAGTCTGTAGGCGCAAGGTCTGGTGAGTAGGGCGGATGACGGAGAGCTTCCAACCCCAGTTCTTGCAACTTGGAGACCGTCTGCTGTGCAGTATCAGGTCGCGCGTTGTCGTGCAGGAGCAGTGGAGACGAGCGATTGACCAATGCTGGTTGGAGATGTGCCAGCTTCTTCATCATTGTGTTCAGTTCTTCACAGTACACATCTGCAGTAATGCTCACCCCGTTTGGTAAGAAGCTGTGATGAATCACACCGGCGCTAGACCACCAAACAGTGACCATCACTTTTCTAGGGGTAAGTTTTCGTTTAGGGCATTGTTTAGGTGCTGAAGCAGGATCCAACCAACTTGCTGAGCGCTTGCGGTTATCAAACAGAATCCATTTCTCTTCGCAGGTAACAATGTGGTTCAAAATTCCTTCATTTGTGTGTCTGTTGAGCAGTGCAAGGCACGTCTCGACGCGTACTTCGCGCTGGCGATCATTGAGTTCGTGGGGCACCCATTTGTCAAGCTTTTTTACCTAGCCAATTTGACGCAAATGGACCAATATTGTTTTGACGCTAACGTCGAAAGCTGCTGCTAATTCAGCCGTAGATTGTGTATCATCAGCTTCCACAATCACCTTTAATTCGTCATTGTCAACCAAAGTCTTCGGACGACCGCGAGGTTCATTTTTCAGGTCGAAATTTCCAGAACGGAAGCGAGCAAACCAATAACAGGTGGTGCGTTGGTTTGTAGTGTTAGCTCCGTAAACGTCGTTGATGTTGCGTGCCGCTTGTGCGCGTTGCTGCCACGACGGTACTCGTATTCCATAATTACTCGAATTTTTAACGTATCCATGATGACGAAAAAGATTGAAATGCGATGAAAATGTAACACTAATCAATAAACAAATGACTACTTTTGGAAAAAAAAAACCATGTTTTTAAAATAAAATTAATTTGAAATTAGAATTCTTAGCCAAACAAAAATTATTTTGTTTTGAAATGGCCAGTACTGCAGAACGGCAATTTCATAGGTAAAGACCTAATATATTCTGGCGAATCTTCTTGAAACTTTCGAATAAAACATGAAAAAAAACAACGGAACTGGAAAAAAACGGGAATTTTCCCTGCTTTTTTCGACGCTAGGTAGGTATAGCAGGATTAGAAATATCACAATGTATTTGTATAATGTTAATATATCATTGTATGCATATAAGGTTGTATATCAACTATCTATTTTGAACTTTAAGTGCACGTGGGTTTATTGACATCAAATCACAGATTAGTAAATTAGAATACAATATGACAGAACATTCTATCGCATAAGAGTCGCAGACTACCTAACAAAATGCAAAGTACCTAGTTATATAGTATTTTAACTAGTTAATGCACCAGGCATTCTTCGTCCAAAAAACGGATTGTATAATAATTATATCATAACCATCGTTGCCATTATGGCCGAAAAGCTTATAATATCGGATTCATTTAGGTATTAATCAGTCACCAAGGTTGGCTGCCCAGGGTGCGTCGGACGTATATTATAAAGTAGGTATAAAGACAGGCAAACAACTAGAAAAATTACCTTGACTATACAATATTCAATTTTTTGCATTTTGCATGAAAGCGTAGTGCCAACATTCCCTCACCACGTCGCTTTTGCTCAAGATGTTTGCCGGTCTTTGTACTTGTGGAGTAGTATGTTTTCTTGATACAGTCTTACACAATAAAATCTTATAGTAGCCCGTCAGTTTGTAACAAGTCTTACAGCCTCTTATAAAGATTGCGCATGCGCAGCTTTGCGCAAAAGGTTGATCCGAACAGGTTATCAAATGATCTCGCATTATGTAAAGTGCAGTTCGCAGTAGAAGGGAACATATACATATACAATACTTATGTCTTAGGTAATCTTTTAGCTGACCTAAAGACAGGCAAATAAGGTTACAGCTAAAGGACGATGCATTTAATTTTAAGACCTAACATAACATCACCCTGTATTTCCTGAAGGGTTAGGCAGAGCCTCATGTATTTTTTTAAAAATTATAGTGAAAACAAAATTTCAATCTAATAAGTACATGCTTTCACCGAATCCCTTTTCCAAAAAAGATGAATGAGAACTCGAGGAACTTTTTATAACACATCTACGATTTGATTTCTTTTCTATTGAGTGTTACATTATGAGGTTGCACAACACTACTGTACAGACAATGAAATCAAAAGGGTTTTATTCGTCTCATTAGAGTTCCGTACCTCAAAATGAAAAACGGAACCTTATAGGATTATCTTTTTGGCCATCTGTCCATTTGTTAAGACCCCAATTTTTCTCAGGAAAGAGTAGAGGTGACACCTTGAAATAAAATATCAAATACTTAGGTCTACCGACGGTCCTCTGTTAAAAAATGTGTAAGCTTTTAAATAAACTTAATCAAAAGATGTGGTCATTTTTATGTCACATATTTTGATGTAATTGGTAATAGCGCCATCTATGAGAACATAGTTGAATCATTGTCTTGCTATCAATAAATCTACAGTAAGTTTGACAAGCTGCCTGACTAATTAGAACTGAGGTCCGCCGCTTCGAGGAACTGACCTGTTTTTTTCGGTATGCGATTTTACAACATAATTATATAATTAAGTTTGTACGGGACCCTCAGGGCGAAGTCCTACTCGCACTTGTCCGGTTTTTGTTTTTACAATGACATTAGAAATGGATACATTAGTAGATGTATTACAATCTTTTGCTTCATCACTATTTGATTGCTTGCCGACATTCTAATGAAGTTCGGAGTAGGTTTGCCAGATCGAAAGAGCTAGACCGGATATTGTGAATAAGCATGTACGGAATGTACCTACATTACCTACCAGTAGCGAAGGGTGCAAAACTGCAGATACGGAGCACTGCCACGGTAATGATACCTATTACCGTGGCACACAGTGAGACCGCATATCATTATTCGCAATTCATTCAAGTATCCGGGGCTACCCGATCTTTCCCTACATTAATACCTACGGGAAGAGAAAAAAAAATTGTACATAGGTACCCAGAGGAGTGTAAGATTTGGCATACTACTTAAAGTTTAGAAGGAGTGCAGAAAGCTATTTATATAATTCTATTGTGTTACCAAAAAATAAAAGAATTACGGTCGAATTTCAATCACTGGGCGATCACTAATATAAATTGATTTTACCAGGCTAAAAACACCTCTCTAATAATGTATCATGTATCAGTTTTATTAAGTAAGCCCGCTCGCGCTAATCCACCGGTCGAGCTGTGCTTCGGCTCTTACAGACAGAATCCATTCCAAAGGTTGGTCACTCTAGTCTCTATATTTACTTGAGTTACATGTGGCCCTTTGGTAGTACACAATAGTAAACTTTTTTGTGGGATCAATATTGAATGACGAATGCAAAATCTTCTACATTACGGAATGCAATAGATTCTACATTACAGAACAACTCTCAAGTTAGATTGGATAGTGATAATTCCATTATGATAATAATAAACCATTGATATAAATTTGAATATCATCCATTCAGTCACGAATCATATTTTAATCAACATTATGACGTAAACAGAGCTGCATATTGTAAAAAAAAAACCTAAGAAAGTCTGAATTTCGCGGGATAATCTACTAAAGCATCCCCCCATAAGTGTATGTATTTTCTATTCTATTCCACACTGTGTTTCTTTATATAGAGAGATATCGTTCGATATCGATATTCCATATAGTTATATATAGATATATTCGATATAGTTCGATATAGATATTATCGATATTCTTTATATAGAATCGTATTGCCGGCACATCGGCACATAGACCTAATGAGTGATCGTTATATTTGTCGAACTATTTAAGAGTGCGTGTCCACTAAGTAGAGTGCTTATTGGAGAGATCTGTTTACTAACGTGAAAACTCTGTAAACAGTGTACTGAAGTTTACACAAATAAAACAATAAGTGGGAGTTTCCATAAATTACGTTAATATACAGCCATATTTTGTTACGTCAAATGACCGTTGCCCACTAAATTGGTTCGTGAATAAAAACGTGCGAAACACATGCAAACAAAATCATTAATTGCCATAAATATAACGTATACTTATGTCGTACTCAAGTGTAATAAAGATTTAAAGCAGGTTCTTTATACCTACGGTAAATTCGTTATGGTGTTTTTTTGTTAAAAAAAACAAAACAATTTGGCTTTGAATTTTTTGCAAGGTAGTGTATTTATAACAACTTCTTTTTTGGTTGAGTTCTGACCACAGATGTAGATCTATATCTGTGGTTCTGACGTTGTTGCTTATAACAATTTTTTTTTAGGTTACCTACTCACGTTGCTGTTTATAAAAAAAAAAAATTAAAATCACTTGGTTAAAGATTATAAGCAGACATATTTAATGCACCCACATTTCGCCATTTATTTTTAAGTCCCATGTAATAAAGGCGAATCCATTGCCATTGACCGGCCGCATATCCCGACTCCGGGCTGTTAATGAGAATTTTCTTACGGAAAAATCCAATAAAACTACCCGACCCGGGCGAATTCAGTATCCAGTCCAGGCAGTCTGACAATTAAAATACGCGCAAACTAAGTTAGCCGGACTGAAGTTCGTACGAATGCCGTCGCAGCATCTGTTTCTTTTAACACGATTGTTCATGCGCGATCTTTTGGAAAGCCTGATTTCAGTCCGGCCAGGTTAGATTGTGCGTAGAGTCTGTTCAATAAGTTAGTTTACATAAGAACTTTAGGAGAAATTAAAAATCGCCAGTATCTATAGCATAATACTTAAAGATAAAACGGTAGCATCAGTACCAGCTTGGTGTGTCAGTATTTGTAGCGTTAAGATTCTTCACAGATGCTGTTTTAAAATACGTTTTTCAATTACTTTGTAACTCACCCATGTGAACTGACTTATTGAACAGACTATATTGTAGAAGTGTTTATGAAAGTCAGTGGGTCCCAACCTTTTTTTGATCAGGGACCACTAGGATTTTTTCATTTCGGTGCACGGTCCCCATAGTTCATAACAAAAATTCCGCTAGTGACCCGCCATTACCTACTGCAGACGCTTTGACAGAAACAAAATGTACTTACTACAAATAGTAATAACCATGAATCAGAATATTGTCTGAAAAGCGAAAGGGTCCATAAGTTCATATTATTTATGCTAAATATAAATTATAGTTTATTGATTTACAACTAATTCAAACATGGTAGAAATTTAAAGAAAATGTCTAACTAATTAGGTACCTTCTAAGCGCGTTCTTTACGATACAACTCGGAAACTTACAGGCAATAATGTACATAGATGTTACTGTTACAAACTCTGTACTACACTGTAAAATGGCCATCGAGCACGGGTGATGGAAGTAACTGGTGCTTATCATCTGCCTAGCCTTTTCCCAAATTATATTGGGGTCGGCATCCAGTCTAACTAGTTTTGGCTGAATATCAATATTTTACGTGGAGCGACTGCCATCTGACCTCCACAACCCAATTAATGGGTATTACCGGTATTCGAATGTTAGACCAGCTGTCAGACTTTTATGGCTTCTGACTACCCGTAACGATTGTCAAAGATATTCCTATGACAACCGGGACCGACTGCTTAACGTGTTCTCCGAGGCACGGAGGGGTCTCGATGTGTAAAGAACGGTCACCCATCCAAGGACTGACCGCGGCAAGCGCAGCTTAACCTCGCAGATCGATCGATCAGCGCGGCTGTCATTTAGCCACGAGCCCCTCAAGTAACTGGTGCTTATAGCACAGGAATTTCTTCTAGTTTAAGCCCAGTTGCACTTTTCCTTGAATCTTGCCGCATATGTAAACTAATTACCTACTTTGTTTTTCTTTTGTAAACTAGGTTAAGTCTTGGCTCAATAAATATTCTTTATTTTTTACTTAAGAAAGAACTACACATTAGATGTTATTTAAGCAAAAAATATTTTTATGAATCATTTCAGCATAAGCATGCATAGCCTAATTGGCCTATAATGTTCCCACTGCTGGAACACAGGCCTCCTCTCTGTGAGAGGGAGTGGGCCGTAGTCCACCACGCGGGCCCAGTGCGGGTTGGTGGACGTCACATGTCTTCGAATTTTTGGTTCTAGGACATGCCGGTTTCCTCACGATGTTCTTCTTCACCGTTAAAGCAAGTGATAATTATTAATTTCTAATACGCAAACACAAACATTTCGTTTCATTATAAAAAAATACCTACCAAAAAATATGTCTAGAAAACTGGTTTTGATATACAAAAAATTAAAATTTTGATGACGCACCGCTCGTCTCAGAAGAAACCCAAAATAAAATTGGTATTCAAATTCAGCTGCTACTGAGAATTTTCAAAAAACAAGTTTTTAGAAAACAAATCTGACTGTGTGTATAATAATTAAATACCCTATGTCACTCCCACATGAAAAAAAATCTAATGACACTCGCATAACAATATGTTGAAAAATCCATCAAGCCGTTCACTCTACAGCCTAAGAAATTGACACACCTCATCATCCGCCTAGCCTTTTCCCAAACATAATTTGGGTCGGCTTCCAGTCTAACTGGTTGCGACTGCCATCTGACCTCCACAACCCAATTATTGGGGAATACTGGTATTCGAATGTTAGACCAGTTGTCAGACTTTTGGGCTCCTGACTACCCGTAACGACTGTCAAAGATATTCCTATGACAACCGGGACCGACTGCTTAACGTGCTCTCCGAGGCACGGAGGGGTCTCGATGTGTAAAGATCGGTCACCCATCCAAGGACTGATCGCGGCAAGCGCAGCTTAACCTCGCAGATCGATCGATCAGCGTGGCTATCATTTAGCCACGAGCCCCTCGTGGAAGAAATAGACATAGCTACTCTATAAAAATATTACTTTCCTTCGGTGGCAGTCGGATAAAAAACTCAATAACAGTTTACTTGACCCGGAGATCAAACACAGGGGCACCCACGCTCAGGACTTGCTTGCGACCGCACTACAAACGTGAAACAATTATGAACTAGCTTCCTCCCGCGGCTTCACCCGAGTTTTACGGGATAAAAGGTAGCCTCTGTGTTATTCTGACGTTTAAGCTATATTACTGCAAAGTTTCATCAAAATCCGTTCAGTAGTTTTTGCGTGAAAGAGTAACGAACATCCTCACAAACTTTCACATTTATAATAAACTAGCTGACCCGCCCGGGCTTCGCACGGGTAAAGTTTAGTACACCTACCCTACCCCTACCCTACCCCTACCCTACGCCTACCCTACGCCTACCTTACACCCCAAATCTCAAAAATAAGTTTCAAGCTTCTAGCTTTAAAAATGACGTAATTTTCATACAAACTTCCATGCCCTATTTCAACCCTTTACAGCCCTTTTTTCGCAAAAAAAATAAAGTAAAAAGTAGCCTATGTCCTTTCTCAGGCGCCAGGCTATCTCTGTACCGAATTTCATTTGAATCGGTTCAGTAGTTTAGGCGTGATTGCGTAACACACAGACAGACAGACAGAGAGACAGACAGACAGACAGACAGACAGAGTTACTTTCACATTTATAATATTAGTAGGGATTATTCCTGCTAAATCTGCTAACACTGCCTATCCTATATTGTCTGTGTGACTAATTTAGCAGAATCCTGCGATTTCACTTGTTTAATTTGTAAATGCCCAAAATTGCTAAGTTTCTGCTAAATATTAGATCCTGCTTAAAACCTGCCAATATTTTCTATCCTGCGGCTTAATCTGCTAAGCCCTAAATTAGTATCAATCGGAATTGGCAATCGTAGGATCCTGCTTAATCTGGTCACAGTGAGGGTAGGATTCGGAAGTAGGTACTAGGGCGTCTTCAAATTAGAGGCGTGAAGTGGCGCCACTGCCGCGTCACTACTAATTTTTTTCACACAATTTCTAGCAGCGCCACTACCGTGAAACAATTGAGCTTCTAAAATTGTATGAAAATTTAGTAGTGGCGCCACTTCACGCCTCTAATTTGAAGGCGCCCTTATTGTTGTATAGGTAATAATCTATATCTATAAAACAGTACTGTGACTGACTGACAGACAACTCACCGCCTAAACTGGTGGACCTAGGCACTTATTTGGAGGAAACATTTCTTGAGTAGGTACCCTGGCCTTAAGGGATATCCGTGAAGGTAGCGCGCGAAATCATTTTTTTTTACGTTTTTTGCAAATCGAAATTATATTTGAGGGAAATCGTAATGTTTTCACGAAATAATCGCATTTTCCTCAAATATAACTTTGAGGGTTATACAGGGTGGCAGGTTAGACAGTGGAAATATTTTAAGATGTCATCGTACTCATAATTATGAACAACTTTTACTATGGGACCAACCCTGAAATCGCAAAAAAAAATCAGCTGTTCCATACATTTATGTTCACATAACTCAACAAAATGTATGGAACAGCAGATTTTTTTTTATTGATGAGTACAATGACCCCTTAAAATATTTCCACTGTCTATCCTGCCACCCTGTATTGATGATTTTAAATGATTATTATTTAGTAACTACATATATTATCATGATAATTGCGTATTGACATTTGAACAACATACAACGTAAAACAGCGCTGCAGTTTGCAAAAAATCCAAGATATTTTGAATTTCACGCGCAACCGATCCCCACCATCACTCCCAGAGGGGTGAAACGGAGTATAAAGTTTGTTTGTTGTTATTTTCCGACTTCCAGACGGACGGAACCGCGGGCATAGCCAGTATGTAAACATATAAATAAAAGGATTTTTTTTGCACTGAGTGGTCCTATTTTGAATTTTTTTAATGATATAATGCCCATATATAAATACAAATTCGACCTTAACATTGATGTTGACAATGCATATAAAAACTTGCCAAGGTGATATAAGACAAAAACTTGTATTAATTAACTAAAATGATTATGAACTTTAGATGAATTTTATTAAACAATTTAAATACGAAATACGTTTAGTGTTTTATTCTAATTTGTCTGCCAATGTCAAATATATAATGTCAATGACAAAAAAAAAAGGTCAAGTGCGTGCCGAACGCGCGGGTGAAAATTAATATTTTATTAAAAAAATTATTAAAATTTTAACATTTTGTTTTGCTCTTTTTCGCTGTTTCTTAAATGTTTGACGCTTCCAGTCTACCAGCCGGCCTAGCATGACCACGATAGAAACGGGTTTTGTCTACATAGAAATAGACAAAGTGACAGATTGTAGAGTAGAGTAGTACAGTTTCATTCATAAAACGTAGAAATGTTTCTACAATCTGTCACTTTGTCTATTTCTATGTAGACAAAACCCGTTTCTATCGTGGTCATGCTAGGCCGGCAGATGCCGTTAAGCATTTTAATGACACAAAGTAACGCAATGCAATTGCTTTTTAATCGAATGTTTTCAATTAGCC
Source organism: Thalpophila matura (assembly GCA_948465475.1). Taxonomy (NCBI): domain Eukaryota; kingdom Metazoa; phylum Arthropoda; class Insecta; order Lepidoptera; family Noctuidae; genus Thalpophila; species Thalpophila matura. The sequence goes on from OX419196.1 coordinate 4,682,043, forward strand.
ACACCTCGTAATCGATGTTTCAATTAAAAGCTTATAAATAGCTGTATTTCTACTGCATGTTGAGTAATGTAGTGTTATATGTAGTAGTTTAGTGTGACTGTGTGACATACCACAAGTAACATGTCAAGATTAAACAGGTTTCGTAGTTCTTGATAATTATCAACGATAATTATTTTGTCAGAGAAAAACAAAAATTTTAATGGATAATTATCTTGATAATGATCAAAAATACTTATATGTATTATACAGTGTCCGGTTAACGACTGTACAAACTTTACGGGAGTGTAGTAGGTACCTGCGCATGAAAATGAACAACTTTTACTATGGGATAATGGGAGCAACTCTGAAATATTAAAAAAAAATCAGGTGTTCCATACATTTTGTTGATTTATGTGAACACAAATGTATGGAGCAGTTGATGTTTTTTTCACGATTTCAATGTTGGTCCCATAGGAAAAGTTGTTCATTTTCATGAGTATACTGCACTCTCTTGAAGTTTGTATGTACAGTCGTTCCGGACACAGTGTATATTGATATATTCGAACCCTGCTATAGGACGTAAACGCCATCATTGTTCCTGTGTATAAGAAAGAGATGGAGCTATACAAGGTGAGTAACACTATCCCTTTTTCACAAAGGAACAATCGATGATTTTAACAGTTCATAGTACAATACGCGGGATTTCCCTCGCTTTTCGCTGATTTTTCATACGCAGTTTGCTTATAAACTTAGCAAATAACGCACTAGACATTAGTTATAGATAGTGCGTTCATTTACATTTTCATTATAAGTCTTCTATAGATTTTTGTAAGCTTATCTTTATGTAGAGCGTATAATGCACGCAATTTCGCAATAATATTACCACGAATAGCGAAGGAAAACGGTATCATTGAAAAACTTTTACAGATTACATCGCAGTATTACCATCTTAAAAAACCCTTAGTCATGCATACCTACACTTCTGCCTTTACTCTCTACTCTAGTCTTAGGTAACCAGAACATGATAATATTATTCACTTCCAAAAAAAAATCCGTGTAAGCCAACATCGTTAATACCTGCGATAACTGCACGTTTTTAGAAAAAAACATAAGAACGAAAACATGCTATCATAATTTTCAAAAAATAAGGAAGGTTTACTTATCGGCCTATGATGCGCACTAAGTAAACTTATGTTGTGATGAAAGTTACAGTAAAAAAATAGCGATGTAATCGGTCAAAGCTTTTTTCAATTCATTGCATTATGAATATTATGATAAAGAAAATAAAGCTTACTTCCTAGTGTAGCACTCGTCGGCGAGTGCCCGTCCACTTTGCCGGGACACATGTAAAGCGAATCTAACGCCAATATACGCCAATATCACCAACATGTTACCCCTAAACTTCACTAGCAGGCACAACGACGATTGGCACAAATGTTTGTTACCAATAACATTCACAAGTCACTGTAGCACTAGCTTAAGTCAAGGTAGCACTAGGTTTAGTCAACGTAGCCCTAGGTTTAGTCAACGTAGCACTAGGTTTAGTCAACGTAGCACAGATTTTAGTCACCGTAACACAAATTTTTGTCACTGTAGCACGTACCAATTTTGGTCACTAACAGCAACTTGAGTCACTTAATTATGTCCACCAAACCGTTCAAGGACTCACTTTGACTTATTGTTGAAAATTAACGTTTTACATAAGTGTTGCCGCAATCCAAGTGTTACGTCCACTTTGTATGGCACTAGTTATTACTTACACTTTCAAGTCAAGATTATGTAAGTCATAAAATATTGACACTTCCCAATCAAAATTTTAGACGACCCAGAATCACCCTCTAGAGCAACACGAGGGTCTTTGGAGGTCACTTTGTTATTCGATAACAGTTTAAAGTCATTAACGTTACGAAACAAACTGTCGTATGAATTAATTTATGCGAATATCTGCGCTATAAATAGCGAACGACCATGTTCTAAATATAAACCAAAACAGGTATTTCAATTAAAATATTCCGCTAATAAAACCTTATTACAATCAAATTTGGTAACTTCCCTAAGACTCAAAAAAAAAATATTCGTTCGAAATTTAAATTAGGACTGTTATCTGATAAGCGTCGCTTCCGTATACTAGGGAAGTCGGATATCGCGGAAGCGTTAAGAGCGAGAGCGAAAGTGCGCGTGATTCGCGTGCGCTGCGGTACAAGACTGCGGCGCGCGCGCCGGTGGAGGGCCGCGTAACAGTTGGACGGCGTTCACGTAACAGCAGTATTAAAAACGCATAAGGCTGTGATGCTTAGGCATAATATAGGGATGTTATTTAATCTGCAATTTTTTTTATGATTTCTGATGACTGCCTCATTAGGCTGGTCACTAGCCCAGGGCTTCATAAACTGGAGTCCATAGTGCTGAGGGTCCATAGCTAGCCTCTCTAACACCATTTATTACGATAATAATTACAGTCCTACTTAATAAAAATGTTATTTTTAAATCCTGTTTTCTTTTCGTACAATTCTAGTTTAAAGGGTTGGTGGGGTTTTTGAATTTTTGAAAGTAGTCCATGGCTTAGTTTAAGCAAGGTTAAGAAACCCAGGGCGCGCGAATGCTAATGGTAATTATGTACCTATTTCTAGTATTTAATTAAAAAATCTGAGTCTGGATTTTTGTCCGGTTAATGGTAATCGGTTCGCCCCCTATTAAATGATACGTATACGTCATAAGTTCACAACATAACTAGCGAAATGTGGGTGTATTATACACATACACTTCTGCGCACACCTTCGGGGAATTCAGGCGTCATGTTAACAGATAACTATACAGGGTGGCAGGTTAGACAGTGGAAATATTTAAAGGGGTCATTGTACTCATCATTATGAACAACTTTTACTATAGGACCAACCCTGAAATCGCGTAAAAAAAATCAGTTGTTCCATACATATACCTATCGCTCACTGAATGCAAAAGGGCCACAATGTCAATTTTTTTATTGCAAAAATTAGACCTAAATCGACAAAATTTTAAGTTGAGTTTAATTTTAATTTTAAGTAAATCACACATTATTTTTTTTTATTTGTGGCCCTTTTGCATTCAGTGAGCGATATGTTCACATAACTCAACAAAATGTATGGAACAACTGATTTTTTTTTTGCGATTTCACGGTTGGTCCCATAGTAAAAGTTGTTCATAATTATGAGTACAATGACCCCTTTAAATATTTCCACTGTCTAACCTGCCACCCTGTATATTAGTCAGATATTGATGATCTGCATGACACATCATAAAATGTACCAACATCAATTGCTACTTGGCTCCCACCGTTAAATAGAATTCGATGACAATTCGTTCCAGAAAGAATCGATAATCGAATAACCAACTTTCAATTTATGTCGTTAGGTAGGCATTACGTCGTGCAAATAATCATGAAATGAACGGATTTTTTTTATATGAAGAGGGTGTCAAACAGACGTACGGACCGCCGATGGTAAGCGGTTACTGTAGCCTATGAAATGCCAAAAACACCAATCAATCATCACATGCGCGTTGCCAACCCTTTAAAGTTTAAAATAAGTTAATTTTATGTTGAAAATCATTTTACAAAACAAACTTTTATAATGACCACTTTCTAGCTCCATCATGAGACCCTGGACATCATCTAAGTCTACATATAATACGTGTCAAGACAAATCCAACGAGCCCAAACACGACGGAGTTATGTTGAAAAGTTGAGGAGTTCCTATGGCCACCTCTCAGCTCCATCATGAGACCACCTCCATGGTACCGTATTATTGCATTATCACTGAGGTTACACATGTGTTCAAAACAGCTAAATCGGTTGACGGGAATTGTTCTAAAATTCTGTACTCCTACTAACAGAGCAAGTTAAATAAAAGCTTGTATTAATGAGGATTCGCTGTGCCAACTGCTTACGACTGCTTACTACTGAACCCTATTATGGTAAGGCCGGTCATTAGACTTGTAGGGCCGTACCACAAAAAAGATAAACACGTGTTCAACACGAATGCTACCAAAAATAATAGGCCAAGTGCCTATTATTTTTGGTAGCATTCGTGTTGAACACGTGTTTATCTTTTTGCACTAGCTTGTCTAAAGCAAGTGAGTATTATTTTTGGTAGCATTCGCGTTTAACGCGTGTCTATCTTTTTTGTGGTAAGGGTGTATACCTTCAAAAAATACATTCCTATTGAAAACGGTTTAAAAATGTTGGTAAATTAAAACAGTAGACAATGACGTAAAACAAAAGTGGTCTTTGTTTGATTAATGTTTTAACCAGCGACTGCAATTTACGACTATTATTAGATATTCAGATGTCATTGCTAATTTCTTTGTCTAGACGATGTGCACGTCTTTTTTCAAGGACATAATTATATAAGAAACTGCTCCATATTAGATGCATTTTATGTATGTCGGATCCATGAAACTTAGGATTTTAATGAGAGGATAACTTAGGATTTTGATGAGATTAAATTTTAAGAGTAACAATTGACTATCGTGATTGGTTTTGGATGTGCCAATAGTTATAAAATAGCACGAGATGATCGAGTCAGAAATTGACATTGTGTACCAGAAAAAACATCTATGTCTATGGTCAATAAAAAACAGAATAATAGAGCAGTAGCAAAAAGCTGTTTTCGTTTTCAATTTAGATCTTTTTGTCAAATTTCTGATGTCTAACTTTCGCCACACAATACATCAACACGCGGCGTAACGTGCATCCGTGGGCCTAGCACGAATAATTTTGACGTATCGTATCGTAAACGTAAGCGAATTTCGAATCTAAAATACAACAGTCATAGGACATTTAGTTAAAATGTTATACAAATAGCGCATTTTAATAAATACAGAGATTTTAATAAAGTATTTAATTTATATAAATATTGTGTAGCAAACGTGTATTTTCAATTCAAAATATGCTTACGTTTACGATACGCAATGTCAAAATCGTTCGTGCTAGGCCCACAGATGTCATCTTTGTAATAACTCCATTAAATTACAATAAAGACAAAAAACGAAACGGTTATTATAGTTTTGTGTCAGGTTTTCCCAAAAAATATAATTTTTCATCTCGAATGTTCATGTGCATTTGATAATTAATTAATTTCATGATTTTTTGTTCACTAAATTAAAAAAAAACTGCGTTACACCCAACGTATTAACGACCTCTTTATAATTAAATATAATAAAAAATGCACGTGCAAAAAAAAATAGTTGCAAAACACTGCAAGTATGCAGAACAGCAAACTGGTGCAATTCAGAGCAATATAGTAAAAAAAGTCTTGAAGGTTAGTGTCCCGTTCACATCCTTCAACCTTCGCAAGTGGCGTACCGTTGATTACTTAGTATTGCAAAACAGAGACATGAATATTCGTGAGATACGTACAAACAACGGATACATAAAAGTCAAGGGTAGGTTAGGTACTGCTATTCTTAATTAAAACACTAGTTAATTGCGGGTCAAACTCGCGCCTTGAGTGTAAGTCTCGGACCATTTTGTTTGCAATGAGTCATGCCCTAATAACGTATAATTTGTGAAAATGTCAGCTGGGATAATATAGTGTATCTGCGCCATAACTCAAGTCAACAGAATTAATTGGGATTAGGCTGACCATGTCGTTCGAAAGCACCCGGACAGATGGGCAAAGGTTTTCACTACCCACAGGACGTCTCAGGGTGGATATCACGAGGTCGATCGCGGCGTTGGATGCGTGATGAACTGGACGTATTTTGTAGGGCAGACGTGGCCAGAAATCGCACAATATTGTGGAAGAGAAAATTTTGAAGGAGAATGGGGAGGCCTTTGCCCAACAGTGGAAAATAAACTAAATAAACAAAAAAAATGTTCTAATAAAAAAAATTGTCTCACGTCATGTTATAATATGATCTTCGACCAACTGTTTAGCAGTTAACAAAAAGATTGTTTAGTCACCAAAGAATTTTAAATAAGTTTTCGAAACAAGCTTTTATAATGACCACTTCCCAGCTCCATCGTGAGACCCCGGACATCATATAAGTCCATAGTGCTTATTAAGACAAATCCAACGAGCCCAAACACGACGGATTTATGTTAAGAAGTTTTTTTTTTTTTTTAACGTTACCCCACACTAGGATTTCTCCTGTATCGTGGGTGCGTTGACAAATTTCACATACACAAACAGCCAGACCTATGTGCAATGCGGGAATCGAACCCGCGACACGTTGCGCAGCAGCCAATCTCTCAGCCACTGCGACAACCGTGCGTGCGTCAGTTAAAGAGTTCCTATAGCCACCTCCTCGGTCTATCATGAGACCACCTCTATGGTACCATATTACTGCATTGTCATTGAATTGGCATATGCGTTCCAAAGGACGTTGGCAGTTTTGGGCTTGATATGGTACAGTAATAAAAGCTTAACCAAAAATAAAAATATATTTTAATTGTTCTTTGCCTAATTTATCTTAGAGATTAAGGCCATGTTGTTTCATCTTACAGTTACGTATCTGTAACCGTCAAATATGGCGGCTTGTACGACAATTACTTGTCTTAACGATTACGTACTGACTTACGAATACAGATGGTTTGAAGCAACCCGCCCTAAGAATTGGACTCAAAAATCGAAATAAATAAGAAATAAAATGATTATGCCGTTGACATTTTGAAAAACCAATAAAACAAAAACGGGAGCATGCTGGCTGGCGCGGGCCTCCACAGAATATCATGTCGACAGCAACTAAAACCTTTGAATTAAGAACTCATTAGTCGGGCTGCACTTCATTGGATCATTCACACCATACTTAACCTCACTGTCACAAATACGAAGATTTCTCTTTAACCCAATTACATACAAAAACAAATGAAAAATGTATTTAAATACTCTTGAAATACTCGATCACACCAAACTAATTTCATATCTGTACCGGCTTACACAATCTGAAGCCCAGCGTTCTATGGGCGTCTGCCAGTGTCCTTTCCGCTCAATCGGTTGGGGGGAAGTGGTCTAAAATTCAGTTGCAAGATTTGGCCTCATACACACACGGCAAGTTAAATAAAAGTTTATAAAAATGCACTAAAATAGAACGATAGTACCACAGCTAATTTGCACTGTATACGTCAAATTAGACAGTAAGTTGGGTTTTACACTGTAGGCCACAATTATTCACAATGACTAATCAAGATAAGGTACAGTTTACAAAACAAAAAACAAACTGGACTTTGTACTGAGAACGCAGATAGTTTTTACAAGCTCAAAAGCTGCTTTTTTTGGTCGGGCCGTTTACCTTAAACGCGCTTGCGTAGTCACTAAACATACGATTGGGTGTGGTTAATAACCGGTGATAGGAATAGCTAGTGTAATGTACGGTCAACGACCTTGAACGTTGTAGGTATCAGTATCCAATGGATATGCATAAAAAAATACATAGGTACTACATGTTTTTAATAACTTTAACGCTTTTTTAAAAACTTGTTAAGTCGTATTTTTTTTAAAGACCGAAATTTTAACGCTGATCGGTTCAGAATAAAGTAGGTAGGTACTGAACCCATGGTTTCAGTTTTCGTTACGCTGTCAATTACACCCCGACAATTTTAGCTTCATTCGTAAGAATTCTAAATAAGACTAAGAACGTATAAGAACTTTTTATTTATTTATATCTAATGTAACCATTTCTTAGCGAACAGTACTCGTAGGCACGTTAATTAACGCACGGCAGGTTAAGATATCGCCATGAAATCCCGCAAAATTGCACTACACATTGCTGTCATTGTTAATAACACATTGTGTATACACTATAGATACAGTTAGTGAAATTAAAACGTGAATTTTAAAAGAAGTGGTTCTAACTGTTTCATTATTTGACTCATAACGTCTGCCAATATCCTAAAAAAAAATCGCTTAAATAATTTTAATTTGCATATCGTTAAGTGCATATATTTTTTTGCCTGACTATACATTAAGTTGCATTATGTTATTTGCATCATGAATTATGATATTCATGAAGTTGTAATTATATTTTTGACGAGTCTATTCTTTTGCTTTATACCCTTAATTTATAGGTTCAAACTCTATTATAATACCTACCTAACCAGAGCTTTCTACATTTTTTTAAATAACACAATAAAACCCGTCAAAAACATCAGTCAATCAAATTCAAATATCGATTGAACCAAATAATACCGAGTATCGATATCAATCCATAGAGTTGTTATCAACGAGTTAATTACGATTGTTTTATTGACAATTGTATTCGTTGATCATAATCGAGAACTGACGTTTGCATTGGTAACCGATATAGGGGGTACCTAATTAAAATGTTATTATAGATATAAGTAATTAACAACGGTTTTAGTTATTAGAATGACTCTTAGATATTTCTAAAAAAGTCGGACGCGGACCCGTAAAAAAAAAACCAGCCAAGTGCGAGTCGTACTCGCGCACCGAGGGTTCCGTATCATTTTTGGACGTATAAAGTGAAAAAATCCGAACCGCACAACTAAGTTTGTTTGTGAAGGAATTTTGATGATTTTGAAAAAACTGTACTAGTTAGGAACATCGTTTTTTTTGGTATATATATTTTTGGTGCCATATTTGGGTCAATTCCTATCAACTCTAATTATTTCAGATTTTTCGCCCCACAAACTTCGGAGATAAGGGGGGGGGATGGGATTTTTTTGGACATTTTTCATCATATGTCGAAAACTGTGAGACATAAAATAAAATAAAAATATATTTTGAAATGTGCAGATCAAGCTCTTTCATATGATATGTCACTTGATCTAGTAACCCCACTTTAAAATTTCGGACCCCCACTCCGGCCCCTTTTGCAATGAAAATAAAAATATTTTTGGACTTTTTTCATTTGCAATAAAGTTGAACAAGCATTCTTTATAACTGTTCCAAATTTCAAGTCGATAGCATAAGTAGTTGCTGAAATAAGCCGGTGTGACAGACAGACAGACAGACAGACAGACGAAGTCGCACCATAAGGGTTCCTTTTTTACCATTTTGGTACGGAACCCTAAAAATCGGTCACCGATTGTCGGACGCAGGCTCGCACCCGCAGCCTCAATCAGAAGAATGTACAGTCAAAATCTGTTATAACGACATCGAAGAGACCACTCATATTTGGTTATAAAAACCGATAGTCGTAACAACCGGCGGTATTTTTAAGGGAACAGTCAGTGAGGACCTATGATTTGGGTTATTATAACCGGTATGTTGTTCTAAATGATCGTCGTAAACGGTTTTAACTGTAATTGTAAACAATATGAAATGAAGACCAAAGAACACACTAGAAAAGCTGTGTCGACCAAAATTACCACTGTATGAGATGCATGGTAGAAAACACAATATGTTGCAAGTACAGCTTATGACGTAACAAATAAAGGCAACAATTTATACAGCTCAGATACCTTACCGTTCTCAAACAAGTTAGTGAACCTAAGTCGTGGGATCTGCGCTTGCGCCGGTCTCGTTGCCCAATCACATAGTTCAGCAGCATTTGGTGGCTCATTGGCTGATATTTCTGCGTTACTTATGTTATACCTTAATTTGCAATTGTAATGGTAATCTCAGTATCCTTCAGCGAATATTATTTAAGCTAATTTAAGAACACGCAAGATTTGTATGTATTAGGTACATCAGTTTTACCTTGGCTGGCTGGTAGATGCATAATTACCTGTAATAGAAAAGATTTGGTTAATATTACTCGTAGATGAATGTGTCCTAAAAATAAAGTAATATGATAAAGATAAAATAATTGATTGTTTGTTTGTAATGGATGAACTCAAAAATGACTAAACCGATTTAAAAAAATATTTCATCTATAGAAAGCTACTATCAGCGAGTAACATAGATAGGCTGTTATTTATTTTCAAAAAAATTATAGATTCCTATAAAAAAATTAATAATGTAACCCAAGGTCTGTTCGTCTGTCACAAGGCTGTATGTTATGAATCGTAATAGCTAGCCAATTGAAATTTTTAATAATAACAATAAAAAGTCTAAACCTGAGGGGGTACCTACCCCATACAACCAAAACGGAACCCTTAGTCCGCGAGACCAATATGCACTTGGCCGGATTTTTTTTTTATTTGAATGCCATGATAGACTTAAAACTTATTGCTTGTCTAAAACATAATTAAACTTTAACCAAGTAGCTCAAACCAAATTCCCAGCTTAATCGTGATAATACAATTGTTTCATTGTACCTTACGTAGTTACCATTAGCAAAAAAAACATTAGACGGACTACACGGTGAATAAAATTATTTGCTTTTTTTTATTTTTGAATGAACTATAACCGCATGAATGTTTTTTACAAATTATAAAACAAAATGCAGTTGTAATAAAGCTTTTGTAAATTGGAAATGGGAAGATTAAATTAAGTTAGTGAAAAGTAAAGGGCCAGCAATTGTATTTAAATGCGAAGTTTTTAAGTGTTCAGATTATATATTATCACAATTGCTCAATGAAGATACATTTTATAAAGACTTTTTATGCTCCTTTTTTAGAAAGACAGAAAAAAATCAAGGTAAACAAAAATAATTGGTACTTATTAAAAAAAATACTGCTAGAAATGTCAAATTAAATAACAACAAAATCTTTACCCAGCAAGATATTTTTTTATAAACTATTTCTATCCTAACCGTACGCAATAGTAATCATAATCAAACACGGAATTCAGAGATCATAAAAGCGCTCGCAGCAGAAACTTATTCATCATTCCTGTATTAGATTTGATTGGAATTGGAGGTAATTAACTACTACTTCGCGACCTCTGCCCTTAATGATTAGTGGATAATTATTGTTCTGTAATTAAAGCGTAGGAGAAAGCATTTTAGCATCAGTCATTTTAACAGCTGGTATTTATAAATGACCGTCGAAGGTAAGGTGTGAACATTTTACGGTCAAGTGTAAAAATATGTACAGGTGTAATTAAACTTGGTGAAAATAAGCGCTTTTCCCGTAACACAAACTACTACGGTTTGATTAAAACCTTCAAATATGATGTATTTGTAGGTTTCAATCAAATCGATAGTCTGGGACAGGGACGCTCAACCTTTTTACTTTTAAATTTATTTTCATTGTTGCAAAAAAAAAGAATACATACCTAATTTTCACGATATTTATTTATAAGCTCAATCAATTAAATCATAGTGTAATCTAAGATTTAGAGTTCAAATGGATTTTGCTTAAGAATATTCATTCAAACACATTGGGTCTCCCTTATTTACCTACTGTATTGTGGTCGGTCGCTGCCGCCGCGCCGGTATCTGAATTATAACTTAATTGTTTTTTTTTTTAATAATTTGAAATTAAAACATTTCAAGAAATCGAAGTTCTTGAATTTGTTCTACGCCAAAAGTCAAAACGCCGTACGTGACCTTTTCTAAGGTAAACGTTTACTTTACAAAATTGACCACAGTGTAACAAGCCACTTATATTTATTTATTACACGCACTATTTTTCTAATGCGGTTACACTTAGGACAGACGAAAGTATTACCGTGGAAGCGGAAACGGTATTCCGTGTGCCATGTCATGTGATAATTCGAAAACTATAAGAAAAAAAATAATGAAATATATTTTGAAATGTGCAGATCAAGGCCTTTCATATGATATGCCACTTTATCTTGTGACCCCACTTTTAAGTTTCGAACCCCCACTTCAGCAGTTTCAATGAAACTAATAATATTTTTAACTTCATTCACTTGCAATAAACGAGGGCAAGCATGCTTTATAATTGTTCCAAATTTGAAGTCGATAGCATCAGTAGTTGCTGAAATAACCAGCTGTGACAGACAGACAGACGAAATCGCAACATAAGGAGGAACCCTTTTTACCATTTTGGTACGGAACCCTAAAAAGCGTAGTGTAAGCAAACAGGTTTTATTTAGGGAGCATTGTGATAAAATTCACACTCATTTTGAGAAGTGCTCATTTTGAGAAGTGCTATTTTGAGAAGTGCTCATTTTGAGAAGTGCTATTTTGAGAAGCGCACATTTTGAGAAGTGCTATTTTGAGAAGTGCTCATTTTGAGAAGTGCTATTTTGAGAAGTGCTCATTTTGAGAAGTGCTATTTTGAGAAGTGCTCATTTTGAGAAGTGCTATTTTGAGAAGTGCTCATTTTGAGAAGTGCTATTTTGAGAAGTGCTCATTTTGAGAAGTGCTATTTTGAGAAGTGCTCATTTTGAGAGGTGCTATTTTGAGAAGTGCTATTTTGATAAGTGCTCATTTTGAGAAGTGCTATTTTGAGAAGTGCTCATTTTGAGAAGTGCTATTTTGAGAAGTGCTATTTTGAGAAGTGCTCATTTTGAGAAGTGCTATTTTGAGAAGTGCTCATTTTGAGAAGTGCTATTTTGAGAAGTGCACATTTTGCGAAATGCACATTTTGCGAAGTGCACATTTTGCGAAGTGCACATTCTGCGTCAAACCCCGGTAATATATCACAGTTCTCTTTAGACCCAAGTTTAACATTTGTGAGTAATAGTTTTAGACGGTAAATAAATCATTTCTAACATTTAATCATTAATCATCTTCAAAAATGGCAAATGTTTATCTTTTTAGTTATAACCTACAACTTACCGAAACAGTTAATTAAATTAGGTAGTGCTACAACTCTATCTCACGTTATGATGAATGTGTACCGTACTACTGCATTTTTTTCGGCTTAGTTAGGTATGTACATTTTTAGATCTTCGCGAAGATAATCGTTCAGTGTTGCGTGTAACACGCTCTCATAAAATCGCGAAAGCTTGTTGTGTTTGACACAAAACGTCGATATGAAACGGGTCTTACTTGCTTGAAAATCCAGTCAGGAACATTCGCTATTAGCTTCCAAATGTTGGTCGCCAGTGACCATAATTGAAAGTTGAAACAATTTATTTCAAATTTACAGTGTAGTGATGACATTTTTTTCAACACTGGGGTTGAACCCCAGGATACTAGGCTCAGCATTCGAGCTTGCAACTAGGACTATAACAAAGCAGTCAATGGTATAGTACCTACATCTAAAGAATATAGTTACTTATTTTTAAAAGATGGAAAGGTCCATTAAGAAATGTAAATAAAAAGAAAATCTAAAGAAGTAGTTAATAGTGTATGCAATATGCATAACGTCTAGAATTCTAGATCGTCTATTGGGCGGCTTAACATTGGGCAAACTATTTGGCCAAAATGTTGACCCAATATTTACAGTAGGTAGTGGATGTTCCATTCATTCCAATAATTGTCCAAATGTTTTAAGCGAAAACAATAGCTGTATGTATCATTTGCCAAATACCTACTACGATCAGAAAAATAATTGCACTTATATACCGTGTAGACCAGATAATAAAATACATTGTGAACCTAGATTTTTTTGCAGACACTACGTGACTCAATGTCGGACCGACCTAGACAGATATTATCGTCTGTTCATTAGAGACTAAAACGGTGCGACACTTTTAAATCACCGGAGGTGTAATATCAATCGGAAGTTCCGACTTATCGGAGTCGGAGTCGAAGCTTCGTAACATCCCTAATAAATAGTAAAAAAAAACAAAGTCGCTTTTCGTGTCTGTCAGTTTGTCGGCTTAGTTCTGTCAAACTCCCGGGTGTCATCACTGCGTTGATCGCCCCGAGGACACGGTGGAGCACACAGTGGGGGCTTGCCCTGCATGGGCGGAGCACCGCCGTGTCCTCGTAGAGGCGATCGGCAGCGGCGGCGACCTCTCGCGCCCGGCCCTGGTTCAAGCCATGGTCCGGGGCGAGGGGGAGTGGGAGGCAGTCGCCTCCTTCTGCGAAGCAGTCATGCTAGCGAAGGAGACGGCGGGACGGGAGAGGGAGAGATTCTCCCGTCCAAGCCGCCGCGGTAGATGCTCCGGGCGTCGGGAGCCGCGTGACGACTCCCGGCCACCGTAGGCGCGGGCCTGCGGGCGGTGAGTAATGGGTAGCTCACCGTCCGATCAGGACCAGGCCCGTGCCGAACGGCGCGTACGTGTTCCACGCGCGCCTCAAAGAGATGTCAGCATCAGAGAGGGGGCCCTCTAGGGCCCAAGCCTGCCGGGAAAGCGGGATTATCCGGAAGGGATACCGCTGACCCGGACAAAAGGGCTAAGGAAGGAACACGGGTGGGTTTTAGTCAGTAAGAGTCTGACACTCCCTTCCGCTCCGCCCAGAGCGGGAGGGGTCATTTGATGATTTCCCATCCTCAAAAAAAAAAAAAAAAAAAGTTCTGTCAACTACAAATTGAGCACCATATGGAGAATTTATTCCGGAAGGTATATTATTGTACCTATTAGGTATACCCTCAGATCATAGAAACAAGGGAGATGTGGCAAGGGGCTACTGAGCTTGACGCTTTGACATGGTCAATATGACCATGTTGCCGATGGACCGAACGCGATCGCTAATATAAATACAGTGTTTTAGTTTAGTGTGAGTGATGAGTGATGAAAAACAGTGTTATTTTGAGGGTTAATGTGTGTGAGATTTCTATATTCACAAATAAGTGTTTGTAATTGTGACGGACACTGCTTTAATTAAGAACGTTGCAGAACATGTACCTACACAATTTTTACTTAAGGCTGGGTATACACGAACTGCCTTAGCGATGAGACCAAACGGTAATCCTTTTCAAATGTAGCAGTTGTGGGGCAAAGGCCACTAGTTCTACTACCTACTGTTAACAAAAGCCATCAATCAAAAGAAGTTGAAAGTTAAATGATTAAGTATTTTTTAAAGGAGTTCAACTTTGAACTAGGCAGGTATCAATTTTAAGATATTTAAATTACATAAGCTGTTTCGCAAATGTAATTAACATGTCAGCAGCTCCACCTTGCCTGACTTTACTATTAAAAAAAAAAAATCAAACAAATGCTTGGTTATTGGCACGCAGTTGAGAATTCATTTGACTGCTTTTCAAAGTCAAAGATTTTTATTTGATATGTATAGATAAGTACTTGTAGTTCTAATAAAATATCAGAAACTAGGGACAAAAAAGGTAGCTTCTGTAGAGAAGAGCCGGCAAGAAACTTTGTAAAGAAGACCTTTTTTGTCTCTATTATTCTACCTATACTTTTTTCTTTTTGATTCGTCGACAATTTCGACTACAGCTGACAGCGATGAGATTGTACGAAGAATGTATGGATCACAACATAATCAGTGTGCACTGAGCAGGTTCGTGTATTGTAGCATTATGATTAGATTTAGCATTAAAAATCAAGTGAACGAAACGAGATACCTACTACGTTTTTTTGCATTTATAAAACAAAAATAAAATATATTGATATAATAATAAGATATTGTTGAGTTAAGTGTATCCATGGCCTATTTTAAACAAATCCTAATATTAAAACGAAAGTTATTACTTAGCTTTCGTAAATAAACGAGTGGGTACACAATGGCTCTATTCAAGCGTAATTTATAACGTGTCTCAAGAGTAATTTCGCAAAATATTTCACTAAATTAAAATTGTACGCCAACGCACACTATATAACTGTAGTTATTTTATAAATTGTAGATAATTGCGTTGTAATCCAAAAAACAATCAATGACAATCACAGGACAGGTTTTTTTATTTTAATTCGTTTTCTTTTTCTAAATATAGGCAGATAGTTTAGTATTAGTAGTTTTCACTAAAAATAGTTTTTATTGAAGCGTTTATTGTCGTTTACATTTTTAACATACTGTCTGAGTAGGGCTGCCATCCGTCCGGGGTTCCCCGGATTTGTCCTAGTTTAGAGGGCGTCCGGGGAGCATCCGGTAGGGGTTTCAAAAAGTGTCCTGGAAACTTTGTGTCAGGGGAATCCTGGTTGATGAAATATTTTTTTCGGGGGCGTCCGGGAAAAATTCTCAATTTCACCCAAATGTCCGGGGTTTTTAAAATTTTTGTCCGGCGTCAGCAATTTAGGTGATGGCAGCCCTATGTCTGAGTCATAATTGTAGGTTTTAGCTATATTAGATAGTTATTACTTATCAGACAAACAATATAGTGTTTTTTTTTGCTGTCTGGTAAACGAATTATAAGCCGAATTTTACCCGAATAAAGCGCTTTGCTTCCACCTTCATTGTCAGAATCGCTAAACACTGGAATGCACTGTTAAGGTGGGTGTTCCCCTATAGTTACAATGGGTGTCTTCAAGTCACGAGTGAATCAATTTCTTCTAGGCAAGCGTGCTCCATCGTATACCGCATCAGGCGAGATGGCAGTCAACCGTAAGCCTAGTATGAAATTAAAAAGAAATAAACAGAATCCATAATTTTCTGCTTACAAATTACTAAAATGTCTCCGTGTATAAAATTATTATTTTAATTCCTTAGGCCAATATAATTTGGTCACTATGTTCATGGACTTAATGTTGCACATTTATCATACATTCATACCCATCCACAATGACAGTAAATATGTGATAAATATCTATTGACTTTTTTCTGTTGTTAACTAACCATATTTCTAAAAGAATTACCTTTTATTTTGTTGAAGCGTTAAATTGCCAGTGATCATTATTCATTTCGGTTAAATATGTTCAAGTTTCATACTTTAATGAAGAGTGTGACACACTTTTTGTTTTTTATTCTGTTGTCAATGACGTATCAGAAGTTTAGAACATCAGAGAGGTAGAGTTCGTTTCTGTCAGAGATGTGTGCGAGGGATGTGTTTCATAAGAACCAGTAGAATTGCTTCATTTACCTAGCCTCAGGTAAATGAATTGATTCTATTGGTTCTTAACAAACAAACCCTCGCACACATCTCTCGTAGAAACGCACCCGTAGGGTACAGCGGGATATCCCGCTCAAATCTGAAGCAGCCTGACTGGGGAAGTACCTCCATCTTACATAATACCACAGCCATCTTCTCTATTAATATACCTACTTATTTCATTTAAAACAAATGCCTTTTCCCTAGTTATACAACAGCTAATAGGTAAACAAACAAGAAGCGGAAAAATTATCGTCTTAGATCGCATGTTTTTTTTAATTAGCACCAATTAATGAACAGGTAGGTAGGTACTTAGATATTAACTCTCCGAATGAGTAAGTACATACATTTGGTAATTACATCTGACATCTGAACTTTGCGTGGAACGAAGTGTATCTACTTTTACCTATGATTATGCACAGAGAGAGTTTAGCTGAATAGAAATTGGGGCTAAAATTATTATTGGCAAAAAATTATAGTGCGCAAAATTCAATGATCTGTATCGTGAATTGAAAACAGAATAATTATGATGATACCACAAAAAAACGAACCTATCGAAAAAAAAACCGGCCAAGTCCCAATCGGACTCACGCGTTAAGGTTTTTGTTGTCGGTTTTATGGAGACCCCTTGGGTTTATAAATTAAGGCGCTGATAACTGCCAACGGCCTTGAGTGATTTGGGTGGTATAGCTTGAGTGTTCTGCGCTGAGCTCAAGCAACGCGATATACGTCCACCGAGCAATACGACTCGCCTATCAAGGAGCGCGCTGTGCCGAATTAGACGTATTATTACTTTTTAATATCTAAAATATAAAATAAAAAAAAAGTAACAGGCAATATTATAGGTAGTAACATAGTCTTTTCACACAAAACAAATCATGAAAATATCTTAAACGATTTGAAAGTAATTACGTTTTTATGTTTTGGGTAGACAGTAATTCATGAATTTATTTTATTAAGTATTTTACTACAATAGTTAAATATTCACAGGTACGATTGATGTATATATGTTCTAGTTTAACATAAAAAAATTGCACAACTAACCTGCATTATTTGACGGCGAAATAAGAGATTTAAAACTTGAGATTTACGGCCGTTACCATTTACCGTCGCCTTAAGGATAACGGTTAACGGTTATACATAAACGTACGTATTCTGTAAAAAAATCAATTGACTAGCTATTACGGTTCATAAGATACAGCCTCTGCATTTGTTTGAAGATAACTCGAGTATCGTTTACCGTGAAATTTGGTAGGCGCATTAATGAGACAAAAAGAAAAGTTCAAACATGAGCCAAATCGGACAAAGGGTTGCCGGGAAATAGGGAATATGGGGTTGTAAGAGGTCATCGCGAGTTCACCGTTCGGGACGAACCACTAGTAATTATAGTATCTAGTTAAATATCCCAACGATATGATTGTAATTGTGTAATTTTTAACAGACAACATTGAAGAAAGGTAGCAGATGTGACATGTGAAAACGCATTTAATATGTTTTTTTATGGATTTTTCATAGGCTACTTGTGCAATGTTGTATACCTATTTACAAGCGAATTTCCTTTGCGCAACTTTATTAAACGAAAACATAAAAATTAAGATAAAAATGAAGGTTCATTATTACATTATACCAGTCTAAATAATGACTCTAGTAGTCAACCTTGCGGCCACGCATCAGTAGGTTGCGTGGCCATCTTGTTTTATAATAAGTTAAAAAGAATCATCTATTAATTGGTCAGCTAGATAATTAAGTTGTAGCTCTTAATTTCACTAATGCAGTCCGGCTTCGTTGCCCTAAAAAAAATATTTAATTACTAAAAACAAGGAGATAAGTATAATAGCAAATAGTACGGAAACCGATGTCGCCACTTTTAAGGCAGTATGCGTCACAACTAAAAAGTAAACGTTCCTTTGTAAGTATCTCCCGGACCACAAAACCTGTAACCCTGTGGGTCACGCGGATGAAATCGCGGACAAAGTGCTAGTAAAAGAAAAGAATAAAAAAATAGAAAATTTTATAAAAACCCGTCTGCGGTCGTCTTATCCACTTATATTTATATAACCACCAAAAAGAAAAGGAAAACAAGATATTGCAGTCGGGTCCCGACTGCAATATCTTGTTTTCCTTTTCTTTTTATTTTTCACTTTTTAGTTTTTGATGTCAATGACATATATTATATATTTTCGTAATCGTCTTTTTAAGCCCTTCATTTTGATACCCCATATGATGATGTAATAAGATTTTTTTTTTTAGATAAATGTTTTTTTAGATAGGTACTCAAATGTTTTTTTATGTATAAGATATATATATATATATTCGTAATCGTCTTTTTAAGCCCTTCATTTTGATACCCCACATGACCATGTCAGTTTTTTTTTATTTTTTACGACTTCAGTTATTGGCGATTAAAATCCGCCATGTTGGTTTTTTTCATAATCCATATAGCCTATGTTACTCGCGACGTTGATACGCATCTAATGATATGCCATATGTTAAAATCCGTTTGCTCGTTTAGTCTCTACGAGGGATCACAGAAACGGAAATACATACCCACATACATACATACATACTAACATACAGGTGAAACACTATACCCTCCTTTTGGGCTTCGCCGCAGTCGGGTAAAAAGCTGACCTTGAAATATATTTTTTAGTAGACCAACAAACTTACACAGATGTAACAGTTTCTAAAAAAGAACAATAAAACAAAAAAAATCTAACGGACAAAGCAATTTCAGATTCGTTCAGAAGAACTTTCAACGGCCATGGGCGGTAGTAAAACAAAAATTTCTAGATGTAGGTACAGCATAAGTAGAGCGGAAAGATCGCTTAGATGTCAAGAAAGAATTTCTAAATCTAATTAATACTTTTGTGTAATATTTTTTATTGTATTTTTTTTTTGTTTAATATTTATTATTGTAATTTTTTTTTTCATTCATTGATAGGCTTGCGTTTGACCGCCATCACACTAATGCTAACACTCAAAAGCCAGTTAATTGCAACAAAGTTGAAGGCTTGTTACATTTGAAAATAACTATTGTGAATGGATGACCAAAGTAACGCGGTGTTCGCGGAATTATACAGTATGTAACAAAAACCCTGTTCGATCCCAAAGGGGATTACCTATTATTGCTCATCATTATGAACAACTTTGCAGTGCGTGCATGTGCCTTCCACGGCGAATGGTTCGAGTTCGATCCCGAGGCACGCACCGCTGACTTTTCGAAGTCATGTGCGTATTAGAAATTAATTATCACTTGCTATAACGGTGAAGGAAAAACATCGTGAGGAAACCGGCATGTCCTAGAAACAAAAAATTCGAAGACATGTGACGTCCACCAACCCGCACTGGGCCCGCGTGGTGGACTACGGCCCACTCCCACTCACAGAGGAGGCCTGTGTCCCAGCAGTGGGAACATTAAAGGCCGATTATGCTATGAACAACTTTTACTATGGCACCAGCGGTGAAATAGCGACAAAAAATCAGCTGTTCCATACATTTCGTGTTCACATAAATCGATAAAATGTAAGCAACAGCTGATTTTTTTTTTGCGATTTCAGGGTTGTGTCATACAAAATATTTTTCATATTGATGAGTAGGTATAATGGCCCCCTTTAGGATCGAACAGGGTTTTTGTTACGTGCTGTACTGCTGATAAAAACTACTTAACTTTGGATGCACAGAACATAATCATCCTAGTGGTCACTGGTCAAAAAATAGCTTCCTACTAATGAAAGAATTTTCAGAATCGGATCAATAGTTTCTGAGATTACCTCATACATACTTATAAACTTTGCGTCTTTATAATATTAATAAGGTATAGATCAACAAACAATATTTACTCCAAAAATCAACTTTATTAACAATTTGAATGTCAATATTTTTTTATAATGTTGTATTTTGTATGCCAATCCTATTATGATCATGATGTTGCTTTCACGTCGTGAATTCAGACAGATATTATAATAAATGGTTTACGCGACACCATGGCATGCCATTTTATGAATATTTTATTAGGTAGGTACTTCTAGCGTGAATGTTTGTAATAGTTATATTTTTTTATTGTTAATCAAATAAGTTTTTTTTTATGATGTCATAAAAATAATAGTATGTGTTACCTATATCAAATGCATGAATAGTAAGGTATGCCGCAGCGAGACGCGTTCTAATCGATTATGACATAGGAATGGTTCTCACTCGATTCGATGGTGGCAAATCGGTAAATTGACGGTGTGACTTGTTGCCGGAGCTTGAGGTACTGAGGGGAAAGTAACAAGTTAAATTTTAATGCCGAAAAATATATGCCTAATTCTAAACAGACTAACAAAATCATAGTTATTTAATTGAGAATAAATAAATACGATACGGGACGTATACGTCCACGAGACCGTTATTGACACATTTTATTATATCTTTGTTAGGTACGGGTTAAAACTAGCAAAACTTAATACGAATACAGTATTTAATAGCTTTTACGAAATATTTCATGAAGTTTACATTTCCAAACATAAAATAAAACATATTTTTATATCAGCGTGGTCATCAGCAAGTATAATGAGTTTAGGTTTATAGTGTGTATAATAATGTTACATAATAAGTAATATGTTTTATGTGCAATTATAACGCGCTTAGGCTTATGCTAAATTACGCGATGTTGCAACACGATTTATGTGGTAAAAGTGGCGTTACCATTCACCGGACATCTCTTTTTAATCGCATAGTTACGTGTACGTACATTTTTATACCATTTAGAGCTGAGTTCACCGACAAGATAACAGTCCGACACATTGGATACGGCGGTTTAACATATCTTTTTCTATAGGAAAACTGGAAAAGTCATGTTAAACGACCGTTTTCAATACACTGACTGACTGTTATCTTGTCGGTGAACTTGGCCCTTACTAGTTGTGCCCCGACTCCGTCCGCGTGGAAATCGGAAAACAAAACGTTGTTATTTTCTTCATAATAATCTTTACCACCCCTTTTCACCCCTTTAGGGATGGAATTTATAAAAAATATTTCTTAGTGCACCCCTACTTAAGGGATATTTCATCTTTTATCTGTCAGTCTGTCAGTCTATTTGTCTGTCAGTCAATCCAGTCACGGTACTATTTTATAGGTAGAATAGAATAAATAGATAATCATATTAATAGTTTACATAGGTTATATAGGTTCACATAGGTACTTGCAGCAGTCTTCTGTTGGTTTTTTAGAAATTTGTCTTTTTTTTATTTATTTTATAATTATCACATTTTGACTACCTACATAATGTAAATTGAAAAGCATCTGAACAAAAACATTTTCATTAGATATTATTTTATTAGTGTATAAATTGATACTTACTAATAAATAAAATGATTGGTTTTGAAAACAGATTATTCGATCAAAATATTACCTATTCGAAATCTCTCTTGGATGGAGAAAACATAAAATTGACGCCTACGATGTCTATACGTATTGCCAAAGCCTTAATTATGTGTTTCGATGATGACCGTAAAATTCCATAGAAAACCATAAATCAATAATTTATGAGAACATGAACAAGCATAGAATAAACCTTGGTTTAGCATTGACGGTGTGACCATGCTTGAACAAATCGATTCCATGGTGTGGGCCATAACCTTTACCATTTATAAACAACTTCAAGTATGAGATTCAAATGAAGTTTCTTTAAAACAGACAGCCATAATTAACCAAATAGTATTCGTCTGCATTTCAGATTTACTTAATAGACTTGATACCACTTGATTTATGTGTCGTACATTAAAATTAAGGTCATATAATGTTCAGTACAAACATACCTACAATAAAATATTGACTAGACATAAAACAAGCAACAAATAAAAAGTTATTAGGTACTTATATCCTACCACAGACAATTAATTTAAAACGGACAACATACATCAATTCTGTCCGAGGAAACCCGATCGGTTTAGTTGTTAATGATACTTTTATAATAAGACTGGTAATCAATTTGAATATAGCTTACAGTAAATTTGTAGATACCTACCATAATGCAGTCTAGCCGCCTAAAAAAATTACAAGCCGCAGGTCAGACGGTAGGCGGGGCGGCTGTCATGATTCGATTCTCTATTCGAATCTAGATGTCGATTATTCGGGCAATGACATTTGTAGATTGTGCTTTATCACGGAATAAAGAACAAGATGGAAGTAGTAAGTGGGCGTGGTCCCTATCACCACTGATGAGTACTGAGAGACATATGTACCGTTTGAGTGAGCGCAGTCGCGATGACAGATATTTATCGTGAACATATGCGTCACTACCGTTAAAAAATCATAAAAAAATACTAAAATGCCCTAATGTTCCATATTAGAGTGTAAAAATCATAGCCACGGTAAAAATCTAACTCATGGAGGAATTTCGTACCATCGTTATGTTATATTTTCAGTTTTAATTCATAAAATACATTTTATTTTCTTTCTGTCAAATATAGTACAAAAATGACAATAAAGAGTGATCCTTATTTTCATCTAAAATACGGATAATTTTCCTTTACTGGTTATCAATTGTTCTAGAATGTTTGATAACGAAATCAGACTTTTCCTGCTATTCAATTAGTGCATCCAATAGGTATCGATAAAAATGTATCGACCATTTTTTATAAAATATTTTTTCGGTAGGTAAACTACGAAATGAGCTCCGATGCTAATCGAAGTTAGTAATCTTATATGGGCCTATAATAGTATCTATAAAATGAAGTTTCTCGCTGCGTCTATCTGTGCACATTCATTTACTGCAGGAATTTTCATTCTGTTCTCAGCAATGGAATCCCATCTTATCAATTTCTTGAGAAAGGTTTGGTGTGAGATACGTTATTCATATCACCCCGTGTGAAGCTGCACCCTAATTGCGTAACTCAATTGCTATCACCATGGTATTGTTTTTGACATTCATTACGCCGTATGTTTGTTAATCCGTGCTCCCGTAACTAGCTTAATGCCGTAATGGATGTTGTTGAACTGTCAATATGAAAGCCATGGCGAAAAAAATTGAGTTACACAATTAGGCCGCTGGTTGCGAGTATGTTTTTAGATGAGATACCATAGTCTAATTTAAATCAATATCACAGCAACAATAGAAAACTTGTCAGTTTCCGTTTTCCAAAATATCCATCTAATGAAAGAAAAGTGGATCAACGCATCCAGAAAATTCAATTGGTTCCCCGCTAATACAAGAGGTACGATCTGCATGCTACATTTTATGGCAGATGATTTTATTATAAAAAAAAGTAATAGGTAATAAATATATTATAGCTACAACTGCCGTGCTTACAATAATCGCAGTAAGTCAAATTATTTTTATACAGAAATGAAGATGTTCTCAACATTTCAATTATGTATTTAATTCTGCGATTATCTTAAGCACGACAGACAAGTTGTCTGGTAATTCCTCAGATCATAAAAACAAGGGAGATGTGCCAAAACACTATTGAGCCAAGATCCTTGATCAATTTGATCAATGATATAAATACAGTGTTTTAGTTTAGTGTGAGTGATGGAGGCTAATGACAGTGTTACATTGAGGGTATGCGGAATTTTTAATGTGTGGGAGATCTCTATATATATTCACAAAAGAGCGTTTGTAATACTTATGCTAGTTGTAGTACATTTCATTGAAAAAATAGGTACCTTATTGTTATAGTTTTTGCTCTATTCTAGCAATATATTTCAGAATTTATTCATAAAACAACACGAATATTTTAGAAATTAATCCAATATCGCGAAAACACTAGTCGCCATGTTATTTAGGCCGCGGCCGCACTGGTACGGCGACAGCGACGCGACGGCGATTTCGTGAACAAATAAATGTCGCTTGTCGTTTCTGCAGTGCGGCCACCGACATAATGTTTAATACTTATGAGTTTGTTTTCACAAAATCGCTGTCCCGTCGCTGTCACCGTACCAGTGCTGAGTGCAGCCGCGGCCTTAGAACCTGTGTCACTACACTCTCTACTATAGTAAACAGTCAGTTTTTCTCGGTTTTTCTTATAGAGAATCCGCGAGCTAATGAATATGGTGACGTCACTTACGTCACATAAACAGACAACATGGCGGTACAGCGTTCTCGTGCGTTCCTAAATAACCAATTTTTAGAGTATTATTTTATAGCTTTTTACGACTTTGTAAAATAAATCAACAATAATTATTATGAATAGTTCATTAAACACTTTTATATCTATTAATGTAAGTACCTTTAATCATTTCTTTTAGTTTTCGGTCACAGCGTAACATCTACTCCCTTTTTCTAAAAGCGCGGCAACTGCCTGTTCTGTCACTGTCAAATGTCAAGTCACTTGACATTTGTAAAATCCTTTGAAAAACCATCCGTCCCAAAAATGCCCATAACATTAGAAAGAAAGCTTTCTAAATATAATGTTATGAACATTTCTAAAAAATATCCCTTTTCAAGCGTTCTTCACATCATTCAATTAATCACAACAATATAACGACCTTTTTTTGGATTAAAACATACTCCAAAACAATCAAGTACCTACCTCTACTCGACACTAGACGGCATTTATTATCGATAAGTATAGTAGGTATGATATACCCCATCACTATTACCCGCATGCGTCACTATAAACTATAAAGTACAGTAATTGTTCATTCAAAAAAGTTGTAAATTTTTACGAAACTTTATGAGCGGACTTAAACGTCAAGTCGACGTTTCAGTCCGCTCATAAAGTTTCGTAAAAATTTACAACTTTTTTGAAAGAACAATTACTGTACTTTATAGTTTACAGTGACGCGCTACTATTGACAATAAAGTGCAGCAATTGTTCTTTCAAAAGTAGTTGTCAATTTTTACAAAACTTTATGAGCGGACAAACTTCAAACCGGCCATCATAGCTTGCCGCTGGTTTAGGCCATTCAAATTCTACTCATATTACAACAAATACAGAGTTCTAATTTGAAAATAAGAATAATAAACGCCATCTAGCGTCCAATAGCGGTACATAATCGTGTTAGAATATATTTTAATCCAAAACGAAAAAGGTCGTTAATCTGTCATTATTAATTTTTGAATTTGAAATTAATGGAATGCTATTAAGGTTTAATTTGATGCAAATAATGTTGTGTATAAGTCTTGTCGTAATTGTTGTTTTTAGCCAATCATAATACAGAAATTATAGTGTGTGTCAACTGTGAATATGTGAGTTTGGCGACACTGGTATTCATAGAAAATTGGCCTCATACTCCTTCTACTGTTTTTACTGTTCTGTGTGCTTTATAGATAAATCAAAAGACGAATAATCGCTACACCGCTGATCACTGAAACTGTTAGCTTTTGTTCTTTGAAAAGTATGCCGAACGTTCGGGTACTCAGAAGTAGTGACGTTTATGTTATTATTTGTTAAACGAATAAACTGTAGAATAAACTGTTAGAATAGGTTATTTAGGAAATTAATGTAAGTGTAATCAATAATTTTTATTGTGGCTATTACAAGCAATTACAAGCATGTTGTAGGTATTTAGAACTCCCAAAAACTCCCTCAAATGCAGCGCAGTTGCATTGCAGTGCGTGTGGGACACTTATCGTACGTCTGGTGCTCAGATCATAGAAACAAGTCCTTGTTTCTATGATCTGAGATTTGGTGTGACACATTACACAATTAATTTGTTACTCATTACTATTTCGACGGTCTCTACGTACAAACAATCCCCTAAGTGGCAGATACGTGATTTATGTTTTTTTTATTTTCGTGACCTTCATGCCACCCTAAACTATCGTTTAGTTTAATCAAAATAATTCTATGTTGGCCAGTTGAACATTAAAACCATACACAAAATTTCTGTGGTAGAATATTATGACGCGCGTTTAAATCTTTTGCTCCTGTAAAATTTGTCATTTGTAGTTACGGGATTAACATGTTCTTTTGCATGCTACACGCACTACATCCCAGTGGCGAAGGGTCCCTACAATACGATTCCTACCGGCTTACCTTTGAAAAATAACACACGCAGTACTGCCTACTTTAATTAATTAGCTTTTCGTGGCCAGTTAAGCATTTGTAGCTCCGGCTTACCTCTTACAAAAACTGACCCTTCGCCACTGCTACATCCATAATCCGCTTTTATACTTTTTCCTCTTCTTTTGCTATTTCGCACGTCAGTTCCCTCACTGTTAAAGGTAGTCGCTCCTCGACAGCAACATTCTCTTCATATCACGATTTGTAATCACCATTTTTTTTATTTATTATATTAGCCGCTTCTCTAGAAACCTCTCCAACCAATTTGCAAAAAGCAGTTTCTACTGGTTGTTCCAATTATCTGTTATACAATTTTGCCGGCCCGTTGCCTTCGGTGTAACTATTTGCAAAAACTTTTACTGATCTCCATTCAGATGCCTTGTTACAGCGGATTTTGTTTTATTATCATAGTAAGTTGATTCACGATGTTTTATCTACAAAAGTAGGGTAGTTTATTGTAGATAGTTTTTATTTATCATTCTATTTTGACGATTTGTTTTCGTTGATGTTCGTAAAAGTTTAATAAAGTTCTACGTTTAATAAGTCTTTCAGACACAGAAGCATACCTACTCTACGTGTAAAAAAAATTGAGGTAACCCCAGCACAAACATTTATGGATCTACCTACGTGACGTTATTGTTAAGATATTAATAAAATTGTTTAGTTCCAAATACGATTTCATAGGACTGTTGAATATTTACGAATTTTTGATTCGACGACACTACACACGATGGTGACACTATGACGGAAGTTTGTGGCGGGGTAAAGGTCCGTAGCCACATATCACACGTAGTAACGGTGTTGGTAGTAACCAACAGTATAGGCCCATAAACAGGTATTTCATAACATCTACTTTGTTTACAAGAAACAATACAGTAAAAGTACTTAAGTACCTTTACAAATTTCTACACCTATACAAAATAGTAACATAAAATTTTATGCGACTTTCTCCGATATAAACTGCAAAAACACATTAATTTTGGTATATGCCTTCCATTATTTTTTGTAGAAACAGTTTAAATATACCATACAAAGAAATAAAATTAAACACTGTCTCAAAATAATATGCAAAACACGAAAGATATGTATCGCTCTTACTTTATGGCGAATTTTAAGAACTCGTGTTTCACGGTCATTGCTTTGTAACGCGTTAGTGTGTTTATACCTTATTATATGTTATTAGCTATTATGAAATGTTAGGTTATCTGACAATGGCGAAATCGACCCTAAAAAAGATTAGAAGGCACAGTAGTTGGGAAAAAGCTGTGTGGATGTTGATCTTGTCGTATATAAAGATAAATGGGTCCCAAGTCCCAGTACATTAGGTACTATTTTCGTTCATGAGAGCGAATTAGAGAAATTAACAAAAACAATTGCAGCCAGAGAAATGCTGATTGCTACGATTACGGGAAAATTGAAATCTTATGTTCGTGATGCACGAGAAAGCCCTTCTCTATCCCATTATATATTTAAATTGAATTTTACACTACGTCAGCCAGAATCCCATACAAGCGCCAGCGAAAAGCAAGCATCACAGATAAAATTATTTGGTAAAGTTACCGGGAGGAATCATGAAGACAGATCGCGCATGTACATTTTGGCCCAATAGACAATAGACAGTTGACAATACGTAATAGAGAATAGTCCAATAGACGACGAGCATCGACTGACGAACCAATCGCGTGCAGCCTCGGCGCCCCTCGTCTTCTTCATTTCGCCAAAGAGATCATCAGCTAATGCGCAGGTGAGGTTTGTGCGCATAACTGCTGCCGCTAGTTATACCTATGTAATGCATGGTTTTGTGTTAAGAGGGCTCTCGCATTCGGCACCTCTCTCGCTCGCACAGAACCATATATTTTAAGAATGTTAAATGAAAAGATGCATTTTTGGAAAATGTAATCTCAACGCGAACTACAAAATGATATTAATTATAATATTATAAACTCAAATTTAATTATTAAAAACACATGAGTTAAACAAACCTCAGAAACAGATCATAATTGTTTTTTAAGTTTGTTTATTAGGTATCACAGTAAAAATGTGTTTTAATTATTTAACTTTAAAATTAATATTATTTTGTAGTTCGCGTTGAGATTACATTTTCCAAAAATGCATCTTTTCATTCAACATTCTTAAAAATGGTTCTGTGCGAGCGAGCGAAGAGACAAAATTCCGAGAGCGCCCTTAAAAGCAGATTCTTACAGATTCAATTCCGAAAGTATGAATAAAGGGATATTAACGATACGAAACGTCAAAATTATACATGCTAGGCCCACAGGACCTTGTCAATACAAAGTAATTTAGATAGGTCATAACTACAATGCATTTCTTACAGGTGTAAAGCATAGTCTACAAAGATATTAGTTGTGCAAGGTGACGTTCGTAACAGACTTGCACGGAGTAAACATTCACACCAAGTCAAATCACTTCGACTGACGGCGGAAGTTAGGTAATTTTCACAATAAAGCCATTGAACAGCGTCCTCTACAGTTAAAAGCTAATATTAACGCCTTTCTCTTAAACCCTTTCTGTATTTCTTAGTTAACGAGATTCTAACAATAGACCCTCATACAATTAATTAGCGTTAATAAACACATTTTAGGTTTATCTTCGGATCAAATAATAGAAAAAGAACCAGCTATGTCTACTTATTTAATTAACACCATAGATAAAGAAAATTGACACTTGGATTTTCTTTTAGATAAAAGCAGTGACAATAGATTAAAAAAAATATCGGTAAAATACTATCGATTGAATCAATTATGTAAAAGGAAAGGAATACTTAGTAAATACTTTCGCTCGATGTTTAAAAATATTCATTAGCATCTAACACGAAACTTTTTTTAAGTGAAAAGGTCATATTAGAGGTCATCTAACTCTGCCTTTTAGAATGCCTTTTGATTCATTTACACTTGAATCACCTACTAAATAAATTTCGTCAGTTGGGTAGCTTTTTTATAAGGAAAATAGTTGCAATTTATTTTGTCTGTAAATAGGATAAGTAGGTAATGCCTCCGGTATTGCCAATCTACGAGTGCTATTTGAAACCGCAAATAGGAACCTAGGAACTGATTAAAATCAAGATTATAATTGTATAAACAACCAGCTATATCTTGCACTAATACAGCATCTAACCGCAACAATTTTACTGTTGTTTATAATAATAATAATATCAGCCCTGTTTATAGGCTAATCTGCTTACTGCTCGGCACGGGCGTCCTCTCAGAATGAGAAACAAGACGACATTGCAGTCGGGACCCACTCTTTCCGGGTAAGTCGTATTATGGGTCCCGACTGCAATGTCTCTCTTGTTTTATATTAATTATTTATAGTGATTTTAACAAGACGCAGAGCAAACCGCAGCGCAGTCGGGTTTTTTTTTATTTTAATTTAGTAAGAATTTTTTTATCATTCTATTTTTCTACTCAATCATTCACTATCCCACTGTTAGTGTAAATATGGTATCATTATTTTGCTTTGAACTGTTATGAATTTATGATGCTGCAAACAAATGATGGGTCGGACATTAGTGAATCTCCGATTGTCACAGATTAAAAACGATGTTCCCCTAACCCTGCAAATCACCACCATAATATCAATCCCTCTACGAACTAGTGAACTAAATGAAGACATTTAAACTTTGAACGAACGTCCTACAAACAGCCAGTGAAATCGTAACCACTGACATAACATAAAAAAAAAACTCAAGTAGGCCAACATCGTCCACATGACACTGAACAAAGGCAAAGGTAAGTGAAAGAAGGCCGAGGCAAAGGCATCGACACACAGAGCCAATTCGAAACATGTTCAGAAGTGTGACAGTGACGTAATCTGTTACGTTGTATTATGCAACGAGAGTAGGTACCTACTGGTTTTAAAATTGGAATGTTTATTTTTGATGAAATTAATGAGAATGTTTGATCGCTTTGTGTCATGTGAATGTAAATTATATTATCAAATGAAAATATGTCTTCGTAATGTTAGTAGAAGTGTCACATAATTATCTTAACCCATGCGTGTGCAGTCAAACCCTTTCACCTACCTGCCCTACTATATTGCCAATCTGTTTAGCACGACATGAGCTTTTGTATAGCTTGTAATGCCTATAACACAGATGGATGACACAGACAGATGACTTCCTTTAGTTCCCGAACAATTTGTGAAACTTAACCTCACGGATTGTTCGGGCGCTTCGTTCCCAATCGCGCAAAAAGAACGTCTTCTGTTAGAGCCCTAAGAAGAACAACCTAAGCCTCAGCCAACCCCAAAATATTATTTAACTAAACATTTTTTTTCTATATCTTGGGTGCGTTTACCTATAACATAAGAAAATCCCACATGTACAAACACTTTGACTGGTAAGTGCTATTCTGTAGATCATATTTATTTGTTCGGTACGGAAATCGAACCTGCGAGGCGTAATGCAGCAGCCAATCGCTCAGCCATTGCGCCAATATGCCGCCGTTATCTATTTTTAGGGTTCCGTACCAAAATGGTAAAAAAGGAACCCTTATGGTGCGACTTCGTCTGTCTGTCTGTCTGTCACACCTGCATATTTCAGCAACTACTAATGCTATCGACTTGAAATTTGGAACAGTTATAAAAAATGCTTGCCCAACTTTATTGCAAATGAAAAAAGTCAAAAAATATTTTTATTATCATTGCAAAAGGGGCTGGAGTGGGGGTCCGAAATTTTAAAGTGGGGTTACTAGGTCAAGTGGCATATCATAATATGAAAGGGCTTGATTTGCACATTTTAAAATATATTTTCATTTTATTTTATGTCTCACAGTTTTCGCTTTTCGTCCGGTTTTTTTCACTTTATACGTCCAAAACTGATAGTGAAATCTCAGTGCGCGAGTACGACTCGCACTTGGCCGGTTTTTTATTTATGTAATAATAGGCTTGCGCTTGACCGCCATCTCGCGTTCTATGATGGAGCACGCTTGCCTATTTGAACTTAGAGCAGGAACACACATGCAATTAATCGTGCGATAGTTCACTAATCAAAGGAAATTAAGGAATAATCGCTTCGCAACTAATCAAGTGTGTACACACCTATTTAATATCCGTGCTTCCTTTGATCAGGCAACTATCGCCCAACGATATTGCAAGTGTGTTAGGTATCTACTGCTCTAAGTGTGAACTTGTCTTACTTTCTGAAGTAGGTACTTCTCAAAGTACGTATAGTACCTAACTCCGATCGATTGCAAACGTTCACTTCCCAGTGTAACGCAATGAGTTATAAATCGCAAGATAACTTGCGCAATCGCAGCTTTCACTAGCGCATGCGCGGACCGCTGGCGCTTGTCAAATAATAGAAATTGTACCGTGCGAAATGTTACGAAATTGAAGCAAAAAAGTGCTTCAGTTAAAATGTCACACATCGTTGAGCAGGTTTTATTTAGGGACCTCTATTTAATTTTATTTTTGACGAGATTTTTACCCGCGACTTCGTCCGCGAGGACTACAATAAATTGAAGATGTACCTCCTAGAATGAGTAGTACTATGAAGAGGTCAAGCTGTATCTCTGGTTCATCACACCGGAATTAGATGTGGCTTAGATTTTAAGTTGGACCCCAAGCTACCAAACTGTGAAAACCAGATCAAAATCCGTTCAGTACTTTTTGCGTGATGCGCGCACAAACAGGCAAACAAACAAAAACTACAAAAAATAAGGTACCTATGAGTGGGGGATATCAAATCAATACAGACATGCGTCTATAAAATTGACTAAAATACTTCAGAAAAAGTCAACATAATCAATACTTAGGTATTCAAAAGAATGTGGATTATGTTCTTGATCTTCGTAACTTCTGCAGCAAAGAATTACAGGTTAATTAACTATCTTTTTTACCACAAAAAACCCATTAAAAATTATAATTGGTCTAATCGACTAGTAGGTACCTAAGCGTTTTCCAAAAAAAAAAAAAAAAAACCAATCAACAACCTTCAAAAAAGAACACATCAAACCGTCATACCATTCCATACCTACCCATAAAATCTTGCAAGCGTTACATAACCATATAAATCAAATGGTATTAGCATGTAATGTGTATTATTATAATAGTAAATAGTGAAGAAAAGTGGCGTCATTACTCTAATGGATGCCTCTCTCTCAATTGTATAACCGATCTTTTATTTATCAAAACACAAAGTTTCACAACGATTCCGAATAAATAGAGGAGTGTCCATTATGAGATAAGTACCTAATGAATGGGACAATTTACATTCAATTAATTTATTCGCTTGCTGAACATACAAGGGCTGCCATCACCTAAATTGCTGACGCCGGACAAAAACTTTAAAAACCCCGGACATTTGGGTGAAATTGATGATATTTCCCGGACGACACCGAAAAAAAAATTTAATCAATCAGGATTCCCCTGACTCAAATCAAAATCTTACTTTTTGAAACCCCTACCGGACGCTCCCCGGACACCCTCTAAACTAGGACAAATCCGGGGAACCCCGGACGGATGGCAGCCCTAGCATACTTGATACTTCTTACATTTATAATAGAAAAAACAGTAAAAAAAATTGTAGGTACTTAACCCCGGCTTCAGCGTTCAAGCTACCGGTGCGGCGCGGTCAGGGCACCAAGTCTGCTATAGAGAGTTTTAGATAAAAATTCCCTTCGACGCCATGTTGGCTCCCCTGAATGTCAATATGTTACAAAGTTTTTAACGGTGTTGGAAGTTCTTTCAGCACTAATTTTCTTTCACCAGTTTTTAGTGTCCCAAGCATTACTTTAACACATAAATTAAAAAAAAAACAAAAACGAGGGGCTCGTGGCTACATGACAGCCGCGCTGATCGATCGATCTGCGAGGTTAAGCTGCGCTTGCCGCGGTCAGTCCTTGGATGGGTGACCGTTCTTAACACATCGAGACCTCTCCGTGCCTCGGAGAGCACGTTAAGCAGTCTGTCCCGGTTGTCATAGGAATATCTTTGACAGTCGTTACGGGTAGTCAGGAGCCCAAAAGCCTGACAACTGGTCTAACATTCGAATACCGGTATTCCCCAATAATTGGGTTGTGGAGGTCAGATGGCAGTCGCTCCATGTAAAATATCGATATTCAGCCGCAACCAGTTAGACTGGAAGCCGACCCCAATCATGTTTGGGAAAAGGCTAGGCGGATGATGATAAATTTAAAAAAAAACATAGTTCTTTTAAGACCTAGACAAAGTGACAGATAGGGGAGCCAATTAGCGTCGAAGCGAACTCTCAAGTGAAACGCACAATATTTTACGTGATTTGTCATTCTGACGACCATATTACTACAACCCCATTATAATGCGCATTCATATTCACATTATGAATTCCCTTTGACACTATGTTGGCTCCCCTGTGCCACTTTGTCTAGTGTTTTTTTTTAGATTAAAGTACCTATTAAAGTAATGCCTAGGACACCAAAAAGTGGTGTACGAGAATTGGAGCTGAAAGAAAACTTACAATACCGTTAAAACCGTTGTAACATATTGACATTCAGGGGAGCCAACATAGCGTCGAACGAAACTTTTATGTGAAACACACTCTAGTCTCTACCTTCTGATTTTATAACATTAATTTGAATATTGAATCTATTATACAGATTTTCTTTTGAAAATCATAAAATACAGGTGACAGCAATCAAAACACAATGTGAGGCAATAATATAATATAAATAATTGACAATAAATACTTAGCACAGTTATAAATGTGAAAATTAGAAAGGTTGAATGTACCTAGTTCCTGCGTTTTTTTTTGACGGAACTTTACGATATTGTGAATGTGATTGACAAGGTTTTGATGTTGTTTATTATGCCAAAGAATACGATTGATCAATTGAATCATCATGATAATAAAACTGCGGTTTTATATTGTTATAAACATTTTTGCCGCCTCTTTTCCAACTGATAAAGAACTATAAACAACTACTTACCTATCTATACTAATATTATAATGCTGAAGACATTGTTTGTTTGAACGCCCTAATCTCTGGAACTACTAGTCGGATTCGAAAAATTCTTTTTGTTTATGATAGCCAGATTGACGAGAAATAGTATAGGCTATTTAACATCACGCTAAGACCCTTAGGAGCCGAGTAACGGGGGTGAAACCGCGGGGAACAACTAGTCCACAATGGATTTTAATGCAATCTTCACCACCATTTAGAGAATTTATTCCGGAAGGTTTATGTGTATAATACGTTAATATTAACTTAGATACAGCACAGAAATCTCGATGTTGTGACATGTCGCCACATCAGTAGATTGCACGCGTGTGAAGCAGGGTCGGGTCGCTAGTGTTATGTACCTAAGTAAGTATAACTTATTAATTCATTGCCAAACATTATTATATGACCAATACAGGCAAGGTTAAGGCTAGGTCACAGATACTAATTAAAATCATTGTCACAATAGTTTTCCATAATTAAAACGATCACCAAACATTTATCACGAACAAACATACATAGTCATAAGGTCAATATTCATATTTCATTGGTCATTTAAATATTTGACCGAATGCGGAAATCAGTCTACGTCAACGATACGTCATTTGAACTGTCAAAATAGAATTTAAAAAAAACGCCATCAAATTGTGTAAGCTGACGCAACTGCATAAGGTAATACCTACAACTGCATCCTTATACATGTTGAGGCTATTATGCTATTACCTATATGGCAGGCAATATTGCTTGACGACATTCTACGTAATGATCTGTGAATTTAACATTGTTAGCTTACGTTAGGTAGCGTTTATTATTTAAATATCACACTAACAAGGAAGTTTGTTGAAGAATGCGGGTCGCTGTCAGCAAAGGCTAAAAGGCTATCTGGCAATTAATCTAGATTTATAAATGAGGATCAACCTCTGTAATTCCTCTGTGGGATCAACGATACGGCCAACCATGACGTATTGTTAAACTCTCAATGCGATTGTTAGGTGAAATAATTAAAGTAAGTACAGGCTATATCATAATGATATAAGAAAATAATTCCTGGAAGGACTTAGGGGAAATGTTTGCCCCGTAGTAGAACAGTATATGCTAAGGAAAATAAAATAGAATAACAAAAAATACCTATATTGAGCGCCTACGTTCTGTTATATCTGTCGTAGTCCGATCGTACAATTGGCCAGATCATGAAATGCCTGGTCATTTCATGAAACGCCGCCATTTAATGATTTGGCCAGACATATCTAAAGGTGCCTAATAGAAAATACGGCAGATCGACGAGAACAACCTGTTCGTCGATATTCCCAGTTAAAAATTAGGCACATCGTAAAGTAGTTGCATTTTTCGCCGTTGATGGCGCTGTATCCGCGCTGTCAGCTATGTTTACTGCGTCAACATGGCGGGGTCACAAAAATACTCTTGTGCGTATAAAATAGCTGTGATAATGGAAGTGATAGAAAATAAAAGTGCATATAAAGAAAATTATGAACATCAGCTCCATGAGTTTTATGTTAGTCACGCAGATTCCATGCGCAATGTGACAAAATCATAGACGTCTACACGTACCTATTTTAGAGGTTAGTATTTGTTTATAAACAAGTGTACCCAAGTAGATATTCATCTTTACCGAAATATTTTCTAGTGGTTTCGTCTGATTTCTTAATTTTATATTGGTTTTAGATTAATTTATGAGTACGTACTTAATTATTTCATATTTTTAGGTTATAGAAATCATATGCTCAAACATCGCTAAGCAAATCGTCAAACGATGAGTGTTGAACGATATGGCGGGTGTTAGCTGGCCAAATCATGAAATGGCGGCGCTTTATGAAATGCCCAGGAATTTCACGATCTGCCCAATTAAACGATCGGACTACGACATATCAATAAATTTTATGCTGTAAGAATTTCTCCACTGAGATATGCACAGACAGGCTAAGGTAGCGTATACTAAACATGTTTCTAACAAATATTCAGTTTTTATGTAGCTACTATCAAATGACGCCCCGATTCAAGCTTAATTAAAGTGCCACTTTTGACACCAAACCGGTACTTAACATAACAAAACATTAAGTAACGACAAACGCGAAAGAAAAAAAAGAGTGATACCTATGTTATCATGAGCAAACAAAAGATAATGTTATATTTTGGTTCAATAGAACGTAATTATATAAGGTTGACGTTATGCGATATATATTAAATACTCGTTTAATCACTTAGGTAATTGACCACAACTGCACTAGTAATTAATGAACAGTTATTCTATTTCTTTTATAGGCTTTCTTACTCAAATTATCAAAAGGTTCCGTACTATAGTTATACTATAAATTAAACCGTTAACCTATAACATAAATGAAATCGTTCGTTTTTAAAATTATACATTTTAGGGCTGAAATGACTTTGCTGCTACTTGAAATTTCATAAACATCTGCTACATAATCAATTACAACATACCTGAGTGAGTCCAAGCCTGTAGCTGGTGACGTCCAGGTCGAGAGTCAGCAGCATGTCGTCCACTATCTGTCGGTCGGAGAGAGCCGGCTGCTGCACCGTGTCCGAGTCTTCGCTCTCTGAGGTGGCTAGCAGGCGGTACCTGGGTACGGAGGAGATATTAAACTAACTATCTTTAAACGGGTAGGTCGTCATCATAGAAATCTAATAAGCCAAAAAAGTCGCAAAAGCGACCTTGTCGCCGATTTCGAGCAAATTAGCAAAACAACTGATATATTTTTCGAGATTTCAGGGTTGGTCCCATAGTAAAAGTTGTTTATAGTGATGAGTACAATGACCCCTTTAAATATTTCCACTGTCTAACCTGCCACCCTGTATAGAAGTACTGTCAGAAATTCACGCTGAGTTGCAGAAAAGGTCATTAAGTTTTAAAGGAGACTTTAACGATAGAAATTGTATGGGTAATGCCTCCGTTAGAATTTAATTATCTTTCTGCAACCGACCGACAGACTTCTATATTAATCTGAATTGTATCTAGCAAAGCGACGGATAGATACATTATTGAAAACGGCTTTAAGTGGTATGTAGGTATAAAGTTAATATTTTTTCTAACCGGCGCGCGAACTCAGACAGCGGCATATGTTCTGGGAAGCCTTGCTTGTACAGTCTGGCCGCATCCAGTAGTTGGAAACCACGGAACTGTGAACAAATTCAATGAATCAGATTAACTTGCACGCTGGTGTAAAAGTAGAGGTCTCTTGAATTGTATATTGAATATATGAAATAAGGTCGCACGGTTCGTAGTGGCTGAGAGATTGGCTGCTGCGCGACGTGTCGCGGGTTCGATTCCCGCACTGGTCTGGCTGTTTGTGTATGTGAAATTTGTGTTTGTAAACGCACCCACGACGTTTATATAATTAAGTAACTAAATTGATATGTTAAAAGGCACGATGGGGTTGACATATCTGTTTAGATAAAAACCCCTAAATAATAAAGGAAAAAAAAAAAAAAAAAAAAAACGCACCCACGACATAGGAGAAATCCTAGTGTGGGGAAAAGTTTTCTAAAAAAAAAAATGTTTCCCTAGGCAGGTAGCGAGCTGACCAGACATAACTGTTGCAGCACACGAAGTGCACGCCGAACAATATTGATATCTAGCAGTACAGTCTGGTGGGGTAGTCACCTGTGAGCGCAGCAGCGGCACGTTGACGTCGTCGGCGACGTAGTTACCTGCGAGCGCAGCAGCGGCACGTTGACGTCGTCGGCGACGTAGTTACCTGCGAGCGCAGCAGCGGCACGTTGACGTCGTCGGCGACGTAGTTACCTGCGAGCGCAGCAGCGGCACGTTGACGTCGTCGGCGACGTAGTTACCTGTGAGCGCAGCAGTTGCACGTTGACGTCGTCGGCGACGTAGTTACCTGTGAGCGCAACAGCGGCACGTTGACGTCGTCGGCGACGTAGATACCTGCGAGCGCAACAGCGGCACGTTGACGTCGTCGGCGACGTAGTTACCTGTGAGCGCAGCAGCGGCACGTTGACGTCGTCGGCGATGTAGTTACCTGTGAGCGCAGCAGCGGCACGTTGACGTCGTCGGCGACGTAGTTACCTGTGAGCGCAGCAGTTGCACGTTGACGTCGTCGGCGACGTAGTTACCTGTGAGCGCAGCAGCGGCACGTTGACGTCGTCGGCGACGTAGTTACCTGTGAGCGCAGCAGTTGCACGTTGACGTCGTCGGCGACGTAGTTACCTGTGAGCGCAACAGCGGCACGTTGACGTCATCGGCGACGTCGCTGGGCTGTGCGGTGAGCAGGCAGCACACGAAGTGCACGCCGGCCGCGCCGCAGCGCCGCAGAGTGTCTACTATGCCGTCCGCTACGAACTTCGCTTGCAGCGCTGTGGAACGGCGCTTCATGCCCGCTGTGCCTAGAGGGAGAGGAGTAATCAGGAATAAAGATCACGGTTTTTTCAAAAAGGGATCGGCAGAAGTGTGTAACGGCTCGTGTAGACGCCGCCGCATAAAGTTTTACGCTTGATTCACACTAGACTTACGTGACTTCTGACGCCCTCGTCAGAATAGTGTGCACACTATCATACAAAATATACCACGACTCATTCGGCAGTCCGATTGCAGTTCAATTGCAGTCGGCGTGCAATCGGCGTGCAATCGGACTGCACGTTTGGTTTGCAGTTCTATTGCATATCTAAATGCGGCCGTCTGTCTAGAGCCTAAGTCAAAGGGCGGGTAGCGCTTGTGTGTGTAAAACCGGTATTAAAATGGTAACCTAAACAGAGGTGACATGTTTATTATCTTGGTTACCCATATAGCGGTAACCTTAATATTAAAGGTAGGTAACCGAAATTGTTCGATACCTGTACCGTAATTTATGGCGGTTTTCGGTCCCTGGAATCAGGGGGTCTACTCTGAAATGACGATTCCGAATGTTCGGAACCGACCGATACACGACCGAAGTTTGCATTGTTGCCCTACTACGAACTAAGTTCGGGCTGGCTCGGTTCCGTCGGTACCATAGACAATGTTCGGAAGAGTGTAGGATCGAACGAAATGAAGTGCTAGAGTTGAACGTTTTGTCGATATGTTTTTACTAGTCATTAATATTCATTTCGATATAATTTAACTGTTGAATTACAGAGTAAAATTATTTGTTTTATCAAGGAAATTGAACTTTGCTTATAATTCGGTATGTTTAACTAAGAACATTGTAATATTTCTCAAAAAAACAATATATTTGTAGGCGATCAAGCCAATAAGCCGAATGCCATTGCCGAGTGTCAAAATAAAAAAATCAAACGATGACAATTTGTTAGGTAAACAAACAAGCGGTGCTTGAGTGAGTTTTTTATTCTTGCAAAATTCAGGAAAAAACTACTTGAACTAAACCAAATCTCGTCTGTCGCGATCGTTATAGCGATAACCGTATTTCGGTCGTTTATCATCAAGTTTAGTGCTGATTGAAGTGTAAAGTGTTAAGAAATGTCAACAAAAAATAAGCTAAATATACTTTAGACTATTCACTTTACCCGTGTTTAAGTGCCCCTTGGGTTTATCGTTTTCTCATGTTCGACTTTTGGAAGTTTGGAAATGAAAGTTATGAACAATCATTCTGTAAGAACAAGTCACCATGTCCAGACCGACAGCGGCACAAATTGATGCTCTTCTCAATTTCCTCGAAGAGCATCGAGATTTGGCTCAAGGCAACTTGAGGAGTATTGACGGTCGGTACGCTCAATCATCGACTGTGGGAGGAGATTTGTACCACGCTGAATGCTATGGGTGGGTGTACCAAAACGACGGAACAGTGGAAAAAAGTGAGTTTCTATTATGTACTATGTAGGTAATTTTTTATCTACTTAAATAATTATATTCCTGTCTGTTGAGCTTAATTTTGACAATTTAAATTACCTACATAATGTTATGTGTATTTAGGTATGCATTTGATGTGAATTTACAAGAACTTTTTTAAAAAAATATGTGCCACATTATAAAATGCTTGATTGTGACTATTGAAATTCAAACAATTTTCTGATAAGACTAATTTAGATTTTATACAATTT
Source organism: Thalpophila matura (assembly GCA_948465475.1). Classification (NCBI taxonomy): domain Eukaryota; kingdom Metazoa; phylum Arthropoda; class Insecta; order Lepidoptera; family Noctuidae; genus Thalpophila; species Thalpophila matura. The sequence goes on from OX419196.1 coordinate 4,722,644, forward strand.
TTTTTGTGAGTGATTGTGTAATTACCTATATTGTTATTTTAGGTGTGGACAGATAAAAACATCTAGCAAAAAAGGCAGCAGCGGCTGCACGGCGGTCTGCGTCTGCCACAGGAGGTGGACCATCTACGGCTCCTTCACTCTCCCAATGGGAACTTAAAATAGTTTCCATTATGAGAGAGGGATTTGGTGAACCGCAGACCTCGGCAAGATCGCAAGCTTTTGTTGAGCGTGTATGTATTTTTTTCCATTTGTTTTTCTATTTTAAGTAATATAAATTTAATTTTTGTGTCCCTGTGACAATTTATAATAAAAATAAAATTAGGTATGTGGCTTTATCTCAACTCACATATTTTTCTTTCCAGCCATCTCAAGAGGATACTGCTGCCTCTACCTATACGCCATCTAACCAAGGGGACCTTTCTTTGCTAAATGGTATGTAGTGCAACAAAATAATATTCCAGTTTCATTATTTTACACAGTATTATTTACTTACTTAATTTATTTTTGTTATTACAAACATTAAAACCAACATAACATTATCTTAATACCATAATATGTTAAATTTGTTTTTTGTTAAACTTTTTTATGAACTTGAAAACTTTTAAGCACTTACTTAGTGCTTAGCTTTCTTTAGTTTATTTTGTCCATATTCATACACAGAGTCATACACGCACGCCGTTAAGTTTACCTTGTCATACACACACGTTAAGCTATGTTCTGTCATTTTACAGCCACACGACGGCGCAGAGAATCTCAGCGGCGTTCTGTCAACTCTCTTCAAGCTGGAAGCTCTGTGCGGGACAGACTTTTCAGAATAGACGAACGTCGTTTGATCCTTGAAGAACAAAGGAACGTGGAACTAGCTGGCATAAGGATGGCTGTTGTAGAGTTGTGCAGAAGATCAAAGAACAATTGCAATCAAGAGTATAATTTTTTTTTTAAATCTAAACTCATAGGGCCGTACTACAAAAAAGAAAACATCTGTTCAACACCAATGATACCAAAAAAATAGTAAATTAAAAATTAAAAAAACCCGACTGCCAAAAAACAACTAAAAAGTTCAAAACAAGAGCACTTTTCAAGCAGTCTGATGCAGTTGGTGGCAATTATTTGTGTTAAATCTTAGATTTTATGCCACCAACTGCATCAGACTGCTTGAAAAGTGCTCTTGTTTTGAACTTTTTAGTTGTTTTTTGGCAGTCGGGTTTTTTTAATTTTTAATTTACTATTTTTATTTTTCACTTTTTAGTTTTTTATGTTTTCGTAATCTTCTTTTCGAGCCCTTCATTTTGATACCCCACATGATAGGTTTTGAGGATAAGTAAGAATTAGCGAGAAAACTATTGTTTAAAATGAAAAATGATAAAAGGAACCTAAAGATGATTTTAAAATACCTATTCAACGACACCCCACTTGACATAGTTCATCAACTTTTTTTTTTTTCATTTTGACAATATGGCGTCTGGTTGTCGCTGTGGTGAATTTTGATTACTGTTATGTCTTTAGTGACACTCGCAAGGTTAAGACGAATCGATTGACGTAAGAATTATCAAAATCGGCCTACGCATTTGGTCTCTAGAACGCCACATAGAAACAAACATACATACATACATACATACATACATACATACATACATAGACTGATAAACACATTACCCTCCTTTGCGTCTCGCAGTCGGGTAAAAAGAATACACACTTGTTTTACTCAAGTTAGTGCTAAAACAAGGTGCGTATTATTTTTGGTAGCATTCGTGTTCAACAGATGTTATCTTTTTTGTGGTAAGGCAGATAATCTTTCAATGTAAAGATTGTGTTCAACATGTAAAAAAAAGTGGAGTGCTTTCTATTTCTTCTATAACAAATTCAAGTCAACTGATATCAAGCACCCCACGCTTTTTTACATGTTGAATCTTTACATTGAAAGATTATTTTAGTTCAAATGCCGTTTTTTACTTTTTTCAAACTATAATTTATATGTATACTTACTCTTGATTGCAATAGTTTTATAATACTTTTTTTACCCGCTTTGATTTTTAGTTTTACTTTTACTTAACATACTTATTATTAAAGATTAGCTGTATTGTAATGTTTGGTAGTGTTAATTATTAAGGTTAGGGTTAATTTGAGAAATAAAAGAGTTTAGTGATTAAAAAAATATATTTTATTCGTTATTTTCTAATAATTGTATGACTCTATCCCTCTGTCTTTGCCCCCTCCTCAAAGCATCTGTAGCAGATGTAGCAGGCTGATATGTGACCTGCCGGGAGTTCTCCGATTCAAAATCATCTTGGCTTAACTCAGGAGCACTCAGTCCAGCTGTAATTAGCTACAAACTCAAAGTCGGGCACTACATTGGTATTGAAGGAACGACGACGAACGACGAACGACGTCGTCTGCGGTTCCTTCTGCGCTCCAAACGCTCTTCTCTGAGAGCTTCTTCCACCAAAAACATACGTGATGCCATTTCACTACAATAATAAGTGGCACATTCACTTTAACACTTTAAATAAACATAAAACTCGAGATAATTGTAATAATTCATTAAATTCGATACTTACGATACTTTAACACTTTAACAAATATAAAACTTATGATAATTATATTAAAATTCAATAATCGATGCTTACGATACTCAAAAGGTAACTATTTTGTTGTCGTGAATTTTGACATTAATTTCACGATGTAACTCTTGTCAAACTCAAATTATCGGTCGGACTTTTCTCGTTCGGAGTAGGGTTTACGATACAACAAACGTCAAAATGAAGTTCGGTCGGATCCGACCGACCGAACGAAATAGAATGAAGTTCGTAGTAGGAAACGTCCGAACATTCGGCCGATACTTCGGTTTTAACACTTCGTAGGGCTTTAGTTGTGAGCATCAATATTTGGCGCAAGAATAAACAATAAGTTCATCTTCGTTTTCTTGTCAAATCAGTTATTTAGGTTCAAAGATTTCAGGTTATACTAACCGGAAGTAAGGGTGCGTCGTATGGAGCTGGCTCGTCGTAACGTAGATGAGTCACCCACTGCGGCCGACCACGCACTGATGCCGCACGCGCCGCGCGCCCACGAAGACAGGCGACCGATCTCTTCACTTCAATTAAAAGTATAAAGATTAGTTTAAACTGAAAAAAATTAAGAATTGAACCCATTGAAAAAAGTTTGAAAAAAGATCAGTTTTCAAGATGCAGTTGGTATAGAGACAAGAAATTTAGAAAATTATTTATAACAAGCTTTTGCCCGCGGCTTCGCTCACGTTTTCCGGGATAAAAAGTAGCTTATGTGTTATTCCAGGTCCCAGACTACCTCTTTGCCAAATTTCATCCAAATCCGTCCAGCCGTTTCAGCGTGAAGAAGTAACAAACATACATACATACACACACACACACACAGACGCACACACGCACAAACTTTCGCATTTATAATATTAGTGGGATTGCCTGCTGCCGTTATAATAAATGCATTTTTAATCGACCTTAAAAAAAGGTTTTCAATTCGACTATATTGTTTTTGGAATGAAGTTCCTCAACGCGGCTTGCGGTAGGAAATCGTCACGTAAGAAAAAGCGTTATGCCCCGCCATGCGACTTTCTCTCTCTCGCTGTCTCTTTCTATTATATACGAAGCGTATTTTTTTTATTTATATTGAATCTTTTTCACATTCAAAACTCTGCAAGAACCTGCAAAATCGGTTCGATAATTTGTCCGGGAAAAACGTAGGTAGTACCTATCGATTTTTATAGCGATGTTATTATAAGTTGGTGAATATAGAAAAGACAAAACAGAGTAACAGTTACTTTTGGCTTTCTTGTAATAACGTCAAAGACTTCTTCGTAACAGGGTTCTCACGGCTCGCCTTCACCCAGCCGGTCACATCGTACAGAACTGGATTGGTGCCCTAAAAACCATTTAAACTTTTATAAACAACAGTAATTTTTTACACAGTCAGCGTCAAAATGGTATTTAATTATAGATAAGGTAGGTCATAATGGTAGATATTTAAAAAAAAAGTAAAAACCTTCTTCAGAAAGATCACAATAATGTTGTGTGTAAAATAGTTTCGGAAGTCGGTACCGAATCAAATCAAATCAAAAATCAAAGGCAACGACTTCTAAATCTGTTTCACACATAACATTGACGCTAACTGTACATCTTCAATACATTTTCTTTGCCTCATGTCGCAATAAACGTAAGTACATTGCAATTTGATTACAATTTGTTACAGATCTTAACATAGAACACGCTGTTACTGTAAGCCGTTGAGGAGTTCCATTGCTCATCGTCAAATTCCACTACCAAGTTTTCATCACCATAACGATATCACGGTAACTCAAATATCCCAATACCCTTAGAGATAAATAATTCAATTACACAATAATTTTGTTATATACAATACACCCCCCTAGGGAAGCGCGTCCCACTGGTTGGGGAGTCCACTCCTGATCTAATGTAAATGATGAGCAGTGTGTACTTAAGTGTTGCAGCACAAACTGGCCTGCGGCGCCTTCTTGATGAGGTAGTGCATGTGGTGGGGCGTCGTAGTGCGTCATAGCAGACTTGGGGCCCTGATCTAAAGGAACTGACGAGCAGTGTGTACCTGTGGCGGTGGCAGTGATAGCCTAGTGTAATAATGTCTTAGGTTTTCGCGATTACTACTCATTATAATAAAACAAGTTTAAGCGGATTAAATCGCGTATATTACAGATTTTTACATAAAATCGGTAAAAATCTGTAATTTACGCGATTTAATCCGTTTAAACTTGTTTTATTATAATGATAGCCTAGTGGTTTAACCATGTGCCTCTCACGGCGAATGGTTCGAGTTCGATCCCGAGGCACGGACTGCTGACTTTTCGAAGTCATGCGCGTATTAGAAATTAATTATCACTTGCTTTAACGGTGAAGGAAAACATTGTGAGGAAACCGGCCTGAACCATCCTAGATCCAAGAATTCGTAAAACATGTGACGTCCACCAACCCGCACTGGGCCCGCGTGGTGGACTACGGCCCACTGCCTCTCACAGAGGAGGCCTGTGTCCCAGCAGTGGGAACATTATATGCCGATTATGCTATTATGTGTACCTGTAGGTGTTGCAGTACAAACTGGCGGGCGTGCGGCGCCTTCTTGATGAGGTAGTGCGTGTGGTGCGGCGCGCCGTAGTGCGTCATCACACGCTCCAGGAACGTGTCGTCGGAAGAGCCGGGGTACATCGACTCCTCGTCTAGAAGCCTGTAAGAATAAGAACAATAAGTAGTATAGGTCGCGGCGTGAAATGTGATCACAAACGTCACCTGCGCATTAGCTATTTTTCGGCCTCTTTGGCGGATTGAAGAAGACGGGGGCCGCCGAGGCTGCAGGCGATTGGTTCGTCAGTCGATGCTCGACGTCTATGGACTATTCTCTATTACGTGTTGTCAACTGTCTATTGTCTATCTATTGGACCGAAAATATACATACGCGATCAGTGATCATCTTTAGTGCCGCTAGTTATACCTAATTGTTACGTAACACATAACGCCTGTACTCCACAAAAAATACTGTTAAATAAATATTTGTCACATCCGCGCAAGACGGCCATCGCTCAGCATAATGCTGTGCACGAGTCAAACGCTCGAGGCGCGCTCTTTAGTCGGTTCACACTACGCGAACAGTGCTCGGTGCATGCTTTGCTTGTGCTCGGCTCGTCTAGGGTAGACGAAACCCGAAAGGCGGGTCTCCTGCGCGTGTTCATTGAACATCGAACATGTTTAATGAACAAAAGGGGGCGTGGCCTACGCGTTGGGCTGAGCAAAACCACTCGACCACGTGACGGAAAACATGTTCGTCGTTCAATTGAACACGAAAGCACATCGCAGGAGACCCGGCTTATGGGTCAAAACAGACGCCCGGAACGGCCCTATGGGATAAAGAAAACGAATGAGTGATTTTACGTCAAATTAAATGATACCTATCGTTCATAAATTGAACGATTCCAGCCGCAATCGTTCAGTTTATGAACGATATCATTACATTTGACGTAAAATCACTCATTCGTTTTCTTAATTTCAGAGGGCCGTTCCGGGCGTTTGTTTTGACCCTAAAGCCGTGTCTCCTGCGCCCTGTTTTCGTGTTCGACGAACATCGAACAGTGAACAGTGAACGAGAAAGGGGCGTGGTCTACGTGTTTTGACGAATAAAAACACTCAAAACACGTAGACCACACCCCTTTATCGTTCACTGTTCACTGTTCGATGTTCGTCGAACACGAAAACAGGGCGCAGGAGACACGGCTTAAGAATTTGGCGTATATGGTAGTGCTGAAATATCCGATACACAAAACGTCTAAACATTCTTACCATAGTAATCCCCGTCGGTCGCATTCTCGCAAGTCAGCTTGAGAGCTTCGTACGATCGTATTTTGTGGAGCTTTGTCTAACAGCTCCACCATCGGACCGGGGTTCACAGTTTCCGATAACCAGTCTGAAATAAATGAAGAAAATATTAAAATGTTAATTTACATAGGTTTACTTTAATAAGGGATACATTGACCAAATAAGGGAGAGTTTCGACAAAAATTTCATAAAGAATCCAAAAAAATGAGAAGTAAAAAAAAACGGACAAGTGCGAAGGCGCTCTAAGGGTTCCGAAATATGCAATAGCGCCATCTATTACATCATACTAGATATATCATATCTTAGTCATAAATGGCGCTACAGCATACTTCTAGTGGCGCCATCTATGAGCAGATGGCTCCACTTATGGTCCGGTGACAGACGGACAACAAAGTGATTTTATAAGGGTTCCATTTTTCCTTCTGAGGTACGGGACCCTAAAAACATAAAAAGTACAGTTGAAAAAACGTGTAGAATTTGAACAACATGAATAAAATTTGAACAATTTAAATAATAAGTAAACACGTTAAACATTTCACAGTACCTTCTTCAGCACCGTCGTCGAGCGTGATGCCCTCCTGAGCGTATCGTTCGCGCGGAGCCACGAGCAACGCTTCGTGGAACATCGCTTGTAAGCGCTCCTAGGAAACGAAATAGACATGTTTCAGTATTTTAAATAGATGATGGGCTCAATAATCATAGCGAATATTATGTTATACACCCTGTATAATGAACTTGTTCATATTGTCGAGGTGTAACTAAATATAAATCACTCTTTTTCTGGGAGGAGTAAAAAAAAATGGACAGTTGCATACATTTTAAATCATAAGGAATTATTGTATTTTTTTAAACCTGATTATTGTGCACAAGTATAGCCACATGGAAGAATTTTGTTTATGAATAGTCGAAACGACGCCTGTTGCCGCTGAAAGCCAGATTTGCTTTGAGCATGTCCACAGCACAGCAATATGCTGAGCAATAGCCAATTTGCGCGAAAGTAACGCATAAAAAACCCTTTTTTGCGTATGTTATGTTTTAAGATGCAAATAAATATTTTTTCTTCAATTAATTGTTCACGCCGTCCACTCAATAAAAATTAATACTAAAGACTGATCACATACTTGTAAGTAATTTGAAAGTAGCTTGGACAGTGGAGCGCCGCTCTGTTGTCCAGCGCACATAGGGTTGTCAGCTCCTGGCGTGTCGAGTAGTAAGATAGACGCTGATGTCCTCGCTGAGGTTGATAAGCTCCTGAAATGTACAAAAAAGCTATTATAATCTTAGAGCATTATTATATTTTTATATGGAGTTGCCGAAACCGGGCGAACCCGTCCACCAAAAAAACACTGCCCATAGAAGCAATTATGTAATGTCACTTTGAAAATGGTTAATTGTGAAGTTCTCTTTTGGTAAAGGCGGTCTGCTTCTTCAAATCTGCTAAACCGTGGAATTTCGTATTAATGTAAGCATTTAAATTATGCACTAACATTGTTTTATTATACAATCTGTAAGCCTGTATCTATGTGTGATTGTCAAATTTCTGTAGTGGGCAATACGTGTTCACCTCGCCCCCCGCAAAAAGTAGTAGAAAATGTCATTCGGTGATTCACCGCTATACCGTCTCTAGGGGTATAAGACTATTGGATATAAGCGATATAGGCCACCCTAACGCCACAGAGGCTGACCCTGCGTGTCCGAAGGGTATATTAGCATGTATGTACCTGTTGACTAGTGCGGCGATAATGTTGAAGGTCTCGTTGTACAGGCCAGTAACGAACGCGTCCACCGCCTCCGTGCCTGACATCTCGCGTTCGTTCGATGGTGATGGAGTCCTGAAACGTTTAAAAAAATTAAAATCATGAGTTTTTCTATAAATATAAGTAAGTAAAGGCTCAAGGTCAGTCAAGGCTTGGTAGTGCGCATATTTATCGTTGTAAACTACGATGCCACGTCACATAGTAAGAACTTGGGTTGATTTGCATTGCGCATTCATGCGATGTTACGTTTTCTTTGTGTTTTTTACAAGCTTTTATTTACTTCAACTTTAAGGAATTAATGCTTAAAATACCCTTTCAATCGGCATTATAAAAATACAGGGATGTTCATTTTTTCACATTTGGTAGATTCGATTCCCAGCTGAAGCAAGCAACTTTTTAAATTTTTTTAATGAAGTATTACTTAATTTAAAAAATAAAGTGGAGTTTCCATGAAGCAAAACTTCCTATCCCAAATATTTAAAGTACTTTCCCTCCGTGTGGCATAGCCGTGGGACACCCTGTATATTTTAATGAATAACAGCAGTGCCACATTCTGTTTACGAAGCTCTCCACCCCAAATCTTAAGTCCTAGTACAAGACATGCGAACGGACTACAATAAAAGTTACAATACGGTAGTGGATTAATATTAAAGAAGTACAAATAAATTATTTTATTCCAAAAAAGGAATAAGAATAACAAAAAAGTAAAAAAATATATAATTTATCACAAAATGGAAAACATAGACGCTTTTAAAGTTTTTGGAGGGAGTATCGCTCCGTCTTTATCGCGCGAAGCGGACATAGGTGGTGTTACGTCACTTATCATGCATGCCGTCCGTGTCTAGCAAATCATTTTAAAACTCATAACTTTGCCAATTTTGTAGATGTTTCATCGGTTTTTTGGTATTAATTATCTTTTTCAAATAGTTTACAGATTCACAATAAAAAAATAATATATTCAACATCCCTATTACCTCAAGTTAGAGTTGGGTTGCGGCGAGGTGGGCACGGTGACGAAGACGGCTCGCGCCAGCTCGTCCGTGCCGGCGCCCAGCAGGCGCGCCGCGCGCTGCCCGCAGCCCGTACTCGCGAACTGGTGCTTCATGCCCGACCCCGTGTTCGCTGCAATCACAATATGTAAAGTAGAGATAGGTAGGTACCAGTGGCGAAGGGTCAAGTTTTTTAAGGGGTAAGCCGGAGCTACCAATGCTTACCCGGCCACGAGAAGCTAATCTATTCGCACATCGGCAAGAAGAGTGTCACAACACAATAAATGTAGTTTTTGGGAAATCACGATTTTCTTTTTTTTAGATCCTAGAATTCCTTTAAAAAAAATCTGTATTAAATGCCATCTCTCAGCGAGGAATCGCATTATAATTATGATTTTTTTTTAGCAGATCAAGTTTGTAATTGCCTTTCAGATGGCATACATAACTCATTTCGTATTATTATGTGTTGTGACACCTTTCTTGCCAATGTGCGATATATAAAATTGCTTGTCCTGACTGATTCATCAACGCAGAGCCCAAACCGCTGAACATAGAGATTTGAAATTTACACAGTAGGTTTCTTTGTGATGACGCAGACATCCGTTAAGAAAGGATTTTTGAAAATTCTACCCCTAAGGGGGTGAACGGAGTCACGCGGACGAAGTCGTGAGAAAAGTGCTAGTTATAAATATGTGACAATAGTAGTCAATACTGCTTGTGCTATTTTTCAAAAGGAAGCCGATAGGAATCGTATTGTAGGGACCCTTCGCCACTGGTAGGTACCAAAAATAGTAACTGAATATCCGGCAACGCATATGAACGAGCGAGACAGCGCATACGAGCGCGCAAGACGCGTGTATGCGATCTGTATCAAAACGAAAATGCACCGACCCAGTGAATAAGGCGCCTAAGTTTGCACCAAAGATCTTTTAAGCACTTGAATTTTACCCAATCAATTATTAGTAACATGCGTATACTTAATTATGTAAGAAGTCTAACTTTCACATATTTGATCTTGTCTTATTTTTTGTAATGGGGGGTACCCCATAGAAGGTATTCTATCTATACTAGCAGAGGTTGCAAATAAAGCCACCTTTGCCTTAACTCTTTAATACAAATCAGCTCAATTTTCAATACGAAATATCACAATATGGCGCAAAATCATTCCTATTCTTAGTTGGATCGCATTGTAACGTCTAATACCCAGTTAACCTTACCTTTAACCGCGCCCGCCCACCCCATATGACAGATAGCAGCCATGATCTTCCAAATAGCCATCTGCTCGTTCTCGGTGACCGCCAGCAGCTGCAGCGCTTCCTTCAGCGCTGCGAACTCGGTGGGCGCGTCCGCTTTCTCAGTGAAACTCATGAACGGGTTGGGCGTGTTGATAGGAGACTGGTCAAAGAGTAGCTCCCGCCGGAGACGGCCGTCGCAGCCGTGGTAGAGGCTGGAAGAAAATAAAACCATTTTTGATGTTTTTGAAGTCTCTTATACCGGATGTCTCAGACGTAGCGGTCCAAAGGCAAATGTGGTAAAGCGGAGGTAGCCGAATAAATTAAAAAAACCGGACAAGTGCGAGTATGCCTCGCGCTCTAAGGGTTCCGACATATGATCATAGATGGCGCTACTGCATACTTCCAATGGCGCCATCTATGAACAGATGGCTCTACTTATGGTCCGGTGACTGACGGCGGACAACAAAGTGATCCTATAAGGGTTCCGTTTTTCCTTTTGAGGTACGGAACCCTAAAAATTAACCCCCATATTCAAGAACATTACTATGAGGTCTCGAACGCACAGTGTACAGAAGACTCATACGAATATGGTACTCATACGGATAAGGTTCATATTCATATAAGCGAATTTAAACAAGTGTTTCATACGAATATGAACCTTAACTTAATACAAGTAATGTTTATATTTGAATGAGTTTTTTGTACATTTTGTTATGAGTCCTCATGGTAGTGTTCATGAATACGGGGGTTAAAGTTGGCATAGCCACAACAGTTTAGAAAAAAAAAGTTCAAAAACATTGCTCAGTGAGAACTACTTCTTTAAAGGCGGATCCAAACATTGCTCGCATGCTTGGCGCACGATGCTCATCGCATGTATCGCAATGTGTGGACGTTCATATTCGTGGTAAGGCATGTGCAAATGTTTAACGAGCCGTGCGTTGCGAGGCTTGCGCGGCGCATGCCTAGCAATGTCTGTATCCACCCTAACACATACTTAGAATTTTCACTAAACCAGCGGCAAGCTATGATGGCCGGTTTGAAGTCCGCTCATAAAGTTACGTAAAAATTTACAACTACTTTTGAAATAACAATTACTGTACTTTATTGAAAACAGTGACGCTTCACTACACTATTGACAATAAAGTACAGCAATTGTTATTTCAAAAGTTGTTGTCAATTTTTACGAAACTTTATGAGCGGACAAACTTCAAATCGGCCATCATAGCTTGCCGCTGATATAATAGTAGTAAGATTAGTGTGATATCACCTCAGATCATAGAAACAAGGAGATGTGCCAAGGCGCTATCGAGCTTGATGCCTGATCTTGAGCAAATTGCTCATATTAAAAACGTACGCGCTGGCGACGAACCGAACACGATCGATGGTATAAATACAGTGTTTTAGTTTAGTGCTAGTGTTGAGTGACGATTAACAGTGTTAGATTGAGGGTGTGTGGAATATTCAATGCGTGGGAGATCTTTTTATTCACAAGGAGCGCTTAATTATGCGCGTAATTGTGTCGAAAAATGTACTAAAAGTGGCATCAGTTGTTCCCGTACTAATTTGCTATGATGGCATATCTCCTTGTTTCTATGATCTGAGGATATCACAGTACTCACGTATGCAGCGCTCTCAGCGGCGCCTGCCCGGGCCTCAAGTCCGGCAGCAGTATCTGCACGGAGGCCGCCGCCAGCGCGCCGCCGCCGTCGAAGTCCAGTGACGTCAGCGACACGAAGCGAGACGCGTGCGAGTTCGAACCCGTCCTGTAATTAGGTAATAAGGGTTTAGTTTATTTTTTATTTAATTTAATTTACAGAAACCAGTACCCCTATCATGAGTTTTTTTGACTTATAGTCTCGTTAACGTAAGCATATTTTGAATTTAAAATACAGCAGTCCTGGAACATTTTGATAAAATTTTATACAATTTGCACATTTTTAAAAATACAGAGAAATTAATTGAGTATTTAATTTATATAAACGTGATATAAACATTGTGTACCTAACAAATGTATATTTACAATTCAAAATATACTTACGTTAACGATAATATACGTCAAAAAAACTCATGATCGGGGTACAGCAAACATTATAGTCATTTTAAAATTTTTTGGTCGCTACCAAACTGTTTTTTGGTCGTCATAAAACTGGGATATGGCCATAAGAACTCCTCAACTTCCTTACAAAATGTTGGAGCCCATCCTGTAATTAGGTTTAAGGTTTTATTTTATTTTTATTTAATTTACAGAGACCAGCAAACTTTATGAGTCATTTCAAAATTTTCTGGTCGTTACCAAACAGTTTTCTGGTCGTTATCAAACTGGGACGTGGCCATAGGAACTCCTCAACTTCTTTACATAACTTCATCGTGTTTGGGCTCGTTGTCTTAACAAGTACTATGTACCTAGATGATGTCCAGGGTCTCATGATGGAGCTAGGAAGTGGACATTATAAAAACTTGTTTTGAAAAATGTTTTTCAACATAAAACTTATGTTAACTCACCGAGTAGACCCAAACAGGTGTAGAACATCAAAGGCGGCATCCAATCGTTCAGGTGTCAGCTTCGACCCCTGTGCGGGGTACGCGCTGGCTAAGTACCACACGCAATGACGCATCGCTGATGTTTTGCCAGAACCGGACCTGCAAAAAGAAAATAAGAAATGTTTTTTTTTTGTTTATGAAACATGTTTATTTTTGAGTGTGCCATTTATACATGTTTTGTTTTGTTGCTGTTTGTTTAGAAACAATATTTCATAATTTAAGCAATGTAGATCATAATTTTGAACGTCTAAATCTAGACTAGGTATATTCTGCTCTATTTTTTTTTCTAATTTCGAGTTTTCTATGCAAATCTATCTATAAAACTGGTTTAATGGATATAAGTGTCATAATTAATTACTAATAAAATAATCGTTAAACGACAGTATTCGACCTTCAATATCCTTAATTACGTATGCAAATGGCTATAAGTAATTCCATACAAATCTGTATATTATCGGATAAAAACGAGAAAATGAGACATTTTGCTTATCGTAACGTTTATTATTTTCAATTTCAAAGGCTTTTAGACAATTTAACGGTTGTAATGTCTGACAAAACCAGCTTCAAAGAAAATTAGATCTTATTTTCTGGAATTTAAAATTCAAACTCCTTTGTGTTATCAAAATCTGATTAAATGAGCAACTGGTCAAGATATGATCTTGAAAACCAATTTCCAAGTGAACTGTTAATTATTATTACTCCATATTTTAATAAGCGGACCGTAATAGATGGCGCCACGCGATAATTTGTCAAAGGAGGTTTTAACAAAATAAATATACTAACAAAACGGTGTTTTATAGTCTACAATTAGCAGTGTTTATTTATTGTCTGGTGAACTTATCATTATAGGATTGAACGTAACTTTGTTCAACAATAGAACATAAACTTTTTGCGTTAACGATCAGAAACATAAGTTATTAGCGTTATTAAATTACCTACATATTATAGGCATACTAGTTACAATGTAGGTACAAGAATTTTACCTTAATTTAAAGAATGTATAAAAAGAAAACAATGTTTTAAGAAAACTACGAATTATTAGAGCTACACGCTTTACAAGTTTTTGGAGACGGAATTCTCCGTCCTTGTCGCGCTAAACGGATATTATACTGGGAACCGTAGAGTTACAAGTTTTTATAGATGACATTGGGTGTTAGTAGTGCTATCTTTTTCTAGCAACTAATTTTAAAACGCTCCTAACTTGACCATTTGTTAAGATATTTCATTCATTGTTCCACTGTGACAGAGATTACATAATTCTCTTCATGCTACTAACCTGCCAAGAAAGACGATAGCTCTATCTCTTCGTGAGGCCAGCATACAGCGGTGCGTGGACTGCGCGGCTGCAAACACGTGAGGCGGCATGTCATCAGCTCGACAACCTCGGAACATTGCTGCCACCTGGAGACGAAAATCATTGTTTATTGTAGAAATAGTTCATGGATTTAAAGGCTTCCGGAACTTGAAGCATTCTTTCCAAGTAGGTACGTAAGCAATAAGCATTTCTTCATTTAAATTCAGTCTTCAGAGTTTTGGATGAAATTATCGGCCAAATAACTAAACATTAGAGAAACAGAACCTATTAAGCACTGTGCCAAAAAGTGATTTTTGGTGGATGCATACATCTGACCTGATGCTTCTGATGTCGAGAAAGTTAAATGGAACTCATCCAGAGGTGCTGAAGGCGCAAGTGAGTTCAAAAAAAAGTGCGTTAGAAGTACAAAGTGCGTTGTGCGTTAGAAATACAGATCTGGCCAATTCACGCCGAACATTGCCGTTGAAAAATGAATTTAATGTAAAACATAATTTAATGTTTAGTAAGTAACACCCACTTATACGAATGTAATTATTTTATAAACCTATACGAGGACATTATTGTAAGTCCCACACTCAAACCTAAGAGGTTTAAGTGGTACTTTTTAACCAACTTTTTTATGTAATATTGTGTTTGATAAAAAACAAAAAAAAAAAAACAAAAAAAACGCGTTAATTTTAAAAGGCTTTCATTACGTTTTACATTGATTGTTTTCAGTTTTAGTTTGACCGAAATTTTGGATGATGATGATGATGATGATGATGATGATGTTGACCACGACCAGTTTTGTTTCTATTTCTCCGTGTTATTCTACCTCATAACTTTATCCTGTTCCTGTATAAATTGGTAAATAAGTCTGGAGAATTCTTTCGAATAGGCTTGTTTAGTCATGAACGTAAGTGCTGACGTCACTTAAATCATTTTGAATAGATGTAACGAAGCACATGATGATGAAATCTGGGAACAGTTGGGTTATTATTTTAGTTAAATGAAGAGCCTTACCTTCTCAGTATAAATAGGAGAGGTGCGCTTCGGTGGACCGAGTACCAGGAGCGCATTACCGGCGCGGGCGTGGGGGAGACCAGCGGCGTACCGTGACCGTAGCACGTGGAGAGCCCCGCATTCATTCAGGCAGCGGAGCGACGCTGTGTCCTCACAGCGTTCTAGTTGGGGAGGGTTCGCCTGGAAAAATGACGGAATATAAATATAATAGTATGTAAGGATCTTAAACACGTGGCTTTCTGACGTTTCTGCTTACCCCTACGGATAAAACGCGTGAGTTTATGTACATAATTATGTATGTCTATCTAAAGGTGGATCCACACATTGCGAGGCATGCGCTCCGCACGGCGCACAACGCATGCCTCGCCAAGTGTGGACCTGTATATTCGTGGCGAGGCATGCGCTCCGCACGCGCGAGGGCGAGCCAACGTATGTCGGCAAATGCTTCAAGATCAAAGTGCCTCAGTGCGAGCATTACGTTAGGTGTGGACGTAGCGGCGCATGCACGTTCGAGGCGTGCGCCGCGTACAATATCAACGCACGCCTCGACTGCGAAAATGAAACTGCGTTTGCTCGGGCCAAACAGCGCGCAGCGCATGCTCGGGCCGATCCAACCCGGCGGACACAACCATACAAACGCAACGCACTGCTCGCAATGAGCCGGCCGCCACACGGCGCATGCCTTGCCAAGTCTGCGCGCCTACTTGCCTCGAGCATTTGCTTCGCACGCGATAGCTCGACCCGAGCATATGTTGGTATAATTTGTCAACACGCACGCCTCAAGCCGAGGCATGCGTTGTGCGCCGTGCGGAGCGTATGCTCGCAATGTGTGGATCCACCTTAAGAATTTTTTGGGTACGATTGAAGGAGAAGAAGCATTGATTCTTAATAATTAAATACTCTGTTTACTTTGCTATCTTTTCTGAAGTATATTTTATTCTAACAGATCGCTACAGGACACAACTTGGTCTAAACTTATTCTGTTCCCTAAAACTAAAGGATGTGGTAGTTAAGGGAGATAATGTATCGCCAAATCCCCTAATGTTACTCAATATTAATCATTCTAAGGCCGTAAATTCGGAGCAGCGGGGTTTGGAGCGTGCAGCGTGGCGTTTCATGGAACTGCTCATGTAACGCCACGCCGCACGCTGCAAGCCTCGCTGCTTCGAAGTTGCGGCCTAAATCGATAAACTGGGAGGAAGGTCTCGGCCGAAAAGTTGGTCCCAATCTCTGATATTTGTGTGATACTTTCTGGAATATTTACATTATATATGCAATTCCTGGCGGCTGACTTACCTTTTCCAGATCATCTTCATCAACGGTAAGTATCTCGCCAGTCTGCAGCACCCTGACCTTGGCCCTGCCGGTGTCTGCCTCCCCGTCTCGCACGACCGCCGTGAACCCGCCGCGGTGCGCGAGCCACATGTGGCCAGCCTGCAGCCATTCCTTCTCGCATGCTAGCTGCTCTTCTGATTTAGCCTGTAAAAAGGAAAAGAAGATCGTCAATAAGAGCAACAACGCTCATAAGAGGCGTATTCAAATAGATTTGATTGCAAGCGGGACACGGTAGCTCAGTTGGTTAGAGCGACGACTGCGATCGGTTTTCTGAGCGGCTTTAGTTACTATGGAACTGTCCACATGGCTCATATTGAAAGTTTCCCAACATAAGTACAAGAGGATACCCCAAACCATAACAGTCGTCTTTCCTCTTACATTATTAAAACAAATAAAGATTCATGGATTATTTAATATTTCCTATTATCCATAGAGCCACGATCAGTTACGTCAGAACGCGCAGTAGGAACCAATCTATTACAGCTAGCGGATAACAGCTTTTACGACAAACTACACTCAAGTGCCGTCATAATCACATTACTAACCGAGATCATAGGTGAGTGTAGTGTCTAGGTACCTACCTAATTGCATAAAATGTAGTTACTGTCATTGGTACGGAACCTGACCAAAAGTAGATTGTAACAGTATTCTACCTTATCATAGGCTGATTTCTTGACAATTCAAAAGTCAAAACTTTAATTACAATTAAACCATTTACAGGCAGTAAATCAGCAGTCGGTATCAACTGGTCCGTGCTCAACAAATAGCAGTCGACAGTTCGAGCAGTCAGTGTGTGCCTGGCGACTGCTTGACCGCACGACCGCTCGACCGCCCGAAGCAGTCGGATTGTTCGAGCGGTTCCGTGTACGTGTGTACGTAGACGACTAGCGACTGTAGTTTGCTATGCAGTCGCAGCTTGAAGCAGTCGATACTGACTCCTCCAAGCAGTCCGTGTAAAGTCGGCCTAAATAATCTAATTGAAATAAATGTTTTGACTTTGACTTTGATTATTATGTTATGTATGAATAAAATATGCTGCAACAACTAAACCACCAAAAGACGGTCTAAAGACGGTCAATTGTAGCCAGTAGCAGTTGAAGCAAAGGACGTTTATAGGTGATAACAAAAAACCAAGAACTATGCATACCATAAAAGAAAGTTGAAACATCCGTACATCTTCACACTGAGTACTTCGTAAAGGAAGTGTCGGCATCAGTCAGCTCGAAAGCTTGTAATTTCCTACCATTAGATTGTTAACGCCGTCCCGAGAAACTAGCTGGGACAGTAATTGTTGGCTAAAGTGTCAGTGATAGCCGATAATGGGGTATAGTGGCGGGTTTTTATTGATATTTACTTAAAGTAAGCTTGTAAGGAGGGGAGTTATGTTTTTAGAGAAGGAATAGATTCGGGTCCATTAGCAGAAGATGTAGTATCTAGATTGTTATAGGGTGTAGGACATATACGGAAACGTTGCCTGAAAAACTCTAAGCTTGTAAAAGAAATCAATAAGTTATTAGAAAAGCCGTTCTTTAATGAGCAAGTTGCCTACCTGCCTGCTTTCGTCCATTACGCGGCCATAAAGTCATAAACCGATTCATCTCCTATGTCCATCATCCGATCAGATCCATCTCCTTTTTTGTCTCTCTATCTAGACTGGTGAAATTACATGGCGGATAGCACTAATTGGAGATTCGATACCAAGTTCTGCTGAGTGAGATGGTGTCTCGACAAGAATATAACTGTACATGTACAACCGTATGGCTTATAACTCTGGCGTGGCTCATAAATCCTACGCAGTACATAAGTACATATGATTAATAAAATCATTTACTCCCGTCACCCACACTTCAATACCTACTAGGAAGTCATAAGCTCAGCCTACACTGATCGGCAGGTGTGTTTCCGTAATTAAGCTCAACTGATCAGCTGTTACTAGATAAATTGGAAGGGATTGGGAGGATTTATTCCGTGTATTTGTCTATGTATTGTGTCTGTCTTGTGTATGTCCCCGGGCAAACAACAGAATTTTAACTAACCGAGTTCAAAGAAGGAGGAGGTTCTATGTTCGGCTGTTTTTGTGGCTACCTTCCGTTCGTAGAAAGGTTAATAAGACAGAAATATATCGTTAAGTAATTGAAATATGCATAACCAGCCAATCAACAGTCGTTTAACATCAACATTAAAGGACCACCCATTGGTTCATTTGACATTTCGCGCGCTTGTCATTTCGTAATTGACGATTACATCTCAATGTGCTAAAATAACATCTGATGGGAGCGGCAGCGATTCTGTCAAATGTCATGTTTGTAGTATTGGACAATTATTTGTTTTTATTACTTAGTTGCAATGCGCAGGAGTTGCTAGAATCTCGAATTATGGTTAACTCATTCCATTTCATCTCATCCTAGAAGCATTTTGGATGGATCGTACTGTTAGGACAATTA
Source organism: Thalpophila matura (assembly GCA_948465475.1). Classification (NCBI taxonomy): domain Eukaryota; kingdom Metazoa; phylum Arthropoda; class Insecta; order Lepidoptera; family Noctuidae; genus Thalpophila; species Thalpophila matura. Next base: position 4,741,633 of record OX419196.1, read on the forward strand.
TTTCTTAATATTCTTTTGGAGTAGTAATTTTAAAACGCATTAGATTTTGTTGTTTTAGGAGAATTTACAGCTTTAGTTGTCAGTACTTTTTGACTAGTTACCTTTAGCCTCAACCGGAACCCATAATCCTGTCACGTCACACGGTGAAGTTGAGAAGCTCAACATTTCAAAAAAATAATTTCACTCGCAAAGTTATTCGGTTTTGTAGCTGTGGCTTAACTTAAGACAGGCTAATGCCCAACAGTGAGTGGTGAGAGGAGGAAGTCAGCAATCACATAACTATACTAACCATTCCCACGATTAAATATTCATTGTTCCAATTATGTTCATAAAATAAACACAGCCCAAACTGACTTATGCCTAACACATAACTTCGTAACAAATATTACTGAACAATAAATTTGAAATTACGATTTGGAAACAATTTGGAATTCATTGGAAACACGCTACTGCTTATAAAATAATGGCGAACAAACTTTACAAGCTGATAAACATATTAGACAAGGGAACTGACAGAAATATTAATCATTTAACTTCTGAACAGCTAGAATCTTATGTTGTAACGTTTAGAGAAATAAATGCATTAATAACACAAGAAGTACAGTCGAGACAATTGGACGAAAACTCATTGAAGGATGCTTCCAACCTCAGATCCTTCCAACCAAGTAACAATAAAAAAAAAAAAAAAAAATGGAAATTTGTAAAGTTTAGAGAAATAAATGCATTAATAACACAAGAAGTACAGTCGAGACAATTGGACGAAAACTCATTGAAGGATGCTTCCAACCTCAGATCCTTCCAACCAAGTAACAATAAAAAATAAAAAAAATTGGAAATTGTCCCTTACATTTCCTAATCAGTTACTGGTAGATCTGTTTTTTCAATGACACTGCTGCGCTGTTCTTTCTCATCTTCATCTATAAATGAAACAAAATCGTTTTTCGTGTCTGTCAATTTGTCCAGTTAGTTTTTCTAAACTACACAAGGATTTCAATGCGGTGTTTACCACCATTTAGAGAATTTGTTCCGGAAGGTTTATGTGTATAATACGTTAATTTTACTACAGCACAGAAATCTCGATGTTTTGATATGTCGCTACATCAGTAGATGGCACCCGTGCGAAGGGGTGCTATGCTAGTATTAAATGAATTGGATAGCATGTCAAACCTAATTCGCAGTCACATTTCTGGCACACCACTGAGTTCTATCCTCGGCCACTCTTATCAACCCATTTCGAAGATCATATGACATATATCTACAATGCTGCAGAGTAAGGTCCGTCTATAACCGCCTTAACAACTGTTATCAAAAAGCGACAACAACAAGGAAAGTCAATAAATACGAATGGGAACAATAAAGCGCCGTATCGCAACCAGATGGTATCCGGCTGCGGACAGCAATTTCTTAGTATAATGTATTACAAATTGTGAACGATTGATACAAAATAAACAAGATAGAAATAATGTAATAATAGTCAGGAGTATTTTTATAACAGGGCTCAGAGACGATAGTAGAAGAGAGGTAGATGCATTGCTGGATGTAGTTACCACAGTAAGTACTAAAGAAGATGGCGGGATGGATTCCTATCGAAAGGACCTGGGGGTCTACTCTCTAAGCACGAAATCCGTAGTTTCGACCTTAGTTATGGGCGTTTCTTACTCCGTATCACCTACGGAGTTAAGATTAGTGCGGGGCCCGAACTAAGAATGAATGATAGTACGATTTGACAGTTGTCCCTACTCCCGATGTGTTTTTATCCATCCGAAAAAAAATATTTGACACTTGTTTTGACGGAATCTTATGTCTATTGTACTTTCGGACGGGCCCGTATCTTCGTTGACGGACTTACAGAGTAGACCCCTGGCCCAGACGACAGTACACAGGGACAGGTGGAAAAGATACGAGAGGCATTTGCCCTGCAATGAGCCGCTATAGGCCAAATAACGATAGTAAAATCGTGAATATGTATTGTAAAAATATTTTATTAATATGGATCCTGGGGTACTTAAAGGATGATGCAGGTGATGTATTCCAGGCTTTTATATATAATTAGGAGTCAGTCAGAATAACATCCACAAAGAAAGCTAAAATTATACTGATATCGTATTCAATTAAAATATCGTTAAATCTAACATATTATTATTCCCGAAAAAAATGAAGCGTTACAAGTTTTAATATATTCATAAATTAACAAATACATGTCCAAGTAAATGCTAGCTGTCTAATGAATGGTCCCTACACAATATTAATGTATAGTTGTTGTTTTTATTTATTATTTGAACTTGAAGAGTTGAAGGTTGCAAATGTGATGTATTCGGTCAAACCCTACTAGTTAGTGCACGTGCACTCATGGAAACAATATGGCAAGATATTTACGGAATCCTAGGATACCTACCTACGCAGTATTTTATATCGTTCACAAAACTAAAATAGTAATAGTTTTCAACCTTTCTAAGCTGGATATCCAATATACTAGGTTGAAATTAAAACTCAAGAATAATCAATGAAAATTAATAAAAAAAACTAAACATTTAAAAGCCAGAAACAGAATTGCAATGACTTTGCAGGTCGTCAAGCTACTAGGTAAATATGAACAGCCAGAGGTTGTCCATAACGTAAGTCATATAACCGCAAGCTGCATAATGTGACCGCACATGCATAAAGAACCCGGCTTTACGGATTGCAAATCTTTCATGTTTTTGTTTTAGAATAACTCAGTCACCTTTTACAATACTTTAGAAATGCACGCACTATGATAGACCACCAAATGCAGAAGTTGGTTCAATAAAAGTATATTCGACCAGTGAATTAAATATAAAAATATTAAATACTGATAAAAAAATTCGTAAGTTTATTAGAGTTGTTAAGTACCGTAATTTTTGTTTTTGGCTGCCACTGCCGCAAATATGCGAGCAATATTATGGGAATTCAAGACGATTGGAAATTCAAATTGAGGTTTTATTCAGCAGTTTTGAAAAATTCAAGACCTATGTCCAGAGATAGAAACAGAAATCGACGTTACAGACTTTAAAGATACACTTTTGAAAAGTATTCTTATTGTCTTAAGCTAGAAATTAGGAACAATTACAATAAAACACACATTAGCATCTAAAATAGATGTCAAGAATCTCAAAAATAATAAAATATATCGATTTAACATCATTATCTCAACTACAACTCATAAATAAAACCACGTTAGTAAAGAAGAACTCTCAACACAAATAAATTTTAAACCAATAAGCAAAATGCCGTATTTCATAGTGGTATTATAAGGAAATCAACTTTGTGCATCATAAAGTAAATGAGAAACATTAGTTTTGTTTGATTTTGCATTAAAATCGGAAATGAGAAGTTTTATTTATTGTAGATTTTATACGAGACAACTTAAGTGTGAATTCATTAGAATATTTGATTACGCTTAATTTCAATTTATTGGAAATGATAAAATTTTTTAAGATGCATTTATTTTTAATGGAAGAGCTTTGTTAAGATATTCGTTGGTGGGTTTGCTTTCTTTCATTGCATATCGGGGTCAATTTTCGTCATTTGATACTGCTTTTGCTTGCGACTATTTCGTATTCCATATTTAAGCAGCTTTCTGTTTAACTGCTGCCTGAGCTTTACAAGAAATGGGTCATCATCCGCCTTTTCCCAAACTAAATTGGGGTCGGCTTCTGTACCCCGATCATGAGTTTTTTTGACGTGTAGTATCGTTAATGTATCATATTTTGAATTGAAGATACACGTTTGTTACACAATATTTATATAAATTAAATACTTAATTTCTCTGTATTTTTTAAAATGTGCAAGTTGTATAAAATTTTATCAAAATGTTCCAGGACTGCTGTATTTTAAATTCAAAATATGCTTACGTTAACGATACTATACGTCAAAAAAACTCATGATAGGGGTACTGGTCTAATTAGATGCGGCCGAATATCAATATTTTATATGGAGCGACTGCCATCTAACCTCTAAAACCAATTTGGTTTTATAGGGGGTAGGTAATATGGGGTTAATATCAGCAGGTATTCGAATGTCAGACCAGTTGTCAAACTTTCAGGCTTCTGACTACCTGTAACGTGTGACAACCAGAATAAATGGAACCCTAATTAAATACGTTTAACTGAAACTTGAATAACTTGCGAAGTTGCCGTGCATAAAACTACAAAAGAGATTCTGGCGTGACTTGAACGGCGTTTGTAGGTAGCCGTAAGCCAGTGGCCGATGTTTGTTGTTTTTACAAATATGATAAATTCTGCCTGGAGTAAATTTTCTGCGAGGTGAGGTACGAAAATACTGCAACGGGAACGAAGGGAATAGACGGGGTAGTAGGTACTCACCGGCCGGCGACCGCAGCTCGTTCGTTGAGTTTTCACACCACATGCACTCACAACACTTTGATCGTGTATATTTTGGGTTTTAAATGTTCATTTTATAGTTTTCAAGTTCACTGCAGTGAGTTTTGCGAGGTTCTTACGGTAATTTTGATTTTATTGCATTATTAGCGCGCGCGCGAGTTAATGGCGGCCGGAAAGTTTTTGTGCAGCAACGTTGTGTTGGTGGCGCCTCTAGCGGAGACGCGCGGCGGCAAGGATTTGGCGGGAATTTTAAATAGGAAGTTATGAATGTGGCGAGGATACAGGAAAGGAGTCAAAGGAGTGTTGCAAGCGTTAACATTCCCCCCCACTTGAAATCACTCCAGGGATTTCAACAAATTAAAGAAATAAAAATTAAGACATGTGGATTTGTCCTATGGTGTGCTTGGTTCAAAGAATGTTACTTAATTACTAGGTTAATGAAATTAAATTAATTTAACGTATTATAATAAGTTAATGAGCGATAGGTAAAGGACAAATTTTGACCACGGGTCTACGAAGCAGTCCGTTAGCAGTTCGAAGCGTGACTACACGCACCACGCCGTCAGAACCGGGATGAAGCTCAATCACCCGGCCAAAACGCCATTCTAAGGGTGGAATATTTTGTTCGACAATAGTTACGAGGTCACCTATCTGCACATTAGCTTGTCCCTGGAACCATTTGCATCTCTGCTGCAAGGTGTGAAGGTATTCGCTCTGCCAAATCTTCCAAAAGCTTTGGGTAATTTTTTGTAACATTTGCCATCGCTCTCGAGGCGGCAGGTAAGTATCGGTAAGCGGAGTTTCAGGTAACGATACCAAAGGACCGCCAATAATAAAGTGACCGGGAGTTAACACGTCCACCTCAGTGGGATCACTGGATAGCGCACATAACGGCCGAGAGTTTAGGACGGCTTCGATTTTGTTCAGCACAGTCAACAACTCTTCAAAAGTTAGAATTTGTAACCCAACTACTCGTTTAAGGTGGTACTTCATGGATTTAACACCACTTTCGAAGATTCCACCGAAATGGCTAGCTGTAGGTGGATTGTGTTGCCAAATAATGTTGCGTTTTGAAAACTCCGTATTCAGCTCTACCCGCTTTGTTAAAAGGAACTGCTGTACTTCGTTTAAATACCGCTTGGCACCAATAAAATTGGTACCGCAATCTGAAATAATTAATGTGCAAAGACCGCGACGAGATACAAATCGGTCCAAAGCCGCGATAAATGCGGGTGTGGACAAGTCGGTCACTAATTCGAGATGTATTGCTTTTACCGCTAGGCATACCATCACGCATACATAGACCTTATAAGTGCGGGCATTACGTCTTTTACTTTCTTTTACTACGAAGGGTCCTGCGAAGTCTACACCAATTTTTTGAAAACAACGTGTGGGTTGTACTCTGGGAGCGGGCAGATTTCCCATCATGGGTGAAACTGATGTTGGATTTACTTTGAAACAGGTGACACATTTAGACAGGCGCGATCTTATTAAATTACGTATCCCCAAAATCCAAAACTTTCGTTGAAGAATAGATTGAAGAGTTCGAGGTCCGCAATGAAGATGAAGTCGGTGATAGAAATCTATTATAAGTACGGAGAGACGCGAGGTTTTAGGCAGCACCAAGGGATAGATTGCGGAGAGCGGAAGTGAAGAGTTTTCCAAGCGCCCCCCCACTCGCAAGAGTCCTAGCTGGTTGATAAAAGGGTTCAGCTTCTGTATAGAGCGCGAACAAGGCTTCTGACATTTAATTAAGTTGATCTCATCAGCAAAGAACATAGTCTGCTCGTGTCGGATCAACAGGCACAGAGAAGTTTCAAGCTCTTCAGTAGATAGTCCTCCCGAGGCCTTGGTAAGTTTACGTGATCGCTTAATATAGCGCAGACACCAGGCTATAACTCGCTGTACCTTAGATAGGGAAGAATAATTATTTAATATTTCTGTTACAGGGCCATTTACTGCAGGGATCGAGTCTTCAGTATGTACTACATGAGGTAAGCTTTTCATTTCAGGTATGTTATCAGGTGTAACAGGTTCCTTAGAAATTGGCCAATCGGAAAACTCTGTGGAAAGCCACGGCGGACCTGACCACCAGATTGGAGAGGAGATTAACTGCGAACAAGAAAGACCACGGCTACTATGATCCGCAGGGTTGTCGTGAGTAGCTACATGATGCCAGTTTTTAGGATCTACCTCGTCGGAAACTTTCACTACGCGATGAGACACAAATGTTTTCAGTTTATAAGGCTCAGTGTTCAGCCATGCCAGAACTGTGCTGCTGTCAGTAAACGCAGTTATTTTAATAAGATTAAGATGTGGACGAAGCAAATCCGCCATGTGTTTGAGCACTCGAGCGAGAAGTACTGCACCAAGAAGTTCAAGACGATTTATAGTCAGCGGCTTGATAGGCGCTACTTTTGACTTTGCAATTAGTAAGTGTACTGACACCTTATCCTTACAGACAGATCGTAAATATACGCAGCATCCATAACCCTTAGATGAACCATCACAAAAGCCAACAAGTTCAAATTCACTTGAGTCAGAAGGTGCGATATGGCGAATAATACGAACTTCTTTTAAATTACGCAGTTCGTTGACAAAATCTGTCCACTGGTGAGCAACGCACTCTGGAACTGGATCATCCCAATTTAACTGAAGTCGCCATAGCTCTTGAATAAGCAGTTTTGCCTTTAGGACCATAGGTGTTAGCCAGCCTAATGGGTCATAAATACGCGCTACATTAGATAAAATAGAGCGCTTAGTGTATTTTGGACTAAGCTCAGATTGGGAGTAAGTAAAAATATCTTGCGTGGGGTCCCATTGAAGTCCCAGTATCTTTAGAGTCTGCTGGTTACTGTCATCGCAAAATGTCTTCGGCACTTGACAGTGTTTAGAAGGAAGCTGTGCAAGGAACTCAGGTGAGTTGCTGCTCCATTTCCTTAATTCAAATTGACCATAACTAAGTAGCTGTACCAATTGATGTTTTAGATTCAGTGCAACTTCAAGAGATGGTGCGCCAGCTGTGATGTCATCCATGAAGGTATCTTGACGCAGAATCGAAGCAGCTTGAGGCCATTCCGCTCCGTGATCATTCGCCAGCTGATGCAGCGTCCGGATCGCTAAGTAGGGTGAACTGCTAATGCCGTACGTGACGGTAGTTAGTTCGTATTCACGCACTTCTTCTGAAGGTGAGCTACGCCACAAGATGTGTTGATATTTGCGATCCTCTGGGCGTAAATCTATGTTTCGGTACATCTTGGAAATGTCCGCTGTAAAGACTACTTCATGCAATCGAAACTTCGTTATGATGTCCACGATGTCGTTTTGAAGTTTTGGACCAGTATGTACAATGTCATTCAGGGACAGCCCATTCGAAGTCTTTGCGCTAGCATCAAAAACGACTCTCAGCTTTGTCGTTGCGCTGTCTGGTCTTAGTACGCAATGATGAGGAATGATGTACCTGAAGTCCTTGTTTGATGGTTCGATTGCACGCATATGGTTCATGTCCTCGTACTCACGCATGAACTCGCCATAGTCCTGTTTCAGGTTTTCTTGATGACGAAACCGTTTTTCTAAATTATACAGCCTTGATAAAGATCCTCGGAATGAATCTCCTAAATCTTCGTGTTCTTCTTTTAGTAGCATAGGTACTACATACCTGCCGTCTTCGTTACATCGCACAAGGTCAGTATACATCTGTTCACATTTTTCATTTTCAGGATTTATAATCTTTAATTTTGGCGGCTCTTCTACCTCCCAAAATCGCTTGACCACATTATCGAGAGCAAGTGTGGAAGCCAAGAGAGAAGAAGTACGAGCAGGCGGTCGACACTCAGGGTCGAGCTTGCCTGTTATTACCCAGCCAAACACACTGTGCAAAGCGACCGGCAGTCCCGGGCCCACATCTAGCCGTTGACCATCGTAAATATTATGGAATAATTCTGCGCCTATTAATAGATCAATATCAGCCTCTTTGTCAAAATCATTGTCTGCTAAAACTAAGTGCTTGAAGTTTGCTTTTATCGTTTCTGGTATTTCTTCTGACGGCATTTTATGAGTGATAGTATCCATAACAATTGCTTGTATTTTAAAGCTTGGCTGATCAGAGTATTGTGATTGAACTGTAAATGACGTTACACCTTTTATGTCGTGTATTGTACTTTGACCTATACCGGCTACGGCTATGTTACAGCGACGCAGCGGTAAACCTAAGCGGTGTGCACACGAAGACGTTATAAAGCAATCCTGCGCGCCACTATCGATAAGTGCGCGAAGTTTAAATATGCCGCTGGGGCCACGTGCTCGTACAACACATGTACCTAGCAAGACCACCGATCGACCATGTTCTAAGTGAGCGCTAGTGTTGGCTGAATTAATAGTGACCACTGAGTCAGCTGAAACAACTGGAACTGCAGGAGCAACTGAGGATACCGCGGGACACGCTGCGGTGGTGCCTTGATCGCGATGAAGAAGCGTATGATGACGCCTGTTACATTTTGTACAACAAATTTTTGAAATACACTTATCCGCCGTGTGATGCGGCCTTAAGCAATTGAAACAAAGTTGTTTTGATTTAACTTCCGCTTCCCTGTCGCCAAGAGGTTTAGCGTGGAAAACCGGACACTTGTAGATCGTGTGGTTAGAATATCCACAGCACGCACAATCTGTATACTTATTATTATAAGTAGCGTATGCATAAGCATTAGAAAATTCAGAATTAAAATTAGCATCGCTTGTGTAATTATTTGATACATTTTCAGAGTTTAAGTACGGCCCTGTATTAAAATATTGTTGATCACTCAAAAATGACCCTGTATTAAAATACGGACCCACATGAGAATTTATTTGTTCATCTAAATGCGGCCCTGCATTAGAGTACGGCCCTGGCTCCGTGTACGACACTGCGTTTTCGAAACAATGCGCGGGAAACGACACTGACTTGTGATAGGCATTATTATTTTTACGAAAAGAATGTTGCGGACGTTGCGGTTGCAAATTATTATTATTAAATATAACACTCGGTTCACTTGCTTCAAGTACTTTAATATAATTCTGTAAAAATGATAATAAATCGTTGAAAGCAGGTATCGGATGTTTGTTTTGAAGCTCGAACCGTTTTCGTGTGTCCGAGTCTAACTTACGTGAAGATAGGTAGAATAATATAAATTCACCGAGATTTTCTATCTTTACGGATTTGAGAGCATTGACAGATTCTTGTAATAAATTAGTAAGTTTACGTAAATCATTTAGGTTACCTGTTTTTAACGATGCATAGTTACATATTTTCTCTAAATAATTAACCGCTAGGATTCTTTTGTTTTGATAACGATCGATAAGCGCATCAAAAACTACGTGATAGTTGTCTGCGGTCAACGGAATGCCCTTGGCTATAGACAGCGCAGGCCCTACGAGACATGACAACAAGTAGTGAAACTTTTCTATGTTACTAATATTGTTGTTACCATGCACCAGAGATACAAATGTGTCATAGAACGTTTGCCAATGTTCGATATTTCCATCAAATTTAATTAGTTCGATTTTAGGTAAACGAGCTTGCGAAATAGGCTTGCTATATTGATACCCGGCCGCGTCCGATGCGGCCCCCCGGCATGGGTTGATGGCGCTTTCATCGGACGGCGGGGGCAGCATAACCTCCGCGATTTCCATGACGGCGTAGTACATGGTGTCAAATGCATCTACTGCTTGCATATCGATAGCTTCTTGAGGATTAATTAAGACTTTTAATCCATTTATTTCGTTCGTAAAATCCAAATACTCGCGACGCAGTTCATCGACCCGTTTGTACCTACATTTGAATGCACCGAGTTTCGTTTTATCGGTTGATAATTTGCGGGATAAGTCGAAGAGTACTTGAATCTCACGAAAGACATATTCTCGTTTGGTGACGAGTAGTTTCAATTTTGTTTCTTTATCCATTTTAAACTACCTACCTAGGTACCTACAAGTGGTTAATTATGAAATTGGAAACTACCTACTAGTTTTAATAACTACGTGGACTATCACGGACTATTTGGAGTATCTAATGAATAAGATTTGAACCCAAGCACACCGTAGGTAGGTATTTGCGCGGCAAATCCGGCTCGAAGGACCACTTTAAATGGCGTGACTTGAACGGCGTTTGTAGGTAGCCGTAAGCCAGTGGCCGATGTTTGTTGTTTTTACAAATATGATAAATTCTGCCTGGAGTAAATTTTCTGCGAGGTGAGGCACGAAAATACTGCAACGGGAACGAAGGGAATAGACGGGGTAGTAGGTACTCACCGGCCGGCGACCGCAGCTCGTTCGTTGAGTTTTCACACCACATGCACTCACAACACTTTGATCGTGTATATTTTGGGTTTTAAATGTTCATTTTATAGTTTTCAAGTTCACTGCAGTGAGTTTTGCGAGGTTCTTACGGTAATTTTGATTTTATTGCATTATTAGCGCGCGCGCGAGTTAATGGCGGCCGGAAAGTTTTTGTGCAGCAACGTTGTGTTGGTGGCGCCTCTAGCGGAGACGCGCGGCGGCAAGGATTTGGCGGGAATTTTAAATAGGAAGTTATGAATGTGGCGAGGATACAGGAAAGGAGTCAAAGGAGTGTTGCAAGCGTTAACAGATTCCAAAGTAAAAAGTCAATGATTACAATGTAAAGTTAAAGTGCGCGAGTATTTCGATTTAATTTTAGCCTCCGGAAACTAAGCGTTCCAGTTAGCGGATGATGCATTGCTACACCCACGTGCTGCAAGGCTGATGCTTCTTTTTTAAGGCAAAATATTGGGATGGACACGTACTGAAATCATCCTAAAATAAATAGTGGATGTTGTCTTACGTAGAATTTATTTCTTCTTTAGGATACAAATTCAAAAAGCTCAAGGTGAAAAAAAAAGCACTATAAGTAAATTACGTTCCACTGAATGGTAGGCGTTGACTCTTATCCTTATTTACTTTGCAAATGATTTATATCAGCATCTTTCCTGATGATATTATCTGCATCCCTAACAACATCAACTGAATCTTTTTGTGCTTTTTATTCACAACAACCAGCATCATCTGTACGTTTTAGAACTTTTTCTGCCTGAACAACATCAGTTAACTTTAACTTATTTAACTTTCCAACCACAAACATCATCAAAGCTTTTCGAGCGTTTCGGCCTCTCTAGGTAAACCACCAACTCTGTGGGCGGGCAGCCCTATGGCCTATATGGTCACAATTTTACGACCATTTTATTGCATCGCAGGTGTCTGAATAAACACAGTTTACGTTTAAGGGTGACCTACTAAGCGCATCTGTCCGTACACGGAACAGCATTACGAGTTACGACATGTTAGTTGTTGTCTGATGCGGATGTGGGGATATAGGGACCGAATTAGATTTTACGGGTAACATCAAATGGACGAGGGTACTGAAAAATGGTAAACTGCTTGTATACCTTGATATAAAACTTACTGTGCTGTAGGTAGTAGAAGTTTTTTTTTATAGTGCAAGAAAATGCGAAACTACAAATGCGAAAATTAAAAAATATATATTAAATAGGTACCAGTGCCATATCAAAAATGACGAAATCATGATAGGAATGTAATCAAGTAGACAGATTAATCTTTCATGCTTCAATACGAAGAAATAAGAGAAATCATCTCATTGAGTCGCAATTATTCTATTTAGATTCGCGATAGGCTGACAGCCAGACATTATTACTTGACTGGCCATTGTCGCAAACCGGATAACAGTAATGCTAACATTAAAGGCAAATAATACAAAAGGCCAAACACTTGATAAGAAAACAAAGATGAAACACACATACATAAGTAATTACCACTAGATGCAAACTAAGTAACGAAGGGGACTTTGCAATATGGACTAACATTTTTTATTTTAATATGTAATAGGCTTGCGTTTTACCGTCATCTCAACTGATCTTAAGCGATGATGTGGTCTACAGTGGAACACGCTTGCCTAGAAGAAACCGATTCACTCGCGACTGTAACCATCGGGGAACCACCCACTCCAGCAAGTTGCAGCAGCAATTATTTTATTAAACACACCAACTTAATCACGAAAACAACACAAAAAACACTGATTGCATCTCCTAATGAGCACCAAGTAGAGACAAATGCATGAATTTGCGTCAAAATTAACGGCTATTGTTGTGCGACCCTGACTCGTAGCCCTAATGACTGCAACTCGTGAGTCGCCATATAAAGACGTGTATTATGCATATTTTTGATATTAGTACTGACGTAACCATTGTATTGGTCTACTAGTCGCAAGCTTGGCCCTTATGAGGTGCTAAACCCAACCTAGGATATTATATTTTCATGTCATTAACTTCCTTGAAAAGGGCCGTGATTTAGTTGACGTCTAGCAAAATTGTTATGGATCATCATCATCATAATATCAACCTGAAAGACGTCCACTGCTGGACATGGACCTCCCACGAAAAGAAATATGACCAACAAAGGTGGGTCTCTATGATGGATATTAAATACTCAAAATGTATGGAGGGCACACCCTAAAATCAGAATCAATTTAAACACTAAATAACCTTTTCGTAACCTTCGAAATAAAATATGCCAAATGGGAAAAGAATATTAAAACCTTGTTTGGACTGCATCCAAAATTGAGTTGTTACGATAAGAGGGGAAAAGTGCAGTTATTTAAACTGAAGCGTCTCTAACAAAATGGGCAGAGTTCCAATACAATTATGTGGATGTCAGAAGTGCTTCCATACTTACATACATACATCTTAACTGTGTTCCACGAACGGGCAGGCAGAAGTGGATATGTACAGGTACACCCTGTTCACTTCAACTTGACGCGTCACGCAGTTGTTACTACCAACCACGTCATGAGTCAAGTTAAAGTGAACGAAGTGTAATGCACATTTTGCCAGATACGTCATAGGGAGCAAACCTGTTGATAGAAACTAGGCTGCAGCTGCTAAAAATATTCTAAAAGAATAACCCAAAAACATTTTGCTTGACTCGTGGATCAAACCCAGGATTCCCTGGCTCAGCAGTGGCACTTGCGACCATTAGAGCAACGAGGCGGTCAACTTCCACATTTACGAGATAATATTAAACAAATATGTTATGTAATGGGAATGGTAGCGGACATTCGAGCTATATCGGAAGATTTTAATTATAAATCTTATGAAACTTAATGTAGCGGACAAACCTTAACAAAATACGCAACAACAGTGTACTTAATATAAACTCGCACCCGAAAATGTCATTCATCGTCAAGATATTTTAACAAGCACCAAAACAAAAAGATAAAAGGATAAGCTCCACTAAACCCTGAAATGATGAATATATCCCTCCAGCCAATGACAACGATATATTTCCAGGGGCAGGAAAGCAAGAATTAAAAATCAGAGTAGATATTTCTGTTTCGGACTTCAGTTGGAATTAATAGCCTACTACTACCTACTAAAGTCGAAAATTCCCACTGCTGTACAATATCCACTCCAATATTTTACAACAAAACATTAAGACAGAATTTCAAATACGCCACAAAGTAAGCGAAACCAGCTGTTTAATTCCGTACTGCTTAAGACAAAAGGCTGGCAGTATCAACTAATGTTAACACCAGTCACGCCAAACAACCGGATTCTGGGCTAAAGCGTACATTTCAGGAATTCCAAGTAATCTACTAAAGTGTTTCCAGTCCACATCGATTTAATGTTTGTTTAAAAGGAATTCGAGTGAAATGTTTTGGAATATATACCGATGTGAGAATTTGGAGATTTGAAATTGGACTTGGAGATTGGACCTTTAAAAAACTCCTTTATGGGAAGCGATTTTACATAATGCTTCAAGAACTGGGTGACAATACACATCATCATAATCAGAAGATGTCGCATGAGACTACAAATAAAATAAATGAGGTGGATATACTTGTTTGCAAGGACGTCTTTTATGCTAGTTTTGAGCTAAAACTGGTGCAAATAAAATAAAATTACAGGTCATCTTCATAAACTCAGGTATTCTAACTGCAAGCTACAAACGTTATTCTATACGCGAAATCCATAAACCTACTTGGCAAAATGTTTTGGTACGATCCTACGATCGTAAACGTCGCTTTAAATTCATCATATTTTTAACCTGATCCATCTTTACTATGTTCAGAAGTTAACCAATAGCTGCTAGCCTGCATAACATCACGCCTGTATTCCCCGGAGGGTTAGGCAGAGGTGTGTAGTACACCCTCATTTCGCCATTTATGTTTAAGTCTCTTGTAATTTGTAATAGACACGAGCTCAAGTCATAGAAACAAGGAGATATGATATCATAGCAAATTAGTACGGGAACCGCTGTCGCCAATTTCAAAGCAGTGGGCGTCATAACTACAAACGCCCCTTTAAAAATACATATAATATAGAGATCTCCCACACATTAAAAATGCCGCACACCCTCAATCTGACACTGTTATTCACTCGTCATTCGTCACTCACACTAAAATAAAAATCGATCGTGTTCGGTCTAGCTTGACGCTTTGACATTAATCATGTCAAAGCGTCAAGCCCAATAGAGCCTTGGCACATCCCCCTTGTTTCTATGATCTAGGAAGGCGAGCCCATTGCCAACAACCGGGCACAAATCCAGACTCCGGTCTGCTACTGAGAATTTCCTAATAGAAAAACCCAAAAACACTTTGTCTGACCCGGGGATAAGACCCAGGACTTCCGCCTCAGCAGTCACGCCTGCGACCATTAGACCAACGAAGCAGTCAATTCGAGTAATTCTGTTTGATATTCAAGCGTCGATGTGTTGCAAATAGATATTTCGTTTAACAAATGCTTATACCCTGAAGGCATGGAGTCAATAGTGCAAATTAATTTATTGTTGTAAAGATAAACTACGCTTATTTACTATTTTGTTATCTAGGATATTAGAATTACCATCATAAATACTGATATTTACATTTTATTGAGTCCCATAAAATTGAACAAATTGAGCTTGATTAAATTTTCTCATTATGGGGTTTTGTGTCCATAAAGAGCCTGTGCCGTTAATTGACTGAACTTTTAGTCCATGTCAGTGACAGGAACATTAATTCTAGACCAAAAGCGAATTTAATAAACATAATCGTGCTCGCAGTATTATGGTATATTCTACCCACGACGGTACCCATAATAATTTAAATCAATGAAAGTTCTTGGCTCCAAAGCGAAATTCACAAAGGTGCAACAAATTCACGGCTCGAAACAAGAAACATCTTTACAATCAAGCTAAGCAGGGCTTCGACACAAGACCTTGAAAACGTTCAAAGGACACCTCACCCCATTTACGAATAAAAGAATGTTGTTAAAAGAAAATAAGTGGCCTCGGTAAATAAAAGGTTATGAATAACACTATGGCTGTACGAGTATTTAAAGGTAAAGCAGCAACTACTCACCACCTTCGAGATCGAGAAAGTCTTCAAGCTTGACAGGGTGTTATTACTAGTAATAGCGACGACAGTAATGATCTAAGTGATCTCACTATTGAACAGGAAACCGATAGTTATAGATCTGTTCACGTTACTAATAATATTGGAACGAGCGCAGGTACGGCTGGTAATTATGACGATGATTAGTAGGTTAACGTTAAGTGTAATGTAGGACGTGGAGAAACGTTGACACGTATGTGGAGACTGGACATTATAGAGAACGAAGTTCAAGGGCAAATAGAAACGGATTTTAAGAAGAAGAGTCTACAACTAGGCTGTGAATTTAAAAGGAGTGGCAACAATTAAGTGAATGTTGTAGTTTTGAACAGCAAATAAAACCTTTGAACAGCAAACATCACAACAAAATTGAATACAACACTTCATTCCGGATAAAATCCATCAAAATATTTCATACCTTTTCCAATCGTTTTTATGACCTTCAAAAAACACTAAAATGACACACAAATTATCACATACCACGAAATCCATGAGGTAATAATGAAAGCAATGGAGATATTACAAAAGTGCCAATGTTCACACATGGCAATACCGGCAACAGTCGTGATCCGGGAACAAATGGTTTATTAGCATGGCCATGTGACAGATAAGAAGAATTTATGGATGGACTGATCAATTTCGTGTGTTATGTTATGTGTCAAAACAATAAAACTATTGAGGAAGTAAGTGTGATAAAGAATGAAAGAGAAATGTAATAATAGTTTTCTATTTAACTCTTGTTGACTAGGACATATTGATTTCATTATGGATACTGCAAAAGCAGTTCATGAAAGCTTTAAATTATTCCAAACCCCATTTGCATATTTTTAGAGTAAGGGATCTTGAACTGTTTCTAAACTTAAAATTATGCCTGTATGTCCTGGAAGAATAGGCAGCAGGATATAGAACACTCACAATTCGCCAGATATGTAATGAATATGACGTAATAAGTGCGAGCTGATTGACAATAACTGGGCACAAACTCAAACTCCAAGAGAAGAGAGTAAGAATTTCTTAACCCAGGATTCCACACTCCTCCGTCATGTTTGCGACTAGTTGAGACCAGTAGATCATCAGATCTGTTTCATCTGCATTAATTCATTCCTATACCTATTTAGTTTCGTCCTTCTATATGAGTTCAAGACCTCAACCACATTCAATTGCTAAATAGGTACTGTAAATACGTTTTACTGCAACATGTTGTCTAAAAAAAAATATTACGCACATCAACCAATCCACGTTACTATCTAACCAACAGTTGCACAATTTAACAATTCTATCCCCATTAGAAAATCGTTTATAGTCAGTTAGCCGCTACTAGCTCGCCATAAATCTTCGTCAGCCGACAGCCGATGGCATTTAATTCCCCTATTTAATGGTGAATTTATAGAAACGTTTACATTATTATGTTATTATGTGTGTCCTTAGCAATTATTGGATTCTAGTGCATGGCTTTGTTGATTAACATAAATGTATTTCTTTGATATAATAACATATTTATTTAGAAGAGTAACTGTTAGGAATAGGAAAAAAGTCGATTCTATAGCCATCCACTGCATTTTATATTTTTATGTGTGTTGTTTGCGATTTTACCTGGGTAGGTACCTATATACCTAAAATTTCTTGTAGATATCCTTATGAATTCCAATTACTCTCAAAATAATTATTTAGAATTTTCTCCGCCATTTCGGGAAGCGTTAGGTAGATTTATTCTATGAAAAGATCTCTCCTACAAGAAACTTTATTTATTGTACAAACAACTGCGTCATGAAGCCTGCATTCATGACGCAAGTGTAATCAAGATCGCTCCTCATATTAGCGTTATGACGCTAAGATAAAACAATTAGTCTTCTACTGATGATATTCAATATTATAAAGCATGTCCAAATAGGAACAACATTTGGTTAGCGATAGTTGTATTGACCACTGAAGATGCCAAAAATTCAAAAAAGAGAAGTTTGGGTAGGAAGAAAAAATGTCAAAAAGAAGGACAATTAACTCATCAATGAGGATAAAATGAGACACAATTAAAAAACTGCTGACTGCAGACGGTCTCCTACACTTTAATGAATAAATAACGTATGGAATAATAAATAGATAATTACGATGTATTATAATGTCTTAGGTTTTCGCGATTACTACACATTATAATAAAACAAGTTTAAACGGATTATATCGCGTATATTATCTACACTGCAAACTACTACTAGCTGCGACCACGAACGCTGCAAAGTGTTCGAAACGTCAGGAAAAATCTGTATTATACGCGATTTAATCCGTTTAAACTTGTTTTATTATAATGTGTAGTAATCGCGAAAACCTAAGTATGTATGTATTGTTCGATACTATTTCTAATTCAGCTGAAATACCTCAGGTTCCTTAAATGTTGGCCGCAATGAAACTTAGCACTGTCTAACGACCAAACAACAATGATAATAACATTTTTAATCCAAATGTATACCTAATACAACAGTAGTAAAATCAACATATTTTTGTCACAATTGAAAACCCACAATGTATCCTCAACGTTGAGATGCCATCACGTAGGTATTCTAACGTCCCCATGACACACACGCGCCCAAAATGGCGCCTGTTTGTATCGAGACTACATCGGATTAAATATGATGTACCAATCGATAATTCGCGATAGGTGTTGATTAGTAATCCTTTATATTTGGGGCTGAAAAGGAGATCGTTATATTTTATAGTGCAGTGATGAAGAACAGGTTAAATAAATAAATGAACGGCCATCCATAAGTTCACTAGAAGAGTACAAAGTTTTAAATAGTAGGAAGGACCGAAAATGAGCTATTGAGCACTAAAATTGTATTGTCCTAGCCACTGGACTGGTATACGCTAAGCTTTTGCTGAGTTCATGTCATCCTTGATGTTAATAATAAAATGGAATCTAAATGTCACTAATTATCTAATTTAGATTATAATTATTTAATGTCTAGACATTATTTTATTGTCCTAGCCACTGGACTGGTGTACGCTAAGCTCTTGCTAAGTTCATGTCATCCTTGATGTTAATAATAAAATGGAATCTAAATGTCACTAATTATCTAATTTAGATTATAATTATTTAATGTCTAGACATTATTTTATTGTCCTAGCCACTGGACTGGTATACGCTAAGCTCTTGCTAAGTTCATGTCATCCTTGATGTGAATAATAAAATGGCCTCCAAATGTCACTAATTATTATCTAACTTAGACTATCTAAATAATCTAAGCGAATTATAAATGTTTTGGTACCTATTAGTTTCAACGTCGATATTTTAACAAACACATATCGTTAACTTTGCAAATCCGATTTAAAACAGGACTATAAATCAAGCGATTTGCCAAAACGTAACAGTAATAAATTATATGATATTATAATATCCTTCTTGATGGCAGAATATTACCCACGATTTTTCGTGACATCAGGCATAGACCATAATTATTTGAAAGGATTTAGTATTAAAACGTTATTTCTTGAATGTTAAGTAAAGCTAAACACTTAAATATCTATGGGATAAGGACTTGAGACAGTCGAGTATTAGACGAAACACTAAAAAATATAAAGACCGAAGTGATTTTTCGATATTTTGAAAACATGCGTGGCGCGGGTTAGTGGGAATTACGCCTTAACTAATCAAAGTTTACCTATTTAGGCAGTGTTTGCTATTACAGATCTGGGGGCGTACCACGACGTGTTATTGCCATCATTATTCCGCTGTGAGAGAGGGATGGAACGGATCTTCATCAAACATCCCACAAGTAACAACACGTAATGGGATACCATACCAAATACATGTTTTAGTTATTGCCAAACTAACGGTTGTTGATATCGTTAGTTAATAGAAGAATCAGTGATAAGGTCCTCATTTCGAATGATATAGAGGGCACCAGATGAAAAGCTATGAAGTAGCAGACGAAAGACGAACGAAAAGAAAACGTAAACAAGTCAGAGATCATTCACTCAATGAAATCTATCAATCGCTGCGGTCCATAAACGCAAAGTAAGAGCATACCATAAACAGAATAATTATAGAATTTCTCTTCAACACAAGGTCGTCGGTGCACTAAGGTGGGTAACGCACTAGGCTGTTTAGCTGCTGCAGTCAGTCCGACATTATCATATAGCTGCACAGTAGATATGTCAAAGCCTATAGTATTTTCAAGCTTAAAATTAGCTTCACGTCAGTGTTTAGTAAAAGAGCTCAATTGGAGTAAGAAAATTATGTAGAGTAATGTCCAAAAAGCAGTTTTAAAGAAAGAGTCATGGTTATTTAAGTAATGCTGCCCTGGCAACTAATAGAAATATGATTTTTCCGCAGCGCAGACAAACAGAAAGGAAGAAAGAAAGTGCGTTTATTTGCGTCGGTATGACGCACATAAATAAAGTAAAACAAAAATACAAAAAAAAACAAACTGCTAGGGAAAATATGCGTCACATCTTCGCAAAACGGTCATCGCTCAGCGTGATGCTGTAACTCATGCACGAAGCAGAGCCACAGCGCTGGTTTTCAGCAAGAGCCGGCGAAATGACTAGGCTTCTTTTAAGAGCTAACCTAAGCCAACATGAATTGTGGTTTAAATGAAGTTTTCAAGACTGTAGCTGTCAACTGCACTACTGCAACAGCAGCAGGTTAACTGCCCTATGCGTTTTCTATACAAGGAGTTAGAAACGCTCGGTGCATCAAAATGGAAACCCGACGCGACAGAAAAGGCACCGGCCGACTCATTAGTTACGTCAAATGTTATCATAGTTTATTTTAGAAACCAGCGCTTTATTAAATACAAGATATTATTTACTAACAAAACTTGCCTGCTACTTCATCCGCGTGGGCTAATTGACCATTTGAAATGACCTCCTCAGTGCAGGGTAGTTAGTAGGTACTACGAAAAGGTCAAGTTTTATCTCTAGTCCGATCTAGCTGTATCATTAGTTAAAACTAAGCCACATTTTGTCTGATTCCGGTGGGATCGCCGGAATCAGATTTAGATTAGTTGGACCTTAAACTATCAAACTTTGAAAACAAACGAATAACAATGGTACGTAACGCAAACATAAGATAGGTACTCCTAACAATTTTTTACATCAAAATAACCGCCAACAGACCAACAAAAAAACCAGAGGCGTCACTATTATTTAATCTCACTTCTGCCTACGCGCGCAGAATACCTATTAGGAAGACAGGAAGCTTGCTTGACATTCTACAAGCATCGCAGCGGCCATTTTAAGAACTTAATCCATAGGAGAACGCAAAGTGCATTGCATATAGGTCGGGCTGCGTCGGAAATAATATGGTAAGTGCAGGTAAATGCGGAAATCTGACGTGCAGGTTGAATAGCTAAATAGATTTGGAATGTTTGTTGATATTTTAAATATAGGGATATGAATAAAGGACTCGTGGTCTAGGATTATTGCTGTAATGATCTTCTATGTTAGGTTTCTACTATCTATACTGAAAGTCTGATCTATACTCAGCACCTATACTGAAAGTTAGGTTAGTAAATGACGTTGGAGAAATTCATGACTAATTAGAAGTTTTGGAGCTTCTCCCTCGTTGGGCTAGTGATCTGACTGCTGAACATGGGGTCCTGGGTTCGATCCCTGGGTCAGCTAACCCCCACAAGATAAATGATGATTAAATGAAACAGCTCTTATGTCAAATTGTGATCTCTATTCACTGTCATATGATTGGAAGGTGGTGGTACTTCCTCGGTCGGGCTGTTCCAGATTTGAACGAGATATCTGTGCCCTACCTGTCTTAAAAGTTAATGACATGACCCAGCTTAAGGGCATTTTGCTCGCCACCTATTCCATGGGTTTTCTAACAGAACTGGCGAAATGTGGGTATAATGACAGCTCTACCTACCCTTTGCACGAGTTATAGTCTCGTGTCACTCGTGCCGCCACGAGAGAAGAGTACCAAGATAGTTTCTGCCATTTACGAACTCATTAAATACTCATTTGTCTCGTTTTAATAACGACATCAAATACACAATGAAGATATTCACAACCATAATATCTCCGTCGTTTATCATACCTCAATTTCTCACATAAATCATGTAAAACTTTGTACACTGGCGAGCATATTGTGCTCAGTTTACACTGTATTGCAATGAAACTGAATACAAATGGGACGTCACCGTATCTCCGCCTGTATCTCGTGTATACTCACTGCACTCCAGGGCATTTGTCTATTGCTTGAAGGAAGATATTGTGTCTACCGGAAAATTAATACAGCGAAATGTTTTACTGTTTGTATAGAAGGATGTTGCAGTTGTCTTTTGTTTAGTTATGTTCCACGAATATTGTGTAATACGCCTTCATTAATTGGGGACCCCCCATGATATTAGTCTTAAGGTCGATTTAAACCAAGCCGCAGTATATGTTGTAAGTATAGTTATCGTATCGAACTAACTAAACGACCTGTGTAGTAAGAACAAAACATTCTCATTCACCAATCAACAGTTTCACCATCTGAATGAAATAAGTTTTCATTCACAGGTGTTGAAAGTTAAATTATAAAACTCTATAATGGCATTCCTTGGCAATGGCTGCCCCTCACTACCGGCTGATTGTCTTCATCAAGTGCCAATCAACATCTACTGATTGACATACGATGGTAAATCTTTTACACCATAAATAGATTTAACGATTATTAGTTTCACAATCAATGCGTTGACAAGAGTGGAGATGGTAAAATGTTTCTCTGTAAGGCCCGTGATACACTAGCATGCCAGATACTAGTAAGTGCAAGCTACGGGTTTACTAATACTTAGCATGCTGGGAAATATCAAGCCATTTGATTTTTTACAATTTTTACCTATGGCAAGCGGAAAAGGCGACAACTGCAACTTTACGAAGCATTTTTTAGAAGCTGGCGTGCCAGCTACAAACATTTGTACCTATTGTTTTGAGATAGAATGACAGAGGCGGCGACATCTGCTTAAAAAAACGGATCTGATAGGTACCCAATAATTGGAACGGGGTATTACTGGTATCAGTACTTTTGACAGCAGCTGGTAAACACAACTACAAAAGCACCGCTCATCCTAGTTCCATTACGGAACCCGAAAAGGCAGGTATTTCTTTAGAGTTTCATCGAGAATATGTATAATATATTGTGGACCATAGAACGGCTAAACACATACTCTCTACGCAAAATCAACAAAGAACTACAAACAAAAATAGTTAACCCACCAATTAGATAACTACCAAATGTTCAAAGCACAATAAATACGCAATAACCACCATACATCATGCACTTGAAAGAAGTAGAGAGTAATAACAAAACAGAGGCGTGTAAGTAGGAGTCTTATCGAAGCATTTATTTATAGGAAACTGATTAATGAACGAGTTCAATACACGGAAAGTGAAATGCAATTGAGTGAATGAATGTTTAGCGTAAGCGTTCGGTTGTAGCTACGGTAGTATATATTATTGATTGATGTATTATGGTTTGTAAGATTTTGAAATAGCAAATGTAGGTAATGTTCAGATATACAACTTTTATGTGGGATATTTTCAATACAATATTTTTATTTTTGCACCTTTTTCAACGTGGTTTCAATCTATTAGGGACAGGCCTAACAATTTGAAAGTAAATTTTGCAAAAAAAATAATTTAGACCAATAGGTAACTTTCTCGTAGACGAACGGTCCTCAAAACCCTATCAAATCCCACTTTAGAGCACCCTCGTACAAAAGCTACAGTCGCTAAGCCATGATAAAAATAAGCCCATTCATCTTCACATCACGTGCTTAATAATAAATAAAACAAAAACACATCGCATAAACAATAGACACATTTCTTGGAACGGTTGCGGGTTGGTAGCAACCGTGGCAGCTGATCGACGAATCCGGCGCATTGCGTTTGCGCAACGCGACGCGACTGTCTAATCTAGTGGTTGTTAGAACGGTTGTTGGGGATCCTGTGGGGTGTTTGCCCATGGTAGGCGAGATTTTCTAGTTGGGAATTACGACAAAGGGGGCAGAGAGTCTTGGAACACAGAAACTTGAAAAAACTATACAAATTACAAAATACCACTCACGAACTTGAAATTTGGCAGATGGTTTCCTTAAAGAGTGTAGACATCCGCGTAGAAAGGAATTTACGATAATACACCCCTAACTGGATTAAAAGGTTATACAAAAGTCATCTTTTTGAAGTTAGAAACATAAAGTTAGGGCGGGTCAGCTAGTGTAGAATAGGCGTAGGTCATTCTTTCTACAAAGTCTCAGTTTAAGAAACCAAAACACCAAGTCAAAGATTTCTTTCAATTAGACCACTTACAAGTACTTTTGAATTATCAAGTAGTCAGTCAATTAGTCAGCAAGATGAAGCTAGATGCACATTCCAAAGCGTAGATTCCTATGGAGAAGAACGAGTATGAAACCTCATGGTTACTCCTTTAAATCATGATATTACAATTCCATGGACATTAAGTCATATGTCGGAAATAACATGTGAGAACAATGTGCATAAAAATAAAATCAATCTAGTAATAATAAAAGGTACAACTCGACGGGACCCTGAACTCCTAAGATCGACTGTCTATCAAATGGCGGAATGTTATAATAGAATGCTCCTTACCTACCCTAATGGGAGATATAGACATGATAATTATCTATGTATACCATTAAAACAATAGACGAATTTCTTGGAACAGTCGCCGTAAGTGGCAGCTGATCGACAAATCCGTCGCGCATTGCGCTTGCGCAACGCACGCGTGGGCGACAGTTACTTACTGTGAACCGGCCGGTGACACTACGCAAGTTGATTAGGTAGGTTATGGCAGAAGTTTAAATATAGAATATATTATTTAAATATGGCATCGTCATCCTCCTACCTTGCTACTGCTGGATATATGCCTCCCCCAAGCATCGCCACAACGACCAGTCCTGCGCTGCCCGCATTAAGCCTTAAGGTGAACTTCCACCAGCTAAGAGAGGAGAGGATTGGATGCGAGAGAACTGGTATCTCGCCGGTCGATGTCTACCAAAAATTGACAATATTAGCAAGCGCAAGCCATCGCGAGCTTGCGCGATATCTATTATCATATTTGTAGTAGATAAGAAAACTAAACTTAGACCTACTTTAACATCACTACATCATGGCATGCGCCTGAGCACATTTTAGTAACTTGTAAACGTTGCAATACCAAATCTGTTGTGGTTAATATTACAACCGACTGTTACAGATTCATTGACTAATTCCATACACATAAATCTTGTCATTCAACTTAGTTAATTGAACACAATAACGTTGTTGCTGTATGTATTTTGACAAGATTAAGTATGTTGCTAGTTACTTGCTACTACAGATGAAAATCAATATCTCCAGGGGGTGGTATTGTGAAGTACTGAAGTTATCATTACCTAATTTATAGTGAAAAAGAGATGGTGCTATTTGTACCGCATAGCTCCATCTCTTTCTAGCACTAGAATAATAATGGTTTTAACACGTATAAAAACCATAATACCACGTCAGTTATGCCTATGCTAAATTGCATCAAAATATGTTGGTACTTCCATGAAACTACACAAAACGCATAATTATATATACAGGCCTAATTTGCATTAGTTTTGATCCTTTAAATCACACTAAAACCCTTTTTAAATGCGAGGATGTAACACAATAAAGTTGCTACAATGGTGTCCCAAGGTTAATAAAAGAGTGCATTCAATTAAAGAAGACATTACAAGAGAGACAAATTATAAGAGATACTGGAACGAAAAGACACATCCAGCACACACTGAACAGCTAATTACGCCACCAGCTTTGGTGATAGACTTATCATTTTATCACGATATGTGAAATTAATGAAAAATTTCGACATGCGATCGAGCACCAAAAGAACATCGATACCATTGATAGCCTAAATAAACCATAACATGACATAATAAATTCATATTATGTCGATATTATAGCATGCGTATGCGTCATTTTAGTAAGGAAATCGTCGTGTGTAGGCGACTGCACAGCTTAGCGCCGCCAATGTCATATTTGTGTGGTGATCGTGTGAAATATGTTCGATTATTGCTTTAAATTGTATATTGGTCTTTTTATAGAATTCTGAGATAGATTTGTTGACACCTTTTCGGAGAGACGAGACATTCAAGACTGTTCTAGATGGTATGAGATCAGAAATGGTTACACTGATACCCAATTCTGGCGCAATTGGACTCGATATAGCTACAAAACCCAACAGAATAACTTGTTGATGACTTGTTGATACGGAGGTTAAAAGAAGCAGGTTTAGTGTAGCAGATGTCTACGATTATTCCCGATGTCCACCACTTGTCTGGCCACCACTGGGGGACAGCGAGACAACTTTAAAACATTATTCTCGTTGTCCACCACTGGGGGACAGCGTCACAACTTTTGTGATTATTCCCGATGTCCACCACTTGTCTGGCCACCACTGGGGGACAGCGAGACAACTTTAAAACATTATTCTCGCTGTCCACCACTGGGGGACCGATTATTCTGACTCAGCAGCCGGCGGCGGCTCCCAAAAATAACGCCGTTGGGAACCGGCGTAGCCTTGGAGTAGCAGTGATACCAGACGAAAATAATTGCAAACTACCGTAGCAGCGGATTAATGTTGCCGTGTTTTAAGTTGAATTATTTACCTTAGACTTAGAAATAACAGTGTCAATGTAAAACAAAATACTACTTTTTTGGATTTACAAGGGGGAGGGAGGTGGTCGACGGAGCCCCGCTACGCGGGGCTCCTATTTCTGTCTGCAAGGTTAAAAGTAACCTAACACGAAGCGGTTGACGGGGGCTTCGTTCGCTCGCTTCGCTCGCTCACTGAAGCCCCCGTCAACCCCTTCGAACCTAAATTGTCCGTGTCGGGGTGTCCAAGTTCCCGGGCTCGCTTCGCTCGCTCTTGGACCCTAATTTATAAAGTTGTGACGCTGTCCCCCAGTGGTGGACAACGAGAATAATGTTTTAAAGTTGTCTCGCTGTCCCCCAGTGGTGGCCAGACAAGTGGTGGACATCGGGAATAATCAGATGTCTAGAGCTATTCACTATTATTCAAATAATTTTTCGCGTTATTACAATCAGAAAGCAAAATTTCGAAAATGAGTTGATTGGTGGGACTGCATCTGAAGAAAAATTAAATTATGCATCTATTCTAAGGGCTATTTGTAGTTGTTCCAAAAAATACAATGATGATGTGTCAAATAGTGGTTATAATCTAATAACAGACTATTCATTATTACTTCCCTTAGCATGTACTGTCTCAGGATGATCATATCCTTCATCAAAGTAAGATAGGTAATAAAAACACTTAAGTACACCAGACACTGTTACACATTCCACACTCTTCCGCAAACAGCAATCCCGTCGATCCAGTTGCACTTAAGACATCAATACTAAGTTCAAGTCCTCATAGCTGTTGACATGCAATAATAACTGACGATAACCATGTAGGGGGTCCCGTCACAGATAGCCATACTATACACACACTTCACTGAATATATTCATTGCTGATCGCACGCATACATGAACAACACTCATCCATTAAAAATCCAACGGAAAATAAAGGAGCATCATTCGCAAAGTCTTCTTTAAGGCGGGTCTCCTGAGACGTGTTTGAGTGTTTTTTAAACATCGAACATGTTTAATTAACAAAAAAGGGGCGTGGCCTACGCGTTTGTTCGGCAAAAACACTCGACCACGTGACGGAAAACATGTTCGATGTTTATTGAACACTCAAACACGTCGCAGGAGACCCGCCTTTAAACAACACATGAACAAGCTTCGTATGTATGCGTGCATCAATAGTAGAAGATAATATGGAGTCGTTGACTAGTTTGTTATCTATGATCCCGTTGAAATCCAGTGGATTCCTGACGACTCCCTGAAAGGAGTGATACGGATCATAGACGTGATTAAGCGGATGGAATGAAGAATGGATCCTATGTTATTTAATTAATTTCTTTGGCAGGGAACGGAGGTGGCTGGATTCTAGTAATCCGATACTGTCTCTCTATCGATAAATACAACTTTCCAGCGCCTTTTAGTTTTGAGTCTAAAATCAGACTTACTCGTAAATTCATCTGTATGTCTTACATTTAGGGATT
Source organism: Thalpophila matura (assembly GCA_948465475.1). Classification (NCBI taxonomy): domain Eukaryota; kingdom Metazoa; phylum Arthropoda; class Insecta; order Lepidoptera; family Noctuidae; genus Thalpophila; species Thalpophila matura. The sequence continues at coordinate 4,769,520 of OX419196.1, forward strand.
CAATTATCACATTATTTTAGGATAAAATGTAAGGAGCCTGATTGGACGGTTCCTTCCGAAGCTGATTTTGAACTAAAACTAATTATACCTCATTTGAGATGTCTCTAATTTACTCTGGCGAATCTTGATGAAACTAAACACCAGCATGCTTACCTGCAACAAAAAAAAACAAGCAATAAATATATAGAAAGTCGATAAAAACTATAGTATAGATGCTAAGTGTAGGTACGCAATGCGGCATCACCATCACATGAAAATCCGCCACTGTGTAATAAGAACATAAAGTATATTTTGATAATTAATCCTACTATATCAAATACAACCTAACCTAGGCTGATATATCAGAAACATTTTATTTTTCTTACCAGTGATACCAAATCCCACCCAGAATCAACAAATCCGAAGCCTTAGTTCCGTCTAATAGATCAATGAATCAATAAAATTTAATTACCTTTAACGACTTCATTTCATATTCAAATAGATAAACATTTACATTCTCGCATATGAGAAATGTCATTCGCTTATTCCCATAAATACAAAACTTGTTAAATACATGGTACTGTTTTATTTTTTTCTATCGTTTAATAGTTATTTCAAAATGAAGTCAAGGAAATCTAGCTCTATCACATAATTATATAATATATGTATAATTTTATTAGGTACTCTTAGTACGCAAGCTCACATCTTCAAAAGTGCCGACGCGATAAGATCTGCTCAGGCGCAGGTCGGATCACCCACTTTCGCCAGACATGTCTGCATTTTGGAACCAACCCGGAAATCGCGAAAATAAATTCAGCTGTTCCATACATTTTGTTGACTTATGTGAACATAAATGTATGGAACAGCTGATTTTTTTTTCGCGATTTCGGGGTTGGTCCCATAGTAAAAGTTGTACATACTGATGAGTACAATGACCCCTTAAAATATTTCCACTGTCTAACGTGCCACCCTGTATTATATATATAAGGTGCTATAAAAATATCTGCCACGGCTGCAATGGGAGACAGTATTGTGTTTATAGATTACAATAGTAAAGATAAATTATTGATTATTTGTCATATTTTTTTTTCATACAAAAAAAAGTACGTATACATTTTAGTATTAGGTTGACGAACTAGTCAGCTGATATCAGTTTTCATTCACAGAACAGATGGAAAGAGATAGCAGTTGTTTTCATTGACGAAGTGACACATCGCAAGTAATTTGTGAACCACGTTATGCAGAGTAGAGTCAATGTTAATTTAACATCTTTATTTTCTCAAATTGAATTAACTGTTTCGGGGTACGAAAGTTCTTCACTATTGTAATCTATAAACACAATACTACCTCCCATTAAAGCCGTGGCAGATATTTTTATAGCACCTTATATATTATAAAAATTGATTATAATAGTGAGACTGCATACCCATGTTTAACACAGGAATGACAAAGTAGATAAGAAGAGCATAATTAATAAGATTAAAATTTGCCTAAATTCTCAGACATCAACGTAGAAATGGGTGCAAGATGTAGCATAGATTACTGGCGCCGTTTCTCACAAACCTGTTATAACGACACTGCGAGATAAACCTTCAAAAACAGAAGGAAACACGTACACACATACAAAAGGAACAGCTGCAGTGTGATTCTGTAACCATCTCACCGTGAAAACTTAGGTGAAGTGAGCGTGGAGTGAGCTGTCAATAGTGTCAATTCCTAGCAAAAACAAACTCACTTCACCTAAGTTTTCACGGTGACATTTTTACAGAATCGACCGGCTGTTCTACCACGCTATGAGAATCGGCGAAATATTTCGGACACGCATCATAATTACAATTTACATATCCTATGAGTTTCACAATAGGCTGGTGCCGTGTAGGAGACAAATTATGCTTGACATTAGCGTGCCCTTGGTTATACTCCCTTCTAATTGCTTGGGAACATCGGTGCGATGAAGTTATTTAAATATTACGTCAATATTGTTTCTAGAGAAGTTTCATCTTGGGCAACCGCATCGGTTTCGTTTACATTATTGATCAATGGATCAAGTGAAATAGGCACGTTGTGTGAGTATACATCACTCTTTAACGTTGTTGTTTGAACTAACTGCTACCATTCCTGTTAAACATAAATAGGTCAGATGCAAATGAAATGTCCAAGTGATACAATTACTTGCATATAAATATTAATATTAGTAGTCTATACATATAAACACGCTGCCAGAAATAATTATATCATTATGATGAAGATAAGGGTAATATTAAACAAATTGCTAAAAGCAAACGTTAAGATAAGGACAAGAATTTCTTGAAAAGTAGCCAGTAAAATTTTATTACCCAAAATTTCTAAGTATTAATATCATTTAAGAACATTTCCCATATAATTCGTGAAAAAACTATCTTTAAAATCATGCAAAGCGTCAAAACAAGATCACTAATATATGCATAAGTGTGTTTGCTTCCTAAACTTGAGCTCAAACAACCGTCTAATCGTTCTAAACGCAGAGATTTATCGCAAATAAATTCATTTGAAGGCATCCAATTCACGTTTCGCAACCAAGTGTAGGAGACAAATTATTCAGCAGATTAACAATGAATCTAAAGACGTTGCAACATGCTATTGTTTGCTGATACAAATATCGCTGCTGCTCTAACATTAGCATAAGACACGCCGCGCATATGCGACTTTTTAATGAGACACTTTGTTTATTTGATTTATAATGAAAGGACTACTTTCACTTTTAATTTTTGTATGGGATAATCATCATTTTATTTAAAAAGTAATCGATATAATCAATCCAAGCCAGGAATATTCGTAAATGTAGAAAAAACTTGCTTTTTGACTTTCACTTGAATGTAACTTTTATTAAATTATCAGTCTCGTTTTACAGCAATAAATTTACTATATCCAAGTAATACAAATAAATTCAACATAATTTGCGAGCTAACAAAATAAAATATTAACGTCAAAGAGTCAATAAACCAAACTATAATAAACAATCGTATGCTCGCGAACTCCTTTCACACGGCGATGATGAATCGACTAATGCAAATATTGTAAATATTTACCAACACAATAGTAATGACAAATCGATTCATAGAGATCATTTATCGAATTATATCGATACAAATGATTGTAAGTCAATCTTTATGATCTATTGCAATTGATGGGCTTGGTTAGAGAACGGATCAGATTTGTGGAGTAGAGCTATGGAGAGAGGCTTCACATTATTTAAAAAAAAAAAAATTAGGTAATAGAAAGGAAATATTGCTAAACTAACTGAAGGATTAAATGCAACAGCAACTGAGATCCCAGTGATCTAACCTAACCAGGAGATAAAGAAGATGATTGAGATTAGGATCAATATTAACAAAAAACAGAGATACTTAGTGAATAGCTCAAACTAATTATGTAAATTAAATAGCAAGATGGAATGTGCAAATCAATGCATTTTTTTATATACCTATCGGTTTCAAAAATCTCACGGTATGCCAAAAATGTTTGCTAACAGTTAGAACACGACTGGTTTTATATTGCTAAACATTATATTAATAACGCTATAAATTATAGATTCTTGCACTGCAAAAAAATACGTGTGAGGCTTTTAGAGATTTAATGAGATTTTTTTAATGTAGTACATGTATGGAACTGTGGAATTTTAGTAACAAGTATTGGGGCAAAATATGATAATTTATTTGGTAAACCTGAAAAACATCACAGCAGTGCAGGCCTTCCGAATTTTAAAACTTAAATGTCATAAACAAACTATGAGTACAAAAAAGTCACGGATGCATCAATAATTTATTGTAATGTATGTTATTATATCAACAGTGGGTAATCAATAATGACCTTGAATCAATAAATACAAAAATAATGGACGGAGGCGTAGGTACGTAATTGCTATTTGTTTTCCAACAAGGAAACCAAGCTGATTTACATTTACTTAGCTAACGATCTCTGTTTATTCTTCAATGGTAGCGTCATGTGCGCGTGCGCTATAGATTATTATAATTATGTTTATGAGACTTTATGAAGGAGAGACCGTATTCTTAGTTCTAGGTAATGTTTATTAATTGTTGAAGTCACGACTCGAAGTTATTCTGATTGAAGGTTGCACTGCACTTACAGAAAATAATAGAGAACAAGCACCTTTTGATCAGAAGACAAGAGCCTTTTAGAACGGACATTCGCGACAGTCTTGTCTGAAATATAAAGCAGGAAAGAAAATGAAAACTTCTTCAAGAATTGAATCGAATGCTGGTCTTCACGTTAATTTTATTGATGTTTATTAAAAGTGTCCTTCATAGTGTCATTTTCTACAAGAAGTCAATTTACTTTATTTGTTTAAGGGATGCTACACGCAAATACGAAACCAAATAAGTATAATGTATTTCATTGCTAATGTTCTACAAATAACAGTCATATATCTACTGCACTGGTTACGCAGTGCACTAACATGAAATACACGATTTGAAAATAATCAAAAGGGGAATACTTATTGCAGCTTTGCGTATTGAAGTTCTGCCTTGCCATCGAGAAAATTCTTGATACTATGAGTGACTTAAATCAAGCAAGGACTTATCCTGGACTACATTGTCTTACAATGTCGCAACACGGTACCCACGCTCCGTTTCTTACTGACAACACGATATATCTGCGCTTAATTTGTATTCTCATGTCTCCCGTCAATTTATTATGTAAGCTACGTTGCAAATCAGCCACATTGGCGATTCACATTAAGTCCTTGTTGTGTTTTGTTTACTGGTATCCTGCTAGACTTTGTGGAAACTTTGCATGAAGGTTAGTTTGAGGATAGGAAAGAAAAAGTTGTCACGATTTTTGCTGTTAAGGTACCTATACGTGGCTTGAGAATTGATAAAATGTCGGTCCCGCTATGAAAACTTTGAAGGTGGCTATTAATATCCAAATGTTAAATAAGCAAGTAGTAAAATCGGTGTGACCTGGTCCATCCTGATGAAAGCAGGTGTGAAACTGAAACATTCATATAGATTTAGAGAAAACTGGGTTTGGCAGGACAATACTATCACCATGCATCAGTGCAATCTGGAATTGACAGTCACAGTTTGACTTTTGTGTATATGTTACGGGCAATTTGATAAATCCGGTCACTATTAATAATGACCGGTCCGTATTAATAATGCCCTTATCAATTGGGCCATGTGATAAAAACTGCATGATTTATCACTTTTCCTGGTAATTATGAATATAATGACCACCCTGTCTTGGGCAAAATAATAAAACCGATGAATTGTTGTTTTTAGGGGGCTAAGGGGTCTTGGTCACGGTCTCCGTCCCGGTCCCGGTCCTGGTCTCGGCCCCGGTCTCGGTCTCGGTCTTGGTCTTGGTCGTGGGGCTGGGGGCTTGGGGGTAAGGGGAGCTGGGGGAAGGGCAATGGTCGACGTAGCCCCGCTTCGCGGGGCTCCTATTTCTGTCTGCATGGTTAAAAGTAAACTAAACACGGAGGGGTTGACGGTCAACCCCTTCGAACCTAACCTGTCCGTGTCGGGATGCCGCAAGTTCCCGAGCTCGCTTCGTTCGCTCCTGCGTCCAAGTGATAAATTCAAGCCATCTCTAACCTTGATTTATTAAATGGACCACGGGCCCTTGAGCATTATTAATAATGGCCGGTCAAAGTAATAAATTTTTCACTTTGCCCGACGCTCTTGGTCATTATTAATAATGACCGGTCCTTATTAATACGGCCCGATTTATCAAAGTGCCCGTAACATATACAGACTTTCTTCTTACATCAACACGAGGAATTATAGACTAATCTATTCTTAAACCGACCTCACAGGAAAATCAATCCAATCAACCCATATGCCAGTAAATCACAGAGCGGTTCTCGCCGGCGGCGTCCGGTCCGTCACGGTCCGGACGTATCCGTCCGTTACGTGGCGATCCGTGACCTCTTATCGTGATCAAATCGAAAGTGTGCGCGATATGGCAGTAATGATTGTGTGAACTGTTGAAATATGGTCAAATGTAATAGACTTATTGGGTCTGACCATACTTTCGATCTTTGATGCTTGTTCAAGATTGAGAAGATTAGATCTTGGAGAAAGTGAATTATTGGTTAAATTGGATGCGATACGATAGGATAAGGCAAAACACAAATATGACTAAGATACGAAAAATATATTTTAAATAATCCTTTCTGAAACGACTAATACGCATACGCAATAAGCAAGCGTGATGTATAGGCGTTCTTTCTCTCAAAGCTTACTGCAGTACGTACGTATTATAAACTGGTGAAATCTGAATTTATTCGCTAAAAGCCTTGTATAGAACAAAAAATATACACGCAAAAAAAAAACAAACACTTTTAGCGATAACATCGATACTATCCCCTTATCTACACTTCCAAAGGAACCACATTTATCTTTTATTTCTGGTAAATATTATGGAAGACCATTTGCGTTTAACTGTGTCATCTGAAAGCAAACAGTTTGTTTGACCGAGATAAGATAAAATGCATTTAAACTCTATAAATAAGATCATAGGAGATTTAATCTGTGAAACCCTATATTGCATTTTTTACAGCTATAGGAAATAGATTTATGTAGAATTCAATTAGCCCGCAGGAACTAATTAGTATTAGGTACTTTAGATAGGTGAGGAAGTATCCAAGGGTACACAAGTAATTATCAACTTCGATAGCCATTCCATGAATGTTAATTCTTTATTTTTGAAGTTGGTACTTGCTAGATAAAATCAAAAGACCAATTAAACTTAACTAAAAATAATCATGAAATACCAAAATCATCACATAGATCTAGATCCAACCAATCCTATACATCGTGACCCCGACTGACCTCTTCGCAATGATCCGTCGTGGCATCGACAACTATTCAGCAATCTAGCTGCCAAATACGAGTGAGCTATCAAAGAGCAGTGGGCGCCCCCGGCTTGATGATTGACGCCTGTCTGGCTTTCGAGAGAGCTACTTAAGTTAGGCGATATGGAATGTTTACATCATCATTAGACTTAGAAATGGCGTCGGATACAACCATGATACAATATTGTTAATATGGAAAAATATTTGAGCTGAAGCGTCGACTAATGAGATACAATTATTATCTATTTTTGCCGACTTCTAGGAAGCCGGAATGGATCATGTGAATATAATAGTAACACTTACCAGAAATGATGGTGGCTCCTGTTGAGACGACAGTTCGCTCCAAGGCCGGAGCAAGGCCCGATCAGCATCAGCTCCAACCGAAGCAAAGCTCACACCATATCTTCGCCAAAGTGAGAGCTCATACAGCTTCTTCCACGGTATTCCATCATACTTTGTAGTCTTCTTCCTAATACTTCCTCTAAATGATGGACTCCTTACGAATGGCTCTGCTGGTATACCTTTTTTGCTGGCACCCCTCCATGGGGGTTTCGTTCCATTCACATTGGATTTCCCATTACTAGTTGTACTTCCTAAAGAGCCTTTGCGTTGCAATCCAGGTTTCGTTTGAGTCGGAGTTTTTCTCTTTTCATCAAAAAGTACAGCATTGGCCAACTCTTCGTCATGATTGGAACCATCTGACTTAACTTCTTCAATAGTAACAACAGCAGATTTTCTTTCTCTATAACTCCCTCGAAGTGGAGTTCTACTGAACGGTTGTTTAACTTTTTCTCCATCTACTTCGTCTTGGAGAGCAGATATGACGCTGTCATCTGCGTATCTCATCCGAGCTGTTTTCATCAGAGATGCCTTAGTGTTCTGTGCAAACAAGCGCTCGCACGGATCTGTCAATTTGTTTTGGTCTGACCGAGATTTAGATGTATTTTCCGAATCAGTATCGCTATGACCTTCGTAAGAGCTAGTACTATTGCTGAAGCTTTTGCTATATAATCCGTCATGGTTTTTAACAGTATTGTGATTATTTTTATCAGCTTCCTTTATTTCTATGATGCACTCATTGCGGAAGGATTTACGAGATTGCAGACTGGTATTTGAATCCGACTTTGCTAACGGATTATGTTTGTGGTCAATGCATCCATTAGCATGTGCTTTGCCGGTGCAATGTTTGTGGATTTTTGCCAAAGCGGCCAATGTTTTATTGCCGTTAGGCGACACCTCGTCGCCGCAGCGCAGCGACTGCTCAAAGGATCCTTGCACGTGGAACATTCTTCACTTATTCTCTTTCCACAGTCTCACGCGGACATAGACCCGCCACGTTTGGCATTTTAAGAGGTCAGAGTTCTGTAGATCGGATCATATCGAATGTCACTGCACAATGAGAGCATTTACTTGAGTTATGGGTTTTACGGTGCAGATCGGCGCGATAAAATCGATCATAAGGTATATCACCGGCGCGTGATCATAACGAATCGTGAGCATGAACCGTGTGGCGCTAAATATAACAAAATATTGTTACTAACGAATTATGGACGTTTTGACATTTGTATCGTGGTAATTATTTGGGGCAAAAATATAAATTGTCGCTCGTGAGTCATTCATTTGATATCTATTCTTGTAAATCATTTAGACAAAACAAATACAAATGAACTGTGGCATAATCTCGTATTCTATAATCGCTCAGAACTTCAACCCGAAAGAAAGACAAAAATAAATTACAAAGCCTTTATTTCCATTGTTTTTATCAAAGCCTTTGGAACCACCTATCACTGGTAACTTAAGGCGTGACCTGCACATATTCAAGTCTTTACCGTTTTCGTGTCTTTACCGACTACGCGTTGCGGAGCCGCACGCACTCAACGTTCGCGCAGATTGCCATACGATTAGTTGCATACTTAAATTATAGTTCTTAAGTTAAAAGAGAAATGTGGGGTATTAAGTTAAGACTTAAGTAGGGTTGTGGAAGGCGGAGCAGCAAGATCGATACGCAACATGACGTTTAAGTTGAGCTTAGCATAAATGTTTATTGAGAAGACAGTAAGTTTCTTTGACAGGATCATTAAACTGAATAATGGAACGTGTTTATAAATAAAATAGCAAATTCAAAATACTTCAAGGAGTCTTAATTTGTCCGAACGATCGACATACCCAAGGTACTTAATCGTAATATTTTAGGATACTCCTTAATAATATTATAAACTATCATATTCATTTAAGAATGATAGACTCACTCACCTAGAACACTTTTAAGATGTGTAGTATTAATCGAACAAATAGGAAAGAAAGGATTGTATTTGATTAAAAGCCGCCGATAATATTGAGGCCAACATAATAAATTAGGTGCAGTTTTATGTTTGTAATAAGTGTACAACATTATTGATTCAGCTGTTGGTTATGAAATTTTAGAGCCGTGTACTGGGTGTGTCCCAAAATATGTAGACAGAGAAGCTATTTTTTTCAACCTTAATTGAAAGATTATAATCACGTAAAGAAACATGCACCGTTTCAGCATGTTTTAAAATTCAACTTGAAATTGTAATCGGATCCAGCGTGGCTGCTCATTAAGTCTCATTTAGGAACTAAATGCATTCTAATGTGCATTTTGATGACCAAGCTACAACGACAAATTGCTTTTGCTCGACATAAAAGAGCAAAGCAGAATCAAAACCCTGAGACATCTCATCAAGATATATGATCTTCTTTTAATTCCGAAGAATGTATCATTAAAATTATCTTTAAAATCACAAACTCGACACCAACAAACGACACATCAAACCCAGCTTTCATAAAACCAGAATCATTGAGTTTTTGGCTATGCAATAAAAACCTACGCATTATGACGTAAGAGCACTTCACTATGTGTAAACTTAATGCAATTTATCATCTATCTTGTATATTGTTGCTACGTTTTCTTTAGTAGAAAGTAAAGACCAATCGTATGTATCATTGCTGTTCATTTGGACTGATTGGTGATAAATATTCGCTGACCAATGACTAAGACCACCCACGGCTGGTTCTGGATATATGCTAAGTTTATTTGTAAAAATTGTGTGGGTAGCTGCATTGTTTTCTTTGACTTTATGTTTATGTATCACCTACGTTCTTTAATCTTGTTAAAAATGAAAGCTAATGTCTTCTTTCACGAAATTTTTACGCAAATAATTTGGTTTAGTAATACCATCGATATCATTTTGATTTTCTCTCGATGATCCCTCTAATAAATTCAAATTGATGCAACTTAATTTGTGGGGATTTTCACACAATATAACACTATAACAAGTAAATAATGTAAATATATAATTATATTATCATAGTCTCCACTATTTACATTTTCTTAAGTTCAACGAAACGACACGAAATCCGGAAAAACTTTCAAGTAATCTACTATAAAAATGAAAACTCCATCAAATCGCTATCTTGTATCAATATTTGAACAACTTGTATACTCATAACTAGGTTCCGTACACCTGGATCGTGGGAACTAATTCCACTTTCATTTTTTATCATATTAGCGCATTTAAAATCGGTTTACACTACGACGCATGTTGACAAATGTCTTTTACTGTATCGTTGTCATATTTGCTTCATGTGTATCTACTTGTAAAGCGTCTATTGTTGCTTTTGTTTAAAATTATCATTGTTTTTAAATTTTCAACAGACCTTATGAAGAGAGGGTGATTTAAGACGCTGACTTTTGCAAACATTATGTTCATAAAGCGCTCATTTTAGTCCACGTTGAATAAATGAGTTTCCGAGTTTGACTTAGAAATTTTCATGCAATTTTAACAACAAATCATTCAGAGAATACTAGAAGCGATAATTATAACGATTACGTAGAAGTAACACTCGCATTATAAACACTCAATGCATGCTTTAATTTCTAATTTAAATGTACTTAACCAACCGTTATTGGGCATAATAATAAGCTGACTAGTTTTTTATCAGATTATCTTCTGTTTCGGACCTGTTTTTACTTCCTACTCGTTAAACATAGTTATACTGATAACTATGTTTAACGAGTAGGAAACAGGGAAACTGATAAAACATCAGATTTTGATGAGAACTGCTAAAGTCAAAATTACATTTTTATTTGTCATAATCTTGTTACATTAACATACAAATCCACATGAACTGTTATTCTAATCACTTACGAAATTAGTGCAGATGAAGATTAAAAGAAAGGGTGGGCGAAAATGGGTGCCGCCTCTTTAATATATGTACTACTATTATTTAGTTAATTTTACAAATGCGGACGTTTTTGACAATTTATTTACATATTTAATTTTAAATAATGTTACTTTCATCAAAACACTTTTTAATATTATTTACTTAACACTATTTTCTGAAAGCCCAACCCCAAACAAAATTAAATAAAAAACGAAAACAGGCAAACGCACTCAGCGACCAGATAAGCATTGTAAACAGATACTAAAGAAACTAAGGTACTTGTGATATTGGTCAACGCTTCATGCAAATTCCAATAGCGACATAGATCCCACCTATTCGATAATATTTAAATTGGTCTTGCATAATTTCACTTACTCCATTATCACACGAGATCTTTGAAGTATTTGAATGGCATTTGATGTAGCAAATTGTAAGATTCTTGGCATGCTTTGTTTTGTCCAATATTTGTTTACTTAGATGATATTATAGAAAAAAAATCGAGAGTTTCGTCCCAGGAACCAGAAGCAATCGTTTTTACTGTGTCTACCTTCGTTGCTTGAAATGTTGAAAAATATAGAGATAGCTTACGGTTTAAATATATAAGCATCAGGGGACAAAACAATGGATAATATCCAAGCAAAGTGTCTCAAATCAAGGTGTAGTAGTTATCCACTAAATTTTTTCGATATCTATCTCTTCAGATTCATAATAAAACAGCTTTATAGCTAACGATGTTTTATCGTGTGACAATGGACCATGTGTAAACATAGAACAGCTAGTTAGTCAATCTCGTCGATCGCTCGTGACTGGCAACTTACTCTTCGACTGATTCGCTGATAACGAGTCCTGGTCTGAATATAAAATAATTCTGTTTATATAGGATTTATGCAACTCTTTTTGATTAATCCTTGATCTTGTATTCACGATCAACAATTTAGGTTTATCTAAGAGATTGAAGTGAATCAGCTGCTGCTAATGATTTCATATTGTCTACAATAATTGAACTGTTATTAACTTATTACAGATAATTTTGAAAGTAGGTAATTATAAGAAGTGAAATAGACATTCCAGTGTATATCTTATCATTATATCCATGTTAAATCTTTTATATATTTTAGTGATAGTGCAGTGCATTAGGTCCACTGTATTTGCACTTTTTTTGACTACTACTTTGTTTGAAATTAACTTTACCCAACATTTTAGAAATGAAAGAGGTTATGTCAAGAATCTATGTCACGATAACTACATGATTATAATCTTCATCTTCCCATAGTTGATTTTCTCTTAATTACATTATCTCTTTAAAAACTTAAGATCTACATTTATGAGTAATTAACCTTAATATTATGAAAACATTTTCCAAATTATAACTTGCCATTATAAACCCTAACGTTATGAAAAAACAGATAATTTTCCTATGAATTCTTTAATAGGATTAATATGATTTACTAGTTTTAATAAATAAAAAAAGCGGACTCAACTTCATCATTATAAATAAGTTGTAGTAGAATGTGGATGTATCAAAAATGACAAATGATTATAGTGGGTGACATTACGGCCATTTGCAGCCATAAATAAATAATTAGCTATAAAAATGTTTAGGATGTGTTTTTGATGGTTTTTAATTTTATTATATAGCTACACGTGCAAGCAACAGTTTAAGGCTGAATTTTTGTACATATAACAGTTTTGTGACTTTATGACCAACGAAAGACAACGCCTTTAAAACTGAAGATACGGGGTGTCTGGTGTTAGACTGCACAAACTTTAAGTAGGTAAGTGTAGTAGGACCAAATCGCAAAATCGCGAAAAAAATTCAGCTGTTCCATACATTTTATTTAATCGAACACCAAATATGGAAACAGCAGATTTTTTAGGTCTTAAAGATACACGTAGGTAGGTAGCTACCTAATTGACGAAATGTGGGTGTAATGTATTACATTACAGGCAGAGGCGTATTAACGCCTCTGCCTAATTCTTCGGAGATTACAGGCGTGTAATATGTAAGTCTGTAAAGCAGAATTAAATTAATACCAAAACAAAAACAAAGGAAAAACCTTCGTTTCCTAAGCACATACTGAACTTCGACCCCAACTAATAAAAAAGAGGAAAAAAAGTGATGCTACAACTTATAAGTCAAACGACACAAGATCAAGGTGAGATATAAGGCTGTCTATTCTTGTAGCACAAGTTGCATAATCATTAAAGATAAGATTAATTAGCAACATCATCATCTTATCTAGAACAATCTTGTGAATAATGACAACTAAATTACGTGCATCATCATTTTCAAAGACGTCCATTGCTAGACATAGGCTTCCCCCAAGAGTCGCCCCATTGACCGGTCCAGCCGGCCTAGCATGACCACGATAGAAACGGGTTTTTAACCGACTTCAAAAAAGGAGGTTCTGTATTCGTCCCGTATGTATGTATGTATGTAAGTATGTATGTATGTATGTATGTAAGTATGTATGTATGTATGTTTGTATGTGCGCGATTTTCTTAAAAAACTGCTGATTCGATTTGGATCGGGTTTTCACTAACGTAATCTACATACTTTCAGGAAGGTTTTAGTATATAATACATTATGTAATCATTCCTATGTACAAAGTTATAGGCATAAATGTACACACTCCGTAGAAGATTTACTGTTGAACGAATTCGTGAAAGTAATCTAACACGGGATAAAGAACTAAAAAGGGAAAAATAAAAAACTTTTTTAACAAAAACTAACCGACTTCAAAAATCCACTACAAAGAAAATAATAATTTTGGTTTCGGAAGTCGGTGGCAAAAAAAAGCAAACAAAACCAAAGCCACCGACTTCCGAAACCAAAATTATTATTTTCTTTGTAGTGGATTTTTGAAGTCGGTTATTTTTTGTTAAAAAAGTTTTTTTGTCTACAGAAGATTATACAAAGTGACAGATTGTAGAAAGATTTTTATCGTTTTATGCATACGATGAAGATAAGACTTGTTTCTATTCTTCAGTAGACAAAATTCTGATAAGCCAAGCATGGGTCGCCGCGTGCTGGGGCAGAAGAGATGACGAGTTCGATAGAAAGAACTTTGTCTATTCTTTGGTAGAATAGAAATAGTATTGGTCATGCCAAGCCAGCCGTGCTTCCCGCATCCATTGGTCTATCTTGGATATAATTACGTGCAAAATCATGTTTCATTTCATCATGTTTTCCGTTCCCATTTGGGAAAAAGAAAAACTGGACAGTTATAAATAATACATTAAATATTTAGAGCTAATAATAGAAGTGGAAGTCATGTGGGGAGATTTCTGCCCAGCAGTGGGGAGATTTAGTATGACAGTAGTAATAGGAGTAGGTTCTATTCAGTTCTAGTCAATGATAGGATATGTCTAGTCGACTCTATGATTATACTCATATATCATAGTAGATCTCACCGAGGTTTTTATCTTCGAAGTACATTTTTATGCATAAATAGCTATTGGCTAAGGTACATGCAATCAAATACATTACGAAATGGCGTAATGTTCAATAGTAAAAAAAATAAGAAGTGCCTAACCGGAATGAAAAAAAAAACGAAAATAACAAGATCGTTAAATCAAAAGAAAAAACCAAGAATTTGTTAAAACATAAAAAATATAGGATATAGTTAAAATAATAATAACGGACAAAAAAGACGATTAGAGCCCTCGTAAATGATATAAGAATTATAATTTACCTTGAACCGACAAAGTTCTAAGAAACCTTCTACGAAGTAGGTATAGACACATAGAGAACACACAAATGAAGATGTTTTAATCCACGAATATAAGTCATTTGAATAATTAATAATAAATTACAATTTACTAATCTAATTCCAGATTGCAAATTTCAAATAAGATTATCAAAACATTTATCACCATTTGATACCTAACAAACAAAAAATCTGAAGCTAGACCAAAATAGCGCGGACCAATGGACCAGTCTTTAAAAAAAGAACATAAATTTAGGACCAGTCACAAATGAGACAGAAACTATAATTTATTTAACGACTACTCGTCTAGCGCCGGATCTAATATTAAATAGTCCTTTTTCTTTAGACTTCTTAGAACATGTTATACTTAAATATTCTCAGATTCTCAACTGAAGCAAAGAAACAGAGCAATCATTTTCGGGGACTTCAACATCGACCTACTTACGAAAGACAAAACAACCAAACAATATAAAGATCTCATGAATGAAGCCGGACATAAAATACTCAACAAAATAAGCAAGAAATACTGCACACGAGACTCGGCCTCACGAAAGTCACGCATAGAGGATTCGATGACTGCCATATGAAAATGGTCATTTTTTAGATTGGTACTAACGTGATCTATAACAGACTTTCGTGAGGCCGAGTCTCGTGTGCAGTATTTCTTGCTTATTTTGTTGAGTATTTTATGTCCGGCTTCATTCATGAGATCTTTATATTGTTTGGTTGTTTTGTCTTTCGTAAGTAGGTCGATGTTGAAGTCCCCGAAAATGATTGCTCTGTTTCTTTGCTTCAGTTGAGAATCTGAGAATATTTAAGTTCAAAGTTCACCCTTTGAGAAAGAAAGAACGTAACCCAAAAACTGACCCTGGGAACTACAGACCAATATCAGTTCTCCCTGTACTCTCCAAAATCCTGGAAAAAATTCTACATAAACGTATAGAAAATCACCTTAATAGCAACAACTTCTTTTTCGAACGTCAGTACGGTTTCCGGCCCAAAAGTAATACTCTTGCAGCCACCGCTGATCTAGTCACCAAAATTAAATCGAATATCGATAAAAAAAACATTGTGCTCGGCATATACATTGACCTAAAAAAAGCTTTTGACACCGTCAGTCACAAACTGCTCATTAAAAAATTGGAAAGCATTAATTTCAAAGGCCCTGCACTGGAGATTCTTCGATCGTACTTAGCAAATAGACTTCAAGTAGTCAAATCAGATAATGTCCACAGTCACATGTTACCTATCGAATGTGGGGTTCCACAAGGGTCCTTATTGGCTCCGTTGCTTTTCGCAATATACATTAATAACTCCCTTGTGAAACCACATCTTCTATATCTTATTGAAATCTGGGGAAACGCTGCCAAAACTAGTCTAGCCGATCTGCAGATTATCCAAAACAAAATTATAAAAATACTTTTTCATTATCACTTTTTGACACCTACTTCCAAAATATACAAAGAAACTAAATTAATGAACATAAAACAATTATATATTTACAACACTTGCATCCTTGTCAGAAAAATATTAACCAGCTCACTCCATACTAACTTATCCTTTGCACGGTTGAAACAAATAACACAGCGAAGTACGCGCCGAGCCAGTTTTTTTAGTTCTACCCAAGATAAGAACGAACTTTGGCAAGACAATGTTTACCCTTTACAACATTCTACCGTCATCAATAAAAAATGTTAGCCCCTTTAATGCATTCAAAGTAAAACTTGCCCAACATATACTCGAAAAATATTGACAATAAGTACCCACTACCTAATTAATATAAACAAATCTATTGTTAGCAAACTACATCTGAATGCATTATAGGAGTACCTACCTACACAAATATCAACGAATGAACGACAACCTAAAAAATGTTATACTTCTTTTTATACCATATTCTCATGTAAGTGACTGTAGTCTTTTATGAGAATAAATTTCTTAAACCTGAAATATGTATTATGTATTGCGGCTGTGTTCGAAGATCAATATTTTATACTTAATGATGTTAATAAATGTATACTAAATGAATTCTTTAAAGTTATAGAAGTGGTAATGATAATTTCCGGAAAATTACTTGCATGGAATTCCAATAATGGCTTTAACTAGGGTAGGTATTATTAATACGATACCTCCGTTCAAAAATGCAAAGGTGACCTTTGAGTAGGCAGATAGTAAAGCCAACAAATTGACCCGTATACGGTGAAATGGAAATAACTATTAATATTGACATTGAAGGAACGAGGCAAAATAGAGTAAAGATAGAATAAATATTTAATGAATAAGAAATTATATTATGCATAAACATATTTGTAGAACGCAACATAAATATCTGACCCTCTTTCTTTGGTCATTTCTTCTGAACACAATCAATTTCAAATCAGCTTTAAAAAAAGCCGCACATAAGAAATATGGATGTCGTTAAATTCATCAAGAATTTATCAACCACTTTTTAAATCTATAAGTTATTAAAATTCTGTAAAATCACATAAATATTGGTTCAAAGGTTAGACACGTACTTGACCGGTTTATCGATGCAAAATTACATAATCGAATACCTACCAACCATCCAGTCCTACTATAGCCATAATAAAATCGTTGAAATTCAATATAATATGTATCTGAATGGAATCGAGAAACGGACTTTGAAGGCCGTTTAAACACGGATATGTCTTTAAAAGAAATAGAATTATAATTATATTGAAGATTTATCTATGTATGGCGCCAAGTTCTACATAATGGATTACTCAATCTCTTCCCATGGCGTCATGAAAGGCGACTATAGACCTTTCTGTATTCGATATAGCAGCTAAGGACAGACACATTGCAAAGTAGGTATAGATGTTTGTTAGACTTTAAGGGTAATGAATACATAATGATAATTTAAGAAACCACTTACTAATCATATGTATATATTAGTTTATATCATAATAAAGGTTGACTATGGTCTATGTGGCAACATCTTTTATAAGCTACCTATGTTTATTGTCATATGTCTATGGTGTTTAAATAAAAGAAGTCAGTCTGTTTAAAATCCTCCGAATGGTCGTTTTATTAATTTAACAGGTTATGGGCCCAGAGCGCTCGAGTAGTTTTTTTTAGGAAATTATCGCGAAAGTAAGAAAGTAAAAGTTATTTCGTTCGCAGTAGGATAATAGAAAAGTTACAGTTAAAGTAGGTAGGTAGATAGTCATTGTGTTGAGAAGCACGGATAACAATGGCGTCGACGAATTACATTGTCAATGTGCCAAAGCTGAAAGGGCGAGAAAATTATAGAGAATGGCTTTTTGCAGCGGAAAACTTCTTAATCCTAGAAGGAATGATGAAGTGCATCAAACCAGAGGAAGATGTAAGAACGTTTGCCGAGGATGATGCAAAAACAAAAGCCAAACTGGTTCTCACGATTGACCCTTCATTGTATTTGCACATAAGAAATGTTAAAACTACTAAGGAGCTATGGGACAAACTCAGGGCATTATTTGATGATTCCGGTTTTTCAAGAAGGATCAGCTTACTTAGAAATCTAATTTCGATACGGCTAGAAAATTGCAGTTCGATGATTAGCTATGTCTCACAAGTTATAGAAACTGGACAAAAATTATGTGGAACAGGGTTCGACATAAATGACGAATGGATTGGTTCATTGTTGCTTGCAGGGCTACCTGAAAAGTACGCCCCCATGATAATGGCCATAGAACATTCAGGGATCCAGATAACGACAGACGTCATTAAAAGTAAGTTACTTGACATGGAAACAGGAAACGGAATCAATGACGAACCAAACAGCGCATTGGCGAGTGGTCATAGAGGCTGGCAACACTCTTCGACGACAAAGAAATCTATGGTCGCAAAAAATAATTATGGCGGCCAATGTCAAAGTCAAAGTGGATCCTCAGTGTCAACAAAGGCAAAAAAGGAAATAAAATGTTATAGATGCAAGCAAGTAGGCCACTATAAATCACAATGTACGGCTGAAGTATCGAATAACAAAGGATATGAACGTAAGCAGAAGAACGCATTCAGTGCCGTCTTCCTAAGTGGAAATTTTAGTATCAATGATTGGTACGTAGATTCCGGAGCAAGCGTGCATCTGACGCCAAACGAACAATGGCTTACGAATATTTCTTACGAAAAGAAGGATCAGACTATTGTTGTCGCCGACAAGACGAGAGTGCCGATTTTGTGTTCAGGCGATGTAGAGATTACCACCCTTGCTGGTGATTGCAGTTTTGATGTGGATATAAAAGATGTGTTTTGTGTACCTAAACTGACTACTAATCTATTATCAGTAAGTCAATTAATTCGTAAAGGAAATAAAGTTGTCTTTACTACGAATGCTTGTGAAATATATAACCAAAAGGGTATACTAGTTGCTGGCGCATCTTTAGAAAATGGAGTTTACAAGTTAAAAATTCAAGAAAATATATCTGCAGCAGCAATCTTATCGGGTGAGTTGTGGCATCGTAGACTTGGACATGTGAACAGTGGTTGTCTTAATAAAATGAAGAATGCAGTTGATGGAATGGCTTTGGTAGAGAAAGTTGATATCACTAAGTCTAACTGTAGCATTTGTTGTGAAGGCAAACAAACCCGTCTACCATTCACACATATTGGTAGTAGAAGCACAGAGGTGTTGAACACTATTCACACAGACATCTGTGGTCCTATGGAGTGTAATTCTATTGGAGGCTCGAGATATTTTGTTTTATTTGTAGACGATTGCAGCAGAATGACAGCTATCTATTTTTTGAAAAATAAAGGCAAAGCTTTAGAATGTTTTCAGGAATATAAAGCTATGGCTGAAAAACAAACAAATAAAAAGATTAAAATACTCAGGAGTGATAATGGAAGGGAGTTCTGCAACACCGAGTTCAGTATGTATTTGAAGAAAATGGGCATTATTCACCAAACTACGTGCCCATATACACCAGAGCAGAATGGATTATGTGAAAGGATGAACAGAACTATAATTGAAAAAGCAAGGTGCATGCTATTCGATGCTCAATTATCTAAGATGTTTTGGGCTGAAGCTACAAACACAGCTGTTTATTTACATAATCGCACAGCTTCATCGGTATTGCAAGGAAAAACCCCTTATGAATTGTGGCATAATACCAAACCAGATATCAGTAATCTGAGGGTGTTTGGAAGCACAGTAATGGTACACATACCAAAGGAGAAACGGACAAAGTGGGATAAAAAATCTCATGAGTGTCTGTTGCTTGGATATTCTGACAATATTAAGGGATATAGGATATATGATCCTGAGACAAAGAAAATTATAACAAGCAGGGATGTTATTATAATGGAAAAACAGTTAATTTCATATAGTCCAATGGAGGTTTCAGGTGATGTTAATAAAAGTGAAGATAAAGAAGCAAAAGACCAGACACTGCAAGATTCAGTGGGGGAAACCACAGAGTCGACATTGACAGAAGAGTCAGCATCTGATTTATCGAGTGATTACATTCCTAGTGAGTATGAAGATTCTGTTGATACTAAGGATGTTCAGGAAGATGTAACTAGACCTGTCAGAGAACGTCGCGCACCAGATAGATATGGTTTTGGTGGTGTGTGCCTCTACCAGGACAATATTGAAGAAACAACTGAATTAACCTTAAAGGAAGCGTTAAAAGGGCCTGAAAGAGATCAGTGGTTGCAGGCAGTCCAAGAAGAGTTAAACAGTTTTGAAGAGAATCATGCATGGGAAGTGGTTGACAAGCCTTCCAGTGGTACGCTTGTGCAGTGTAAGTGGGTACTAAAGAAAAAGTTTGGACCGGACGATAGCTTACGTTATCGTGCAAGGTTAGTGGCAAAAGGTTTTACTCAACGACAAGGCATGGACTATGTTGAAACTTTTTCGCCAGTAGTTAGACATAGTACACTTAGGTTACTTTTTGCTTTATCTGTGAAACTTAAATTTGACATTACACATTTGGATGTGACAACAGCATTCTTGAATGGTGATCTTAATGAAAATATTTTCATGCAGAAACCAGAAGGTTTTAATTGTTCAGATACTAGTAAAGTACTTAAATTAAAGAAAGCCATCTATGGCTTAAAGCAATCTTCAAGAATGTGGAATCAAAAGGTAGATCATTGTTTATTAAAACATGGATATGTAAAGTCCAAATATGAACCATGTTTGTATGTTAAAACAAAGAATAAGTGTCAAACTATAGTGGCATTGTATGTGGATGATTTTTTCGTTTTTTCAAATAATAGTGAGGAAACTAATAATTTAAAAGTTATTCTAGGTTCTCAATTTAAGATTAAAGACTTAGGTCAATTGAGACAGTGTCTAGGAATGTCAGTTTACTATGATAAAGAGAAAGAAGTTTTAACTTTAGATCAGAGTAAATATATTGAGCAATTGTTGTTGAAATTTAATTTAACTGACTGTAAAACTGTAGCAACTCCAATGGAGAGTGGATTAAAGTTAACTAAGAATATTAGTTGTAATGAAAACTTGCCTTATCAGCAGTTAATTGGCTGTTTAATGTATTTAGCCATACTTACTCGTCCTGATATTGCTTTTGCTGTTGGATATCTCAGCCAGTTCAACAATTGTTATGGTAAAGAGCATTGGACTCATGCAAAGCGTATACTAAGGTATCTCAAGAAAACCAAAAACTATTGTATTAAATATTGCAGTAAGGGTAACAAAGAGATTGTTGGGTATGTTGATGCAGATTGGGGTAGTGATACTTTAGACAGAAGGTCATGTACCGGATTTTGTTTTAATCTGTCAGGGGGTGTAATTTCTTGGGGTAGTAGAAAACAGAAAAATGTGGCATTATCTAGTACTGAGGCTGAGTACATAGGAATATCTGAATGTTGTAAAGAGGCCATTTATTTGAAGAATTTATTTCAAGAGATTACAGATGACTCTCAACTTATTGTAATTTACAATGATAACCAAAGTGCCCACAAATTGTTACATAACCCAGTATTTCACAATAGGTCAAAACATATTGATATCAGGTACCATTTTTGCAGAGAATGTGTTAATAATAAAATAGTTGAAGTTAAATATTTATCAACAGTAGATATGGGTGCTGACCTGTTAACTAAGGCATTAAGTTCTATAAAGCATTATAATTTTATGAAGTTAATGGGTATGCAACCTAAAGTTGACTGAGTAGATAAGTATTACTTTATTTTGATATAGTGGGGGTATTAGTTTATATCATAATAAAGGTTGACTATGGTCTATGTGGCAACATCTTTTATAAGCTACCTATGTTTATTGTCATATGTCTATGGTGTTTAAATAAAAGAAGTCAGTCTGTTTAAAATCCTCCGAATGGTCGTTTTATTAATTTAACAGTATAAAGCTATACTTTCAAGTCTAGGACAAAGAAAAGATAACTAATGAAAATTAACTCATTTACGTAACCAGTGGATCTAAATGATTTGCATTATTCTAAAATCTATTAGTATGGTTTTTATTTGTATATAAATAGCATACTCATTTTGTATAATCGAGTAGAATTATTACTAGGATTTTTTTTTTTTTTAAACTCCAATTTAACTCTGTGTGTAGTTTGGCAGTTGGGAGAATGTCATGCTCGCCTAAATGTACCGCTGACGGTGGCACGTGTATTGGATCGTTCGATTCCCTCTAAAATGGTTGAGTTGAACGGTGCTGATGCGCGTGTCATGTTCGTGAACGGGCGCTGTCAGTTGGTACTGGTCATCTCTTGACTGTCTAAGTAATTAAATAATTTAACATATAGTACATTTTTATTGTCTTTGTCAATTTATATACATATAAACTCCAACATATCCTATGTTCTTTTGACATAATGTATTTACTCAATGACATTTAAGGTGACATTATTATTTAATTTAACTTATTTTTGTGAATGTGAGTACGATGTGGGTTTCTATGTCACATAATATAGGTATAGATCTCAAGTTCAGTCTGACAGTTTGAGTACTTTATGCGACCTACCCAAATGTCCTTTCTGATAGTAATGTTCGCTGGGTCGTTGAGCTCCCTAAGTCAGGGTTGAGCTACCACGATACTCAGCACATGCGTGCACAGTCAGGATAGGTCCACTCAAATCTGTATGGCTCTTTCCTTTAAAGGCCATTCCAGACTAACCTGCATGGTCCTTGCATAGTTTCATTTTAATTTGTCTGGACTTTAAAAGAGACTGACCTTTGAGTTTGTTTCGGTGTTTCTTCTCAAAGGTAGTCAGATAGGAAACACCGACCTCATCTAGCTTAATCAAAACAATTTTTGACGTGTAAAAGTGTTACCTGTAACCTATTTACAGAATAAAATATCATTTCATCATTTCATTTCATTTCAAACTTAATAAATAATGACCAAGACGCCATCAAAACTGATAAATAAAAGAGATAACAGACATAACAAGAGATTTTCGTACAAATAAAACCAAACTCAATGAAAAATAAAACCAAACTCAATGAAAAAAGAAACAGTTATAACGAAGCGCATACCCCGATCGCATTAAATAAATTCAACTTTGCAAAAAAGGTTTGACACTTTTATACTTCTACGAATAAAATACAACTTGGCAAAAAATCTCTTCATGACATTAGTTAGGTACTATTAATCAAATTATGGTTTTGTTTTTCTCTTGGTTATGTTATCACAAAAACATTTAGAAGTAAAATAGTTTTAAGTAAAGATGTTGGTGTCCTTCGACCACTTTAGTTACAAATAAAAGCTAAATTTTATTTCCGCAACTAATCAGCATTGTTGTATTCTAGCTTGAATAGATGTCGCCGGTGTAATTACAAGCACATTGAATCTTGTCTCTAGGGTAGACAACGCACCTGCGATGCCTTTGGTATTGCAGATGTTCTGCTTGTTGCAACTCAATTACATTAAAAAAATGTGATACCCAGACGCGGGAGGGGTCATTTAACTTCCATGTTTTAAAAGATAGAGCAAGTAATACAAATTCTGCAGTTAATTTAGCTCCCAGATACCATTGAAGAAAATATATGTAGGTATAAGACAAATCAACTATTAATCTTAAAGATAATAATCATATTTCTTTGCCCGAATATTAAACAGGTTCGACATAATCTTCCAACACGATCTTATGACACTGCATCACAATTCACAGCTTCTTAGAAGTGAATCAACGAATATGTAAGCAAATGGGTGCATTAACATGACTTTGGTCATCATATGTTTATGATTTTATAATGACACGTGCCGAAGATTACGAAATATATTGACTGTCGTAACCCTTAGGCCGAATTAGCCAGTTCGATAGACGAATCAGCTTTTATTTTATTTAGTCTGAGATGCCATCCAAAGGTGGCTGAAGCTTATAATAATATAGGTTTTATTAATTCGATTAGGACCCCTGAGGCCCTGACACAAAAGCAAGTACAACGCCTGATACCGAAAAGAAAGGAGCAAGTTCACGTTGGTGTAGTGTAGTGTCTTCCGATCCGAAAACCATACATACAATAGAAATGTTTTTTTTAGAATTCATCCTGTGATCAGAACGAAGAACATCTGTAGAGCTTCACAGCTCCAGCATACCTCGATACAAGTCTTCATTTTTGTATGACCAGCAATATGAAATATTAGAAGCAGTGCGGAAAAAAGTAATATATTGGTAATATTCAGAACTAAATAACAAAAGGGCTCCCTTAATCATTGCAGATAGCGAACAATCATAATAAAAAAACAATAAAAAACTTGATCACCAAACAACGAAACGCAATAACAAAGGTAAAACACCACTTAACGACGTTTTCAGTCTCCAATCTAAATAAAGAATTTACTCTGAAGATCTAAAAATACACCGCCGACATTAATTCCACTTAAGTTAAAAAGAAAAGTCGTCTCGTGGTCGTTCCGTTGGGTTGTAATAACAACGTTTAAATGAGCAAATACGACTCAATTAACAAGGTTTGTCGTGTCCCAAATATATCAGGTGACGATAGTATCATTAATATTGCACGGTGCTTCAAGAATCTGGAAAAGAACTTTTTTACCTCGCCATACGATAATATTCCGAGTTTATGTTCTATACTTTATTCAATTGAGCTTTGCACAAAAAGTAAACAATGGATATTGGCTTTTTAATGTTGATGAATCTTTCAAATGCTCCCCATAGATTTTTATTAAACTGCCTAGTAAACTGGACCACGAAAATCAATCAATGCGTTATTTCGAATTCGATCGTGTTAGAAATCATTTTTTTTTACGTTTCCTCCAAGACGTAATATAGATGAAGCCAAAACTAAAGACTGTTCATGTAAATATAAAGTTTCAGAAAGTGAAATGGCAATATTTCTGAAGTTAACGGGTTTGAGTTCAGACTCCAAGTTTCAGTTTGCCTTTTCTTGGCATGAAACAATGATATAGTAGATAAATAAGCCTTGACTTTCACAAATGAGCTTACATTTACAGAACTAGTATATGATTGTTTCAAAGATTGCAAGAATGCAGTAACAATTAGAAATGCAAGGAATGTCGGAAACGTTTTATTGTAGGTACATAATCGATTCCCGTTTATCTACTACTGCTCTAAAGGTACTTACACATTTATAAGATGATTTTTGAATCTTTTGGAATGATCTTTACACTTCTTTTGTATAACTGCAATAATCATAATACTACAATGATGAAAGGTAAGGATATTTACTAGACCAAAAAATCTGACACTTAGCCTTGTCTTAGCTTCCATTTACCTACTTGACGTAGACAGAGGCATTGTCCTTTCATCTTATAGTATACCCAAACCCATATACTAAATAAAGTTCTATAGATTATCATGAAACCGTACAGTACGTAATGATTACTAATGATGTTGTTCTGAATCCGCTGACTTGACGGTTTGTATGTCCTGCTGTTCTTTAGCCAACTCTATTTTTCCCTTTAGTCCTTGTAGTTGTTATTAATGTGTTTCTATGCCATGTTTGTCAAGTTTGCAACATTACTTATTAAGAAATCATTTATGTTTAGCTCCGGTATGCAGATCTCTTGATCATTTCCTAATTCCATTGTGCTTTGCATATTATAGTGAGCGAAGTAAGGTGTTTATCGCCGCTGATCCTGCAACCTGTTTTTAAGCTGATTGTGCACGTATTACATAGTGTCTTTCAATTCCAGCGACAGAAAATGCGCAAAGGCTTGCCATCTGACTATAAAATATTACATTTAAATTTAACTCTTTGACAAATCTATCACAACACATCTGTTACAAAGTGCTACATACTTTTAAACGAACAGTACTTGTTACGAAACACGAATACATAATACAAATACATATGTATAACAAAATGTTTGCCACGCAATTCGTCTCACGGTATTTATGCTAATCTTGGCAACACCTGTGAGCATTTGAATATGGCAACTCCAAGTAAATAGGCGGTTAGCACATGTAGTATTTAAAATGTTTATACAGGGAGCCTATTCCATGTTAGAATTATGTGTCAAAGTTCAGTGTTTTAAAAGGGCCATTTTTCCGCAATTCCTAAGGACCATTCTTATTCTTACCCTACCTGATTGCTATTATCTTTTCTTTCTACCAGTTTCTAATACAGTGGGGTTTTTTAATTTGATTTCCAAAACTGACCGAGCATTTGCTTACATTTTATCTGTTTCTTTATTGTAACTTTATAGTTATATTCAAATCTACTTTTCAACATTTCTCCTCGATATTTGCATTAGTGGCTTCTTCTTGCGCAATCTATGCAAAGAGATCGCAGCTAATTGTATGTAAAATTTAACCATTTTAATTTGGGAGATTGGTATTTCGTACCTAAGGACCACACAGAGGTTTCCGTCTCTCACTGCGCAATAGTAATTTATTACCTTCCTAATTCAACACAGTACTTAATATTAGAGCTAGACTCTAGACTCACTGCTTTATTAACTATCCACGCCTCTTAATTAAAGAGCGGGCTACAATACGAAGTGTTTATCTCGAACCCCGCACTTAAATGTAATCAAAACAGTTGTAGCATAATAATATACAACAGAAATCAATGTAAAACAATATGTATTTGTAACTGGTTATCCTTCACACGAGACTAAGGAGCAAATGTCAATTGTATTAATATTTTACTGCCTCCATGTTGGTGTGTTGGCGGATGGAAACATCCAATACTGCAGCTGTATACACCTGATTCATCAAATAAGATATAAATACTTCAATAGGCACCAAAGAGTTACCAATGTTTGTCGATTACTCGGGTAAGACGTTGGTTGCCTAATTGATGTCCTGCCTCAAATAATTTTAGTGCTGTCAGAGGCAAATTGTACAACAAAAGTTTAGAAGTTATTGAGCGGTCCTTTTGAATATTATTTATTGTTGTTTTATGTTCAAATCGTAAAATAAGCCTCAGGTTGTTACCTAATAAGAAATAACCTGCAAATAGTTTGATGACAATTCTATTTTACTGCGTAAGTATGCAAAGTTTATCGCAAAGCATACAAAAATAAACTTTAAAGTAAGAATTAGAAGAATAGTTACGGACATTTTGCAACTGAACTTTTGACATAATCAAAAACAAATCGATAAGTACTGCAAATTATAAGGAAGGAAAACCGTTGACAAAAAGAATTTATCACAGTCAATAAACGTTCTAAAGTATATGATCTTAAGACTGAAGATAAAATAAAATCAGAACTCTGAAAGCCTGACAGTTTCGACAATAGGACTGAGTCCATTTAATCCTTTAGGTACAGAAAACTAACAACCAAACTAAAAACCAGAAATTTCTTTAGAAATAAGCAGTACCTTTGTACCTAATGATTCATATGCATTTGTTATCCTTTGTATGTTGTGTGTACATAAATAATAAATAAATAAATAACCAACACATGAGACTCGCAACGCAGAAGCAACACAGTATGACTCCATATAAATAGAACCTATTTACATGAAAATGACCCGCCTCGCTGTACGTTCCGCAAATGTTAACAAACAATATGACAGTCTGTCACATGTATGGAAAAACGAGAATAATAAATAGGGAAAACTTTAGAAACCATGTGTTTATGAGTATAGTATTACAATATTTACCTTCTTGGATGAAGTAGTCAATAGAGGATTATCCAATAGTATAAATGCGAAAGTAATTCTGAACCGATTGTAAATAACCCTTTAGGTGGTTGCACGATGGAAAACTTCTAATTATATTTTCATGGAAGTTCTTGCTCTCGATACACCAGTGTTTAGCGTTATAACAAGACAATTAAAATGCAATTAATGATTCTCACATTCTGTTAGTGTCACCTTATTATATTTTATCAAAGCACTCATTACCATCAACTATGGTGCTGAGTTCAACTATTCACGATCTTCAGTAGTGTCAATACACTTTGCGTTGACATTGTTTGTTTGACTCATGGCACATAAGCAGACGAAGATAAGAGGGATGGTATTAAAAATCATAAAACTATTAAAGCCATGGAACCTTGGCACCATAAGTTTTAAAGACTTGGTGTAAACGAGAGAGATAAGGCGTTTACAGCTCAGTTGATGTTTACTGATCTTCTAAAATATTCTAACATAGTCGTTTGGAGAGCTTATAGGTATCACAAATAATTTAAATGATCTGTTTGAATTAGATCCATAATATTTCGAAGGGTCATCAAAAATATTGAGTGCCATTATAGCTCTAAATATTTTTATTGCAATACTAGCCGTGTATGATGAGATTTCCCATCGATTATACTTTTTAAAAATTTACGTTATGTAAGCCCCCCGGCGCCCTCCTCATCTGAATGCGTATGAATGTTGGACATCGTGGGCAAAATTTCATGCTTCTGGCGTTAATATCTGTATGTCAGTGTTAATAATTTTACTATTATGTGCCTTTGGAGAGGTCTTTGTCCAGTATACTATAATATATTGATATTTAATGTATAGTTAAGTAACTACCAAAATTGTTTTATGGTGATGATAACCTAATTGCTGAGGCTAATTTAGACGTTCAGTCTTTAGTAAAGTATTTAAGCGTTAATATTAAAGTGACTCACCTATGTGAATAACATCACGATAAAGTAACAAACAACTAATAATCGCTAATAATCGCTGAGCATGGACTAGTAAATAGTTGACACAGTAATATACACGACATTTTACTAAGTAAAAATCGAATCCTTGAACACACTACTAAATTAAAGACACAAGAAGGCTCTTTCCTAACAATCCTGTAGCTTTTAGCATTCGCATCTAATTCAGCACTGTGAAATGCAATCTACATTATTTTCATCTAATTCCGGCGGGATGAACCTCTTCGTAGCACTAACCACCCTACACTAAGGAAGTCATTTAAAATTGGGAATTTACTGTAGTCCATGCGGACGGAGTTGCAAGCAAAAGCTCGTTAAGAATATAGTAAGGGCTGAGCCATAAATGTATTAAATCAAAGTATCGCCCTTATTGATAAAAAGGAGGTCAAACGACCCCATAATATTCTACATGCAAGTTGCATGTAGAATATTATGGGGTCGTTTGACCTCTTTTTGACCTCCGTTTGACCTCCTCCTCAGACGTTAGTTATACCTACGCCTGTTGCATGATGCAACAGGCGTAGGTATAACTAACGTCTGAGTTAGAAAAAAACATCATCAAAGTATGAAGACCAAGAAGACTTAATTAAAGTGTACATTTACGATACGGTACCAATAAAGTGTATAATTGAGTGTAATCTGGACGTTTGCAGCTTATCAACAAATCAGCAAGAACAACTAAATGCACAGCCGGTGTGCCGGATATAAAAAACAGTTAACTCAGCGACTTTATTGGCTTGCTTAAGTTCGGCTGTGGTTTCTTAGACAGCGATAGGCGGAGAAAGGGTTTTTAATTCAGCCGGCCTAGCATGACCACGATAGAAACGGGTTTTGTCTACATAGAAATAGACAAAGTGACAGATTGTAGAAACATTTCTACGTTTTATGAATGGAACGGTAGAAATGTTTCTACAATCTGTCACTTTGTCTATTTCTATGTAGACAAAACCCGTTTCTATCGTGGTCATGCTAGGCCGGCAGATGCAGAAGCGGCTTCTTGCGGTCGCCAAACAATAGAAAAATTGTGTCTCATTTCACCATCATTGATTAGTTAAAATGATTTTGGATGGTATGTTTGTTGTAGCTGTGTTACTTGCATTCTTTGATGGGTTTTTCTTCCAGTACCTAATGTTTTAACCAACAAAGCAAAATCCAACTGTCATGTTGAGTTGATCAGTTTTAAACTCGTAAGTCATTCTTTGATATGCACGAAAATTATACAACAGATAACAGTGTCGTATCCTTCATTCCTTATTTACTACTGGCAATCGAATATACAACCCGGTTTTTTACCTGCCGAGAATACATGTTGCGATCAGGGCATGAATTCAGAAGAATTTTCGCAATCGCGGCTATAGCTGCTGAACTTCAAGCTTCAACTACACGAATCGCGCATACTCAGACCCCAGCCCTCTATTCTCTATCAACTTTACAACTAGTGAAAACAAAACCGCCCCCGCACTACCCACACTTTCGCTAGTACAGTCAACAGAAGAACGTAAGCATGCAAGAAATAAACATATTTGCACTACACAGGCAAATAACAATATTCATTATCATTGTGCGTGTGTGCGTATAACTTTATAAACATACGAGGAACGATTTCAAAAATTAAATTTAAATATTCGAAATAGCTTGTTAGCTGCCAGCATTAATTTATTTTTCACCTTCTGACTAGTTCTGACACTCGGTTAACGTCATTTTGAAATTCAAACGAAGGATTCGCGATCATCCGCCCAGCCATTTTTCAATTTGGGTTGGGATTGGCTTCCAGTCTAATTAGATGCGCATATCAATATTTGCATGGAGCGACTGCCATTTGACCTCACGATTACTGGGTAATACCGATATTTTAAAGTTAGACCAGTTCAGACTTTCGGGTTTCGGACTAACTGTAACGACTGTCATCTAGATGTTCAATGTGCTCTCCGAGGCACAGAGGGTGCTCGATATGTAAAGAATTGTCACCCATCTGTGGACTGACTGCAGTAAGCGTAGTTTAATCTTGCTGATCAATAGACCATAGCGCAGCGTAACAATTAACATCGCTAATCGATAGATCAGCGCAGTTTAACATCGGTTCTGGATAGATTAGCGCAGCTTAACATCAGTGCTCGATAGATTAGCGCAGCGTAACATCGCTAATCGATAGATCAGCGCAGCTTAACCTCAGTAATCGATAGATTAGCGCAGCTTAACATCGGTGATCGACGGATTAGCTATGATTTATTTATAAAATAGGTAAATATGCTTCCGAATGGTATGCGGTCACTTGTATGAGGTTTGAAGCGAACTTTAAATAATATCAGTATTGTTGACTGTACGTACAATTTCACGCTACACGCTCCGTCCGTTTAGTGACAAGTCTCACTCGATTTCACTAAACATTTGCCGATTAGCGTGACCAACTAATTGTTCTTACATTATGACTACGTGATAAAAACAAGAATTTAAGATATCGAAGATAAATGAAGCGAGAGTAATCATTGTACAATTATAAGCAAAAAGTGGGTAGGTGCGCTTAATTACTCAAGGCCAGTCGTTAAAGAAGTATTGGTTGATTCAAAGAAAAACTAGCGTAGGTACTAGTTTACAACGGAATTATTTGGCTCCGGGTCGATGCCAAATTGCCAACGGTTTTAGTTGTTCCTTTGTGTACCTTCTAACATCTACTAAACTGTCTGACATCACCAAGTTCAGGGGTCGTATACGTGTTAGAGCAATAATAGAGATGAGCTATACAGAGCAAATAGCACCCTCCCTTTTTGAAACCTAACAATAATAATTAATTTATGCTTTAACAATTTATAGTACGGCCTAAGAGCTTTTAGCCAAACAGGTAGGTATTGAACAAGCAAAGCAATGCGCATTATGCGTTTTTCCAAAAGAAATTGAACATTCAGTTTTACCCATTGAGTAGAGTTTACTTACTTACGACGCAAATAAATGCATTTTCTTTCTTTCTTCTTTTTTCTTTCTTTACTTTATTTCCATATCTAAACATATAATAAGAATGTAAATTCCACGTGTCTGTACATTGCATATATTTGCATAAAAATAATATGGGGGACTAAGAATAAGTAATAAAGTAAATTTCTATCATTTTTAGAATTAATGTCTGTCTGTTTGTCTATGTGTTTGAACACGCATCAAATCCATACTACTGAATTGATTATGAGGAAGTAAATAGAGTTCACTATCAGATTACATTTTTCAAAAATGCATCTTTTCATTCAACATTCTTAAAAATGGTTCTGTGCGAGCGAGGAGACAAAATACTGAGAGCGCCCTTAATTAAACGTGCTTTGATTTAATTAATAATTTAAAATGGTGTAGCTACTATACCGCGTAATAAACTTGCTACTTCACCTGGTCCGTTCATCAGTTACCGGTTACCGGTGACCATATTGTGTTATAGACCCGCTTAATTGCCGGTACGGGTTAGCTGTTATGTATCAATCCGTTTTAGGGTTCGGAGACAATGGGAAAATTTTGTAAATTCGTGAAAATGGCATCGATATTCGAACAGAAAACGCTTTTAACAATCCAACGACCTAGTATATGGTTCGTAACGTTCCAAATTCTTAGGTTCTTCAATTTTACTGATGCTACCTAAGTACATAATGTTTTTAAGCTAGCGTCAGAGATTTACGCCTCTCATTATCTAATAAATAGTCGATTATTTAAAACACAAAAAATACCAAAATTCTCTTTGTTGTGGTGCGGTCGATACTCTTTGTTTCAAGCATATTCTTGCCCATTTATAGTCAAAGTTGGTTTTAATCATGATGCACCGAATTACGTAAAGAAAATTTATACCAGTGTCAAATAACCCACTATTAGAACTAGGTAGCCCTAACAAATGAGGAACATTGTTACCGGTTGTGCGACGCGTGGGCAGACTTCGAGTGCAGTGAAATTTTTGTGCAAACAACTACAGTGAGCGTTACATACACATATTAGTTTACAACTTACTAGCACTTCGCCCGCGACTTCGTCCGCGTGTCCCACAGGAACTGTGCATTTTTCGGGATAAAAAGCCTATGTTACTCAGTGATAATGTAGCTTTCTATTAGTGAAAGAATTTTTAAAATCGGTCCAGTAGTTTCGGAGCCTATTCGGTACAAACAAACAAAAAAATCTTTCCTCTTTATAATATTAGTAGGTATAGATTAGTTGGGCTGCTATTTGAACTGGCTTTACAACAAATAAACGAGGCCCTTTTTGCACAAACGATGCCTTTTTGGATAAGCGCATGTTATGCACTATTTGACATAGAGGAAAAGTTCCAATTAGACATCTTCCCTCAAGTCTTTTTCATATCAAGTCCCGGTGCATTCTTCCCTCTCGGAGTCTTAAGATGATATTATTAACTCTGTACTCGTTATGGTGAGCAATCACAGTTGAATTGAGACTTTGAGACTCAATGTTCAGATATTGCAGTTACTATTCAACAGTAGCATCTATTCAGTTAGGTTTCTATACAAGAAAAAAACCCAACTATAAATTGCAGTAGATATTAACATTGCATTATTTTAAAAATCCCTTCATTGTTTTCATCTCATAATGAGATCAATCATCAAGTAGCTAATCCAAAATATACCTGACTAAATTATCCTATGCAAGTAACTTCCTTTTGTCATAGTTCGTTTCTCCTGAACTTTCAAAAAACTGGCTTGTTAATTCTCTACCTATCCCACAATACAAAACACATTTGATATAAAAATAAAGCAAGTCACATTTCATTCCACACACGGCCGTCTCGGCGTTCACCGTACGAAAATAATCTAGCCACGAGCCACCGCTGTATCCCTAATTAGGGCTGACACTTGCCCGTCCAAGCATTTTATTATTGTCATCATTTAAAACAATTTATGTCGTCACTTTGCGGACATCCGCTGTAAAAACGGGCTTTTTGGAGTATATTATAAATTAATGTTTGTACATTTAAAAGTTTAGATTACCAGCTGATTATAATTCTGTGCATGTTGAAAGTTAGTTGCGGTAGTTTTATTAAATTTATAGTGATGTGCGATGAGCTGTCACATTGTGGCTACTATACCGAGGTCTTAAAACCCATCAGCTACAATACCGAGGTCTTTAGACCGATAAGTGTTTATACTCATGCATTTTAAGCAGCTGCTGCCTGAAATGCACCTATACGCTTAGCAGTGATAACTTCTTGAAGGTCGTAAGAAAGGCCTTGGCACAGTTAGCACAAAGCACGGAAAATAGGAAAATAAATAGAATTACACCAAATTATCAGTGCATTAAAAGAACCTCAGCAAGTTTCGATCCCGTGGTGCACGCTTGCAACCTTGCTGATTCGCTATTTCACCTTAAACGTTTTATCACAAGAGAAGTGGTGAAGTAGAAGCTGAATTACCGTATCAAAGCTACAACAACACCAACATTTTTTTTTTACTCTTTTTACTTAACTTTCTAGATAGACAAAAAGTGCCAACCCTAACCCCATCTTCCCTTTTATAGCAGGACAGTTACATGGAGCGCATACCGCGACTTCCGAGGGATCCAATGGCACATTCATGGTCTTTTTGCGTAAATGCAGCACATAAATATGTGTCAAGTTGATGGCTACACAGTGTGCTGATGGTTTCCTTTGAAATGTTTCAGGAAATACCAAAGCATAGAATGAAACTTCACGAAAAGACTTGAAACATTTCAGAGATCATTTTGAACTCTCAAAAAGTAACTTTTAGACAATTTTGTTTCGTTATCCAAAGATAATGGCATTCGAAACTTTGTTTATAAAGTAGAATTTGATTTAGACTTTACGGAACTCGGACTTTTTGGAAACTCTTAATTCTCTAGGAATGTTTTAAGTTTTCGGAATCACTGCAAATTCTAATAAAAGCCTGTTTTCTTAAAACTACTATAGGAATTACCGAAAACCTGATATTCACGAGAGTGCTATACTTACATGCGTACAGAATGCATTCAATTTGCATTCTATTTACTGAACCTAAAAAATTCCAGCATAACCCGGAAAACGCCAGTTTTTATACTGTGACGTCAGCTTGAGGATACAGCCGTTGCTTAGGGGTACCTTACGATATGACATACCTAACTAGCAGTAGGTAGAGAGGGGTCCGAGATCGACCTCGTCTTCTCCCCTTGAAATCTAATCCTAACCATGACTATCTAAATCTATTGCTTGATTCTGTGGTCAAAGTCAAAGCTCTCTATCATTCGAAGACGCGCGCTTAACTCAATTTTAAGTTTCGCATTAATTGTACGCGGGACATTTGTGATTGGGTACCCCTTTCACAAGTACTTGATAAAGGGTTCCTTTATCCATATACAGGGTGGCAGGTTGACCAATCGATGAAATAGCGAAAAAAAAATCAGCTGTTCCATACATTTATGTTCACATAATTCAACAAAATGTATGGAACAGCTGATTTTTTTTTCGCGATTTCAGGGTTGGTCCCATAGTAAAAGTTGTTCATAATGATGAGTACAATGACCCCTTAAAATATTTCCACTGTTTAACCTGCCACCCTGTATATCCATACATAAATAAAATGAAGTTATGGATAACAGATAATCTTATACAAGTTATGCTCCGATATTTAATTTATCTAATGGATAGTGTCTATCCGAACAATTTGAAATGGTACATCTTCATTTACTACAAATTAAATAAAAAATAATAGTCCTGAAAAGTCAGTCTGCAAGATAAATTTAGTTACAGACACTTCTCCATTTGCTTACGCCAATTTTACATTTGCACATTCTTCGCCGTCTCCCTAAGACGTGCTAAGAATCCGTATATTGGCATTTCGTAATTCTGTTAACCTAATACCGGCCACCTACATGAAACTACTAACACTTTATCATTTTAACTGACATTAGTTCCGTCGTTTATGGAAAAACGATCATAAAGTGTTTTGATAATTAAGGTCTAATTCTGTTTGTATTTTAAAAGTTTATTGGAACATTATTTCATTTGTTTTTAACGGATAATTGAAATGGTCTGCTTCAAGTATACTAATATACTATTATTTTAATTAGGTACCAATTTATTATGCGAATGCGAATGCGAATTATAATGCGAATCGCGTCTATTTGTCCGCTTAGTTATTCTAAACTGCACAATGGATTTTTATTTGGGGTTTTCACCACAATTTTGAGGATTTATTCCGGAAGGTTTACGTGTATAATACGTTAGATACCGCACATAAATCTCGATGTTTTTATATATGTCGCCACATCAGTAGATTGGTGTGTGAAGTCACACATCAGTTACGTTATAATGGCCATATAATAAGGGGAGAGCCTGACTCGGCTGCTACTGAGAATATCCTAAAGGAAAAACCCAACCACTGCAAATCTAGGACTCCACGCTTAGAAATTCCGAAGGTGTTGACAACACTATAAAAAACTAAACACGTAACGTTAACACCTAAAAACTATATTATTACTCTAGTTAAATTTAATAATAACAGTTATTATCACACTAATATCTAACACACGTCTGTCAATTACGCAGCATCCAGTTACAAACCGCAGTTAAACCCGTCCATTACTTAATCAATTAACCAAGACTAGAATACATTAAATTACAATGTCAAAACGATTTTGTGTAACCACATAACGAGCGTGAAAGAGTTGACATATGTCATGTTGACAACTGTCAAAAAATGTTCCTGTTTTACGCTTAAGAGTTGCTTAATAAAGACACTTTGTTTTAAATTAAGAAGCCGATATGCACCGTTGAAACCCAACTCCAAATTTGAAAAATCACAACACTACACTGAAACCATTTTCCATTTTCAAAACTATTAAATTCTAATTATATAAACAACAACAAACTTCACAAAAAAGCAGATTCCATTCAAAATGTAAAATTCTAAGTTCGATATTCGTATTCGTATCGTAACGGACAGCGACGCGTGCGCAGTGTTCGCGGCGCAGATTTTAACTGTTTAGCTTGGGAGCTTAGTACGGCGCGTATCTCCGTATCTCTATCTATGACAAACATCGTGTCTTGATAATGGGGCTTTTAACAGATTTAGTTCTAAACATGATGCGGCACAGTTTATGTAATAGGTTACATTACACTTTTCAAGTAATTACGAATTTATGTTAATACATAGGTACCTACATAGATTAAGGTTGTATGTAACAGTTGCGGGTGTTGATTGGTATCAGAAGCACCTTGTACAGTGATTGGGTAAGCAATATTCAAACTCTTCCAAATTCCAAATCGATAGCATTAGTAGTTGCTGAAATATGACAGACAGACGGACGGACTCGCACCAAAAGGGTTCCTCTTTTTACGTTTCTGGTACTGAACCCTTAAAATATCGTAGCACTCAGGGATAATGAACTTCCTATTAGTGGAAGAATTTTCAGAATCGGATCTGAAAATTCTTCCAGAGGTCACCTCCCACGGCTCCCACATACATACAAACTTTTACTGTATGGAATATAAATCTTGTGTAGCCACAGAATGAAATACAGAATCAATGTAGGTATACATAATAAAAGTGACTGGTACCAATCCAGAAATCACGACAAAAATCTACTGGTTTTTACAAGAATCGCATATAGACCAGTGGATTGTTTATACGACTTTGGTACTGAAGTAACGAACGAGAATCGAATACTGAATACCCCTGCCGGCTTAGCATGAGCAATTCTATCTCTATTCTACCAAAGAATAGACAAAGTTCTTTCTATCCAATTCGCTATCTCTACCTACTGCCCGAGCACGCGGCGACCCGTGCTAGGCGTACTAGACTTTTGTCTACTGAAGAATAGAAACATTTCTTCTTTTCATTGTATGCATAAAACGATAGAAATCGACGAAACGATACGATAGATTCTACAAACTGTCACTTTGTCTATTCTTCTGTAGACAAAACCCGTTTCTATCGTGGTCATGCTAAGCGTGCTGATAGTATGTCCCTCGCTGTATAATACCTATGCATCTCAATCTGTTTTCCTTTAAATAAAATAATGATTCCAGAATATAATTTCCTGCCTCAACTCCGATTGCACCAAAGCATAAATACACGTTATACAAAAATATGACTTCCTCAGATCATAGAAACAAGGAGATATGCCATCATAGCAAATTAGTACGGGAACAACTGATGCCACTTTTAGTACATTTTTCGACACAATTACGCGCATAATTAAGCGCTCCTTGTGAATAAAAAGATCTTCCACGCATTGAACATTCCGCACACCCTCAATCTAACACTGTTAATCGTCACTCAACACTAGCACTAAACTAAAACACTGTATTTATACCATCGACCGTATTCGGTTCGTCGCCAGCGCGTACGTTTTTAATATGAGCAATTTGCTCAAGATCAGGCATCAAGCTCGGTAGCGCCTTGGCACATCTCCTTGTTTCTATGATCTCAGATGACTTCCATTCCATAGTTCAAAAATAGCTATAGAAACGACATTAGTTGTTATGGTAAACGGATATACACTTCATCGGTTACCCCATGTTTATTTGTAATTGAAGCGTAACTTTTTAATAATTTCTAGTTTATATTAGGTTTTGATTGAAAATAAGTTACTTTGTCTTTCTACCGGCCTAGCATGACCACGATAGAAACTGGTTTTGTCTACATAGAAATAGACAAAGTGACAGATTGTAGAAACATTTCTACCGTTTCATTCATAAAACGTAGAAATGTTTCTACAATCTGTCACTTTGTCTATTTTTATGTAGACAAAACCCGTTTCTATCGTGGTCATGCTAGGCCGGCTGGTATGGTTGTTATACAGTTAAACTAGAAAATCAAAGTTAAGAAATTGGCAGAAAACGCAGAAATGTGGTTTGGTATTTGGAGCAATATATTTAAAGGGTAATATGTAAAGCTGTGGATAAATCTGAGCATTCAATGCGATTTTTAGTTAGACCCCAAGCTGTGAAAATCACATCAAAACCCGTTTAGTAGGTACCTACCTACTTTTTACGTTATGTGAACTTATGTGCGCACAAACAGACAAAAATTCCATAAATATATTTTTTTGTATGATTTCGTCCCAGTATGTATCCTATCCCGACTGCTTTTTTCTGGAATATCTTCAATGTAGGTACAGACACGGTTTTGTTACAGTTTTTAATAAAATAGTATAGATTCGCACACGCACTATAGCGGTCTCCTGCGCCTGCGGCCGGAAACAATAGCGGCCTTACCACAAAAAAGATAGACACACGTTAAACGCGAATGCTACCAAAAATAATACACACTTGTTTTAGACAAGTTAGTGCTAAAACAATTATTTTTGGTAGCATTCGTGTTGAACGTGTGTTGAACAGATGTTTATTTTTTTGTGGTATGGCCGTTAAACTTTAATTGTGTCTCATTTTACTGCACTGATGGGTTAAAGCTATTCCCTCCGCCCATTATCTACTTGTTTATTCCCGATACATTTATCTATTAAAATGTATTGTCGGTCACTTCAATCGCGGGATCCGACACGCGATCCATGTAGTTCCTCTAATTAGTAGGGAATCTTTGAATTTATCATTAACGTAAAGGAGTGTGGAGATTGGTAATTTTGATAACTATACATGAGAGATTTAATTAATTATGAATGTATTTAATTAGGCACTAGTATGTGTCGAAATAAGCAGTTTCCTAATTAAAAAAAAAATGGTTTCTTGCCTATTCTTCTCTATGAAACAACATTTTGGAACGGGCAAATAGCTTTTTGTGTTAAAAGTAGGTACACTCAACGTCATTGACGGTCGACCACTTTTCACCCTTATTACTAAGAACATAAGGGTCGGTAAAAAAGTGGTCGACCGTCAATGACGTCGAGTGTACCTACCTACTACTACTACTACTCATGACCCACATGACCCCCCCCCCCCCCCCCCTGGGACGGACAAACCCGTGGGTCAAACTGACGACACCTATTGCTTGACAATTCAAAAGTGCCTGTAAATGGTCTAATTGAAATAAATGTTTTGACTTTTGAGGAAACAATCGAAGACGGGAGATTAAACTCTCTTCCGTGGTTTTAAGCTACGATTGATCTTACGGCCTTTAGAGGTACTTTGTTCACGTGTATTTACAACAATACATAGGTACCTACCTCAGATCATAGGAACAAGGAGATGTGCCAAGGCGCTATCGAGCTTGATGCCTGATCTTGAGCAAATTGCTCATATTAAAAACGTACGCGCTGGCGACGAACCGAACACGATCGATGGTATAAATAGGTACAGTGTTTTAGTTTAGTGCTAGTGTTGAGTGACGATTAACAGTGTTAGATTGAGGGTGTGCGGAATGTTCAATGCGTGGGAGATCTTTTTATTCACAAGGAGTGCTTAATTATGCGCGTAATTGTGTCGAAAAATGTACTAAAAGTGGCATCAGTTGTTCCCGTACTAATTTGCTATGATGGCATATCTCCTTGTTTCTATGATCTGAGGTACCTACCTACCTACTAGAATTATTCCAGCAATAACAAATTTTCTGCAAACATGAATCAGGTCACCACAATCTAGAAATCCCGAACAAGAATTCCATATTCAGCCAAGCTTCGACCACTAGATAGTTGCGGTAACTCGCATTCATTGTAGGTAGGTAGGTACCTACTTTCGGAAATTGGGTTGGATTCCAATAATTTTAGATAGAATCGATAGTCGAACCCGCTCGTATTGTCTTCAACTTATTTGGTTATTTCAAGTTCTATGCCCCTAAACTTTATTATTAACTTACATATAAATATTATATTAGCTAGATCCTAGATAGAGATACCTACATATAACATAGTAGGTACCTATCTATACTTATAATAAATCTGTAGAGAGGTCAATTCTGTACATGAAATATATTTTCAAAATAACTATCAGGGGGTGATTAGTGATCGATACTGATGCCAAAAATGCAATCATTAAAATTTTTGTCTGTCTGTCTGTATGTTCCTTATAAAAACAAAAACTACTCGACGGATTTTAACGAAACTTGGTACAATTATTCTTCATACTCCTGGGCAGGTTATAGTATACTTTTCATCACGCTACAATCAATAGGAGCAGAGCAGTGAAGGGAAATATTGGGAAAACGGGAGAGGTTACTCCATTTTTTAAGCTTCCGTCGCGTGTGCAGCCTTAATAGCTAAAGCTACATAGAAATCATGTATGACGGAAATGTTCTACATAAAATTATCTAAAAAATATCC
This sequence comes from Thalpophila matura, assembly GCA_948465475.1. Classification (NCBI taxonomy): domain Eukaryota; kingdom Metazoa; phylum Arthropoda; class Insecta; order Lepidoptera; family Noctuidae; genus Thalpophila; species Thalpophila matura. The sequence goes on from OX419196.1 coordinate 4,810,459, forward strand.
CACAACAGCATATGTCTATCTTTTATGGTTGACTCACAATAACACGTGTAACTCCCGATAGCTTAGCAGTTCGGAGCTTTCTGATTGTATTACACACAAGGAGTTACACGCTGATGGAGTCGCGGGCACAGCAGCTATTAATAATAATATTCTGCGGTTCCTTATTGCGATATTTTTCAACAGTATTGTGGATTGACATATTATATTTCCCTACTAAAATACGAAAGTTAATCTGTGCGTCTGTTACATCAAAACCATTGAACCGTGAGAAAGGACATACGCTACTTTTTTACGAAAAACGATGGAAACGCGGACGAAGTCGCGGGCAAAAGCTAGTATATCATAAAATTATAAAATTTGCAATGCTTGTAAAAGGCCGCTAAGTCGAAAGTACCTAAATAAAATTAAGATCTTGATGTATAAACACTTGGTTAGCAAATAAATGTTTTGATTTTGATTTTAGTGTAAAATGCTAGAATAAGTACCTATGTATCACTGTTTATCATTTGTAAGTAGGTACCTAGTAATTTGTTCTTAGGTAGGTATGTCGAAATCAACACACGTCAAAAGTTCGAAAGCTTCAAAAAAGTTATCTATTAAGTATAAAGTTCTTTGACGCAACTGCCTATCGCTACATATCTAATCTATCCCTGATAGTGCACAAACTAAACAAGGACAAGAGATTATAGAAATTCCTTAGAATTTTTAAATTAGTAGGTAGATACCTACATCTATAGGTAAATAGGATAAATGAAAGTTACTTACTTTTTTTGTCTGTCTGTTTGTCCGCGTAGTAACTTAGTTGTGTCCAAATCACACAATGGATTTTATTTTAATGCGGTTTTCACCATTAGGTAGGTAGTAGGTATGTACCTACCTACCTAGATTGTAGAGAATTTATTCCGGGAAGTTCCGTCTTTCCTTTTGAGGTAGGATTTTTTTTTATAACTAAAATAAGAAAGGAAAAGACAAGCCCGATATAATCAGTGCCTGTTTTACCAAATCGTTGTGAATGGTAAAGTCCAAGCTAAATGTAGATTATAGCCGGAAAGCGGAAGTGCCATCCGGCCAAGTCAGCCCAAAGAAAGATCAAAAAGAAGGGAGTAGACGCAATAAACCAATGTCTTCTCGGACAGTTCAAAAGGTTTACGTACAGTTGCAATAAATTAATACCTAGGTAGGTAGGTAGATTTAAATCATATTCAACATTTTTTTTTACTTTCATTGTTAAGCAACGATTTAAAACAATACATTCACGCCATCTAGTATCGAGTAACAGCAACATAAGTTTTTAGAAAGCTTCATAGAGGGCGCTTCCATATTGAAGTCGCTATTCGTCGCTAGATGGCGTTACTGCGACTGTGTGAAAATTCTACGTCATACAAAGGACCAATGAGAACGAAGGAATGCACAAACAAAAGAGCAACATCGTCAGGTTGTGACGTCGTGCTGCGCAGCGCGGCTATTTTCGTTCCTCTGATAGGCAGCGGACATTTTGTTTTGATCTTGTGACGCAAGCGAAAACGGAAAGTTGAAGATGCCTTTGAACGCAATTGGCTGGACCTCGGAAGAGGACGAAAAGCTTGTGGATTTAGTGCAGCCTCACAGTTTTTTGTACAATGTGTACGATCCGTCTCGGAACAACATATTAGCGAGGGAATCTACATGGCAGGAAATAGCGGGGCAACTGTCGAAGCCAGGTAAGCGTCCATTCGGTATTTATGTTGTGAATCGGCCGTGCTGCATAGGACAACCGCAAGACTCGAATGAGATTAGGAATTGGATTCTAAAATAGTAGATTCTGTATGAAATTCAACAGATTTTGCGTGATTTTTTATGTCTGACCCCGATTTCGCATACTGTGACCTATTTAGAATTGCTTGACGCATTGTCTACGCATTACTCAATAGTAATTACAATAATATTTTTAGACTCGTTTAAAAATCAGCTGATTGTTGTTGTCATTGGAATTTATGTAAACAATCTTGACCCGAGGTAATTCAATATGTAAAATTGTAAATATTTGGCCTTGTGGGCTTCAATAATCAAAATTCTTGAGCTAACGAGGCACGAATACTTTGGTCTGTATCTTCTTTTAGGTTTTATCTGAGAGAAATAACCTAAAATGTATCTATCGTAAATAACTGAAATAGCATCAGTAACTTATGTCTAATGTGAGTGTAGTGTTGTGTTGCTAAAGTATGTTAATTACTTACAATGCCTACCAATAGGCACTGTTGTAAAAAATAAATAAGTAGGCCACACATGGCAGATATATACAACTTTAAATCGAATTTACAAATGATTATACATGGTGGCAGGTTAGACAGTGGAAATATTTTAAGAGGTCATTGTACCCATCATTATGAACAACTTTTACTATGAGACCAACCCTCATATCGCGAAAAAAAAATCAGCTGTTCCATACGTTTATGTTCACAAAACTCAACAAAATGTATGGAACAGCTGATTTTTTTTCGCGAGTTCAGAGTTGGTCCCATAGTAAAAGTTGTTTATAATGATGAGTACAATGACCCCTTAAAATATTTCCACTGTTTAACCTGCCACCCTGTATAGTGAATATTAGTCTCTCATAGGAGTTGTAGGACAGATATTGTGCTAGGGAACTAATCACCAATTTGTGATTAAGTGTGGTGATTAATTCGTGACGTTAATAAGGGTTAATTGTCACATCTTACTTGGAAATCTAATATAGGTTCCAAATTACTGATTTCAGTTGAGGAATGCAAGAAACGCTGGCGAGGTCTCCGAGATGGCTACACACGAATCAAGCGACTAGGGACGATGCATCGGACCAAAGTGTTCATTTATGAGAAGCTGCATTTCCTAGACTCAACATTAGCTGATAGTAGCGAGGAAACAGTACAAATGGAGGAGACGATAGAAGAACAACCCGCTCAGGATGAGACGATGGGCACTGAGCAGCAGGTTATCACCGATAACCAGGAGTATTATGAGGTGATTATGAATCTACACTAATATTATATAGATGAAGAGTTTGTTTTTTGAATGCGCTAATCTATGGAACTACCAGTCGAATTCGAAAAATTGTTTTTGCATTATGATAGCCAGATTCATGAGGAATAGTATAGGCCATTTAAGATCACGCTACGATCCTTAGGAGCCGAGCAACGGGGGTGAAACCGTGGGGAACAGATAGTTTATTATAATAAACACAGCGGTTTGGACGTGCCACTGATAAAACAGCCAAGTGAAGGATTACAATATAAAAATAATTTGAAATTCTGTGTAAGAACAGTATTAGACAATTAGCAAAAATTCATATAGGATAGGCTACTCATGTACTAAGGAGGCTTGTCAGTTTTCATAGCTAATTTGGTAAGATGTAAGGATAAATAAAGGCTGTATTGAAGAAGGGTATTCCACATTCAATACTAGTTAACTACAGGATACAGGACCAACCTTGAAATCCCTAAAAAAAATCATCTGTTCCATACATTTTGATAAGTAATGCAAATATTTTTGTATGGGACAGTTTTTTTTCCTGTTTTCAAGGTTGGTACCGTAGTTAATTGAACTAGTATTGAACAGATAAAAATTGGAAATGATGATAATTATACTTATTCAACATAAAATACATAAATAAATGTGCTATCTATCGTCCTTGCTGCAAAGGAAGTCAATAATATATGACTTTTTATGATCTTGAAGACTGTAAACATTAAAATATATCGCAATAATTTTCAGATCACCGTCGTGGATGGACCTCAACTACCTCTTAAACCATACATCAAAATTCTGCCAAAAACAGAAGGTGGAATAAGTGAACCACCAAAGAAAATTAGCAGAAAAAATGCAGGCAGAAAGAAAGCAATACCTGTGCCTAAAAACATACCACCTATAAAAATATTACCAAAACCAATACTCATGAATGGACCAAAAATTGTCCAGTACGTAGAAGATGCAAAGCTACCTGAACAGAGGTCGCAAACCATAGACAAGCTCATAGAAAAAATATTAAAAGAAAATACCAATGAAATAGATGTATTTTTTCGTAGTATGGCAGCTAGCGTGAAAAAATTACAGCCTAATTTGATACCTAAAGTCAAGATGGAAGTGTGCAATGTTATTGCTAAATATGAAATGCAAAATTTTGATAAGAACCTGAATTTTTAAGTATGAAAAATCCTCCGTGTGAGCATAAAAGATCCTAAAAATGTTTCCTACGTCATATAATTATGTATTGTTCATTTTGGGCTGTGCTAGACAATGGACAACGGAACTGCAATATTATAATAAGTGGCTGCTAATAAAGGTTAGCATTTTAGCAGAACATGATGTGCTGACCGAATTTAGGATAATAAAACGTTTCATTTCCGCCATTTGACTGACGGAACCCGAAAAACGGTATTTTAAACTATGACCACAGTCTAGCTTTTGTATATTCTTTAAAATCGACGCGAGGGTTTTCGCAGTTCAATCGTGCGGGTCGTGGGGGAAAGGCGGTTCCTAACTGCCATACGAATCAACAAACTTTTGTTTGTTTGCGAACGTTCAAGGGATAATGTCACGGTGAGATTCTCCCTCGAACGTACGCAAATTGGCATTTCTCGCGGTGATATCACGCGGCGTGTCGGTACGGTACATAATAGACAGGCTGGTCCGCTCTGAAGTTAGCCGTTTGAATGCGCAATTGATTGTTTAGGGTATAAATTGTCTATTGCGCAGCCAAACCGCTAACTTCTGAGTGGGTCATTCAAATCCGGAATATTTTTCACTTTCCATTTGTCAATTTTGACATTTCTTAGGTCCAAGTCAAATGTATGGGTGATGTACCACTATAGGGGTCCATAAACATTGATATGATTGATTGCTAGTGTCATAGTGAAACACCCACCTGATTAAAAGCTAGAATAAATGAAGATTAGACAAAGTTCGAGCATGTTCAATCTATTTATACTTATTGTACCAAAACCTTAGCAATATAATGGCAGTATAAACAATGTGCATTGCCCAACACGACCACGATATTTTTTTTAAAACATTTTTTTTGAACTTCGAATCTGCATTCAAGCGCCATTGATTGTTAATGGTAACTTTTGTAACTAACATTTTGTTCTCGTTTACGCAAAAATAAATGGAAAATTTCCATTTATTTTTATGCAATTTCAAATTATATTCACTTGTGATAAAGACTTCTAGTGTAGAGAGCGTTTCACATAAAAAGTTCCTTCGACGCTATGTTGGCTGCCCTGAATGTCAATAATGTTACATTTTTAACGGTGTTGGAAGTTTTTTCCAGTCACAATTCTCGTTCACCGCCTTGAAGGCGAATCACACACAGCCCCGCGCTACGCGGCGGGGTGCGTGGCGACGGAACAAAAATCCCACGCGTGAATGCGTTTTCAGTGTGTTGCAACATGCGTGATTTCTATACAAATACAGGTACTTGCAAACAACGGAACATCACGTACCCCCGCGCCACGCTGCGTGATGCGGGGCAGTGTGCGAATCGCCTTAGTGTCTTAAGCATTACTATAACACAAATCTACAAAAAATATAAAACATTAAGACCTAAACAAGAGTGACAGACAGGGGAGCCAACATAGCGTCAAAGGGACTTCTTATATGGAATGCTCTATAGAATATTACTTTTGACATACCGAGTATGAAAACAGTTGTTATAAATAATGTTTTATTGAACAGATAAGTATGGTATTACTGATCTTATTGTAATAAAAAAAAATTACTATAAGTAACACAGATTTTTATTGTAAACAATACTTTGAGCTGATAAGGGGCAACGCAGACGACAGACTTTGTGCGATCGAGTCTGCAGCGCCCGAACAATCTACGAAACTTACTGCACAGATTGTTCGGGCGCTGCAGACTCGATCGCACAAAGTCTGTCGTCTGCGTTGCCCCAAATAGTTACAGAAGGCTCCGTTCAACCAGCGATAACAGGCGCACACAGAGACGAGATCGCCTCTTTGTTTGATTGATTGTTCAGGAACCGTGTTTTAGTATTATACTCTCTTGTACAATCAGCCTCAAAAAGATTAATGCATTTACTGAAATTCAAAAGAGGTCTTGAAAGTACCTATTCATTGTTTTTAGGGTTCCGTACCAAAATAGTAAAAAAGGAACCCTTATGGTGCGACTTCGTCTGTCTGTCTGTCTGTTGTCTGTCTGTCTGTCACACCTGTTTATTTCAGCAACTACTAATGCTATTGACTTGAAATTTGGAACAGTTATAAAGAATGCTTGTCCAACTTTATTGCAAATGAAAAAATTAGAAAAATATTTTATTTTCATTGCACAAGGGGCCGGAGTGGGGGTCCAAAATTTCAACGTGTGATTACTGGGTCAAGTGACATATCATATGAAAGGGCTTGATCTGCACATCTATACCTACTTATAATAAATCTGTAGAGAGGTCAATTCTGTACATGAAATATTATTTTCAAAATAACTATCAGGGGGTGATTAGTGATCGATACTGACGCCAAAAATGCAATCAGTAAAATTTTTGTCTGTCTGTCTGTCTGTATGTTTCTTATAGAAACAAAAACTACTCGACGGATTTTAACGAAACTTGGTACAATTATTCTTCATACTCCTGGGCATCAATAGGAGCAGAGCAGTGAAGGGAAATGTTGGGAAAACGGGAGAAGTTACTCCATTTTTTAAGCTTCCGTCGCGTGTGCAGCCTTAATGGTTAAAGCTACATAGAAATCATGTATGACGGAAATGTTCTACATAAAATTATCTAAAAAATATCCCACAACAGCATATGTCTATCTTTTATGGTTGACTCACAATAACACGTGTAACTCCCGATAGCTTAGCAGTTCGGAGCTTTCTGATTGTATTACACACAAGGAGTTACACGCTGATGGAGTCGCGGGCACAGCTATTAATAATAATATTCTGCGGTTCCTTATTGCGATATTTTTCAACAGTATTGTGGATTGACATATTATATTTTCCTACTAAAATACGAAAGTTAATCTATCTGTTACATCAAAACCATTGAACCGTGAGGAAGGACTTAGGCTATACTTTTTTACGAAAAACGACGGAAACGCGGACGAAGTCGCGGGCAAAAGCTAGTTTCAAAATATATTTTCATTTAATTTTATGTCTTACAGTTTTCGACATATCATGAAAAATGTCTGAAAAAATACCATTCCCTCCCCTTATCTCCGAAGTTTGCGGAGTGAAAAATCTGAAATAATTAGAGTTGATAGGAATTGACCCAAATATTGCACCAAAAATAAAACGTTCCGACGTTCCTAACTAGTAGGTACAGTTTTTTCAAAATCATCAAAATTCTTTCACAAACAAACTTAGTTATGCGGCTCGGTTTTTTTCACTTTATACGTCCAAAACTGATACGGAACCCTCGGTGCGCGAGTATGACTCGCAATTGGCCGGTTTTTTTTTTAAGATTTACATTGCCTTATCATTACAACGTGGCATTTTTTTTTTATGATTTATTGATGAATAGCAAGGATTTTTTTTATGCTCTTTAGTTTATTTTAGAATATAAATAGATATTTGTAATTACATAAAACTGTACATAATGTATGCTATGTAAATAATTAAAGACACTAAAAAAATGCTGTTATTAATGAAATTAAGATCTCCAAACCCATAATTGGTGGCGTTATTAAATTAACGCGTTATAGTACCTATTGGCCATATCTGTTTAGTGTCATTATTAATGCGTTAATATTCTCGTTAGGGCGCAGTAGAGCAGGAGCTATACACGAAATAATAAGATTACAAAAAAGAACTGTTTATACGTAGGATACCTTTGTAACTCCGTAAATTCTGAAGTCCTGGTACACACTGCGTAGTGCCTACTCGTAACTATGTTGTATAGGACCGTCTAGACGAACTAACGCGGGTCGTCGAGCTCTCGCTGTAAAATTAATGAACGGTTTCACTGTTTCAGCTGCGATTATGTGTCACTACTAATTGGACAGCTGGTATTGCAACGTTAATGAGTGACTGTGATTGGGACCCGAATTACTTGGTTTGAAATTGGAACAATTAGGAATTTAGTTTCTGTCGCAATTTGATTGGACGTGTCTATGATTGCGTCTTTCGCGGGTGCGTCAAATTATCTGGCATGCAGATTGCACAATCACCCTTGAACAAAGTCTGTAGGCCAGTAAGTACAATCGATAAAAGAGTTAAGTAGGTATCTACCTATACAGGCAGCTTACTTCAACTTCGTTTTAATCCATGTCATATTACTCGCTTGTCGAAATGTATCCCAAGTTTAAAAAGTTATAATTTACTCAGTACCGTATAAAAAAATATTGCCTGCGTAGTGCAAAGATAATAATTTTTGCCTATATGTTGTGTACCCGATATGCATGTTTTCCACACTTAAATATCAATCACTCCATCGGGATATACGCCATCAACAAAATTGAATACCTCTCGACGCTGATGGACGTAGGTTTAGATCATAGAAACAAGGGAGATGTGCCAAGGTGCTATTGAGCTTGATGCTTTAATTTGCCCACATTGGGCGTTGTACAAAAGTACACGCTGGCGACGAACCGAACACGATCGATGATATAAATACAGTGTTTTAGTTTAGTGCTAGTGTTGAGTGACGATTAACAGTGTTAGATTGAGGGAGATCTTTATATTCACGAGGGGCGCAAAAGTGGCAACAGTTGTTCCCGTACTAATTTGCTATGATGGCATATTTCCTTGTTTCTATGATCTGAGGACGTAGGTATACGTCCGAAGTGTATTTCAATTTTTCAATATGCATGCAAGCCAAAACATAATTTTTCTGGATATTGAGAGTAATTTAATTGGAGGCAAACAATCCAATCAGGAGGCAAACTATAATATAGGTATTATGTAAACTTCGCGAGATTAATTTCCTCTGTCATTTGACAAACCAACGTTTGTCAAATGACAGAGGTACGTAATGACAGATTGCGCTCAAGGGACCAAGACGACAAACAGTCAGACTGCAAACAAACTGACAAAAATTACCTACATTTTAGTGTTTACATTACAATTGTAGAACTAAGTTGCCAGAGCTCCTGAGGATACGCTGTGTTGACAGGGGGACCTGCTTCTCTAAGTCGGCACAGCACACCCCATTTTAAAGGGTCGGCAACGCGCATAATTAAGATACTTGTGCTGTGCTGCAAACGTTTCATAGGCTACGGTAACCGCTTAGAGTGCCGGTCCTATCAAAATTTTTAGGCGGTGCGACATCTAAAAGTGGCGCCTATTGTTAAAGCAGTTGCTTTATTGCCCGTGAGTCGCACGACTTGCACGCTCGACCGATCATCGCCGCCGCGATGGTGATGATCGGTCGAGCGTCGTTTGTCTTAAGTTTCGGTTGATTCGGCGGTGCAAACCGCAGAATCACCGCACCGCCCTAGGACCGGCCCTGTTTACCATCGACGTCGTATAGAAAATAACTTCAAGACGAAGAGGATCCAGGTGCCCCCCCCCCCCTAACATGAGCATCGGCGCAAAGTTGCAAGTTTATCGGTTTTTTACCGGATACATTTCGGAGAGTGTGCTTCAGATCTGCATGATCTAATTCCCTCCTGCCCTTTCTTCTATCGGACGGCCAGAAGCACCACAAGGCGCCATCGGTTTATGGAAGATATACCAACAACCCGAACAAAGCGCTTTGATTCCACTTTCATTGTGAAAACCGCCAAGCAGTGGAATGCGCTGCCCGAGTGGGTGTTTCCCAACAGTTACAATCTGGGTATCTTCAAGTCACGAGTGAATCGGTTTCTTCTAGGCAAGCGTGCTCCATCGTAGACCGCATCATCGCTTAACATCAGGCGAGATGGCGGTCAAGCGCAAGCCTATCATCGAATAAAAAAAAAAAAAAAAAAAAACAACGATCTAGTAAGTGCTCTCCGCTCAGTCGGAGTGCTCCTGAATCGAAGAGTAAATAATTTTAGAAAGAAAAAAGCATTTAAAATCATAATTAGATTCTTTTGCGCCAAGTTGAAACTCTCCCTTGTCTTCTCTATAATTTTCCCCTACGAATATTTTTGTTCGCCTGACCTCCCCCCTAAACAAAATTCCGGCTACGGCCTTGGATAGACCCTTCTCTAACAGCTAAGATTAATAAGTTGAGTAGATTCTTCTGCTTTAAAATTTATTTGTACGTAGGTATGGTTGAACCGAGGTGACACAACGAAACACGTAACATTTATGAGAGGAACTACGCAAAGCAAGATTCTCTTTCACAACTGCTTCAGGCGTAGAAACATCTAGAAAAATAAATCCCTACCTAGGTATTACAAGCCCCCTCGTTGCCAACCGCCTCAAAGGTAGGAGTCGGCTCTTGAAATACAATGAGTATACAAACCGCGTAGAGTGGCTGTATTGAATGCACTGGGTGTTGAAATAACGGCAGCAGGGTGAAGGGGAGGGAGGAGTGAGGTGGATGTAGGTATTTATAAAGTTAGGCTCGTGGATGTGGCCCTTGCCAATTTAGTAAAAAGTAATTGTAAACTCGTAGCAAGCTACTTGCTAGGTCAGCTAGGTTTAAAGCAGGAATTACCTAACTTGGATTCGACAACCAAGAAACTTTTAAGGAATATCTTCAATAGAACCAAAACCTACCTACTTGTAGGTTTTAGGAATAGAAGTAATTTTCGTGTAGGTAATATTTTAATTTATTGTGAAAAATTCCTTTCCTACCTTACTATAAAAGGCGCAACACGCAACGAATTTTTTGAAGTGACAGGTAGAAAAATAGCGACTCTAAAACTCACTCACACATTTTCACTTCACACTGCACTTATTTCTACCCCAAAACCACTGCAGTCTGCATGCACCAAATGGAAAATCAATAACTACCCAATATCTAAACTTCGGCCGTCGTCCACTACTCGTCTACTCGTACATCTTAATTAACACAAATAGGTAGAAATGACCCCGATGCTCAATATAATCAACCCTCCCCAGCCGTCATTGTTATGTATTTATGCTTGGGGTCCGAAGATTACCGAGTAATTTTAGGAGCTATTGGTGATTTCACACGGCTTTTATACCAGAAAAATTGTTTCCCTAATATTTTGTTTGGGGCCTTTCAACGATCCGTGGTTCAGTACACTTTAAAGCCGACTAGGTACCATAATTTATTTTAACTATGACTGTGAACTTGGAATCCTTTTTAACCGACTTCAAAAAAGGAGGTTCTGTATTCGTCCCGTATGTATGTTTGTATGTGCGCGATTTTCTCAAAAACTACTAATTCGATTTGGATGGGGGTTTCACTAACGTAATCTACATACTTTCAGGAAGGTTTTAGTATATAATACATTATGTAATCATTCCTATGTACAAAGTTATATGCATAAATGTACACACTCCGTAGAAGATTTACTGTTGAACGAATTCGTGAAAGTAATCTAACACGGGATAAAGAACTAAAAAGGGAAAAATAAAAAACTTTTTTAACAAAAAATAACAGACTTCAAAAATCCACTACAAAGAAAATAGTATATTATGCAATTAGTGAATAAAGGACGGATTTAAAGCGAGGGCCATAGATGAATCATGAGCTAGTGAAGGATTACACTTACACTAGATACGGCAAGCCACGACCAAGCGTGCCCTGCATGTTCGACTGTTCGTACTAAAAAAAGTCTGATAGCTCAGTGACGCTTAGTGATTGAAACAATTCTGTTTACTCTGAGCACATCACTAAATGGCTGGGGTGAAGTTACCGTAGGTATAAAAAAGATGACACGTTCGGTTTTCATACAATCTAATAACGTGCCGCATCTAGCATAGGTTCTTTAAATCTGTGGTCGAATACATTGGTGTGTTCCATTTTCAAACATCAAAACAGTGAGTAAAAGTGCTTTTTATTCACTGTTTTCAGTGAATAAAATAAGCTTTTTAGAGGGGGAATGGTATAATAGTATATTATGCAATTAGTGAATAAAGGACGGATTTAAAGCGAGGGCCATAGATGAATCACGAGCTAGTGAAGGATTCTAACGATTGAATCACGACCGTAGGGAGTGATTCATGATGATTGAATCACGAGCGTAGCGAGTGATTCAAGTGTTCGAATCCTGAGCGACGCGAGCGATTCATGGCCCTCGATATAAATCCGTTTTATTCAAGAGTTGCATACTATACTTTATACCATGACTACGAGAAAAAGAAAGATTTAAGTGAAAATATAAATATAATGAAGAAAAAGTAAAGTTCAATTGGCTTTGATGTAAACCAGCCGTGATTTTTTGGGTAGCAAGCTTTCCACCTTTCCACTATATCGGCCGCCCTCTCTTTCACAAACTCAGGTGTTAACACATCTTCATCACTAGAATGCATTTTTAATCGATTAGAACAACACTAAACAAACATAAAATTAAAGATTATAGTAACACTAAACTTTGTGTTCGTACAACTTACAGTATTCAAAATAGCGCCAATTTACTAAGGACAGCAAAGAACACAAAACAGTTTTTATTCTAATGCTAAAGTCCTTGTCGAAAATGTCGACCAATCAAATTGAATTTAGAACACATCAATATAGATCGAATACACAGATTACACTTACACTAGATACGGCAAGCCACGACCAAGCGTGCCCTGCATGTTCGACTGTTCGTACTAAAAAAAGTCTGTTAGCTCAGTGACGCTTAGTGATTGAAATAATTCTGTTTACTCTGAGCACATCACTAAATGGCTGGGGTGAAGTTATCGTAGGTATAAAAAAGATGACACGTTCGGTTTTCATACAATCTAATAACGTGCCGCATCTAGCATAGGTTCTTTAAATCTGTGGTCGAATACATTGATGTGTTCCATTTTCAAACATCAAAACAGTGAGTAAAAGTGCTTTTTATTCACTGTTTTCAGTGAATAAAATAAGCTTTTTAGAGGGGGAATGGTATAATAATAATTTTGGTTTCGGAAGTCGGTGGCAAAAAAAAAGCAAACAAAAACCAAAGCCACCGACTTCCGAAACCAAAATTATTATTTTCTTTGTAGTGGATTTTTGAAGTCGGTTATTTTTGTTAAAAAAGTTTTTTTTGTGACCTCCTTATATTTAACTAGCTGTTGCCCGTGATTTCGTCAGCGTATATTAGATGATGGATGAAAAGCAGCCTACGTCCTTTCCAGGTCCCAGGCTACCTGTTTGTCTTTCATTACAATCGGTTCAGTGGTTTAGTCGTGATAAAGTAAAAAAACAGACAGACCTACTTCCGCATGTATAATAATAGTGTGGATAAAATATAATTTGCCAAAAATCATGGGTAGGTATTTAGCTAATCCAATAGATCTGTAAAAGGAAAAATATCTATTGTTATTCTATTATCAGGTAGGTACTTATAACATTTATAGCATTTATTATATATGATCAAACGAACTTCGGCAAGTGAAGTTCGATCGATATTATATTAATCGCTTCATTCGAAGATATAACTTTCACAACGTAGTTCCTCTACCCTACAAGGCAACTTCGCACTTTTTTTAAAATTACCCTCAAATTTTTTTTTTTTTTTTTTTTTTTGTTACTCCTAGCAGTCCTGCCTGTCAGACTTCATTCTTTTTAGAGTATAATTTAAATCAAGCAAAACTTCATAATGGGCAAACTAGGGTGGGTGGGTGTTATATCTTCGAATGAAGCGATTAATATAATATCGATCGAACTTCACTTGCCGAAGTTCGTTTGATCATATACACTCGGCGTCACAAAAATCGCACCTCTTTAAGAATTCCTTTCAAAGTCATTTTAACCCTATTAATCAATAGTAGACATATGACTATAAGGTATCATTGGAAAGGTAATTTATTTAAATTTCAGAATAAATCAACAGATTTGGTTTTTTCTTTACCAGGGAATAAAAAAAAGCAAGCTAATGCAAATGATTAAAAAGTTAAATTTAATTTTATCAGCAAAAATTACAACAAAGTCCTTAAAAACAACTTAAAACCTAGTGTTACCCCCCCTAGCCCTGATGACTGCTTCCATGCGTTCTCTCATGGACCTAATTAATGTGACAACAGTCTCTTGAGGAATGTTGTCCCATTCCGCAACGACAGCATCTTGGAGGTCTTGAAGAGTGGTAGGGGCAGGATCACGTGCCCGTACTCGCCGTTTCAGTTCATCCCAAAGGTGCTCAATAGGGTTCAGGTCTGGACTTCGCGCCGGCCAGCGCATAACAGGGATCCCAACTTCTTGCAGGTAGTCTCTTACAATTAAAGCGGTGTGACAGCGGGCGTTATCGTGCATTAACGTGAACCCACTGCCAACAAAACCCGCATAAGGGACAACCTGCTCCTCTAAGATCTCTGTTATGTACCGATGAGCAGTCAGCGACCCTTGCCCGCGAGCACTTCCAGTCCGAGAAACACACACAAGGTTCGTTTTGCCGTCGATTGATATGCCGCCCCAGAACATGCACGAGCCACCCCCGTATTCCACTGTCTCTTGAATACAGGCTTGTGCGAATCGTTCTCCTTGCCTCCTGTACACTCTTCGACGCCTGTCGTTGCAGAAAAGACACACCCTAGTCTCATCCGAGAAGAGCACAGCCCTCCACTGGTCTATTGTCCAATTTACATGGTCACGGGCAAATTGCAACCGGTCTCTCCTATGCTGTGCAGTCAATTTTGGCCCTGTAGCAGCCCTGTGAGCTGCAATTTTCTTCTCCCGCATTCTTCTTCTAATCGTGGAGACGCTTACAGAAGTTCTGCGAGCTGATCGCAGTTGTTGTTGCAGCTCAACAGCATTGGAGAACCGATTACGTAAAGACGTCGAAACAATGAAGCGATCGTCTCTTTCGGATGTGCACCGTTGTCTTCCAGATCCACGTCTTCGGATATAGCCACCAGTCTCTTGGAAGCGTTGGAACACTCGTCGAACGGAAAAACGACTCAAGTTCAGTTGCCGAGCAACATCACATTGCCGCATCCCTGATTGCAGTAGTGCAATGACTTGAGCGGCTTCATCTGCAGTGGTATCCATCTTCTGGGGTATTTTTCTTGCTGTAACTGTTCACGTGTGTTCACTTCGAAGGTTGAATAGCGAATGACCCACATTTAACCCGGGTCGCCCATTTTATACCCTTGTAGGGAGGTGCAATTAGTGGCCGTTGTAATGCGTATTTTGACAACATTTTTTTAACGTAACGTGCTAATGAGATCTGTTGTGTTTAGGAATTCTAACTGTTGTTAATTTAAAGGTCGTTAAACATACTTTCAATTGATACCAATATTAATTGGGTTTAATGTATTCGTTGATGGCGGCACATGCTTAAAACTTATTTTCGAAGAGGTGCGATTTTTGTGACGCCGAGTGTATTATATTGCATCGCTTCATTCTTCAGATATAACTTTCACAACGTAGATGTTTAGAGATGAAGTTTTGCTGTTTTTAGAATTAAATAATAATACATAAATGCTCAATCTGTTTATTTAGCACTTATAGGTAAACTATAATTTATGTAATGCCTTAACAATATTTTAATATAACTATCATCTTAATAATTAATCAATGATCAACTGTATATTATTATTTATGATTATAAATGTACGATTAATCAGTTTTATTTAATTTGTGTTTGTTGGAAAACAAACCGAACTTGCAAAGGAATTTTCTTCGCGTATGGGCCGACAATAATATTTGGCAAATGTTTGAGAGGCTGCTGTCCATCCAGCCGCCTTCCTGATGGCGTCTATGGACAGGCCAGCGCGGCGCGCCGTGGACGTGGCGGCGTGGCGCGTGCTGTGCGCGCTGAATGTCGCCACGTCCACGCCGCTCGCACTCAATACTTGTTTTATCCAACGACTGATCGACTGCGCCGTAGCGCCTCTATAGGGCCGTTTAAACGTTAGGAATAAGTTAGGTACGTTCTCAGGCCTAATTTCGTTAGTCACATGAAGATAATCTTCTAATATAGTAGCCGGGCAAATGCTAGGTTTATCTACAAAGTATGGTAGAAATAAAATAGGTTGAACTCGGCCAGGTGCCGATGTCTTTATAATGTCGGTGATGACTATTTCAATACCTCCGGAATTAATTTTTATATTTGAGGTCTTGATTAGTGAAAGCGTTTGGACCCTATGGGCTGTGCAAATAGCTAACAAAATTACCAACTTCTTGGTGATTTTTTCTATTGGGAGATCCCTATTTGGGAACCAATTAGAGATAAAGTTTAGTACCACCTGAGGATCCCAAGTGCTCGAGTATTTAGGTACACACGGTCTCAACTTGTATGCTCCTTTAAGTAATCTTTTGATGCAGTCGTCTGTTCCTATACTATTTCCTAGAAGTAGCGATAGGGCAGAACGATGGCTATTAAGGGAGCCGTACGATGCTCCCTTATCAAATTGTTCGGAAAGGAAGGTCATGACCCGTGGAATTGACACCTCAAACATGCTAATATTATTGGCTATACAGAAGTTCCACCACAGCTTAAAGGTGACATTGTATTGCTGTACAGTATTGTTGGATAAAGAAGCTAGCATTAAGTCGAGAGCGGTGGAAGGCGTCCCTCGTTGCGTGAACGCGAGCCGGAGAGCACCGCGGCACCCAGGGTAAGCGACTTGTAAAGTGGATGGTGGGTTCTGAAACGGGAATATAAAAGATCTTTGTTTGCTTTCAGAATAATAATTTCTGTAACAAGCATACTTCTTAACTGGGGATACCAGGCCTGTGATGGCCATATAGGGAATACAAGGATACCTTCAGCTTGATCTAAAATAATTTTATGTAGGCATCTTAATATCAAAGAAAATGGCGGGAACGCATAAAAGAATTTACCGCGCCAGTTCATTGTAAAGGCGTCGACTGTGATGGCATCAGGGTCTGGTCGCCAAGACACATAGATCTCGCATTTTGCATTGATGCGAGAGGCGAATAAATCTATCTCTGGTTGACCTAATTTTTGTGTTATCAATTGAAAGGCTACCTTTGATAATTCCCACTCTATATCTGTATTAATTTTTCTAGATTGTTCGTCGGCAATAACATTATCGTGTGTGTTTATATAAGATGCAAATAACCAGATTTTTCGCCTCTCGCACCATTGCCAAATAGATCGGGATAAATCGTTCAAATGTGGGAATTGAATTCCCCCCATACGATTAATATAACTAATGGCTGTCGTATTATCAATACGTAATAATATAACACAATCAGAATAATCGCGAACAAACCATTTTAAAGCTAGAAATACCGCTAAAAGTTCTAAGTAATTAATGTGAAAATTTAATTCGGATTTTTTCCAAGCGCCGTTTACGCGTTCGTTATTGCAACAAGCTCCCCACCCCGTCCTAGACGCATCAGTAAAAATTTCTAATGCGAATTCTTGGGCTCTTATGGAGTTGAGAGTTGTGTAAATATTTTTTGACCACCAATTCAAGTCATCTAAAATTATATTCGGTAATTTTATTTTTGTATCAAAATTATTATTTATTTTTAAGGCAAGAAATTTTTGTCTCTCTAAAATTTTGGTGTAAATCCATCCATATTTTGCTGCAGGGCAAGCAGCAGTAAGAACTCCAATTAGTTGGGCAAATTCTCTTATGGTACATCGTGGTAAACGTAAAAAATTATCTATTAATGTAGCAATATGATTGCGTTTTTCATCTGGTAAGGACATGGTTAATTTTTTTGAATCATACATGAAACCTAAGAATTTACAATTCTGTTTTGGTTCCAATAAACTCTTATTAAAATTAATAACAAAACCAAGAGATTCTAATAGTTTAGTAGTTTCTTCAACGTTATCACGGCATTCAGAATAGTTATCGCCGATACATAGTATGTCGTCAAGGTATTGGACTGATTTAAAACCCTGGCTCCTAAGATAGGAGATTACCTCTTTCATAATTTTGGTAAAAGTTCTAGGTGCTATTGATAAACCATAAGGCATAGCATTAAATTCATACAAAAACTTTTGAGCCTTATCGTCCTCAAAATAAAAACGTAAGTATTTACGGTGATGTTTTGCGATAGGAATTAAAAGATATGCTTCTTTCAAGTCTATATTGGCCATGAACCCGTTTTGAGGAATTAGTTTAGAAACGGTTCTGTAATCTTCCATTTTCAAATGAAGCTTGGCTATGAACTTGTTAAATGGCTTTAAATTCAAAATAAAACGCTTGTCACCGTTTGGTTTTGCAGTAAGAAATATTTTTGATACAAATTGATCTTTGGTCGGTGAACATGTTGATATCGCGCCTAAATCAAGTAGTTTTTTGATGGCCAAATTCATGTCCTCTCTTTCAGTCTGTGAAAGACAATTACGAGGTATAATAGTTTGTACCGGGGTTTTCGAAAAAGGTATAGTAAAACCCTTACGGATCCATTCGAGAACGATATCATTAGAAGTTATTTCAAGCCAGTGAGGATAAAAATGCTGTATTCGTCCAGCATGTACCTGTTCTATTGTTGAGGTTGAGCACGCGTTTTGTTCGTGTTCGAATACCGCGTTTGCGCTGCTGGTTGTGGCTTGCGTGCTGCAGGGGCTTGTCTCCTCTGGCCTCCGCGCCCCCCCCTGTTCGACAGGTAACGCGAAGGACCTGGCCAGTTTTCCTGGTAACGGGGTCGTGTGACTGCAGATTGGATTGTGTGTGGAGGTTTTTGTGGCACTGGAGTCTTTTTTATTTGTAGGCCCTGCCTTTCAATAGCCTTTGAAGCTTTGATTTTTTCGGATAGTTTTGTTCCGAATAAAGTGCTATCCCTTTCGTTATCTTTAATAACATTTAGGAATGATTTTTCCAAGCCGGGTGTCACCAATTTGATACGTGCTTGAGTATCCGTATGGTGGAGATGAGTTAATATGCGACAACTGTCACTTAGCATTTTTATGGCTTGAATTTTTTCTTCACCAGTAATGAGAAGAGTCATCGCCCTGTTTACGGCTGTGATCCCAGCGCCGAGAAGTTGTTGTGATAACTCCATCTTCTTATCGCGGTTTCTTGCCATATCCGTTATAGCTGCCGATATTTCCGCATTAAGTTTTGGTGCTTGTAAAAGGGCACAGTTGGAGGGAACAAGATATTCTTTCAATAACTTGTCCTTGGCTTCTTTGGGAAGTCCTCTTCTTAATATGGGTTGCCATCGTTGTGCTAAATTTTCGTGTATGTTTTCACCAAACTCAGCAGTATCGTCTGATGGCTCCCCTAATGCTGTTAAAATTTCGGGGTCTAGTTCGTGTACGATAGGAGCTACGTCGGTAGTTTCCGGTAATCCTGAGTCAGGAACTGATGTTTCGGGAATGTCTGTTACTTCCAAGGGCGGTGGATCATTCGATTGATCCATGTCGATTTTATCGGGATCTATAAAAATAAAATTAATTATTTTATTATGCCCGTAGGTATTTTGACAAAAATATACCTTCGTTCTATCTCTCGGATAGACCCCAGGCTTTGTCATATTTCGCAAAAGTGTTAAGCTATCTCATGTAAGATGCGCTTATTTTTTGCTTTTATGCCCTCGTGTTGACTCACGGCCAACCCCCAGGCTTGCCACGTTCGATTTCGAATCAAGGCAACAAAATTAAATCTTCGAGATTAGCACTAATCACCGAAATTAGATAATAAAGGTAGGTACTTACCATCACCGGCGGTGTTGTCGTAATCCACATCGGACTCCGAAGATTCTAACACTCGCGCTATGCGACGACAATGTTGTCGTTCTTTTTGTTCGAGTTTACGAATCTTCTTATTATAACGCTCAATTTTGTCTTTAGCACTACGTTTAGGCATTATATTTGTCGATGAGAAAACAACTAAATTTAAATATTAAAACTGTTAATTTAAACTCGGGGACTGCGAACGGAGGACACGTGTTGTCGTTGCCTCGCACGGAAAAAGAATGAAGTCTGACAGGCAGGACTGCTAGGAGTAAAAAAAAAAAAAAAAAAATTGAGGGTAATTTTAAAAAAAGTGCGAAGTTGCCTTGTAGGGTAGAGGAACTACGTTGTGAAAGTTATATCTGAAGAATGAAGCGATGCAATATAATTATCTATTGCCTAACAGTTACAAAAACACCCTAAGCTTCAGTTATATTTATTTTAAGTGTTGCCATTCGTCACATTTATTCCACATTTAATTAATTGTAACTAACGTCCATACTTCCATACCTAATAATTTGTATCTTAGTAATTTATTACAATTAATACAAACACTTACATGTCGGTTATGTAAGAGTTTGCGTTCAATGAGTTTCATTTATTTTTAACCCTTAACTACCTATTATTTTGGTGAATAACTAAGTATGTGCGCATTTTTACATTTTGCGCGTCCATGTACCTTCTCCCCGCTACCCGCAGAGCCGCGCCTGCGCATGTCAAAGTCGCACGTGTGCGCGTTTACTTTTGGTGAGTATAAAACTTTTTTCAGCGGTCTGCGAGACCGCGGGTAGGTAGTTACGTCACTTTTTCTCGTCTATTTTTTTTATTGTTTTAGTGTAAACTTGTGTTTTGTGTTATAATTATTGCATGCTGGTTGAAGATTTACCCTTCAGATGAACAGGACCTACCAAATGGAGACTTTAGTGATGTGGATCTTGATATACGAGATAATTTTATGCTGAAGGAAGTTCGCGAACGTGAAAAAGTATAAAATTGATTGCTTGCAATTTTGGTGAAATAAGTGTATTTTTATTTATATTTGAATGCATGATTGATTATTTATTTTTTATTAAGTATTTAATTGTTGATTATTTAATTATTAGAAATGAGTAAGAAAAAGTTGCTAATTTATGTTCCTTTGAATCTAGAACTCATTTTCCAAACACGTTGGTATTTTTAATTTTTTCTCATTATGTATGAAGACATTTTGATTTATTTATTAAATATTGTTGATTTTTTATGTTTCTATAATTTTAATATAAATTTAAAACCTATTAAATTTTATTTTTTATTTCAATTTGCTTCTCTCTATGATAGTTTTTTTCTTTTGAGCAATATATCGCCGACGTCTCATAGACCGCGGGTAGGTAGTTACGTGACTCAAATAGGGTAGGTAGTGAAGAGTTTTTACCGATTATAGCTTCTGTAATATACCTATCTAAATAGTAAATAGTTAATGACTGTGGCTGTGGCGCACGTTCATTGGTGATAATAACGATTTTGTGGGGATTTCAGTTACTCCTATAATGATGACGGACTTATATTGAAATTGTTATAACCACGGGGTCTCATCAGGAACAAAGCAACATTTGTTGAAATAACTCATAATAGATGGCGTTATATGTATCGATTTGTTATTGAACTTTGTGTAAAATTGAGAACATGAAAAAATACATCATGAAAAATATTTATTCAAATTTTGAAAAATGCTTTAAGCACGGAAAAACGTATAGCCCGAAGATAGCCCGCGCTAAACAGTCACATTTCTTTGTAGGAGATGAGGCATCTGTACGTATAGTATTATTGACTGCCATGCCTCTACAACTCCGTTTGAACATTAGGACGGTTTTCTGAAACCTGTTGTGCGTTTCAGTTTCACATTATGTTGGCTCCCCTGAATGTCACTTGAGGTCATAACGTTCAACGCTTATTTTTAGATTCAAGTGTGGAAATGAAATGACAATGGAAACTCTTAGGGCAGTATTTTGACAGTTGTCTGAACCTAAAAAGCAAGGATTCGTTAGTTTATTTTTTTTAATATGTAGATGTCGTTGTATGCCTTAAACCAGACAAAATAAAAGCTCAATTAAACCTAGACCTCAATCCACTTCATAGGATAAATTCGGAAAAAATACATTGATTTTAAGTCACAAACCGCAACAATAACGGTCAGGGTGGTGATTCTCGCGGGTGATATATTGATATCGAATTCGATATATATCGCAACAAATGTCAAAATGGTAGGGATTTTGACAGTTGTTGCAATATATATCGAATTCGATATTAATATCGAACCCGCAAAATCACCCCCCAGGTAAGATTGCGATAACCGAGTTTCAGTTACGTTTCAATGACATCATGTCACAATGTTGGCAACCGACCACCGAGATCAGGGTTGTCTGATTAAATAATTCCGAATAAAATATTATTCGAAAGCGGGTGTTTTGTAGGTCAATGAACTGTCTTTTTAGCATGTCTGATAACTTGGCAGGTTTCGTTTGTATGTAAAACATGTAAATAAATTGGTGTCGATGAGAAGATACCTCCTTTTTTGGAAAATATTTTAATTTTATGTGATTAAGCTGTTTATGAGGGTATGATGTTCAAATAATGACATTAAAAGAACGAAAAATGTCTTACAATTAATTAAGTTTCTTTTTCGCAAAAGTTTACCAATTAAAAGTAAGTACATTGATTATTCCAAGAACCCACCGATTTTTTGCCTGCAACACGCAATTTACTTTCACTAATCAGTGTCACTAATAACTTACAATCAACTTTTAGTTAATCAAAGTTAGTTCAAGCTTTTATTAAATGTATTTTTGTCAATAATTGTATTATAATATATTATTATGTAAATATTTTTGTAATAACAGTCAATAACAACTAAATGAGTAGATGTGGACTGTGGTTTTCTTGATAAAATCTGAAGTCGCGAATCTCATTCCATATTGCAAGCAGCTTTCACAGTAAGATGCAGATGCATTAAAATCGGCAATAAATTAAAACTAACGTTACAAATGCGAAATTTTTGGATATCCACGATATCCGAAACGGTTGTATTTTTCGAATAAGATGTCTTGATCAAATCTGAATTGCAAACAGCTTGTACAGTAAAATGTTAACACCTGCCGGCCTAGCATGACCACGATAGAAACGGGTTTTGTCTACATAGAAATAGACAAAGTGACAGATTTCATTCATAAAACGTAGAAATGTTTCTACAATCTGTCACTTTGTCTATTTCTATGTAGACAAAACCCGTTTCTATCGTGGTCATGCTAGGCCGGCTGCATCTGGTAATAAACTAATGTTATACGGGTACATAATTTTGGACGTTCACGCCGAAACGGCTGAACGGATTTTAATTTAATTTTGCACATGTCCAGGTGCGTATTCCTTAAAGATCCAATTACACAATATACGATAGGTACTTATCATCCTAATATAAGGTAGCCTTGGGATTCTAAAGTCCACGTGGGTAAAGTCCTCAGTAGGTAAATCATTTAAATTAATAAATAAGCAAGCGAATGTTTCCATCACGCAAGCCACGGTTGACTTGCAGCTTGCATACAAGCTACATAGGTACTTGCATAATTCAAAAAGCGGCTTTATGAAAATGCATTTAAAAAGCAGCGTTTACAAATACACCACTATACATTAGATGCCTCCCCGTTTCCGCCGGTAGCAAGCAACAATGAGGAAACAACTATAAAGTGGGTAGGAAATGTAGGAATACGGGAGTCTATAGGTACACTCGACAACATTGACGGTCGACCACTTTTCACCCTTATGTTCTTAGTAATAAGGGTGAAAAGTGGTCGACCGTCAATGTTGTCGAGTGTACCTACCTACAGGATAAAGTGCAATTGTGTTAATTACAAACTGTTCGCAGGCAGAATAATGAGATGCGATCTAAGTTTTTGAATCAAGTGTATAGGTGTACAGTTACGTCAGTTTGCTAGATCTAAAACCCATTTTCTTCAATATTACCGTTTTTCTACAAGCAATGAATGACTTGATATGATCTTGATATGATCTCCAATCATATAAAATTCTTCGAACAAGTCGTTTACATACAAATAACGTGTTTATTCGCATTCAACAGACTTGTGACAGTGGATTTGATTTGATTTAAAATCTTAAAAAGTCCGTAGTGAAGACAAGCTTATTTGATTTTATAAGGCGTTTATTAAAACCATTACCATTATAAACTATCAGCTTAAAATAACGTTTAAAATAACGTAGTAGTGGTAATAGTATAAATATATTTCGATTGCCAACCCTATTTGAGATCATTGGCGCCAATCGCTGTTCAACACATTGTTTTGACACGCACAACCATGATGTAACCTTAGATTGTGCACAATAGGTACACTCTGTGTATGAATAATGCTGATACACTACCACGTTTTTTGATATTGTACTTATACCAAGGTGTAAAGATCGTTTCACGCGTTTCACGTTGAGAAGTCCCTTCGACGCTAAGTTGGCTCCCCTGAATGTCAATATGTTACAACGTGATATGAGGAGGTAACTAATTAATGAAGGTGTCTGTTCATAACATGAATCCTCACAAGAAATGAATTTAGGAGTAAGTACCTGCTTACAAATTTATGTGAATGTTGTCAGCATTGCCTGAATAGTTCATGACTCTAGCTGAGTTGGAAACTTGTTGGTTATTCTCATAAAATAAATATGTAGATACGGGATAATTTTTTAACCTTAGAAACTTTCAAAAGTAACAATAAAATTTAAAATAGTTAAAACCGCCTTCAAAAGGAACATGTTATGTTACAGTGATCAGAATAGGTAGTGCTAATTCCCCTAAAATTCGAGGAATAGAGACAAAAACTGGAGACTTCCTAACGACAAAGTTTTTTTCGGGATGAAAATTGTCACGGGTTTTGGGACATTACTTAAATGTACATTATTTTAACATTATAAATTGGACTTCATGAAACGGACATTTGAATCGAAACAACCACTTCCAATTATTTTTTTATGTTGAGTGGCAAACAAGCTTGCCGGCCACCTAATGGTAAGTAGTCACCACTCTCTATGGACATCCGCAATACCGGAGGGATCGCATCTGTTATCCACCATTGAGACAACGTTGAAATGTCTCATGTGCCTGTAATTACACCGGCACCCATACCCTTAAAACCGGAACATAGCAATGCTGCTTAGCGGCAGATATAAGTAAGAAGTTATGCCATAACAACTCTTCGGCGCCATCTAGGTACCTACTGCTGTGTTTGTTAGCAGTTTGCATTATTGTAAACCTAGTAAGGTAATGCACCTAAGTATTTAATGAAAGAGACAAGCTCGTCGGTTTAAATTAGATACAGTTCCAATGCAGCTCTGTACGGCCGATAGCAAACTTATAACACGCTACGCGGCTACGCGATTGAAGCGTGCTCGTTAGTCATATTTCTTCATCCCGAGATGTCGGTAAATGTTAAATCAGCACGCGCAGTGTCGTGTTTGCTGTTAAAGGTATGTCGGCAGCTTAAGGCAGATAATGCATAAGACAGGCTGCTAAGCTGCAGAGCTTGCGGAATTAGCACAGGTAGGCTGCAGCCGTCTGATTAGCGCGTATAATTTCCGCAAAACTTTAGAGAGTTGGCCCTTGAGACTTAGGAAAAAATAAGTTTATTAAGATAAACTTTGGGTGAAGCTCCCTTTGTAGAAAATGTTATTGTTTTAAATGTAGGTATTAGTATCAAAGACAAAATCATAGGTATAAAAGTAAATGAAAGAGTAAGGCCATGTTGTTTCATCTTACAGTTACGTATCTGTAACCGTCAAATATGGCGGCTTGTAGGTACGACAATTTCATACGGACTTAACGATTACGTACTGACTTACGAATACAGATGGTTTGAAGCAACCCGCCCTAAGAGTGTCAGAGTGCTGTGATAATGAGGGTGTTATGTTAGTTATCGAATATCCTTGTGGGTTACCTATGGAGTCATTACTTTATGACTCACTAACATCCCATAAAAAGACATCTGATATTTAATCATTTAGACAAGAGGACTCTCTGTTACCATCGTACCACATAGACATCTTTCACGTCACCTTCTTCATAATCAACTAGACGATATCAGCCTTGCAACATACACCCGATATAGAAATAAACCACCTAATAAATATTTCGGTAATAACCCAGTCGAAGAGTACACGGCACGCAATCAAAGTGATACAACATGAACATTGCATGATGACATGAAACTAATAAATAACAAAGTTGTGAACGTTTTGTTACAAGTAATTAGCACAGTTACAAGCGTCTGTCGACAGCTCATGTTAATTATATACGTTATGTAATAGCTTGTACACAATTTATTGGTTGTCAATCAAATTCGCTGTGTAAATAATATTAAGGAAAGGAGATATGAATTACAGAAAATGGATTTAAAAATTAATTAGTTAACTACGGGAATGTCGCAGGGTTATGATAAGATTTCGTATAAATATCAACCCGCACTGATCCCACTCTCTTTCACAGAGAAGGATATTATTATCGTCCCAGCAGTGGGAAAATTAGAGGCTGATTATGTAAGTACCTATCATAAAACTAGTAGATAAGTTACATACGCACGAAAATAAGCATGAGACTTAGTCAAATCAACAGACAGAATTGTCGAAGACATGGTCTAGAAAGAAGCTCTCGAAGTATCTAATTTAAAAACCTACGGCAACTGAGGACGCAAAAATACGATTACAATAATATAGACAAATCTCTATAGAACAAATAATGCATTCATAAAATCATAACCCACTTTAGCGTAATGATATGCAAATATTCAACAATCAACAGATAATAATTAATTCAAATACAACATTTAACAAATTGAATAAATAAAACACTTTAGAATGGCAAATCAAGTTGACACTAAAATTCTACACACACTCTTTGCTTGTTTACTAAACATACAAACATTCATTTGTTAGTGTGATTTGGCTTGCATTGCAGCATTCGATTGTGAAAATTAAACAGATACCAGCACTAAGATTGCATACAAATACCTTTTTGGTGAAAATAAATGCAGTTTAATTTTTTTAGGTTATGAGGACTTGTAATGAGCTCTTACCTATTAATACATATTAATAAATACAACTCATTGTTTATTAGCTATTGTTTTTCTTGAAGGAGAGTTGGTAAAAATATTGTATTCAATACAGCATATTGATTGACAGAAAACTCTCTCAATATCTCTGAACGTTTTATGATAAGACCCTGTCAACGACGACAATAATAATGAGTCAAAAGATTTAAAACTGAAAAGAAAACGAAAATGCATAAAATATCAAAAGGCTTAATTTTAAGTCCTTACAAAGTCTACAGCGGACACAACTTGAGATAAGCCTTCAAGGAAGCGCGGAAAGTGGAAACTTAACAAAGATAAAAGAGCAAAACTTGGCAAAACAAAGTCGTCTTTGTCTCTGTGTTTTAAGTTTTGAATAAAGATTTTTATCACATTTTAACAGGCTTTCTATGACATCATTCCAATTTAAAATCTTCCGTATTTGTTTATACAATTAAAACTCCTCGCAACTTAACATATAAAGTACAGCATATATTTAGATATAATATTTAGGCTGTTTAAAATATAAATTATTGTGAAAAAATATTAGGAATGAACCATATGTTTCCGGTGTTCCCCAAGGAACTATCTTAGGTCAATTTTTATTTTAAAACGAAATAGTAAAAATCTGGTCCGCTAGCAATGGCGTTTTCTAAAAAAATCGCTCCTATATTTAAAAAAAAAACCGTATATAACACAATAATTTGGTAGTGTTGTTCCACATACCTGTGAGTTGGTAAACCGCCGACTCCCGGACCTGCTAAGGGTGCCTCCCCTCACGTTGCTGTCAGACAGGTCTACATCGCCCCCGCCGTCGGCCGCCTTCCGACGAGACAGCTCACACAGCTCTGCTATCGGTTGCACCTGGGCATAATATTTGCATTTAAAGTAAGGAAGTTTGAAGTGGGTATCAAAATTCGATCAAGGAGGTCGATACTGCGTGTAAACAGTCATAGCAAGGCAGAAGAAACAAGGCATTTTGATTTTCTGACAACAACCTGTGAGTTTTCAAGTCAAGAATGAATAGGTTACTTCTAGGTAAGTGTGCACATTCGCCAACCGCATTATTGCTTAACCTCAGGTAAGACAAAGGTCAAACGCTGTGGTACCTTACCTACCCAAATAATATAAAATTTGTAAACACTGTTTTTTGGTCCACTTCAAAGCATTTTATTGCAATCGTAGTGTTGAAATTCCAAATTATTTGCAAGAATTATTAGTTAAGTAAATACAACAAAATAAAATACAGAAAGATCTGAATTTAGATCTTTTAATGCAGGCATTAGGTAGGTACCCTAATTTACAACAAATTGAAATATATAAAGAAAATATAATAGGTACATAGGTATATTATGTATACATATTATCAGTGTTAATTTTTAAGTATTATAACACTGGCCCAAAAACAATTGAACTTAGAACTGATATGATTCTAAATTGAAAAAGAAACAAAACACACGAATTTAAAAGCAGAACCAATGCTTTTACTGAGTGAGTCATCCCAAGGTATGTATCATTCAGCTAATAAGACATCAATGTTACACAAACCTAAATAGTGGTGTACAAATGTACACAAATCGAGCTTGAAAGTGGTTTTTCTTGTAAACACCGGTGCGCGGGAGAAAGTTATGTTATGTACGTGTTGTATGATGAGAGCCAGGGTTAAGGGATAATGGTTTGATCGGTTGTATGGTGTTATGCTAGTGCTTAATGGCTTGGGAGATAAAAAAAAACAATTTGAACTCATCGTTTAGAGTTCTTTTTAGGCTTTCAAACATAGTAGTTTCAAGTAATTGTAGCAGTTTTTAGGTCATCAAAACTATTAATGGATGAAAAAATATAGTTTACACTTTAGAAAACAAAGCATGGATATTCAACCATTGTTACAATGGCTACGAATTAAAATACCTGAGGATTAGTTATCTAGGTATTCCAAATAAAGTTAAGCTGATTTTAAATTACTACCTAGCCTATTAGCTCGACGAATTCAACGGTATGCATAGATCCTGGTGCAATCCTAGAACAAAAAAGCTGCCCGACTTCCCAGAACAAAAACAGCCATACATATAGGTATCAAAACTGTACCGCCTTTTGCGTGTGCGAAGTTCGTTAACAATCGGTGCAGTAGTTTCTGAGTTATTAGGTAACAGGCCGACACACATTTTCTTTACGTTGATTAAAATTTTTAAATCATCTTTACTTGGCAGCTATTGGTATCTTATACACTGTTTAATTGATTTATGTATACCTAGTTTAAGAATCTACTGCCTTACTGCTTTTCTGCCTAACTAGGGGTCTTACTAGTCCTAGTCGTGATTTACAAACTGGGTAACATGGCTCTTTAATACTAGGTTTAGGTCTTAGAACAGGGCCCCAATTCTGCTATTGCAATTGTGTAAGAATGGTGTCATAATGACACCATAACGGTCAAAACCTAAGCGGTCATTGGCTTAGAGTAAAACTATCTCTTTCGTCATTGGTCTAAACGATGTCATTGAGAGACCATTCTGACACGATTATGACAATTGCATTAGCAGACATGGGGCCCTGGTTATGAAAACTAAACAAATACCTGCCAGAACATAACCACTTTCTCTAAGCATAATGATAAAATTAACATTTATTAGGATCGTTAACGCCGTGTTAACATTCTGTAGGCAATCTTAAATTGCCAGTATACAAAAGCCTAAGGTTTTTTGATTTCTTGTTCATTAATTGAATAGGCTGAGCCTATTCAAATGATTGCCAAGGTCAAAGGAGGCCGGGCAAATTGGTCCAACCACCAATAGCAAGAAGCTATGTTACATATTGGAAAGCTCTTTTTATGTAGATTTATTTTTTACTATGGCGGTTAATTTCAAAAGGCTGTGTGAAAAACTGTTGCATAATAAAATTAATAGGTAATTAAATCATAGAGGTAAAAAACTGGCAAAGTGCGAGTCACACTCGCGCACTGAGGGTCTGTTCCGATTCTATGGTGAACTTCCTTGGGTTTCGACTTTTTATTGTTATTATTATTTGCCATGATAGCGGCCATACTTATACGTATTCTGCGAAAACAGTTCACTAGCTATTACGGTTCATAAGATACAACCCTGTGACAGACGGGCGTATAAATTAGTACCAATATCGGCACTTCAGATATTATAGGCATACAGACCTAAAACTTTTGGCATTCGCAGGAAACTGAGAACGCTTAGATTAAATTCAGGGTCAGTTAATCATAATAAAATCGTACGCAAGGCAGTCACAACTAATTCGCTAGTCACGATTGTCTACATTATAGAAATAACTTTTCTGTTTGTAACGGTTTAAGACCCGTTTCGAAAGCATTCCTAGTTTTTTGCCTAAATTAACAGAAGTAACTGAGTACTAATTCGAAATTGTTCCGTTATTTACAACGCGGATAGAAATGTCATGATACGGCAAATAATGAACGAGACAGCTATTAAATACCTATGTCAAAAGAGTATCAATGAATCCATAGGATTTCTAGACAGCTTTCCCGTAGGACCTATATTTTTAGGGTTCCGTACCAAAATGGTAAAAAAGGAACCCTTATGGTGCGACTTCGTCTGTCTGTCTGTCACACCTGCTTATTTCAGCAACTACTTATGCTATCGACTTGAAATTTGGAACAGTTATAAAGAATGCTTGTTCAACTTTATTGCAAATGAAAAAAGTCCAAAAATATTTTTATTTTCATTGCAAAAGGGGCCGGAGTGGGGGTCCGAAATTTCAAAGTGGGGTTACTAGGTCAAGTGACATATCATATGAAAGGGCTTGATCTGCACATTTCAAAATATATTTTTATTTTATTTTATGTTTCACAGTTTTCGACATATGATGAAAAATGTCCAAAAAAATACCATTCCCCCCCCTTATCTCCGAAGTTTGCGGAGCGAAAAATCTGAAATAATTAGAGTTGATAGGAATTGACCCAAATATGGCACCAAAAATAAAACGACGTTCCTAACTAGTAGTTTTTTCAAAATCATCAAAATTCTTTCACAAACAAACTTAGTTGCGGTCCGGATTTTTTCACTTTATACGTCCAAAAATGATACAGAACCCTCGGTGCGCGAGTACGACTCGCACTTGGCCGGTTTTTTTTTATTATGAAACTATATCTCTTTTTAAATTAACAGTGTCATCTAATTTTAGGCCAGACTATAGATAATTTACTAGTATCTTAGATACACAAACACCTTGCACCTTAGACGATCTAAAGAACGTCACTGATGCTGCGATTAATATGGCTACTTTCTGCTGAGCCAAAACAATATGAGATATACCATCAACACAAAAAGAAAAAGTTTAACGACAGGTAAGTGGGCAACTAATTTAATGTTGATGTACACTTATGACGTACCGTATGAACTTTTTTCCTACATGCATAAAACCAATTCTATCAAACCATAATGATTTCATCGCTCATTCGGAATTATTATTTTTATATTATCTTTATGCACAAATGATAAGTAATCAATTCGCGGTTGCGTTTCATCGATTCGATATTCAATTTAAAATGTGCAAGTCAATGTCAAATATTAAACATGGTCATACAATCAAGTGAAATGTGACTCCTATTTAATTCCTCGAAATATTATGAACATTCACTTACACAAATTAATGCTAATGAATACTTTGAAACTCACCTTAATCGTGACGGAGTCGTGACTTCCCTTGATAAGGTCAATAACCTCCTCTCTGCTCTTCTCTTCAACGTTAACCCCGTTCACTTCCAAAAGTCTATCACCAGGTAACAGTCCAGTCTCACTAGCCCCCGGGTAAGATCCAGGTTCAGCCAAAATTACAGCTTTGAACGTCAATTTGCTGACCATCCCAATGTTATTGCACTTATTGTCACCGTTCAGAAGAATATTGTCATGACCGTTGATGTCTCCAATAAAGATCCTTTCTTGAACCATCGCTCTACGAAGACTGAAGCCAAAATCATTTCTTGGAGCCTTCTGCCTTTGGATCGTAAGATATCTAGGCTTCGGCAACCGCACAGGAGTTAATGAAGGAAGTGGTAAATAAACATCATCAAAATTGCTAGTTCTGGACCATCGATGGAACCCTTGTGACTCGCCGACAGGTGAGGTAGAAAACGGTGGAGTGGCGAATGAAGAGTTCGTTGTCGTATCGGTTAAGGAATCAGCACTTGGAGACGTCGAAGTCACTCCAAGGTAGCTATTCCCATTCGTCTTTGGTGCCTCGTCAACATCTTGGGTAGTTATTGACGGGTTATTCGAATTATTCTTATAATTTTTGTACTGCGTCTCCACAGGACTATGAATTACTTTTTTGGTAAAGTTCTGTACATGCTGCATATCATCGCTGGACGAGGTGCTTTTAGAAGGCGGAATTCCGTATGTTATCATTTCATTCTGCTGCGTATTTCTTGCCAATTGGTTAGGTTCCTGACCATTAACATTATCAACTGCATCGGTGCTTTGGACATTGTTTTCTACAGAATTTGAACTAGTATTGCTGAGACGTGGACCTTTTAAGATCCCACGTTTTGGAGGACGCGGTGGTATAGGAGGTAGATTTGGCGGTTGTCTAGGGCTGGTATTAGCATTATTCGGATTATTTAAAGAATTTAGTGACGTCTCTGAACTATCGGATTGTAGAACACCTTCTTTCTTGTTCCAAGTGTGAGTTGTGGGGTATCCGGGTGACACGTGGTTATTTTCGTCGCTCAGATTTGAGTTAGACCCCGAGGTAGGTATGAGCGGATAATTGGAATAATTTGAATCTTGTTCCAGGTGGGCGAACAGCGAGGCGGTGTAGTCAGCTGTTATGCCCGACGGCAGTTTCTCCTTTTCCTTGCGTCTGCCCCGCAATTTTAGCGATCGCCGGACCTGTGAACGATAAACGTAATTTTAGTGAATTGTTGTTGTAAAATCTGTTCGATACGGCTCAGTGGGCATGAAGGTTGAACGTAACAGTTTGTAGAAAATTTAATCGAACGAACATGACAGGATATTAGAATAATATTAACGCCAAACATAATCTAATCGCTTTAAACGAGCAAGTCACTCGCAAATGGGAAACTGATAAAGTAAACAAAACAGTAGACGAAGCAATTTGTCAAACAGCTGACACTTGAGGAAATAATGTTAATATCAGTAAAGAAGAAGGTGCACGCGATATTGATCTCTAAAAAGACGTGATAGGGATCGAGTTCGTTCAAGTTGAGTAGTAAGAGTTGGGTTTAAGAGTACAGTTTTGCAAATGTACTGATGACTCTCAGTTTCGCGATGACGAGACGTGTAGCAGTATTGTAAACGATTGAAAAACCTGACGACGTTCCTGCAATTTGGGAGCGACATTCCTCATAATGAAACCTCATGAATATCGCCAACGAAAGTGTATCAGAAAACCCGTTATCTTCTGAATTGATTTAACTCAAGATTGTTTTTGACATCTCCTTATATTGAATTAAATATTGTATATCAGTAGGTTAACGAGGCTACTAAGGTGCGGTTAAGCAAATGAGATAAGTATCTTGATTATAATAAAACAGAAAGTTGCAATTTATTTTTCACACTTTTTTATGTCGTATACAGGAGACCACCTATATGTATAGTATACAAAGAAGAAGCAACTTCAGAATGATGAATAACTAAGAATGTGTAGAAATTAGCTGATGCTGTTTCGGGGGCAACATACCTAGTTAACATTGATTAAGCCGGTTGACCATCAATGATGCTAAGAAAAATCGTTTTCTAACCAATTCCTCCAAGATCATTCATAATCATAACTATTCATAACATAGTACCGTGGAATGGGGTGACTTTGATCAACTTTAAAATTAAAAAGCATTTTTCTCCTGAAATATGAGAGCAAAAAAAATAAAATAAAAATGCAAATATCGGTTTTGTTTATTCTGTCTATTTCTTGAATAAAAATTATATTTTTCTTATTATTTTTGGAGAAAAAAAATAAAATGTCAGTGATCAATCTTAAACTATGATTGGGGTTACTTTGATACCTCCCTTTTTTTCTACGAAAATCGTAAGTAACCCTAAGAAGAAACAAAATACAAAAAAAAAAATGAAATTCGTCCGTAGGTTTAGGATTTACAATGTTTTTTTATGTTTTTGGGGTTACTTTGACCTTGAAAAAACAGTAATAATTAAGTTTTTGTATCTTTGGACATAATTTCGCAGTATTTAATAATAGGAATATTCGGAAAATGTAATTTAATTATACTGTTCAAATGCTCCACGTAACGTCAATCGGTTTTCAACCACTTCTGTTACCGCCTGATTTAAAATCTCTCCAGTGTAGTTCCAGTATTTTTGGGAACCTAAACGCTTTTTACATATTCTTGACATGATACTAAAGTAAAAAAAAAACATGTTGGTTAATAAGAAGACTAAAAATCGATGACTGATCAATGATCAAAGTAACCCCACATGGGTGATCAATGACACCCCGTGCAGAATATGCCGCCAAAAAACCAATGATCGTCAAGGTTATGATTAGCAATAAACATTGATGTTATAGGTCAATAAATTTCTGATCTGATGAAGTTCATACAATTTATGTCTTTGTGAAACTCAAATTTGTAGCTTATAAGTTACACAGGCTATTAAAATTACATAAAACTTTACTTAAATATTTTGCATTATTTTTTCGTCAACCAGCAAGGATCAACCCACTGGGACTAATCATACGTTGACAGTGACGTTCAATGCCGCTAATTGTAAAAAAATAATCGGAAGAATGCGGTCAGATTTCGTACAATTTGAGTTTTATTACGAAACGAAGTTTTTATCAAAGTTACCTACCCCAGGAATCAAAGTAACCCCATTCCACGGTAGCTAAATAGTGCCAAATGAACAAAAAAGTCAGGTATTTCATTCAGCAAAAAAGACTCATTAATAGGAAGCTCCGGTGGAAAATACAGTAAATGTATTCAAAATTTTATTTCTTTATAGTCTAGACTCTAGAGTTCTAGACTATCGTAATAGCTAATATGGTAATTTAAATTCCTCAAAAAACTCTTGATGACAAAAAACTTCGAGACGTTGAAAGTATGAAAAAGAGTATTCCAATGTCCAAAGCAAATAAAACTACCTATAACAATTCAATCGACACTATTTACACAAAGGCACACTTTTCCTAGAACTATAATTGGATGAAATCGTACAACTTATCAAGGCTGAGTTTATTGATCATAATCTTTCTAACAACGCGATCATTGTGGCAGACCAGACGCGAGTCTATCAGATCATCAGACGCGGTCTGATAGACCCGAACAACAAATCCCAAAGTGAAAGGCGAACAGTTAGCATTCAATTAAAAAACAATTAAATCTTTTGAAGACGGAAGGTGATTTTCTTTTGTTTCTGTAAGTGTTAGAAAAGTTATTCCATGTTTTAATTTAAGAAGAGTCAAAAACCTTTTGTGTTAATTAACTAATGGCAGAAAATAATAAGAAAAAATGTAGTGACACACACAAACAGTTTGACAAATAGGTACAATAGTTCTGAATGAGCGAATCGAAAGAAAACTTGCGCCTTTACAACTTAAGCCACAAGCGAAGATACAAAACGTAAAAAACCACAAAATTACTAGGTAATTGCACGATAGTCACAAGTTCACTGACCTCTACCAGAAAGAAATAAAATAACAGGGAAACCCCTGTAAATTCTTGGGGTATTTAATGAGTAATGACTCTCTTGGACTTCTTCGAAAAATTACGGACTTCATGTAATGCACCGTTTTCCATTAATGAGGAAAGTCCTAGCATTAAAAAAGAGACAACAACAACAACATTAAATTCACTCGATTGCTCAAGTGAATTAAATGTCTATTAAATTACTATTACATAACTGATTCTTGCAAAGAATTGAAAAATACTCTTAATCCGCTGAAATCGACACTCCATTGTTATAGTAAAGATCTTACGATAAAATTCACTAGCGCTCTTAAAATATCGCACGACTTAGATTTTTTCACAATGACTCGATTTGCTTGATTACCGTACCACAATTAATCGTTAAACTATAAACACAATCGAATTTTAGAAGAAACCATATTTCAATTTCAACGTTATTAAAGAAATTTGTCAAATTCGCACTGAATCGATGACATAATTGAAAATCGACTCTAAATTATTTGTATAAAACTTGAAAAGGTCCAGTAGATACCATGACATATTATTGCTACCATTATTCTGGTGAGAGAGTGATGTATACAGCAGGTATACACCAAGAATAGCACCATCCCATTTTTCACAACAGAACAATAATAGTTTCAGCCAAAGATTATGTTGTAGCACTTTATAGTACGGCGGATTGGAGAGCAAGGTATTTAGTTCTAGTAGACAATACTTTTATTTGACGTAACTATTGTTTCAGAGGCAGATAAAGCTGAAAGATAGTCAGTGCTAAAGTTCAGACTCTTTGCTAATAGAAATCAAAAACCGCTCAAAGTGAAAGAAGTAGTCAGCACTAAGAAGTTAACTCTAATCTTCAGTCATAAACACAACGATAGCGTAATGAAACTACACACAGCACACACACCCACAGTAAACATAAATATTAATACCAAAGCTGTCAATGCGAATCCTATCATCTTCAATCCAGTGCTCTCGATGGTGAATCTGGCGTCCATTTCACTAGAACACTACTAAACAAATGAATAATTGAACTGTTTCAAAAGAGAGAACAATAGTCGTGTTTTATTATTGACAAAGAACCTACGATAAACATAATTTGGTTGGATAAATATCTGAAGAATTTTGTTCTCTTGCAGTCTTCGATCAGAAGTTAAGAAGGAAGGTCGTGTGTATTATCTTTGTCTTTCTTTTTGAATTTGGAAGGTTTGTTTTTCTTTTCAGCGCATCGGTAAACTCCCGATTGTCTAGCCAGTGTCTGGCCGAGAATTTGGGCCCCATCCAAATGTTTGGCTAACAAATGGCTAGTAGCACTTTCGGGAAAAGATGGGCGTTACGTGCTACGAAACACGCGTACCTACGGCATCAAAATGGTCAGTCTGACTGTTATCGAAGTTTCATTTTGGATGTCTAAGAATTTTAATGAATTATGCTCAACGTGATTATGAGGATTTTTGGATTTGTAGCCTAAGATTGGTGCATCAAATAGCCTCCATGAGTGAGACGAACATCCGACGCGCTCTGGGCAGTCAAGTTAACCCCACTAACTCTTTGCTGACTAGTTAACATTTTGACCATTAGTTCGTGCTGCTATGAGAGAAGGCTTGAAAATAAAATCATACAGAGGTTAACTGTTTTCTGGAAAAATCCCATACATTTTATCTAAAAGTAGGTACTCAAAGTAAGTAATCCATTTCTGTCCCTCCATTTTCAATACTTCCCACCCTAATTAGCTTCGTCTCGTTCCGCAGCCGGCGGTGCATAAGTGCGGCAAGCGGAACGTCCATATAATGTGAAAACTTGACGATGAATCTCTAGTACCGTTATAAGATGTGAAGTGACCGGCTTGTGTACTTAAGTAAACAATGAAGAGTGAGTTACATTTTAAACGCAACAAAGCCTGTAGGATGCTGATATTAACGTCAATTTAAGAAAAACTAAATTTTCTTAGTCTGGGTATTGATAGGACTTAGGAACAGTCATGTATTTTCCCAAGAATTGTTACATTTAGGTACTATGAAACTGCGTCGACTTGCAACGCGCCCGCCGATAGCGATACTAATTACTCGGGTGCGCATCGGTTCAAAGTAAATGCATGGGAAACGAATTATTGCGATTCCATTCGATTCGACATGGCGACCTAATGTAAGTTAGGTTTTGTAATAATATATAACCATTACATATTATTACAAAACCTAATTGTGGGCAACCGCCCACGTGTGTATTGTGGGCAACCGCCAAACTTCCTAGACTAGCCGCTAAGTCAAATAATACACAAAGACAATTCTTAGATAACACAAACTACAACAACAAACGCTGTTATTTTCGATGATACCTCTACAGATGCATATAACATATCGACCGAGTCACATTCGAAATCGATGCACACATTTTCACAGATGGAATCGCAAATTGTATTCCTCGTTTACACTAACGGAACTCTGAGCAAAGATCGAATTTGTTCGCGTTTCCTTTGTATTCTGTGGTTGATTTATATTCCTCAAGTGGGTATAAGTCCCCTCGATGTTTGGACAATGGATTTCCGCAGGATATTACTTAATTCAATAAATTAGATGAAAATAAAGCGCTCCATGCTGCCACAAGACTAAAAGCAAAAGATAAGGGGTACAAATTTGTATGGGTAAGAAATGGCAGGATTTTTGTCAGGAAGACCGCGGAAGCCGACCATATTCTGATTAAGAACCTGGACTCTTTAAATAAGTTAATGTGAGTTAATACGCACTAGTGTTTCTATTCTTTAAAGACAAAAAGAAAAATACTTAAAACTAAAAATAAATGTTATAGTAAAAAAACATATTTTCAAAATTCAATAGTTTGCAAATATTGTATCAAAACTGTAGAGGTCTGAGAACTAAATTGCATACGGTTTATCGCAACGTATGTTGTAATAACTACGATATTATAATTATTACCGAGACTTGGCTCAATAGTACCGTCCAAAGTAGTGAGCTATTCGACGACAGATACGTGGTCAACAGAAGGGATAGAGAAAGTTCTCGTCAACAAAGTGGCAAAGAGGGTGGGGGCGTATTGATAGCTGTAAAAAAAATATTTAATTGTAAACGCGCTATGCATTTCGAAAGTAGTTGCGAGGACCTATGGGTTACTATAGATCTTCCGGTAGCTAAATCTTTTCGTCGAATAGCTCTCTGTGCAGTATACCTGCCACCACCAGTGCGTATTTCTTACTTGGAAAATTTCTTAGACTCTTGTAATGCGGCCTTTGAACAACTTAATGATTCATGTTTATGTATCATAGGCGATTTCAATTTGGGTAACATCGACTGGAAAACGGTCAGTAATTCAAATAACAACCTCAAGCTACCTAATACTTGCGAAGCATTGTTGGATTTTACGTATGTTAACAGGCTCAATCAGTTTAACAATATTAATAATATCTCAGGCCGCATACTTGATCTTGCATTATGTAATCATCCCATGTGTAATGTAAGCCATAGTATAGGTTCATTATGTAGTGTTGATCAGCACCATCCTCCCCTAGATATAGTCATTTCTTTGTTTAAGGATGCCAAACTTCCCTATAAAACTGTCAATGGAATGCCTAACTTTCGTAAAACAAACTACATACTAATTCGTAAATACTTGAAAGAGTTCAACTGGGAGGAATTACTCGAGGGACAGCAGGATGTGAACGAGATGGTGCAGGTATTTTACGACATTATTAATGCAGCTATACAAAGGTTTATATCTACTAAAGTGCCCAAGAATAGTAAATTCCCATCATGGTTTAACCGTAATTTAATTAAAATGTTGAACTCAAAAAATAAAATCAGAAAACGTTACAATATTTACAAGAATCCATTAGATAAAATTGAACTAAAGATAATCAGTAAACGCTGTGATGACCTTGCTACAGTCTGCTATAATAACTATATAAAGCACTTAGAAGATGAACTTGCAAATAACCCCAAATTGTTTTGGACTTACGTAAAAACTAAACGGGGTGGGTCTAGCACGTATCCTTTGTCCATGACAGACGGTACTACTACCTCATCTGATGGAACAGAAATATGTGAGTTTTTTGCATCTTACTTTTCTTCTGTTTATAGCCCTGCTCAAGATAGTTGTAACGTTCATAATAATACATATTTACATAATCTTCAAAATTATAGTTTATGCTTGTCTAATCCTGTCATTGATTGTAAAGCCTTACACAAGAAGTTGCAAAACCTGGACTGCAACAAGGGCGCAGGTCCAGATGGAATACCACCAATTTTTATCCATAAGTGCGCGGCCGAATTGGTTAGACCACTATCACTTATTTTCAATAAATCGTTAGCGTCTGGTGTTTTCCCCTCAACATGGAAGGTTGCAAAGGTTGTCCCTATTCACAAAACAAACAATGATGACTTAGTTTCTAACTACAGACCCATATCAATTTTGTCAACCTTCCCTAAGATTTTTGAGTCTATGGTCTGCCCTCACATACAAAAACACCTTAACCTATACATAAGCGAAGAGCAACACGGCTTTGTGGAGTCTAGATCCACAAGTACTAACCTGATACTGTTTACAGAGTTATTAACGGAGGCAATAGATTCAGGCTACCAAGCGAATGTTATATATACAGACTTTAGTAAAGCGTTCGATAAGGTCTCACATGGAATACTGATTAATAAATTGCGAGTATACGGTATCACCGGATCACTACTTTCTTGGTTGAGTTCGTATCTTATGGATAGATCTTTTTATGTAGTCGTCAATGGTTTTCAATCAAACACACGATATATATCGTCTGGCGTGCCGCAGGGCTCTCATTTGGGGCCAGTTTTATTTAATTTCTTCATAAACGATATACCCAACTGTTTTCCCTGCTCTGATATCTTTATGTACGCCGATGATTTAAAAATTGTCAAAATCGTTAAATCTAAAGATGATGCTTCTGACTTACAGAGCGATTTAGAAAGGCTCGTGCAATGGTGTCAAATGAACGAGATGCACCTAAACCCAAGCAAATGTTACCATGTCAAATTCACGAGAAAACATCATCTTACAGAGCAAGATTATTATATCAATGGAGTTAAAATTGCGGAACTAGATACAATAAGAGACCTTGGTGTAATATTTGATCGGAAGTTAACTTTTATTCCTCACATCGATAATATAATAAAAAAATCTTCTAAAATGCTGGGATTTGTTATAAGAAATTCAAAACAGTTTAAGTGTAAAACTAAAATTATGCTTTACAATAGCCTAATTCGAAGCATATTGGAGTATTGTAGTGTAATTTGGCGGCCTCACTATGCTACACACTCATTGCGTTTAGAACGTGTTCAAAAGCGTTTTCTGTGGCACCTGGCGTTTTCTAATGGAATAGCTAAAAAAATGCGTTCATACAGCAACAGACTGAAGCACTTCAAAATGGTTTCGCTGGACAAGCGCCGACGCATTAGTGACGCAATGTTTGGGAGCAAAGTAATGGCCCACAAAATTGACTGCCCACAGATATTGCGCACCTTTAATTTCCGTGCCCCCTCGAGAATTCCTCGCAGTTCAATTACACCACTTTGCCCACCACTTAGAAAAACTGTTCTAGGCGCCAATTCCCCTTACGCGAGGATATGCAAGGTCATAAATAGCTGCAGTGACCAGATCGACTTGCATTTTGACAGTTTGGGCAAATTGAAAGCCAATCTTTTTAAGTATCTCCCGGATTAAGAAAGTTTTTTGAATTTGTATGTAGTAGATATACTTAAATAAATAAAATCTAAAAAAAAAAAAAAAAAATTCAAAAAAAAAAAAAAATAATAATAATATGCATGTAATGGCATTATGGAACCAGCTTAATTTAATTTAATAGTAATATTACTTTTGTACAACGTCTTTATGCATGCGGAGTTTACCTATAAGTGATTGTTACACTAGTAATAATATATATATTACATGTTACCTTTAGCATAAAACCAGTGTAAACAATTGTTGGTGAACCAATAAAAAAAAAA
Organism: Thalpophila matura; assembly: GCA_948465475.1. NCBI lineage: Eukaryota > Metazoa > Arthropoda > Insecta > Lepidoptera > Noctuidae > Thalpophila > Thalpophila matura. The sequence goes on from OX419196.1 coordinate 4,851,776, forward strand.
TAAAAAAAAAAAAAAAAAATGTTTGTTCGGCATTTCTAGGTAGGATAGTTTCCGACTTTGGATGTTGGTGTTTGTTTTAATTATTGGTATACTGATTTTTGCCCGCGGTTTCACTTCAAGGAGTTCATTTACCCGAATAAAAAGTTATGAATGATGACCTTCCTATAAGTTAATTCAGATGATGGTCTGTGTTTCTATTGTCTTAAAACATTCAGCCATTTCGGCATGATTGACTCGCAAACATACAAACTTTCTTATTTATAATAAAAGTAGACCAATTTATTTCTAGGCAAGGGTCTCTAGCTCTACAAAAGTGTCTGTAGATGGACAGTGCCGCCGACGCCGGCCCAGAAAAAGGTAGCGAGATGACTTGGAGGCGTACCGCCAAGGACCGCAATAAAGAACACTTGGAAGGACTTGAGAGAAGCTTTTGCCCTGCATTGGGATAGTTTAGTCTAAATTAAAAAAATAATTGAAAAACATATCGAAGCTTATACCTACACAAAAGCTACCTACAGAAAACACCGGCTCCATTTCTCCCTAGGTTCCATAATTCATTTCCGACTCCATAACTCCATAAGTTGTCAAAGAGAATATTTTACTTCAAGTAGATACTTCCCAACGGAACTTCCTATCCACTAGGATAAAACAATGTCGCTTTCTCTATGCAAACTGCCATAAATCACTTTGGAATAATTGAATAATAGACTTTCCAGTTATAATTCGAACCTCTAGGCTAACTTTGCACGGAAATGAAAATTTAATATTCACTGTGCACTGCTGTCAAAATAAGGAAACCAGTTTCAAGTAGATATTAATTAACTTTGGCCATTGCCGTTTTATTTTTTGAGTGTTGAGTACCTAACTGTCATGCGTATTACAAAAGCCCGTTGATTCCGGCCAGATACGCTAGTCCAAGTCTCTCTGGCTTTTGTAGATGTATTTATAGTTGTAATGTGGGAAATTTGTCTATTTTAATAACCATTCATTGCCTTGGCTGAAACACTCAGGGATTGCGAACTACAAAAGCCAGGGTGAGTCAGACATGCATCTGGCCGAAATCAACAGGCTTTTCTAATTACGCGACGGTCATAGTATATTATATTGGCACATTTACGAGTACTTAGTGTCCCTTGATAAGGTATACGAGTAGAGTCATCAGTTATTTGCACATGACTAATACTCGTATCTCCTATCATAATATTATCAGCTCAACTGATTAGAATCCATTAGACATAAACCTCATAAATTACCTCACTACACACTGATCTCTGCATTTCTATATTTCACCTATTTTAACCAACTTCAAAAAGAAAGCGGTTATCAATTTGACTGTATTTATTTGTATATATATATTTTTTTTATTATTAAATAATAGGCTCGCGTTTCTTTTGTTGGTTGTTACCCGATGTCTTCACCGATTATGAACAGTTTTAATTATTGTTTTTTTCATTTGGTGGAGAAAGCTTGTGCGGTGGTCCCGTATAAACTTTATTAACTTTTTCAACCAGCTTCAATAAACGGTATTTAGTTCACTTTGTTTTTAGTTTCGGAGGTCGGTGCCGAATCAAACCAAATCAAAACTCAAATGCATTAACTTCTAAACTGTTTGACACAAGATTACTGTCATATTTTGAAGGCGTTCTTAACTTTTTTTGATATCTTTTAGCTGTAGCAAAAAAATTATCGCACGAACTGGCTACTTGGCCAACAACTCGCCCAAAAGCGTTTAGAATTTAGGAAGTAACGCATTACAATGCGAAATAACATTTTACTCTATTAAATTATTCTAGTAGCTATCGTTCTCCGCTTCTATACAAAGAAGTTGATGTTAGACGTAATTCTTAGGAATTCCACTTTATTGTATGCGCATACGCACCCAGAACAAACGGACTAATCCTGTTCAAACTGAGTTCACAAATAAAGACGTTTTAAGTGTTTGTACGACCGATAAACTGTATTTGTAGTGAATGATTGTAGTACTGTGCTTAATTTTACTGAGGTGCATGGTATGATCGCCTGCGCATTATAAACTGGGAGCAAACATAGCTGGACTTCTGGAGCCAGGATTAAATATCTTAAGCAGTTGGGATTTTAGGTTAGGTAGATAATTACACTAAAGTTATTAATGCAAAAGTCTGTGTGTGTGTCTGTTACTGCTGCACGCTGATACGGCTGGACGGATTTGGATGAAATTTGACAACGAGGTAGCCCGGGACCTGGAAGAGCACATAGGCTACTTCTCATCCATTTTCACATAGACGAAGCAATAGCTAGTGATCTACAAAAACTAAACTTAGACGAAATAATTTGTAGAAATCATTGCATTTGGCGTTATCTGTTTGCCTCATGGAAAAAAGGCGTGACCGAGTTTATGTGTTTGTGTATGACCTATCTTAATAGGTCTAACTCAGATCATAGAAACAAGGAGATGTGCCAAGGCGCTATCGAGCTTGATGCCTGATCTTGAGCAAATTGCTCATATTAAAAACGTACGCGCTGGCGACGAACCGAACACGATCGATGGTATAAATACAGTGTTTTAGTTTAGTGCTAGTGTTGAGTGACGATTAACAGTGTTAGATTGAGGTGCGGAATGTTCAATGCGTGGGAGATCTTTTTATTCACAAGGAGCGCTTAATTAAGCGCGTAATTGTGTCGAAAAATGTACTAAAAGTGGCATCAGTTGTTCCCGTACTAATTTGCTATGATGGCATATCTCCTTGTTTCTATGATCTGAGGTATAGACAGTATAGCCTTATTAAGGTTAAAAGTAACTTCCAAGAATGAAACAGAGTGACGATCAGCGTTTAGAATGAGCAGAATAAACTATAATGGTCCTTTAGGCTACGAACGCACAGGCAGGTGGCTTGCTTAGCGCTTAGAGCCTAGCACTAGCTAGGCTCAACTAGCTTAGTAAAACGAACGTTTTAGAATGTTTGCGACCGGCCGCACTGCGCGCTTGGCGCCTAGCTAGTTGCTCCTCAGGGCGCAGTGCGGCCGGTCGCGAACATTCTAAAACGTTCGTTTTACCAGGCTAGTCGCTAGATGACTATCTAGGCTCTAAGCGCTAAGCAAGCCACCTGCCTGTGCGTTTTCACGCTTAGGTACTGTGGTTATCTATATAACAATGTTATCTAAAGGACAGCTAAATAGAATTATAGTTATATATCAGCTAGTTCCTTCAATGGACGCATTGTCCCTTACAAGGAGTGTCAGAGTGTGCAAAGACCAATAAAATATCTAGAAAACCCCGCTATACAGTGTCATTATTAAACACCAAGTTCGCTGACAAGATAACAGTCCGTTAAATTGAAAACGACCGTTTAACATATCCTTTTCTATAGAAAAAGTCAATTGAAAACGACCGTTTCACATATATTTTTCTATACAAAAAGTAATGTTAAACGGCCGTTTTCAATTTAACGGACTGGTATCTTGTCAGTGAACCTGCAGCCTAATTGCGTAACTCAATTTCTTTCGCCATGGCTTTCATTTTGACAGTTCAACAACATCCATTGCGGCGTTGAGTTAGTTACAGGAGCACGGATTAACAATCATACAAAGTAATGAATGTCAAAAACAATGCCATGGTGATAGCAATTGAGTTACGCAATTCGGGTGCTGGCCCTTCATCGGCAGCCTTTATGACGTCATCAAACAGCACCAATCCCAGTTTCGTATTTTCTTGTGGGGTGTGCACTCATTAGTGTGTAACTATAGAACTAAAACACTAGCGGAAAGTTGCACACTGGCACTGTAAGCGATTAGGAGGACATTTTGGGTCCGGATTTTTTATTTTGAGAAGTTGTCATTTTGAGCTGATACAGAAGAGTGGGGCGCGCCTTCGTGGATGGCATGATCTATACTCACAATACTTTAAAATAATCGATTTACTATCTATTGTATAGTAATAAGTGTATAACTATAACATCAAAAGGTATCGATAACGATAAGCCGCTTGTTGAAAGCAAATCCAATCGATAACATCGAACAATCGATTCAAATTAAATTGATTGACGTATATTGTCTATTCGATACGTTTTTATCGATGCATCGACATGCTAATCTAGGTCAATAATGAATGAGATGCCTATTATTATGTGCCAGTTGTATTAAGTTTGTATTGTACAATCGATTGAGTAAAAACGTACGTCAATCGTCTTGAGTTTAGAAGTGCATTCGCACAAATTAGAGACTTTGATATCTTTGCAGAAAATAGTGACGGTGCTAAGGTCATTTTAAGTTTAGATGTCACAGACGATTTTCTGGATCCAAAGAAGCGTGACGCCTCGTGGCAAGACATCACTTGAGACAAACTAAAACACTACACAGTCATTTATTCAATCGATTTTCCGTGTAAATTGTGACAATGAAACGTATGAGAAGCATAACACTCGTGTAAATTGAGGCAGCTGAACAAATGAGAGGCATAAGTTCTCTGATTGTGGCAACGCAATACAACCTAGAGATCTATTGGTTCATTCACTACGCTAAACGAGAACACGTTTCCTCAATTCATTCAACAAACGGTACTACAAAATCGACCGCAACATTTAGCTGGTACTCATCAAAAACAAATAAGACAAGGATAATAATACAAATCGTGTATTTTATGGATAACATTCCAAATAGCAGTAATTTAAAGTACAGAGCAAAGAACAAGTGAATGCCGTAACAACCTCGCACTTTTGACCTATTGCGACACACCCTCTTAGAGGCTTTGGAAAGATCAGAACCACACTAAGGCTGGGCCCGAATTACTGATTTGCTGGTTCGATTGTATGATCGGACGATCTGGCGATGTTGGAAGTTCGGTTTTGGGATCGTTGAACTGACATTAAGCTCATTGCGAGACGAAACACATGTTAAACTTTTTTCTTTCGCCAATATAATGACCTAGGTAAAAACTATAGATATATAAAAAAAAAACCTCAGATTGTTTTACGCTATGATCCTACTACCGGGTTGGGTTACGCAAATTAAAAGCATGGGCACAGCCTCAAACGAATTGATGGAAATCTTTGACATTTCACAGTCGTGACGTTGAACAATCCTACAAATGCCAGTATTTGTTTGTTTTGATCAATTTATCTTGATCATGCGAATTGCGGTCATGCGCAAGAATTTGATGCGTAAGTTTAGCTGGCGTTTCTATTTCATTATTATACACTTTATTATGTCAATAGGATAGCTCTGGGTGGTCTTGGCCACAAGTTAATAACTCCTACTCTCTTGAGAGTTACGTAGGCTATATACATATACCTGGTGGCATTCTCGTATCGTCTCGTGTACTGAAGCGTTGTTTTTATAAGTTAGCAAAGGGGACTGATGCATTTACTAGCAAAATTTCCTCTGGAATCTTTTCAAACGACGAATGAAACATCTCAAAATTATACGATTGATAAGCAACATTATCGTTTTCAGACTTTGAAAGAAGGACTTAAGAGATGCAACGCGATGAAAATGATTGAGGTGAAACGTCAACTCTAACAATAGCCAAATTGAATCTAACTGGAAATATTGAAAAAGAAACCCACAATGTTTTCGTGTCTGCGTAAAAAAACACAAGAAAAGAAAATCTAGAAAAAGCACTTAAACCGACTAGATTTCTAACAGTTTTTTGTGTTTTCGGGAAATAGAGCAAGATCATTTAAGTAGGTACTGCTTATCTAAAAAGATTTTGACATTTAGACAAATGACGAATACCGTATTTTGAAAGACGTCAGAAAAACTCATAGGCTAGTTTTTACCTGGCTTTGTCTACAAAATTACTTTAACTTTATTAAAATTGTGTGTGTATTTGATCTACGCAGTTTTTTTGCAGACCAACTCACGGGTGCCTTCTACCGTTATTGATACAATCATAAAAATGGTGTATCTATTGACAGATGCTAATACAGATATTTTCACTTTTCAAGAACTCATTATCAAGAAATCTTCAGGAAGATACGAACACAAGACTATTTTTAGGCATCACACAACTGTAATTGTAAACGGAAACAAAAGAATTGACCCATCAAAGTCGGGACGAACAAGACGAATTAATTAGAGTTCCGCTGTTCCAATTTAATGCAGAAAACAAACCTTGACACGTCACCCGAGCGAGTCCCAATTTATTAAGATAACGAAAACCGGAAGATCTTGTTCACGAATTGTACTAAAGCGACGGAGCGACCATAACCACAGCCAACCGAATCAATTAATGTAACTGTCTTTATAATAAAAATAATATGGTTTTTTATGAGCATCATCAGAGATTTTGATATTTGGCCATCTTTCAACAGTTTAAATATTGAAGTGAATTTATTAAATAAATAGGCATTTTTATTGCCAGTAATTTCAAAATTTGCATGATATTCGAGTCCAGTTGCTTTGAATTTATGATAGGCGTGTGAGTTTCTCTATGGCCGGTGGGCTGATATTACTTTTTAATTATAATTGCATATAATTATCAGGTGTCAGCCTACATTTACTGTAATGATGTGAAACTGTTTTATCGAAGTGATCTAATGTTGATCGTGGGTGTCGCTTTCTGAAGAGACATGGAAGTGATGATTTTATTTTGTTCTATTTTGAGTTTAAGTCAGAGCATCCTAAACGTCGTTTATATAGATTTCGTCTGCGTGACCCACAGGTACTGTGCATTTTTGGGATAAAAAGTAACCTACAGATGTTACCCAGTGATAATTAGCTTTCTACTGGAGAAATATGTTTTAGAATCAGTCCAGTAGTCTTTGAGTGTACCTATTCGTTACAAACAAAAACACACAACAAAAATATTTTCTCTTTGTAATAGTAGTGTAGATTTTCGCGGGGATTCCCAAAAACACAGGCAGGTATCTGTAACTGGCCATGAAGCAACGACCGAGTACTTCAAATTAGGTACCAACTTTTTAAACATCATCTCCTAAACTCACCTCTTCTAGCCTCAGCGGCTCCTCCAGTCCAGCCGCTATCCTTTCTCGTTTCTCCCTTTCTTTCCTTTCCTTCTTTTCTCGTTTCCGCCTCTCTTTCTCCCCGTCCCGCTCCTCACCGCCCCCGACATCGCCGCCAGTCAACACAGCGGTTTTTTTCATGAAGTTGAACATGGCGGCTTGGCTCTGTAACAATAAGGTTTTCATCAGTAATTTGTTGATTTTTACGTGTCAACTCAACTAAAGGGTGGGAAATAAGGTCATTGTTATTATCATCAGTGGGACTATCATTTTCCTGGCAATAGGACCAACATCCTGATTGCTTAACGCACTCATAACCGCAATTGCAATCATTTCCACAGTGTATCAAAGTATCAAAGTTCATTGCACTGTGTGTTTTAAAATCATCATTGTTAACAACTTAGTAGAACTCTCAAAATACCTATAGAATAATTATTTAGTGTGTGTTGTTACGGAAGCTTGTAGGTATTTATTACAGAATTAAGTAGGTACCTAGTATTTCTTAATAATAATAACTCTTGATCGTTGGAAAAACTGATACACGATAGGTCGTTGGAAAGTATTTTCGTATTTTTTTTTCATAGTCAACATCATCATCTCATAAAAAACGGTTAACTAAAAAATCGATGATAAAATTCCATACAATGGACCTACAGATTAAGCCATAGAATAACAATATGATATTTTTTTTTAAAACCTTTCAAATTCCGACCGATTCGAAACGTAGCGAATCAATTTATGACAAAAATGACAATAACTTTTGATAAAAACTCGCGATAGTCACGCGTAGATTGGCGTATAGGTAGGTACCCAAGATTTAAAAAATACAAATTCACCGGTTATTTCCGAAAATAACAAAATATTAATAATTGATTTCCAAATGCCTATCCTTCCCATAAATATAGAAGAAGAATGTCCTCATTCTTCTTCTATATTTATGGGAAGGATAGGCATTAGGGTAGGATAGGTTTCAATTGGTCACAGTAACGTGAGGTCCTCCTCACGTTACTGTGACCAATTGAAACCTACTAAGCTATTATTACGGCATTTCTTCCAGAATAGTCTTCTCCAAGCACAGTCCTGTGCAATGCTCAAACAACGAAACTGATCCTAATCTACCCGATGAACCAACATTTTCTTTACGAGAAGAGCACGGCTCTAAAAGGTCCAATAAACTACACACGCCATACAATAATACCTATACCACAACACTTTGTTTAACAGAACTGTCGGGTCCATGCAACGATACATCATATAATCTAGCCCTTGAGTAACTATCCAAGAGAGACTAAACTCCATACAATCGCAACTGGCTCGGCTATAACCTAATTTTTCTAATTATGTACCTGTCAGTGACAAAATAAATGATAGCATTTTCTAGCGTTAATCATAGTATTTTTTTAATTTTCTTTAGGCTATAATGCTCTAAATAGCAAACGGATTTTACATTAGGATTACATTGTAAGGTTAAGTATGGAGAGAGAAATTTATATTTTTTTGAGAGCTTCAAATGCACAGCTATAAAAAACGAGTTAGGTAGGTATTGTGTGCGTTACATTTGGGAGGCTGTGCACTGATATAGGCGCGTCTTGTAATATTATATTATCGCGGTTGTATAAAGTTCGGTCTCTGTAGATAACCTACTCGTGTGTCCCAGGCCCACATCTCGTCCCTTTGAGTCTGGATATCCGAGCAACATCATCTTTGACTGCGCGGCAGCCGCACCATAAAATTGATTGACGCAAGCGCATTTGCATTTATTTACAGCTGAGATGTTTTGATAGGTACTTTATTGCGCTTTTGAAGACGAAGAAGGTAAAGATATATAAGTAGATAAATAAGTAAAGTACTGATATGCCGAAAATGTTTGTATGGAGCTTCGCTCAATATTAATGATCGAAGGTATGGAGCCGAAGTGATTCGAAATGTGATGAGTGTAGGAGGTCTACTAAAACTAGTCAACAGTTTGACTAGAAAGCTTTGTCTAGTTCTATGAAGTCAGAACAGATGGCTGTAATAAATAAGAACGATAGAAGCGGGCAAAGTAGATATCGGGAGAGGCAAAAATAAACTGGCAGACCACTCGCCAGATAGATGTCAAACCTATCCTGGCGACTGGTTTGCTGACGTTATTTTATTTTGAAACTTATGAAAGACAGATGATGCGACCAGAGAAGTTTGATATAAGAGAGCAATATGCTTATCCAGATTCCTGCGACCGAAGAGGCCTAATACAAGACTATCGTATCAGTGATACGGATTATAGGATACTGAAGATAAATATAAATTACAAAATTAAAAGATAGTGTTCAAATTAAATACTAATTTCGCTAACTTATACCGACCATGCAGCAAATAGATCTCTAATGATGTGACAGTTAATTTGTAGCCAACACAACTTATACATTAGCTTAAAACACACGTAGTTAAGAATCCTAAAATCTAAGAAAGTGGAGAAAATCCCTATCAAATATGTAGCTGTTGTAGCTAACATCTATTGGTATTCTCTTAGCATACTTGGGGCCCTAGACAAATAACTTTTCTGTTAGGGTTTACGCCAAACTTAGGTACAAAATGTATGACAATAACAATACTGAGGTCACCTTTCCACTGGTGATGTCATTTTCATGCATTTTTAAACATAATTATGGCGTTTTGTGAACGCTAACAGAAAAATAATTTGTCTAAGCCTACTGGCGTAGGTATGTAATTTTAGGGCATTTGAACTTTGTGTCATTACACAAACAAAAACAACTTTTCATTTCTCATACTCGGAAAGTAGTGTTTGTTTGATCAGAGCAGCGGGTCGAAAACGATGCTTCCCTCCCATGGGCGGGAAAGACTCATAGTAATTGCTTCCCTCCCTAGGGCGGGAATGAATTTTAAAAATAGAACTAAAATTGGTTATTTAGTCGGCTATAATTTTTTTTACATAATTAAGAAAAATATCGATTAAAAAAAAATGCTGCGGTCTTGTGAGTGTATACGGCCAATGTGAATTAAAAAAAATACCTATTAAAGTGGGATGGCCCGCGGCGGTGACGCGGGCGGTGTGTTCCATATTTGAAATTTAAATTAAAAAAGACTATTTATGTATAATTTGGCGGGATACTAACTCTGTACCGAAATTATTTGATTAAAAATGAGTTCAAGCGATTCTGAAATGTCGACCCCCAATTCCGTTAAAGACGAGGCCAATACAGTTATTGAAAATCTTTTGCCAGAAATTTAAAAGGAAAGATACTTAAATATTTACAATGATTTTATGAAGTGGCGAACAGAAAAACTACTATTTTTTACTTTCCTTATATTTGAAATGAAAAGTAGAGTGTTTAACACGGGTGAAAGTCATCAATTCCCACTCGGACTATAGCCGCCCTCGCTTCGCTCGTGCGTCTAAATACCTCGTATGGGAATTGATTTCTTTCCACCCTTGTATAACAATCTACTATTTATCTTATCTTTGTAGGTATGCAATTATGTCTTTACACAAATTGCTGGTTGTAAACAAGAGTAATTAGGTTTCATCCTAATTGTGACTTGTGACAGGTGCTGTGTTAAGCGTTTGTTTTGCTTTCTAGTTAGAGCGTTTGTGCACTTATCCGTTTCCAATTCGTATCCGTATCCGTATTTTTACGTACCATTTTACATACACCCGATACCTACCTATCCGAATTTATGGTGTAAGTGTAAAGTATGAAAACAAAACTGATTCGTAAAAACTTTTTTAACAAAAAATAACCGACTTCAAAAAGCCACTACAAAGAAAATAATAATTTTGGGTTCGGAAGTCGGTGGCTTTGGTTTTTGTATGCTTTTTTTGCCACCGACTTTCGAAACCAAAATTATTATTTTCTTTGTAGTGGCTTTTTGAAGTCGGTTATTTTTTGTTAAAAAAGTTTTTTATTTTTCCCTTTTTAGTTCTTTATCTCGCGTTAGATTACTTTTTTCAACGACTTCGTTCAACAGTAAATCTACTACGTAGTGTGTACATTTATGCATATAACTTTGTACATAGGAATGATTACCTGATGTATTATACACTAAAACCTTCCTCAAAGTATGTAGATTACGTTAGTGAAAATCCGATCCAAATCGAATCAGTAGTTTTTGAGAAAATCGCGCACATACTAACATACATACATACATATATACATACATACGGGACGAATACAGAACCTCCTTTTTTGAAGTCGGTTAAAAATAAGAATAAGTGCACAAACGCACTTAGATATACTACGTTTGTTATACGTTTGCAGTATAGTATGGAAAGAACTTAACACTGTTGGGGAATTTCTTTCGTGGATGTAGGTAGGTATTATAAAAATATCAGTACCAACAAAATTGTCAATGAATGCCCATACGAATGCATCTCTCACGTTATTCTGGGACCTTATCTTATGGCGATTCTGTAAAAGACTATAAAGAAGAACCAAACTGATGTGATCAATCACCAAACCGTTTGTAGGTATCACCACTTCAAGTGTGGTAATATTTTTTTTTTCTATTATGGTGATAGGGTAAGTCTTTAATTCGTTATTAATACCAACTATAATAGAAACAGAATAAATAGATACCCATATTGAATTAAAATAACCTACATTGTCAATACTGTTATCATAGTCATTCAATAAATACCTATTATTTACTTATCCGGTATCAACGACATTTATTGCTTCTAATTAACCATTAATTGCTTGTCGGCGAATAGGTTAACGATCGATCTCAAAGCCTCAATTTATTACCGCGATCTTAAATACCTGGTATCATAAGAACATAATTCATGGTTATAATACAATAATCCGTTTCAGCGGTGTCTGTCTACAATCCTAATAGGTTATAAACGTCCGCTACTAAACAAGAAATTCTTATAATCACGATAGGTTACGCCACTTTTGTCTTAATAGGTACCTGGGCCCCAAGTCTGCTATTGCATTGTGTCAGAATGGTCTCACATTGGTTATGACCTCAGCAGGGCGATTCTGTAACCATCTCACCGTGAAAACTTAGGTGAAGTGAGCGTGGAGTGAGCTGTCAATAGTGTCAATTCCTAGCAAAAACAAACTCACTTCACCTAAGTTTTCACGGTGAGATTTTTACAGAATCGACCGGCAGATCATAGTAACAAGGGAGATGTGCCAAGGCGCTATCGAGCTTGATGCCTGATTTTCAGCAAATTGCTCATATTAAAAACGTACGCGCTGGCGACGAACCGAACACGATCGATGGTATAAATACAGTGTTTTAGTTTAGTGCTAGTGTTGAGTGACGATTAACAGTGTTAGATTGAGGGTGTGCGAAATGTTTGATGCGTGGGAGATCGTTTTATTCACAACGAGCGCGTAATTGTGTCGAAAAATGTACTAAAAGTGGCATCAGTTGTTCCCGTACTAATTTGCTATGATGGCATATCTCCTTGCTTCTATTTTTATATGACATATATGTTATTTGACAGTTATTGTGCCATTTCGACATGAAGACAATTTGCAATAGCAGACTTGGGGCTCTGGTAAATTGATTATAAGATTGCCAATGTCATGTTCTTTAAATCCGAACATTACATGCATTCTTGTCGTATCTACGAAACCTGTTAAAAATACAATATAATTATTATATCCTAAAAGGACATCAAAATTATATTGTATTTTTGTATGGGGAAGCCTTCAGATCCGACTTTATTAACTTACTAGACTTTTGCCCGCGACTCCGTCCGCGTGGACTACAATAAACTGACCAGTTTAAATGACCTCCGTAGTGTAGGTTGGGCAGTATTACCAAGAGAAGAAGCAGTATCTCAGTTTTTTTTTAGCGGAATCAGATGAAACGTGGCTTAGATTTTAAGTTGGACCATAAGCTATCAAACTGTGAAAACCACATCAAAATCCGTTTAGTAGTTTTCGCGTAATGCGCGCACAAACAGACAAACAGATAAACAGACAAACAGACAAAAATTAAAAAAAAAATCTTTTAGGGTATAGTCACGTCCCAGCCCAGTACACTATCCCGACTGTTTTTTCTGGAATATCATCAATGTTCAGACACGGCTCTTTTACAATTTTATAATAGTAGGTATAGATGTATTTCCTTAGGGATAGAGATAGGAAAACCAGATTCAGTGGGCTCGAAAGGGAAACGGAACTTTACATGTAAGCCCTATGCCAAAAAGTGATTTGACGACACGATGCTCCTGATGTCGATAAATATACATAAATACTAGATAGATTTGACAACGCAGTTCATATTTTTGATAAAATTGTGGGTAAGAGACGTTGCAAGTTGGAAAGGTTTCCAATTAATTTTGTGTTTCTACATTATATTAGGAACTGTCTAAGATAGTCGAAAGCTGGGGATGGTCGTTTCTCATGTATAATTTAAATTCAATGATTAAACGCAACACACGTTCGAATACAAACGCGCGTCTTCAACGCGTTTCGCGCGCGTTTTTATCAGATGACGCACTATCCTGAGTCGCGCGTCATCTGCGTGTAGCAAAGACGTCGGTATACATAGGCCCATAATAATTATGAAACGTTTAAATTCCCATTACCCTCTATAGAAGTAGGGCACATACATAATTCTACTGTAAAAACGTTAGCAAACAGTGGAATGTAAAAAACAACACGCGAGTCGCAGGTAAATAAATGACTCGTACAAGTATAAGTTACTAAAAATAACAACAATAGTACACTAATAGTAACACGTACAGTAGGTACCGTTACCATAGCGATACTATCTAAATAACTGTCAACGCATTCTGTGTGTTATGTCGTGAATAGGATGTTCAAAGCATACAAATGCGAAGCGGCACTGTAGTATGAGGGTTTACTTGTGAATGCGTCGTTAATGATTTATGTCACAGAGCTGACAACTTATAGGGCGCTAGACATAGGTACCTAACCTACTTATAATTATCAAAGATTTTCATAAAAAAATGCACTTTGCTATACATAGGATGCTTGAAGCGTTAAGCGGTTAAGAGTTCAAAAAACCGTCATGTCATGGAATGGCAAAGTTCTGCACTTTGCCATTCCTTGTTTCATTTTCATTTTTCATTGTTTGTATAACATTTTTGACTTATACTGGTGTCCGCAGCCGACAAGTCGGTTCCACAAGACGGCGAAAATAGAACATATATATTAATGACGATTTCAACGTCCCACAAATAAAACGGTCCTACAGATATCGGAGCTGGGATACTGGATAACCGATTCTCAACTTCAATGTTATGAATAAAAAGGCGTTGATTGTTGTTTAGTATTTATTTATTCATAGCTAGGTACTGGTCAGTGAAAACGCAAAATTAAATAAGTAATTTAGAAATTTTAGCTCACATATTTTTGGCCCATCCTTGTATTTTCTGAAATATTTATTATTTAAGCTATACATTTCACGGCACGACACTGTATTTCAATCCGCACTACTAGCAAAATGCGAACACACTAAGGGAAAATGTATAGGTACCTACTGTTGTGTTACAAAAATAACTAATGAGGTGACCGGCTGTCCCTAAATACCTAGTGCATTTTATCTAACCGCAATGATGATTTTTGTGGATATTAATTCGATAATATATTAATCTAACAATAACAAGAGGTAGGATACAGCGGAATATCGCCCTGACTAGCTAAATACCTACCTCCAGTTTACAGAATAGGTACTACAACCAAATAACGCTACTCTTCAGTAGTGTTCTATGGTGACCAGAGCTCCTGAGAATACGCTGTGTTGACAACAAGGGACTTACGCGTTCCCTAAGCTGTTGGTACAGCGAATCCTCCTTTTAAAGGGGCACTCGGTATTCGAAGCGTTTTTTTGGCTACAGTAACCGCTCATCATCAGGCCGGAAATGTTGTAGGTAGTTCGCTATGTGATTAGTCGTTCTTTACAAATACATAGGTACTTACCTACATCTTTTCATTTAATATTTATAAAAAAATATATGGTTCTGTGCGAGCGAGATTGCTGACAAAATGCGTCAGCTTAAACAATGAAACAATTCGGTTCTTGACAACATTGAAAATATGGTACAGATTGTGGTCATCCTATCAGTTCATAGCGTAAATAAACTTATTTCACTTGATTTTTAACTAAAATATGTATATTTTTTGCAAATTACACGAAAATAAAATGCAATATTTTTTGTTATTGTAGCTGTCACAAGAACGGCCTGTCGCACTCTGTTGACGTCACACGCTAGTAAGCCAGTATTGCCAACTTATTTTTAGGGTAAAGAATTCTTTAGGGTAAATTTGAGGGTAAAATTTTAGGGAGCGCCTCCGCAGCCGGCGCCGACTAGGCTCCCAAAAATAATGCCGTTAGGAACCGGAGTAGCCTTGAAGTAGCAGTGATACCAGACGAAAATAATTGCAAACTACCGTAGCAGCAGATTAATGTTGCCGTGTTTTAAGTTGAATTAAATACCTTAGACTGACTTTTAAATAACAGTGTTAATGTAAAACAAAATACAACTTTTTTGGACTTACAAGGGGGATGGCGGTGGTCGACGGAGCCCCGGTACGCGGAGCTCCTATTTCTATCTGCAAGGTTAAAAGTAACATAACACGAAGCGGTTGACGGGGGCTTCGTTCGCTCGCTCACTGAAGCCCCCGTCAACCCCTTCGAACCTAACCTGTCCGTGTCGGGGTGTCCAAGTTCCCGAGCTCGCTTCGCTCGCTCTTGGACCCTAATTAGGTATGTTACTCAAATGAAACATGAAATGTTTTTTTAATTATGACAAATTGCCAACTCCCTTTCCCGCTTTTTTTTCAAAAGTCAGCGCCGGCTGCCAATTTAGCAACCAGTGCCGGCTGCAAATTCAGGTCACGGTGGCGGTCGCGGAGTCACTTCCAAAATTTTAAGGTTAGATTGTTGAATTATTGTGTTTTTAGTGTAAAAGTAAAATAAACGGCAAAAGATCGTTTCTTGTTTTATTGAGAGAATTTTCACAAAGGGAAGAGGAAGTCAATGTTGCCAGCTAAAACAGTAGTGCTGTTCTTATTACTACATACTAATATAGTGTTGTACTTAACAAGCAAAGAAAGGTTTAAGTTTATTTATTACAACACTCTCACCAAAATTGAGCCTTTCTTCATAATAATAAAACCACTAAGCATCTCACAACATTAACAGAAGGTACATATTTTAAGTTTAAATATGAAACAACATAACTATAACAAAAAAAATCAATTACTCTCACCCAAAGAAAAGTTTTTTTAACAAACATGCTTAATACAGTCTTAATTATATTAAGAATACTTAATATTTATTTACTTTAGCTTCATAACACCTATTTCACATCTAAGATATTGAAATTTATCACGAGGTAGAGCTTTAGTAAACAAATCAGCATATTGCTCTTTTGTACACACATACTTTAGATCTATTTGTTTCTCTAAATACTTTTCTTTAATAAAATTATATTTCACATCAATGTGCTTGCAACGTTTATGATAATCAACATTTTTTATTAAACAAATTGCACTTTGGTTGTCTATATTTAAACACACTGAATTCTGATGAAATGCACCTATATCAATTAAAATTCTTTTTAACCATAAAGCCTCTTTTGTTGCTAAACATGCAGCCATAAATTCGGCTTCAGTGGTGGATAGAGCAACACTCTGCTGACGTTGTGTTGCCCATGTTATAGCAGCACCATTTTTAATGAACACATAACCAGTTAATGACCTACGTGTGCATGTGTCTTTAGCATAGTCTGCATCACAGTAAGCTCCCAGTTGGTTATGCTGTGATGATGTATAACATAAACCATAGTCTTTAGTTTCTTTTAAGTATTTCATAATTTTCTTAACAACATTCCAATGAGTGTGATCATAACAATTGAGATACCTACTCACTAGACTAACACCATACATAATATCGGGCCTGCTAACTATTGCTAGATGCATGAGAGATCCTACAGCCTCTCTGTACGGTATACTTTCATCTGGAGCTACAGTGCTCTTTTCTAGTGAAGTATGAGGGTCAACTGGAATGTTATTACAGTTAGCATTATGCATATTAAACTTATACAATAAACGCTCAATATATTTTGACTGATGAATAAAAATACATCTGTCAGACTTTTCTATTTGCAACCCTACATAATTCTTGGCATTACAAAGTTTAATTTCAAAATTTTTCTTTAACTCACATATAACACTATTTAATGAATCCTTAGATCTAGATATTAATAGACCATCATCAACATACAGTAATAAGTACACTGTACTATTATTTACATTTCCAATATAGACACATTTATCTGCACGACTACTTTTAAAACCAAATTTTCTTAGCAAACTATCAAATTTATAGTTCCAGCACCTTGGTGCTTGTTTCAAGCCATAAAGTGAACGATTAAGTTTACATACCATATTTGATTGAACTTCCAAACCTTCTGGTGGCGTCATGTATATGTCTTCTTTTATGTCTCCATATAAAAACGCTGTTTTTACATCAAACTGCATAATTTCCAAATTATGTTGAGCAACTTCTGAAAGCAAAACACGAACAGAATCATATCTCACAGTGGGTGAAAAGGTTTCAGTGTAGTCAATGCCTTGTTTTTGACTACAGCCTTTGGCACATAATCTTGACTTATATAGCGGACCAGATGGCTCGTCTTTTATTCTGAAGACCCATTTGCAGCCAATTACCCGCACTCCCTGTGGTTTTTCAACCAATTGCCAAGTTTTATTTACTGCATGTGCTTTTAATTCATCTTCTATTGACTGTTTCCACATAGAAGCATTCACATTATCTTTAGATATTGCTTCACTGTATGTTTGTGGGGTGTTCTGCTGTTCTGAAAATTCATCCGCACATATGTAAGTATTGACATCATTTTTACACATTTTATTTTTAGATCTAGTTGTTACATTCGACTCAAATTCTGTTAGATCTATTGTTTCATCTGGTTCATATACAGATCCTTCATCAGAGTGATAAGTGTCATCACTTATTTCACTTTGTAACGTTGTATACTTATTAATATTAAATACCTACCAATAAAACAACAAACATATAAAAAACATCTCCATACTAATCAGCTGTAGGAACAAAGAAATAATTTTTCTATGTATGTAGGTGATGCTATAATATTTCGGCCGCAAATATAAACCTACCCGCGCGCGAGTAACAAATTGCGCCGGAACAGACCGGTCGAGGTGCATAAGCTCCGCCTCCATACTTAGTGTTATTGTGTCAGCCAATGACGACGGCTAGTCTTTCGATTTTTCTGGAACGAATCGCCGTTCTTTCGCGAAGATCACCTAATATGGTAATCTTCAAAATAGGTGAACGTCCCAGGAGGTTATAAAAACCTCTGGGAGTTGCCAGGTGCATTCCAACCTGTACTCTGCGCCTGCGACTACGTACTTTGACCTACCTAGTCACCAAGTCTAAACACTAAGTAAATTACCGTGTTGTGAAAGTAATTGTTTAACTTTAAAAACAAAGTAAATTCTATTGTGTGAACCCGAAAATCGGTAAGTCTTGAAAAGCTGTTTAGATGTGCCTAACAATTGTAATCTTTGTGTAATTTAGCTGTGTAACACTGTGTATAAATTCGCCTTGCTAATCTTGTTTTTTTCAATAATAACGTGCATATTGTTTTAGTGTCAAAACCTAGGTCTTGTTTTAATGTTGGTGTGCCTAAACCAGCATACTTTGAGCTGTGTAATATTGTACTAGAAATATTAAACGTTATTATTCTAGAATCTCACCAATTCAAAATTAATAATAAAATATTGTTAATTTATGTGTGCGTCATGATGGTGGGTCATGTATCAATTAACTTCAGTTAACCTTTTTGTTTTTTTTATTAAATTTAAATAGTAGTAGCTTGTCATTTTTTTTATATGCACACAATTATAGGTAGATAGATAAACAATATTTCTAAATATATTGCCTAGTCATGTAATTTAATTATTTTGTTCTAATATGTAAATTTTTCTAGCTTTTGCAAAAGGAGGTGGCATTAGTTTTTCAATAGTACTTGATACAAATATAATTTATTTTAAATATTTTTTCTGCTACCTACCTCAATTAATTTATTTATTTTTCTTATAGCTAGCTAATGCTTGTCTGCACATTAGCTGTGCCCTATTATTGTCTTCTTTTAACCACACCGTGAGACTGCATCACCAAATTAACCAAATTAATGTTGGGGCTATCTCCTTGGTAGTTCCGCATTGGTTGCGGTCCGGTTGATGCAGTCGACGGTCTGGAGCACTACCTAAGACGCCTGTGAATGTGGATTCCAGGGTTCCAGTTCCAGTTCCAGTTCCAGTTCCACTTCTACGCCTCTATATAGTACGACGCGTACTCATCCTGCGCTGCTGCCGGGTGTGGCTGGACACCTGAGCTGCTGTCGCATCTACTACCTCGCGAAGCTGCCGCGAGCTGCGCGCGCTGCGTCGACTACGCTTCACGTCGGCCGGCCGCCTACCTCCTGTGGACTACCAGGAGAGTACCGTCTGCACAAGAAGGAAACTAACGTCCTAGTTCTTCGAACCCCGCCCGGCTTCACCGGCGGCTTACTTGCTAGGGTTGCTAAACAATACACGTTTATTAATTCGTAACATTTTTTTATTTATCACCCTAGTAAGGACCCCCTCGTTACAGTGGCGCCCATACTAGAGGTAAACTAGGACGTATTGGTTTCTTTCTTGTTGCGCATTTCTTTGGTTTTTTTGGTGATGGTGATTTAACGGTTGTGCGTTTGAAATCACAGGCCATCAACCGTGAATTTTACTTGTACCCTCACATTTTTTTTTAACTTAATTTTTTTTCTTACTTCACGGTTGGTAGACTGAACATTGTGCAGATTTTACATTCTCCTGTCATATTATCTTAAATTGTGTAGCTTTTCAAGACATACTCTCGGGCAGCAAAAATTTTCTTGTTCATCTTCTACTTTTAAAAGCAGTAGTAGAGTTTTAGGTGAAAGGACTCGCCCGGGGAAGTACTACCACCATACCTATTTCTACTGTATGCAGCTACCTGTGTACGGTTGAAGGGTGTGGGTGCCGGCCTAAATTACTGGCACACAGACGGTTTTTAACTTTGTCGTCTCTTAGGTTGCATTAATATCGGTTTAGCACAAACGAAAATGTATCATCTAGTCTAGGCTACAACCAACTAAATGGCAAGGGGAATAGTATAACACATTTTTTTGTCAGGATCTAAATATATTTTTTTAAATTTTTTGTAAAACTAAAATGACTACTAAATTAAAATCTTTACAAATAGCGGGATTATTATTTAAATCTGCTTATACGAGTAAATTGCCTTTGTTTTTAAAAATCTTATACGAAATAATTCAATATAATAACTTAAAATTTTGACTAAATAAATTAACTAAAGTAATGTTTTTACTAAATCTTTAATTTTTTTATATAAATCCTTGCCTAGTTAAATAAGTTCTTGCAATCTAATAGCAACCTAAATAAACTAAACTAAATCAAACTAAACTAAATTAAAAACTATTTTTTTAAATAACTAAATATAGTTCTTACAATCTAATCGCAGCTAAATTAAACGAAATCAAACTAAACTAAATTAAAAACAAACTAAAATTTTATAAATAACTAAAGTTTTTACTATCTAATGGCACTTAAACTAAACTAAATTAAAATTCTTCAATAAACTAAAACATTTTTTTCTAAATAGTGTAATTAACTGTCCTACAGCTAAACTAAATAAAACAAACTAAATTCTAAAACTAAATAAAATATTTTTTTAATTAAAAATGCAATCTACCTAGTACTATTACTGATTAAAATAAAATTTAACTAAAACTATTAACTAAAATAAGTACCTACTTGCTACTACTACATACAACCATTCCTTCTTTACTTCCTACTGCTGGTCTACCCCAACAGTACTATCTATAGCTAACGGCCCTACACCGTTGGTTATTAACTTCTATTTTGCTGATTGGTCTACCCCAACAGTAAAATATAACTACCGGCCCTACACCGGTGGTTGTATAATTGATCATGGGACTAAACCATTGATCCCTTCGGTTATGTTGTACCAATGGCCCTACACCATTGGTATACTATAGAGCGGGTTGCAACTCTTAAAGTAAGCCTTTGCAGGAGCGGTCGGTTACTCCTAAAATAAGCCAAAAATACCAAATAAAGCATAACTTTTCTAAACTATTTCTATCTAATTAAAATGGTTATATGTAGCTAGTATTCACTCTAATATCAGCCAATGATTTTACCAGTCACATCTGATCTAAGTGAGTGTTTTATGTACTACAAATAAAATACTCTGGTTGTAAGGTGGCAGACACACAAGACTATATTGTGTTGTCAGCTTGTTGATGAAAGAAGAATGAATGTGATGGATGACTATATTATGATTGATGATGAATGAGTGAGTGCCTTGGTCAGGTGTAAGCTTGAGTGAAAGCAGCGGATTTTCCTTAGGAAAAATCCAACGCTAAAAAGGGGGGTACTGTAACGTTGTATACTTATTAATATTAAATACCTACCAATAAAACAACAAACATAAAAAAAACATCTCCATACTAATCAGCTGTAGGAACAAAGAAATAATTTTTCTATGTATGTAGGTGATGCTATAATATTTCGGCCGCAAATATAAACCTACCCGCGCGCGAGTAACAAATTGCGCCGGAACAGACCGGTCGAGGTGCATAAGCTCCGCCTCCATACTTAGTGTTATTGTGTCAGCCAATGACGACGGCTAGTCTTTCGATTTTTCTGGAACGAATCGCCGTTCTTTCGCGAAGATCACCTAATATGGTAATCTTCAAAATAGGTGAACGTCCCAGGAGGTTATAAAAACCTCTGGGAGTTGCCAGGTGCATTCCAACCTGTACTCTGCGCCTGCGACTACGTACTTTGACCTACCTAGTCACCAAGTCTAAACACTAAGTAAATTACCGTGTTGTGAAAGTAATTGTTTAACTTTAAAAACAAAGTAAATTCTATTGTGTGAACCCGAAAATCGGTAAGTCTTGAAAAGCTGTTTAGATGTGCCTAACAATTGTAATCTTTGTGTAATTTAGCTGTGTAACACTGTGTATAAATTCGCCTTGCTAATCTTGTTTTTTTCAATAATAACGTGCATATTGTTTTAGTGTCAAAACCTAGGTCTTGTTTTAATGTTGGTGTGCCTAAACCAGCATACTTTGAGCTGTGTAATATTGTACTAGAAATATTAAACGTTATTATTCTAGAATCTCACCAATTCAAAATTAATAATAAAATATTGTTAATTTATGTGTGCGTCATGATGGTGGGTCATGTATCAATTAACTTCAGTTAACCTTTTTGTTTTTTTTATTAAATTTAAATAGTAGTAGCTTGTCATTTTTTTTATATGCACACAATTATAGGTAGATAGATAAACAATATTTCTAAATATATTGCCTAGTCATGTAATTTAATTATTTTGTTCTAATATGTAAATTTTTCTAGCTTTTGCAAAAGGAGGTGGCATTAGTTTTTCAATAGTACTTGATACAAATATAATTTATTTTAAATATTTTTTCTGCTACCTACCTCAATTAATTTATTTATTTTTCTTATAGCTAGCTAATGCTTGTCTGCACATTAGCTGTGCCCTATTATTGTCTTCTTTTAACCACACCGTGAGACTGCATCACCAAATTAACCAAATTAATGTTGGGGCTATCTCCTTGGTAGTTCCGCATTGGTTGCGGTCCGGTTGATGCAGTCGACGGTCTGGAGCACTACCTAAGACGCCTGTGAATGTGGATTCCAGGGTTCCAGTTCCAGTTCCAGTTCCAGTTCCACTTCTACGCCTCTATATAGTACGACGCGTACTCATCCTGCGCTGCTGCCGGGTGTGGCTGGACACCTGAGCTGCTGTCGCATCTACTACCTCGCGAAGCTGCCGCGAGCTGCGCGCGCTGCGTCGACTACGCTTCACGTCGGCCGGCCGCCTACCTCCTGTGGACTACCAGGAGAGTACCGTCTGCACAAGAAGGAAACTAACGTCCTAGTTCTTCGAACCCCGCCCGGCTTCACCGGCGGCTTACTTGCTAGGGTTGCTAAACAATACACGTTTATTAATTCGTAACATTTTTTTATTTATCACCCTAGTAAGGACCCCCTCGTTACAACTTCCTTCAGATGTGTGTTCTAAAGTTTTATCATTCTTGTCAAAATCATTTCCACTTATGATGGGTTCTGATGATTCTGATAATGGTACCACAGCATAATTCCTTTTAACTGAATTTTCTAGAAAGACCACATCTCTACTAATCAATACTTTTCTAGTTTCAGGATCTATAAGCCTGTAACCCTTAGTTTGTTCACTGTATCCAATAAATATCATTTTACTTGCCTTAGAGTCCCACTTCTTAGCTTTCTCCTTTGGAACATGCACCATTGCCTCACAACCAAATATTTTTAAATGACTGATGTTTGGCTTTTTACCTGTCCACATCTCTTCAGGTGTAGAAAATGCTAATGCTCTTGTTGGACATCGATTGGTGATATATGCTGCTGTTGACACCGCTTCAGCCCAATATTGTTTCTGTAATTTAGCATTAATAAGCATACACCTAGCTCGTTCTAATAAAGTGCGGTTCATGCGTTCCGCTAACCCATTTTGTTGGGGCGTGTAAGGAGTGGATTTTTGGTGAGTGATTCCAGACTTCTTAAGTAATTTTTGAAATTCGTTACTTAAATATTCTTTACCATTATCTGTACGAAGGGTTTTTATTGTTATATTATGCTGGTTTTCAACTAATGCTTTAAACTCTTTGAACTTTTCAAACACATCTGACTTGTTATTTAATATATAAACAAATACTTTCCTGGTATAGTCATCAATGAAGGTAACGAAATAGCGAGCTCCTCCAAGTGATTGTACTTCCATCGGTCCACAAACGTCTGAGTGCACAAGTTCTAGCACAGCTTGTGCTCGGGAACCTTCTGAAGAAAATGGATTTCTGCACTGTTTGCCTTCTAGACGCACTTCACACTTTATTTTGTTTTCCTTCTTAAGTTTCACTTCTATTTGTTCAGACAATTTACTCAAATCTTCATAATTCAAATGTGCCATTCTCTGATGCCACAGATAAAAATCATTGTCATTTGTTGCAGATTTGTATGCTGGAATACTCTGTGTATCAAGCCTGTACATATTATTAAATAACTTTGCAACTGCTATCTGTTTATTATTTCCATTGTACAACTTGCATCCTTGTTTGTCAAATTGCACTTGACAACCATTATTTATAATTTGACTGACAGAAAGAAGGTTTGTTGCCAGCTCAGGCACATAGAGAACATTTTGTACCTTTATCATATCTGTCTCACCATTTTTATTGACAACATTCAGAATCACCGTTCCACAAGCTTTTACGGTTAATTTCTTGTCATCTGCTACTTTTATAGAGCTAATCGGAGGTGAAATTTCATCATTGAGCCAGTCACGGTGCATTGTCATATGCATTGATGCCCCAGAATCAATATACCAGCTGCTGTCATTTTTTGTTGTAGCGGAAAATACAGCAACATAACCAGAGTTCTCATTTGACTTCTGTTCCTTCTTTTTGTTTCTACAATATTTCCCAATATGCCCATATTTGTTACAAACAAAGCACCTTGGGCCTTTACTAAATGTCTTCACCTTATCGGAAGCTTGCTTGGCAGTCTGCAGATGTTTTCCTTTGCCTTTATTCACATACAAAGCAGTAGACTCAGATTTTCTCACGTCCTGAAGAAGCTTAGTCTTTACAGCATCAGCAGTGATTGCCACGCCGGAGCTTTCCATAGCCATTAACATTGGTTGGTATACATCGGGTAAACCGGCAAGTAGAAGTGTTCCTAACCACTCGTCGTTTACAGTAAAACCAATATTTCTGAGTTTATGAGCCGTAGACATAATCTTATTGACATAATCTTCAATGTTTTGGCAACTGTCTAAGGTGGTGGTGATCAGATCTCTCAATAAACCAACTCGACGTGTCAGACCTTTGTCATCAAAAGCTTTAGCTAAGTTATTCCACACTTCTTTGGCTGTTGTGGCCTCTTGTATGTGTATATAATTAGTAGGATGGACAAGCAAAATTATTTTAGACTTAGCTTTCGTATCTAGCTTTTCATTGACTTTTTCAACTGAGGTGACACAGCTCCATAATTCCTCATGTTCGAGATATGATTGTACCGCAAATCTCCATGTAGGATAATTATCTCTTCACGTCAGCTTTTCAATCAGTGCCATCGTATTGTTGGACGACATTTTTGCTGATAAAGAAAATTTCTGTATGGTGCCAAACACGTTGCGAGTTTATAGGTTATACCTATTTCAAATTTGAACTGAACGATTTTACTTTTTGTTCGAATACTTTATTTTACGTTGTATTTTACTTTATCACTTTGTATTTTATTAGAAGCAGGTGGCCTGGGCCCATAACCTGTTGAATTATTGTGTTTTTAGTGTAAAAGTAAAATAAACGGCAAAAGATCGTTTCTTGTTTTATTGAGAGAATTTTCACAAAGGGAAGAGGAAGTCAATGTTGCCAGCTAAAACAGTAGTGCTGTTCTTATTACTACATACTAATATAGTGTTGTACTTAACAAGCAAAGAAAGGTTTAAGTTTATTTATTACAACAGTATTGTTGTTATGATTACTATAGTTTATGGGCTTTTTGGTAAGCAATACATGTAGGTACCTAAGTATTTGAATTGAATTTGAGTTAAACAAATTCAGCATATTTTTATTGTGAAACATGACCATTGGTTAAGAAAGAACTTGTTTTATTGTATATCTAAAACCAAAACTTTAGCCAGGTATTTTTGTATAAATAGTTATGATTTTAGAGTAAAATTAATCAGGCATTGGGGTAAAATGAAAATCTAGCTTGGCAACACTGGAGTAAGCACGGCTTTGACAGATTGTAGTTTGCGTTTTATGTTTTCTGGGTGCTATATTTGATCTTAGAGCTATTTCTGAAGCTGTTTTCATAGAAATCTTCTATCTAGTGGCATAAAATATTCATATCGAATCTCAAAATGGAGTCAAATTTTGTGCAAGCTGATACAACCTACCTAAGATAGACGCATTTATGGTTGCACTTTTCTTTAAGAATACCTAACGCTGATTATTATGCTGCGGAACTTAAAAATGTAAAAACAGCAGTGTAAGTACCTACCTGCCACATATTTATTTACAAATCTTTTGTATAATCATTCAGAATTTTGTGAAATCTCATTTTAGGTTATGTTGATAAAAACTTAGAAACATTACCTATAAATTATTTTGTGTCATGAATCATGATGGACTGCTTAAAGACGTATTTGTACATTGTGGAACTACACACCATTTATATACGCCATTATAGTCAATAAAAATGATTTATTGATGAAATTAATTTCAGCTGCACCGTCTGTCTTGTTGACAAAGCTCGTTTACTAGCGTGTTACGTCACTTCCGCAGAAACAGCGTTTTTGGAGCGGTTTTGGAATTTTTATACTTTATCACTGATTTTTATTGATAAATACAGTAGATCTCCCTGAAATATCAATGTCGTGTGCTTATAATATAATGAAGATTAATATAAACCATTTCCCAAAATCAGTCAAATACCTAATTAATTTGATTGACAGCTATTATTTTTTCGTTTCCGTCAGTCTTATTTTTCATATTCGTAAAAGAAAGCAATGAAACTTTGGTCGATGTTAAACATCGTCGTTTTTGTTTTGAACGAGCTGTTTGCTTTCTGACAATAGTAGGTAACGACGACGAAATGTTTCTCAAAACTGAAACTGTGAATATTCACGTTCCGAGCGGTCCTAACATTGTTGCTAATAACTGTAGTTTTCATTCATATACAAGAATGCGTCGCTCATTCACATTTCTAAAGGAAGTAGGTATCACTTGCTCGCCAAAATGAGGCGGCACTAAATGGCCTATTCTTGCAAAAAAAAGTGCGTTTTTTCTTGTTGATAAATGTTGATAAATGGATTGCCTATATTCTCCATCAAAAACCAAAAAAAATATCTCCTTTAGGAGTAGTAGCGAGTGTAGTTCTATAAACGACCTCATTTCAATAATTATTTTCATACAGTAATTTTTAAGCTACGATATTTTTACACGTTCAAAATAAAGGTAACATGTCAAGGTTTATTATATATTTTTTCTAGATTTTTATGTTAGTTAGCTTAAGAGTAGTAGGACCCCAACGGCGACGGAATTTATCTTTTTGAGGGTACCATACGCCTTAATAAATTACCGTGCTAAGGTGCATCGCAGTCCAAACTTAGAAAACATAGACATGAAAAAATTGCTTCAATTTCTAAGGACCAAGCAAGGCCATTGAGAGAAGATTAAGATTGTTACTCATAACATCGCATCTAATGTCACTAACCCTTTTATCAAACAGGTGCGATAATATCGCATGCGTTATTGCGATAATGCAACATCTTATATCGCAATAACGCTTGCGATATTATCGCACCTACTTCACCATGCAGCCTTTTTATATTACCTACAGCAACATAAAATAAATTAGAATAAAATAGATCTGCGCAACAGTTCTTTCAATACGAGTTTTTGCAAACTTGTAAAGTAACGTTATATTAGACCAGGTTTAGGTGTAAAATGACAAAAAATTAATTAACATAGATAATGCCAAGACCCGGTATAATAACGGCCCAGTATGAGTCATAGGGCAAGCTAGCAAGGTTATAGTATAAAAATACTTTAGATTGTCTCTAGGAAATGTTAGGAGATAAGATAAACAATGACGATATATTTGGGAGGATTCACTTCAAGGTTATAGTGATCAATCTAAGATCTGAATCAGACTTAAAAGTGACAAATATAACATTTTTTAATCTTAGATGACCATAGCTGAACAAGAGCCTTCCAGAAGACGCTAATATCGCTCTAATCTGGAGCAGAGGGGGAATTAGGTAACTCCACGAATCATATTTTTGATCAACATACAAACTAATGCTAGGCTGAAAATTGCACGAAACGTAATAAAATTTGAATTTGCAGGTTATCTTAGACTTAGAGCATCCCCATAATTACTTATCCTACTACTTTTTAGACTTTTCAATCCCTAGAGCCACAAAAAAACATAATTAGTTTCCATCAAGAATTCCAAACATTCCAATGAACAACCAAGAGAAAGGACGTGCTGACATATCCTGATTCCTGTGTGCGTGGTATAACAAGCGTCATACCTATTACGGTCAATGGGCGTTGACCCGGTTGGTCCAGACTCGAAGACGCCATGTCACGGGACCGGCACTGATTATAATGCGTACACTTTTATGTTGGAGCAATTGATGTAGTGGAAATGTAGGAGTGGTTGATAGGGTACTAAGTATTTTGATAGGGGATCAAACTATCAAAGAGTTGAGTCGTGTGTTTAATGTTGAAATGAGAAACTATTACAAATCGGCAATTCTTCAAACGGAAGCACGATAGTCGTCGAAATAAAAATGACAAGGATGGTGGATATTATTTGAGCTAAATGCGTTACCAAATTTTCTTCATCATTCTCAGATATAAGTTACTTACTTAAATTAAGTAGCAGTAAGATATTAAAGGAAATCATTCGGTAGCTACATATTATAGTGTGTAAGTAGGTATACGTATAACAGGTGGAATTTAATGGTCAGTATATAAGCATTGAGGAAACAACCCGGTTTGGGCAGCCATTGAATCCAATGGCAGCGCGTTTCAAATTCCAAGTACGAAATATACCTAATAAACACTTTTGAAATATATAGGTATCTATTGGATAAATAAAAGCGTCGAAGGATAATGGTCAATAGGCAATGACCCGTATCGTTTCCAACCACTTTCCAACTCAATGGCCGCGCGTCAGAAGACCAAAAGAGTCAGATAATTATGCATCAACGCATAAAAAAGTAATTGACTATCGGACTAGGTAGAAAGCCAGATTCTATAATTTATCTATGAAACCCAATATAACCGATGAACATGTATTGTATCTGAAACAAGAGATAGACGTAGAAATTCAAATATAAGATATCGCTAAGGAAAAGCGATGATTCAAAACGCCAGTCCGAGTTGACTCAAACCAAATAACTAACAGTTACGTGAATGGAAGACTCTACGTGGAAGAATTTAGGTTACAGGTAAAATTCTCGAAGACTGACTAACTTGCGACGTCGTTTTGTACTAAGTTAAATATAAAAAGTTTCATACCTACTAAAGCAAATAGATAAAAAAGATAGGTAGGTACAGTAGAGTTGGTAACATAAAGAAAAAGCAAGAGTAAGAGGAATATGATGAAAGTGATGAAAGCTTGGGCAAGAGACCTTCATCCGTTGTCGATGGACATAAGTACCTAGGCTGAAGAGTTAGAAGTCCTACTAATATTATAAATGTGAAAGTTTGTGAGGATGGATGTATGGATGTTTGTTACTGTTTCACGCAAAAACCACTGAACGGATTTTGATGAAACTTTACAGTAATATAGCTTAGACATCAGAATAACACATAGGTTACTTTTTATCCCAAAAACGCGGGCGAAGCCGCGGGCGGAAGATCTTGAAAGTAACTAAAGTGCTTTCATAAAATATTTAATTATATTATCTATGATTGAATAATGTTTCCGTGCAGTAATAATAATAGTCTGGAGTTCACCAGTTATTATGATAGTATCGTTTTAACTCCCCTCTCTAACCTAATCCAATTAATATTCTATATCCAACAGCTCTTATCAAATCAATTCCATCACCACAAAAGACCCATAAAGAATCAATAACACTAGAAACTAAACACTAAACTAAATCGTAAACGAGCAAGCCACTAATAAGATAATTCAATTATTAGACAGTAGAAATGCGTCAACTCTTAGGCTGCGATTCCACCAGAGATGTGTGCGAGGGATGTGTTTGTTAAGAACCAATCGAATCGCTTCATTTACCTGAAGCGAGGTAAATGAAGCGATTCTATTGGTTCTTAACAAACACATCCCTCGCACACATCTTTGGTGGAAACGCAGCCTAAATGGCCACCCATAATGGTGTTAGCCGACGTAAAAAGGACTTAAGCTCTGCCGTTAATCATCGTAATTGATGTGGTTAATGAGGGTCGGGACCACATAGGAAAGAAAGACGACTCTGAGGATTAAATTAAGGCCCCAAATCTGCTATTTTACGTGATTTGTCATTCTGACGATGACACAACTACAATCCCCATTATGCTAAAAGTTTGTAATCTACTAAATTCACAATGGTCGTGAAGAAATTGTGGTAGAAAGGCTATCAGGATTGCCTAGCCATAGAACAAAAGGTGGTAGCCAAAGTGACTGAAAAACGCCTACCTTCAGTTATACTTAGAAATAGGATATTTGACTGATTTTGGGAAATGGTTTATATTAATCTTCATTATATTATAAGCACACTACATTGATATTTCAGGGAGATCTAGTGTATTTATCAATAAAAATCAGTGATAAAGTATAAATTTCCAAAACCGCTCCAAAAACGCTGTTTCTGCGGAAGTGACGTAACACGCTAGTAAACGAGCTTTGTCAACAAGACAGACGGTGCAGCTGAAATTAATTTCATCAATAAATCATTTTTATTGGCTATAATGGCGTATATAAATGGTGTGTAGTTCCACAATGTACAAATACGTCTTAAAGCAGTCCATCATGATTCATGACACAAAAGAATTTATAGGTAATGTTTCTAAGTTTTTATCAACATAACCTAAAATGAGATTTCACAAAACTTCTGAATGATTATACAAAAGATTTGTAAATAAATATGTGGCAGGTAGGTACTTACACTGCTGTTTTTACATTTTTAAGTTCCGCAGCATAATAATCAGCGTTAGGTATTCTTAAAGAAAAGTGCAACCATAAATGCTTCTATCTTAGGTAGGTTGTATCAGCTTGCACAAAATTTGACTCCATTTTGAGATTCGATATGAATATTTATGCCACTAGATAGAAGATTTCTATGAAAACAGCTTCAGAAATAGCTCTAAGATCAAATATAGCACCCAGAAACCATAAAACGCAAACTACAATCTGTCAAAGCCGTGCTTACTCCAGTGTTGCCAAGCTAGATTTTCATTTTACCCCAATGCCTGATTAATTTTACTCTAAAATCATAACTATTTATACAAAAATACCTGGCTAAAGTTTTGGTTTTAGATATACAATAAAACAAGTTCTTTCTTAATCAATGGTCATGTTTCACAATAAAAATATGCTGAATTTGTTTAACTCAAATTCAATTCAAATACTTAGGTACCTACATGTATTGCTTACCAAAAAGCCCATAAACATAAATATATAGTAATCATAACAACAATACGAAATCTAACCTTAAAATTTTGGAAGTGATTCCGCGACCGCCGCCGTGACCTGAATTTGCAGCCGGCACTGGTTGCTAAATTGGCAGCCGGCGCTGACTTTTGAAAAAAAAAGCGGGAAAGGGAGTTGGCAATTTGTCATAATTAAAAAAAAACATTTCATGTTTTATTTGAGTAACATACCTAATTAGGGTCCAAGAGCGAGCGAAGCGAGCTCGGGAACTTGGACACCCCGACACGGACAGGTTAGGTTCGAAGGGGTTGACGGGGGCTTCAGTGAGTGAGCGAACGAAGCCCCCGTCAACCCCTTCGTGTTATGTTACTTTTAACCTTGCAGATAGAAATAGGAGCTCCGCGTACCGGGGCTCCGTCGACCACCTCCATCCCCCTTGTAAATCCAAAAAAGTTGTATTTTGTTTTACATTAACACTGTTATTTAAAAGTCAGTCTAAGGTATTTAATTCAACTTAAAACACGGCAACATTAATCTGCTGCTACGGTAGTTTGCAATTATTTTCGTCTGGTATCACTGCTACTTCAAGGCTACTCCGGTTCCTAACGGCATTATTTTTGGGAGCCTAGTCGGCGCCGGCTGCGGAGGCGCTCCCTAAAATTTCACCCTCAAATTTACCCTAAAGAATTTTTTACCCTAAAAATAAGTTGGCAACACTGGCTTACGAGCGTGTGACGTCAACAGAGTGCGACAGGCCGTTCTTGTGACAGCTACAATAACAAAAAATATTGCATTTTATTTTCGTGTAATTTGCAAAAAATATACATATTTTAGTTAAAAATCAAGTGAAATAAGTTTATTTACGCTATGAACTGATAGAATGACCACAATCTGTAGCATATTTTCAATGTTGTCAAGAACCGAATTGGTGCTGAATCTGTTGAACATTGCACTAAACTAATTTCTTCTTACAAATATCATTGAAAAAGGACAGAAAATATTAACAGCTGTCAAATTAGTCTACGCCCTTGTCATTTACGGGAAAATAGTCGTGACCTTTTGCGAAGACGACTAAATTCACATTGAAATGAAGCAAGTGGTCTAATTTGACAGGATTAAATATTTTCTATCCCATTCTCATGCTCTTCGTTAGAAAGAGACATAATGAGACTAAATTAGTTTAGTTTGTAAACAACAGAATCGGCACCATTATTTATTTACGCCATCGGAAAACATAATGACGCCTTTAAATTATTAGATTACCAAAATGGTCCAACCCAACAAAATATTACGATTACGATGTCGATGATAGACCATTCTGACACAATATTATAGACTATCTGACAACATTACAATTAGCAGACTTGGTGCCCTGGACTGGACTCTTGGACACATGACATGATAGAAAAATCAGAAATGTATCGAAAAACCACGCATCAACAATTTTGCTCCTTTGGCCAATCTGAAAAGTTTGATTGGAAATTATTGATTACGTTGGCTGAAAAACATTCAATATTTCTACAGAACTTACTAGAAAATTGTTTGCTATAGAAATAACATTAGAAACTTGCTATCTAAACTTATTGTACGTACGAGTAACACACCTTTACACCATAGACACGAGCATGTATGTGTATATATATGTATGTTGTGTCTTCAGACATTTTATTATATAGGTATTCTACACACGTTTACAGCCTCGGAATAGCGGTAACTCACGTCACCATCGGCATAAACTACACGTTGGACATACCTACATAATAAAAAATTTTGCCATTTGGTTAAATGCTTTTACTAATTCACGTAAGTAGGTAGTAGGTTCTATGGGAAATGCGTGGTGTTACGTTTTAGCATTTAGGGTTCCTTTAAATTGTACTGCATTTCGTTTTACCAATGTGCAACAAAATGTCTGCTGGCAGTAAATGTTCGGAAAGTATCTACCTACCGATTTGCTGAGAGTCAAGGATTTATTTTTTTACATTTTCAAATTCATCTTTGATTTGAATCAGATTGAAACAAAAACATTAATTTGTAAGGAAATTATCAGAAGAATTCCTATCACCCGACAAGCAAGACAACGGATGTCAATCTTATGTTGAAACAAAAGAATGGTGATAATTGTGAATTAAATAATTTCACACAAGCACAACACAATTATTAAATTAATTGAAATGTAAAAGTTTTTATAGTGTCGAAATAACAATTAATTCCATGATCAATTAGTATAGAACATTCAATTGTATTTAAAAAAGAACGCAGTCATTCAGCAAATTAAACAATCACGGCACGGGTCACTAGAAAAAATCTAGTATCACAAACTAGATAAAAGATACCTACTTAACTTTTTATTGTAAGCGATTGACTATAAATAGACACGAGATGAATCATTCAACCGCTCATTCAATTAGCTTGAATACTTTTTACAGCACACAGTAATGAGCGAACACTGTACGGAGAATATGATACAAGAACGAATGTAATGTAAAAATTGTTTGCTCTAAAATTGCGTCTTCAGGCTCATTCGGGTATGCGGGTGGACAGAGCTGCTGCAGATATTTAGACAAAACTATAAAAGCTAGGATTTGGATAGTTAGTAGAAAGTTTGATTTCCCGTCATTATTCATTTGGTATTCCTAGATGATATTCCTTAGATACTTTTGCAACGATCGATGTGAACGTTAGGACTTCGTATGAAGTCTAGGATTTGAACATGTATCTACGTAGGTACCTAATAGAAGTTTTATGTAGTGTTTTTATTTTTATAATCGCAAAGGAAGCCTCTGAATTACCGTCTCCAACTGTTTCTTCTTTTGAACTTAAAATTAAAAAGGCGTTTTAGACCGAATTTTCAATCAATAAAAAAAAATAATTCCTAGAAATAAACTAAGTACTTAGGTACATCGATTTCATAAAACAAAAGGTATCTATTAGAGTGAAACCAAAATAGTTTATTCATAGTAATAAATCCTTAATGTTAAAATAAGATTTCTAATGTGGTGTGTGACAAAACTTGGTAGGTTAGTAGAAAATCAGAGCCAGAAACATGATGAATATCTACAACCCTTTTAGGCTTTTACTAATGAGTACCTACCTAGTGTGTAACATATAGCTGCTATAAATGTCACTGATAAGTGATAGTGGCGACTATATCGTACTGTAGATTATTAAGTAGTACTAGGTAGGTACTTAAAAATAATGTCACTGTTATAAATAAGTAGGTATTTGATTTTAGATTACCTATCGCTTACATGCAAGATCGTTAGCAAAATTAAAGTTATTTTTGAAGTAAAAAGATTTTAAATAGCCAAATAAGGATAATAAATAATATTATTTTAGGTATACACAGTTTTATAAAAAAAAACAATTAATTTGATTCTAGAATTCAAAATTGAATCTAGAATCAATACACACACATTATAATTCACATTATAATTTGTAATGGTGCGGTTTTTTTGATTTTATTAAAGTTTAACTGTTATTTTACCACTTTCCAACAAGATTTTTAAACAATAACGTGAATAATATTATCACAGAAAAAAAAACTTAATATATTCATACTAACCCACTTAGACAACCAATACAACCGTTGAACGTTTTTACTATTGTAGTCCATTTTTATTAACACTGTTTCCAATAAGTAGTACTCATCTCTTTAAAAAAAATCTATTGAGCATGTGAGCACCTTAATAATGAAAACCTACTCAAGTTCTCAGTAGGTAGGTAGGTACTCTAAAAACTCATAAATAAACTCACAATATCATAAAATACAATTTGTTTTAACTTCGCCTCTTCAATACGCATTTCGTAAATTCACACCATGTTATCATTACAAATTACACTGCTTCATCAACATCAAATTAACACTCCAAAAACATGTCTTGTTTATGTTTTTTGTGAAATATTCGAACAAAACTGCATTCTTTTCTCCAACTGTTCATAAAACAACTTTTTGTTGTCACAAGACACAAAGCGACATTGATCACGGTACTGCGGTACTGTGGCACGAAGCGGCGCGTGCGCAAGCTGCAACAATACCTTGGAATGCGGCGACGCAACCCGGTTGGTATTAATTACTGCTGTTATATCATAGTTACGGTAAGTGAATGTAGGGTGGTGTGTGTTGGTAAGGAGGTAAATTTTATAGACCTGAACGATGGTACCTAGGTATTAGATGTATTTGGTCATCTCTAGTTTTGCACACCGCATCAAGTAAAAAATGTATACAAACAAATACAAAGAATTAGAAATTAGCGAGCTTTATGCTGGAGGACCTTTCTACTTTAATGTTTTCACGTGAGAAAAATTGCCTGTAATGCAAAAAACTCAGTTCATACAATATCGATAAGAAAAGATGAATTAAGTCTAGTAGGTAGGTCATTTAGAAAAACGATTGTTTTAAAATTACTTTTAAGCAAGTAACACTACTTAATAATAACTTTAATTCCCTACATTTCACACGCGACATTACCTATTGTATGAAATTGGTAGGTACAAAAACATTGCAGTATGTATCAATGATGCATGACTATCAGGAACAGGTGCACTATGAGTCAGTATACTCAGTATAGGACAATATACTTGAATATATGATTGAACTAGTTGTCATAACATTGAATAAGTACCAAGGGCAGGAGGTAGGGCTTCTTTGTTGAGGATTACGCAAGCAGGCAGCTGATATGCTGCGAGCCGATGGTGACATCTGTAAGGTATCAGTAGAAAGGCTAAGAAAACCAGGGGATATTAAGCTGCGTAATTATGTATAAGATCGTCGCTTTCGGGATGCTTGAGGGAAGGCCAACGTCCAAAAGTAGACGTCTATCGGCTGATGATGATGATACAAGAGACTAACGGATTTCGTCATCACCTGAATTGACGTCGATCTTTGGTTTACGAAAGGGCTGTATAAGGTCACTCTTTTCCAGATACATTTCACAGCTTCGAAACGTGCAATTGCCAATTCTTGGGGATCCGTTTAGATCTCATGCAAGATCTTCATTCACTATTCAAACTATTTTTTTCTTTCTTTCAAACACCTATGGCAATCGTAGTCGTTGAACATAGTCACAAGTCAATTTTAGGGCCTCCTCTAGGTCTTTATTTGCACTTATTCATAGATCATTAACAAAACGTGAATTATGCGTTGATTCACCACTAATGGCCATTCCCAATAACCGATCTATCGGCTCTTCACCTTACTAGAGATATTGACATTAAGTAATTCTATAGAGCTTATGTCAAAAATCTATTTCTAGTAGGGGAAGGAGCCGATAGATCGGTTATTGGGAATGACCATAAATCTGACACTTGGCAAAATCTTCAACTACGTTGTATCATTCCTGGAAAAGTTGGGATCCCTTTAACTTTAACATCTCTTCCAGATCAAAAGACCAAAGAGGCGCTACATGCTTGCATTGCCAACTCACACAGACCTTGTCAGTCAACTACCCAATCATCAGACATGACAGCATGAGCGTGCCACATGGCAAAGCCTCCACTTCAGTCGGCAGAATCACACACAATTTGATTCGCACGCACGCCACAGTTCAATCACCTCGTTACGCAATCAAAGCCACGGTAATGCTTTGTCATCTGTTTCTCTATTCGTTTACATTTAGGGTTGTCAGTATTTGTCTTATAGAAATTTTGCTGTACTTTGGGTTTTTTGAGCGATCTAGTACTTACCTAGGTGTTGATTGATAGCGATGATTCTTTTGGCATGGTCTTTGATAGTGCGGTAGATTAAACTCTGTTTAATAATTGTAGGATGGTTTACTTCATCTCGTGAATAATATATATATATATATACATATTGAATAGTTTAAGAAGTAGGTACCTACTTAATAAACTTCTATGATTCGCGCCTAGTCTATGGACTCATTGGATCATCAAAAATTTTGTAATCAAACATACCCAACAAGCCAACAACCTAACATTATCCAATAAGAATATATTGCGTATGTGGGTAGCCCTATAAATCGCGTTCCGTGCCCGTGTGTGATCCACAACAGCTGAGTCAGACGAAACAAGTGTGCGTCACTAAAACAACGAATTTAATTAGGCGTATTATCATAATTTCACGCTTAGCATCACGAACATGCTAGCTCGCATTAGTATTACTTAAAACGACATTAGGAATAAATGTGCACTGATAAAATCTATCTTCAACTGTGCATTGTGCGTCTGTTGGTAAGTCAGATACTTTTGCTGTCTTTGTCTTTTCGTTTATTGTATATATACTATATCATGCTTTGTTCTTTCATCATCAATAGTCCACCATAGTTTATTGCTGCCAATTGCTGGATAAATGTAAAAAAATTAATGACTAAAATTTATTGCCTTTACCTCACATTAGTGAGTGAGGAACTCTCTTAATCAATGCTTTTTATCTTCAGTGACATAGGTATAAGTAGGTACATCTCTTTACATAAAGACTTTTTTACATGACGCTCACGAATTGGCTTGCCGGCCATATGGCCGGCAAGCCAATTCGTGAGCGTCAAAAAATCACGGTCATCTATGGTGTTGATAAGTTATAAAATATACTTTTGAAAGGACGTCGTCCAAAAACTAATGAATTTTTATTCCTTATTTTTTCCTTTTTTTTTATTTGTATAAAAACATTTAGTTCTCCTGCCAGCCCTTACGCATGATACGCTACGGGATGATGAGAATAACAACGTAAACGGACGCGAACGAACACAAATGACTTGAGAGTAAAAACAAACAGTTTGGTACTCATAGTTGTAAACTTTTATCTCTTCATTGGTATTTGTGTATCATTTGAAAATGTTACATGTGTTCCATTGTGAGGACTACATTCTTCCAAACGTGTATTGTGTAGGTTTATATTGCAGTGTGTAAGTAGTTTCATTGGTGCATTCTGTGACATCGTAACTATAGTCAAAAAAGAAAACCAAGATGGATTTATCATAATTATTTTCGAGTTTTTGACGACATCCTCAAAGTAGCAGAAAACACTTAGACGAAAGACCCACAAAATTGTGGCGACTGGCAGAAAAGAATGGAAACCGACCCAGTAGTGGGCGATGCTTGGCTGAGATGATGATGAAGGATCAACGTTGGGTTCCCATATGTTAGAGTAGAACTAAACGATGATTGACTAATGCGGGCCAACTGTCAGGACCGGTTCACGTATGGGTCGTACCTCAAAAGGCAATATCAAACAAATAAGACCAAATAAAATTCTTAAACATGAACTATGTGACATTCGTCTTTAGTTTAAGTCTATAGATGCGAAACAATACACCTCCCTACCAATTCAATTTCCAGATCATATCGACTATAATCATGAATACAATCAATACAAAAATCTAAAGAAACACCATCAACTCTTCCGACATTTCTCTCACGGGACGATTGTCGCGAGAGCCGTGTGCTCAGACTCACCAGGAAGTATCAGACAGCCGCATGCCTCAGCGCCATTGAGCGAAACCTAGAGCTCGAGAATTAATTGGCAAGATAAGGGAATTATTAATAAATAAGGACTTGTTAGACATTAGAATTAAGTGGTTGATAGGAAACAGTAATTAATAGGTACCCAATTGTATGAAATCAAGTCAGGGAACAATGGATTTAAAGTTAATTAATTAATGTAGCGTAGATTTAAATAAGTAGGTACCTACCTCGATAAAAATCTCTGATTTGATATTTGCTATGCTAGATGTCCATATCGACACAATCTCAATCTAATGACGCTTGATGCAAGTCGAAAAGCTATAGCAATCGAGAAATGGTGGAGCTCGACGTCTACAAAAAAGTTAAAAGAAAGGATAGTCCATATTAAACCACAAGAATAATGGACAATGAACCGCTCTTGTCCTGCAGAGGAACAAAGCAGGCACAAAATTAAAATTCTGCCAACAATATTTGAATCTGTGAGTAAACTTTTTTTTACACAAGTGTTTCCTTATGCCCAACGCACAGGATCAAGTTTGCATGAGACTTGAAGCTGGATCCAATTTTCAGTTCGTCCATTTATTTTCCCGTCATGCAAATTGGCATGTATTTAGGTATTTGATCAAGCCTTCAAGCCTTGACCTTGATCTTTGGCACAATGTCCAACTATAGTAGGTACAATATGTGGCGATCCTTATATTGCTTATGGTCGCCACTATTTATTTTATGTTGACAACACTGTTTATATAGAAGATTGTCTATTACTGTGAAAACCGATTCGAACAGTCGTTAATTTTCTCGAGCTGATGAAACAAGTTTAAAATCATTATTGTTAGCAACTTAGCAACTTTAGCAAATAATTACTCAAGTATAATATTTATTGTGATTACCGTGTACTGTTTTTGCTGTGTGGAAGAGGATTATACATTTTTACCTGGGACCCGATTGTTTCATCTACTTGAACAAACTGGGCGCGATCCAGCGCCTTAAATAATATGGCAAAACGATCATACGATATACGGTGTACGTTCGCCGTCAATTCAACAAGGAAGTAATAGTGTATCGAAGCGGTTAGCGCCGCTGCCGCATGCCTGGAAGCCAGGCAGCGAAAACAGATTGGTTGCGAAGAATGATACCTTTAGATAAGAAGTTGATGAGTTAAATGTTGGTTGGGATGTTGCAAGATTTAAAGGAGATATATATTAACAGAAAAGAACATAGAAAAATAAACAAATAGAAAAGTTTCTATTATAACCAACTCAGTCTACCCAATCTACAATTGGACACAGGCTCACCCAAGTTGCACAACGATACATGGATCTTCGAATTTTGGATTCAAGTCAGTTGCTTCCTTAAAGTCATCGGTCGTTTTAGCCTTTTTACTGACTACTGTGCGATCTACCATTACATAATCAGTACCTCTTCATTCAACCATCATCGAATTGTTTTTTTTTTTGCCTTGCCACGATTGACTGGATTAACAGCCGCAATCAACCGGTTGGCCATCCCTGCTTTAGCCAAATCCCAATTTTATTCCTCAAGACTTGAACGCTCGAACGGGGATTTCGGGGATCAGGAGACATGGTTGATATTCAATCGCTGGACCATGAACAATTTTGAAGTTATCCTGAATCATTGTTATGTTACACTTGTCGATTGGTAAATACTTTTCTGATCGTAACTTGTTATTATAAAGCTGCTAGAATCTATATGATCCTGCTTATCTTCTTAAGTCTATAACTCCTGATATTATCCCCGATTTAAGTGGGATGGGTCGAGGTCGTGGCACTTTAGAAAATGAACAGGATAAAGTGTTTGTTGTCTTCCATACGGGTAAATAAATGTGTCCGATGATTTCGTAAAAGGAAAATAACATGTTAATAGAGGTCATAACTCAATATCTCGTCCAATGAATGTTATTTTATTAATACTAGGCTAAAATAATGATTTATCCATCAACAGCTTCCTTTTAAAAATAATATATTAAGTATAGGTATTTTAAAGCATGGTTAATTAACAGGAATTAGTTATTTGTTGCGATTGCATCTGCCTTGATAATTTAGAGAACATTATTGATTGACAAAGGATTGGGTACCTACCTATGTCTTTCTTTAGTGAAATCGCGAGTTGTGAAACCTATCAATTTCGTCATTCAATTCCTGGATTGGACCACTCACAGCAATAGTGAATGAATAAGAGAGTGAATGAACGATTACAGAACACCCCTATTGTGCTAATGGACTGTATCGGAAAACTATCGCTGTTTCTCTTTGTATGGAAGCTACACTAGTTGTTAAATTATAGAGATCGCAAGTTCTCACGCAATACAATGATTGGGTTGACAGACCACGTGAAAACCTTTTTCTTTCTCATGTGACAATACTGTCAATGTAGGAACAGCCCCGGATCTTGAATTATTTCGAGGCGGGGCAAAAACTGAAAAATGTCGCCCCCGCCCGACAATATTTTTCTTTTCATCATCATAATTTCAGCCATAACACGCCCACTGATGCTGATGGACATAAGCCTCCCCCAAGGAACGCCACAACGACCGGTCTAGCGCTGTTCTTTGCGATTACTAAAGCTTGAATTTGCCGCCCGGGGCAGGGGCCCCGGCTAACCCCCCCCCCCCCTAGATCCGGGGCTGGGTAGGAACTATCAATAAGTGCTTAGGTACATACAATAAGTAGTTCATCTTCGATACGTTTGCAAAGAGGCCAAAATTCTAAATAGAACAAACCGCAAAGGTTACTTCGTGTTTTTTCACAGTGTGGTAAGCATTACTTGACAAGGTCTATTGCCTATAGGTCACTAACCTTTAACCAACAGCAGAATAAAATGACAACTGTTTTACAATGAACCTGAAAGACGTAGCAAAAACAGTTCTAAAACTAAATAATTTAAGACTAAAAGCTTCATCATAATTATAACCAAACAAGACTAGGTAAGTAGTGTAGGTACATTCTTTTAAAGTCAAGGACATCAAAAACAAACCACTTATTTCTTACAAAATTCGCCGAAAAACAAGCGTTTTACTCTCATCATTTAGGCACATATTCTGTGATTTAGGTAGGTAGTTCTTTCTAACTGGGGCCCCGTTAGGCATCTGTAGTACAATTTACATCCGATCGTCCGTCCGTTTCGGTCAACGTACCCGATTGTTACGGGTCCACGGAACACCGGAAGTACAGACAATATTTAGGGGGAAGGGGAGGGTATTTTTAACGTTAAAGGCAGAATAAACGCTTATCGTTGCCTTTTTATACTTTTCATCTGTCAGAATATAAACATTCCTTTGCCTTTAAAAAAAAATGATTGCCTTGTTTGGTCCGGTTGGATTGATTTCATATGCTAAGCAGCACTGTAATAGGAAGGTAGTGTCGATTATGTTGAATAGTGTGTTTTTAATTTATTGTATGCTTCCGACGTTCTGATCGTATCGGGAGTATCACCATATACATCTCGGATATAGTTGATTAACTGATCATTATATGCACTTCAGAAATAATCGCTTCAAGAAAACTTATAAAAAAAGAAAAGCAATATTGGTCGACCATGCTGTAAAAAAGACCGGACAAGTGCGAGTATGCCTCGCGCCCTAAGGGTTCCGAAATATGATCATAGATGGTGCTACTGCATACTTCCAATGGCGCCATCTATGAGCAGATGGCTCCACTTATGGTCCGGTGACTGACGGCGGACAACAAAGTGATCTTATAAGGGTTCCGTTTTTCCTTTTGAGGTACGGAACCCTAAAAACGGGTAACAAGGCTAGCCGCATTGCCACGTTGGATGGCAATGCTGATACTTTGTCACACAAATAGCCCCAACCCTATGGTCTCTAGAAGAGGCAACCAAGTAGCTTTCAATTTAGTTAAACCTTACCAATTATTTGCAGAGTTCACCTTTAGACCTTTACGCAGTTACGCTGCTAATGACCGCACGGTTGTCGCAGTGGCTGAGAGATTGGCTGCTGCGTGACGTGTCGCGGGTTCGATTCCCGCATTGCACAAGGTCTGGCTGTTTGTGTATGTGAAATTTGTGTTTGTAAACGCACCCACGATACAGGAGAAATCCTAGTGTGGGGCAACGTTTTGTAAAAAATATATAAATATATATATATATATATATATAAATTAAACTAAGGATT
This sequence comes from Thalpophila matura, assembly GCA_948465475.1. Lineage (NCBI taxonomy): Eukaryota > Metazoa > Arthropoda > Insecta > Lepidoptera > Noctuidae > Thalpophila > Thalpophila matura. Next base: position 4,894,558 of record OX419196.1, read on the forward strand.
TTCTGGGAATGTCCAAGTGTTTTTCGTGTGGCTAGGGTAATTCTTGTTGCCTTCAACTTCCCCCTGGCTGGCAAGATTTAGGGTTATTCAATTTCATTAAGGGTATTATGAACAGAAAACTTAAAAGTGCTGTTGGGCAACGCGCCTAATTGTGCCCGTTCACAACACAGCTCGCAGTGTCGCATTTAATTGCGAATTCAATTCTTCGTAATAAGATGTAGCTACCCTACTTTTTGAGTGTCCGAACAGGCACATGTCCATCAGATAAAATTAAAATTAGAACAGAATGTGTATTATTTTTTTTGCCAGATGAGTTAACGAGAACTTATTCGAAGGTGGTGAACCAGACTATGAGTCTTAAAAAGGTTAGCAACAAAAGTCATCATCGTCACAGCTGGACATAGGCCTCTCCAATTTTATTATACGCCATCTAACTCGGTCCTCGGCCACTCTCATCTGGGTGCCGCTGCCACCAGCTCCCGTATGAAAATCGTCGCTCCACCTAGTCTGCAGGCGTCCTACCCTACGTTTATTGATTCGCGCTCTCCACTCAAGAACACGTCTACCCGAACGGTCATCGGTTATACGGCTGATATGGCCGGCCCATTACCATTTCAGCTTGCTTATTCTGTAGGCTAGCAAAATCCATCGGAATTCTTAATACCTTCAAACAAAACTGAGATGGATTTGTCCATATGTTACGTAGTTTCGGAGAGACCATTCTTTGCGGTCAAGAAAGTCATTACATCATTGACCGACCTTCTATAACTAAGTAGGTGAGCCTAGAAAGGGTTATTTACAATAGTTGCTTGATAACCAAAAGGTAATCAATTGATTTGTCGTTTCAGTAATCATCATGACTCGGGAGTCCTTTTCTCCTTGTGCTGAAGTTGGAATCCAAATATGAATAAAATACAGTTGTATTTGTATGCTGATCCATTTGAAGAAATGCGTTTCAAATGTGTCCATAAACCATAACTTGCTTACCTGTTACTGTACAGTTATCTAAAGAGGTTTTTGCTATGTGCAACTTTAATTTACGACGATGCCTTGTGAGTTTGCGTGCTTATAATTGACTATAAAACAAACAGCTCTACGTATAATTGTAAAATATTTTACCAATTACTTGTTCGCATTAGGTAGGTAGGTAGGTACGTGACGTTTTCTTTTAGTTATCTTTTCTTCTAATGATCCGTGCACCACCATCGACCGCATCATCGCTACTATCTCACCTGATAGCACCTATAAATTAAGTGATTTAAAAAATATGCTGAGCCTTGCTGATAAGCAAGAAATTCAGGGACGGAAATATGTGTGCGAATAAGCAATAAAAAAATACAAATCAAAGCATTTTATTAGAATCTGTACATTCCAAGTCAAAAATAAACATATTACTAATCAATCACCAAGTGACCGGCTGACCTAAGTCAGATATTTCCGTACTATGTCGGCTATATTTCACAACGCATATTGGATAGTAGTGAACGCTATTTCAAGACTAGAAGGTCAATGTCTGCGGTTTACGACCACATATGTAAAGAATAATTGTGAGTGAGGACATAGAGGCGGCGGTAACGTGGTTAGTGGAGCGAATCATAAAAAATATAATATCACCACAGCTATACCCACGACTTATACCTACAAGGTTGTAATAAAATTGTCGCACTGCTGGTCTCTTTTCTAACAGTAAAGGAACAGGCACTGATACCAGCTAACTCAGGCGTGCTGATGAATTCAAACCACAAAGATGTTTTCACGATAATAATATCCATAGATTCCACAGCAAAATCATGATTCAACCAGCCGGGCTAACATGCGCGCCACGACAAAATTTTGTCGACTGTTTTGTCTTGCTCTTTCTCGTGCGAATACGAGACAAATGCACGATAAAAGCGGCGACAAAATTTTGTCGCGGCGCGCATGTTAGCCCAGCAGCAGTTAAGTATTTAGCTGTCAGTGATATGATATAGAACGAATCCAGAAATTTGACTGTATTTTTTTCTATTAATATACTCATAAACATGGGATAAGGATCAATATTCAAAGCCAACAGCCACTGTAAGAAAACGAAATCGACTTCGTGAACATTTTGCCGAGTTACAGCATGCAGGAGGGGAGATTTATTGAAATAAAGGGGTGTAAATAATTCAAGTACCTACACTGCAAGAAAAGACCAAGTTTGAGTTAGAACCCTTGCAGGAAGGGGAGACTTCTACATGCATACCTACCTACTTGTCTGTATAAGTAGAGGTTTACCTACTTTATTTTGTTCTCTTGCTTTCAAAGTCAAAGAGTTAAAGTAAAGTTTACAAGATCTGCGCTGCCCGAAGTGGGTGTTTCCCAACAGTTACAATCTGGGTATCTTCAAGTCACGAGTGAATCGGTTTCTTTTAGGCAAGCAACAAAAAAAATCATCAGTTTTATAATCCTATTAGTATAAATTTTTGCGATATTATCCTATACATGAAATAGGCTCTGTTTAAAAAAGAACCAGTTATTCAGTCATTGCTTTACCTAAAGTTTAGAATAAATGTACAATTGTCGCCTTACTTCCCGCTGTTTTCATGGCTTGAATTCAAAACGACGCTTTACCTACATCAAATTTAGCAGTATGATTCACTAATGTTATAACTGCGTTAATCGCGGAAACTGTATTTAGAACGCGCTATTCAGAAAGTTTGTGGCTTAATTTAGTAATGCAAAAATCGCTTGTTTAGTGCGCTAATACTGTATTAGCGGACGTTGTTATTTTTATTGAGGAATTAGAATTATGAGTATTGAGTATTAAAACAATGGAAGTTTGGAGTTACGCATACCAAAATGTTCCTGTCCAAACAACCGTTAATTCGATCGACAAAAATGTGATGCTGCATCATTGGCACTGTCTTAAAATGTCTAAGCTAAAAATACTTGGTCATCTTCTGAACATATTTCATAAACAAAGATTTATTATTAGTAAGTAATACACAGCGATGACGGATGTTTTAAAAAATGTTTCAACAAGACAGACATGTGGACAGACTACGATTAGTAGGAAGCGTAGTCGTTTAATATCCGGACTGCAGTATGGAATTCATTTAGTAATTTCCTACTCATAAAAGCATCATAAAAAGGCGTTAATCAATTTCATATCGTCCGGGTGTTAAGTATTTTTTTGCGTAATACTTTACACATAATACACGTAATATTTACAACATAAACATCAACATACAGCGTCAACTCAGCCCATGTACCTTTAATATTACTAGCAACTATCGACCTTCCAAACAATGATTTCGGCAATGACCCTTATTAAGGTATCTAATTAATTTACCAAGCCTGCATGTTCTCTGTCTAGAAGCCAACATTTACCTACGGTCCAATATTGACAGAGTAAAATCTAAAGCTCCAAGTAATACCTACTCAGAGTGCGCCAGACCGAATGAACGAGAAAAATGCAATATCGAAGACACGCAAGGACTTTAATAATGGAGGGCATCTAGCGAAAGAGAGCTGACTTTATGAACTAGGTCATCTTAGCTCGTATTACTATGTTACTACTACTCTAGGACAGAATGAATGTAGGTACTACGACAGTACAAGCAGATGATCAATAATTGATGGCTATTATAGTTTCGAAGGTCACTTACAGTCTTACAGATCAATTATTGGATCAAATTGGTAGATCACGCGTTCTTTTTTTAAATTTCTACATAGCAAGGAAATTATGACTAATGGTATAATGGATACATCAATGACCAGGCTTGGCCTTTGGTCCCTAAACTAGGCTACATAGATGACTGGTACTTAAGGACACGTTTGTTCCCACTAGTTGTAATGAATTAACTTTGTGTAATCTAGACGGGATCGATACATCTGCACTTAAGCGTGTGCTGCTAGCTGCCAGCTTCTTCTCTTCTTGCTATTATGAAGGCATTTCATCAAATTTCCATCAAAGTTGTTTAATCGATGATTCAATTTGGTTTTGCTCTCATCTACGATGTATCTAGTTAAGTAGCTACACGTGAATTTGCATTGAAACGATCACACGTCAGTTGATCGATTGCTACAAATTGCTTGCAGATGTGCATATCTAATGTTTGATAGCAATTCACTATTAGAAATCGTTTTATCGTTATGAGTCTCAAAAAGCTTTAAAATAAACGATGTTTTACATAACTTAGAAAAATACAGTTGCTCTTGAGAAAGTTGGATACGTGCCTATGTGAGTAATTAATTATGTTTGTCGAACAAAACGGACTATTGGGATAATTAGAGACAACAATGTATCTTAAAACTCAAAAAAAACAGTCCAGTCCAAATTTAATTGCAATTTCTCTTCTAAAATTCATTCAATTCTCCGTGAGACCCAGCGCTACTAAAATAGCCCGTCTAATAGACTTGTTATAAACACAGCCCGGGACACCGGCAGGTTAGTGGAACAACGAACGTTTACACGAAATGGTAGCATCAAATGGAGTGGTAATTAGCATCATCCTGTGTTATTAGGAAAATGGAGCTATAATTCTGTTTTGCACAAAGTGCTCGTCCTACTTCATTTATAGTGGCTAAATAATTAATATTTTTTAATTCAGTTGGCTGGACCATCTACATAATATTAAGTAAGTATTTAATAGTTATGTAGAATGGTTCATATTATATTTTGGATTTAAAGCCAGAAAAATCAGACGATACTCACTGCAGAATACCGGCAAATTGCAAAACTATAGTCCATGTCCATACATGGATAGTATCCTTTTATTTTATGTTGATTACTGAGCTTAGTATTCTTATTGGTGACAAACCAGCCTGGAATATAATGAGAGAATCGTTTCAACAGGCAAAACGGTCAAAGAAAAGGAACGCAGACATAATGATATGTTTCTCATGACTGAATGCTTTGGCGTCTAAAAGCGACGTAACTGCACGTATTGGAAGGTATGCAAGTGATGCAATGCCAGTCCTGCAAATGTTACCAATACTATTAGCACCACTGCAAGTCACGTAACCAGACACCAGGGGTTAAGGTTCACAGCCATGTTTTAGGAACTGGTGGATAAAAAGAGAGACGAAAACTACTCATCAGCTAAAGTTAAGAGAGTTTAACTTCCTATGGTGGTTTTCAAATAGATTTTTATGGCGCAAGAACTCAGAGCTGTACTATAAAAAAGTATTTTCGGAGCTGCTTATTGTTATACAATAAACTGGGTTTTATTACAGCGAGTAGTTCTGCAAAATAGGGTAATAAACTTTATTTAAGACTTTCCAACCGGCTGCTAAGCAATCATGCTTTTTAGATCGGTATAGTTTTCACGATTGCCTGAAGTATTGTATCTTATTCATCATAACTGTTCCAACTCGCATACTGCTGGAAACGGGTTTTACAAAAAACTTTCTATCTGCCATGACTAGTAATAATGATCATACCTAAAAGCCATCGTCGCGTCGTCCACATCGCTCTGTTCTAGGAGTCAAATTAAGAAGGAAATAATTAAGTATCTAATAGTTCTGGGTTGATTATTGTTTTTGTAGACATGAAACATCCAGTGGTTTAACGATGATTCAAACTTGGATATAGCTGTCCAAAACAAAATGCACTAATGCGCTCAGAAAGTGCAGCCAAAATCGGAAAAGCCGGAAACGAAAGCGAACAGAACAAACCTTTTAATACCCTCTGTCGCACAAAGGGGTAAATGACACAGTGTAACAAAGAGCTCTACTGGAAGTGGGTCAATTAGACAGCTGAACAACGCTTCCACACGCTAATACAACCCACATATGTATTATAGACGGAGCTAGACCCAACGTGTGTTTTGCAAGCTCCGAGATATTCGATGTCATTGGAATTACACTGTAAGAGACTTCGGCATGCAATGTGTGGGCTAATAGTCGAAAATTGGGCGTAAAGAAGCTTTCGCAGCATTCTAATTTCTAATAAAAAAAAATATCTAATACAAAAACTTTTTAGCTGTATTAGATGTTGGTAATTTTAACTGTAGATAGTAAATTACCTACCTACTTAAGATATAGGCACAAGATTTAAACTAAGCTGTCCAAAACTACAAGCCTTTAAGAGAGTCAGACTAGAGACGACAACGGTCACTTTTTTCAGTTTTTTCGGATTAAGAAGTCCTTTTACATCGTGGTAAAGTCAGCAGTTGGCACTTGGTTTACGTTCGATAGTCCAAAAACACGTTCAATAATTCTAGTACTTTTATTGGACTAGATCCTATTATCATGAATGTACGAAGTAAGTTCAATTTCGGTAAACTCGAGGTAAGAAGTAACATTTTCAAATGCAGACTACGTGTAATGTAATTCCCAAGTGCACCAAAAGCCAATCTTACTAGAGTCCACGGTTTAATAATACGGTTGAACTTTTTGCAGATTGTAATCGGATATTTTAGGTGTCTAGACTGAAAAGCAGACTTATTTACATAAAATTGGGGTTCGTGGCAACGGTACCTTGGATTATGTAGGCTGTAGGTTGAATACCTATCTACTTACCTTTGTTTTACGTTCTTTAAACATGCTGGCATTCTTTGCTAAGCCCTTCAGTATTTTGGATAGCATGTTTTAATTGGATAGCGTTTTATAATTTGGCATTTAAAGTATCCAGGTAATTACTTAATTGGTGGATTAGTTAAAATATAGTTGTGATGCCTCTTGAGAAATTGGTCACACATATGACCTAATCCAGACCGCAACAAAATCTTCACTCTGGTCTGGACCCTTCAAAGCGGACTTTCTCGTGAAAGTACTAATAAACTAAGCTTCTTCACAGTCAGTTACACATTCCCACAATGAATGCGAGTATGTAAGTACTTGTACATTCACAAAGCACTGCGATCCCAATGTCAACCAGTACATGTGCATTGCACATTGCGGACCGAATGACGTCATTATGCGCCAGTACCACATTATGCACCAACTAGCACGCTAAGTGGGACACTATTGTGGCACATTGTGGCTTAGGGTTTGCGCTTCCGTACGTTTTAGTTAGATTGTTGGAAGGTGGTTGAATGAAGTTGTATTTTTTGGGGATAGGGACACAGTGTTCAGGCGGTTCAAGTTAATATTCACAGGAAAAAATAGGAATCCGTATTTCTTGAAGACCAGTCGTGGATACTTGAGTTTTGTGAAAAGTAAAGTCGGGTGCTAAGTTCACACAGGTCTAATCTAAGTTATAATTATAACTCAAGATACTAAATAATATGGATACATCACAATTAGGACTTTGTCAAATTCAAACATGACCTCGATTGAAACTCCGATACCCGCCATGGAAAAATATCCTGATACATGAACCTAATCTTATTCATTATATTTTCCTCTCACATGCTGCCCATATCGAGGGATTCTGATACGTTCGCAAACATTATTGAATTTACTCGCACGGGACTTTAGTGTGATGACGTTCTTATTGGTATGTGGGACGAAAGTTATGATATTTTCCCATTTGTTGGCGCTGAGAACCCAAAATGTTCAAAAAGATAGTCTTAACAATCAACATAATTTGTTAAAGTCAAAAACATGCAACTAAACTAATAACTAGTAAATCTACTACTTTTACATTATTTTTAAGTATCGAAGCTTCTATAAGTATTTCTATAGGTTCACATTGCTTAAGTAGTAGCACATAGAAGGTATGTGTTTAAGTACCTTTCGTTACTTATTAAGTAGTAAGTAGTTACAATAAGCCAATAAGTAGGTATCATAATTGTCAATCACGCTTCGGAAGTCGTGACTTTGAATTTATTATTCGCCATTCAAGGTTCCATGACACGTGTAAAAAAAGAAAGGCGTCGTCGGTTCTAAGATCCCCTTTTTCCCCTTCCTGATAAAAAAATCTACTAACTTTTGGCAATATTCATAAATCTTTGCTTTATGGGGAACAGAAGGTAGACGAGGGCAAAACGGAATAGTGGAGACAGTGTAATACCGTGGTAGCAAAAAAAATATAAACACCCCGAATAATGGATAATATAAATAAACATGGAGAACCACAGTCTTTTGATAAAGGAGGGCTGGGATGTTTTGCTTAATTTATAAGGGCAAAAACTGAGACTTTGGACATTGATTTATCGCGGTAGACATGTTAAGTACTGGACCTACATTAAGGTACACAGACACTGAAAATAAATCAAGTATAATTAATAAAAAAGAACAGATAGATACTATTATATATCCTCCTTTTTCATTCGTTTTATTTACCAGTTAGTAAAAATAAAAAATGATAAGTAGCCTTGTCTAAGAAAGTTATACCCAAACAGAAGTATTTTTCAATAACCAATTACTTTTTCACTTTCTATTTCTTGACGGGCGGCTAGGTAAGTATTTCTTTCATAATACCTAAAGGCTAACTGAGATCGTAACGTAGATAAAAATGTTTCTTTGATTTATGTAGTTCAAGGACGACGACCTGAGTTACAGAAAGAAGCTTACATTTAATACAATAAAAGGCTTAAAAGGTTTACAATTCTTTGTAAGTATATAAGTATAAAGCTATATATATCTGTATTAATATGATAAAACTGAAGTTTGTTTGTTTGAAAGCGCTAATCTCTGCAACTACCAGTCGTATTCGAACAATTGTTTTTGGAAGTAGTATATGATAGCTAGAGTTTGAGAAATTGTATAGGCTATTTAACATCACGCTATGATCCTTAGAAGCCGAGCAACGGGAAAGAAAATTAACTTAGTAAGTAGGTACCTAAGTACTCACTATATTTTTTTAGGGTTCCGTAGTAAAACTAGGAACCCATATAGTTTCGTCATGTCCGTCTGTCTATCCGTCTGTCCGTCTGTCACACCCTCGTAAAATCTACAGTTCATAACCAATTTGAATGAAACTTCGTAGGTAGATGTCTTTTATAAGCCACCATAAAGGCCTTTAGTGAAATTATGAAAAATAAAATAATTAGGGGGGGCTCCCATACAGGAAACTGAAGGATGAAAAAAAATATTTTCCTGCACGTCGTCATGGTCATGTGTATCATTGGATAGGTCTTTGAAAATAACATGGAGGTTCCTAAATTACTTTTTTTATTTAAGTGCATATTAAGTGAACTAGAAGCTCCGAAAGTCGTTAACAATGTTTCCCTCCCCTGTAATTTTTCAACCGCGCTATTGAAAAATCTGGAAAAAATCAAGCTTATGGCATTCAATAAATACTCTTGATTAAAATTGGTTTGAACAAAATACGTCAATAACTTTTTGAAATATTCACTTTTTTCAGTTTTGAGTTCGAAAACGCAAAAAAGCTTATATTTGCGGTCGGAAGACTGAAATGCTTTTTGCTACGGAACCCTACACTGTGCGTGGTCCGACACGCTCTTGCCCGGTTTTTTATTTTATTCGCACTGCAAGCGCAATTTTCAATTTGTTTTGCAGTCCAAGTCTCACCCCAGCTTTTAAAAGCTTTTTCAATTTAATCTGTTGTCAAATCTCATGTCAAGTGCTATGTTTGGTCAATGTTATTTCGGTAAACCAATAACAACTTGACATGACATTTTACAGCATATTCACAAATCAGTTGCTAATCAGGCTTTCAGAAACTGGGGCTAAGTAAAGCTAAGCTTCAAAAGTACAAAAGAGATTTATAATAGTTCATTAAAATGGGTAAAATATTGAGTACAAGAACTATTTGAATTAGCAATTTGAACATTGCACTGAAGGGAATTGCTTAATTTAATCATTACTAGTAGGAGGTACTTGGTATTTCTGTTATTATAGTACAATAAAGTGTCTATTGCCTAGTCAAATAGGTACCTACTATAATCTATGTAGATTAGGTCAACACTACAAAATGACTACTGATCAGGCGCGTGCATTGCATATAGGCAAGTAGGCAGTGACTATCTCTTAAGGTTCAATAAAACCATTTTAACTATTACTACATCAATATACATCATTATATATCAATAATTAGTCATGATTGATATATTTTATTTATGTAGTAACAGTTAAATAGTTATATTGAATTATATGAGGTAGGCACTACCTACTTGCCTGTATGCACTGCACGCCACTGCTACTGATGGCGTGCCGTGTTGAACATCGAATAATTCAGTTCAGACGTTACTTTAGTACCTACCTAGAACTTGGTCTGCATTAGATATTGTATTTAATTGACTATAGGAAAGACAAAATAAAAATAGGCATGTTTTTAAGAACATTGAATTATCAACATGTTTTTGATACAAAACAACTTAAAGTTTAAAACAAAGATTTGAGCTTTAAACTTAGCTTTCCAAGTTTGGTCATTTGTTTACAAACAAACGCCTACAATTTTTTGGCTGAGCCTACGTATTTTGCACGTTAAATTTTTTTAGTACTAGCTTCCGCCCGCGGCTTCGCCCGCGTTTTTCGGGATAAAAGGTAGCCTATGTGTTATTCCAGACTATAATCTATCTGTGTGCCAAATTTCATCCAAATCCGTCCAGCCGTTTCAGCGTGAAGAAGTAACAAACATACACACACGCCCACAGACACACACACATACACACACGCACAAACTTTCACATTTATAATATTAGTGTGAAGTGTGATAGGTTTAGGTAGGTACTTACCGCAGACGCGACGTCTTCATTCATCGGGTACATCTACATTCCATACATCATATTCAAGATACAAATTCTTAGCAAAGGAGGGTAACCAATTAATGGAAGCATGCCTACGAACCTATAGGTACTAATAGTGCTTACAGAAAATATCAAAGGAATTATAGTGAATGATAGATGAGGACGCTAAAGAGGATCGTTCATGATTGAATGCTCGAAATGCGCGAAAACCAAGAGATATTTTAGGGTCTTTCAAAACACTTTTCAGGCGTGTCAAGAACTTTTAATAAAGTGCTTAAACACGTCTCAGTCAATGACGTCCGAGCTAGACTATGTCAACAGCAAGGCTACATGGGGTCACAGCTCAGCTGACGGCCGGCCGGGCGAGCTATCGATTCGTAGCCCCGCGCCCTTGCTCGGCCCCCTAAATTACGTTCACTCCGTCGAACTCTTAAAAGAAATTAGAGGGTAAGGTACCTATCTATAATATATTTATGGAGCCACGCTAGTAATATTACTAATACTGTAAAATATGTAGGTTTTAGTATCATCTTCCAAAAAAATATTTGATAATTTCGTAGGTTGCATCATTTTACGAAGGAATTAGCCAACCAAACACTATTAAAACACAAATAGGTACCAATCTTATGTAATTGAATTTATGGAGAAGCTATTTTAAAGAAGAGCCTGTTCATTTATCCCCAACCTACCCTATTATATTTTTTATTGCTACATAATAATATTAAGTATAACCTAGGTACCTACTTAAGTTTTGTTTCTAAGTCACAACATGATGTGGTTTAATTAAATCCAACATAACTACCTACATATAATATTATTTTATCATTCATTACCTATGTTGCCTTCAATGTTAATAAGTGGACATGTTGTTAATTGATTGCAATGGCCACCATAATAAACCAGATTTTCCTTACTATTGATTTATTGCTGTGACTCATTCTGAATAATGATTTAAAAGATAAAGTATTATAACAAAAATCATAGTCTTAAAAATTGTGTTAAATAAGTAAGTAGGTAGGTATTAAGTTCTAGTTGTTGTCTGCAGTTTCATATTAGGGGAACTACTTTTATGCACAAGGATAAAAAGTACCTATCTTATGTCTGTCCCCAAAGTTCAAGCTACATCCATCCAAATTTCATCAGTCGGCTCAGCAGTTTATCTGTGAAGACGTAACAGCTAGACAGTGTTAGATACTAGGTAGGTATGGTAAGTAGGTAAGATATTTAAATAGGTAGGTAGAGTAGGTAGGTAGGGTAGGTAGGTAGGGTAGGTAGGTAGGGTAGGTAGGTAGGGTAGGTAGGTAGGGTAGGTAGGTAAGGTAGGTAGGTAGGTAGGGTAGGTAGGTAGGTAGGGTAGGCAGGTAGGTAGGGTAGGCAGGTAGGTAGGGTAGGTAGGTACGTAGGTAGTGTAGGTAGGTACGTAGGTAGTGTAGGTAGGTAGGTAGGATAGGTAGATAGGGTAGGTAGGTAGGTAGGGTAGGTAGATAGGGTAGGTAGATAGGGTAGGTAGGTAGAGTAGGCAGGGTAGGTAGGTAGGTAGTAGGTAGGTAAGGTAGGTAGGTACGCCATAGATACTTAGTGCTACCCATGCGAAGCCTGGCCAGGTAAAGCTAGTAGGTAATTAATATTTGTGAGTTTGGATTTGGATGGTTGAACCTATTGAATTTTAATTTCTACTAAGTTAATAAAATTATATTTTTAATGTACATACCTAGGTATTATTTCTTAAGGAAGGATACTTCATAGACTAATCTACAATCACTTTATAGATAATTTACAGGGTCAAAGGTACCGGCAGTCGGGACTCCAAAAAAAAAATTTATCATTTAATTCTGTCCGTTTTAAAATTACAATAAGTAATAAGTATTATGACAACCTTTTACAAGAATTAACAACAATAGTACAGTCAACTGAGTAATAAAATATACAGGCAAAAATGATCATCTTTGCACTACACAGAAAAGTTTATTTGTTATTGTGTGAGTTAATAACTTTTACTACTTTGTTGACTATACTAAATAATTGTTGTTAATTCTTTTAAAAGGCTCTCATACTGAAAATTTAAAACTGACAGATTTAAATGATAAAATTATCTCTCTGGAGCCCTGCCTGTGGGTAGCTTGGACCTTGTGTATTGATACGAGTGAGTACTATTTCTATTAAATATTTTAATTTTAATATTTTTGTTTTTATAGTTCAATTATTAATAATAATACCTATCTAAAAACTATTAGTTAAGTACTTACCTAGGATATCTAATAAAAAATAAAAAACTCACTATGGGTAGGGGACATTAATTTTTCCTATTCTATTCAATAAATTAACTTTATTAACTTTTGTTACATGTCGGACTGTATTTCTGTGTAGTTAACAGACGATAAATATAAAATAATACTATAAGTACCTACTTACATGGGTATTTTGTCTTTCATTAATTTAATACCAACCTTGATAATCTATGTGTAATCAAAAACTAACTCATGCTTATTTTCTACACAACTGGATTGTTTATTTAAATTTTAACCATGTGAATTTAATAAGAATTCAGCAGGCTTTTTGGTACTTATCAACCAGCCAAGCTTGATTTACCTAGTTGCATCATTATTTAATGAAGTAAATTAACAAACCTTTTTTTGTGATGAGTTCTTGGAACTACCTACCAAGGCGGTAGGTAGTTCTTTATTTATATTTTGTGGCAGGTAACAAATAATTATGTGGTAATTCTTTACATACAATCGCTACCTACCTAGCTATATAGGTAATTTCTAAGCACAAAATTGTATTCTTTAGAAGAATGTGTACTTTGAAGAACATTAAATTTTTATTCTTGACTGTACTTTCAGCATTCTTGACTCAATGAATTCAGCAGGAACTGCCAACAGATTAACAACAACATCCGTATTTTTAATTTTCGAATAGGTACTGATAGGATGTTCTTTCAAAGTATTTTTTAACTTGCCCACGAAGACGCTGTACAATCTGCCTACCTCCATACGATATTCGAAAAATAAAATAAAATTCTCCGATATTAGTAACTACGATTACAATATACAGATAGACAATACACTTGTCTGAACGTATTATGTATTTCGTAAGCGGTTAGTGTAAATATTTACTCACTTGTGCGTATTTTTAATCCGAATAGGCAACTGTGTAATCCTCACACACCAAACCGTGGTTACACACAATACACATCACAAATTCCAGGCATTATATCCACAGACATATAACAATACACGAAAAAGGACACTTTATCACACCGGCATTGTAATTTTGTTGAATTAGAATAAAAATATTACACGAAATTCATCGTTTACACAGAATTCCGGAATAGTTTTGTTTGACAGATGTCGTTTATTTATCGATAATTGTTAAAATCGCGTTCCGTACACCGCAAAATGCGAACGTATCCACTTTTATCACGGTACGGATAAACTAAACACGATCTACACGCAGCGGGACGCATCGAGCAACGCCCGCAAAACCTCTATAGCCCGAACAAATTGAAAAGTTAAGATAACCGTCACTGTTTATGTGGTACAATCGACTATATAATTCCGTAGTATAAAACCTGTCATACGAGAATAGTGATTGTGCCGTGTGCGCTCTGCGCTGTCTGTTGTCAAAGTGAGAAAAACTTAGACACTGTAGTATTGTAAAGAAAAATATACAATTTGTAATTTAAGCGAAATATTAATTAGCAGTACCAATCGAATCGCATAACTCTTTATTTTTTAGCTTTCATCGATAAACTTTAAAGTTTCAAAGTTTTGGACAACATTTAAAATATGCAATCCCTTTGATCTATAAAATTCGTGGTTCTGCTGTTTTCTTTTCAAATAAAAATAAAATTATTGTACATTATAATAATTACACACTATTATTCGCAAAAAAATATTGTAATTTATTAATATCACTTATTGCCATCTAGCGTTGAATAGCATTATTATTTAGTGGGATAAATATGTAATTGCTTTTTTATTATATTTACTAGATGTCCCTAGTTGTGAAATATTTTTAGAGATGCTACTTGATACTAGATGGCTCTGTACAATATGCTTGTCAGCAAACCAGACCCACCAACCACCAGGGTTTCTATATGGAAGTGACTCCTCTGCCACCGCCGTGTCCCGAATTGGCTGCCAGCGCTGGTTGATGAATTAGCAGCCGGCGCTGACTTTGGAAAAAAGCGAAAAATAGGGTTAGCAATTTGGCCTAAGGCGGGGTAGGCCATTATAAAAAAAACATGTTTCATCCAAAAGCGAGCGAAGCGAGCTCGGCAACTTGGGCACCCTGACACGGACAGCCTCCTGCCCTCCCGTAGCCCCCTTCCCCCTGCCTACCCCGGTAACCATCATGGAAGCCGGTGGCCGATGTTTTAAACTCCGGCTGCCCGCAACAATGTACAGACCTACTGCCGGTTCCCAACGGCGTCATTTTTGGGTGTCGGCGCCGGCAACGGAGTCACTCCCTAATAATTAGAGGGGAACCTAAGTATCGCCCTAGTCAGACAAACATCCACATCGATCTGGCAGTGAGGAAAGGACTGTTAACCTAGTCTGTTAGTTAGTAGGTACATTAATGTACCAACAACTGGCAATTTATTCGTTGGCCAACAACGGCCGAGTTACCTATGCCTACTCCATTTATTATAAGATTAGACAAAAAACGGTTATAACTGTTTCGTTATTTGGATGTAGGCGTCTATTAAGCATCGTTATTTCACGATATATTTAAAGCTATGTAATCTATTTACTATTTGCAAGTAAATTTAAACACAAAAACGCAGTCATTACAACAATATAATACAATAACTATCGTTATTTCGCCGTTAGTTTTGAGCGGTATATTATAGCATTATTTTTCTAATGCTATTATAGTAAATGGAGTATAGGTACATTACATTGAGTTATTCTCATTCTATATTCCGTTGTTATAACGTACCTAGGTACCTTCAGATCATAGATTTTAGATTTCTATGGACGTACTCACGTACCTACCTAACAATATCCTCTCAAATTCCAGTAACTCCTCCGCACAAGAAGGCTGTGCATTTTTCCCCTTATTTATACGATGATTAAAATAAACAGCTCCTAAGTCAAATTGTCATCTCTATCTATTCATTTTCATACTTACATCTACTATCCTACTTAGTAATTTTATTATAAATGCGAAAGTTTGTAAGGATGTATGGATGGATGTTAGTTTCTCTTTCACGCAAAAACTAGACTGATTTTGATGAAACTACAGTAGGGTCCATTTCAATTGAATTTGTTAACTTTGTAAACAATGTTAGTATGGCCAACTGTCAAAATTTGATGAATTTGTATAGAAAGTTTGTTTACATAGTTTGACTTTTCCACAAAGGCCATTAAATCAAGAGTTGAAGTTGAAGTTTACAAGTTCTATTGAAATGATACCTACGCGGGCGGAAGCTACTATTTAACAAAATTAATGAAACACAATTTTACAAAAACCATTTTATTTAAATATGCACTGAAAAACTTATACAACAGTTGAAAACGTGAAGACAATACGCAACCGCGTAAGAAATAACTTTGGCAAAATACAATGAAAGTAAAAAAATCTTTTTTATTTCATGATGTTTTACGAACCGAATTCGAACGTATACTAGTAGCCTAAAGACATAATTTATAGAGTTACAATAGTTGTGCAGAGTAGACACAGGTAGGGCTCCGCCCCGCAGTCTTGAAGCAGTTTATTGGACCTTGTAGAGCCTGGTGCAAGTCACGTCCTTCGCGGTCATCACCTGAAAGAAGAAAAATGTTTTGTTTTAATAAACGATTACTGATTTAACAAACGATTACTGATTTAACAAACGATTACTAATTTAACAAACGATTACTGATTTAGCCAACGATTATACGACCGTAATTTTTTATAGGACGATAATGGCAAGCGGCTACCACAGTCCATGAAACGCTTGCAACACGTACACGTACACGAGTATCACATACGCGTTCCTACCCTTTTAAATGAGGATTCGCTGTGCCAACAGCTTAGAGGACAAGCAGGGCCCTTGCTGTCAACATAGCGCATCCTCAGGAGCTCTAGTGACCTCACTTACCACAGGAATACAACACTACCGAAGAGTAGCGTTATTTGCCTGTGGTATTTATTGTAAGGTGTTTCCTCTTTCGGGCTGCTCCAGATTTGAGCGGGATTTGCAGTTGTGCCCTACCACTCTTCAATAAAAAGGAGCTCCTTTAATATGTACGCTCCTTGGCCTAACACTTAGGTAGATTTAGGCAATTTATGTGTGTTTTAATTCAAGTCGTATCAAATCTCGACCCAGCTGAAGTGTTTAATAATGATGATAATTAAATAATTGCTGTTATTTAGATCAACCAATAACAGAGCTTACATAAAATTAGACTTCAGATTTTATTGATCAGAGACTTGGTTTTACAGAATCCAGGGTCAAATCTGCAATGCATAAATCGATGCACCTGGTCAGCTTATTGTTGATTACAATAACATACAATCAAAGTCTAAGTATGTAATTAACATACAAATAATAGATATACAAGTGTCCTATTGTCTACTATATTGGGGAGAGGATAGATGATGCACTTATTATAGTGATGCATCCGTATTTGCATGTTAATATCTAAGTGCACTTGACACAGATACGATTGTTTACACTAGGAGCTCCCGTTGAAATAGTTATGCCCGCATTACATTTTCTTATTCTACTAGGTTATTGCACCTGTGCTAGGTAAGAGCGACTGCAGACTTAAGGCGACGGTAAATGGTAACGGCCGTAAATCTCAAGTTTTAAATCTCTTATTTCGCCGTCAAAAATAATGCAGGTTAGTTGTGCAATTTTTTTGAGTTAAACTAGAACATATGTACATCAATCGTACCTGTGAATATTTAACTATTGTAGTAAAATACTTCATGAAATAAATTCATGAATTAGTGTCCACCCAAAACATAAAAACGTAATTACTTTTAAATCGCTTACGATATTTTCATGATTTGTTTTGTGTGAATAGACTATGTTACTACCTATATTGCCTGTTACTTTTTTTTATTTTATATTTTAGATACTAAAAAGTAATAATACGTCTAATTTGGCACAGCGCGCTCCTTGATAGGCGAGTCGTATTGCTCGGTGGACGTATGTCGCGTTGCTTGAGCTCAGCGCAGAAGCGTTGGAAGTCGTTTGCGCTAGTCAACTTCCGCAATTTTTATTGCTAGTGGACACTTTGCTTTTAGGCCAAGACAAATAGACGCTACTTTGAAAGTTCTTTCGCTAAGCAGTAGCACAGATAATACAATACTACGCCTACTTACAGATGCCTCATCTCATACAAAAAATCGTGACCGCCGCCATAACGCGGGCTATCGGGCTATACATTTTCCGTAACTAACCGATTTTTAAAAATTTGAACAAATATTTATATTGTCTATTTATTCATGTTCTACATTTTACACAAACTTCAATAACAAATCGATACGTATAACGCCATCTATTAAGAGTTATTTGAACAAATGTTCCTTTGTTCCTGATGAGACCCCGTGGCAGTAGGTATCCTTGTCACTGTCGCGCAACTTGCAACTGCAAGACAGAGATGGGAACATAGCCAAAGCACGTGTTACCTAGGTAAGTACCTAACGTTTATTTATCTTAGGCCATGTTGTTTCATCTTACAGTTACGTATCGGTAACCGTCAAATATGGCGGCTTGTACGACAATTTCATACGTACTGACTTACGAATACAGATGGTATGAAGCAACCCGCCCTTAACCTTAGAATTTTCAAGTTGGCCAGCTATCGAACAACTGAATCGCGTACTTTCACAATTTGATCGGCCCAAATTTTTTATTGTGCTTAATCGGAAGGCAATCTTGATTCTGATGCGATCGGTGTCCAATTATTTAGTTGGATGTTTAGGGCCGATTTAACCATCGTCATTCGTCAGATAACCTTAACCTTATCCGAGGATTATCTACTTACCTAATTTAATTTTTTTGTCACATTTATCCAAGGAATAGAGTGCACTCTATTCCTTGGATAAATGTTATATGCTGGTGAAATCGGTCATTGGTTGGATAAGATGTGTGATATCTTATGTCATATGCCTATTAGTATTAATATAAATTGCCCAACTTGAAACTGTAAGTTTGCTGTCGCTATAAAAGGAGAGCTAGCTGCCTGCCTTCAAACTATACAAAACATGCATAAGCATAGCATAATCGGCCTATAATGTTCCCACTGCTGGGACACAGGCCTCCTCTGTGAGAGGGAGTGGGCCGGCCGTAGTCCACCACGCGGGCCCAGTGCGGGTTGGTGGACGTCTACATGTCTTCGAATTTTTGGTTCTAGGACATGCCGGTTTCCTCACGATGTTTTCCTTCACCGTTACAAAACATGATGAACAAAATAAAAAATAAAAATCCCGAATAATATCATATAAACATTTTACTGTAGCGGTTATCCACTTGTTTTTCCAAATTGTAAAACATTCCACAATACACAAACATCGTATTTATTTTTCACTTGACATTTCTCCAACGATACACCACAGATTATAATCATAGACAACAAATCATTATCTATTACTAACTCAATTAATAAAACATTATATACAACAATTATATATTTATTATATTTACAACACACATGATATTTACATACTTAATTAACAATAATAACAAATATTTACACTAAACAATTTAATTTGTAAATCATTATTTTTGTATGTATCGGAGCAACATCGATGCACTTACACGTGACACGAAACGCATCCTGTGTTGCCTTCGTGCCGCGCTCGGAAATCATCGGGCGTATTCGGACGGAACAGATGATTTTGCATATATGTTCAAAGGCCAACGAACTTCAGTGTTTGACTAGCTCCGCACTAAACGCACGTCCGATCTTGCTCCGAAATCTAGACCTCTTAGCATACCTAGATTGCTCATTTTTGCTTCTTTCGTTTTGTAACAAATTCCTAGTCGTAGTACACACTATATATAATCAAATAGAATACCTTGTACTCGTACATATTAAGAAGAACGGTGTGAATTGAGGAATTACAACTATATCCGTTAGTAACGCGTTCGATTCATTTCACCCCGTATCCACTTCATTACCATAAATAATAAACAACATAGGCTCCATAGCTATAGGAATCCATGAAATAATTTATTTATCAAGCTTGTCCAATTTTACAACTGTCTTATAAATTTATAATTTTCGTATTTATGGCACAATTAGATGATAACGTTACACTGTTGGTTTATGGACAGTAAACTTAAACTGTTATTATTTTCTAGAATTTTCTATAGATTAATGTAATCTTCGTTGGCTGTAGGATCGGGGCCATACATAATCATCCATTTTATCATTGTTGAATGTGGAGAATAAATTTTTCCTTAGTTTAATTTAATTCAATCTACTTACTTTAGCTATAGTACTGAGGTCGTGGATTTTATCATCGTGGGATAGTCAAACATGGACTCAAAAATCCATTGTTTATAATTTTATAGACCGCATTTCTTTTCGGACATGGTCTCGTAAATAAAGTATCTCGGGTTTCTCTTAGTATCTTGGACATTGTTCCCGATGCAGGTGGGGTACTATTTTTGATTATGTAGGTACTCAAAAATTATTTTACGGATTAAAAAATTCTTGCACCCCTAAAAAGCTACATTATAAGTTACTTTTTATCTCGAAAAAATACACAGTTCCTGTGGGCCACGCGGACGAAGTTGCGGGCGAAGTGCTAGTGGTTGTTATACTTACAGCCTTCATCTCCTCGGGTCCGAATTCTCTGATGTAGCTGACCTCCACGCCGTCGGCAGCCTTCTGCACCTGCTTCAAGGTATTGCCCTCGAACGTGCACACTGACTTCACCTGGAATATTAAATAGGACATGTTCAAACTTTGTTGCTATTGATACTGCATTTTATTTCTCATTCCAACTAGGGACATTGTCAGAATTGGGAGCATTATATTTATTATACTCGTTCATCTGTCGCACTTGACAGACAGAATTGATTTCGACCGGAATAAGGTGGATTTTTCAAATGTGACAGATGGAGGGATACTTGTTTCCGGATATTTTTATAAAAAAATAAGTCATTTATTGGACCTCTGCCTCGTCTATATTTTTGGAACTTAATTCGCTATCATAGTTGAACGCTGATAAGCATGTGCGTTTAAAACCACAACCAGTAGGTAGGTATGTCGGCTACAGGAAATTCAGAAAAACTTTAGCGACCCACCTAAGATTTTCGCTATATTTTATTTTAAAAGCATTAAGTGCCGTATGAATGTATCTCACCTTAGCGCCATCAGCTCTGTCCTCATCGAACTCTTCACCAGGCTTGAACTTGACCTCGGTGGTCTTGAAAGTGGAGGATGTGACCAGGGTGAAGGTGTCTCCGTCCTTGCGGAGTTCCACTGTGGGGGTGACGGCATTCGCGGTCTTACGGGTGATCAGTCCGACTCCTGGGGAAGAAGAGAAAGTGGATTTAGAATGATGGTTTACTATTTAAACATATCAAGGAACTAGCCATTGTTCGCGACTTCGTAGGACCTTCCTGACGGAGACTCTCGAAGTTCTCTTATAGGACGAAAATATTGATATGCCAGTAAGGTTGGCAGTCGATACTAGCCCCCATACTCCTAGACCCGCCGGCGGCAATATGATAGCTTATTAGAGCCCGCGCCCTAGTAGGCCAAGAATTTCTGGCTGCCTAATGTGCAGCAGGCCTTAGTTGTTTCTTGACAATGTCCTTATCTTGACACATTCCTCATTCACAACTCTGCGACAACCTCACCAGAAAAATTCTTCGAATTTGTTTTAGTAAGGTTTTCCCCAAGGTCGAAGATGGTTTCCAAAAACAACAAAGAATAGGTTCATATGGGAGAGTAAAGGATTACATTGAGCCTGCTTTAGACGTGACTTCTAAAATGCAATGGTTGGTCTAGAAATCTTCAAGACCAGAATGAACTGGCAAGCTAGATATTATTAACCCTAATGCAAAAGCTGCTGTTCTAGAAAGATTGGACAATCATTGACTGCATACCCAAAGCCTTCATGAATTCATCAAAATTCTCAGTGTCCACCAGCTTATATCTTTTTCCTTCCCAGTGAAACATGATTTAACATAGACCAGAACTCTTCACAGCTCGGAATATGGTACCTATAATATTCTACTCTTTGAAAGAAAACCACCACAAACAGGTTGTTGACATTTAGAAACGCGATTATTCTACTCTTTGCGCGAAACACAATTCAGAAATGCTCGTAACGTCCAGTATACACCTTTACAGGTGACAGAATGAGGAACTATATTTGAATGTACTGGATTTGATTTATTTTTGACATTTGGCCTGGAAAGCAGCGCCGCCAAGAGGTGCCAAGTAACACTGGACAATAATCTATTTACACCTGTTGTAAAGAGGTTTTAAGAAGCCAAAGTTTCGGTTTCTGCAGCGCGTTCGGAAAACAACACAGTATATTTTTTTTATTTATTTATTCGGAAAAATCCTTCTTTGTATACCTACTCAAAGAATATTTCTTCCTTTCAAATCTCTAGGTCCACCGGATTTTGGTGTGCGTTGTCTGTCAGTCAGTCACGGTAATGTTTCATCTTGATGTGTTCCTTTTTAGGCAATTGGATCAAGTGTTTGATACAGAAAGCGGTACTCTAACGGTAGGTACGTATATTATTCTACTCTTTGCGGTACCCTGTTCGCGATACCAGTTGGCTCCTATTTTTAAAAATTTTAAAAAGATTACCTAATAGTCTTTCTATGACTATTCAAAACATGTTCTTTGTATTCAACATTATTAGTTTTGTATTGTACCTGCTTAGGAAACAAAGTTTGGACTTTGAATGGAGCGCATCTATTATGCTCACAAGTTCACACGACATACCTACAAGGTCAATTTTGCAAGTTTTGTTCATTTGAATAAAGAAGACCATGCCCCTATAATATTGAGTTTTTTTTATAAAATTGTTGATAATTTACCAACAATTATTTTGACCCTCACAATGATTTCGAATCCTTAGGGCTCAAAAGTCGGACCTCTCTATAACGTTGCTATCAAATTAAGAGCCATTTTACGTTTTGTCACCTCTCTCGCTCGCACAAAACCATATTTTTAACAATGTTAAATGAAAAGATGCATTTTTGAATCATTATTGTTCTATATATTATTATAATCATATTAATTTAACAGGTAAATATTAAAAACAAATTTCTACTGTGTCATCTAATCAATTTAGCTTAATAACTATTAGGATTTGTTTTTGAGATAAATTCAACTCATGAGTTTTTAATAACTCAATTTGAGTTTTGTAAAACATAGAATTACGAGCGAGAGAGAGAGGTGCCGAATGCGAGAGCCCTCTTAACTGCAGTCTCTCTAACTCGAGTCGGATTTTGGTAAAATTCGCGTTTGATACATGCTCTTTTCTTGCTTTAAACGGTAAGCATTGAATACCTAATAACAGTTTTTTTCTTAAACATCCAATGAACCTTCCAGATCAAAGTTGATAGTTAAGCTTTTGATAAAACAAAGAATCTAATTAATTGAAACTAATTGAATCGTGTACAATGGTACCTACTTTTTGCACAGGCGTGACTGTTATCGCTAAATACTGAAATACAACACGAGCGAAGCCAAGTTCAAGTTTAATTAGTTTGTCATTCATTCATTCATTTGGTATTTAAAAGAGTCCCCATTCATTAAAGTGCGTTTCACATTATGAGTTCCCTTTGACTCTATGTTGGCTCCCCCCCTGTCTGTCTCTGAGGTCTTAGGTATCGTTCTGTTTTTGTTGTGAACGAGTATTGGTACTGAAAAGAAACTTCCAACACTGTTAAAAACATTGTAACATATTCACATTCATTCATTGAATTCTTATGTTAAAAGCTCTATAGCAGTCATGCATGTCAAACATGCGGCTCGCGGATCATTATTATCCGGCCCGGGTCATAATAAAATTCCTAGATTAAGATTCCTATTTATCAGAAAATATGATACTTTTTTTGCCTAAAATTATTTTGAGTCTGGCCCGCTAACATACCCTTAACTTTGTAGATGGCCAATGGCCATATAACAAATCGAGTTTGTCACCCCTGCTCTATAGTGACGTAGGTACAGTCAAGCGCAGGCCACACCGCCAGCTAGCAAGCGAGCTAGCGAGCCGGACGAGGCATCGTTTCACCTCTCTTCATACTTCGGTTCACACCGCGTACCTACTTATCGTCAGCGTGTGAAATGGCTCGCCCGCCTAGCCCGCCCGCCCGCTAGCTGGCGGTGTGGCCTGCACTTCAGCGTCGTCAGCGACACTTTCTTAACAGCTTGAATTCCAGACACAGTAAAACAACTATGTTCCACTGGTAAAATAGACAACGACGGGTTAAATCACAATAAATAAATACGAAAAAACAGTGTCACATTGAAATTTAAAATAGCACAAGCTATTCCTGAACCAGTGTAGGTACCTATCGAATAATTATATGCCAATTATTTAGATGTTATGTAAACGCTGATCGAACATCCGGCGCACACGCTGCGCAACTCTTTCACTAACCTAGCTGTCTGGCTAATCTTCATAACGTCAATGACATTGAACAAGGTTCATCTGCATGATATAATCATATGTGGGTGGGTGTAGAACTTGCAACTAAACAATCGTGCGACAGTTGGCCGATTGTAAAGTGCAATTGCAATATTTATAGAACACGAGGATTTTGGTTGTACAATCTAAATATTATAATTTATAACCGTCTCCTTTTTTTGAAGTCGGTTAATAAGAGGTAAAGTTTGTACGTATGTAGGATATGAATCTCCAGAACTACTGATCCAATTTTGAAAAAAAGATACCCATACGAGCGAGAGGTAAATGGAGACGACGCTCTTTTCAATCTCGTTCTTTTAGACAAACTTTTGATGACATTACTACCTACTTAAAAATATCTAAACTTATAAGATATTTTTATTAAAATACCTATAGAGTAGGTATAGATAGAAGATATTCTTATTACCTGAAGCCTGAAGCGACTTGTTGGAAAAACATCATAGACTGTAAAAACGCAAGTTCAGCTCTTGTATGTGGGGGGCCTAATATCTATCAATTAACGATAGATGCACCTGTATCTACTTTTTCTATCGGTATAAAAACTGACCATACACAGAATAATGTAATTAACGGCTTATTCATATAGAGGCTACATTTCTTTGCACTTAATTATGAACTTGCATTAGTATGGAAGACATGCGATGCGCACGCGGCTACCGATCGGAAATCGCTGTCCATACAAGGTAATGCTGATCCATTTGTGAATTGTATAACTGATTTTAATCCTTAGCTGTAAGTTATAAAGACTTTATTGCTTTGTTACTTCAATATTAGAAAAAAATATTTCTGTACCTTTATATTTTAGATTAAAATGCTAGATGGTGTATGTTGGGATCATTATGCTGCGAGCGACAGATGAACGAATATAATAGGTATTAGGTATATTATTAATAATTTAGCAAACTAGTCATGAACAAACTGTCACAGAAGAAAAAAGAAATACCTACCTAAACAGCAGAAAAACAGAGCTGAATTTTGAATCTAGTTTTTCGTTTGGTGACGACTTTAGAAATAAAAACTAATTTTATGTCGAAAATATTCGTTAAACAGTTTATCAGCTTACATTTTAAGTTTTTGGAAAGTTTACGTTAGTACCTAACCTAATTTTAATTGCAACGATATTAAACATAACATTGTTAATAGGATAAGTTATATTTATAACTTTTATGCGGTTATGTTATGTTATCGAATCTAACATAGGATTAATTAATAAATAATTCCTTATCAATTAATTAACAACTGATAATTCAGTTGTTATTATCTGTAATCACAGGATAGATATTAAAAAATGCAAAAGATAAGTGTAAAATTGCACATTTCCTAAATTTAAAAATGTTTTATTCATATTACATAGGTAATTAGGTAGGTATATACTATAGTATCCGGCAGGAAAGATGATCACAGATCGCGCATGTACATTTTTGGCCCAATAGACAATTGACAGTTGACATTACGTAATAGAGAATAGTCCAATAGACGACGAGCATCGACTGACGAACCAATCGCGTGCAGCATTTAAGTAGCAGAGTTAATCACACCACCTCATGAGTCACGGTGGGGTCAACGTTTCTCTTGTTGATAACCTTTTTGATTACGAGTAAAGGAAACTACTGTACTTGTGCACTCAATACTAACCTACACAATCATTGTTTACTATAGTAATCATGTATCAACTCCCTACTGTTCCTCAGCCCTGGATCTTGAATTATTTCGGTGCGGGGCAAAAACTGAAAAATTGACCCCGCTTGACAATATTTTTCTTATCATCATCATCATTTCAGCCAAAACACGCCCACTGATGATGATGGACATTGGCCTCCCCCAAAGAACGCCACAACGACCAGTCTAGTGCTGCTCTTTGCGATTACCTACTACGCTTGGCAGACGAATACACTACTCAGTGTATTCGTCTACCAAGCTTGAATTTGCCGCCCAGGGCACGGGCCCCGGCTAATCCCCTCCCTTGATCCGTGGCTGCTGACAAGTGTCATATGTTTTGCTACCTCATTCAAGCACTGCACGCATATTTTTAGGGTTCCGTACCAAAATGGTAAAAAAGGAACCCTTATGGTGCGACTTCGTCTGTCTGTCTGTCTGTCTGTCTGTCTGTCTGTCACACCAGATTATTTCAGCAACTACTTATGCTATCGACTTGAAATTTGGAACAGTTATAAAGAATGCTTGTTCAACTTTATTGCAAATGAAAAAAGTCCAAAAATATTTTTATTTTCGTTGCAAAAGGGGCTGGAGTGGGGGACCAAAATTTCAAAGTGGGGTTACTAGGTCAAGTGACATATCATATGAAAGGGCTTAATTTGCACATTTCAAAATATATTTTTATTTTATTTTATGTTTCACAGTTTTCGACATATGATGAAAAATGTCCAAAAAAATACCATTTCCCCCCCCCTTATCTCCGAAGTTTGCGGGGCGAAAAATCTGAAATAATTAGAGTTGATAGAAATTGACCCAAATATGGCACCAAAAATAAAACGATGTTCCTAACTAGTACAGTTTTTTCAAAATCATCAAAATTCCTTCACAAACAAACTTAGTTATGCGGTCCGGATTTTTTCACTTTATACGTCCAAAAATGATACGGAACCCTCGGTGCGCGAGTACGACTCGCACTTGGCCGGTTTTTTTTTGTCTAGAATTGATAGACTCGCGTTTGACAACTATCTCACCAACACGCCTAGCATGACCAGTATGACCACTATAGAAATGGATTTTGTCGACGGAAGAATAGACTAAATGAAAGATTGTAAGTAGAAAGATTTCTACCGATTTCAGCATGGCAGTGCGATGTTAAAAATGAAGATAATTATGCGTTTCTC
Organism: Thalpophila matura; assembly: GCA_948465475.1. Classification (NCBI taxonomy): domain Eukaryota; kingdom Metazoa; phylum Arthropoda; class Insecta; order Lepidoptera; family Noctuidae; genus Thalpophila; species Thalpophila matura. The sequence goes on from OX419196.1 coordinate 4,921,587, forward strand.
TTCTTCAGTCGACTAAAAGTAATGCCAAGCACGGGTCGCCCCGTGCTCGGGCTTATGAGATAACGAATTGGATGGAAAGAACTTTGTCTATTTTTGATAGAATAAATGGAATCGGTCATGCTACGCGTGCTGATAGTACCTAAGCCCCGGGTGCACGCTTGCCTAGAAGTAGGTAACCTATTCGCTCTTGAAGACTCCGCGGTTATAGCTTATTCTAGCTATCAAAAACACAGACTCAGGCGGGAAATAGACTCCGGCACGAATTTCCACTCCTTGGCTGTATGAACGTATCCCCAAAACGTTTTGTGCGTAGGTAAGGTGGAATGTCCACCATGTAGTGGCGCATCGCCGTACGTGTCGTCATCCGGTGATGGAATATTATATCTTTTGGAATAATGGCCCCAAGGAATGCAGCAAGCCGCCTACTGCATCTTGAAGCATGCATTTTAGCACTAAAAATAACCGTGCTCAAATCACCAGCACTTATAACCAATAAGTCATTTAAATGCAGTGTTGAAACCTTTAATAGGCACTTCAGTTCCTATTTCCGATGGTCGTTTTATTCCTACGACTTTGAGTCGTCGACACTAGATTTAGCCTAGGCTAACGACGCGGCGTATCGTGGCTAATTAACTGTTTAATAGTTTAATTATGTGTGCAAATCTATCACGTCACGTAACGGTAATCGGTGGAAATGCAGCAATGTTGTTTGGTTGGTTTCTGACCATTTTAGTGTTTCTGTGGGTATTGAAAAGGCAACTTATAAAATTTGGTGTCAATGGCCTCAGTATTCTAATAGGTACTTAAACCTACAGGGTTTCAGTTTTCTGCGTAAGTTTCAACGAAATGGGGGTGTGAGTCATACCCCCCCTCCCCCCATACTGCATACTAAGAGAACCTAAAAATGAAACAGTAGGTAGTCAACAGTTTACGTGACACCATAATGTGTGCCTTAAGGGCGGGTTGCTTCAAACCATCTACATATATCCGTAAGTCATTACGTAATCTTTATGTCAGTATGAAATTGTCGTACAAGCCGCCATATTTGACGGTTACAGATACGTAACTGTAAGATGAAACAACATGGCCTAAGGCTTATTAATATTTTTTACGGTTGCGGTTGGTGACCTGAGGCTGTGTCCCCAATAGGCAAACTGTGAGCGGCCGACTGAGTTTGCGGCGTATCGGTTTAGTACGCCCTTCCATATATTTGAAATGGAGTGTCCACAGTTTGCTAGTTCACTCCATTTGAAATATATGGAAGGGCGTACTAAACCGATACGCCGCAAACTCAGTCGGCCGCTCACAGTTTGCCTATTGGGGACACAGCATCGACCCCGAAACTCGGCGAATCCGAAAAGAAATAGTCTCGATGTACCTACCCACTCTAAATGAACTGAATTGAACACCGTTATAATTAATCAATTCATAGCTTTCTTCTAATTCAACGTTGTCATTGCAAAGAAGGATGTTTTCATTATCACTATCAGCCGGTGGACGGTCATTGTTGGACATGAACCGTTATACATCCTCCTTGCGATGTCAATATTGATTTACTTCCCTAGGCTTGAAGAGCTCTTTAGTTTATTATGCTCCATGCTCATATCCTAGAATTCTAGATTCAGATAAGGTAGACTGTATTGGCGTAGCTATCGCCTGCGCGGTAAGAGGTCCGTGGGAGCAGAGTGAAGTAGGAGTTACGTTACGGGGTTGGTAGGTAGGGTTGCGCGGCAGTGAGCTCGGGATTTATCTTGGAATAATGATTAACTTCGTGCGTACCGATACCCGCCCCCACACGTCTCTTGCCGCGCAGGCGATAAGCCAATTACCTATACGGTTTACCTACAAGTACAATAATTTAGACTAGTGATGTAATAACATTAATAAATAACACAGTATTTAGTCTCAAGATAACGCCTTAAAGCAGTCTTGAGTCAGCAGGCTTTAAGCCTGAACATGGCGGCTAACTCGGTTATTATTCATTTGAGTACAACCCTGAACTATAGGGTGTCAAGTTGCTAACTTGGTTTATGTTTATCTAAGTTAGTTTTGAGGTTTTGACCGGCACTGGCAGATTGCCAACATTTCTGCAGCGGAACGTCAGTCCAACAAAGCAGGAACTGCAACAGGTCTAAACGTCGACAGTTTTGACAACACTACGTGAGGTAAGATCACGTAATTGGTTCCTTTGCTCTGTGGTGGGAAATAAAAATAAAAATATGTTTTTTTGTTATTGGCTCAAATTAACAGTTTTTTTTTATTTCCTATGCAAAGGAATAGCATAGGTACCTACCTTAGCAAAACTCAAAAATAAAATCTTGGATTATGCATTTTTGAAGGTAGATAAGTTTATAGGTAAGCAACTAGTTATTGCGTGCTGGAATTTTTTTTTATTTTTTTGTTATTTTTTATTGTACCTAAGTAGTCATATCAAGTAACTCGGGAAAATAAAACTATTTAATATTTTTCTAGTATTTTTTAGGTACCTACCTATACATAGTAATAATATCTAATAAGTATTTTTATATATTTTTTTTATTTCATTTATAAAATTCTTTAACTAATTGTTGATACAGCATCTTGATAGAATCATAATAATAATGATTCATTACAAACTACGGCTGTTCGCATAAGTTAGACGTGCTATTAAAACCTAGTAAGGTAGAGCCGAGGTCTATACGTCTGCAGCTAAACACCAAGTTCCATTGTTTAAGCTCTCAGAATAATGCATCCGATAAGAATGATACATTTCAAGTTCAAATGATGGTGCAAGGTCACCTCTGTTAGTAAAAAAAACACGTTTTATCTTTACTGCAATTTTTATCTCGCGTCTGGATGAAATGTAAATCCATGTCAACGGAAAACTGATTAAACTGTAAATCGTACCTAAACAAGCACCTACTTACCTACTATGTTGTAAAATAGGTAGGTACCTAAATTCTTTCTACTAAAAAATGTAAACACAACGTGCCAACAATAGGGTGATCTACCCTAGGCAGTTGCAGTAACTTAGCAAAGTACACCTGTACACTGTACAGACTATACAGGGTGTGACATTAGGTACCTATACATAATAGCATGGCATTTTGTTTTTGTCCAAGTTTTTGTTCTAGTTGCATGAGACTTCGAAGGTGCACTAGACTCGTCTCAATTAAATCGTAACTTATTGGATAAATAAATAATTAAACTAGGTAATTAGTCTTTGTAGTACTAAGTAGATACACGGTAACTTTATCTTAAAATACTCGTTATGTGTACCTACCTTTAATCAAGAAATCATGACCTAAGATACAGATCTTTGCACACCACGTAGTTTTGTAACTAGACGTAGGTACCTACCTACGTGGTGTGCAAAGATCTACTATAAACTTTAATTAAAACGTGAATAGCATAAAAATAATAATGTTGGTAGGTTTGTACTGTGGTACGCAATACCTACCGGAATACCGGGATCTCGCATGCAATGTACGGGACTAATCCCGATCGTAAATTGAACCGGATCCCGCGTATGTACTACTCAGCGCAGTCTCTCCTGAGGCACCCTAACCTAGATCTGGCTATAACAATCTAGAGGTTTTGTTAAGGCAGGAAATATACGCTTTTAAGACTGGTAGACTAAAAGGTACATACCCACTTACCTTCAATTCGTCTATTATAACGCCAAAGTGACGCGTGGAAACAGAACGAGCATTTTCCGGTTAGTTTCGCTATGCTCGACTCATAAAATGCCTACTAAAAAGTTAAAAGCGAAACTTGAGTCGAGCATAGCGAAACTAGAGCATAGCGGGACTAACCGGCATTTTTCGCTGCTGGTCATGTAGGTAGGTACCTAATACTTATACAAAGTCAGAAGACCTTTAGCTGAGGAAATAAAAAATACTTTAACATTTTAGCCAAGCTACTTTCAAAATAACGTTTAATTTTCTTCTAATCGAATTTCTGTCTTTGAAAAAAAAAATATTTAAAATAATTCTTTGTTTGTTTCAATCAAGTCTCTTCAAATGTTGAACTTGTTCATTTATTTGCGAAATTTTACTGACCATATATGTGGAATACAGCAAATATCCCACAAATGGTCAGTAAGACTGTCAAGTCTTGCGGAATTCAGAATGGCTAGTCCCGCAAATAGGTACCTACCGGGATTGAAAGTTTCTCACGGGATTGCATTCTCTAGTTTGTAACCCACCAACATTATTGCTGTTCAGCTGTTCACGTCATTGAGCAGTCACGTCATTGACAGGTAAAAGCTACCTATAATGCACTACGTATACTACCTATACCTACCTACCTCAATGGTTCACATTTAGCTAATTATAGATGTTCACTTAATAATCAAGATAATTTACTTAACATAAAACGATTCATTGTTTACCGTGTCCAAGATGGCGCTGTTTCACAATGTAAAATTGTTACCCCGTTATTGAACAAAGTCTAGGGCCGGCCACAGATATTACTGAATTTAAGGCCCCGGTATACGCCAACGGCCTTGAGTGATTTGGGCGGTATAGCTTGAGTGTTCTGCGCTGAGCTCAAGCAACGCGACATACATCCACCGAGCAATACGACTCGCCTATCAAGGAGCGCGCTGTGCAGAATTAGACGTATTATTACTTTTTAGTATCTAAAATATAAAATAAAAAAAAAGTAACAGGCAATATTATAGGTAGTAACATAGTCTTTTCACACAAAACAAATCATGAAAATATCTTAAGCGATTTGAAAGTAATTACGTTTTTATGTTTTGGGTAGACACGAATTCATGAATTTATTTCATTAAGTATTTTACTACAATAGTTAAATATTCACAGGTACGATTGATGTATATATGTTCTAGTTTAACATAAAAAATTGCACAACTAACCTGCATTATTTGACGGCGAAATAAGAGATTTAAAACTGGCCGTTGCCATTTACCTTCGCCTTAAGAGACGGAATCCAGATTCGGAAACCGAAACGTTCGGAATCCCATATTATTATCCTAAAATCATTGACACAATCACTGTCACACACAGTCAGATTTTTTCCGGTTATGATTTTCTGACGTTTTGGGTTCCGATTCTGGATTTTGTTTCTTAATTCAGTAATGTCTGTAGCCGGCGCGGGCTGAGTACCTACTTCGGTATCGATATGAACCTACCCAATAGGTACTTAGCTCCGTATAAATAAGGCAAGTCCCGCTGGACTAACGCATCGGCTCGGTCAGGAATGCACGCGCAAGAATGCAGTTCTGCCAGTGCAGGCACTGGCACAGTTAGAAACTTCGGTGTGCTTCGGTCTAGTCTAACCACCCACGTAGAACAAATTCTACGCGGGTCTGACCAACTTCCCGCCAATTCTGGCTCCAATTACGAATTCCAAAGATTCGTGTTACAATTTAAGGATAGTGAGCATTCTTACTGCAGATGGACTTCAATATGGCGCCAAAACAGATGAAAATTCATGACAAAATGAAAATTTCCAGAGATAAGTAGATTTCATTTTAAAACAGTATCTAATGTGAAATCGTTCACTGTAAAAATCTCTCGACTACCAAGTTCTTCTGCCGGCCTAGCATGACCACGATAGAAACGGGTTTTGTCTACATAGAAATAGACAAAGTGACAGATTTCATTCATAAAACGTAGAAATGTTTCTACAATCTGTCACTTTGTCTATTTCTATGTAGACAAAACCGGTTTCTATCGTGGTCATGCTAGGCCGGCTGGACCGCATCTCATGCCTCCAATTATTATCAACACGCACAGATGAATCGATAAACAATTCTGCTCTCCCATTGGATGAATAGTGGGCGCGGCGCGACGCCATTGGTTGGTATCATGTGGTGTGACGTCAAGGCCGATGACCTTTAAATTGGCGCAATTTTTCAATTTAGAACACAGTCGGAGGAAAGTTTTTGTCAATCAAATATTCATTTGTTTGAATTATAGAGTGGCACTTATCGATCATAGATAATATATCAAGTACTTACTTGAACTAGGATGAATGAAAATTATTCCTTTGCCCTTGATTTATTTTTTATTAGGCCTAAGCCTAATGTACCTATCAAGAAGATTAAATTCTTTAATATTCTTGGTACCTATGCTACACGATTACTTATATAGGTACTTTTAATTTTTTATCTATAGGTATATCGTATTAAAATATCATAAAAAATAGAAAAAATATTTATAAATAGGTACTTACCTATTAAATTGTTAGGAAGTGTCAGTTTTATCAGATAAAATTATCTTACAAAATGTTAATATTTATATAAATTATCATGTTTACACGTCGGGCCCTTTGAAAGATTACTTATCGGCAGTTAATAGTTCTGAAAAATGTTCACATTGTAATTTGTGATGTTTCACAGTAGACAAGTAGGTAAACAGGGAAAGAAGTAGGTATGACAAAAAACTTCGTTGGTTAGCAACGATTAGATAACTTTTTCAAATACACAGTATTATTTTGTTATCTTACATATTTATGAGTAGGTATAAGTATTATTAATAATCATGATCAATGTTTCGATTTTTCAAAGACCGATTTTTCAAAGAGTATTTTTTTTATTTCGGTAAATAAAATAGGTAAGTTGGTATTATAATATTTTTACTGCACTAAAAACTGTAAGCAATGGCTAATTCTACGCATGCTTTGGTGTCTGTTTATAATATATTTAGGTTCATACCTACCCAGTTACCTACTCTATTTAAACAACATATTAACATTTTTTTTTTAATTACTTTAACGCCTACTACCGGTAATTAATTAGTGTGAAAATTAAAGTAAGTATAAAATCCCCAACTCAATAGATATTTTGCAGACGACGACGTAGGTACCTTACTACTTATAATGGAATGTTTACTATGGCACTTGCCACTTCTGATCTCTAATAAATATTTGATTAACACCATCTGCCGCTTATCTGATTAAAGACATGATAAATTGATGTTGATGCAATTTGTCTGAGCAAGTTTCTTACATATACTGTACCTACGTAGGTACTTTTTTTCCATTTAAAAAAAAAAGTTACTTTTTTATATAAGATTTCTCCTGTGTCGTGGATGCCATAACAAACACTTTCACATACCTACACAAACACTCGAGACCCGGAACAAATATTAGCTCTGTGCGGGAATCGAACTCGCGAGACGTCGTGCTGCAGCCAATTGACAACCCTATTCTTTGCAAAATAAGGTAAAAAATTAGATCAGTCTATACTTTATGTTCCACGCGCACCTACAACAAAAAACTTCAAACGTCAATTGCCAAAAGTTAGCAATTTTGAATTAGGTCAGTGTTTGTGTTTCATCAAAATGTGTTTTATTTAATACACAATGTAACAAAAAAAATGCATTCATAGCACCACAGAATAAAAACACCAGTGCCAACACTCACTAGTCATTAAGAATCTCATAACCCGAAAATAGATATTTCGTTCAGTCGTTCATCATTCGTATTTAAAAATAAAAGCGGCGCTAAGAATGAATGCCAGTGAGATAAATAGAGGTTCAATGTCCACTGCTGCAGTATCAGTGTTAAAGTTTAGTGCTGCACACGATAAAAAATGTCCGATGCACTTTTAATAGGTATCTATAATATTTATGCCCATATAATAATAACATAACATACTTTTAAATTAGGTATAGGTAGTTATGTAGCTAATGTAAGTAAAATAAACTGAAAAATCGTTTACCTACCTATTAAAAAAGATTTAAAAAAAAGAAAAGATTGCAGCTGTATTTGTCTCGAATTGTTTTTTTTTTTTAATTATATACTTATTATATTATACCTACCTAATAGACTTGCGAAGTTGCAACGCTTGCCTAGAAACCGATACATTCAATACTTCTAGTAGGTAGGTATAATATGTATATAGTTTTGTTGGACATTGTATTATATTATAGACCTTAATATGTACCTTTTGCTATATAATAAATAAATAGATAAGATTGTTTCTCAAGATTCTGGATAAATATAATATTGTCAGTAGTTACATTTTTTTTTAAATAGGTGGGTAGGTATGTCTAGTGTCTAGAGAGTCTAGACTGGAAATGCATTTACAGGTGATAAGCATTAAGTTAAATAAGTAATTAAGTATTTGAGCACCTAAATCCCTATATGGGCTAAATTGAAATGTACTTAGCGATTATAATATTTTAATCATTTAATTGATAAACGAAGGCTATAATGATTATAGGATCAACTTAGATTGTGATTGTTAAGACTTAACAATTACATAATAATTTTGTAATATTGTAAGTAGGTAGGTATTATGTCAATGATAATAATTATACTTTTTATTAGTTTAAGTAGGTACATAAGTCTAGAACTTATCAACCTTACTGTGGCTAAGTATTTTTTTTTTGTCTAATTCCTTAACTGAATTTTGCTTATTATACCAATAGATAGCACTTTAGTTTCTTTTTACTAAACACACAAAATATAGGCCATGTTATGTCATGTTCAGCTTCAGCCTATGTCTGGCCTTTGCGCTTATGAAGAAACAATATTTATTTTGTCTATGCTTGTTGATTTTATGTGGACTTTGCCACGTCCGTCGTCACAGACATATTTGCATACAATGTGGTACAATAAAGAAAGTTACACGTAATAATTTAATTATTTAACATATTTCTTTTCATGGCCCTTTATAATTAACTTTAATAATAAAACCTAGGGGATTGTGTACAAAATGATCCCCGGAGGTAAAATGATTCCCCACGGTTCTCAATAAACTACTAGCACCATCTGTCAAATTTACTGGTCAACATCCCTCCCGCCACCCGATCAGTCGTCTAGTGAAGTGTCATTGCGGTGTGAATACCTACTGTGCGTTATTCTATAGCCAAAAAAATAAAATTGATGCTTGTGGTCTACGGTAAGCCAATTTTTAGTGTCAGATTATTTCCTTTGTACTAAATAACTTTTAATGACCGGTTCAGTCCCGGATTCTATGTACGTTTGATATCGTTTTCAGTATAATTTGTTACTTATGCAGTATATATTGTTTTTGAGCGATATGTGCAAACATTGCATTTGGGGTCAAATGATCCCTTTAGTTAAAGGGATCATTTGACCCCAAATGCAATGTTTGCACATAGCGCTCAAAAACTAAACTTGAATATTACTTTACGAGTAACAAAATATACTGAAAACGATAGAAAAAACAGGAACCATTTTGTACACAGTTGTGTACAAAATGATCCCTGTTTTTTACTAACACCAATCCGGGTGCTTACATAAAAAAAAATAACGTGTCAAAGCTGAAGTATGAGCGCTATGCTGAAGGCACCAGATGCTGTGAAAGGGGGAATGCCGTTTAAAATGGCTAGTAAACAGATTTCTGTTCCAGTGATCACTAAAAAAAGTATGCTAATAATTATCCGACTGATTGAGGATTTATTTGTAAAAAGACTGTTTTTGTCATTTTTGGAAATAAATGTTTTATAATACAAAATATGTTTTAAAAGAACATAAGTATTTTAGTACTTATTCAAGTAATCCTTCCCTCGTCCCTAGGGATCATTTTAGACACCCAGGTATACAAAACGATCCTTTAGTAAACTTTCGAGAAACGTTAAATAACTTAGAAAACACATAATTTTTTTAAAAAAGGGTACGCCAATATCGACATCACATAAATACATAAGCCAAAACTACTTTAACATTACAGATAAGTTTAATATTTTGGCTACAGCATATAATCTTCCCTTAGAGGGATCATTTTGTACACCTTTCCCCTATTTACTTAAAAATATGTGTCAAAGCCTCATTTTTTTAAAACCTAAAGGTTTCAAAAATGAAAGAAAACTTGTACCTATGTAAGTTTATATTAAGTATGTATAATAAGATTCAATTAAGTACATAGGTTCTTACACAAATTCACCAAAGTGGTTAGGTTAGTTAGTATAACCCAAAAGCTATCAAATAATTTGTAGGAATGCTAAGTACCTACTAAAACATCTACATACCTACCTAATAAAGTAGACCTGACTTCCTAAATTGTAATAATCCTCGCAGATGCCAGATGGAGAGGAGATTAGTTACGAGTAGGACAATTAAATCCTTTCCAGTAGCCGAACTGATCTAGTGACCGATTCAACATGCCGTTCCATTCAGGATGTAATTATCTACGTTATTATATCATTCAGTCAAACTGATGGCATGCTATTTGTGCAGACGCCGAAATAGGTATCATCTCGAAAATTGCACGAAAACGATATTACGAGATGTCTGGAAATTGACAGTAATAGGCCAATTTCGGAATAGGTACTTCCCGACTTGACAATTACCCAATAAAAAAAAACAACTAGGTATTCATAAACGAAGTAAGAAAGATTTTTTTTTGTTATTGACCAAATTACCAGAATACCCCCCTCATTAAAAAAAAGTGATAAGCACGAAAGCAAAACGGCATAACTTACAAACAATAATTTTCCTGTTATTTGATAGGTAATGGTCTACTGAAAGCATTTTCATTTCGTTAGTTAACTGTTACCTACCTATTTATAGTCCTATACATACTAAATTAATGAGCAATAATTATTATTGATTAAACATTTTTTTTTTTACTAAAAAAATGCTTTAAAAGAGGCACCTTTTTTATTTTTGTACTGGATAAGACGGATGGTACCTACTCAAATATTTTTATTATGTAATTTTGCATAAATTAAGTACATTCTTAATAATAAAATGCTTGGCAAATTATGGCATTCAATAAATCTTCGTAATGCAACGCAATGTCAAGTTCAAATGACAGAATGGATTGTAAAATGGTTGCGTAGGCTTACGCCGACGATATCCGCTGCTCTGACTGAGGCAAAGGAAACGGGTGCCTGTCCAACCGATTGCTATCAATTGATCTTTGAGTCGGTTAAGATGATAATCTGTGTCTATCCTGACTCATCCGATCCCCTGTCTATGAGGATACGGCATTCTAAAGCTCAATTTACTGCAAGATATTCATGTACCTACTGTCATTCAATAAATAAATATTCCTGGGAACATTTGTAGAGCATTCACAGAATACTAAAAGGACTTGTTTATGATTTTTCCCGGATGTTTTATCTCCAAAAGGCGATACTTTACCATTTAGAGCAATCTGGCATTGACGTTTAACTATTATTAATATAAGTATGTACATCCCTTATTAATAAATAAATCGGTGTCACAAATAAATAATACAATGTTAGAACTGCCCATTGCCAAACCCACAATCTTCCTAGATCTATTTACAGAGAAGGGTGTCTGACTTATTTATCAAAACTCTGCATGCAACTGGCTAGAAAATAGAAACGTGGTTTGACACTCCAGAAATATCATTTCTCCTTTGGAGGGAGCTAACGCACAAAATAAGATCGTCCTTGGTTTAGCCCGGCGCTGCGTAGACTACGCCCCGTAAATCAATAAAAGCTTTAGTTCTTGCTAGAAAATTCCACAAAAGAAACATAGGTAGGTACGACAGGAGTGACCTTTGGCCGTGGTAAGTACATAAACGCAAGCAAATTATGGTCCATTTCAATAGAACTTGTAAACTATGTAAACAAACTTTCTATACAAATTCATCAAATTTTGACAGTTGGCCATACTAACATTGTTTACAAAGTTAACCAATTCAATTGAAATGGGATATATATATGCACACGAATAGAAAACGGAACTTGCGACCAGTATTGTTATAGAAAATGGACGGCTCTCAACAAACCGTCTGGTATCTTATTGACGTCAATTGGAGCTGATTGTCGTCCATTTTACGACAATTGCCCGACAGTCGGCTGCGTCCAATAGCAGCTTAATCGCTAAACTATGTCGGGATATTCTCATGCGATCTTCCTAATTAATTGAAAGGATATTTCGTTGCGGTAGGTCTTTCAGCTCTGAGATAAATCGCCCGTATTGTTGGCTACCCGCATGGGGTCCATAAACTATATAGTCGATTGTGTAATCATAGCATGAGATTTTACATAAATAGACTGTCGTTTTTTGAGGCCAATGACACATTCATTTATGTAAGAGGACTTTAGACTATTGTTTATAAACAGGTACAGTTAGAAACTAAAATTGGTTAATACTGTTACTTTTTCTTAATATCTAAATTGACACAAATTTTTAAATTTCATCATATTAAAATGTAAGGTAGGTACTATAATTTTGTAAGGTACTGATATGATTTTAAAAACTGAAGTGTTAAGTGAATATAGTGGAATGTAACCATCTTTTTACGAAGATATTTCTTGTTGCCTTTGAAAAATAAAAACTAATAAAATAGCCGCAAATATCAAACAAAATTAAAGTCACATCATCTATGTATACAATTTCATATTCTTATTCGAACGTCAGCGTGCATTGACATAATTCTCCTATGTAACGTAATCTTGACCACAAGGATATAGATATCTCCTGTTATATTGATTTGCACGTAATATCAATTGACAGTATTAAGTACCTACTTATGGTCGTTGCCATGCACATAATTATGACAAATAGCCAAATGTTTAATGCTTACATTTTTTGCATCATAAAAAGAGATAACACATCGAGTGCAGACTGAGTAGGTACGCTGTTTGTCCATCTTATCTTTTTTATATGAGTTTATATAAATATATAGATAAGTATTATATAATAATAAAGGGCAGATAATCCTAAAATTTTATTTATTAAACTAAGCTAAAACTTTAATTTTAATTACAGTGAATGAAAGAATAAATAAAATTCTGAATTTGAAATTAAAACATGTATGGTAGCAACATTTTCCGTGTGATTAACCTATTTAAATGAGCTAACTAAGGGATATAGAGGATTAATAAATTGAAAAAAAAAAAGCTTTTTATCAATTATGGAGTTATGGACTTAATTGATGATTCATGAGTAAACTGCACGAACTATTTGTCACGAAATTGATTTTATCGTAGTGTAAATAGGTGTTGGCAAGTTTCCGAGGTGACTCGGGAGTCAAAGTCCGTGCTAAGTCCAAGGTCTGAAGGAGACTAACTCTGTATTGTCAGTTTTTGTGCGTTTTTTTTCTCTGCTGTTGAACGATGTTAATCGCATGAGTTGTAGTTATTTTTTTTCAGTATGACAGATTTTGAAATAAGAACGTGGTGACTGATGGTGGTAAAATTCGTATGTTTATACTTTGGATTCTTTCAATCTTTATTTATGTACGTTTAGTTGTTTGTTATTTCATAATATGCAAAGTTAATTACTATTTTTTTATTTTCTTACTTCATTAACTAATTATGAAACAATGCGGTGTTACTCTTCAACGGTTTCTGTATTTTTTTTAAACCGATTCTTATCTGTAGTTCAAAGGTTAGTTAGCAGTTTATCCATTAACCATGCTAATTTCCTTCAGACATTCATACAATTACTTGAATCTAGTAAAAAACGAGACAAATAAAAAACGTGTCTACTTTTTGTTCCATTATCCAATGAAGGAAGTGAATAGTTTCGCGGGGCACCTAATATGCAACCATGCTGAAAGATTTTTTATTTATAATCGCGGCTGGGTTAGATTAGAAACATCAGTGGAACTTGCATAATTATTGTAGATAACACGCGAATTTATTGAAAGAACAGTGTTATATTAAAAAGCAGTAAACATGTAAACTGTTCGACTTTTAAATAAAAAAAAAGTATGTATCTTATTCTTCGTGGTCAAAGTCAACCGACTACAACCGACCTAATCGAAGTTACAGCTGACCCATCGAAGCCCACTCATCAAGAAAGAATGTATCAATTTAACCCATTAGAGATGTATAGCCCACTCACGAAGTTATCAATTAAATCGTCATGTATAATACAAGGGGGCCGTTGTACACTGTATCAGGCCTCGATAATGTTGAATAATGTACACTCATTGCAGGTGGCCATATCAGTACCTACCAGTAAAAGTGAATAAATTCATTTTTGTTTATTAGCCGGTAAAACTTTATGAGCAATTTAGATTATCTCTTGATTTCAAGAAATGAATACAAATATTTTTTTTAAGAAATTCTTATTAAACGATACAATAGGTACTTTTAAGAAATGAATACCTAATAATATTTTTTTTAAGAAATTCTTATTAAACGATACAATAGGTACTTTTTGATTTTTCGTAAGCAAGTATTCTTTCGTTTCACTTTCTACCTGGTTATATTTTGCTGATATTTTTTTTTAATAAGTAGGTCTCTAACAAACAACTTTGTGAAAATGTGAAACTCCTTTACTGATTTTTATTTTCTGGAACAATAGGCATTTTTCAAGTAATCTTTTAGTAAAATAAAACTATAAGCCACATTAAATTATCCAATTTCCAGAGCGCTAGGTGTGCTAGCGTGCTAATTTCGTATAGTGTATAGGTAGTCCGACAGCTAGCGCCATTTTTATCATATTATATAGGTAATGCGGCTTTAAGCTCAATAATAAGTCACCTCTCTAAGAGATAACGACAAAGTTAATTACGACGTGGTCCCTCACAGAAAAAGCTTGATTAAACAAGCTGTAGACGGCACATCTACACTTTTTTATTTATAATTATTAAAAGCAGCACGTACCTACATTAAATATTTTCTCATATAAAAACTCATTCGCGGGTAGTTGAGAACGAACAATATAAACGAATGCACGTAGGCAGCATGGCGTTTAATACAGCCGGTTTATCTCACTTATGTTCTGCAATGCGGTATTACGTAGGTTTATGTGCACATAAACATAGACATGTTAATGTCCCGTAGTTTATACCAAGATACATTTTTTTCTGTCAAATATCTGTAATAAGTACTCATGGAGCTGTTAAAATCTTCAAATTCTACATTATTGCAATGTGGGTAACTGTAAAACTTTTAACCTACATTAAAGTTATTTTAACCAAACCATTCTGTTATCAGTTTCGTTTTTATCAGAGCTTGTGCATTTTTATCAAAAGTCCGATATAATGACGGATTTCCAATAAAAATTCCATGACCAGAAATGTATTTTGGCGAAATGTGTTTTATGCGATAAGCGGGGAGATCAGGATTATCAAGTTATCTTTTTTTTCATATCTGCAGCCATATTGCACCGGATTATCCAGGTATACTTATCAGATTAAAAGGTCGGGATTATTCGGGATCCAGTACCTACCTACCTACAATTACTCAGTCTCAAAATTTGGGTGCGGTATCTACCTCTGCCTGGCCCATAAACTATTTTTACGTATCTATAATATCCGCAGGTAGAGAAAATTATTTTTCTGAAACCAATACAGCAAATAACTGACACTTCGATAACGCTATTTCCAAAATCATTGAAAGGCCACTGTTACTTTCCTATTCATTTTTCTATGTTCAACGACATAAAAGGTAAAAAAAAAACGTTGAAAAGAAATATCAGAAAAGATGCAACAGATTGTTTCTACTTACAACGCATAAAATAATATATTATTCCAAATACAAGCAAAAGCTTAATAAACCTATAATGGTAATCTAGTAAGTAAATTGTTTCATGGTGACCTAAAATTGTTGCCTCACAGACACACAAATCAGGTAGGTAATGTAGGTATACACAGTAAAATGTATAACCTAAAACATGATTAAATATCCCTGAAACATCATTGTTCGTTCAAGGTTTCAGTACAATAGATACAACTAAATTGTATGGCCTATAAGTACCTATAATAATGCCTATTATATACTAATATACCTATCGGTATAATATCAGAACGTAGAGATGGCTCTGTATGTACCGTCTGCGACATAATTTGGTTACCACTTACTTTAACATAATTATTATCAAAATTGACACAAATGATACACTAATTTTCAGTATTTCATGTATAACCCGCGCCATTAAAGCGAATCTAAAATGGCGGCACTAATCAGTCCCTCTCACTCGCACGTTATTGCTGTCTTTACTCACACCCAACGTGTGTGAGTAAAGACAATAACGTGCGAAAGGGAATGATTAGTGCCGACATTTTTAATTCGTTTCTATAATTGGCGCGGGTTATAACAGTGTGTTATAACACCTGTTTTTTTTTCTAATACCTACTATTGAAGTGATTTTAAAATCTGAAATGTTAACTTTCGTCGCTGACTGTACTTGCGTATATTGGATGTAATGTTAAGTTTTAATGAAGCAATTTACCCGACCCGTAATAACTTACGAGTTAATTAATTCCAGACAAACGGTTGATGAGCGGCTTTCATGATCGTGAGAGTTTCATAATTAATTTATCGATCCCGATTTGCGAGATGAGCAAATATTTTCTATATCTTTAGGTGTTATTCAACTTGAAGCCTTATATACCTTGGCCCAAAATAAAAAAAAAATACCTACCTACTTTAAAAAAAATATAAAAATTTCGATTTTTGTCTTAGCCCATTTTCACAGTCGAATTTTACAGTTAGGGCGAGGACAAACGAGTGTAAACTTGCGAGTTGTCTGTTGCGTTTTTTGAGTCGCGTAGTTTATGTTTAATTGTTCATAGGTACCTACTTAAATACAAATAATTTTGTGTCGTCGTGTCATCGTGTGGCATAAACCAGACTTTTATATAAAATCGAATGTAGTCGTAAATTACGCGACACAATAAACGCGACCCACATCTCAAAAAATGACGTTCGTTTTGCCTTACTCATAAATGCAATGATCACTTGCAGAGCGTAAAAAAACAAAGCTGAAGGCGGAGAGCTAATAAAATGCTGCTAAGTAGGTAGATGAAGATTTATCGATTTTCATTTTAGAGCTAAATTTAGAACTAGAAAATAAAATGAACCTAAAATAACACAAAGAAAACTCCTTTGAACAGCGAAAATAGAAAAACATTCAAGTAAAATAAGTGCAAAAAGGTGTCGGCCCGCCTCGGCCAGGCCGGCGTGCATCGAGCCGGCCGGCGACCAACATCGATTTTTTCCTCTAAGTATTATAATGATAGTACAAAACAAACACACTCACCGATAGCCTTCATGAACTCGTCGAAGTTCTCAGAAGAGACCATCTTGTATTTCTTGCCGACGAATTCCATTTTTTAATATAAAAAATGCTTTTTAATGAAGTTTAAAAATAAGTGAGTCCGTACTACCGGTCGGAACTGGAATGAATAAACGCGGTAAACGGTACAACTACTCGCCTCTGCGCATGCGCGAACGAATGAATGAGATGAACGGAACGAATGAAGTTGTTGAACTGAATTGACCTTGACACCGCGCACCGATTTTATAGTCTGTGTAGCTGTAGATGCTGGGAGGCTGGGCGACGAAGAAAAATATGAGGGCGGGGCTGCTAGCCAGCGAGATTTTGCGAGAGCTACGATTTTGTTTGCTTAGTAAATTGGATTATGCCTATTTAGCAGCTGTTTACACGTCATCTGTGGCTTAATCTGGGAATATTGGTAAAGGCAATAAGTTATTTATATTGATTACAACATTAGTTTGCGAGATAAAAACATGAGACACCTGAGCGACGTTATTTTATTCCTAACTCGTAACCCTTTATGATTCTGTTCAACCCTCACCATTTCGTATTTTCGTCCATTGCAAAATGAATACTGCTGATATTTTCTGCCCTTTTCATACACAACAGAATTTATATTGCCATCTCTTTTCAATATTTCTTCTATTCAAAAACCCCTATAATTTTAGTGGCCGGATGAAGCTATTTTGTGTACAATAATGATTTTGATTGTTAGCATGATGCATGAGCAAATTGAACATAATGTGATTTAAAAAGAAAAATGGGCTTTAAATAATTCCCGTAAGAAACATAGGTAGGTAACCTATGGGAAAATTTTGGGACAGTAAATAAGTACCTAGTTAGGTAGGTACTAAAAAATAAAGAACTGCACGATTTTGTTAATTATTAATTGATTAGGATTCGTGATTATATTATGAGCTTCCGATAAATAAAATAAACTTGTCGTAATTATTCAGCATTAATTTCTGTTTTACATCTATTTTATGGCTGTTATTAATACCAGTTGACTTAAACACAAAACAACTAAGTACCTACCTAGGTACTTTAGTTTAGATTAGTTTGCGAAGCGCCTGCTGTTAAACTAAAACAATATTTCGTATTGATGGAACTTTTGATAACGATTTTGAAAGGCGTTACCGGTCTACGGCAATACAGTTTATAATAAATATAGTTTATACATAAGTAACTATATTAAATAAATAACATAAAATTATTATTTTTTTTTTCCATCAATGAATACCGATTTTTTTAGTTGGTTAGTTTCTTTGTATAAAGTTTTCAACGCTGGGAATATATAGGTATACCAGCTACCGAAAAGGTCACCCGTACCTACAGGGGTTTTACCCGGGTAATTTTTTTTGGGTAGGTGAAAAACCTTGCGTAAAGGTTAACCCGTATTCTGGGTTAATCAGCCTAATAATAACCGGGTTCACGCATAGATATTTTTTATTCCATTTCATTCGGGTTAATCAGCAATATTTTAACTGGTTAACCAGTTACCCTGCGTTAAGATTAACTAAATATATGGGTTAGAGATTAAACCGGTAACCTTTTAACTCGATTAATCGGTCCCTGATATATATCTACTAGATTTCAACAGATCGATTTTAATCGTTTGTTCAATAAGTTTTCTATAACATAATTATGTAAGTAGCTATGTATTTTTAAATAAAAAATCCATCATCCAGTGACCATTAGAGTACTAGATACCACTAGATAGTACCATTAGACCTACTCGGCACTAACTACGGTAATATTTTAGTGAAATACCTACAGAATGAACATCATAATTTCTGAGCTAAAAAATAATAGATACCTATAGGACTGCAGTATCTAATAGAAGAAGAATGGCCATTTTTCCAAACTTTGATATTTTCCGAATGGGAATTTCGGTACTACCTACTAACTGACGTGGGACATAGAATGTAATAAATAACCCACTGTCATCGTTAAACTAGAAAGATCTGTAAAACGTTGTTTGTATTCACTTTAACCCGTACTACCATCAAATCGCAACTTCTCAATCAAAGTTAAATGAACAAATCTAGTGGCCCTCTAACTAAAATGTATTTTACTTTTTGAAACTCCAACATTCTAGTAGTTGTTTGATCTAATAAACTTTGCAATTTAATTTCGGCTTTAAATTCTGAGATCTTGTTGATCTCTCTCTTGTTTTTGGCAGATCTTAGTAAACTTTCGCGATCCGCAATTTCCTAAATGCGCTAAATGCGCTAAACCTACACTAAATTATATTTAGCCAATCAAAGTATTGAAAAATGTTGATTTAAGTACTTATTTAATTACACGCAATTATTTTTCTTACTATCAAAATCCTTATGTCTATGTTCTTTTCATCCAAAGGTTCTTTAATAGTTTTTAAGACGTGTTTGTATTTCTGTACACTATTTCTAATCACAGACGACCAAACCTCAAATAAATGCAACCTTGAAAAGGTACATTTAATTAAAGAACCTGAAAAGAAAAGAAAATACATTTAACGCATGTTTCGTAGACCGTGCTACGCGGGGCCTACGCAGTCGTAGAGGGTGCGTAGTACCCAGGGAGGCAAACTTGCGCAGGTGAAACTGTATTATTTTTCAAAATAGACATTTCAGTGTTCATTTTGAAGTAGGTACACAGATGAGAATGGTTAGAAATGATTGAAAACTTTTGTAACTTTACGCAAAGTCAACTCATCACCCTTTTCTCAAACAAGACTAGGGTCGGCTTCCAGTCTAAAATAAGTAATAAATAAAGTCAACTATAGGTAATGTAAAATTAAATATTCTGGAAATCTTGTGTGGCGTAGCACGTAAAAATAAACAAACAAGTCAAATAAATGATGGCGTTAATCCACACTTCACTTCGACAAAGAGGTAGTCTGGAACCTGGAGTAGGACTTTTCATCCATCAATACACACAAACGAAGTCGCGGGTAACAACTAGTAAGTACCTACCTACTTCATGATACAGCTCATACAGCCCATGCAGTACCTACCATAAAACAACGGAGATAATAGCCTAGCCATCAACGGCCATTTTCATCCGGATCCGGCTAAATATTAGGAAGATTTTCATTCTATAAAATAAAATATTGCATGTCCGCACGTAAGCCTCCCAAAAGCCCGGCTTACGGAATGGCCGGTTTGCGAAAGATATAAATTCCTTATCAAAAAGGGTTTGTTGTTGTTGCATATGAAAAATCAAGGCCGTAGAAGACTTTTCAATTTGTACTATGCTAATATCGGTTCTTCAAATCATCAGATAGGTATTGGTTTGCGGATCTCTCAGATTAAAATTAAGTTACTCTTAATTAACTGCTTCTTATAAATGTATAGATGGTGATATCGCATCGATGTCCGATAACTGCAAAGTAATTGGTATTGAGTTGGAAAGACTGCTTATGTTTTCCGATAAATGTCGCCAAACGCTCCTAAGAAGCGTATTACAAAGGGGTCTCAAATTTCAAATGATTCGGGCGAGACCCGGTAGCTCAGTTGGTTCAGAGCACTAGCCACGGTTCGGCAGATCCCGCTCGGGTCATATGATTTTTTGAGTATCACTTATATATTTAATAACTTAACTGCTTCTTACCTCGGGGAATACAAGCGTAATGTTATGATAATAAAGTTCTTATAAATACGTCACTAGGGTACCCCATTAACTAAATAACCTTATAGCATATTTAGTTGTGTATACAGTGTAAGTATACGACTGCACGCAGCACGTTGTATTAATCTGAATTAAACTGAGTTTTTACTGCGGCGATAATATAGGTACATAGTTGCAAAGATGCAAAAAATTCGACGACATTGCGTTGTTGAACCGGTTTTACGAGGAAAATTGTAAGAATAAAGTAAAAAGGTTTAATTTTACATCTAAGAAGGCTCTTGTTAGCCAGTTGCATCAAGGGCTTGATACAGAAAGCGGTACTCCTGTACATGGCTCGTATTGTTAGGAGGTTTCCCTCTCTGGAGCCCTGACTGTCGGTAGCTTGGACGCTGTTCCCGATGCCGGTAGAGTATTTTTTGATATTTTAAAATGTTTTTTTGACGAATAAGCGAAATAAAAAGGTTTAATTCAAAATCATTATAAAAATTTTGGTTTTCAAATCAAATGAGTTCAGTTTTTATAAGCTACTTAGGTTTAATTACATGGCAGTGGCACCACTCAGTGAGTACTAAGTAGGTATATAGGATTGTCATCGTTCACGTAAGTACAGAAATAAAATTATTTTCGTACGTGTCATTTTCAGAAGGTTGTGTATATTCGATAAATAATTTATAGGTAAGTACATGCATGCACCTACATAATCAAAATCTAGCTAAAGGCTCCAAATTCTTGCCTCAGGATATCTTTCAGCAACAAGAGTATACCTAATGGGGTTGCTTGCTCCGTGAAAAATAAATAAAATAATCAGCCGTATTTGACGCAACTGTTCGAAGTGCATTGTTTGAAGTGGATTTTGAGCAAATCTATATCATATTTAGGTAAGACTGAGCTTAAGATAACAAGAAACTTGAAAAGAGACCAGAAATGTTTTACATCATTTTCTGAAAAAAGAAAACATCAGTACCTACTGCTTTCTCCAGCCATAGATAGCTGCGTGCATTATACTTTTTAACCAACTTCAAAATAATGAGGTTCTGTATGGACCTGTTTGTATCTCCGCAATTTTTTTAAAAACTACTGAACTAATTTTGATGATTTTTTGATTAACATAATCTAGATAGGTACTTTCAGGAAAGTTTTAAGACTCTTTGCACAAAAAAAAAAATCCACTTCAAAACACCACTACAAAGTAAATAAGTAAAAATGTTAGTTTCGGAAGTCGGTGACAAAAAAAAAGCAAATAAAAACCAAAGCCACCGACTTCCTTAACAAAAATTATTATTTACTGTAGTAATTTATGAAGTTTATTGTTTTTTAGGGTTCCGTTTTTTTATATCAAAACCTTCGATCGTCTAAGATTAAAACGATTATCAAAGGAACTGATACTAGATACAGGAAAAAACTTATGATAACCTCCGCATTACTGCAAAGTGGAAGTAATTAATTAATAATTCATATGGCTCCGCGACTAGACAAAATAAATTGATGCAAACTTGTTTTGAATACGAACAAAATAACGACAAAGGTGTTTGCGTTTTTAAACAACAATAATATTATAAGTTTTAAATGTAGCGTCATAAAAAAACTTGAAACTGGTTGCTCAGAATTTATTGAGCAGGTCCCATAACGTCATCTTACATTTATAAATGGAACTTTGAAATAACAAGACGTGTTACTTTATACTTTTTATTAATTTTATAGTTTTTTTTATGTTTATAGTTTTACTTTTAATTTGTCGTGGCGATGGAACGCCCCTTTAAAATAGGTTCGCTAGGCGCGTGCGCGAACATTTTGACATTATAGGCTAGTAGGTATCTCAGCATCTTTCAGTGTTGCTGTAGTGGTTCTGAAAACGCACGCATTTCGCCGCCCCACGTGCACATATTGATATACAACTAATTCATCACACGATTTTTTTTCTAAGGTGAGTTGTGTTTACCATAATTATTCTCTAACTAACCTATTGAGGTTTTTTTTACGGTAGGTTATATTATATTGTGTGAAATTCTTTTAGAAGTCAAGTGCTCATCTACAGGTGGGATATTTAATTAATTCTACATCGATTAAAACTGTATTGCCCAAAAAACATGTTTAAAGTGACAAAGAAAAATAACAAAATAATTCAGGATTGTTGATAAAAAACTAATTGAATGTTGTCTTTGGTGACCTACTTTAAACGTTAGTTCTACAATGGAACGGTTAAATCGTTATTGTTATCACAATGTAATATTTTATTGATATTGTATTTAAATAATTCACACGGATACGATTTTATACATACTTAAATTTTAGGAAGTTTGTATGTTTGTTTACATGTAAGTAACAGAGTAGGTAGGTAAATTACTTATGATCAATTTTGATTGGTTTTGTGAATTATGTTTACACTTAAATTCGGTTAAAAAGCTTAGCGTTTGAAAAAAAAAACTGGCAGTCTACCCGTAGACTGCCAGTTTTTTTGTGCACTACAGACGTTTTCAATTCGTATTCGGTTTTACACGGATTGTTAGCCAATAGGCCTGCAGAACAAAAAGTGGTGGGGATCGTTCTGCAGGCCTATTGACTAAAAATCCGTTTAAAACCGAATACGAATTGAAAACGTCGGTAGTGCGCAAACGCCCTATGGCAGTCACTATTTTCAAGAACGAACGAGGAGATATGCGTATCTATATCTCTTGAAAAAAAAGAAATCCTATACAATATAAATGTTTCTTTAATATAAATGCAAAGCTTTTGCTTTATTTGGAAATGATTCAAGCAAAGCCAAATGTTACTACCTATAAAGTAGAAAAAAAAATGAATCGAACTATGTATTGATATCTACGTAACCATTCATTTGCATAAACACGCTGACCTTTTGGAAGTTTTTTATCTTTTTGTAATGAATATTTTGAATCGTATGGGCAGGTTTTCTTGCGTCAAAACAAAACCAGAAATCTATTAA
Organism: Thalpophila matura; assembly: GCA_948465475.1. Classification (NCBI taxonomy): domain Eukaryota; kingdom Metazoa; phylum Arthropoda; class Insecta; order Lepidoptera; family Noctuidae; genus Thalpophila; species Thalpophila matura. The sequence continues at coordinate 4,945,054 of OX419196.1, forward strand.
ATTGTTGTTATTATTTTGTAACCATATTATAATGTTTAGAGTTCTTTAAATCTTTAGCAAAAAAAAATTAAATACCTATGTACCTACACGCATAAACTGCGAAAATATTGAATTTTTTAAATAAGCTTTCGAACTAAGAAGCCATTTTGATATATCTGTTCAGCAGTATTTAGGTACGATACTTGAGTGCAAGATTACCGATAATACGATGAAATCTCCTCAAACTTCATTTTGGCATGCGTGAAATACGAAGTTCTGATTAAACAAACCGGATTATACTGCATTTCGCCAGTTACAGGTTAAGCCGGATTTAGATTGTGAAATTAATGGCATAAAATTAATTACATAACAAAATCCCCCCTTGCACCTCTAGGCAGTGGCGTGCCTACAGGGCAAGCCCGAGGGTATTTCGCGTAATTTTTCATGATTGTAAATGTTTTTTATTGTACGCTACTCACTTACATTCATGAATAATTTAGAGATATATCCCTCGGGCTTGCCTTGTAGGCACGCCACTGCCTCTAGGGTACCTAACTACCTAGGTACTCTAGGAATATTTCCTCCAAACAAACCTCTGGGTCAGTCTAGGTTCATCGGTTTACGCTGTGCGTTATCTGCCTATCGCCGACACGCCGTAATATCACCGCGACTACTGCCAATTTGTTTGCGAACGTTCGAGGGAGAATGTCACGGTGAGATTCTCCCTCGAACGTTCCCAAACAAATTAGTAGTACTCGCGGTGATATCACGCGGCGTGTCGGTACAGAATAGTCTGGCAGAATAGTCAGGCAGAATAGTCAGGCTGAGAGTCAGTCACAGTAATAAAGAAGATAAATTGTGTATTTTACACAACGCAATTTAACGGTGATAAAAACAACTTACAGTCAACCAGTACCTACCTAATCAAATTTTATAGTACTACTAGCATAGGGCTGCCATAAATGCTGAAACGCCGACCGGGACATTTGGAGTAGAAAAAAAAAATGAGGAATCAGACTCTTTTCACCTAGATTAGGAACTTTTCAGTTAAATTTTTGGTAGATATTTACTCAAACTAAATGAAATGCGAAAAAAATCGATGACGATCTATCGAAAAAACGACATTCTAATTTTGTTAGGCTTACTCTACGTTCTCAGTGCGGTTTTTCTTCGCCCATACATATATTTTAAAGTTCTTACACCCTTTTCGATTTTTCGCTCACTGCGATGAGATCGTCGAAAATACCAGTTCTACATGAGCATTGTGGCGTGGGATTGCGAAGAGAAATTGGTTTATTTTCGAAGATTTGCTTTTTTTTTGTATAATATACAACATATTTCGCGTATTAACTATGCATGTCTAACTTAACTACCAAACCGTGACAACTGACTTACTGACCGGGACACCGGAACACAAAGCTTCAAACCGGGACATGTCCCGGTGTACCGGGACGTATGGCAGCCCTATACTAGCAGCACATAAATGATGAAGAAGTACGTGACTATGACTATTGATGTTCTAGCCATTATTTAAAGACTTTATTGTACCATGTAGTTACTTTGAAAACACTTTTATCTAAATTAGTTATAATCACTAATTCACAAGACCTTTACTCTAAGGGCTACTTTACACTGCCCACACTTCTCTTTTAGTGAGCTATAAACTTATTTAGCTTAAGTGGTTTTAGAAATGGCCGGATGGTGGATCTATATACTTAGATCTAGATTCAGTACCTAGTACCTACTACTTATTACTAGCTTTATTATTTACTAGATTTTGCCCGCGACTCCGTCCGCGTTGACTACAGTGATATTTCCAGTTTAAATGACCTCCGCAATATAGAGTGGCTAGTACTACCAAGAGGTCAAGCTGTATCTCTGGTTCCTCCCATCAGAATTAGATGAAACGTGGCTTAGATTTTAAGATTGGACCCGAAGCTACCGAACTGTGAAAACCACATCAAAATCCGTTCAGTACTTTTTGCGTGATGCGCGCACAAACGGACAAACAGATAAACAGACAAACAGACAAAAAATAAAAAAAAAATCTTTTTGGGTATAGTTACGTCCCAGTACCCTATCCCGACTGTTTTTTCTGGAATATCTTCAATGTACAGACGCAGCTTGTTTACAATTTTATAATAGTATATAGATTTATTATAGGTACATAGTGTTCTGTTTGCACTTAACGAAACCTTTAGGTGTGATACTCTGGCTTTGTAATTTCTACTACTAAGTACCTACACAGTTTGCTCGTTAATTTTAGTGCTACAAAATAGATTTCGCATTTGTAGACTCCTAGCCTATTTTCTCTGGTTTTAACGGTTTTCAGTCAAAAGCGTACCAAAATAGATTACAGTGATTCAACAAAAATGTTTGTCTGTTTAACGGCGAGCGAAGGTTCCCTGAAACTTTCGACACCCCTTTTTGTATTGCGTTCTCTACTTAGTCATGAAGACATCAAAATCCTGGCAGGCACCTACTTCGTGACACTCTGGCCCATCTGTCTAAAATATCTTTAGTTCTGCAATAAGTAAGAAACTGGACAATAGCAATTTTATGGGATATGACTACAAGTGAACGATTTTTGAATATTTTCCTTTACTTGTGCAGTGAGACCTCATTGCCAAATTTCATGATTCCAGGTCAACTAGGTTTTGATGAGCGAGTATCTTTTGATTGCGTTGATTTAGAAGCTTGGATTTTTTACACATACAAGGGACCGTAGACTTTAGTATTTGAAATTAATTTCAACTTATACCTCTACCCTTTCTTGAGAAAAAGGGTCTTGACCTCAGATCATAGAAACTGTTTCCCGGCTAACTGTTATAAGACAATTTAACAATATAAACTACTGAAGATCATTTATACGAGTACCTATATAAACTACATGAAAGGAGGATATAATTATGTTCCTCAGAGTGTAGAGTTGCACTACGAATGGATTTTACGAAACTCAACCCGAGCGTACCTATCAAGTTCGTTGAAGTTTATTTATAAGCGAAATCAGGCGCGAATACAGGATTGTGTTCAGGGGGGGGGGAGGTGATGTTACAAGATTTCGTTCAGAGGGGAGTGGGGAGGGGGGAAATTTTGTAAGATTTTACCTATCTGCCGGAAAATTCGTTCTAAACAATCTGGGTATCTTCAAGTCGAGAGTGAATCGATTTCTTCTAGGCAAGGGTGCACCATCGTAGACCGCATCTTCGCTTAACATCAGGCGAGATGGCGGTCAAACGCAAGCCTATTTAATAAAAAAAAAATGTTATACCTACTGTCTAACCACAAAACTGTCTTAAATAGTCGATATTTAATTTCTATCTTATTAGTTAGATAAACATGATTCAGGGGGAAGGGGGGGCGCAATTGCACCCATTGCCCCTCTGTACCCGCGTCTGAGCGAAGTCGGAGGCAAAAGCTAGTCTTTCCATTACAGATAATACATGTCGAATTACTCTGCAATGATTGCAGATGTGGCACGCTCCCAAGACGTAGAATAAATAAAGGTGGTAGTATGTTATCTGAGGCCGAAGACTACGGTTGTATACTGGCAGGCGCCTACGCAGTTAAATCAACACTTTTATGTTTAAATTGGAAGTGCGAACTTTGGGAGTGATCGATCAAGACATTTGTTACAATGATTAATCTTCTCCAGTGTTGGATTCCTCCTTCAGTAAGTGTAAATATAGATTTTTCGGTTTTTTCCTTCTCGGTTAATAGTTCTGTGGGCCTAGCACGAACGATTTTGACGTTGCGTATCGTAAACGTAAGCATATTTTGAATTGAAAATACACGCTTGCTACACAATATTTATATAAATTAAATAACTACTTTAGATAAATCTCTGTATTTATTGAAATGCGCAAATTGTATAACATTTTAACTAATTGTCCTATGACTGTTGTATTTTAGATTCGAAATTCGCTTACGATATAGGTACGTCAAAATTATTCGTGCTAGGCCCACTGGATTCGGTTCGGGTAGGTTCGGTTAAAGTTCTTATGGCAAAATTGTTTTAGGATATTCTAGCGCATTTTTAATCTACTTCAAAAGAAGGACGTACCTATACAATTTTTATCCTGTTCCTTGATATCTTCGCTATTATTTATCGATTTTGATTATTGTTTTTTAATTTGATAGAGAGTATTCGTCCAGTGGTCTTTCATCGTCGTCATTAAAATTTTCCAAGGCATCGCCTTCCGAAACTGCTTCACACAAGATTTTTTAAACGTTTTTTGTAGATATTCCGAAATAAATAATACAAGTTATTATAAATATTTACAGTTGAAAATCCAAACTCCCAGGTCTTTTTAGTCCAAACCTTTTGAGACATATTAAGGAATAGTAAGCCTCTTTCGGGTCGTTTCGACAATCGTTTGTAAAATATGTATCACATTGTACCTACATTGACCTAAATATTATTGCAAAGGCACTTTTAAAAACAAAGCCAGGCTCCCATGTGCGTTTGTATCCGGTCCAAAATAATATATCGAGGTCGGCAAAGTTCCTACATTAAAGTATTTTCCATCAAAACTTTTTTTTATAGATCGCGGTTGAAATTTGGACGGAGGCTCGACTTTGTAACTAAAATAGAACATTGTGCAGGATTTTTCAGGAAATAGAAGGGGCAGAGAGTAGATGGCCAAATGTTGAGGCTTATTTATTTAAATCCTAGATGTATGGTCAGTTTTCGGATTTATACCTGATTAGGGTGACTTTTTCAAGTGTCCGTGGATGGCCAAATCCCAATTCCGAAACTACATAATTATATAAGAAATACCGAAAAATACTTATAAGAAGTTTCGAAGCCGATTTTGATATAGGTAGGTAATCGACCCCGAATATTAATTAGTTTGTTTTTAATCAACACTTCCCTTTAGTTTGTCATACTACCTATGTCATTACTTCCCAGAAATTGATTCTTATTAGCGACACTATCGGATGGTGTAGGTATTAAAACCTACAGTGTGTATTTTTTTTTCAAATTCAACGGTTTTGATTCCTGGCTATGAATAGAAACGGTTAATTTTCGTCGAAATCGGCCAAGATATTTTAACTTATAACTTACGAAATTATATTGATTATTGAATTTTGCGAGCACTTTGACGGATCTCCCTTAAATAATACCTAACTGACGAAATCTGGTAGGTGCTACAATACAATTCTGCCTAACCCTTCGGAGTATTACGTGATGTTATTTATTATTCTCCAATCCCATGATTCGTAATAAAAAAACCGGCCAAGTGCGAGTCGTACTCACGCACCGAGGGTTCTGTATCATTTTTGGACGTATAAAGTGAAAAAATCCGGACCGCATAACTAAGTTTGTTTGTGAAGGAATTTTGATGATTTTGAAAATACTGTACGAGTTAGGAACATCGTTTTATTTTTGTTGCCATATTTGGTTCAATTCCTATCAACTCTAATTATTTCAGATTTTTCGCCCCGCAAACTTCGGAGATAAGGGGGGGGAATGGTATTTTTTTGGACATTTTTCATCTTATGTCGAAAACTGTGAGACATAAAATAAAATAAAAATATATTTTGAAATGTGCAGATCAAGCCCTTTCATATGATATGTCATTTGACCTAATAACCCCACTCTGAAATTTCGGACCCCCACTCCGGCCCCTTTTGCAATGAAAATAAAAATATTTTTGGACTTTTTTCATTTGCAATAAAGTTGAACAAGCATTCTTTATAACTGTTCCAAATTTCAAGTCGATAGCATAAGTAGTTGCTGAAATAAGCAGGTGTGACAGAACGAAGTCGCACCATAAGGGTTCCTTTTTTACCATTTTGGTACGGAACCCTAAAAAGGACAATCCCCAAATACCCCAAGGTCCTGACATGTGACAAGCAAAACGTTTGAAAGATTACGCACATCCTAACGTGCACATATCCCGCGAAACATTCATTTTAACACATGATTTACGCGCTCTTGAAACCACAACAAGATGGCTGCGTAATAACACGGTTTAATGCCGATATTTGCCATACATTTAGAATTATTGTGGGACATGCCAATTTTGTGCCATGTTATTTATCTTGTTTGGGTGTTATATCTCTTTTCCTGTTTCTTGCCTTGCCTGTCAACAGCACGCCCACACAGCTGTGCATCCGCACCGTATACTGTAGCAGCGAGTGTATCTACTTCTCTCACGGGTAAAACGCGTGATATCCTGCCAATAGCGAAACACGCACCACCTAATTTACCGCAGATTTTATTATGGCCTTCCCACTTTAAGCACCGATCGATCTTGGACCAACAAGCGTTGTCGTCACGTCAGTGGTCTTGATGATCATCCTGACAAGATGAAGTTAATGAAGTGAGTCTTTTCCAAGTTAAGAGCGAGACCATTAACATGGAGCCACAAAGCCTTGATTCGCGGCCTTATTCAACTTTGGCTCCAATTGATCCAATGACTCCGCTGCAACATCATCAGCACGATTAAGGCCCACTGTCCAAATACTCCGTCAGTCACAGCGTCCGGCAAGTCATTTAACAGCGGCGAAAACAAAATCTTACAGGCCGATTATCTAACCCTGAGGCACTCCAATCTCCGACTTTAAAGGGTCCGACCACTCCTTGCCTTCGCGACTATTATTTGCGTTCTATCGCACAGCAAATCTGTCATGAAGGCACGCGATTAGTTATCTACGCCGAAATGCTTTTAGTTTTGTAGCCATCACGTCGCGCTCATCAATATCGAATGCCTTCGACAGGTCGCAGCATAGTACAGCCGCTTGCTTCTTTCGCTCGAGTGCATACATGGCTAGATAAATTAATTACCTCGCTAAAGACGCGATCGAGCGACCTTCACGGTACGCTACTGACGGTCGGAAAGGACATTTGTCTCAGACAAAAACTTAATCGGTCATGAACCCAAACGGTTCTCGAAATTTTTGCAACGGTTATGAAGAGCAAGTAAACAATAGAAATTGTGTCTCCAATAAAGAGGGGCTGTAGTTGTCCATACAGTCTCTTTTCACTTTACACTTAAACAAGGAAACTTGGCTGAATTTTAAAGGTGCAGGAAATCAACCTTAACTAAAGCAAACGTTAAGGAAATCTCAGAGTACGGGGATTAATCTGCTACCAGTTTCAAAAGTTTCATCGATATGCCGTAAGATCTGACGGTTTTGGGGTATGCTTGACGCGTGACGTAAGATTTGGTAGACTTCATACGTACTAAAAGTGATGAACAGAACTCTTAAGTGGACTTCCAGCCAGAGTCCACATCACACGTAACTTATCCCGCACACACAAGACGTTCGTTCATTGCACCAACTGCCAGACTTTCGTAAGAGTTGGTGTTCCGACTGAATTTCTGACAACGTTGCCGATTCTGACGTTCACGAACTAAACTGACTTACTCTCATTATGTCTCTTTCTAACAAAAAAACATGAGTAGGTAATTAACTTCGGCCAAAAGTAAGTCGGCGTATACTTTATTAAAAACACTCCAGCAATGAACACAATAAAAACACATTATTTCTAAGTGAATCCTGAAAAAAGTAAAAGGTCTCTGAGCTCAACACCGCGTGAAGCTCTTTATGTCAAAATTAATGGCCAGTTGGAATAATACCTCTTTAGAAGTAACGCTTTTAGTATCTAAATATAGGGCATTATCCGCAAATATTGTTATGTATTCTGTTGTTTTGTTATTTCTCTTTTAATTTACGAGTGAACATCGATTTTGTGACAAGGCACAAAATCTGTAGAGCTTACCAAAAAATATCGCAATCTTTTACTTGTAATAATCAAAAGAAGTTAGAAAGATATTAGTCCTGTCAAATTTTACAAAGAGCTGCCAGAATCATGTCATCATCATCTGCCTAGCCTTTTCCCAAATTATATTGGGGTCGGCATCCAGTCTAACTAGTTTTGGCTGAATATCAATATTTTACGTGGAGCGACTGCCATCTGACCTCCACAACCCAATTAATGGGTAATACCGGTATTCGAATGTTAGACCAGCTGTCAGACTTTTAGGGCTTCTGACTACCCGTAACGATTGTCAAAGATATTCCTATGACACGGCACCGACTGCTTAACGTGCTCTCCGAGGCATGGAGGGGTCTCGATGTGTAATGAACGGTCACCCATCCAAGGACTGACCGCGGCAAGCGCAGCTTAACCTCGCAGATCGATCGATCAGCGCGGCCGTCATTTAGCCACGAGCCCCTCAGCTGCCAGAATCATGTGATTCATAAAATAATAAATAAAGCTAATTGTATGTGCATTTTTTTGCCTTGCTTGTAAATTATAGATAACATTAATTATTATTAGATAGAAAAGCTTTTTAATTACTTATAATTTGATTGACTCGGTTGCCGCAAATTCCAGACTTATGTGTACACAAAATTATAATTATGTTTACAAAAGGCCCTGTATTGTACCTACCTACTACATCGAAAAGCTTGGATTTCATAGCAATATTGGAATAGGTACAATTTAGGCCCGGTATCACAACCTCTGGATAAGTTATGTTTATTTGGCATAATCATTTCATACTTTTTTTTTATTTATCTGATAAATAGTGCCAATCTCAATACTATGCAATTGACCTAGATATCTTTAGTAAACTTGGGTACCTAACTCAATTTCAATAATAAAAAAATGTACCCGAGCTTCGTAATGCATCACAATAAAAGGTTATTCCATTAAGTCCACAGTGGGTGACCTTCCCCTCCCGTTAACACTACTCGAGCGGTCGATAAGTAGACGTATTGTTGTGTTTTCCTTTCAACCCCAGCTTATGTTGGACTTTACCTTTTTATAGAAGTTGGGTTCCTGGTTAATAAGATATTTAGTTGGCAATACAAATATAATCGTTTGTATAGTGAGTTTTACGCATAAACGAAGTCGCTTTTCGCGTCTGTCTGGTTGTCCGCTTAGTTCTAAACTGCACAATGGTTTTTAGCAGAATTAATTTCCAGCTTTTTTACTCCAATCCAGCCTGTGACGTCACGTTTCGTAGCCACGACATCTTTCAGCATCCCTATTTCACTTCTTCATAATAAATTGCTGCAATTTGTAATACCGGTCACGTCACTTACTTGCAAGTAACTGGACGACCCGATTCGCTCGGATTAATCTTTACTGCCTCCACAGAAAGATAAAGTGGGTTTTAATACTTTGTTGTCTTTTATTTTATATTTTTATTTATGGAAACTGTAGGTTATTGTTTCATTTGTCATAAATAAGCAGAACTTAGATCACCTTGTTTACGTTACACACCTAATATACCCAATGACCTATTATACTATATGTATAGACACCAACATCACTGTACTAAAAAATGGCGAAATAGCTACATATCAGTGCATATGTGCAAAAAAAGGGAAAGAAAACGAATGCCTTACTTAGCATACTTACCTCTTGTTTAGTAGGATTTTTTTTCGCAAAATGTTGCAAGAAATGACGTTCAGCCAAGAAACTGGTTGGTGCATTACTAAATGAATGGTGGGCAATTTCCTTACTTTTTTGTCGCCATTTTAGATCGCGGGTAACGTATCTATGGTTTATATATCATTGATACAGGTCTATGTTTTGGAACGGGCAACTATCTAAGACAGCAGTGATAGCCTAGCGGTTTAACCATGTGCCTCCCACGGCGAATGGTTCGAGTTCGATCCCGAGGCACGCACCGCTGACTTTTCGAAGTCATGTGCGTATTAAAAATTAATTATCACTTGCTTTAACGGTGAAGGAAAATATCGTGAGGAAACCGGCATGTCCTAGAACCAAAAATTCGAAGACATGTGACGTCCACCAACCCGCACTGGTCCCGCGTGGTGGACTACGGCCCACTCCCTCTCACAGAGGAGGCCTGTGTCCCACCAGTGGCCCACATTATAGGCCGATTATGCTATGCTTATGCTAACTATCTAAGAGCGTTTCGCATAAAAAGTCCCTTCGACGCTATGTTAACTCCCCTGTCTGTCACTCCTGTTTAGGTCTTAACATTTTATGTTTTTTGTATATTTAGGTGTTAAAGTAATGCCTACGACACTAAGAAGTGGTGAACGAGAGTTGGTAGGTAGGTACTGAAAAAAATATTCCAGCATAGTTAAAAACGTTGTAACATATTGACATTTCTGCCATTGGCGTAGCCAGCCATGGGCTCAGGGTGGGGCAGCAGTCTAAAATAGTATGTAACTAGCAAACTATACCCGCGGTCTTACCCTGGTTATTTTTTTGTGTCGACTGTCTAGTGTGAACTTTCTTACGGATATTAAGTATTGTAGTTAGTACCTAGATAATTTAATTTTGTAGGTTGGTTAGGTACACTTACAGGTCAGTGCCAGGGTGGGGCAAGCGCCCCACCGTGGCTACGCCCATGTTGCTGCCAACATAGCGTCGAAGGGTCTTTTTATGTGAAACGCTCTCTAGCTTGAACTAACGGACAAACAGACTGTCAACTATTGATTGATAATTCCAAAATTTGGATTCTGTTAACTAATTTTGAACCACACAAATTGAAAAGTGGTAGTTTTCCTCTAAATCTAAACAAATTATCTACTTACAAATACTCTAAATCCGTTTGATAATGGACCACGGCTCAGCGACGTGTTCGCATTTAATTTGCTCACGTCTCAGGGAAATGCACAGCTATACGATTTAGCAGTCAAAACAGATCATGATTCTTGCCAAATGTACAACACGTAATTGTGTTTTAGCCATAGAAACAAACATAGAAACATTGTGGTTCTTCAACGCTGAAGAAACACTTTAGAACATGCATTGTGGTTTCAATAAAATCTTAATAAAACAATGTCGTGTTTGTTCGAACACTTATGAGAGTTATAAGTTATAACAGTTATAAGTGTTACAGACTCTAGAACGGCTGGACCTATTTTCATGGTTTTTGATTTGTTGTAGGTATTATTTGTCTCCGTTCCGAATAGCAGAATAACTATTAAAACATTGGAAAATTGACGAAAAAATAAAATAAAAAGCATTTTCCCTTGATTTTCCCTTGGTAGGTGTAGGGTAGGTGAAGGGTAGGGTAGGTGTAGGGTATCTCTCGGCGCCCCCCCCGGCGTAAGGTAGATGGAGGAACACCGTGTGGGTGAAAAAAAAAAAAAAAAAAGGGTAGGTGTAGGGTAGGTGTAGGGTAGGTGTCGTTTTTTTTTATTTGGGCAGAATAACGTGCGAAGCCCGGGCGGGTCAGCTAGTAGGTACTCGTATTATTATAATTTATTAAAAGATCACGTAAAACCAGAAAATTGTTTTGTAATTGTGGCTCGATAGTAATAATTTGATTAAAAAGAGTAGTAGGTATAAAGTAACGAAAGTGACACATGAAAATAATACATTAATATAATAATACATTGAACAATAATTAAAAAAAATGTGGTATGTACCATTTATTACGCTTGACAGCTGTCAGTCAAGCAATTGATTTTAGCTGTTTTAACGAATTTCAAAATGGAGGCTATTAGCATGTATTTCAGCAAAACCGGTTGAGTTTACGGAAATGGTCCTCCGAGACTTGATGAGAACATGATATCTCGTTTATTCAATTATATTTGTTTACGGATGTTTTTAACTTGATGTATTGAAACATAGCAAAAATGAAAATACAGATGATTAGGTACAAATGTTTTTTTAAGCAGTATCTTATCTATTCCAAAATAAAATACTTAACTGCCTGTCTATGTACCTACCAACACGCCGCGTGATATCACCGCGATGACCTACTGCTAATTTGTTTGCGAATGTTCGAGGGAGAATCTCACCGTGACATTCTCCCTCGAACGTTCGCAAAGAAATTGACAAATTGGCACGCTCTCACCACGTTATTAAGGTATTAGGTGAACGCGATACCTGCATGGTAATTCTACAAATATTCGTGATTTCGTGAATCATCCACACGTTTGTGAAACATAAACAAATGAGCAATACCTAAGTGTAATCATTCCAGTTTTATTCAGCCGGATAGAATTTAGATAGATTGTCGACATAAACCATAGCCATGTTGGATTCGCAAATAACATTGATTGCAATGTGAAAATACTTGCTTATGTACGGTACATGAGGAACTTTGCGGTTTTGTAAACAGCGGCTGTTTGGTAAGAGGGTTAGGCAGCGAAGATAGTTTTGTCATTCGACTTCTCCATTGGTCTAGTGGTCGCAAGTTTGACTGCCAAGTGCCAAGTTGCGCTTTTGTTCGATCCTCAGGTCGGGCTAAGTGTTATTGGGTTTATTTAATTAAAAGGGTGACCAGAAATAATTTTATCGGGAATACAGTGAAAAAAAATACAGCGTTGAAGTCGCAATCATTACCTAATAAGTATAGGTTGTGAATCCTACACTTTGGCTACGGCCATGATCGTCCCCATACACCATGTTCATGTTATTTCAATATATAACATCGGTTCCGATATTATTATATTAACCAGTGTAAAAACTAATAATTAATTAACACTCCGTTAGTCGCGTGTTCTACTATTGTAGAACACACATGCATTTCATGGATTTAAACGTCAATTGTGGGTAGCTAACGCACAAACTCATAGTATTCCTCTATAACTAAATAGTGTTCACTATTAGTGTCCTTGCGGCAATCTGCGCGACTAAACGTGTTAGAAAGGCACCAAAACTCAAATTCTACATTAGTAGAGCGCGCGAGCACTCGCGTGACATTTTTGTCCAGAACATTTTGTTAGGAGTATCCCCTAGAAAAAAATGTCACACATGTAAAAAGTGGATTTATCAATAAATTCAGGTTCTTCAATGTCCTGACTATTGTAAAAAATAAAAAAAAACCGGGTGGAAGATATAAATGAGTAAAGAAACGCAGACTTAGAAGGTTACATATTAAAAATAATAGAAATTTCTCAAGAAGTCTGATAATAAGTTCCTGATAAATATTAATAGTTATGTTTTGTTTGTTTTAGTTTCTTATTAAAGTTTATTTTAATATGATTTAGGAGTATTTTGCATTGTTTCTATTTTCCTTGTAAAATCTTCAGTCAAAATAGTTCTACATAGGTAGAGCGCGCGAGCAACGCGTCCCAAATAGGGGCGCGTGTAATGGAGTGTTAAGTTAATTGACTTTTGTCGCTGATTGTACCCACCGCATTTGTACGAGGTTTGGCCTCTATCGAATAATCGTATCTACACATCGACCAATCACACATGTGTAATAGATACCAAATCATAAACTGTATGTTTGTTTGTGCAGCGCAAGCTGGGCGGGCGTGGGAACGCCTGCTGCGCCGCGACGAACAAACGCACAAACATATTCTCCGCGGTGAACAACTTCTTCGCTGATTCGCCGCTGGTGAATCAGCTCAAAGGGATCATGGTGAGTGTTCGTTTTTTATACGTCCATCTGCTGAACATAGTGAACATGGAACATGACCACATGGGCTCTTCTGTAATCCGTCGAACAGGACCCCATTGAAGGTTAGTTGATCAAATTAGTGATCGTATAATGTAAGGCTGTTTCTTGCTTACTTATCCTTCCTTAACCTATCCTTCGCTAAAGGCCGATTCACATCAGACGAGCGAATGCTCATTCTATCCCCACTCTATCAAGTTATAATATATATAGTAAACAGACGTAGAGCATTCTTTTGTTGTTCTATTGTGCAAGAATTTTATTCTAGTTCTGGGTTCTCATTTTTGCTCATTGATATTTTGGTGTAAACGCTGAAAACGAGCTTTCCTTTGCACTAAAAGATCGAAAAAGAATGCTCTCGTTCTACTCTAGCTCTTTGTTCGTTTGGTTTAAACTTTAAATCGACCTTATGAAATGTGGCTTATTCTTTGCCGAATACTTAAACTGGCTTCAAGGCACCGCATCCCTATCCCTATTTCTTTTCTTTCTAAAATAATCATGGATACAAATGGCTGCTGTCATGACTGGGAGTGGCTTTTGGCATCCATTCGTACCGGAATACCATTATGTAGGTAGGTATCATAATTATTAGAAATGAAGAATGACGTTTTCTAGGAAAGTTTCCTAGTTCTATCAATGTATGACTTCGCAAATTAAGTACCTAGTTTTCTTTAATAATTAAATTACAATGTACAGAGGCAATAGTGCTTGAAACTAACTTTTGATGCAAATTGATAGCTATAAGTACTTATACGAGTATAACAGCACAAAATAACCATTTATTTGATCGCCAAAATAAACATTGGATATTAGCAGGCATACCACATTCAAAATATTATATTTCAAAATGTTTCCAATATCAAAATATTCGTAATTTTATTCCTTTAACGTGTAAATCAAAGTGACTAAAGAAGCGGATTCCGCGCGGATATAACTGCGGGATAGCGGCGGCTTAGAGTGAATGGAAATTGATCGGATCGGACCGATCGGCCCTACAAATTGCCTTTGAATACGACTTAAAGTGTACTGAGGCGGAATTTTAGCGTGGAGTTTAGTTTAGAATTGTAGGACGTTGTGCTTGTGTGTGAGGCGTTTTATAGAATAGTTACACTAATCAGGTTGGATCTTCAAGCTACAGGCAATAGTAGGTAATTCAAATTGGCTAAAATACTGGTTCATTTTAATAAAAAACAGTATAGTCTGTTCGCTCATTTAGTGTAGCCTTTCAAAATTGCTGTCAAAGGCGCCGCCGCCGCTGTTAAACGCGCTGCCTTTGAAATGCGACAATAATTCAACGAACCTTCGAATTTTTTTTGAGTATTATTCTTAGTATTTTTTTGGGTATTCCTTTTTTGGTCAATTTAAGCCAAGGTAGGAAAAATACCTACTGTTGTAATTTTAGAGTATTAAAATTGGTCCATTTCTGGGTTCCAACTTATCCAATAACTTGAGTGACGTCATCGTTGGGAATAATGGCACGCTCGTATTTAGGGCCATATCACATTAGGATGCCATGGCAGCCACGCCAGCAGCGCCGCCAAATAAAAAATGTCAAATTGTATTACAACGTATACCTAACCCTACTTGGCGACGGCTTGGCGTCGATGCCAATTTGGCGTCGCCGCCAGCCCATTTTGATTGGCGGCGCTGCTGGCGTCGCTGCCATGGCATCCTATTGAGATATGGTCCATAGTGAACATGCGGTACCTACCCTACTCTATATTTATCTGTGGGACGAATTCCTAGAACCCCCCTGCAAAAAAAAATTTCTGGATCCGCCCCTGAATAGGTACAAAGTTAACATATCGATCTCTTAAACGATGTTGCATGTCATAACGAAAAAGTTATAACCTCATTGCCCTAATGGCGGCCATTACAATCAATTGTGACATCGTTGCTTTGTACATAATTATGATTGTATTAAAGGCAGGACTTGGAGGAGGCCTTTGCCCAGCGGTGGGACGGTAGGTATATGCTAAATAAAGAAATATTAAAGATTCTGGCTTCAACTTATTCGTTAATTATGTTTGACAAGCTTATATCCGCGACTTCACCTGCGTGGAGGTCCAGAATTATTCCACGGGAACGTACTGCCGAATGAAAAGTAACGCAAGTCCTTCTCCAACCAATAAACTATGTCTATGCAAAAAATCATGGCGATCCATTGCTCCGTTGCTGCGTGAAAAAAGGACAAATCAACAAACACACTCTCGCAATAATATAATTATAATTAGAAGGATACGTGAATTCGTTTATTAAGTAAATACGGATTTAAAATTCCCTCATCTACAAAAATAATACATGCTATTTTATAAGAAAAGATTAGCAAAAGATAACGATACCATACGATAACGATAAAATAAACAAAATACTCAAGAAAGAGTTCGCTATTTTAAAATTTACCGATAATTGAGTTAGGTAACCATCGATTTTAACTCACTTTCTTTAGAATCTAGATGAACAGATTATAGAAGTAAAACATTTGTTTCAGACGAGACAAACGAACAGCAGCGGTGGCGAGCCAGGTCCTCCGGACGAGTCCTCACGTCCTGATAGCAGAGGCCCGCCAGCCTTGGCGATCAGTCCTTCGGACAGGTCAGTTTTATAAATTGGTTGCATAAATTATTATCAAGTGTCAAATGTAGACCTGCCAGAGAAGTGCCATGAATCACCTATTGGCAGTCAAATTAAGCGTCGCAAGTGGAACTGGATCGGCAATACACTGCCGAGGGCGCCCGACCACATACCAAAGAAAGCTCTCGATTGAAACCCAAGGCAAGAGAAAACGCGGCCGCCCTAAGCAGACTTGGCGAAGATCGGTACTGTGGGAGATCGAAGACATCGGGAAAGCCTGGAGCGAAGTAAAACGCGTAGCTCAAGACCTCTTTGGAAGCACACTGTGGGCGCCCTCTGCCCCACCTGGGGGTCATAGGACATTAAGTCAAAGTAATATTATGAAGTATCTACTATTATTTAGAACTACTACTTTGACGTAGATACTATTTCCATTTTTTTTTTCTTTTGCTCGCGGCTTCTCTCGCGTGGAGGTCGAAAATTCTTCCACGGTAACACATTATGATAAAAAGTAACCTATGTCACTCTCCGGCTCATAAACTATCTCTATGCAAACCATGGCGGTCCGTTGCTGCGTGCGAAACGCACAACTTTCGCATTTACCTAAATATAAGTAAGGAACAGGGACTATTAATGTTCTACAAAGATTAAAAAAAATATTTGGTCCTTTTTTGCGTAGGTAATATTTTAGTTTCTATTACAAACTTACAAGTTATATCTACCTCTTTGAAACTAACAACAACAGCTTGTAAAGGACGTCTTAGGTTTATGAGACAAAGATGTGAGACGTGTAAAATTACTTACAACAAATTGTAATGGACGTCTTTTATGAGACAAAAGTGTAACACGTGTAAAATTTATAGCGCGGCATGTGTAATCCGTTTTCTAAGCTATCTTCTTGTAGGTTTGTCATTGTTGCCAGACGTAGAGTACCTACCTAAAAACATTAATCTTACTACCTACTTTAAGCGAGCAAGATGTTTTTTACTTTCAGAGTTTTTCTAGGTAGATAAGTACTTAACATCCCGGAGAAAATCCGTTTTCACACAAAAAAAGTTTAAACACCGAGTGAAGTTATTAGACCAGGGCCGAAGCCTTCAAAAATGGTAAAAAATGAAATAAAATTACAGTAGGATGAAACCCATTAGAAAAGGAGGGGAATATGATCAAAATGAAAGGAAAAATAAATTACGGTCGATCCGAGTTCGGGAAGTGGGAGGGGGGAATTTTTAAGGGTAAAAAATGGTTTTCCTTGATTTTCGGCAAAACTACAAGTCCTATGGAAAAAAGTTAAACAGCAAAGTTGTAGGTAATAAAAAGATCTACAACTATTGTTTTTGCAATTTTTTCACATAACCTCAAAATTTAGGTGAAAAATTCAAAAAACCAAGTTTTCGGTTTTTTATTTATATCTTTTTCATTTTTTTATTTTTTTTCTTCGAAATTTGGTGAAAACTTACCTTATTATGTCCCAAATACACTGTAATTTATTTGATTTAAAATATTTATTTTTTCGCCTTATTTTAACTTAATATCAAAAAAGCACCCTAATTTTCAATCGAAAATTCTGACGTCAAAATATCAGCTTTTTTCAAAAAATTTAGGGGCTTTTTGTTCGTTGAAATATCTACTTTGTGATGGTGTAAAAAAAAATATACATTACTATAGGAAATGTTCTCAGAAAATGCAAAAAATTGAAAAAAACTCAAATTCGAAATTATTTTTTTAATCATTATGTACAATTTTGAGGTATTTATTGAAATTTACACTTTAATTACTCAAAAAACGTAAGATTTCATGTTTTATTTATAAACGAAAAAATTGCAAATTGAAATATACTTCTATAATTAACAAACAAATAAGTTAATATTTAATAAGACATCTACAATATTTTGAAAAAGTTGTAGAATCTTCTTTAAATAATATTTTTAGATGCCTATTTATTGCTGATTTAAGATAATTTATATACCTGAGTGACCTTCGGTAAATTTTAGCCCATTGTAAGTTATTTCATAGAGGAGGTCTGGGCCTTACTACATACCTGCTATTTCGTAGCAGCTGTAAAAAACGATAGCCAGTATTCGAGATACAGAGCAGTGTACAACATCGTTTCTAAAAATACACGTGCAGACTGAGTTACTCTAAGTGAATTGTGAGAAATTTACTTTATTTTTTGAAAAAAAAAATATAATGAATAACGTAATCAGAATTAAGTATCTAAATTCAATAGTACGATTTACATGTTTAATTATATTGTATGAGATTTTCTATGACATGAATGTAATTCGAATTAAATAAATAAACTTTTTAACTAAAAAAAAATTGCAGCAATCATATTTTTTTGATGAAATTGTACCTACATAATATTTAAAAAAAAACATTTCCTATAGTAATGTATATTTTTTTTACACCATCAGAAAGTAGATATTTCAACGAACAAAAAGCTCCCAAACTTTTTGAAAAAAGCTGATATTTTGACGTCAGAATTTTCGATTGAAAATTAGGGTGCTTTTTTGATATTAAGTTAAAATAAGGCGAAAAAATAAATATTTTAAATCAAATAAATTACAGTGTATTTGGGACATAATAAGGTAAGTTTTCACCAAATGTCGAAGAAAAAAAATAAAAAAATGAAAAAGATATAAATAAAAAACCAAAAACTTGGTTTTTTGAATTTTTCACCTAAATTTTGAGGTTATGTGAAAAAATTGCAAAAACTAAAGTTGTAGATCTTTTTATTACCTACAACTTTGCCATTTAACTTTTTTCGATAGGACTTGTAGTTTTGCCGGAAATCAAGGAAAACCATTTTTTACCCTTAAAAACTCACCCCCTCCCACTTCCCGAACTCGGATCGACCGTAATTTATTTTTCCTTTCATTTTGATCATATTCCTCTCCTTTTCTAATGGGTTTCATCGTACTGTAATTTTTTTTGGTTTCAAAAATTATCGACCCTGGTCTATATATAGCACAGGTAGAAACATTATTTTCAGTATTACCAGATGGCCCACAATTTTTAAATTAAATTTACGGCTGCAAATCTGGCAACCTTTGGGACTAGGATCTAGGAGATGAACCCAACCCCAGTTTATCGTAGGTACAGGAAATATGCAACCAAATGCATAATACATTGGGCCTAATATTCCTTAGTACAACTCATTTTATACTTCCGTATTGACTTAGCCCGTTCAATTTATTTTTCAATTTAGCTTCAAACCATTTTGATGGCATTACTTTTCTATTAGCATTCAATGAGCGATAAAAACCTTGTTTTTTATTCACACTCCAATGAAAAACGAGTCAAAGGCGAAACAGTGTGTCATACTTTTTCAATTTCCGTGAAAAATAAATGTGGAGTTAATGGAAAAGCTATTAAAGTCAATGAAATTGGCTTTAGTTAGGTATAGTTTCATTAGTTTATTGAAGTCAAAGTTTTAACTTACTAAGTATATGCGAAAAATGAGCATACTTTTACAAACAAAATATTTTTTAAAACGTCTCTTTCGGTACCAACAAAAAAAAAAACTTAATAAAATAAGATCTAAATAACTTTAGCCGAAATACGGCCTATCACCTCGAAAAATCTAGATAACAATATTGAAGAAATACAAAGCCAGAAAGCTCGCACTTTGCTCAAAACAAATACACTGCTTGACAATACGGACGGGATCGATCGTTCTCTAGAGCCCGCGTTACGACACGGGGGAGTTTAACGTCTCTTTCATCGTTAATCTGCTGTTAAACTACCGCTTGGCTGGTTAGATGCCAATCAATGTTTAAATGCATTGTTGAAGATTTTTATAAAGATATTGCTATTTATGATGTCACAAATTCACAATGCTCAGATCAATGCAATAAATATTTTTTTGAATTGCTTGAGAGCTTTTAAGTGTCGAACTTTTATGAATACCTACGCTCTCTACATTCAAGAACTTTACATTCCTTATAATTCACTTATTGAGAAACTAGATTTAGGTACATAATTATGTGATTATAAGCGTACCTACATAAACTAGTTAAAGTAGCTTTGTAAAAAAAAATAGGCGGGTGAAATAATTATTTTTTTCTCTACGGGTCTAGAGAAAAATAGTATATTATGCAATTAGTGAATAAAAGACGGATTTAAAGCGAGGGCCATAGATGAATCACGAGCTAGTGAAGGATTCTAACGATTGAATCACGACCGTAGGGAGTGATTCATGATGATTGAATCACGAGCGTAGCGAGTGATTCAAGTGTTAGAATCCTGAGCGACGCGAGCGATTCATGGCCCTCGATATAAATCCGTTTTATTCAAGAGTTGCATACTATACTTTATACCATGACTACGAGAAAAAGAAAGATTTAAGTGAAAATATACATATAATGAAGAAAAAGTAAAGTTAAATTGGCTTTGATGTAAACCAGCCGTGATTTTTTGGGTAGCAAGCTTTCCACCTTTCCACTATATCGGCCGCTCTCTCTTTCACAAACTCAGGTGTTAACACATCTTCATCACTAGAATGCAATTTTAATCGATTAGAACAACACTAAACAAACACAAAATTAAAGATTAAAGTAACACTAAACTTTGTGTTCGTACAACTTACAGTATTCAAAATAGCGCCAATTTACTAAGGACAGCAAAGAACACAAAACAGTTTTTATTCTAATGCTAAACTCCTTGTCGAAAATGTCGACCAATCAAATTGAATTTAGAACACATCAATATAGGTCGAATACACAGATTACACTTACACTAGATACGGCAAGCCACGACCAAGCGTGCCCTGCATGTTCGACTGTTCGTACTAAAAAAAGTCTGTTAGCTCAGTGACGCTTAGTGATTGAAACAATTCTGTTTACTCTGAGCACATCACTAAATGGCTGGGGTGAAGTTATCGTAGGTATAAAAAAGATGACACGTTCGGTTTTCATACAATCTAATAACGTGCCGCATCTAGCATAGGTTCTTTAAATCTGTGGTCGAATATATTGGTGTGTTCCATTTTCAAACATCAAAACAGTGAGTAAAAGTGCTTTTTATTCACTGTTTTCAGTGAATAAAATAAGCTTTTTAGAGGGGGAATGGTATAAAATAATGAACTGTATGTGACATAGATACATGGCAGCGTACCTACTAATCATTTTATGTTATCTAAAAACCTATTCTACAACTTATTATTTTCATAATGAATACGGCAGAAGGCAAAGGAATAAAAATTTCAAATTCTAATCAGACGAGACGGAATATTGCACGATGCTTTTAACATTAAACTTCGAGAAACACGGACATTCGGGCAATTTCGGCGTCTCCCTCGTCCCGTAGGTACTGCATAAATTAATATTACATAGCCGTTGTGTAGCTGATACAATAAACTTTTATGGACTTTATTTTATTATTTACTTGGGTAGGGAAGGTTACTACCTACCTACTAGGTAGGTACTTAGGTACTTAAAGGACACGGCGGACGCCCATAGAACGCTGGGCTTCAGATTGTGTATGTCGGTACAGATATGAAATTAGTTTGGTGTGTTCGAGTATTTCAAGAGTATTTAAATTCATTTTTTATTTGTTTTTGTACGTAATTGGATTAAAGAGAAATCTTCGTATTTGTCACAGTGAGGTTAAGTATGATGTGAATGATCCAATGAAGTACAGCCCGACTAATGAGTTCTCAATTCAAAGGTTTTAGTTTGCTGTTGACATGATATTCTATGGAGGCACGCGCCAGCCAGCATGCACCCGTTTTTGTTTTATTGGTTTTTTCAAAATGTCAACGGCATAATCATTTTATATATTATTTATTTAGATTTTTGATTCCAATTCTTAATTTCTAAAATAAATTAGGCAAAGAACAAATAAAATATATTTTTATTTTTGGTTAAGCTTTTATTACTGTACCATATCAAGCCCAAAACTGCCGACGTCCTTTTTATCAAATATCAGGTTACTTACAGAACTAAAAGTAATTAAGGAGCGAATTTTGAAGGTATGTATTACATAAATGTTAGCCGAATTCGTGACAGAAGGTGAAATAATAATATAATAATAATATCAGTCCTGTATAGAAACTGTCCCACTGCTGGGCACGGGCCTCCACAATGAGAGGGGATAGGCCATAGTCCACCACGCTGGCCAAGTGCGGGTTGGCAGACTTCACACACCTTCAAGAACTTTATGAAGAACTCTCAGGCATGCAGGTTTCCTCACGATGTTTTCCTTCACCGTTAAAGCAAGTGATAATTAATTTTTAATACGCCCATGACTTCGAAAAGTCAGCAGTGCGTGCCTCGGGATCGAACTCGAACCATTCGCCGTGGGAAGCACATGGTTAAACCACTAGGCTATCACTGGTGAAATAGAGTTCTAAAAATAGAACTAGATAAATGGCAAAATCCCTACAGTACGCACAAAGGTCATTCATGCGCTAACGCTTTCAATCACTAGTCTAAAACTTGACAGATGAGGCAATGAATTCTAGAAAATTCCAAGTCTAAAATATCACTCAAATATCAATTCAGCAATTCCTGGAGTGACTCAGTGAACTATTGTTACAAGCTTAAACTATGTAGAGAGTAAGTTTGCTCAAGAGTTCTATTGTTAGAACTAACTTGCTGAGAGCATCGGCCAATTCTTGGAACACTTTAAGTACTTTATGGAAAGAAAATACTAAGAACTGGTCCTTGTGGTTCTCAGAAAAAAAAGGTCATCTTAAATCCTGAGTTTGTTGTTCTGCTCAGAGGTAGGTCTTAGAGGAGCTCGAATTTAAATGCTTGGACTTAGGACCGCAAGATCAAGTGATAAATATTAAACTATAGTCAAACCCCAATGGGTCAAATCCCGATTCCATCAAATTAGGTTTCGGCGTTTGACTGTCTAAGCAGGTTTCTCCTAGGATATAAAATACAAATAAATTCGTTAGTCAAAGGCACACGCTTTTTGTTTGGACTTTGACTAAGCCGTCTTGTCAGTCCTGAGGACCTTTACTAGCTAAACCTAGGAGTGTGGGAGGTTCGATGTTTGACAATAACATTCCTATACACAAAGTCGCTTTTCGTGTCGGTCTGTTTGCCCGCTTAGGTCTTCTAAACTACACAATTGATTCTAATGCGGTTTTCATCACCATTTAGTTAGAGAATTTATTTGGGAAGATTTATGTGTAGCCCTACCTATATAAGGTCCTACCCTTCATACTCGAAATATTTTAAGAGGTACATCTGTAGGTGATAAAGATGCTATAAAACGAAAAAAAGTTCTGAGTATATTTTTTTTTTAAATAAACATTTTTTTTATTATTTGACACATAAAAAAATTCATTTTCAACATCCATCACGCTAGTTTTTACGTAATTTACTATTCATATTAGAAAGTAGCGTAATGGATGTCGAAAATAGTATTTTTATGTGTCAAATAATTTATTTAAAATAATTTAATTAAATTATTAAAAAATAAAAATACTCAGATCAAGTTTTTTTTCATTTGTATAGCATCTTTACCACCTAAAGATATGCCTCCTAAAATATTTCGAGTATGAAGGGTAGAACCCTATATACGATAATATTTAACTTAGATTCAGCGCAGAAATCTCGATAAAAATACTTGCAAAACGCGAACACTCGCCTCTAACGATCCAATTTAAAAATTCTATTTGCCGCCCCGGCGAATTATTGCAATGTTGAAGTCTTGTTCAAACAATGTCGGGTCGACCCGTCGCCCCAGGAATTATCTCATTACGTATGTACAAATAATGTTTATCCGGGCAAAATGTATTTGCTTTACGTGTATAAAATTTATCAAGGCGAATTCATTGGCTTTGTACAGTACGAATTTATGTGAAATTTTGACCGTGGGAGAGCCATGCTTCGGCACGAATGGGCCGGCTCGACCGGAGTAATACCACGGCCTCGCAGAAAGCCGGCGTGAAACGACGCTTGCTTCGTGTTTCGCCGAGTGAGTGAGGGTACCGGAGGCCCAACCCCTTAATACTATGGTAATCACTTACCATCACGTGATCCGTCTGCTCGTTTGCCTCCTATAATATAAAAAAAAAGAAATAATTATGTTATTCTAATATGCACTTATGTTACCCAAAATTACAGTCCTGTCGCTGATAGAATGCGATCCTGGCGCTTGATTAATTTAGCACCAAACCATTTTAGTTTATTACCCGACTGCGGGTTTTAAAAGAATTTTAGATAAAGTATCAATAGTGCATTTATTCGATGAAAATATTTTTTTATCGTAAATATTTTCCACTTCGGTTTCGTCGCCCATTTGTAGGCAACCTAATCAGCCGGTCGATTCTGTAAAAATCTCACCGTGAAAACTTAGGTGAAGTGAGTTTGTTTTTGCTAGGAATTGACACTATTGACAGCTCACTTCACGCTCACTTCACCTAAGTTTTCACGGTGAGATGGTTACAGAATCGCACTGCAGTAGTATCACGAACTGTCAGGAACGCATTTTCTCAGCGGCCGGACTGTAGGATGTGATGTGTGTGTAGGTTTTCAAGATACCTATTTCTGCAGCTAAGCAGGCAGCAGCATTGCTGTGTTCTGGGTTTGAAGAGTCAGTGCAGGTATAATTACAGGCTCATGAAACATTTTAACTTTGTCTCTAGGGTGAACAACGCATCTGTGATGCCTCTGTTATTACAGTTGTCCATAGGCCAGTGACCACGTACCACAACCGGCTTGTTGACCACCAATCGAAGAGCTGCAGTCTCGGCCTACGAATCACGAAAGCTTACAAACTTTATCGTTTGATACAAAAAAAACCGGACAAGTGCGAGTAGCACTCGCGTCTTGAGGGTTCCGTACAAACATAATTATACATAATAAGTAATAATATATGTCGATATTATATATCGTATTATATTCGTATTATATTCGTATTATATTGTATTATAGTCGATATTATATATTATATTATATAAAAAAAAAAAAAAAAAAAAAAAAAAAAAAAATACCTCTGCTATCCTTTTTCATTCCCTTCCGAAGTAACCTACGTAAACAAACAACCTTAGATACATACACACCCACTCACCCCCCCCCCCCATACACACACACTCCTACTCTATTAACACCTACACTCCACACATAGGTATATACTCACTCCCACACACTTAAGAGAACTGGAATACCTTACCCTAATTTATTTATTGATGTACTTATTATTTAATATTAATAGTTAATACTCAATAGTTATAATAGTTAATATTTTTATTCAGTGTACTTCTTATTAATGCTGGAACGCATATGTCTCCCCTCTTGGAGGTGGGCGCTAATAGCTGCGACACAGTTTATAAACTAATGTAGCTGTTAACGTACACAACATTTTGTAAATTTGTTTAAGTTCCAATAAAATATTTGATTTGATTTGATTTGATATTAAATAAAATATTCCACTAGAAATAATATGATGTCACTATTACATATTTATGCTTCTTCTAAGGGCGCCATCTATGAGCAGATGCCTCCCCGCTTTAGGGTCTTGCCTCAGGCAGACGGACAACAAAGTGATGCTTTAAGGGTTACGTTTTTCCTTAAAAGGAAACGGTACGGAACCATAAAAAGAAAAATAAATAAGTTCATCGAGTTTCCTCAATTATAATCATTCCATTAGATACTTCGATGAACTTCGAGACTGGAAAAATCTTTGTTAATTAAAAAGGGCTCTTTATTAATTACGTGAGTCGGGTAGATAGGGCCATAAGCGACAAAGTAGACTAGCTACGTCGATTTTGCGATTGCATCGACATGCGATTTTTCTACGATCGATAGCTGTATTGAAATCGCTTTCGATCGTTTTAGAGATTGGTTCGATGCTGCATTGCGTTTTGGCGACTTTATACATGCTTAAATTGGTTCCTCTCACCTTGTCTCCAGCCAGCAGCTCTCAGAGCAGGCCTCTCCATCGAAGCCGCCGCGTCAGGTGACGTTCCTGAAGCCGGCAGCCGACACCACGCTGGACAGGAAGGCGTCCATCGTTGACGAGACGTCTGGCATCACCAGGACGCAAATGAAAGGTACCTGCTGGTTATTATTGTCTTCATAACTTCTCTGTGACTTACGCCTGCCTATGAAGTTCTAGGAAACTTAGATTTTGGTATGTGCCCATTTGTACAGCCAATCTACTCCATACTTTTATAGGTACAGTCAGTGCCCCACACCTGATGACCTGACCCCTATTAGAATCTTACTGTTTCTAAGAGGGGTCAGACAATGTGGGGCACTGACTGTATTAATATTATCAAGAGGTAAAGTTTGTTTGTAGGTATGTGATAAGCTTCACTATGCCCCAAGTGTTACAGGCTATTTTTTATCCCGAAAAAATGCAGTTCCGTGTCCAGTCACGCGGACTATGTCACGGCAAAGTTTTTACGGCTACCGCGAATCCAATTTTATGGACACAATCATTTTAATCAACAATAATCTTTATTCCATAATTCCTTTTCTCCAGAATTCCGCGAGGCCTTCCGTCTCTTTGACAAGGATGGCGACGGCACCATCACCAAGGAGGAGCTAGGCAGAGTGATGCGCAGCCTCGGTCAGTTCGCCAGAGTTGAGGAGTTGCAGGACATGCTGCAGGAGGTTGATAGTGATGGTAAGTGGCCGTGCTACCTACAGCTATCTCACTCTTAAGAGGAATCGAGGTCGGCAAGACATTTGAAGAATAGGTTTTAACATCCGAATGCCCGTGTATTCGCCGGAATGCCCGCGCATCTGCAGTAATAAGAAATTTATTTACTGTAGGGATACTTCAATTTTCTCTCCCACGTTGTAAAATGCGCGCCAATCGGTGTAAATTGTACCTAAGACTATAAGAACGCCTAATTTCGATTTTTTTTATAAGATACTTGATGCTAGTAGACCAAATTGTAGTAGACGAGCGAGCATCGTTTTACCTCTTTTAGGGTTCCGTACCAAAATGGTAAAAAAGGAACCCTTATGGTGCGACTTCGTCTGTCTGTCTGTCTGTCTGTCACACCTGCTTATTTCAGCAACTACTGATGCTATTGACTTGAAATTTGGAACAGTTATAAAGAATGATTGTTCAACTTTATTGCAAATGAAAAAAGTCCAAAAATATTTTTATTTTCATTGCAAAAGGGGCCGGAGTGGGGGGTCTGAAATTTCAAAGTGGGGTTACTAGGTCAAGTGACATATCATATGAAAGGGCTTGATCTGCACATTTCAAAATATATTTTTATTTTATTTTATGTCTCACAGTTTTCGACATATGATGAAAAATGTCCAAAAAAATACCATCCCCCCCCCCCCCTTATCTCCGAAGTTTGCGGAGCGAAAAATCTGAAATAATTAGAGTTGATAAGAATTGACCCAAATATGGCACCAAAAATAAAACGATGTTCCTAACTAGTACAGTTTTTTTCAAAATCATCAAAATTCCTTCACAAACAAACTTAGTTATACGGTCCGGATTTTTTCACTTTATACGTCCAAAAATGATACGGATCCCTCGGTGCGCGAGTACGACTCGCACTTAGCCGGTTTTTTTATACTTCGATTCACACTGCGAACTACACAGCTAAGCTACCTACGTTAACGAGGTGAACGAATAGCATGGCTGGCATCGTCGGATATTTCGTTCGCATCGTTTGTATCGCTGACGTAGTTTATATCTCTGTAGTTTGGGGTGTGTGTGAACCAAAGTATGAAAAGAGATGAAACGATGTTTGCCCGGCTCGCTCGCTTGCTCTCTAGGGGGCGGTGTGGCCTGCGCTTGAATCTATGATTACAATCTCTCTTCCATTCCCAGGTGACGGCAACGTAAGCTTTGAAGAGTTCGTGAGCATCCTATCGAAGTCCATGTGTGGCGCTGGTGGTGGCACCAGCTCTGCCGAACAGGAGGAGAGAGAGCTGAGGGACGCCTTCCGAGTGTTCGACAAACACAACAGAGGGTACATCTGTGCGTCGGACCTGAGGGCGGTACTGCAGTGCCTGGGAGAGGATCTCTCTGAGGAGGAGAGTGAGTAGCTGCTTTTTCGTACCTTATAAGGAAAAATGGAACCCTTATACCTACTATAAGAAACAACGACTACAAAGTGAGACTATAAGGCTTATAGGCTCACTTTGTAGTCGTTGTTTCTCTGTATGAGTAATAAATTAATTTCTAATCACCATCTTTTTTAATGTTTCAGTCGAAGATATGATCAAGGAGGTTGACGCAGATGGTGACGGCCGCATAGACTTCTTAGGTGAGTTGCATAGACATTTACATAAGTAGATTAGATATACCTACTTAATGTACCTACCTACCTACCTACCTATCAATTATTTTAGACCAAAAATCAATAAAAAAGGAACTCATAAAAGGATCACTTCCAGGCTTTTTATTTTGGGGTTTCGTAAAATAAGTAGTTTAACGTTTCAAAAGCTTTTCAAAACCGCACGGTTGTCGCAGTGGCTGAGAGATTGGCTGCTGCGCAACGTGTCGCGGGTTCGATTCCCGCATTGCACATAGATAGGTCTGGCTGTTTGTGTATGTGGAATTTGTGTTTGTAAACGCGCGTAAATAGCAGTGATAGCCTAGTGGTTTAACCATGTGCCGCCCACGGCGAATGGTTCGAGTTCGATCCCGAGGCATGCACCGCTGACTTTTCGAAGTCATGTGCGTATTAGAAATTAATTATCACTTGCTTTAACGGTGAAGGAAAACATCGTGAGGAAACCGGCATGTCCTAGAACCAAAAATTCGAAGACATGTGACGTCCACCAACCCGCACTGGGCCCCCGTGTTGGACTACGGCCCACTCCCTCTCACAGAGGAGCTAGGCCTGTGTCCCAGCAGTGGGAACATTATAGGCTGATTATGCTTATGCTAAACGCGCCCACGATACAGGAGAAATCCTAGTGTGAGGCAACGTTTTTTAAAAAAAAATCCGCTGTTGTACCTACGTAATATAGGTAACTAAATAGAAAGGCTTCTCTAACAGAATTCGTCCGCGCACTCGGCGAGCCGGAGGATGCGGTCGACGACGAGGATGAAGACGACACGACTGAAGGGCCAGACCTCCTACTGCCGCGACCTGTCGCCGCCAACTGAACTACTGAGCAGCACGGGGACGTAGCCAGGGTTAGGAGGAAAATCGGTACACACATATCGATACCTTTAGGTTCAAAGGGCATAGGTAGCCACCAGTTTGACAAAAATGAGATTTGAGCCTGATTACCGATACGTTTAGACTCAAATCTCATTTTTGCCAAAATGGTGGTTCGCCCTTTGAACCTAAAGGTATCGATATCTTTTGGGGAATATAAAAACACACTGCAAAGTCAGACATTTAGGCGCTCTGCAGACGGTCATTTGGACCGCGAAGCAATAAAGACCACTTCTATCCGTTGGTGCCGTTGGCGCAGTCGTTTTTCTCTTTTAACACTTTCCCTGAACGACTATAGCATAGCAGCGATAACAATAAGAATAAATCTTATACAGGGTGGCAGGTTAGACAGTGGAAATATTTTAACGGGTCATTGTACTCACCATTATGAACAACTTTTACTATGGGACCAAAACTGAAATCGCGAAAAAAAAATCAGCTGTTCCATACATTTATGTTCACAAAACTCAACAAAATGTATAGAACAGCTGATTTTTTTTTCGCGATTTCAGGGTTGGTCCCATAGTAAAAGTTATTCATAATGATGAGTACAATGACCCCTTAAAATATTGCCACTGTTTAACCTGCCACCCTGTATTGTGTCCGCGAAGGTGTTCTCTATCTTTCGCACCAAAATTGACCGGCCTGCTGATATCACCGCGAGAACTGCCAATTTGTTTGCGAACGTTCGAGGGAGAATCTTACCGTGACATTCTCCCTCGAACGTTCGCAAACAAATTGGCAGTAGTTATAGATATCACGCGGCGTGTCGATAAACAGGCTGACCCGCCCCGCCGTCTACTCAGCGCCTAACAAAGGAAGATCAATACCCAATAGTCTCATCCGCCTATCCTTTTCCCAATCTAGATTGGGGTCGGCTTCCAGTCTAACTGGTTGCGGCTGAATATCAGTATTTTACGTGGAGCGACTGCCATCTGACCTCCACAACCCAATTATTGCGTATTACCGGTATTCGAATGTTAAAGGTTGTCAGACTTTCGGGCTCCTGACTACCCGTAACGATTGTCAAAGACATTCTTATGACAACCGGGACCGACTGCTTAACGTGCTCTCCGAGGCACGGAAGGGTCTCGATGTGTAAAGAACGGTCACCCATCCAAGGACTGACCGCGGCAAGCGCAGTTTAACCTCGCAGATCGATCGATCAGCGCGGCTGTCATTTAGCCACGAGCCCCTCATATAAATACCCAATAGTCTACAAATAACTTATTAGGCCTAAAACAATCAACTGGACATCGCTCACAAAAATGGTTGTTTTGCAGTCGAAGGACTAAGGACATAAGTCTTCTTACCAAAAGTACCCCATCCTGGCTACGTACAAAGATCGACCGCTTTATGCTAACGCTGGCTTTAATTATGCATTACGTTGTTTATATTGTGAATTTAAAATGTGAATATGGAGTTTAGACGCGCCTAAAGATAACTCCTAATTAGAAGCACTTGAAAATAAACAGTCGTAGTTAGCCAGGGATTTTGCAGCGCTTCACTTGCGGCCCGCTGAGTTATTTTGCGGCCCACTGAGCCACAATGCGGCCTGCCGAGCTAATGAATGAATCTCAAAACAAAACGTTGGTACAAGTATCTGGATGTCTGAATCTGAAGCTTGGCGGTTTAATGTCGCAGCCGAAATGCAAATATTATAAACAAGTATGACATAGGTACAGATTATAGAATGATGAATTTCTTAATATAAAAAATAAATGACTTGTTTTTAGCGTTATAAAATGCTTGCAGGAAAGGTTAATAATATCTTCCTAGGTATCAACATGACAACTCTTTCCCATACATAAATATGTATCAATAAAATTGCTTGTAAATTATATAAACCTACAACGAATTCTTTCCTAAGATATTTCACCTTCAATCTGTTATTTAGATGATACTAAATTAGCCACAAATTCATAATGCAAATAAAAATAACTACCCCTAAATTAACAGTTCCTTTAATAACAGTTTAATATCGTCAAAATATTGAAATAATAAAATAATTACCCAAACGAGAACGCCCCAATTATCAGAGAGCTGTCAGCTGATAGCCGAATGGATAATGTATCTGTACCTAAGTATCTACTCATTGTAAAGATCAAATTTCACGTTCTTCATACAAAGATTCCACCTTACAAACACTAGTTAAGGGTTGACGCGCACTAAACGGTGGCTGCGACGCGGCAGGCCGCATGTGGCCCATAAAAACAAATGTGGTATAGAAACGCAGGTGACGCTGCGGTCCTGCAGCCGGCTGATTCTAATTTCGACCACATGCGGCCTGCCGGGTCGTGCGTGACCGTGGCCGTAGCCGCATCAGTGCGCGTTTGACTTAAAAACGTATGGTCTTTACCAAGCTGGAATACGGTCAGTTTTTAGGCATTTAGGAATATGCCCCTTTCGGAAGGTGAGTTTGAGGCATCTCATCTCTTGGACCTTCGAAATGCTTACAGAAAATCTTAATATTATCTGAAATAGGTAATCGTAATCGTCTTTTCCGCTATCCACAGAATGAGACGAAGTGGCCTATCTGAGCTGTGAACCACACTGCAAAGAAACTCCATTTAAAATATAGTGATTTTTCCATATAACACCAATTTTTAATAAATAATGTAAATATTTTGTCATTTTTACTATCTTTCATTATTGTAATCAAGAGTGAGATAGTTGCAACGTAAATCTTACCTTGCTTGTGACTATTATAAGGATACTATTTACATTTAATAATAATTACATCTACCGTACTGGCTTAATGTTTTTGCCTCTCCTTAGAATGAATAAGAAAATACGAAATAAATAAATATACAGTGCTGAGCAAAGACCAGTAATTAAACAAATAAGTTATGGTTTAATTTATAGTAATTATTTATCTAAAGCCGAAGATACCTTACTGCGGCCGGCCGAGCATTTAGTGCGGCCCGTTGAGCTAAGATATGCGGCCTGAAGTGTACTTAAATGGTTTAAAATATAATTACTTATGTGCCAAGGATTGATCATTATATTATTGTAAGAATGACCGTTTAACTTATTTAAGAATATCTTTAATATTATTAGGTATGTCTCAAAATGCAAATAGGTATACTTACCTAATATTTTCATTGTACGGTCAGGGAAAGGGATCCTTTAGCAGTTAGCAGGTACAATATCATTCATATCTGGTCTTATATTCAAACTTCGAAGTTTGAATATACGACCAAATATGAATAATAGTGTAAGTAGGTACCTGCTAAGGGATCCCTTTCCCTGACTGTACCTACCTACTTATAAGAATTTTAAGTTAATTTTATAAGTTAGATTTCATTTTCTATGTACCTACTAGATATAAAGCCCACTGAATTTGTCCAGCGTTGTATGTATACTTAGATAATAAAGGTAACACAATTATTTTTTGTATTAACTCCTTTAAGATACTTATTATCAATGAAAATATCAACTATTTATACCTCGAAACTTTTTAACATATCCTTACAAGAATTTATATAATCAGAGCTTTTATTTGTCTATTAAAATGCATGAATACCTACTTAGATGTATAAATTAACTGATATTTCGCAAATATTGATGTTGTACATTAATAATACCTACAGAACCAATATACAAATAAAACGTTCTTGAACAGTAGTTTCTTTTTCTTGTGTCCTTTCGAACCCTTTCGAAAATCATAAGACTTAAGGCGAAGGTAAATGGTAACGGCCAGTTTTAAATCTCTTATTTCGCCGTCAAATAATGCAGGTTAGTTGTGCAATTTTTTTATGTTAAACTAGAACATATATACATCAATCGTACCTGTGAATATTTAACTATTGTTGTAAAATACTTAATGAAATAAATTCATGAATTCGTGTCTACCCAAAACATAAAAACGTAATTACTTTCAAACCGCTTAAGATATTTTCATGATTTGTTTTGTGTGAAAAGACTATGTTACTACCTATAATAATACCTGTTACTTTTTTTTTATTTTATGTTTTAGATACTAAAAAGTAATAATACGTCTAATTCTGCACAGCGCGCTCCTTGATAGGCGAGTCGTATTGCTCGGTGGATGTATGTCGCGTTGCTTGAGCTCAGCGCAGAACACTCAAGCTATACCGCCCAAATCATTCAAGGCCGTTGGCGTATACCGGGGCCTTAAGTTTAATAATTTAGGTGGGTAGGTACTTACGAGATTTTTTGCTATAAGTCTCCTGATATATCGAGGCAGTAGCAGACGCCATGATCACTGGGCGACTGGAGAATGCGGGTAGACAGAGTACCTAAGTCAAGACAAATCTGTCTACCCTCTTTTTGCTACCTACTAATAAAACTCGATCGAAAGTCACGAGAGTTTTGGATGCCATGTTATGAAGTTGTGCATCGAGACGAGGAAGAGCACATTTCTTATACAAAGGAGCTGGGTGAAATAAAAAAGTGAAAAATATAAAATTCATACATATTTTATTCAACATTACAAAATATTTACCTACATCTAGTTATTTATAATACAAATTCACATAAGTAACAAATTGCTAGAGGTAATTTGGCAAGTACGGTATTACGGTATAAAATTGGTACACAGTGCAATGATATATTGACACAGTGACTTTTTTATATTAATCTGAAATACAGGCTGCTGATTTAGCTACCAGCATCCGCTATGTGGTTGATTTTACCCGTCAATATCCGATTCGTCAAAAAAAATCAACAAAATATTCGGCAAAATAATACAAAAGTAGCCGAAATGTATGAAAATTGAAAAGTCCCGTTCGCGACATTCGATTTTTGAGAATCTCTTAAATATTTAATAACTGTATGAAAAGTATTTTACTACGTTTTTTTATTTTTAATTTCACAAATTGGATACTTAGGAGGCTCATCTCTTACGGAAAGTTATTCAGTATGACAAATAGAATTACCCCCTTAACGGATGCAGGAGACAATATCAACACCCTTATAAAACAGGGTGTTGATTTTTTCAATTGTTTAGGGTGTTGATTGTTTAATCAGTTCGATAAATCCAACTGATTAATTAAAGGCACTTTGATTAGACTAATGGCCAGTTCCAGTCTCCAGATGGGCACTATTCACTAGCTATAGTATGTTTTTGGGGAAGGCGGAAAAACAGACAATGACACTAAGTATTATGTAAGCGTCTACAAAAACGATATGTATTGGTGTCCATGTCCATACACTTCTCTATCGCTTACGCTTCTTATCGCGTACGGTACGCTCAAGTCATTGGTGCTGATTCTGTTGAACATCGCACTAAACTAATTTTAATCACACTATATCTCTTTCTTACAGATATCACTGAAAAAGGACAGAAAATATATAGAACTGTCAAATTAGTTTACGCCCGTCATTTACGGGAAAATAGTCGGGACCTTTTGTGATTACAACTAAATTAGCATTACAACTATTCAAGTGGACTAATTTGACAGGATTAAAAATCTTCTATCCCTTTCTCATGTTCTTTATTAGAAAGAGACATAATAAGACTAAATTGGTTTAGTTCGTAAACAACAGAATCGATCGGCACCATTGTCCATTTTTTCGCTAGCCGTAGAAACAGACTATAGATAAATTCATAAACGTCACAGAATTGGTATGGAATGATCTGTCAAATAAATTAGACGGAACTTATCCAGAGGTGATAAAACCGGCCGTTAATGACAAGTAAGTTAGAATGGAAAGTCCTTCGATACTTTTAAAATTGATCAAGTTATTGTTTTTCTAAAATATAATGCATTAGAACTTACTATCACTGACACTAATCAAAGGAAATTAAAGCACATTTCGCATGCTTAGTAAAACACTGACCGAACTCAAAATTTGGCCAAAATGAGTTACAGTGAAGTACCGACCTAAAAGAGCATGCTCTACAACCTAGTCAAAAAAAAACAACGCCATTCTTTGCAAAATAAGGTAAAAAATTTGATCAGTCTATATTTTATGTTCCACGCGGTCCTACAACAAAAAATTCTAAACGTCAATTGCCAAAAGTTAGAAATTTTGAATTAGGTCAGTGTTTGATTGAGCATTCGATTTTGTCTAGTACTTGTAGTTATTTAATCTATATACTAAATATATTTTATAGAGGTTTTATAATGTAGGTAGGTATGTAGGAGGTAATCTTCGGAATTATTGATCCGATTCTGAATATTCTTTCAATATTAGGAAGCTAAATTTTCCCAGTGCTATAAACCTAGACAGTATTTTTTTTGTAGAATACAGAATATCAGTTCCTGTGGGTAACGCGGACGAAGTCGTGGTCAAAAGTTAGTAAAAATATTTTCAAAGCCATTAAGGTCGGTACAGTCAGCAACATAAATTGGTTAACACTGTCACCTACAATTTGATCACGTAGTTCTTAGAGAAACGCCCAGTTCCTGAAAGGCTGTTCAAATTAATCAGTTGTCAAATCTTTTTTCAAGGGATCTCTCTTGTCAAGGGGTCAATATTATTTTGGACAACCAATTACAAATAGGTACTGGCATAAGATTTGACAGCAGATTAACTGATCAAAGGCTTAATCAGCCTTTCGGAAACCGGGTGGAAGTCTACCAGCACTCGCACGCCGTTCGATACGGTTAACTTTGAATAAAAAAAAACTATTTTATTAAACTTGACTAGATTTAGTGGTAATTTAAAAAAAAATCTCAATTATGCTGCAGTTGTATAAAAATCACATCTTTCCGTCTTTTCGGAAGTCGGGTAAAATGGTAGGCATGTTTGGTGTAGCGCCTCGACACACCAGCCCATTTAGCAAATTATGGAGGATATTTTACTAAAATATTCATAATGCTCAGATACGACTTGTACCTATAGGTAGTTGGGTTTCTACCTACTTGGGAAAAAACCCAAATTCGGGTTGTTTCCCGGGCAGAAACCCAACTAAACTTATGCCACAGTATGATTGAGGTTATTTAGTAGTTGAACACTTTGATATCCCTCCATCTGTCGCATTTAAAAAATCCGCCTCATTCAGATCGAAATCAATTGTGTCTGTCATGTGCGACGGACGAACGAATAATATTTATACCTTTAGGCTCAAATCCCATTTTTACCCGACTCGGCAAAGCCAAAAGGAAGGTTAATGATTTTTGTCAAAATGGTTGTAACGCCCTTTGAGCCTAAAGGTATCGACTTGGTCTATGGCACTAAATGCAACATTCTAACCCGCGATTTCTGAAAGCTAATTTAATTTTAAGAGAAGTAGGGCTCAGCGGGATATCTCGCTCAAATCTGAAGCACCTTACAGAATACCAGAGCCAAATAACGCTACTCTTTGGCAGTGCCGTAACTAGCCGTTTATGCGCCCGGTGCGAGCTTCGGCAACTGCGCTCTTGAATAGTGTTCTAAACTGAAACTTGGTTCTGGTATGGGTATTTCTGCACCCCTCTAGGGTCTGCGCCCTGTGCCTGGGCACCGCTGGCACCGCCCTAGTTACGGCACTGCAGTCTTTGGTAGTGTTGTGTTCATGTGGTAAGGTCGCCAGAGCTCCTGCAGATGCGCTGTGTTGACAGTGAGGGACCTGCTTCTTCATTAAGCTGTCAGCACAGCGAATCCTCATTTTAAAAGGTCGGTTACGTGCACGTGGAATATGGTGTTTCATAGTTCATAGTTGCCGCTTGCCATCATCAACAATGTCGTAAAAAAGAAAATATAAATTTTAACGTTATGTAACTTGTAAAAATTTGTGATTGGTTGCCGGAAATGAAAACAGTCAATCAAATCACTTGATATGAAATTAACAGCAAATAATAATTAAATACGCTTTCACAAGCTGGGGGTCAATGTGTAACTTTTATAGTAGATTGATAGATGTTACTTAGCACGTGCTTTGGTTTAGACATGTTCCCGTCTCTATTTTGCACTTGTAGTTTGACAGTTGTGCGACAGTGATGGCAACATACAGGCTGTTGATTTAGTCACCTACAACTTTGGGGGTGATTTTACCCGTCATACTGAACAACTTTCCCTATGAGACCCATATCTAATTCGTAAAAAAAAAATAACCAAATGTTGGGCAAAATAAAGGTGTTGTACTTCCTAGCACGACCATGAACGCATTCATTGTAACTTTAGGTGGTAATAAAATTCTTTTAATTTGTACTATTTTATACCACTAATTAGACATTTTGTACCTCTCAATTATCGTAGATATACAGGTCGTGCTAGGAAGTATCCTTCCCAGCACGACCACGCTAAAACTTCAGTTGGCATAGAAGTTAATGTACCGAGAGCATCCCTAAAAATTTGTACCATTATGTACTCCTATTTAATTACAGGTAATTTGTCGTAAATTGATAGAAAAGCAAAAAAAACATTTTCTGCCTTTAAGCTTGTATATGATTTTTATACTTGACACTAGATGGCGTTAAATGCAAAATATAAAATTACACAAAATAACATAATGTACTAGATAGCTACATTTGTTTAGCAATTTAGCATAACAAACATGCGCGAAAATATTTACATAAAATAATTGGGAGAACTTTTATATTTACAACAAATAATAGATAATTATTTTTTCTCAACCTCAACTCAAAGCTGGCTCGCGCGCCGGGCAAAAGTGACGGTTTAGGCGGACAATAATCGGTAATACCGATGTTCTCCAATACGTATGATACTATATGTCAACATTCTTTAGTGTTTGGCTTACTAAATGACAGCAATAGTAACGCAGTAGCATTATACACTTTTTTACTAGAGTAGGTATCCCAAACTTGCCGGATGCTTATCGGTTACGTACGCGCCTCAGTTAGGCATGCGCTTTAGCCCTGTATTTATTACCCGACTACGAAAAAGGAAGAGTAATGAGTTTAACAGCCTATGTATGTTTGTATGTATGTGTTTATATATAGATGTTCGATCGTAGCTCAAAAACTACTGATCAGATTTTGACAAATGAGGTATCAGTTGATTCGTATCATAGGCTATGTTTTTTTTTTGAAAAAAATAAATCAAGATGGCCGATGAAACGTAAAAATGCGGACCAAAAATTAAGAGGTATACTATCTTCCATTGAATTCATGTACTTCTTGAAACACTGTTGAGATAGTTGTTTGAACTGCTTACGATAAACAGAGAACTTTTCATAATCTGACAGGTTTTGTTGTGAATTACTTCTAAAGTGATAAAAAGTGATAGCAAACTTTTTGTATGGACCTTTTAAAAGACTTGAACAACGTTATTGTAAAAAGTAAATGATGGTACCTACTCTGCGGAACATTTTTGTTATCGTCTATGGAATCACTGTTTTCGAGTCAATTTTATACAATTTCTTTAAATAATTAAAGTTATTACATCTATAATAGTAAAAAATTTTACTTATATGAGAAGTCCTTCTCTAACATACAAAAAAAAATCAAAAAGACATGCATGCGAAGTATAATTAAAACAGGGCTAAAGCGCATGCCTAACTGAGGCGCGTACGCAACCGATAAGCATTCGGCATGTTTGGGATACTCTAGTAAACAAGTGCATAATGCTACTGCGTTACTATTGCTGTCATTTAATAAGCCAAATACTAAAGAATGTTGACATATAATATCATACGTATTGAAGAACATCGGTATTACCGATTATTGTCCGCCTAAATATTGTCACTTTTGGCCGGCGCGAGCCAGTTGAGGTTGAGAAAAAATAATTATCTATTATTTGTTGTAAATATAAAAGTTCTCCCAATGATTTTATGTAAATATTTTCGCGCATGTTTGTTATGCTAAATTGCTAAACAAATGTAGCTATTTAGTACATTATGTTATTTTTTGTAATTTTATTTTTTGCATTTAACGCCATCTAGTGTCAAGTATAAAAATCATATACAGGCTTAAAGGCAGAAAATGTTTTTTTGCTTTTCTATCAATTTACGACAAATTACCTGTAATTAAATAGGAGTACATAATGGTACAAATTGTTAGGCATGCTCTCGGTACATCAACTTCTATGCCAGCTGAAGTTTTAGCGTGGTCGTGCTGGGAAGGATACTTCCTAGCACGACCTGTATATCAACGATAATTGAGAGGTACAAAATGTCTAATTAGTGGTATAAAATAGTACAAATTAAAAGAATTTTATTACCACCTAAAGTTACAATGAATGCGTTCATGGTCGTGCTAGGAAGTACAACACAAATAAAGAATGTATGAATAGTTGTTAATTTTTTGTCACGAATCGGATCATATGGGGCTCATACGGAAAGTTGTTCAGTATGACAGGTAGAATCACCCCCTTAGAAGTTGCGGGCGACTAAATCAACAGCCGGTATACATATAAGCGCTAAGTAACGTTTATCAATCTCGGCCTAAGATTTAATATCGTCCTTAATCTTTACAGCAATCTTAAGTCTCTAACAGACGATGTTCTTTTGCACGATTAACAATCAGTGAAGTAAGTTTTACAAATTGTTCGGACGCTTCGTGCTCAATCGCGCAAAAAGGACATTGTCTGTTGAAGGCCTAACATAATAGGTCGGGGAAAAAGTTTCTTCGCATTTTTTAAGAAAATTCAAAACATTTTTTATTAAAGTTTATTTACATTTAACTAAAGTATGTAGGTACCATTTTGTTCGATAACTTCTTGCCATCTTGTAGGTAGGGACATGATCCCATTGCTATAGAAATTTTGGGACTTCTGGTCAAAATACCGCGACAAGTGGTTTTGGCAGTCCTCTCGTGATGTTAACCTGACACTGCCTAAAGAATTCTGAAGAGACCGAAACAGGTGGAAATCTGAAGGTGCAAGGTCAGGACTATACGGCGGATGCATTAACACCTCCCAGCCAAACTCTCTTAATTTTTGTTGGGTGGCTAAAGATGTGTGAGGTCTAGCGTTATCATGATGAAAAACCACACCCCTTCTGTTGATTAATTCCGGCCGCTTTCTCTCAACTTTTTGCTTTAATCTCATCAGTTGTTCGCAGTAGAGTTCAGAATCGATGGTCCTGCCTGGTGGTAACAGCTCGTAATGAATAATGCCCTTCCAATCCCACCACACACACAGCATCACCTTGTGGCGAGTTAACCCGGGTTTCGCCACAGTCTGTGAAGCCTGACCGGCCTTTGACCACGACCTTTTTCGCACGTTCTTGTCATACGTGATCCACTTTTTATCACCAGTTATCAGCTTCTTCAAAAATGGTTCGGTTTCATTACGTCGTAATAAAGAATCACAAATGAGTACACGGTTCATTAGGTTTCTTTCAGTGAGCTCGTGAGGTACCCAAATGTCGAGCTTTTTTGTGTACCCAGTTTTTTTCAAATGCGCCAAAACTGTTTTGTGGTCAATTTCCAGTTCTTCAGCTACGTCGTAACTACTGGTATGCCGATCTTGCTCCACTTTTTCAAAAATGGCATCCATTTTATCCGTAATAAGGCGACCAGAGCGAAGTGCATCTTTGACATCAACATTTCCGGATTCAAAACGCTTAAACCAAATTTGTGCTACTCTCACAGACACTACACTAGGTCCATAAACATCGCAAATTTTTTTCGCGGCTTGCGTTGCATTTTTACCTTTTTTGTAGTAAAATTTTAAAATGTATCGAATTTCTTCATTAGATTCACTCATCTTGACGGTACGAAAAACAAATGAAAATCACACATTTTCCTAATTTGAATTTGAAATTATGTTCTTTAAAATTTAAACTTTCAATGATACCAAAACCAGCCAGATACAAATAGTATAGCCAAAGAGATTTTATTACAAGTTCATACATACTATAATGCGGAAAGACTTTTTCCCCAACCTAATATAATTAAGTCCTTAAATTAAACACCTATTAATACCGTTACTATAGTGTTTTTGCCATTATTGTTCCAGTGTGAGAAAGACATGGAATAGAACGTAAGTATATCTGTACCCCTATCATGAGTTTTTTTGACGTGTAGTATCGTTAACGTAAGCATATTTTGAATTGAAAATACACGTTTGTTACACAATATTTACATAAATAAAATACTTAATTAATTTCTCTGTATTTTTTAAAATGCGCAAATTGTATAAAATTTTATCAAAATGTTCCAGGACTGCTGTATTTTAAATTAAAAATATGCTTACGTTAACGAAACTATACGTCAAAAAAACTCATGATAGGGGTACGGGGTACAGAAATGCGTGGTCATATTTGAGGGGGTGGTTTGGACTATTCGGAGCAACATTTGATAGATAGAACCTCAGATTATTATTTCTATGATCTGAGGGTAGAACAAAAAAAATAGGTTTTTTTTTCGACCCGCCATACAAAATATGGCATCAGCTTATCGGGTCAATTCGTATGAAAAATTTTTGACCTATCAATGTTGCTCTGAATAAGAGTTCAACAACTACCATAAATATGACCAAACATTTTTGATACACCTCAATATTGTTTTTTGGAACGGAACAAAAATTATTTTATCGCTTTGTACTATGGCCCTGTGCAAGTTCCTAATAGTTTAAAGAAATATCTTCAAAGGCTAATATAATAGCTGCATTTAAATATTTTAAATGACTTGCTTTAATCAGTATAAATATGCGTTAAGTCAAAACAGAACAGTTTTGTACTTTGTACTAACAAATTAATATAAAAAATATTATGACGAAACCATAAAATTCATAGGTCTAACTTACACTTAAAAATATAAAAAAAACAATGACATTTTTATAATATGATACAAGAAACAATA
This sequence comes from Thalpophila matura, assembly GCA_948465475.1. Lineage (NCBI taxonomy): Eukaryota > Metazoa > Arthropoda > Insecta > Lepidoptera > Noctuidae > Thalpophila > Thalpophila matura. The sequence continues at coordinate 4,986,726 of OX419196.1, forward strand.
CAACCAAGGAGTTCATAGATTTTATACCAACCTACAATATTAAGGGCGCTTCTGACGATTTTATAAAATCAAGTATTTTAAGAACACTAAGATACTCAGTCTATTGGTAGCCAAACTAAACTGTAGGCCGATATAAAATCCATAAGCATAACATATTGCAGCTGCAGATAACATAGCTGATATTACAACATTTTCGTTCAAAAACTACAATAACAAAGGACATTTTTGTCGTTTTACGACTTAAAATTAGCGAGCACTTCGTTTTATACTGGGTGATTAATTAAGCCAGTCCCGAGTTTACTGCGCATGCGCTGTTCCATTGCTGCGCACGCTACGTACGACCGCACGTGTATTACCTAAACGTCATCCAACTTTAGGGAAAAAGAAGTACGCTTCTCCCAAAAAGGGAGTACGCTTAGGGATAGGATCGTCTAACGCAACACGGAATCACAAAGCAAAGACACGGTAATATTATAGACTAGCTACCGCCCGCGGCTTCGCCCGCGTTTTTGGGATAAAATGTAGCATGTGTTATTCCGATGTATTAGCTACGTTTTTGGGATAAAATGTAGCATGTGTTATTCCGATGTATTAGCTATATTACTGTAAAGTTTCATCAAAATCCATTTTGTAGTTTTCGAGTTTATCCATCACTGCACACTGTGTGCAGTGATAGCCTAGTGGATTAACCATGTGCCTTCCACGGCGAATGGTTCGAGTTCGATCCCAAGGCACGCACCGCTGACATTTCGAAGTCATGTGCGTATTAGAAATTAATTATCACTTGCTTTAACGGTGAAGGAAAACATCGTGAGGAAACCGACATGTCCTAGAACCAAAAATTCGAAGACATGTGACGTCCACCAACCCGCACTGGGCCCGCGTGGTGGACTATGGCCCACTCCCTCTCCAGAGGAGGCCTGTGTCCCAGCAGTGGGAACATTATAGGCCGATTATGAGTTTATCCATTACAAACATACACACAATCAAATCTTTTCTCTTTATAATATTAGTTTAGATATCATTACCGTGGCAAAGATGGTCTGATGCCTAGTGGCCTATCCGGAATAGCCCACACACGGCAGCTATGCCAACGTAGTGTAATTGGTGGGGGAGTGAGAGACTCTTACATCAACGCTATAAGGTGTAATTCGAATTGACGCTTGTAGCTTTTTACCTAAAGCGCGGACGCGGAGAGCACTAGGCCTGGGCCCCAAGTCTGCTAATGCAATTGTCATAATCGTGTCAGAATGGTCTCTCAATGACATCGTTTTGACCAATGACGAAAGAGTACTAAGCCAATGAACGCTTAGGTTTTGACCGCTTAGGTTTTGAATTCTTACACAATTGCAATAGCAGAATTGGGGCCCTGGCAGCGTGTCCGTGCATATCCTACGCAACAATGGAACGGCGCCAACGACTATCGTGGTTTTAATTCAAACTGGTCAGTTATTTTTGTAATTATGAAATCACGGTTTATGCGTACATATTTCATTTATAAATTGACATACTTCCTATAAAATAACGTAGTTCTACTTGCTGGCCACTGTCGTATGTGAACTCCTTTTAAAAGCGAGTGCTGTTACATTGTCAGAAAAAAAAAAAATTATTTCAAAATTCGAAGATCATAAAGTCTTCATTAGTTTGCCTTTCGTAGTGTTTCAAGCAATTTTTGCTGATCAACCTATGCGGGTGCAGTGTTTTTTTACTAAGACGTGTACAAAATTATAGTTTTCTTAAAATAATAGAATAATAATACTTAAGCTTGCTTATTTCCGATCCAGCCGATCATACATAAATGCTGAATTAATTGCCAATTTTAGTTGTGGAAAACGTTGAAATTCATTATTCGAAAAACTTGACATTAAACAAGTTCACTGCGATTCAATTAAGCCTAGACAGGATTTAGATCCGTGAAGCAGTTTTTATCACGATTGTGACGTAAGCGGCACACAGTGCAGCAAGAACTAAACTATAATAATGTAGGCAAAATGTTTGTATTCTTTTTAACCATTTTGCTCTGTGGCTCGAGCCTCGTACGGTCAACATCAAGTATCATCAATAAAAACTTGGCAAAATTATTATCTTGTACATTTACACTAATATAAATATTACTTTAAGTGAGCAATCTTTGTACATATATATAAGTATAAATATATTATGTACCTAATTGATTCGGAAGTCGGTGGCTTTGGTTTTTGTTTGCTTTTTTTTGCCACCGACTTCCGAAACCAAAATTATTATTTTCTTTGTAGTGGATTTTTGAAGTCGGTTATTTTTTGTTAAAAAAGTTTTTTATTTTTCCCTTTTTAGTTCTTTATCCCGTGTTAGATTACTTTCACGAATTCGTTCAACAGTAAATCTTCTACGTGGTGTGTACATTTATGCCTATAACTTTGTACATAGGAATGATTACATAATGTATTATATACTAAAACCTTCCTGAAAGTATGTAGATTACGTTAGTGAAAACCCCATCCAAATCGAATCAGTAGTTTTTGAGAAAATCGCGCACATACAAACATACATACATACATATACATACGGGACGAATACAGAACCTCCTTTTTTGAAGTCGGTTAATTTTTTGAAGTCGGTTAATAAATATTACTTTAAGTGAGCAATCTTTGTACATATATATAAGTATAAATATATTATGTACCTAATTGATTCTTTGGAAACGGCTTTAACAATTTGGATAAAATTTTACATTAAGATGACATTTTACTATCCAAGTTTATCTATAGGTGTTATGCTGTTATGCCTGAGAAAATTCGATATCATACACAAAAAAAAAAACCAGCCGAATGCAGAACCTCCTCCTTTTTGGAAGTCGGTTAAAAAAACACCGAGTGAAGCTTGGTCGCCCAGGTACCCTGCATAAATTGTTAATTAAAAAAGTGCCTACATTATTGTTCCGAAAATTCATCAACTTTTGACGTTGACTGTACATGAGCAGCTCGGCCTAGCATATTGTCAAGTCAAACAACGTTTTTTTTTTCGAATTATGAATTATACAGTTTCTTTTAATCAATTGGCTAATGAGCCCCGCGATCATAATGTGCAGTAAGAATAACATTTGAGATCCTTACCCGTTATTCTCCTTACAAGTCTTGTCGTTTCGCTTTAAGCTGCTATTACTGTAATCAAAACAATTTAGACTTCAAAAGTCATCTGGGGCGGCGACATTTTTTATTATTAATAAAAAAAATATTTTTGGTTTTTTATTGAATATAGCTTAGCAGGCCGCACGGATTAGACGGGTTAGCCTACCGGGCCGCATGATGTAAAATAGAGGAAAATCGTAATGTTTTCACGAAATAATCGTATTTTCCTCAAATATAATTTCGAGGGCTATATTGATGATTTGATTTTGATGGTTATTATTTAGTAACTATATTCCGTTTATTGTCGCAAATCGAATTTGGATCAACATACAACGCAAAACAGCGATGCAATTTGCAAAAAACCCAAGAAACTTTGAATTTCGCGCGCAAACTTGACGGATCCACCTTAACCGGTCAGTAATCCACACTCAGTTTTAATAAACATCCCAAAATTCTACAAATACTACCCAAAAGCTTAGAATTATGGCTTCATAAACTGCAGTGATTACGGGCGAGGGGACGCCGTTACAATAAAATAGTAACAAAATTATAATTAATTCCGTTTTACTTACGTCATATCATACCTAAACACCTATTCAAAATCTATTTTAGACTTTACAATAAAACAAGTTTAAACGGATTAAATCGCGTATATTACAGATTTTTACAGAGTTTTCCTGACGTTTCGAACACTTTGCAGCGTTCGTGGTCGCAGGACGACTGAGGTGGTAGGCGTCATGACAGTTAATTTATAGAAAAAATATTCTCCGCACAAGATTTATTTTTAATCGATATTATTCGACTCGTACTCGTTTCGATGCACACAATAATCGCTCACGGTGTCTCGATGTTTTGCAGTGCGGTGTGAAGTTTGGGACTTGAACTGAATTCCAAACAGGTGGTAATTGCCAACCATCCTCTCTATTGAAATTAGGATGTTTTTTAATTTCAATAGCCTTGCGAAGCATTCTAGGTAGGTACATATTGTTTTATTATAATGTGTAATAATCGCGAAAACCTAAAACATTACTATTTTAGACATCTAATGTTATAAAGCTGAAGAGTTTGTATGTTTGAACGCGTTTAATCTCTGGAACTACCGGTCAAATTCGAAAAAATCGTGTTGTATATGATAGCGCCAGATTCATGAGGAATAGTATAGGCTATTTAAAATCACGCTACGACCCTTAGGAGCCGAGCAACGGGGGTCAAACCGCGGCGAACAGCTAGCAAATTTTATTACTATGGTCCATTTCAATAGAACTTGTAAACTATGTAAACAAACTTTCTATACAAATTCATCAAATTTTGACAGATGGCCATACTAACATTGTTTACAAAGTTAACAAATTCAATTGAAATGGACCCTATTTTACTGTACGGCTTCCTCTTACCCTTCGCTACGATAGACTTTATCTACTTGTTAGTAGGGTAATCTATCTACTGATACAAAACCCTTAAACATACCATAAGAATAATATTGTGGTTCGTGGACTTAGTGGTATTGTTTCTTGACAATACCACATTATTGTTTGACAATGCAACAGCGAAGTATAAAGATAAAATACATTTACATCTCATTTCAGTGAATACTTTCCAAAGTTTCAGGCATTTTATTCCTTTTCAAAGCGTTATTATAACATTAAAATTGACTATTTAAAATATCCTCCACCTTAGTTTATCAGTTTATGGGCTATCATTGTTGATTCATATGGGTGTAGGAACTAACGCAATTATTATTGGCAGGGAAATACAAATAAGTAATAATAAAAAGGAAGTGACTCCGCGACTGCCGCTGTGACCTGAATTTTCAGTCAGCGCCGGTTGCTAAATTGGCAGCCGGCGCTGACTTTGGAAAAGCGGGAAATGGGGTTGGCAAATTGGTATAATTAAAAAAACATTTCATGTTTCATTTGAATAACATACCTAACTAGGGTCCAAGAGCGAGCGAAGCGAGCTCGGGAACTTGGACACCCCGACACGGACAGGTTAGGTTCCGAAGGAGTTGACGGGGGCTTCCGTCAACCCCTTCGTGTTAGGTTACTTTTAACCTTGCAGACAGAAATAATCGTCGATCACCTCCCTCCCCCTTGTAAGTCCAAGAAAGTTGTATTATGTTTTACATTGACACTGTAATTTAAAAGTCAGTCTAAGGTAGGTAATTTAACTTAAAACACGGCAACATTAATCTACTGCTACGGTAGTTTGCAATTATTTTCGTCTGGTATCACTACTACTCCAAGGCTACTCCGGTTCCCAACGGCGTTATTTTTGGGAGCCGGCACCGGCTGTGGAGCCACTCCCTAATAAAAACGATGGTCCAGTGGTCAAAATTCGACCGTAATTAATTAATTTTAGGTTGTTGCACTCCTTGACAAATCGTGCCATAATGTGTGTGTGCGCGGAGGAGTTTGAACTCCACACACAATATTTAAGCTTAAAAAAGGGGCACAAAGTTTCCTCTTCACGAATTAATATTATATAAAAGTGTGTTAGGTACTACTCCCATATGATTCAACCGTTCAATTAGATCAACACGACGACAGTTTAAATGTAAATAGCAAAATGCTGTTCACATGTACGGGCCTTTATTTTATAAGTATTACACCACCCAATCCCAGTGCTCATTTAACTAATGAAGGTAGGTATAGAACACAATCATCATATTATTCATTATAAAATTAATATCTTAAATTATTTCTAATATTGTGTTGTATACCTACCTCAATACTGTGTACTTAATTATCATACAGCACACTAGCGCTAGTAACTACACCCAACTCGGCCCAGTGCACAAAAAAGGCATCTCCCAAAACAGTAGGTAAATTATTTAGTGACTACAAACTTATGAGTTAACTACAGTACCTATACTTTATGTTGTCAAAACACATTTTTCATCACTGAATAATTAACCTAATCCATTCGGCAGCCGCAACTACAAAAAAACCAACATTTCTAAAGCGTATCGTCCATCATATAGAGTATAACCCTAGATATACATATCTGTCACGTATAATAGAATTCAAAAGACTGTAGCTGCACGAAATATAACACAAGATTATAGCCATAGCGATTCGCACACCGCACCGCATCACGAGCGTAGCACGGGAGTGCGTGATCTTCCGTTGCAAGTACGGTACCTGTATTTGTATAGAAATCACGCGTAGTGCAACACACTGAAAACGCATTTACGCGCGGGGCTTTTGTTCCGTCGCCACGCACCCCGCAGGGTAGCGCGGGGCGGTGTGTGATTCGCCTAACCCGAGGGTCACGAAAACGACGCTCCAAGCGAATTCGCCTTGTGCTGCAAGCGTCAAAAACAAATGTAGGGAAATTCGCTGCTGCTTGCAGCGTCTACTTCGTGGCCTTGTGGAACATTAGACATACATTTGTTTTTGACGCTCGACGCTGTCCCTTGCAGCGCAAGGCGAATTCGCTTGGAGCGTCGATTTCGTGGCCGAGCCATAACTGAGTAGGTACTTGCGGTAGGGGAGCGGTACGGGAGGGGTGTGTTTTCGTTATGTCAAAATGACGAGAGGCTTCAGTCAGTCGGGCGTCAGCATCGCTGTCGTCAACGCGTGTTATTTGGACAGGCCGCTTTAAACAAAACGCACACGATATTTGCAACCTAGATGAGTCCTCCGATTAGGGCTCAAACTAAACAAGTTGTTTGTTTATAAACGACCACCTTAGCGACGAGATAATGGATCAATTTACTATAAAACGACCTGGGGAATCAGATAATGAAAGCGATTCGAGTAGCGATATTGATACAGATGAATTTAAAATTTCAGTTGAAAATATTTACTTATATCATAAATAAATTGTACTTAACTCATTTTGTTTATGTTGGCACACGCAATTATACCAATTCATTTAGGTACCTACACACTTGTAAATATGTATCGTAATAGATTTATCTTTACTTGTATTCATCACGTGTATAGCGAGACAGTTCTGTTACGTCACATATCACCCCTCCCGTACCGCTCCCTACCGCAGGAACCTACTCAGTTAGGTATACCTGTAATTGGTCTGAGTGCATAGTGATAGTTTTTCTAACATATTCGATCGCGTGAACGTTAACAAAGGTCGTTAACGACCAATCAAACATCGGTTCGCGTTCGTTAGTGAATGCGCTGACGCACGTGATTGGTTGTTTACTCGATTAACGCGATCGTTGATGGCAAAGCAGCTCAGAGTGCCTAGTAAGGGCGGGTTGCTTCAAACCATCTGTATCCGTAAGTCAGTACGTAATCGTTAAGTCAGTATGAAATTGTCGTACAAGCCGCCATATTTGACGGTTACAGATACGTAACTGTAAGTTGAAACAACATGGCCTAAGAGTTGCAAACTCTTACTAGGCACTCTGAGCTGCTTTACGTAAAATCACTCGTGGACGAGACGCTTGTGAGTGCAAACGTACAAAATGCGTAACACGCTCGCATTAACAACCGCTTTAATTTTCTAAATTCATTCAAATACATTTTTCTAACATAAGAAGCGGCGTTCTCACGAGTCGTTTTTAATTGATCAACTTAAATTGGTTTACGAATTGAATAACAATTTTCAAACAAAAACTTGATCAACATTTATTTAACGACAAGACGTTGATTCCCATGTCAACTATTGGCGTGTCCGAGTCCAGTACCCCGATCATGAGTTTATTTGACGTGTAGTTCGTTAACGTAAACATATTTTGAATTGAAAATACACGTTTATTACACAATATTTATATAAATTAAATTTCTCTGTATTTTTTAAAATGTGCAAATCGTATTAAATTTTATCAAAATGTTCCAGGACTGCTGTATTTTAAATTGAAATTATGCTTACGTTAACGAAACTATACGTCAAAAAAACTCATGATAGGGGTACAGTACCCCTATCATGAGTTTTTTTGACGTATAGTGTCGTTAACGTGAGCATATTTTGAATTTAAAATACAATAGCCCTAGAACATTTTGATAAAATTTTATACAATTTGCACATTTTTAAAAATACAGAGAATTTAATTAAATATTTAATTTATATAAATGTTGTGTAGCAAACTTATATTTTCAATTCAAAATATGCTTACGTTAACGTAACTATACGTCAAAAAAACTCATGATCGGGGTACAGAACGGTTTATTAAAGTCGAAAACGATTCTATAATTAAATGTTGTATGTTTTAAGTGATTATTCGATCCGTTTATCTATTCGAGGGCAAGAACACAATTCGTTTTCAATATTAAACAATCAACGTAAAGTTGACTGAGTGACCCGCTCCATGAGAGCGCCGCTTAAGCGATTGTCGCTGAAAGTGCATAAAGCAATGAAATAGCTGTTTTACCAGTTAGGGCAGTAATATCAATCGTATAAGCTTAAACCACGGAAGAGGGTTTAATCTCCCGTCGATTGTTTTCTAATACAAAAACCCAAAGAAACAATCGAAGACGGGAGATTAAACTCTCCTCTGTGGTTTAAACTACGATTGATCTTACGGCCCCTAGTGGGACAAAGTATCCAGTATCCTACTGCAGTTATTTCTATTACGAATTAACAACAAAATCTCCTCTGGCATGCCAGTAACACTAGCGCTAGCAACTACACCCGTATAAACCATCGTAAACACCTGTTTTACCGGCTAGTGATGTACTTAGGCTCCATGTGGCCGGTGTCCGACAACGATCGGAGTACCACGTTGCCGTTCGGCATGATCGATATCCAGGTGATGGACGCGTGGTTCAGAGATATCCGAAGCCAACCTTCAGGTGGGAATTGGAGTGCTCTGGAAAACAGGAAAGCATAAAGTAAGACAAAATAGTAGAAAGAAGAGTAGAACTGAAGCAGGCTTTGAAACAAGTTTGCTTAGACTTTTCACCAAATCTGTAACAGATATTTAATTAAACCTGTAACAGATTTTTCACTAACCCCCTTACTTATAGACTATAATTAATTTAAACAGTTCTTATGTCAATTGTCATCTCTACTCATTGTCATACAAATGACAAGGATAGTTGTATATTTAATTAGTGGTTAAAGTTAAGAAGCGTTTAAAAGTAAGGGGGTAAATCTTGAAGTCATTAACAACAATAGAAATTATTTGTGTCTCATTAGTCCGACGCTCGAGATAAACATAATATTTTTGATTAAATCTGTAACAAATTCATTACACCTGTAATAAAATTAAGTACATTTGTTACAGATGTAATAAAAAATCTGGAAGGTTTTAAGGTAGGAATTGACCAACTTGCCCTTCTTATAAACTGCTAAAATTAGCAGTGTTAAAGTAGGGGTGAAAACGGGTGATTAAGCTTACGCATGGAAGTCGGAAAACAAAATTGTGATGTTTTCAGACTTCTGTTGAGTCGCAAGCACAGCTAGCGTAAACACAAAATAAAAAAAATGAATATGAATACTCACTTGACAACAAAAAACCGTATAACATTGGCATGGCAGACCAGCAGGGTATAAGAATCTTCAGTCTGCTCCGGCGGCGCCCTATAGAAGTAGCGCCTGAAGCCCGCCTCTATCCGCGCACTGTCCTGAAAGAACTGCTGCATGTGCCAAAACAGTGTGTCATTATACTCGCCAGTTGCATTCCAAAATAAAACTTAGGGGTATAGGAGGAGAGTGGATACTTGGTTGAAGGTTTAAGGTAATAACAAATAAGGATTAGTATAAGATAACATCTAGCCTTTTCCTTCCTTCATAACCGAATTAAAAGAAGGATTTTTTACATGTTGGAGATGGCTTCCAATTTCAACCCGATGCAACTGATTTATCAATGTGTAGATGCGAAAGATATATCTCGTAAGATATTGCTTGCAATAATTATTGCTTTTAATTATTGCCTTTATTAATTATACTTATAATTAGTAATTGTAGACTTAAATACTGTATTATTATTTTCTACTCTACACCATAGTCAGTTTATAACTTTTTATTAACATATTGTAGCAGTTCTAGGCAAGCTTATAGGCCACATGCGGCCCGTTATACTAAACCGTGCGGCCCGCTGAGCTATGTGAGCTAAATATTGCTTTTATTAAATATAAATTTTAGTAAAATCAATTACCGATGCTAGTAATGTTATAGTTAGATCAAGATTAATAAACTCGCGAATATAATAATTATTTCAATTGTAATGTTGTTATTTGAAACTTATATTATATTTCCCAAAAGTAGGAGAGATAAACATGAATTTCCCGAAAGTATGTGGAAAGGCAAGAAGTAATGAGTCAAATGAAATAAAAAAGTATGCTGTGCATGGAATGATCACTAAGGCTTTCACATAATCGCGCGGCACCGCGTGCTCATGTAAACGATATTACTGTTTAGTTGAATTCTTGTACCGCGCGGTACCGCACGGCATCGCGCGATCATGTAAACGGTAATACTGTTTAGTTGAATACTTGTACCGCGCGGTTCGTTGTCCCGTGCGGGTCCGCGCGATTATCTGAACTTAGCCTAAAGGTAACTAGGTATGAATTTAAATGGTTAAAATTAATAATATATTCATCAACATTTCTGATTAAACCAGTAACAGCATACTAATGAAATTGAAAAATGCATAACTGGGTTGTATATTATGTACATAGTGAATATTTGTGGCAGGTAATTAGTTACCCAATCATTGGCCCAAATAATGTTTGGCCTTCGCCATAACAGCTAAACAAACTAGGTATAAGACGTGAAAAAAGAGGTGGTATCCTAGTGTCAATACAGTAGTTGACTATTTTTTTTTATTGTGAATTTGTAAACTATTTGAAAAAAGACAATTAACACCCAAAAAAAACTGATGAAAAATCTACAAAATTGGCAAAGTTATAAGCGTTTTAAAATGATTTGCTAGACAGGGACGGCACTATCACGCAGTGACATAACACCAACACCACCGCATACTATGTCCGTTTCGCGCGACAAAGACGGAGAATAATCCCTCCAAAACTTTAAAAGCGTCCATGTTTTCGATTTTGTGTTTTTTTTTTTACTTTTATGTTGTTCCTATTCCTTCATTGAAATAAAATAATTTATTTGTACTTTTTTAATAGTAGTCAACTACCGATTTTGGCCAATGATTGGACAGGAATGTTTGATAGAAAAATTAACCTAGTAAAAGTTCCACAAAAATTTGCTTACTTTTGGCTCAGGCTTCCAATGTCCGACGGGTGGTTCCGGAGGTATCGGAGCCCCTTCCTCAATCAACTGGCAGTCCTTCACCTCAATGTCCTTGTCAAGATGCTTGGCTATGATCTTCCCTGTCTGCTGAGCCCTGGTCATCGTGGATTGGACTAGTAGGTCCCATTTTATGTCTAGGAGAGCAAGTCTGCGTCCCGTGAAATCTGCTTGAAGCTGACCTGTAATTTGTTATGATTATAAGATATTTAAGATTACAAGGTATTTTATAATAAGATACAGCGTAGTTTTCGATACAGCGGTGCTTAAGATGAGGGGCTCGTGGCTAGGTGACAGCTGCGCTGATTGATCGATCTGCGAGGTTAAGCTGCACTTGCCGCGGTCAGTCCTTGGATGGGTGAACCGTTCTTTACACATCGAGACCCCTCTGTGCCTCGGAGAGCACGTTACATAGTCGGTCCTGGTCATCATAAGAATATCTTTGACAGTTGTTACAGGTAGTCAGGACCCCAATGTCTGACAAGTTGGCTAATATTTTAATATCATTATTACCCAATAATTGGGTTGTGGAGGTCAGCTGGCAGTCTCTTCACATAGAATACTGATTCAGCAAGCAACTAGTTGGACTGGAAGCAGGGACCGAAAACCGCTATAAATTACGGTACCGATATCGAACAATTTCGGTTACCTCTAAGATTAAGGTTACCGCTATATGGGTAACCAAGATAAAGGTTATCATTTTAATACCGGTTTTACACACAAAAGCGCTAGCCGCCCTTTGACTTATGCCGACGGCACGTGTAAGATAGAGGTAATTTTTATTTCGGTAACCTTTATTTTACCGGTATTAAACCGGTGTTTTAAAAATTAAGGTTACCTTTAAAAATATCTGTAAAAATAATAAAGGTTGTATTTGTAACCGAAATAATACAGGTATTGGTCATACTGGTTTCGGTCCCTAGCTGGAAGTGGACTCCAATATAGTTTGGGAAAAGGCTAAGCGGATGATGAATAACATAGGGTAGACTTCACAATACCGTATTATCTTACCCAAATCCGTAAGAGTCCTGTCCTTATCCTTGGCTCCATCAATATTGTATTGTCCGTGTCTAATAAGAAATAGATGCCTCACAGCTCTGCTCTTAGCTTTCTCCAGCTTTTCATTGTTTTTGTTGTCATCCTCGGGACGATTATCCACAGAACGTTTTATCGGTTTTACTATTGATTCTGGTTCCCTGCTGATAAATGGTAAAGGTTGGTTGTAACAATGAATTTCTAAGATTACGGGAGTCATAATTAAATGATTGACAATATTGTTTTTATTGTAGAACTGATTTATTTGAGACATTTGTTTTGGCAATAGATGTCTCTTCTAATGAAGTTTTTTTTTTATTTATTAGATATTGTATGTATATAATAAATTACATGAATGAAAGTATTTAAAATATATATTTAATACCTATTCTCAATGTCTGCATGCCAAATTGGTAGATAGTACAAGGACCAGAAAACTTTGTGAACACCTCACATGTACCTACTTTCAAAGCAAATAAACAATGATTGACTGATTGATTGATAAACTATATTTTTTTATATTTTATGCCACAATTTTAGACAATAATACTTTCATTAAAACTTCACAAATATGTATTAATAAATGACAACTTATAACTATAGGACCCTCAATATTATTAGAGAAATCATTTGCAAACCTTGTGTGTAAGAGTATTATTTATGTCACATGCCCTTGAATTATTGGCTCAATATTAATGATCATAAACAAAGGAATAACATGACAAGAACCTTGCATAAGTGTATCTATGTCAGGGGAATCCCTCAAAAAAAAGAAAAAAATATATTAGGTTGCCCTCTGTATCACGTAAAATTCCTTGATTCATTTTCGTCTCTGATCTAGATTTAAGAGGGCTACTTACTCTATACTATTAACAGGTAAATAATAAAAACACATTTCTACTGTGTGATCTTATCAATTTAAGAGCAGAACTATTATCCTGTATAACTGCTCCTAAATTGATTAGATGAC